>CM062571.1:29400857-30842853 GCA_031468815.1 Morus bassanus
GGGGCGGCGCGTCACGTCACCGGGGGTGGCGGGGCTCTGACGTCACAGGGTCAGGGGCGGGGCCAGCGGGGGGCGGCAAGATGGCGCTGAACAGGAACCACTCGCAGGAGGGCGGTGTCGTCATCCCCAACGCCGAGAGGTAGCGGTGGGCGGGGGGGCCGTGGGGCGGGGGGTTCCCCCGCACCCCCTCGCCTCGCAGCAGGGCCGGGGGCCGGCGGGGCCCGGCGGTGGGAGGAGGCAGCTCGGCCCCGCTGGGGCGGCCCCTCCCGGCGCGGGGGCTGCGTCATTAAAGCCGTCCCTGGCAGCGTGGGAAGGGGCTGGGGCCGGCGGAGGGGTCCGGGCCCGGCGGCACCGCTGAAGCCCGGCGGTCCTTGGTGCCGCTGCAGCCGGCGTCCTGGGCGAAGAGGGAGCTGCCATCGCCTGCGAAAGACAAGGAATTGGCGCTTTTTTTTTTCCTGACGTCATGCGGTTAGTTAGTGACGTCAGAAAGGCAGAGACCACTTAAGGTAGGAGTCTTAACCGCTTGAATTCAAAGTAAGGGAAACCCGTCGTCAGAGGCGAGGCCTGAGCAGAGCGGTTTCCCTCCTCGGCGCCGGAGGAGCGCCTCTCTCTGTGAAAGCGCAGCCAGCCGCTCGACGCCTGCCCTCGCCCCAAGTGGGGATTGACAGACCGGCTTGGCGGGCTTGGGCTTCGCTTCGGTTGTGTTTGGGTGCTCCCGGCATCCCGGCCTTGGCGAGAGAAATCCTAGAAACCAGAGGCCCAGGAAAGGATCATCAAGTTGGTTTGGGCTGGTAAACAATAGGAAAAATATGCTCCAAATAACGTTGAGTTCGTAACAGACTGCTAAGACTTCAGTCGGGGAAGTCCTTTGACTTGTAGTGCTTTTGCTGGTTTAGAGGAGATCTCTCTATCCTTGACCTCAAGCCATTTTTCAAGGTGCTGCTTAATCGGAGGTGGGTGCTCTGTGGGGTCACAGCCCTGGATGGGCATGCAGGTGCAAACCAGTTCAGCAGCCTCATTATGCCCGGTGGTGGTGGCTGCGTGTTATGTGCTTGTGTGAGTAGTTGGGAAGGAGTAAACATCGAATTGACTACATAGAAATTCTTCCCAATGAGGCAAACCGACGTGAAAGGTTGCTGCAGGACACGGTTGAGGAAGTGTTCTGGTAAGATCCAAACAGTTGAGGAGCTGGTTTTATTTAGCTTAGAAGAAGTGTTTCCCCTTTGCATCTTGGAAATGGAAAGAGCTCTGCTGCTTCATCAGTCTCCCCCTCAGCCAGCTTGAGAATCTGCATCTTGCTCAACTATGAAGTAACATCCCAGTAGAATTTCTTGATCAGGGTTTTTTTCACATTAAAGCTAGACCTTTTTAATGTCTTCCTCCTTGGATAGCTACGTCTTGCAGATACATCTGTACTGTTAATGTTTTTTTCTTCCCTAGAGAGCACACAGCCTGAAACTACAGGGCTTTTAGTTGTTTTCCCATATGCTGGCCCTGCTGATTCCTCCCTTCCCCCAAGAATTTTGCAATTTCCTGACTCTTTACTTGATCCGACTTCTACAATAGGCTGATCAGAATGTATAAGAATAATTTATATCCAGCCTCTTCAGGCTTGTGTTGGGTTAGGGGTTTGTTTTTTTCTTTTTCAACGCTCTTGAACCATAAAAAGCCTCGGATTCTTCTGGCACTGTAGCACACTGCAAACTCGTCACCCCCAAGGTTCTGTTGTTTATTCTGCAAATTTTCTTACTAGGTGGTACGTTTAGGGTCTGCCCTGTAGACTCAGTGGCACGCTTTCCCAAGTTGTCTCTTTCATTTTGGCTGAAAATATATTTAATTTTTCAGTCACCTCCGTACCCCTAACCCTGCGATGTTTGCAGGTCCTGCCTGGCTTTGGTGTCATTAACAGACTTTGCTGATGTTCCCACAGATATCCAATAATAATAACCTTATTGCTGACATTACTGACTCCTTGTTGTGTTCCTTAGCAAGGTGCTGTTTATTACAAATACTTACTTAAATCATGTGAAGGAGGGTCAGCAGTGAGGGTGTTAGCGAAGCAAATTCCTCACTTTGCACGGTGGGTGCGGTGTTACAGCAGTGCTGTTTTCCCCTGTGGTGGCCAGTCCTGGATTTGAGCATGGACTTGGAGAGAGAGGCTTGCTCTGAGGTGATACTTTGGCTTCAAGGGGGGGCGGTTTCAGACACCTCACCCCTTTTTGTGCCCTGACCTTTGGGCTAAGGCCCCCCTCATGTGGAGAGAGGAATTCCTCAGCCTGATGGTTTTGGAGACAGAAAGCAAAACTGTCATTTAAAGCTTCCCTTTGTGGAGGAGGAGCAGGAGTTGTCACAGGTGAGAGGAGGAATTCTTCTGCTCCGCATGAATCATCCCTCTCCGTTCAAAGGAAAAACAGCAGGGCCCACATCAGAACTGAGTCTTTTGGGATAACATTCGGAGTTTCTGATGTGCTGTCCCCCTCCCTGTATGATGGGTGTGTGTCTGTCAGAGCTGTTGCTGAGTTTGTCTCCAATTTGTCTGATTTCCTCCTATAGTGTTCTCAAACAGTGCAAAGATGTGGAGCTCTCCTTCAGTGACGTGACGGGCAAGCCTGAAGTCTTCAAAGGCACCAAGAAAGGGATGCTATATCTCACCCCTTACAGGGTAAGCCTGATGTCAGCAGGGCTTCTTCTTTCTCAAGGGATCATGTAGACTTTAGACCAGAAACCCAGCTGGTGATAGAAGAAGTGATTTTTGTTATGGGAGGAACCACTGAGAATACTAGGTAGGAGAAGGGAAGGTGGAAATAGGATAGTTCATGCCTGTGTCACAATCCCAATTCCCTGCAAAGGCACGTGCAGTCCTGGAAATCACTGTCTAGAGAATATATTTCATATAACGTGTCAGTCAATATTACTTGCCTTGAAAACTGTCATAGCTTATCCTTAAAAAGCAGAACAATAAAACCCTGTAAATGTGCCTGTGTGTTTTAAGTGGTATATTATTTTGCAACATACATGCTTCAGGCAAGTGAGCCATGTGCCATCAAATCTGTTTGGGATCCTGCAGTACTAAAGCTGTGAAATAACACAATGCACACTGATACTAGGAGTTAGTTACCTTCTTTTCGGAAGCTGCTATATGTAGAACTCCATGACCACCCTTTATACCTAATTCAAGTAATTCAGAGGCGTTCCCTCCTGTCTTGCAGATGATCTTTGTGTCGAAGGGCAAGGATCCTATGCTGTCTTTCATGATGCCGTTTTATTTGGTGAAAGGATGCTCAATTGAGCAGCCTGTTTTCTCTGCCAATTACATCAAAGGACAGATTCAGGCCGAGGCAGGAGGTATGTGCCCGTCCTTTGTAGACTGAACTCTTCCCAAGTGTCCCAAGTCCTTTTATTATCTGCTGAACATCAGATAGATGGCTTAAGTGCACAGGAAAGATGGACAGAGCAGCTACGGCAGTATAGCTAGCATGTCCACGCTAAGATAACCTGTGTCTTCTGAACTCTGAGGCACTGCTTCAGGGTTACTTTCTGCCCCCAAAGCTAATAACTGACTTTCACGGGACGGCTTTTTTTTAATCCTGTAACTTCTGCCTTGCTGTGTATGTCACGTTCACTCGGTTTCCACAAGTGCTTGTTTTCCCGTCTTTGACCTGGAAGAGTGGGTAAGTGACCAAGTCACCAGGCATTGGTATTGATAGACAGAATTAGCAACCACTTTTGTTTTCTGAGGTCGTTAGTCACGTACCAGACTGGGTACGTTTGCGTGCATCTAGGATGCTGCTGTATATCATTGGTTTAGCTTTGTTCCCAATTTCATGATTGAACTGTGGTAAGACTTAGTCATGGTCGCAACCAAATATAGGGAACTGCAGAAGGTAAACAGGGATTAAAAACAAGGCTTCTGGTTCAAATTTCTTCCCTCGTCAGCCCTAGAACTAGTTTATGTGCATTTTGATGGCATCTGGAGAGCTTATGCTTTTACTTCCTGTTCCTAACAGTGTCTTAAAGTGGCTGGGTTCTCTGGATTGTGGATCAGCCCATGTTCTTGGGCTGAAATCATACTAAGACAGTGATTTTAAAGAGGTGAATCTCCAGGGGGGTGACTTTATCCATGGTGGATTGTTTTGTTATGTTTCTGTCCTTTATTTGTGCTTTGTCCCCAGGAGACTCTCTCTGCTTCTACTAACTTCATTGTTAGTCAGACAAGGAAGATAAATCTTATTTTATGAAATCTATTATTTAAAAGACATCTTTTTTCTAAAAAAAAAAAAAAAAAAAAAAAAAAAAAAAAATCCCCAAAACGAAAACCACCACCCCCAAACCCCAAACACACCGCCAAAAACCCTGTACAAAACAAAGCATTCTTATCCTGTGATGTCACCACCTACTTGAGATTATACCTAAGCATTTATAATCTTTCTGAGTTTCTGCGGGTGAAAGAGATTAAAAATGTTGCATTTGACTTAAATCCTAGCTTGAGTTGCAGATCCTGATCTGTAGTCCACTGAGGTCAGCAATAAAACTTCATTTGAGGGCTTTCAGTTAAAATCCTCAGTGAATTAAGCGTTCGTTCTTTCCACTGTGTTCATTATTAGGTTCTCTTAAACCTTTCAGGGCAGGACAAAACACCCTAGTACCTAGAGTCGCTGCTCCTACATAACTATAGTGAGGATTGCCTTTTAAAGGGTAAAGAAATAAATTCCTGATCTTCTTGAGATACTATTTTGGGGGACATCTGATAGCTGCGCCATGATTCTTTCCCCTGGCGATATGATGCAAAATAGTTTTGAAATAAAGAATTAAAAAATAATTGGAGTATTAACTGTTTTGCTGGCTGGACTGCTACTGAGGAGGTTAATAGTCTGATTCAGTTCTAATTCTCTCTCTCCTAGGTGGCTGGGAAGGGCAGGGGACATTTAAACTGACTTTCAACAGTGGAGGAGCAATTGAGTTTGGACAGTTGATGTTCAAAGCTGCCTCTAGTGGTAAGGAATCTTCAGAGCCTGCATTTCCCCGTGATTGGCTGAGCTGCTTAGAGAATAGTGTTCTTTTTGAACTTCATGGGCTGGGGGAACAGGGGTACTCCATACACTCTTCCACAGCAATGTTGTGGGGATTTTTCCCGGGGCAACTTTTGTTTTTCCTTCCAATACTTTTTCTTTATTTCATTGTAACACTTTGTGCAGTCAGAATATTCTGGAGTTTGGGCTTCCGAGGTGGACCACCTTTTCCTACAGAACCTTATTCCTCCTGGAATAAAGTTGAAATATGTGGTGGTGAAAAACTGATCCACTTACCTACCCTCAGCTCAGTTCTGTAATAGTGGAGTAAGATGGGGGAAGTTAATGTGTCTGCATTTGGGGGGGGAGGGGGGGGAATAAATTTAAAATAATAACTTCTATTTAAAACTTTCAAATGGGGGGGAAATGTACATTTTTTTCTGATACAAAAGCTTTCTTTTGAAAGAAATGTGCATTTTAACATGTACTTCTTTTTTCTGATGAGAAAGTTTAAAAAGAAGTAAAAAACCCTTACTGATGCTTGCTCTAGGATGGTCTTTTCTTCCAGGAGTTCTGTGACTGAGCCTGGTACCTGATGGCTAGTATTTTTGCAGCTGGTTTCCTTTAGCACTCTGTGAACTTGCAGTGAGGAGGTGAATGATGCTTTTCAAGTGCAGTACTTTGCCAGGACTCTGTAGTGAATTTAGATGATGGGAAATGGTGCTGCACGAACAGGACTATTTTCCTTTTATTCTATATGTTTAACTGCAACAAAAGGATGCCTGGCTTACTAACCGTGTGCTCCTTAGCTTCCAGTGGCGTTCCTCTCCAGAACCCTGGCTATGGCTATACACCTGTGCCTGGAGGGTATGCACCTGCCCCGCCTGCTCCAGGGGGCTATTCACCTGCGCCGGGGGGCTATGCTGCTCCTCCACCACCAAATGGACCATATCCATATACACCACCTCCGATGAATGCCTATGGACCTGCTCCACAGCCCATGGGATATCCGTATGCCCAGACTCCAGGTTTGGAAGTTGCGTAATGATGGCTGGCAGGGTGTGTTTGGTGTTAGGTGTAAAGAAATCACAATGGTACGGTGAGGGTTACCGTAGTTTTGTCTCCATCAAGGATCCTTGTCCTTGCAAAAAATCTGTTGTGTGCTGTTGATCACACCTGTGTGTCTCTATAGTTGCAGCTGGTTGGGAGGTGAAAATGTGGTTTGTAAACTGTGCTGCTGCTTGGCAGAGAATTGTTGCCTGCTGGCATGACAGGCATTAGCAAAATGTTAAATCCCTGCTGTCTGCATCCCTGCCAAGCCTGCAGAGCATCCCTGACCACTGCTCTTGTCCAGGGCTAATGTGCTACTGGACCTGTGAGCTCTCTTACCCACTGCCCCATTCCATGGTCCAAAGCATCAATCTGCTGTCATCTTTTTCAGGTATTTACCCACCACTTCCAAACATGAACCCCGTGTATGTGCCACCTCCTCCCCCCTACTCTGGGCCATCTCCTGCAGGACCCTCGGCCCCCTCAGCTCCCCCAGCTTGGGTGGGCCCGGGGATGCCAGGTAATGGGACTGGGGGGCTGCCAGGGTCTGGGTGCAAAAGGGTGCTTGGGGACTTGGGCTGCGGGTGGCGTTGTGGGCACAACGTGGGCGGGGGGAAGCTGTTGTTGTTGCAGGAGCTCAAAGTCAACTTGATCTATTATTTGACATAACAGAGTGTGGGGCGAGCTGCTCAGCTCTGCATTGCACGGCTTGTGGTCAGCTCTAGCCAGCTTGCAGCTTTCCTGAACTGCTCTGAATTCAAACCTAGCTTGCTGCAGTTGCTGCAGGCTCTTTGGACGTTTGTCAACTCCTCAAAAGAGCTATGGCTGGGGAGAAGGCTCTGGGGCTGGGGCCACTGCCTAAGGCATGTAGATGAGCGTGTCCTACGCTTGCTGCTTCTCTTTCCTTTCTAGGGAGCAGTAAGGCCATGGAAGCCGCTTCCAGTGCATATTACAACCCTGCCAACCCGCACAATGTGTACATGCCCATGGTGAGTACTGCGCCTGTGGCCTGCGTGTGCCTGCTCCCTCTTCCGTCACTAACCAAGACAGCTATTTGCTTCCCTGGCAAAGCCTAGCATGCCTTCATTTTGAAAACGCCCAGAAAGTATGCATTTTCCTGGGAGGTGTGGATGATAGTGCCAGGAAGAAGGCTTGTTAAATCCTCAGTTGGGAAAGGAGGAGGGCCTTAAGATTCATCCAGTAACAGCCATTCAGTACGACAGAAGCTCTCTGCTTCTGCTGGGCCTCAGTATGGGGAGAGTTAAAGAAGAGTGGGTCACTGAAGGATGAGAGCACGTGGGTTTCGTTTTCCTTTTTTTCTGGGCTGCAAGGAGATGGGGAGGTCTCTTACTGTTCAGTCAGTGGCAGCCGGTAGGTAGGTTGCAGCCTACATCTGGTATGTGGCAGCCAGTCTGCCTGTGCCTTTCACTGCCTGGTGTGGCTCTGTGGTGGGCTGGAGACCGATGGAGCAGCAAAGCTGGCCCTCAGCCCAGGGCCTTGCAGTCTGCTGGGTCAGAGCTATGAATATCAACAGAGACAAAGCCCTGGAAGTGAAGGGAGGGTGGCCATTAAAGCAGATTCAGTGGTCTATTTGCAATAGACCATTTGTTACCCGGTTTTGAGGGGACCCTCACTAGAAACGTTATGGGAGGCAGCATATATCCTCAAGTGTAACTGATAGTAGAGAGGAATGGTGTGATGATATGACAGCTTAAAACACAGCACCTGGCTCTGTCTGTAGCTCACTGAAGAGCAGTCATTTCTTGTAAACCAAGCCTGGGAATGCCTGGGAAGAGCTTACCATAAAATGAGCAGGGTTGTCGACTCTACTGTATCTCCTTCCAGGATCAGCCACCTCCTTATACACCTCCTGAGGATAAGAAGAACAACTAACAGAAGGAAATTGCAACCAGCCTCCCACACTCTCTCTCTCCCTGAAGACAACTCGGCTGTTACTATCCCTCGGGTTAGCATATCTCTAGGTCTCTTTGTATATATACAATATATGTAGTGCTGGGCAGCTGAGCACCTGCCCTCCTTAAACATTAAGTCAGTGGCAACGCAAGGCGGAACAACAGCACTTTCCTGCTTATTTGCTTTATCTCATGGGGTCGAAGCATTAACCTTTTGCTCTGCCATTGGCTTGAGGAGAGAGATGGACTTCTTATTAAACCACCAGTAGACCACATGGCTAATCTAGGACTAAAATATCAAGGCTCTGGGATCTTGGAGTAAAACTTCTTGGAATGCCAAACTTCTGACTTCTTCTGAAGCACCATCCAAGAGGAAAGGTATAGAGGTTCCTGGCATAGACCCTTCGGTGCCCCAGAAAGGTGTTAAATTTCCTTAAATTCTGGCACAGTTCAGCGTGAGATGGAACTCTGGAAATCCGGTATCGTGCTGGAAGTGTGTGTTTCATGTCCTGGACTAACAGTCATGGGGTGACAAACTTGGGAAGTGCATCTTAAGAGACGTTGAAGCATTTGGCTATGCAGGAGGGAAGCGGATGGGCCCCAATCAGCCTGCCTTTGTAGACCTTGAACAGAAAAGCAAACAAAGGTGTGCTGCAGGGCAGTGAGCCGATAGACTGGCAGGCGTGCGAATCAGTCTTCCTTTCCCTCTCCTAGAAGCAGGTCCCATATCTGTGCAATGATCCTGTGTCAAGCAGCCGTTCTTCAAGCATAATGGAGTCAAGTGCTGCACAGGAGGCTGCTTGCCCTGGAGTAAAATATGTTACATTAGAAGATGACCTGGCACTAGCCTTGTCAGGAGGCAGGTCCCACGGCCCTGGCTCCCTCTGCTGATCAAACTTGTGCTGTGTGCCAGCTCCACGGGGGAAGACTGGCCTTTGTCTTTTCCTTCAGCAGCTGCAGCCGGGGTGTGTATGCCCATATCTGAGCAACGTGGGTGGGTGGGTGCTGTAATACCGGAGTTGGGTTGCTTAGGGGTGCAGTGCTCGCTCTCAGCTGGGAAGCGCTGTCTGGTGCAGATGTTACTAATGCTCAGCTCTCTTGCAGAGACTCTGGCTGCTCAGCCACAACCTTTCTTTCTTCCTTAGGACATAGTGCCATTAAACCTGCTCTGAAGAGAGTCTCTCTAGTCTGGTGGAGACCCTTGTGATCCTTTACGTATGGGGTGATCGTACTTCTTCCTACAGCTTTCCTACCTTCACAGTGAAGGGGAAGGAATTTTTTCCCTCTTACTTCCCTGTGTGCCAGGGCTCTCCTGTAAGTCAGGCTTGCATGACTTGCAAGTGTGGATTCCTAAAGCAGCCCTGCATGGGGGGAAGTAAATTTCCTTATCTATAAACACTGTTTAAGTCCAAGTTAGAGATACTCTAATAACTCTGTATTTAAAAAAAAATCAAACATGAATGTTTGTAACTTTTGAATTGCACTTTAATACAGGAGTGTTGATACCTTTAGCTGCCTGTTCATTGTTGGGTGTGTGTTGCATTGACCTTCATTCCTGCCTACTGCACAGAAGGCTGGAACAAACAACCACTGCTGCTGGTGGTCTTTTGGGTGGGCTAGTCCTCTCTCCCTGGTGCACGGCAAAGCTGGATCTGGAATCAGATAACTGAGGGGGAGAGAAGAAGGTGGGGCTCATCCTCTTGCTGCCTGGGGAGGGGGGGAGGCTGGTTTGTGCTTTTGCTCTCGCCCAGGTATCCAGAACTGGCACATGTTCGTGTCCTCAGGGCAGGCACAACACTGCATTTGGCAGGGGCAGTGTCACCACCCTGCCACTCACTACGGCTGTATTCTTAGCAGCTCTCCTGTGTACACTTATATTTACTGCCTCTCTCTAGGCAGTAGGAAAGCCTGTCTTTAAGAGGAACTCCTCTCTAGCCAATTTTTTTTTTCCAGTGAGGGAAAAACAAATATATTGTAAAGGAAAATGGCACTTAACTGGGGACTGTAAAATCTGAGTTTCCTCTTGTGCAAAGGAAAGCTGGTGCCCTGCTGAACATGCTCTAACTATTGGAAAGCAGTTTTCTACTCAGTCCAGCCTCTGACGGGAAACTTCTGTTTCTTAGCATAGTTGTTCCTGTTTTGAGGTACTGACCCTGAAATCCTATGTTAACCATGTAGCTATAGCTAGCAACACTGAAAAAAACATGAAACAGAGAGCCTGTGTCCTGCTTCCCTTTTATTTCAGTTAATTTGTCTCAATTGCTCCCCAAGAACAAAGCCAGCTGCTGCATACAGACATGAAGTGCGTTCATCCTTTCCTGTCAGCACTGCAAGTATCGTGTTCAGTATCTTGCTGCTGCACTCAGAGAATGTTTCTGGAAGTGGCCAGAATCAGCCATTTGGTCCTGCAGGAATCAGTGTGGGTGCCCACCCCTCCTTCATCATCTGCACAGAAGAGGGAAAGTTCCTTTTTTTGGGGGGAGAGGGGAGGGGGGAGCTAATCTAAAATATGGTGGTTTTCTGGCCTGAGGCTTAATCCTGTCAATCTCCCTGAGCTGCAATCTTCAGAGGAAATCTTCACCAATGCTGCACCCCTCTCCTGGACAGTCAGGGTGGGCCATGTCTCACCTAAGACTCTTCTGTAGGATGTGTGCTGCATGAAGGTGAAGCAGTTGAGGGCTCTAGAGTCTGTCCTGCGGCTCACTTCCAGTTTAACAGATAGTGGAGGAAGCTGCCCTCGGGGGGAGGAGGAGCCTTTCCCTGAGAAACCCTGAGTGTTCAGCCCACTGGAGGAGGGCCTGAGCCCCCTTTTAGCAGGAATTTCCTGCTAGAGCAAGAACAGGATGCATCTTGCAGCTCAGGAGGCACTTGTGACCATCTCCCAACTCAAAAGACCTCAACTGAGCATTGGCATCTTCCCAGCACCACTCGTGCACAACACTATGGCTCTGCAGTTTTTGGTGCTATACCACAGCAAGGCTGCTGGGGTTGTGCATGGCCAATTTAGGTTTTGTTTTTTTTTTTTTTTTTTGCTCTGCTCTGCTGTAAACTGATACCAGAGGGTCTTTAATCCAATGCTAGCATGCATGCTAGGCTGTAGTAGTGCTGGCTTCCAGGCTCCTGGCAGCATGATCAGACCTGCAAGCGAAGCGTCTCTGCACAGGACCATCATGCCTCCAGGAGCTCTTGGTCCTGGGGAGGGTACATGGGAATTGTTAACAGCCCATTATTCTAAGCCAAGCTGATTATAGCAGAGGAAAGAAGGTGGCCAGATCTGATCCTTGAGGCTAACGCCATCACACGTGGAGGGGTGGGTCAGGGGGACGGGAATCACCACCGTAGAAGATACTAAAGCATTCAAGGCCTTTCTACAGGCACAGTTCAAACAGCCCCTGCAGTGGTGGGTGATGATCAGTTCAAAGCAGTAAAGTGCTCAGGTGTCAGAGCTGACAAACTCCAGCAGTGGCTGGATGCTGCTCAAATGGCATCTTCCACAGGAGGATCTCAAAGGGTTTTGTAATCACTGAGGAATCATGGTCTGCACACCCTTAGGAGGTGGGTAACAAGAATTCCTGCTTTATGCAGACCAAGTAGACATCATCAAGCTGTTACCAGAGGATTGACCTGACAGTCGCTCCCCAGCACTGCTGGGCACACCAGCGAAAGGCACTTGTGCAGTGAAAAGCCCCAGGGTCTCGCGGCTCACCCCGGCACTGACCCACACCTCCATCCGCTGAGCCTCGTCACAGGAGGACCGGGTGGAAACCCTCACTGGGGGCTTGCTTTCTGACAACGTGCCAGGGCTGTGCCGGGAGTGCCGTGGGATAGAGGTACCACATCACCACCCCCGAGGGGTTAATAACGACCGAGAAGCTGTCTCCCGTCTTTAAGCCACTGATGATCTTCCCGCTGTACACATCTTGTACCTGGAAGACAGAGATGGTTGCTACCAGGATTTCCACAGACATCTTGATGTCCAGCCATGGTCACTGACATGGCATGACGGGACGGTGCACAGTAGTGGGCAGCAGGAGGGTGACCCAACAGACGGCTGCCCCTTTTTCCTGGAGGCAGGGAGTGGGAGTCCTTCCCCCTCAAAAATGCACAGGGTGTCAACAGAAGCTGGAAAGAGAGGGATCCAGGTGCTGTGGGGCTGCCCTGCCATGCAGCGTGCCAGTGGGACTCACCTCATACACGGCATCCTCAGGGAAGTGGAGCTTGGCTAGGCTGGTATTGTAGAGGAAGGGCATATCTGTCCTCCGGCTGAAGAAGACGAGGGCACTGGCGCCCTGGGACAGCGGGCGCAGAAACACCTCGATGTGGGATTTCTCCTAGGAGTGGGGATGGGTGGGTGAGGCAGAGCTGCCGGGACCAGCGCTGCTGGCCCATAACTTCTGACCTTGCCCTGCGGGGCTGCTATGCCAGCAGGTCCCCAGCTCCCACAGCTCTCCCGCTCGTGTTTCTCTGCATTGCCTCCATCTCCCTCCTTATTGTGACACCCAGTGCTGCTCCTGTCTGCTCTCCCAAACACGTCTGCCTTCCCCCTAACCTTGACAATCCTGCGCCCCTGGATTCCCAGGGGGTCCTGGTTGATCTGGATCATCAGGCGGTTCTGCAGGATCTCCTTGGCACTCGGGGAGATGGTGCGGAGATCCGTGGACATGAGGAGCGGAGCTGCCATCACTGTCCACAAGGCCATTTGGGAGCGGGACTGCTCGTAGCTAAGGCCAAAGTTTCCAATGATGAGCTGGAGGGGAGAGGGGGAAAAGAGAGGAGAGGCAGAAAAGGGTTAGAAACCAGTCTGCTTGCCACACTTGGTGATGCTGCAGCTTGCTGGGGGGGGAAGCACGCATGGGAAATCTCACACACGCTTTTGCAGCTTAGCACTGCTGGGACATCCCACCCCTGCTAGGTGCCGAGCCATCAGCACACATTCAAACGCACTCACTTACACCCTTCCCTTCACAACTATTCCCCCCCCTCCAGGCTGTGCAGGGAAGGACAGGGACGCCTGGACAACAGGACAGCTATACTTGAGCAGCGAAGGGTACCACAGGCTTTTCCCACAGCTTAGCAAAGGGCAACATGAGCTTTGCCTCTGTGCAGCAAGAGGGTTCCTGCTCCTGGCGCTCCTCCTTCGCCCTGCCCCTAGAAGGGGATCCCTGGAGAACCCCCGGCCCTGGCCAGGGTCAGTGCACCCACCACCCAGCCGCACCATGTCCGGGTCATTCCAGTGGCCGGGGCCAGCCGCCGGCTGCAGCACATCCTGGTGTTCGGAGAACCAGTCCAGGATGGAAAGCACGCTGTCCCAGGAGTCCTGGATGTCGTCGTAGTTACGCCACAGGTTGCAGACCTCTGCCAGGATGGTGTAGTTCACCTGGAGAGGAGCACAGGGTCAGGCAGGAGGGAGAAAGGATGGGGTCTGCAAGCTGGGGGAGAAGAGGCAGCCAGACTTGTTGAGAGCTGCAGCATCCAGAAGATGTTTGATGTTTGCAAAGCACAGGTAAGTGTAGAAGGGCAACATCATGTAATGAAGAACAGAGTCGTATCCCCATGTGACTGGGCACATCCCAGTATGACAGGATGTCTGACAAAACAACCACAGACACCATGGGGAAATATAATGAGCTGCAAAAATGAGGGCAGCTCGGGATTTACTCAGAAGGTGAAACAAGAAATAAATAAATGCAATCAATTTTCAAGAAACATTACTAGGAGGAACTTCCTATTTCAAGCACTTAAACCAGACAGGACCCATCTCAGAAGAACAGACTGCCAGGATCAACCCCACACCAGCTGAGTGGGGTGGAGAGGGCAAGCCCCAAGGCCACCTTCCCCCAAACTCCCATCACCTAGTCACGCTGGGAACCCCAAGTATCTCCAGATGCCTGGCAGGGAAGCCACATCCCCTCTGAGGACCTGCAGCCCCACCCTACCAGGGGCAGAGCGATAAGCGGAGTGTAGCACCCAGCTCCTGCACCTCCAACAAGAGCTCCCCCACGACACAGGGGACATGGGAAACAGCCACCGGACAGGACAGCCCTTACCTTGGGAGGGAGTCCCCCCTGATATGCTGGCCAGCTGCAGGAGTAGACAATAGGGCGGCCTGTGGCGTTCAAGGCCCTCGCCATTTCTGGGTAGCCTTAGGGAGAGGAGAAGAAAACTGGTGAAGAAGACAGGCGGCAGCAGCCTGTGTCCACAGCCTGCATGATCAGGGGGACCCCAGGCGAGCCTGGCCGCCTACCCTACACCAGCTCTAGGGCACCCAAATTCCCTCCTCTTTGCCCAAGAGCTGCAACAGGAGATGTAAGGGAAGAACCGAAGCTGGCCAAGCGTTTCTGTGGATGGCCAGCTGCCCTGATCGAAGCGGCAAGGGGAGAAATGCCAGCCAGGTGGGGAGCCTTTACCCTTTGCCTGCTCCTCTCCCGATGAGTAGCACCCATCCAGCTTCAGCATGTCCACACCCCACTCCGCAAAGGTCTGGGCATCCTGCTCCACACGGTCCAGCGTGGTGCCCGGGTAGCCCCCGCAGGTGAGGGTGCCCAGGTCGCCATAAATGCCCAGCTTCAGGCCCCGAGCGTGGACCTGCGAGGAGAGGAGAGCTGCAAGGAGGGGACAAGGGGGTCCAAGGTGCCTCCCAGGAACTGGGCAGTGTGGGGACACGAACACCCCCCACCATCCCCAGCAGGTACTCACGTAGTCAGCCAGGGCCTTAATCCCCCTGGGAAACCTCTCAGGGTCGGAAACCAGCCGTCCCGCCGCGTCCCGCTGCTTGGCAGACCAGCAGTCGTCGATGTTGATGTACTTGTAGCCCAGCTCCCTCCAGCCATCCTCTGCCAGGCGGTCTGCCATCTCGAAGAAGAGCGTCTCGCTGCGGGTCGGGGGGACGGGGACACGGCAGGCTGAGCCCCTGCGATCTCCGTGCCCCACCGGCTGCAGGCAGCCAGTGGGACTTCGGGGCGAACTGGGGGCTCTGGAGGGTCGGTCGCCACAGGGCTGGCCTGGGCCATAGGGGAGGGCCTCCAGGACTCCCGTTTAAACCCCATCCATGTCCCGTTCATCTCACCGAGGGGAAGCGTTGTCCCTGACACCCTGCAAAGCCCGGCCACATCCTTCAGCGCCGGGGGCTCTCCAGCCCCAGCACCGGGGCACCCGAGCCCCCCGCCTCCCACTCACCATGCTCCCCGAGACCCCACCGCTGCAGGGCTTGCCCCAGGGACACAGACGGTGCCAGAGCCGCCCCGGACCTGGTGCCCGACCCGTCCATCCGCCCGGGGCAGATGCCAGACGCCAGCCCGGCCTTTCCAAGCTGGTTCCCTCGGGCAGGGGGTCCAAAGGACGGGTCCTCCTTGCAGCGAGGCGGGGGTGCCGAGACCCGGGGGGGGGGGAAGAGCCCCCCCCCCCCGCCGCTCTCCGCCCCGCTGACCTGATGCAGTTGCGAGGGTCCGCCCGGCAGTCCACGTTGCAGCGGAACCTCTCCCAGGCCAGCCAGCCCATGGGGGGGGTGAGCGCCAGCCCGTTCTCCAGGGCCAGGGCGGGCAAGGCCAAGAGCAAGGCCAGGCCCAAGGGCAAGGCCAGGGCCAGCCCGCTCAGCACCGCCGCCCGCATCGTCCCCGCCGCCGCCGCCGCCGCCACCGGGGCACAAAGCGCCTCTCCCCGCCCCGGCCCGGCCCCGCTCACAAGATACCGCCCGCATCACCTGACCGGCTGCCCCCGCCTCCCGCCCGCCGGGCACGGCACGGCACGGCACGGCACGGCGTTGCAGCCGGCCCCGCTGCGCCCCACAACCACACCCCCCCCCCCCCCGCCGCCGGTATCGCACCCCCTTTGCTGCTGCACCCCGCGGCCGCTGCGTCGTACGGGTGCTGCGCCCCACAGCCGTGGCACCCCGGTGGTGTCGCCCCACTGCGCTGCTGCACCCCGTTAGTAACAGACGCATTGAGCCCCACAGCAACGACAGCCGTTGCTGCTGCGCCCCACAGCTGTCCCACCCCATCAGTATTGCACCCACTGGCATCGCACCCCACTGCTGGTTCACCCCGCGGCCGCCGCACCCTGCCGGTATTGCACCCCACCGGCATCGCACCCTACTGCCGCGGCACCCCGTAACTGGCGCCCTGTCACCGCCGCACGGCGCGGCTGCTGCACCCCAACAGTTACTCTGGGAGGAGGGGAGGGGGGGCAGGACCCCCGGACGGGACCGTCGGGCGGAGCGAAGAGGCCCGGGAGGAAGCGGCTCCGGGCCGGCCGCCGCCCCCGCCGGCGGGGCGGTGCTGCCGGCGCGGCGGGACGGCGCCGGCGGCCGCAGGAGCCCTCCCCCCCCGGCGGCGGCCGGCCCGCCGCTGCCCCGCGCCGCCCCGGGAGCGCCGGCGAGCAGGAAGGGCCCGAGGTGAGCCGGGCCGGGCCGGGGGCCCCGGTCCCGCCGGCGGGGCGAGGGGCTGGGCAAAGGCCGGGGGGCGGCGGGGCCGGGGGGCGGCGGCGGTGGGGCGGGGGTCCGGAGGCCCGGGGAGACGCGGGCGCTGCCAGCCCGGCGCTGCCCACGCAAGGACACGCCGCCCGGAGCTGCGCACCCGCAGACAAAAGACACGCAGCCCAGCTGCACACGCCTGCATACGCGCACACACAAAGACGCGGAGCCCAGCGTCGCGCACACACACGCCACCCATTCGGGCCACGGGACACCCCCCCCACCCCCCCCCCCCAGCCCCCTCACGTCAGGGCTGGCGTGGGCCACCCTGTCCTCAGTGGACACCCACCGTCCTCAGCCTGAGCGTGCGAGGCTGGAGATTCCTCAGGGTGACGCAAAACAGCCCCCCCGGGGAACAGCATTAAGTCTGATGGGATTTTTGCCCATTTTCCAACTGGGGGGGCCGTGCCCCCCTGTCCTCAGAGCCCTGCCCCACGAGTCCTGGGTGGGGAGAAGGGCTCCCTGCGGGATGGTGGAGGTTGCTCAGCAGCGGGGAGCTTCCCCGCCCCGGATCTGGCCGGGGAGTGGTGGCTGTGGTTTGTTTTCTGCATATTTCTTTATGCGGAGTTTTAGAGGCTGGACATCCATTTGCAGTTGTAGAAGCACAAAGGCTGTGCTTGCTGCGTCCTTCGGCGGGACCTGCCGGCTTGCCGGATCGCCTGCTGCGGGGCCTCCGCAGATGGTGCAGTGCCGTGCTTCTTCAAAAGCTTTTTTTTTCTTTTTTTTTTTGGTAATAAAATCAAACCAAACCCACAGGAGCCAAAACTCAAACCCACAGGAGCGTGGGCCTGAGCTGGGATGGGGATCACGCTTTGAAGCCAACGCAGGTGCCCTCGGTTTCGCCACCCCGGTTTCCAGAGCTGCCTGCTTGCGGCGCCCGGCTCTGGCTGCTCCTGTGCAGCAAGGGCCCCGGCTTTCTGGGGTGGGAGCGATGCAGCTCTTTGCTCTTTCAGGCCCAAACTATTCTGGTTTGTGACTCCCTCTCTGCCGCCCTTCCTCTGACCGGGGATGGGGCTCGGCGCGGTGAAGCTTCGGAGGCCCTCGGCAATGGAGCAGCCTGCCCGGGGAAGACGGCGAGGGGTTGCGATCTGACCTGCGCAGCCGGTACGGCACCTCGCACCCCGCTGCTGGTTAACCTGCTGGGGCTGGGGCTGCTGCTGCCGGGAGGGCTGGTGGGGACGGGTGGTCGGCGGGGAGAGGGTGCTCAAACGGAGGTCCCAGAGCCCTTGGGTCTGAAAACACCCTCCTTATCCTGCCCTGTAATAGAGGAGAGAGCGAAATGAATGCCTCGCAGGTACAGAGGAAAATTTCTTTGATGTGCCCCATGAAAAACCAGCAAAGTAGGTCAGTCATGGAATAAGAAACAAAGCAGCGGTGTTGTCGTCCCTGGAGAAGGCAGGTGTCTCGGTGGTGGGGCTCTGGTGATGACCTCGTCTCTGCAGCAGCGAGGAACCAGCCTGCCATTTGCAGGGGTACCTGCTGGGTTAGATGCTGTCCTGCAGCACCGGCTGCTGGAGTCGGGGCTGCTTTTCCCCATGGCGGGCTCGGGGCAGGATCAAGCCCCTCCTGGCAGGGCGGGTGAGAGGTTTCTTGCCCCGAGCCGACTTCTTCCCCTTCTCTTCCTCTGCTCCTAGGCAGGGAGATGAAGCTGAACGAGCGGAGCGTGGCCCACTACGCCACCTGCGACTCACCTGCCGACCATGCTGGCTTCCTCCGCAAGCGGGTGGAGCGGCACCACCACCATGCCCACCACCACGGCACCTCCTACCAGCGCCGCTGGTTCGTCCTCAAGGGCAACCTCCTCTTCTACTTCGAGGAGCGGGAAAGCCGGGAGCCCGTGGGGCTGGTGGTGCTGGAGGGCTGCACCGTGGAGCTGTGCGAGGCTGCCGAGGAGTTCGCCTTCGCCATCCGCTTCGACGATGCTGGCGCCAGGGCTTATGTGCTGGTGGCCGACGGGCAGGCTGCCATGGAGGCCTGGGTGAAGGCGCTGTCACGGGCCAGCTTCGACTACATGCGGCTGGTGGTGAGGGAGCTGGAGAAGCAGCTGGAGGAGGCCTGCAAGAGCTTGGCCGCTTGCCGCAAGTCTCCACGGAGGTCGTCCTCCTCCGGCAGGAAGAGGCATCTCTCCAACCCCGCCTTGCTGCCTCTCCCGGAGAAGCCCGCCATCCTGGAGAACGGCTACTCCACGTGGGGTAGTGGTGGTGGCATCCCCAGCGGGGCCGCCTGCCCCGACCGTGATGGGGGGCACGCGAAGCCCCCACCCCTGCCTCCGCGCTGGCGCTCGGCTGCCGGCAGCACCACGGGGTCCCCGGTGCCTGGCCTCTCGCTGGCCATGCCAGAGAGCCCAGTGTCACCGGAGATGGCCTGCTTCTCCAAGCTGCACAGCTGGTACGGGCAGGAGATCGCGGCGCTGAGACGGGAGTGGCAGGAGAGGCAGAAGAGGGGACACCCGTGACCGGGCGTGCAGGCCACCGGCCAGCCGATGCCCGGCAGCCTGTCTCCCACACGGGAAGAGCAAAGCGAGGGACGCTGCTTGCTCCCTGCCCTGGTCGGTGGCCGAGTGTGCGGTGCATGTGTGCTTCACAGGGCATCTGGGAGGGACCCGGGACTTCCCCAAACCTCATGTTTCATTTCCATGAGGCTTTATACAGCTGGAGCGTGTGTAGTACCAGGGGAGCTGCCTTTGAACTCTCCTCTGCTGGTGATAACAAGGTGTGGAGGGGGCCTAAACTGGCATGTATGCAACGAACCTCACCCAACAGGCTTGGCCCCTCGCCGTCCTGGCGTGGTGAATGCTCTGGGTGCTTCATCGCCCGCCTCTCCTTCACGGCTTCTTTTTGGTTTTGTTTTTCAGCGTGGAAGTTTGCACAGGTCAGCGTTTATTATTGTCTGTGGTCTTGTGCCAAAGTCCTTCTGCTTTGCTCTCTCGCCACAGATAAGGCTGGGCTCTTACAAAATGCCTCTGATGCGCCGCTGGCCCTGGCTGGTGCCTCCAGCCTTGTGCCCCTCTCACCACAGGAAACACGTGAGCCACCCTGGCTGTGGCTGGCCCAGCAGCCAGGGCAACGAGGACCGGGCTCTCGTGTTGTCCTTTTTTTACTTTCATCTGCACTAACCCTCCTCCCTGCTAAATCCCTCAGGATGTGGAATTCACGGGCTTGCATCTGTCTCTTTGGGTGCCCGAGCTCAGCAGCGAGGCTGAAATGGAGACACCTGAGCCTGGTCTGAAGCAACAGCGAGGACCAGGAGCTCCCCAGGGCTGATCTGGACTCTGCTGAGCAGTAGCCAAGCCTGTTAATGTCTCCAGCTCAAGCCTTCCCTATTCCAAATCAGGGACGCTAAAGCCTCTTTGCCTTGCCAGAGGTGAATTTATCAGCCTCTGCACAGACTGTAGCTCCTGCAAAGTGCCATATACGGCTCAGCCGGCTCGTTGGGCAGCGTGCCCGAGACGGCGCCCAGAGCCGTGCTCTTGCAGAGCCTCTCTCGCTGTTGTGGCAGAGCTGCGCAGTCAGAGGAGAGGCTGTGGAGGAGTGGGGAGGAGGAGAGGGCTGGCCGCGGGAGAAGTGAAGATGTGGGAGTGAGTTACAGGTTGCACTGACTGACTGTGTGTCAGCAGCATCTGGGCTTGCCCCACTAGTGTCAAAGCTGTATCGCTGCCTTCTACCAAAGCTGGTGCTTCCCTCTGATTTCGTGTCAGCATCACTCGGCTGCTCTCCGTAGCATGTCCCATCCTCCCGGCGGGTGAGGAGGGCTGCAGGGAGGCATGCCTATCACCCCACTACAGAAACAGACTTGTGCTTTGCCAGTAGGTCAGAAACCTTGGTCATGAGGCAGACAGTACAAGTAGGTGGATGCTGAGTTCAGAGGCTGCAGCACCCTGGAGATGGGGTTGATAAATCTTCTCCCTTATCCTCTTGGCAAGGGCTGTTTTTCAAAGCAGAAAAAAAATACATGAAGCAGTCTTGTGCTTCCTATCTAACAGTGTTAAACCTGTTCTTATTGCCCTGTTTTATTAAAGAGCCTTGCTAGGAAAGCAAGAGGCTATGCCAGGTCATGACTGGTAGGAACCTATTTGCCTTTCTGGAGTTAAGCACTCAGCTTAATACTTTGCAATAGCCATTAGAGATTGTCAATGCAGAAATCAAATGAATTCCATTAACTTTTGGTGCCTTTACAAATATATCTCTGGTAGTTCTGGATGATGAGCTTCCAGCCTCCTGCCTAATTATGGCTCAATGGTATATTAGAGGAAATCAGATCTTAAGTCAGATCTTACAAATATGACTTCAGGCAGTGGGAGTGTGACCTTCACATATGAGTGATGCAATCCAGTTCTCCTCAGTTAGTGTCTGTATTTCTTCACAGTAAGGATCTTTGAGTTTGGGACGATTATTTTTGTTCTGCTTTTTAAGTGAAAACAGTTCAGAAAAAACAGGAGGAGGTGGCCACAGGCCGGTGCCCAGGCTCTGTCAGCAGCCCAGCTGGCTGGACTTAGGGGCCAGCTCTGCCTCCCTACCTGCTGCTTAAATAGTTCAGTGCTGCAGCATTCCCAGCTGGGAACCTGTCCCCTTCCCCATGGCAGGGCAGTAGCATCAGGGGATGGCACTACCTGGTGCCTCCTCGCTCTGAGCGTGGGTATTTTGGGGCGAGGGTCAGATTTGGCAAGCATTTTTCTGTGGGTTTTTTTTTGTTGGTTGTTTTTTTTGTTGTTTTGTTTTGGGGTTTTTTTTTATGTAATACAGAGAGAAGAATATTCCTGATGTCTCAGACTTACATAAGGCAGTTTGACAGTAAAGATTCAACTCCCAAAATAAATCAAAATGTAATGGCAGTTTCTACATGAGACCCAAGAATTGGGAGTGACTTGAAAGGGAAAATAAATTAACAAAGCCAGTTCTGTCAGAACTGGAACTGAATCAGTATTATTCATTTAAGGGCAGTTTCACTTTTAAGAAGCTTAGTTTGCTTTAATAAGCCAGGATTGTGCTAGTAACACTACTAAAGCGCTTATATTTAATGCTTTAAGCTGTCCCATTCAAATAGCACAATTTCCACGGTACCTGCCTTTGCGTTAGTACATATCTCAACTCAATCCTAAATCCTGCAAATGAGGAGCTGCGCTCTGCTTTCTGCCTGATCGCATTTGGAATAATTTTGTGTTTTATTCTGCAGCGCCGAGAAGAAAATGGCTGAATCCTGAACAGTATTTGTGCCTGGGCTGTCCACGCCTGGGCTTTGCTAGGTCTCCAAAGCGCTGCGTGACTTTGGATGCGCTTGGTCAGGGCTTCCTCACCATCCCGCTCGCATAGCAGGGATGGCCCTTTTGTGAGTAAAAAGAGCCATAATTGGAGCCATGCCCAAATTTGTATGGGAGTACAGGTTTGTTTTTTTTTTTTTAATGACCATCGCCGCTTGCTTCGTTAGGCAGGAAGCACCTGGGTGCTCCGCCACCTCCTCTGAGATGGAGGCTATCAAACCAGCTCGGCTGAGGATCAGCTGTGCTGGCAGTGCCTTTGAAGCAGCCCCCAGGCAGAAGGCCAGGATTTCAGATTGCACATGCATCTGCCTCATGGAGCGACCTCCCTTTCTGTCTGCAGGCAGAGATCATGACCGGAGAAGCAGAGAGTTTTCATTGTCCCCTACAGCAAAATGAGACTGATTGCCACACACTGTTTCTTTTCTCTGGTCATTCAGGTTTGGACTGTTTCACCTCCCACCTTCATTTTCCCTCATTATTTTTAAAAAAAAAAGAAAATGTCTGGGCAGCACAAAACAGGTTCCCTAGCAAAGGGGGGGCTGAACACTAAAGCTGAATGGCTACTTTTCTTAAAGTACTGAAGTCAAATCGTTTTCTAAGAGTTTTTCTTCAGCATAGTAACACAAAAGCAATGAGAGAAAAACGCTTGAATCTGAATGCTTGAATTTAAAAAGAAATTGAAGACTGAAAGAGGGAGGGAGATTCTGACCTGGCCTTTGTATGCTGTGCCAAGAAGGACTCCTGATCCTGCTAAAATAGTTGACAAAATCCTTGTATTTTTCTGAGGCTGGGATTTCAGATTGAGGCCATAATGTGTTGTTTTATTTCTGTACGTTTATCTTTTTGTAAAACAACTGCGGCGATGTTTTCCACTGAATCCAGGTCCTAGCGATAAGAGTAACCTACAAGTTTCACTCGTGACCACCGCTAGCCGTTTGGTGGACGTTTACGACCCGGATCGGACGCTTTCTGTTACACTAGCTACCGCATTACTCGTTTGGGGGTGGGCGACCCCCCGATCTTACGCCTCTCAGCTGCCTTTGCAGAGCAAGTTAAATAACCTCCAGTGAGGCGCACGGGGAGCGCGTGGAGTTCCCGTGTCGGTGGCGCGTTTCAGCACCGAGCAGGCTTTATAACCTGCACAGCTGCCAGGCCACGCTACGAGCAACCTGTGGAAACACTCCCGCCTTTTGAAGTGCTTGTATTTTAGGTAGATGTGTTCATTTTTTAAGAGGCGGTTTTGCATGCGCCTTTGTTTTACCCGCGGAACCCGTATTATGCGTTTCAAGACACTGTTAACGTTTGTATTTTATTGCCGTGAAGCCAAATAAAGCGTTGTGGTTCGTAGCGCGTGCGTGGCCGGTGGAGCCGTGAACCCCCGACACCCGCGGGAGGCGGCTGCGGGGCCCGGCGGCCCCCGCCCCGCCCCTTTCTAGGGGGGGTCCCTAAAAGCGGGGCTCCCCCCTCGTTCCCCCGCCGAGCCGAAGCGGCCCCGCCACCGCTCCCGGTGGCGGCGGGTCCCCCCGCGGCCCCGCCCCGCGCATGCGCAGCGGCCACCGCGCCCCCTCCCCTCAAGCCTCGCGAGAGCCGGAGGCCCCGCCGCCCCGGGTGACGCCCTCGGCTCGGCCGTCACGGGAGCCCGGCGAGGGGCAGGAGGGAGGATGGCGGCGGCAGGCGGGCGGCTGCTGGCGGCGGCCGCGGCTTACTCGGGGCGGGCGGGCCGGGGCGGGCCGCGCCGCAGCCCGGCCGCGCCGCTTGTGCCCTCCCGGAGCGCCACCGTCACCCGCAGCGGCGCCATTTTGCCGAAGCCGGTTAAGGTGAGTGAGGGGCGAGCGGGGTGGGAGCGGCAGCCAATGGTGGCGTAACGGATAACGGCGGTGGCCAATGAGTGCGGGCGCCTCTGCTGTGGGCGGGGCGGCGGCAGGCCCCCGCCCTCGGCCGCCGCTGTTCCCCGCCCCGGGCGCCCCGCGGGCTCCTGCTCCCCCCCCCCCCCGCGGCGGGGGGTTATAATAAAGCCCGGTGGGGTGACGGGGGGTTTGGCGCCAGCGGCGGCGAACCGTTCTTCCCGCCACTGCCCCGGTCCGCTGCGCGCCCGTGGAGCCGTGGGGAGCACGAAGGGAGCACGTAGGTTCAGCCGAAGTGCGACTTGCTGGTAAAGGTTAATCTTTTTCCAATCGACTCCTCGCAGACACCCTTCGGCCTCCTCAGAGTGTTCAGCGTTGTGATCCCTTTCCTGTACGTCGGGACTCAGATCAGTAAGAACTTCGCAGCCCTGCTTGAAGAACATGATATCTTTGTCCCGGAGGATGACGACGACGATGATTAAAGGGTATGTCATTAACGTCACCCGCAATCTAATTATTTGTGCTTCCTGTTTGGCTGGGGGCAGGGGGGAGAATCTCGGAAGTACAGACAGCAACAGCAGCAGCAGATGCATTTGCAGTTAAACACAGGGACACCTGCAGCTGTATCGCCTCTGGCTACCAACCTTTCCGTTCCCTTGCACGGGAGTAGGCCAGACTGGTATCTGAACGTGAAAGCTCCGCAACGTACGTTCGTTAGAGATCACAATAAACTGATGGTGTTTTAGATCTTGTCATCGGAATCAGAAATAAACTGTAGTCAGTGAGGGTCTATACTGCAGACAGAAGAGAGGGACTCAGCGCTATTACACGTGTACCTGTTTACAAGTCGTCTGCTAACTCACAGAATGACTATTTTAAAAGAGAATGAAATGCTGATAGAGATGAACAATCTGAGAGAACTCCAGAACCCATCAGTACAAGCTGTCCGGTGGGTGTGACAACACTGATCTCTGGAGTAGTTGGACCATTCAGACTCATCAGATAAAGGTGAATTATTTCTGCTCTTCCTTTATCTACAGTACACTACACTACACTTCCCTCCGTTTTATGTTATTCCATTTGGCTTGCCCTGGTGTAAAGACTTGAGTTTGGGTGTATTTCATTCTTTATAGAACAAAGAAGTTGTTTTAAAGAAGTTGTTGTAAATAGTGTTGTTTTGTAATCCATTTGGTGTATGTATTCTGTTTGATAAAGAGATTTTCCAGCATACGATGTGCAGCTACAAACAGAGAATTAAAAGGCTGTAAAGACTGCAATGGCCTGTGAGACAATCCTTTTATGTAAACCCCACCGTGTGTGGTTCGGGGGTAGGGTACGGACTGGAGCTCAGTACGGTGTATCCGAAGAGTAACAGCTTATTATTCTATTTGCAGAACTGTAATGGAAGAACACAAGGGAGAAAACCATCGACAAAGCAATGGTTCCAACATCTGTCACCTGTGTTTCGTCCTTCCTGAACAGGATGGGGGGCTCTGCATCCCCTTTGCCGCTGAGCGTCCTGCGTGTGTCTGTATGACGGAAACCTGTACATCAGGGTTGAAGGAAGTGCTTGGTAGGCCCTGCCTGCTTGCACACACACACACTCACCTCATCAAAGACTGCTTGGGATTCCTTTCATTAGCAATATGGGAAACACTTAATTAAAGATTGAGAGTTTGAGATTGACTTTGGTCTTGTGTTTTTATAGATTATGTGCCTATGACCTAGCATTTCTGTCTTAACCTTTCTACCTCTGTATGTCTGTTCCGGTAAGGAGACTCTCTTCATACTTATTTCCTCTTATGAGCCCTTTCTGTAGTTCAGTGCTCACCTCCAGTACATGACAGGGGTCCTAGAGGAAGCAGCAGCCCCACAACACGGCCCCACCGAAAGAACGGAGTGAGCACCGATGCTGGCACTGCAGTTCAAATAACGTTGATTTACAACCTAGCACTGTGCAGACATGTCTGATGGAGACTGCATCATTAATTTCACCTCACTGAGGATTAAATACACTATTATCATTGCAGAGCTAAAAGTTTTGAGTACGTTTGTGTCATGGTTTTAGCTGGGATAGTTGATTTTCTTCACTGTAGCTAGCATAGTGCTGTGTTTTAGACTTGGTGTGCAAATAATGTTGATAACACCCTGGTGTTTTAGTTGTTGCTGAGTAGTGTTTACACTAGTCAAGGACTTTCCAGCTTCCCATGCTCTGCCAGGTGCACAAGAAGCCGGGAGGGGAGGGGATACAACCAGGAGAGCTGATTCGAATTGGCCAAAGGGTATTCCATATCATGTGACGTCATGTCCAGTATATTAACTGGGGGAAAATTGGCCGGGGGAGGCAGCGATCGCGGCTCGGGGACCGGCAGCGTCGGTCGGCGGGTGGTGAGTGGTTGCAGCACTTGTTGTTTAGTTTTGGGTTGGTTTTTTTTTCCCTCTTCTTCCAGTGTTTCATCTCTCTCTCGCTCATTATTTTCCTTTTCATTATATTAGTATTATTGCTGTTTTATTCTAATTATTAAACTGTTCTTATCTCAACCCACGAGTTTTCTTACTTTGGCCCTTCCGATTCTCTCCCCCATCCCACAAGGGTGGGGAAGTGAGCGAGCGGCTGTGTGGTGCTTAGTTGCTGACCGGGGCTAAACCACAACAGTTTGGTAAAAGGTTAAGATCACAAGTGGCAAACAAACTTGCTGATGTGTGTTACAGCATTTAATCTATGAACACTGAAAACCTCTGAATGATCCAAGTACCTAGTATTTCCTAGGTAGTTCAGTACCTCCTTCTGTATGAGCCCCACTATATTTATTTTCTTAACTGTGTATAAACTTCAATTCGTCTTTTCATAGAAGTGTTTGCTATTAAAATTAAATCCTTGTGTAATAGACTTAAAAGGTCTTCTCTGCTGCTAGGGCACGTGCAGAGTATCTTCAGTCACATCAGCCCAGCTGTCTTCTCAAATACCTTGAAAGGTTAAAGGATATATATTTTTTTTTTAAGCCAGCATTGCCCCAGTGTCTCTCTCATGGTTTCTGGTCACTAGATCTGCCCTCTTCTCTTGACTGGCCGCTCTTTCCTTCAGTGTTCATGTAGCTGTTAAAAAAGTTCCTTTCAACATCACACACACAAGCACAGTGTATAGTTCAAACAGCCACATTTGCTCCCTATTATTTGGCACTGCTTTTGATGTTTGCCTGTAAACTCTCCAGCATAGCCACTGAGAGAAAAGGGAGCTGCAATCTGAGTAAACCCCGCAGCTGCTGGGGAAGGCAGCTGGCAGGTTCCTGAGTCACTCGGTATCCGAGTTGCCCCTGCTTCCCCAAGGCCTTCTGAGAAGGGGGTGCTCAGTTCACTTGTTCTCGGGAGCCAAACATGCCACTGCTGTTTTCTGTACAGACATGCTCCTTAGCACTGCTTTATCCCGCCATCTCTCCTGGCCCCTTCCTGGCCGTGTTCCTTCTTCAACTCTGTCCCTGGGAACACCCCACCCCCACAGCTCCTAGGGACACGTACCTACACATCCCCGAGGAGTGCTGCTTTACAGTCCTCGTGCGGGGGAGAAGGCCCCGCTATTTAGGCAAGGGCAAAAAGCAGTTTGAGCGTACTACAAGGATTCAGTGCCGATCACAGATGGGGGAGCTCCAGCACCACCAAGGTACCTGCTGAAAACGCATTCTGACTGGTGAAAGAACAAGTTCTCCTTACCCTTCTCAAAAGGGAGCTAGTAATTCCTGATTCAGGTAAGGAGGCGATGGTAGGGCACCACCTTCTGCTAGGCATCAGAGGCTCTTACAGAACCTCCCTATTCTAGGCAACAGTACAAAATGCTGTTTTTCCACGTAATTTCATTTTGCAGCAGGGAAATGGACTCTGCTGATCTTTTTATTGCACAAAGGGCTTTATTGGCCTATTGGATTTTACGCCATTCTCCGTGAGGAAGTAAACAGAGAACAGTGTCCAAGTAAAAAACACAAGGTCAACAAAGTCATAGCATGAAATTGCAAAACACTGCATGAATACAGATGGGCCTCAAGCACAAGGTTTCTGCGACTACCTGGCTTTTCTGCTCTTTCTTCCGCAGAGCTAACACCTATGCTTGGGGCTGCAGGCTAGGCAGAAAGCCCCACAGCCAGGCTGGGTTGTGGTTATTCAGCAGACACTCCAGTGCAAGTGATGGGACAAACTCCATCCACTGAAAATACACACTGGCAAAAGCCAGGAAATCACAGCTCTTCGTACAGCTCATAACGATTTGCACACACTCTGGATTCAGTCAGTCATTAGGCTCCTAATACGCTATACAAGCTTTCTGTACAGATGTTTTTTTTCTACTATAATGAATTTTATTTGTAACACAAGGCAGGAAGACAGAGTCAATCTCTCAGGGATCGTGGCCTGCATAGAATTTGGACAGAAAGTCTTTAGGTCGTGGGGTTTCCGTCTCATGGAAATACCTCATGACGTGAGTCCTCTGCTTCCATACCTGAATGGTTTCTTGAAGATCCATTTTTCCCTGTGCATAGACAAAAGAATTTTGTTCTCAGTTAGAGCCTGAGTCTAACTATACAGCACCATGGAAGTTATTTGAATGCACTTAAAAACACCCTTAAGACAGCTGCATCACCAATTCTGTACTCCTGAAGACTGCGTGCATCACCTATACTGTGACACAAATATATTTACTGTTCCTGGCTTGTGACTTTGTTGCTACATGTCCTACATTAACAAGTCACTTGTCTCCATAGCGCAGCTTCCCAGCCCTGTGGAACAGGCAAAGGACCCTGCCCTCTTCTTAGAACCTGCCTTGTTTCTCTCATGACCGGCACCCCCATACAATTCTACATAACATTCCTAACTTTCATGCACCTCTATTTAATTTTCTTCAAACAGTGGCAAGTTAGCTGCAAAACTAAGTGAAACTGCTGCTAAGTGCTTTGCACCAGTATTGCTACCACAGAGATATTAAACATAACTTCTTCATGACTCCAGTCTATGAATTATTATACTGGCCTCAGAGGACAGCAGCACAGGGCAAAACGAGACTGCCTGCAACTGTCACCTACCACATTATCTAGGATTCTGTTTCCAGATTTTTTTCATCATGTAATGACAGACTAACTGTCTTGATCTGCAAGAAATACAACAGACAAGCACGGCAGTCCTTGGCTGGAAGCCTTCTAATGCATTAGAACTGCAGAGGTCAGTTACTGTTGCTCAGATCCGGTTTGAAGCCTTGCCCTACTCTTGGTATGCCGATTATTGCTTTTAATACCAACAGGTCTCTCAGGCCTGAGACATAACCAGATGTGTTACAGACTTGGGGTGTTTCGCCACCCAAAGCCAGCCTCCCACCAAGTACTGCCACTCTAATGTATGTTTCAGAATCGGTGAAGAAAACCACATCCCAATTTAAGGAAGCAGTGTAGGCAGTAGAAAAGTCATTTTTAATGGTAAACTAGCTAGCAGCATCTTTTTCCCCTTTCTTTGATTGCCATTGTTTTCTGAAAAAGAAAAAACAAAACAAACAACAAACTTGGTATTTAAACTACCACTTTGTTTGCCATACACTTCCTCTTTTAAACACCTGCAAACTGGAAGAGCCAGTACACGGAGTGACAGAAACCCGTATTCTAGCAACTCTGACTTAGGTGAGTTAAGAACCTATTCCTCTGCATGCTAAAGCAGCTTGACCCCTTATCAACAGATAAACCAATCTGGATTGCAAGAGACAACTCCTTCATAGCGCAAGCTGAAAAAAAACTGTCCCTCTCCTCCACCACGCTCACCACCAATTACCCGCTCTCACACTATCTGCAGCTTCAACAAAACGGGAATAACTTGTTTGTACCTTAATAACCAGCATGTCTATCACCCGTGGATCTGTAACATGGGCATTCTTCATGAACATCTCCCGCACCTTGTTACGTCCCTGTTTCACTGTGATGTCCAGCTGGTATAGGTGTACTAGGAAAAACAGAACGCCCACAGAAGTCATCTATGTTGCTTTTCATTTCTTCCGCTGACAATGTCCAACTCAACCCTACAAAACGCTACACGGCCATTTGTTCTTGCAACGTCTGCCAGCCTCGCTAATTTGATTTATTTAAAGCAAATAAAGAACACAGGCATGGCACGAGTCCCCGTGCGGTTTCAAGGAGGCAGGCAGTCACGACACACACCCCCGTTCTGGAAAATTAAAGCTAGACTTCTCTTTTGCTTAACCAGGAGAACCCAAGTGGCAAGTGAGGCATGAGGAGACCGGGGTTCCCCGTCCAGGCCTCCCTCAGCCTCCGGCGGGGGAGGGCAGGGCAGGGCAAGGCCACCGGGGAGCGGCCGGGAGCCCCCAGCCCCGGTAAGGCCCCGAACAACCGCGTTCACCTGGCCCAGAGGCAGCGGGCCGCGGCGGGCAAAGGGCCGCACCGCGGGGCGAGGCAGGACCCCTCGGACCCGGGGGTAACCGGCACCCCGCGACGGGCCCTTTAAGAACCCAACGGCTGCGGGGTGGCCGTTACGACCTTGAGCTCGCGCTCCCTCCGGCGCGCGCGCGCACGCCCTCACCCGTGTTGGGCACCTCGCGGTACCAGGCGCGGTACAGCTCCCTCACACGCCGCTTCGCCTCGCCCAGGTCCCGGCTGAAGATCGGCTTCACGGCGGCGGATACGGCTCCTCTGCCCGCTACCGCCATCTTGTTGCAGCCGCCGCCTCCGCGGCGAGCCCCTCCGCTCGGTGCGTCCCGCCCCTTCCCCGCCGCCGGCGGCAACGCGCACATGCACGGCGACTCTCTATTGGCCAGCTGCGCTGCCACTCCAGCCTTTTGGGCCTGGCAAATAGCGGGGACCGGCGACCTCCCATCAGATTGGTCAAGGAGGAACGCCAATCACGGCTGGCTGCGAGGGGAGGAATTGTTGAGTGGGCGGGGCCGCGATGTGGCCCGCCCCCCCGTGGCGGTTGGGCCTGCACCGCCCCTGAGGGCGTGCCCCGCCGGGGAGGGGCGCGGGGGCGGCTGAGCAGGGGCGGGTTCCGTCTCGCGAGGCTCCCCCGCCGCAGGCCCCCGGTGAGCTCCGCCGGTCCCCGCCGCAGGCCCCCAGGCGGTGGGTGACCGGAGGCAGCGGGGCGCTCCTCAGCAGGGCGCCCTCCGCGCTGTGGCAGCGCTGCCCCAGCTCCCGGCACCCCCTGGTTGGCTTCCACCGCCATTTCGGCGCGGAGATGCTTTTCCCTTCCCGGCGACCAGCGCCAGAGCTGCATTTTGCAATGAGCGGTTTGTTCCCTCTTGCGCCCAAAGCGCCACGCCACCCGACGTCTGCGCGTGCACAGGGACTCTCTGTCAGCGCGTTCTTGCACCCTAGAAGGACTGTCCCCTCTTCTAGGTACACCCACCCTTTTTATCCAGATACGTGATTGCGGGAATCATTTCTGTTTCCAGTTTAGTTCACTGTCAGCTTCTTTTTGAAAACCCTTCTGTGTGCTGGTAACTATAAAACCAAGCATGTTGAGTTCAGTGTCATTGGACCAACCAGAAAAGTAACGGAAAACATCTTGAAAGAAACAGGCGGGGTGCTGGCTGTAAGGAGAGGATTAAGTATCTGAGGCAGGTCTGCGAGACAACCGCAAGGAGGAGGGGGGGAAGAAGAAGACGAAGACTTTCCAGAGCACTTTTATTCTTCTGGATTATTTTGTAGATGAAAAGCTAAATGTGCGTTTCCTGCTGAAGTAAAAATTTTAACAACGGTATTAAGTATTTGCATAATTCAATAGCTTTCATAGCTTCCAAAATGAGTATTGGAAAGATAGATGTGCATGTGGATTTCTTTAGTTGTGATTATGCATAGAAGCTCCTTTATGCTATGGTCTTTTCAGCCACGTGGTTAAATGTAGTTACCACTAATCTAAACATCAACGTATCTTAACACCTTGCAAAACAATTTATCAGGTATATTGCAGGAAGAAAGAGAAAGGGAGCTCTGAAATCTACAGCTGTACTGTTTCAAACAGCCTAACTCCATCCCTGTGTGAGTTCCAAACTTGCCCAAGAGCTGACTTTATGTAATGCTGAAAAAAAAAGCAGTTTTCAGGAACTATTTAGATAGGAGAGGGTAAATCTGGACACCAGGATTCCTCTTAAAATATATTTATGGGAATTTCTCTATTTCACAAATGACCTGCTTCTGTGGCTGAAATACCATACAGATTTATGTACTCCTTGCTATTTACTCCTACTGGAGGCATAGCATGACATAAGGGCTGTCAGGCATTTCTCTGGATTAAACTTGCTTTCTTTGGGGCTATAAATGAACACAATGCAATGTGTGTGCAATAGACAGGGGTATGCAATAAACAGGAAGGAATGAAGGGGATATGTATTTATGGGATGGCAAGATTTTCAGGAGCAATACTCTGAAACTGCATTTAAATGTGACCTTGTTGCCGGAGCTGAAGGTCTCTCCCTGCCCACCAGCACTACATGCCAAATCAGCTGACGGGCCGTAGATTGTTTTTGCAGGAACGGAGCCAGAGCTGGAATCCCTGGAGCACGAGGCAGAGGCACATGCTGCTGTGGGACGGCACCTCATGGGAGGCAGAGCGTGGCTGGGTATGCAGCAGGACTAACAAGGAAGGGAGTGGACCAGGAGTACTTCACAGATTTTTCCAGGTTTTTTTGCTCCTAGGATTGGCAAGAACCCAGGATTGTCTTTTACCCAGCATACCCTTGTATTTCAGTAAACTAATTCAGGATTAATAATTCTTTCAGTGGCTGTGGGCTCAGTGAACTGCTTCTGCAACCGATGAGAGCCCAATGTACAGCAGAGCTGGCTGATTAGGCATATAGGTACTTGCAAATTTGATCGTCATTTGCAACTTGCTATGGCTGTCTGATTCAAGATCCAGGACTGGAATTAAGCTAAACTATATATCGAGCCAGATCCTTACTTTACACAGCTGGGGGCATCTGCACAGACTTGAGAGGTCTTGAGTGGAACCCGGTGTGATCCTGCCTAGACCTGCAACATTTCTGACAGAGTTTGCATCGGTGGTAGTCTCCGAGTGAAAGTAGAGTGGCGTGCACTTATCTTGGGATAGCTCGCACCTGGTAGGGGTGTGGGGAGCTCGTGAGGGCAAAGTGACCATCCTCCCGTGGCCTGGGCTGGTCCTCGGGGAGCACAAAGGTGAATTTCTGCAGGAGAGTGGTAAAGAAAATAAAGAGCTCCATCCTGGCCAGCTGTTCCCCCAGGCAGGCACGGCGACCTGCAAGAAAGGGAATAGAAAGTGTCTGTGACAGAGGACATTAAGCCACACTGGAATCGCCATGGGAGAAGCAGATCACTACTCCTGCCGTGCCTCTGACTTGCAGCTGTATCATCCCCTCGGATTTACCTGCTGAGAAAGGCAGGAAGGCCTCTGGTTTCACAAACTGCCCATTCGCATCCAGGAAGTGCTCGGGGTAAAACTCGTTTGGCTTCTCCCAGACTGTCTCATCCTTCAGCACGGAAGACAAATTGGTGATGATTGTCGTCCCCTGCACTCCTCCACCAGAGGAAACAACTTATGTGAGAAAAGCAGCATTATCTTGGCACAACAGATCAGTGCTGGTCCCTCTTTGGTCTGTGTCTCCCATCTAATAGCAACCAACATTGGGTGCTTCAGAATAATATGCTTCCTCTTCTGTATCTTATTTAAAGCAGGTAAAGCAGGGCACTTTTCCAATGACATATGGTGCCTGCCCTGTGCTCTGAAGCACCTGAACTTTTGCATTTTGTATCCTTACAAAGGCCATTGCATGCAAATGCCAATTTCATGGTTACACAGTGGAAACGGCCTCTGCTGCTCAGATTCTCCTGGACCTGTTTTATAGCTGGAGAAAAAAAGCCGACTGACAGACTTCAAAGCCCAACATTTACAGGGGCCATGGGAAATTGCAAAGCTTTCCCATTTCACATGTCAGTGTTCTAAGCTACACGAGATATCTCAAGGCTAAAAAAAAAAAAATATCCCAGGCTTCCATTGCTACCAGTGCTGTCAGGGCAGCTACCTGTCACAATGGCAGCGGACTGAATGCCAGTGGCATTTGAATAGCTTCAGAGATTACATTTTTAACTACCACCATTTTAGGAAAGCCAGGAAGCTGGTGTCGTGTGCCTCCAGAGAGCCCGTTAGGCTCCGCTACTTTCTCCTTCCAACGCAGGCAGGACAGTGGATATCACAGCTCATCGAAAGCAAAGCAAACCTTTGCGCTAAGCTGCCACTGCAGTGGGGTTCCCACATAACCAGCACAAACATAGAGCACAAATGGGACCATCTGCCCGGGCTTAGCATTTCAAGGTGTCCTACTTTAGTGCTCGCCAGTGACTGTGATTTGGGGCTGGAAGTGCAACGCTGCAGAGTTGCGTGGGGTCACCCGCACCCCAGGCCTGGCATCTGCACAGGGAGAGGATGCTGCATTGCCTATCTGGCCATGGTCACCTTGGGAATGAAGAAGCCTTGCAACTCGGTGTCCCGGTATGTCATGTGAGGTAGTCCGATAGGAATGACATCCCCGTAGCGTTGCACTTCATGGATCACAGCATTGGTGTAGGGCATGCTCACTCGGTCCTCCATGGTGGGTGATCTGTCTCTGCCAGTCACCTTATCAATCTCTGCTTGGACCTTACCTGAAAGCAGCACAGCTAAGGAATTAGAATGCCCTTAGATAAGCAGAAGGGACTGGTACGAGCTGTAGGAAGGCTGGTGGCATGAGATCAGTAGACAATGGATGAGAGCAGGACAAGCAATTAGAGAAAGGAACAGAAACTAGAGGGGAATGGGTTTGTTTTCAGTTGCTCAGAGCCATCTGTATAACTATTCTTTGTGCACAGTGTATTTAAGAAAGGTCTTATCACTCGACATGCTACCTTACCCCTCCTCTGTGCGGCTGAAAGGATACCTGGGCGTGCAGCATTAGAGAATGAAAACAGATTAGGATTTATTCCAAATACAGGAAAGCGGGTACTCTGGCCACTGCAAGTCCCCAAGTAGCCTTCAAAATGAAGGAGAGAGCAAATTTGCCCTTTCAACTCCACTCTTTTCATCAGGGCGTCCCTCCCCGACACTAGGCCCTGCCAGAACAGCTATGTTTGGGACATGCTTCTCCTGGTTTCTGCTAGACCAACAATCATCAAAGCTCATTGCAAAAATCCCAAAACCATGGAGAGCAGATATTCAGTCTCCTCAACAGAAAAATGAGGGTTGAAGGGAACACACCACACCTCTGCCTGTCCTCTCACTTACTCTGTATTTCTGGGTGGAGAAGCATGTACAGAAATGCCCACCGGAGAGTGGTGGAGGTGGTCTCAGAACCAGCTGCAAACAAGTCTGCAGTCACCAGACGAAGGTTGTTATAGTTGAAACCGCTCCCTTCAGCTGCCTTACCCTGCAGAGAGCAAACAAGTGGGTTATTGGAGCTGGGGTACTTGCTGAGTGAGAAGACCATTGTTCCAGAGAAGTACTGAGAAGCACTAGATCCATTTTTGCTGACCAAAAAGTTCATTGGGAGAAAAGAGCACAACACAGGCAACGGTCTGTGTATGACTGATGTACTTCGGTTACCGTTACCTCCTGTATTTGAAGGTCATCAGTCACCTCCCGTATCCTGAGAGATGAATGCCGCATCTGCCTTCCGGACAGAAGCGGATGCCTTGTGCTCTCAACTCAAACAGCAGGCCCCTGCCACTCGCTGTAACGTCCTCACCCAGAGGAGGTGGAACACAGTTATTCAGGTTTGATCAGATCATAAAACCCACGCAGCAGAGAGGAGGCTGCATTGATGTGGCAAATGCAAAATTAACAGTATTTTGAGGGAGTTATCTATAGCTATGTATTACGGATTCTCGCTGCTTCTGCCCTGCTATTTTCTTACAATAAAAAAAAACAACACAGGGTATCATTGCTGCCTATTAAGTTTGCAACACCAATTTCAGCAAAACTGGTCTCTCATCCAAATGCTAATTGAGCTCAAATTTGTTAGCATATGAGATACGACAAGCTCTCTGCATGAGTTCATCTGCTTGTCTTTTCTAATCCTCTTCATACTTTCCTTTCCTAGGGACTAGCTTCTGCTAAGTTATTCTGTATATTTTGATACTGTTTTAATACGGATAGCAATTAATAAGGCATTTAAGACTCAACTGTTACTCCAGTAAAAGATGCTTGGCAAGGGAGCTAATGGGCTGACCTGATCAAAGTTAACCCAATAGAGGGATTTATGAGACTGGCTTATCAAGGGACCTTAGTGGACAGAAGAGAGATGTGACAAGAGGCAACATGGTCAGGCTCACATCCACCCCCAAATAGTACTGCTCAGTGCAGAGTAACGGAGGTCATGTTGCTCTGCCCGTGCGCGCTGGGGTGGGGGCTAACGTGTGGCCTGGGGGTGCCCAGTGCCCACAGCACAGCAGGGTTTGTTATGCAGAGCAGCAGTCCAGCCTGAGGACTCAGAGGGCAGAAGCAATTTGAAGGCAGAATTTGCTACTATTGCTCATCTGGCGCTTGAAATTTAGTGAATCCATGTGCAGAAACATGTGGTGGATGGATGGGCTGATGCAAGTACCTTTGATCTTATACTGACTTCATGCCTGACTGAATCAAAGGAAAGAGTCCTTTTAATTTCAGTGAGGTTCAGATGTAGGCCTTCATCTGATCTGTAGGGAGCTAGTTCTTAGCAAGCAATTCAAAGACACACATCCCAAAGGAGATGCCGTCTTTCCAAGCCATAACTTGGTTTAAAAGCAGGCTACGGACTGGGCAATGATACCAAAAAACTAGTCTGTTGCGGCAGTTGTGTAATTGATTTTGAGACATCAGTCATTAAGGCACTGACATACACAGAATCTTGCATGTTGACTCATCTCCTGGAACAAACTTAGAAATATTAGTGAATTTTCAATTATTGCCTTTTAAATGCCTTCAGAATGGTGTAGGCTGGAAAGACGGGAGTTGCTAGACTGGGAGGGGAATGTGAAGGTAGAAAATGGGAACAAGAACATCAGCAGACAATATGGTCTCTTAAGACAATAAAGGAGGTTACAGTATGAAGAAGTTAACACCTTTCTTCTCAAGATACAACATGGAATGAAAAAGTAGGAAATTATTAAGAGGTTTTATACAGCTTTATGAGGAAAGTCAGCTTCTATCAACAAGCTTAAACAGGCAGAGGAATTTCCCCTGGACCCTGAGGTTCTGCTGGTGTCACCCTACCTTCTCCATTTCCTTTAAAAACGCATCAGTGAAATCTCGGATGTAAGCAGGGTTCCAGGTCTCCATGTGTTTATCTATGAGCACATCTATGAAGTCCATGAACAGCTTTTGCCCTCGAAAGACTTTCTGTGGCACTCCAGGGATGTGCAGCAAAATGGGGACCACGTTAAGAAGCTGGGATGTCAGAACCAGAGAGAGAGACAGGATATTATGTGATGCAAAAAGAAAAACAATGAAAACACAATACTCTCAAGCAACAGAGGGCAGCTTCTTACAGATCATATTATGATCTTGGTTTACCTGAGGCAGGAATCCAGCTTCTTCATTCAGCGAGTTTTCAAACAAACGTAACAGCTTCTTGAACGTCTCATCACCATAGTCGAAACGCTCTCCGTAGATGGTGGTGCAGATCACGTTGCAGACTGCATTATTTACAAGAAAATGTAAATCGAAAGGACGACCTAAAAATGGAAATGGAGACCAAGCAATGAAGCTAAGCAACACCAAGCTGTTGGACCTCAGCTGTCAGCAATGAGAATACACAAATGCCCCCCTGATGCCTTCAAGCAAAAAAGCCCCCAAACACCACTCAAAGTACAAATGCATCGTACTAGGAAGTGAAGATCTTCTCATCTCCTATTATGGTTTAGTCAATCCTTGTTTAAAGGAGAAAACTCCCAAGAAGAGCTGAGTTGTAGGGTTGTTCTGTGACTTGACAGATAACACTTTGCTTTGTGTCTAGATGACAGGCAATGTGCTGTGAAAACTCTCAGCTGCACTTTTATTGCATGTGATAATATGTTTCACTATCGAGGTATTAGTTACCCAGCTCTGAGAATAATTATATTTTACCTCTTTACTTCTATTTATTTCCTATTTGTTTCCTGTTTCAAATGGATTAGTGTTATAGTAGCCCAACTGTGTAAAGCAGAAGTGGCTTCAAGGTAGAGCAGGATCACTAATGCACATAGACTAGAAACACTGCACTTGGTTAGGAAGTGAGCACTGCATGCAAACGAGAGTGGCTGTAGTATTACTTCTCTCTCTGCATCACTATTGCCTTTTTCTATTATTTCCCCATCTTTCTGGATGTGACAAACCTTCTTCAGCATTGACTGCAGAGCACAGAAATCCCACTTCCTCCGTCACTCGCTCCTCCAAGGACTTCTTTCCCATCCCAAAGTTCCTCAAGGTAGAGAGGGTGAATTTCCGTAGCTCCTTCCAGACATGCCCATATCTTGCTATAACAATCCCTGGAATTATGGATGAACAAGAAATGTCAGGAGCTCTGACCTGTACATCAAGGAAAGTGCTAGAGAATAGCAAATGTGAGGTTGGAGGTTCAGGTCTGTGTGGATAGATGAAAGAGTCTGATCTTGTACAGCTTGTTCAAACAGCAATTCTGAAAATGGATTACTGCACCTTCTAATGCATATAGCGAAGGTGGAGGGGGGATTCAATGAGAGCAACAAGTGCTGCTAAGGATAAAGGAATCACTCCCCCCAAACCATTCAGCATTGCACCCTTAGCTTGTGTGAACTGGGTAGCAGCTTGTGCGAACTGGGTAGCAGCTTGTGCCACTGCACAGGAGCCGAGGATGAGGTATCTTTCCAATACTCTGTCTTGGAAGAAAGTTACCATTTTTTTGGTGACAACAACGACATGCACATAGTATGTGAGCACAAGCACTAACCCCTGGGTGTCAGGAGCTACCAGCTCCAATGCTGGCAGAAAAGTCGCACCACTGATAGTGTCCTAACACTGCTGAAGAGGCGTGTGCTAGCACCTGGAGCTGTACTACAACCACTAAGGGGAGCCGCCTTTTCATCAAATCTGATTTTTGTCACCACCAAAGGCTGACAGACATACAAGGAGATTGTCTAGAGGGACATGAGCAGGTGGCATCATACTGAGAAAATCTTCCATCTACCCACCATCTACCCAGTCCTCTGTGTGCTAGTGCCAGTGGGGAATGTCCATTTCCAAGGGACTTGCCTTCAGATTTACTTCCGTAGCCCAGATGTTCATATACTGGGAAGTATGGCCGGTCAGCAAAGTCCTCCGATCTGTGGACCAGGGCTTCCTTCACTGTTTTATACCCGTTCAGTACTACCAGGTTGGTCCAGCAGTTCTGGAGATTGAAGACATTTCCAAACTTCTTCTGAAGCTGCCAAAATAAAAAAGTACATCCCTGAAAATGAGCTGAATGTAATGTCAAAAATATCACCATATCCTTCCTTAGGGCCTTTACTATTTAGTGATTTTTTGAGGTGCTTTTAGTAGGAGACCTTCAGCTGATCTTTGACCTTTGTCTTTGTAGTGCAACAGCTCAGAGCGGTGCCAAACAGCAGCTGAAGCAGGGATCAATGCTCTATGAGTGGAAAGATTTAGAATACACTTATCCTGGCTAAACTGTTGCCATGACCATTGTGCAAGTATTTTGGATTTTGTCTGACAACACAAGGTCAAGGACTTTGTTGGGGATTTTCAAAGGCTGCATGCTCAACAACAAATTATTTCCTAATACTTGTATTTATTTTGATCTAAAAGACTAGGCAAGTTTTGAGTTAGTCTACTTCTGCTAGAAAGAAATATTGATGTTAAGGTGATACGTGTTTTTTTTTTTTAATATCCATTTGTTCCTAAAGATCTACCCAGAGCCTCGTTCCCAGAAACACAATTAGAAGAGGCAATTCCACACTGGAGTTTCAGGCAACTTTCTCCCTAAAAGGAGCATACACATCTAGCAAGACTGGGAACTGGCACACACCCTACATTTGTTGTGATCTATAAGAGACATAATGCTGACAGCAGGATGGCTGCACAGGTAAGCCTGTCAGCCATACACCCACCATGAGAGCTTGCCATGGAGCTAAGTCTCCTCCAGGTAGACAAGCCCTTTGACTGGACATGGACTCCTGGGAAGGCAGGTCGAAGCTCCCCTGCTAGTCAGTAGCACTAAGCAAAGCGTTCGGGAGCATGTTGTTGGAAGATGGTGCAATAGTAGCAATGCCCCACAGACTGTGCTCTGTTTTCTTGCTCTTTTTTCTGTCCTTTTTTTTTGTTAAAAAGCTAAATGTCTTCATTTCTGCACTGTAGCAATGCAAGGAAGTGAAGTACTTAAGACTGTATTAGCAGCGGGGTTGGAAAGGGAATTAGCACTTCACTGGCACTAGAAATACAGCATTAAAAGCAATTACTGGTAAAGATTGTGGTTAGCATGACCCTGACGTGATGTGATTTGAAAATGGTAATCTTTTGGACTATATACAAGCAAATAATACAAATGCTATATTTAGTTTCTCTGTTTGGCAGATTTTGGACAGACAGCTGAACAGTGCTGTCCCAGAGGAAAGGCCTTTAGAGTTTGCAAACTGAAGCACAAAACCCCCGTGGTTTATCTGCTGCAAGCTGTGCTGTGCTTTTCCTTTGAGAAAAGCTAAGCCCTGACTTTGAATAGGAACACTACCGAGATTTTGGGCATTGCTGCTGGGGCGAATCCCACAAGCTGATCCCTTTAACTGAAACTGTCACATGCCTGTAGGTGTGCTTAAGTAACTCGCAGGGAAGTCTGCCTTTCCTGCAGCCACATCCCCAGCCTACAGGCATTTGCTTGTCTTCCCTTGTTTGCACATCTCCCTGTTCCCTTGCCCCCACACCTGCCCACATGTTAAGTCGGTGGGGGCCAGCTCTACAGCAGAGCAAATATCATCTATCATTGGGGGCACGACAGCATTTCTCACTGAGCTTACACAGAGATCGAGAGATGGAGGCTGGTGAGTGTTGGTGTGTGATTATCTATTTATCTGTATGGGCCAAGTCAGTCTCCTTAGGTAGTGACTTGCTTCATCCTGGACTTTGGAGAGGGCATTGCCCTTCGGCTTTGTGCAAGGGTAGATCGTGCCAGGGCATCCCCACCCGTCCTGGGCCCAGGGTCGTGTGAGGGGTGCTTCGTCGTGGGGCCGGCACTCACCTGGTTGAAGGAGAGGTGGGGGTTGCGGAAGTCAATGTACAGCATGGTCCCAATGAACGGCAGCGACACTGGGCCCGGCGGGTAATGGCTCCACTTCCTCCTGCGCTTCATGAAGTCAAGAAGTAAAGTAAAGACTGTGAGAAAAACTCCCAGTATAGAGATGTTGCTCCAGCAGGATGACAGCTGGGACCCCAACCACCAGAGCAATGCCATTTCGTAGCCTGTCTACTCCTTGGTCTTCCTCTTTTGCCCCAAGACTGTTTCTGCCCTCCCCTCCCCTCCCCTCCCCTCCCCTCCCCTCCCCTCCCCTCCCCTCCCCTCTCCTCTCCTCTCCTCTCCTCTCCTCTCCTCTCCTCTCCTCTCCTCTCCTCTCCTCTCTCCCTTCCCCAGGCAGCTGTTGTCGTTTCCTTGCTTTCTCCTCTTCCCCACACTCTCTTTTTCTGTCTCCCTGCTCCTCTCTCCCTGCAGTTGCTGGCCTGTGAATGTGGGACTTGGCTCAAACCCAAAGCTCCTCCTCTGCTCAGCTCAGCCTTGAGGGATTGGTGATGAGGGTCATCCCTCTTCTTCCTCCTCCTCCTCTTCCGAAGCCAGAGCTCAGAGGCCGCTTTTTCCCTGCTGCTTGTGCTGTGCAGCTCCTGCAGTGGTGCTCTCCGTGGGGCAGGGCTGGGTGAGGCCCGGGTGTTTGGGTGCCTTTTCCCACAACTGAGGTGGGATCGCAGGGAGAAGCAGCTCCTAAAAAACAACCATCCAGGTTTCTGTTTGCAAGACTGACTGTTTGTTCCATTGGAGCTTGAGAAAGCTCAGGTTAGGTCAAGCTTCCCCTTACAGAAAGCACTTGTCACAGAACTTTGCCTAAAATGGTGACCGGAGACTTTAAAAATTATTTACATTTCTGGGAATAACAATATCCAACGCCAAATGTCAGTCAGGACGATGACCTTGATTTTTGTAGAAGACAGCTCAGTTACAAGGGAGAAAGCACATGTATTGCAAGGAGCCTCGAATTTCCAGCCTTTGGGGCTGCAGTAATGCAAACACAGTTACGGAAATAGTCAAAGTATCTCCTAAAACAGCACAGCTATGTGCTCCTGGCATCACTGCCATCAGAGATCAATAAAGCTTGTTCTTATGACAGTTAGTTCTAGCTAAAAAGAAGCAGTAAACCCATCACAGTTTGATCTGTGATCTCAGTGTGATCAGAGAAAAGCTCCTAATGGAGCAATTGCTGCAACAATGATGGAGAGCTCAGGCTGCAAAGTGATGTACCTGCAAAGACTGTACAGTCAAGCTCTGGTGTGCAGCCAGGGCCTTGAAATGCCCCTTACCCAAAAAGGCACCTAAATGCTCAGTATCTGTGTGCAGAGGTGCCCTCTCTGGAGTCTCTACAGCATGATCCTGCACGTCCCTTGAGAAAGCATCATAACTCAGCGTTCATCTGTAGTATCTGTAAACATATGCAGCATGGCAGACAACTGGGGGAATTACTAGCACCCACACAACTGCAGAATTATGATTTCTTTTGGATTACAGAGGCACGGTGGGATAGTTCACATGACTGGAGAGCTGCCACAGATGGATACAGGCTTTTCAGGAAAGACAGGCTGGAAAGGGTGAGGGGTGGTTGTGCTTTATGCAGAGGAGTGCCCAGAGCTTTGCCGTGGGACAGGTGCTGAGCCAGTCGAGTGCTTCTGGGCAAGGAGAAGGCGACAAAGCAATACGGGCAATGTTGTGGTAGGCACTCGCTGCAGACTAGCCAGTCAAGGAGAGAAAGTCAATGGAACCATCTTACACAATTACAGGCCTTAGGACTCACGGGTGTCCTTTAACTGGAAGGGCTATATGACTGGGCACAATCCAGGTGTTTTCTGGAGTGTGCTGAAGACAACTTCTTGACACAGGTGATTGATGAGACAACTAGGGGAGATGATCTGCATTTGCTATTCAGAAACAAGGAAGAATCAGTCCAGGGCTTGGTGGTCAAGGGTGAGTTTGCCTGCAGCGACCACGAGACCGTGGAATATTAAATCCTGCAAGAAGTCAGCAGGACAAATATCATTACTGCCTTTGCCTTCAGGAGGGCAGATTTCACTTCATTCAGGGATCTGCTTGGCAGGATCCAAAAGGGAGCTGCCCTGGAGAGCAAAGGGGCCCAGGAGAGCTGGTTGTTCTTCCAGGGCAGCCTCGTCAAAGCATGAGAGCAGTGCATGTCATTTATTACCTCAACTTTGGCAAAGCCTTTGACACCATCTCCCACAGTATCCTTGTAGCTAAATCAATGAGATACAGACTGGCAAAATAGATTATAAAGTGGGTGGAAGATTGTTCAGACTGTGGGGCTCAAAGAGTCGGGGTCAGTGGTACGGAGTACAGCTGGTGGCTGGTCACTAGTGATGTCCCTTAGGTAAAGTTTAGTGTATTTATTAACAACCTGGATGATGGGACAGAGAGCATTCTTAGCAAGTACAGTCTGGGAGAGCCAATGAGCGCTGAAGTATGCTTGCAGAGTAGTCTGGGAGGTTGTTGGCTTCTAAGTACCCACCACATTTCAAACAGCTCTACTGGAAGGTCTTAGCAGACAGAGCTGTGACAGTCCTGTACTCAGCAGACTGGCTTGAGCAGGAGATGGCTGGATGCTAAAAGGTGATCAAGGAGTTCCTCTCACACCAATTTTCATGACCCATGCTCTCAGATGACAAGTGAAAAGATGGGAAATGTGGTCCCAAGAACGACACTGGACATTTCCTGATCACCACACTGGTAAAAGGATATTACCCTGACGGTTTCAATTTATTTTGAGCTCCAACTTTATGACTTCAGCTGAAAAATATCCACCTGGATTCTTTCCTTTTTGCTCATCTTGGCTAGAGCCAAAGGCTGTTGGACTCCCATCACTCACCTCCAGGCTGTCAGAAGGAGGGTTGATTGGAATTCAGGAAGTAGATTTACTTTCAAGGAACATCGCCCTGAAGGCCGTCGAAGAGTAACTGTCCAGCTGCTCTTCTTCCTGGGGCTCAGCCTTGACATGAGGCGACAAAGCTGCAACCTGAGAAATGCACCAGCCTAAGAACAAAAATACTTTCTCTCCCTCTTCCTGCCCCATATGCCTTTCTAAAAGGTCTCTGGACAAATGATCTTTTCCTCTACCCCCTTCAGGCTGCAAACTAGACAACTCCTCCACTTTTGGTTAGTAGCTTGGACTGCTGTTCCTGCAAAGGATTGGAGCGAGTGTTATAGCTTAGGTAATTTCAAAAGAACAGTTTTCAAAGCAAGCAAAGAAACAATAGACAACAAATCTCTTCCTGAGAGAGAGAAAGAGAAAAGGGTGATTGTCCTTCTGAAGAGTGAAAGACGTTCATTTACATTTCTTTTCAATAAACTAATATTTTGAGTGATTTTCAAGTCAGAGAAAAAACCCTCCGAATCCATACATACTATTTTTAACTAGCTGCAGCCCCGCTGTGCTGGGTGCATGTCTTTGTGCACAGTCAATTAAGAGACGAGCTAAGTGAAGTTACAGAAGTTACATGCAGACGTTACTGTTCTTTGACTGGACAACCTGCAATACAAACAGAAAGGCAACTTTAAGAAAAAGCTTATTAATATTGCAGAACAAAGCATTCAGAAGTAAGGTAATGCAAGGGTTGCCTGCAAAATTTTAATTGAGCCTTTTTGTCCATATATTCCGTAAGATCATCTTTAATTATGATCTCATGCTATTTTTCCTTTCTGAAGGACCCTCCCTTCATTCAGCGCACAGGATAGATGACGATCATTTACCTATCCTGTTTTAGTTACACTATTTGACTTCAAAGCCTATTTTGCCAGCTGCTGTTCACACCCTGCCCAGAAGGGTGTTTTAGTTGGGCTTTTCCACAGCGGTCATCAGTGACTGCGTGATTCAGAGCAGGCAGTCTTTTGTACTCGCAGCATCCCTCTGAGGTGCCACCAGCAGAGAAAATGGAAACATAAGTCCAGATGACCTTCTAAGTGTTGGTGCCTAATAGGAAAAGCCTAGAAGCTGGTTTTGACAGCTCCTGAGGGCCACACACAGCTGTCCAGGACCCGTGCCCAGCTCCCGGCTGGAGTTGCAAGCAGCTTCTGCAGATCTTCCTGCAGGATCACAAGTTCGGCACCGCAGACATGAAGGTCACAGATTAGTGCCTATTTAGGAAAACTGCTGTTTCGGTAACTGCCCAGCATCACATACTCATTTCTTCACAGAGGTGTGGTGAAAATCTTTCCATGGCCAAAGAAACCCTCTTCCTTCTCTCCCTCTTTGCTTCAATACTGGATCCAGCCAGGAAGCACTGGTCACAGAATAAGAATATTTCCTTGAGCTTTCAGAAGTTTTTTTATCCAAATCCCAGCAGGCTGTCTGCTTTCCCCAAAACACCATTAGATGGATCCAAACCTCAGCAATGTTTCATTCTGGAGGAGCAAGCCTCTTGCAACAGCACAAATGGTCAGATTGAAGCCTGCAGCTCTTGTTCCCTGGCTGTCCATCTCCCAGACTACAGCAGAGCTGGGGGGCTTGTGGAGACCCCAGAAACTTTTCCTCTTTGGTGGCCTCTTCTGAGCCCAGAAAACATGGTCTCCCACCCAGTCCCAGACTTTTTTGGTCCTTCCTCCACCTCCTTTTTTCAGCCCACCATCTATCTTTTGCCTGTTTTGCCTTCGCTCGGGCGGCCTCTCCTCCCAGCCATTTCAGAGCTGGAAGGGGGCAAAGGGAGCATGGAGGAGACCAGCTTCACACTTGTCATTCACCCTTGCCAGCCTCCGGCAGCCGGCAATAACCACCACCTGCTCCATTCAGGCATCTCTGGGGAATTTTAGCTGAAAAAACTGAGAACTCTATCAAACGCACGCAAATTGGGTTTTCAAGTGCTTGTAACGTGGCCAAGTTTGAGCACAGTTTTAGAGAGCTGGTGCAATGTGTCTTCCTAACAGAAAGCTGCCTCCTGCCAAATTTTGCGTGTAATGCTTCAAAGCATTAAACTGAGAAAGGAAAATATTGCCAGAAATTTTTCTAATGGGTTAGGAGAAGGTCAGATAAACAATGGATTTCTAAGAACGATGTCAGCCATTAGAAAGGGATTAAAAAATTTTTGGCTGAACGTTCCCAAACAAATTTAGCCTGAGGCACAACCCCAACTCAGGAAATTTTCATCTCAGCCAGTTCATTGTGACTTTCTTGGCCTTCAGATCAGGTTTTATACATTGGAAGTATTTCTACAGCCTTAAGATGGACTGTGCTAACAGCTTGTTCATAATAAAGCAGTCAGCAGAACTGACTGCTTTATTATGAAAGCCAAGTCTTTCATAGTTACTGTTACTATGACTTACTGCCAGCCTTCCCACATTGCAAAGAAATCTGTTCCTCAGGCTTTTCTTCTTTAAATTTCCTATGGCTTCCTACTCTTTTTCCTATATCAATCACAGCAGCTCACCTATTCACCTATCCCCAAAGCAAGTCCTAGTCAGACTTTGCTTCTTTCACCCACCCCATCTGACCCCATCCCATCACCATACACATCCCTTGCTCTTAAAGAGCCATGACTCTGAACTTGATACCGAAAGCGAGGTGGGTCTTGGGCCTCATTTTTCACCCCAGAGAGACAACTTTACGCTGGTGCTGTAGGATGTCGAGGAGTCAGGCTGTAGCAACCACTGCAAACAGCTTGTCAGTGTGAGCTGTGTAGTTGCTGCAGGCGTCAGCATCCGGATGAATAAAGCAGCTGCTGAGATGAAGTTTGTTTTCTGAAACAAGTTACCCCCAGACAAGCCTCGGATACTAAAGGCAAACTGAAATAAGAGCAGACTGGCTTTATCTTGACTTGGTACTTCACATAGCTTGAGATGATATCAAACTGATCTCGCACGTACATGTAACACTGCCCAGTAAGGGTTTTGCCAGTTCAGCGAATGGCTAGACCGTGATAGTTACGGGCCCTAACTCCGGTATCTTTGTCACGTTAACTGGGGTTAAAGCAGAAATCAAAACAAGCTGGCTCGTTTTAACTCAGCTTATCACCGCATTCAAGTTCATGTTCTCCTACAGGCCTTAATTCCTCAGGCTAAGACGTTCCCACCATTACTTTAACCTGAGTTAGCCAAATGGAGCTCAGCATGTACAATTTCTTACCCCAGGACGGAGAGATAATGAATCGAAGTGCTGCTTTGCATGGGTCGTGGTACCAGCGCTGGTCTAAAAAGCCTCCTGAAGATACTGTTAAATCTCTGTGATGTGGCCGAGCTCTGGGAACACGCCTGCTCGTTCAGAAAATGACTGGCAGCCGTTGCCTTGACTCACACGGTCCTGTGAAACTGTCAGAAAAATATGGCTTATACCCCTGATACCATAGGCTGTTGATTTGTCTTAGCTGCTGGTTTTGGCTTAAAGAGCTTCTTGAGAGCTGTGAATGCATTTTTTTTCTTTTCATTTTTGGTTTAGTACTGATACCGTGGGGTTTTTCTCTGCTGTAAAGGAAGCATCCAGAGGAATTCTGGACAGAGGTACTGGCTAAAATCCCAGAGGTTCCCACCCCTCCCCTTATAAGAGATGCATTTAAATCCATATGCAGAAACTCATCCTGCTTTCCTGAAGTGTGAGATCAGTGAGACACCTTTGAAAATAATGAGGTGATTAAATCCAGGTTTGAAAGCCAAAGACACAAAAGCATCTTGGTTTAGTTTCTGCCATTGATTTGCTCTGTGAGTTAGAGACAAGCACTCAGCTGGCTGCTAACTCAGTTTCCTCACTTGTAAAATGTGTTTAATGGGGCTGTTTCCTCAGTTGTGATAAAGCATCTACAAATCTAGGTGCAAAGTACATTAATGAGGACTAATACTGTAATAATTACATAGCAAGGAGGCGGGTTGCCAAAGATTTCAGAATAGAGCTTAAAAAAGATAAAAAGTGAATTTGAAGACTCGCTCTTGTTCCAGGAAACGTCTAACTCTGATCTTTTTCTTCTGGCAGAGGGAGTATTTCACAGGGAGCATTTTGCTGCTGTTTCTGTGCATTGGATAGTTGGGGATGCTGTTTGTTGATAGTTAGGTCCTCAATTCAGTTATTTATGAATCAAAATAGAAAGGGAAGCTAATCTGGCTAAAAAGAGAATTGCATTTTTTGCCTATGCTTACGGCACTCAGGAGCAGACAGAATAACCTTCAGTGATGCTGTCTCCTAGTAGGTAAGTCAGATTTCAGGTTGCAGTGATACTTCTCTCTCTTTTTTTACTCCAAGCTCGTTAGCCTGTTTCTGATGGCTCCTGAACATCCCTGGGTTCCCAGGAAAGCATTCAGAGTTGCGTGTGCTCAGCACATCCCACAAAGAAGAGACGGCAAGAGGCATTACTTCTAAAAAATACTTGCTGTTACAATTTCCTTAGAGTTCATAAAGGTACAAGTGACTATCTCTGTTCACATCACCTTCCTCCCACTTGGTGGCTGTGATTGCTCCAACAGCGAGAGTAAAAATATTCTTGTTCTGGTAAAGTGGCGCATTACCTACTTCGTCTGTTTAAGCGCATGCTCAGAGTGATGCCACAGCGGTTATTTTGGTGCATGCTGTTAGCTCCCGCCTCACTTAAGTTACGCAGCCATTTTCAACATTGTGAGCATGTGCTGTCGCTCAGCTCAGGATCCCTTTTCTCCCCTCGTGCTGCCACATTTGCAGAGCTGTTTTGTATAGAGAAGCTTGTGTTAGCTGACCTGTCACTGTACAATAAGGCGTGCAGACAAGGTCTTTTTGTGTGTTTGCCTTAGGCTAGGTCTGGTACATACAGTGGATCCTACAGAAACGGTAGAGCCATACCTAGTTTGTGGCCCTGCTGTGCTGGTCTCTAGAGAGGGACAAGAGCAGGTACCTGCTCCCCAGGACTTAAACTAAGACAAAACTGCAGGGGAACTAAATTCAGGACATCGAACACAAGTAAACGCCTGAGCAAACTGAGCCCAGTCACTTTTGCCAGTTTGAGCTCAGACTGCCATTGCGAGGGGTGCAGACCACCCTCCGTGGCACTAGCAAAAACGTTGCAGGCAGAAGTGACACTGCAATTTTTTCCCAGGTTTAAAGGGCAGTAAATGCAGGCTCAGTGCATTTGCAGGAACTTGGATGTTCGCTATAGCTATTTATTAACCTAACTTATCACCAAGTAGAGGCATTCGCTGCTGTGCGGCTGGGCGTGCGCCTTGCGGGAGGTGGGAAGTACCTGCAGGTTGGCCACATCATGGGCACATCTGAGTCGCACGGCAGGGGCAGTGCTGGGGACATGGTTCCCACTGCCACAGTAAAAGCAACATGGGCCCAGCTGGCACCCCATGGCGGGTCCCAACCGGAGAGTTTTCCATCCCTGCGACGGGCTGACAGCAGGCTGCTGACAGATCCTCCTTCAACCACTAAAAACCACGTGGCTTCTCCTGGCAACCTGCAAAAACCAAGACACCTCTGGCTTTGCTCACTAAGAAACCAGCACAAATCCTAACAATCTCAATGCTCCTGTCTTATTCCCAGGCACCTGAGCAGCTTCAAGGGCAGGAATTAATCTTAAGACAGAGAAAAAATAGTGACTGATAGAGAAATCCAAGGAGAGAAGGGAAGCAATGGAAAAGACAGCACGGTCTGGAGAGCAGACTGTCGCTGGCAAAGGCATGTGTACTGGCAGGGCAGGCTTAACTGGAGAAGAAAATGTACTGCTGCTCCCTGGGTACAAATCGACGATTGTTCTGTCAAGCAATTCATGATCTCCTGAATTCTGCAGTTGAGCAGGCCGTTAAGGCACCAGAAGATGATGAGCTGAAGAACTTACAGCAATTCTATTAGGAAACTATAAATAACTTTAACAGCAAAAATAAAATGTGCGTTTGTCCCAGCACTTTTAGCCCAAATGACTATTAATCCACTTAAAATGAAAATACTCAAACATACAATTTTGATGATCTAAAACCTCTGTTAATAATTTCTGAGAGTGTAGTATGCTTGTTGTTAGAGTACAGAGTATTATTTTGCTATTTTCATGAATAACGCAGTGTCAAACTCTCGTTAGCAATTTTTCATGGTTTTATCTGCACTTTTTCTGTCAGTATAAACAATGGTTTGAATACAAGTCAGCGTTTAGAAGTTTTTATCGGCATGCTGGAAACTAAAGACTGTTGTGTGTTACTATGACCGTGAAACAGGTTGCTTATGTTTGATTTCTGTGTGATGCTCCTAATTATAGTTTATGCTTTACAAATCTGAATGTATATTGGAAATCAGAACATATATTTTGGTTTCTTATGAATAGGAAACCCACAAATAACTGTTTTGGTTTGAAACATTGGCTCAGTCATGCTCACAGTTTGATTAATAACAGTGGGAGCATATGGAGTGAACCAGAAATTAGAAATGATGAAAATGCAGGCAAGATCTTACTATGGAGTGTTCAGCTAGTTGGTTACCTTTGGTACTGCATCCCAAATGATCTGTAGGTTATTTTTGCCAATAGTAGTTGCTACATTCTCATAGCAACTGTGCATAACAAGCTTATTTTTCTGTGTTTATTTTTTTTTATTTTTTACAGCTATGTAACTGTGGTTTTGTGTTAACAAAAATTGAATCAACAAAAATACCTGCACTCTTTTACCCAGGAGGTATCCATAAGCAGTGATCTTTTCACAGGAAGGAGGAAGGACCAGAGGTGGTGGCTGCAGGGAAAACTGAAAAGGAAAGTATTTTCTCTGTGTTTTTTAAGCTGGCCAAAAGACTGAATCAGTGCCTAAAGACACGAGGCTGCCATGCTGCCGGTCATGAGTGGGAGAGAAATGATATAGGAGGCATCGGGGCCTCCAGGGGGACTGACCCTGCTCCCCTCCTCCTGATGGCAAAACACTGAGCAACTTGACACAAATGACACCTTCTCACCTGCAGAGAAACAGCAGCTTCCTAAACCTGCTGGTTCCCAGGTCCCACAGGGACGGCTGCGCGGCCACAAGCTCGCAGCTCAGAGCGAGGCGTCGCTGAGCACCAGCAATGTGCAGGCTCTTGCTGAGCTAGCCAGGAAAAATGAATATGTTTTTGTGGTAATGACACTTTAAAAAACGTTTTGTTACTTAAAAAAACAAAACCTTGCAAATCTTGAAAGCCATGCCACATATGGAGTTGATAAACCTTAGTTCTCCTATGTACTGAATACAGGCACTACGTAGATGAATTAATGCCTTTCTGCAGCTCACTTCTGATTTGTGTTACTTCAGGATAAGACATACTGATTCATATCCAGAAAGATAGGAAGGCCTAAGACAAATCCTTAATTACTTTATACTCTTAATTGCTTATTCCAAAGTCCAAAGCTTTTCGATTTGTCTTCACTGTGTTTTGAACTAAGCCCTGATATCTGGGATAGCCTTTGTACTCAGGATTAAAAATTCAACAACTATTTCTAATGTTACCTGTTTTCCTGTGCGAGTCTTATAAATTCGATAGCGAAGAGAACCTCCTGTGATGACAGCTTCATGGCAAGTGGATCCTACCACCTGAGTACACCTGTGGAAACAGAGTCCACATGGGTCTGCACCAGTATGCCTTGCTGCTCGTGGTGCCTGGAGGGAACAGCAGCAGGGCAAAAAGCTGCCAACCCCAGCCCAGCTGTTTCCTGCGGTCTCTGGGGTGAGGGTGAGAGCCACCACTGACCACGCTGCCTTCTCCTGGCTGGTTGCTCCGGGGAAGCAGCTTCAGACCCTCGGGGTCACACGGCGTAGGAGTTTTCAGCCAGGAGCACAACAGGGTTGGAGAGGCCGCAGATCACAAGAGAAGTCAGTGAACAACAACATTTGCCACTGAAAAGCATTCAGAGTGCAAACGCAATGTGCAAACTCATTTGCACCTCTTACTTGTTGCTGAGAGCTGATGAAAACAAGCGTCAAGCCTTGAGCTTTGGGGCTCAGCCTGGGCTGGGGGCAGCAGACAGGCAGCAGTGCTGCCACCCGCCTCTGCGCCCACCCCTGCCAGAAACAGGTGCTGTAAAAATCTCCTCTGAGGGAGAAACTTTAATCTTGTCTCATCTGCTCCAACTCTGCCCTGCAGATTACATAGGGTGGTTTCTCACCAGCCTGCAAAACGAAGAGGTACACGCAAAGGCCTCGGCCGAAACCCCTCTATATTTTTCCATGAGGAGCCAGTGGAGTAGCCACAGGGCTCAGCGAGAGCAGGATAACCGCTTTATGCCATCCTCAAACTGCTAGAACGGCCTTTGGTCCATCCCCTCTGTTCCCCCAGCTTAATTCGTGCATGGGTTTTGTTGGCGTATGAATGCAGAAAGCCTTAAGGTGGCAGCACCCGCCAGCCCTCACGGCTGGTGCCCTGCAGCACAGCCCTGGGCTGGGCCAGGTGGGCGGCAGGGACAGAAAGACCAAGGGCTGGGAGGCAGCAGCGATTCAGGAGTCAGCAGGTGAGCCGGCAGGCAGAGGAGGGTGCGGAGAGAGGTCGGGGCTATAAGAAGGAAAGGTAAACTCCTTCACGCCCAACAGGCCAGGGTGAATTTTGTATCGCATGGGGTCGGGTGAGGTGGGCTGGGACCTGTGGTTTCTACGGAAGGTTGAGATGGTCCAGCAGCCTGAGTGCCCATACTAGCAGTGATGGAAAGCCGCTGCTGCCTGACATGCTCCACAGTGTGCGTGGCCTGGGGTTTTGGTCCCGCTTTCCTCAAGCAGGCTAGGCTTGACTGAAGCCAGGCTGAAGACCTCCTGTCTCCAGAGTATCAACCCCAACGTCAGGTTTGCTAGAAAGCAGGAAAAAAGCAAGTGGGGAACAAGCAGGGAGTTTCAATTAGAAAGACGTTTAAATTAGAAGAAGTAAGGCTTTGAAGACGGAGGCTCTGAGACCTCTTTTCCAAAGGCCTCACGGAGGCAGCGGTCCGCACTCCCCTTTCCTCCTGGCTGCAGACAGAGGGATCGTGGCACCGTTCCCTGCAGGAACAGGGTCCAGAATAACCACCCGCTGCTGCTGCAACTCCCCAAGCTGCTCTGAACAGCCGCACCAAAGCCCCACAGGTGTGCTGGATTTCGGGATTTAAACCACTGCTGAATATTTTCAGGGATCCACACAGCCTGACTGTCCTAACTTGTCATACCACCATGAACTGCTGCATTTATAAGCAGGATGGAGCCAGATTCCTCTCTGAACTGCATGGCAACAGGGCAGCAGGCAAGTCACAAGCTGCAGCAACGGGAATAGTGACTAGATACAAGGAGGGATTGCTGCTCCAGGAGAAGGGCTCAGCACAGGAATGGGGGCCCAGACAGGGAGTGGAGTCTCCACCCTGAAGGTTTTCAAAATTTGACTGTCCAAAGCCTTGAGCAACCTGGTATAGTTCTGAGGCTGGCCTTCCCTGAGCCATGAGGTTGGAGCAGAGACCTCACGAGGTCCCTTCCAGTCTGTTCTGTAACAGCATTTCCACATAGCTTTAAAACGTGAATGTGGATGACAGGTAAAAAGTTCATGTGTGTCCTTTTTGTAATAGTCACGGTTGCTGGACCAGGATTCCTGGTCAGACACAACCTGAATTCTTATTTAACTCTTGATCTAGAGCAGGTATACCTTTGCGAACAATGGAGGTTTCCTCAGTTTTGGGGCGGGGAAGAAAAAAAGCAAAGCTGAAGAAGTCTGGAATAAATTTACTGATTCTATTAAAAGAGAGAGAGAAAAAGGCAGGATTTCAGGACTTCTCACCTGCCTGGATGATGAGGACATGCAATAGGCCAAAAACCCAACTGGAGAAGTTGCTGAAGTGTAACAGCACTGAAATAGCCACCAGATACCAGGGGAGTAACCTCTGGGTGAGCCTGGAGGTGCTGGGGCTTTCTGTGCCATCTGAGGAACAGAGATCACCTACAGATGCCCTTGGTCACACCTCAGGGTGTGGTGGGAGGGAGGGCTGGGAAATGCGAGCTCCTGCATCCCGAATCCTTTGGGCTACAACTCCAAAACAGAACCCTTGAATGACTCCAGGATTAATTATGAAAACCAGGATGAGTTACCTGCAAGCAACACAGACGTGCAATACCCAGGTTATCTGAAAGTAATGTAAAAGATGGAGAAATGCAACGATAGAGTCTTACAAAGACACCCGTAATCAATGGAAAAGAGCATGAAAATGTCTCAGCCTGTTCACGCCTGTAACGAACTCTCGGTTGCTTTTTGAACTGTAGTGCCACAAGGCTTTTTGGAACGACTAGGGATGCTTGTCTGCTCTGGCAATTACAACAGCCCGAGCTGCAGAGGCTGCAGTAGAAATCAAGCTCACTCGCTGTCAGTTGAGGCAGAAGTGAAAACAAAGAGGAAATACAGGAGTTTGCGGTTTCTCTGTCCTCTAACATGAGTTGCCATGTTGCGTGGCTGTGATAAGCTTATTTCAAGGATGGGCACTTAGGAAGTTGTGGCCTGAAGGTACAAAGCCTGCTTACTGCAAGGGAGGATTTTATTCTTTCATGGACGCTGCCCGTTTGCTTGTGCAGAGGCTCAGTGCTGCGTGGGAGACTTTGAATCGTGACATTTAAGTTGCCGAAGTGCCCCCCGAACTCATGACAGACCTTAGCTGTGGTTTTTACCACTCTCACCCGACACCATGCAAGCTGGTCAATGAACACAAACATTTTTTCTCAGCTATTGAACCCTTGTACTCATGTACTTGCAGGCATACGTATACGCTTACAAATCAGAAAGATAAGTACATGTATTCTTAAAACCTGCAAACTGGTATATCCTTAATGCACCTAGTGAGCTGTTGCAAATAGCTGAATGAAAAGGCTGTTCAGACAAGCCCCAGACTGGTTCTTTCTCTTGCATTGTAAAGGGCAAGAAATGAAAGTTCCACCAGACCCTTCAATGAACTGAACTGGCTGCAGACTGGGAAGGGTCATTTAGGTTTTTGATCAGCTACTCTCAAAGTCCAAGTAACTCCAATATATGCTAAAAATAAGGGGCGAATCTCTCTCTCTCTGCACAAATGGTAAATACAGGTTGCACAGACTTCTGGTGTCTCCCCGTCTCAAGCAGCTCTTTTAATTAGCTCAAAGGAAACCTTAGAAAATGAACATCAGCCTTTGTATTCCAGTTTCTGTGGGTTGCTATTGATTGGAGGTAGAAAACCAAGATGAAGTACATGTGCTTTGAAGAGGGACCAGCCAACCCAGGTGACCTGGCCAACATTCCCTTTTTAAGCACAACAGAGACTATCCTCTATTTGGAATAACCATTTGGATGCAAAAAGGTCGTTCTACATTAAAGAGTTGACTTCAGGGCCTGTTGCTGTGTAGTCCAATAAATGGCACAGAATGAATTTGGTATGGTACCTACCTCGACTGTTCTTCCAAAACTCACACGCACACGACTTCACACAGAAGATGCCAGCAGGAACAGCCACCTCCATCAGTGAGGACTCCAGGCCTTCAGGTGCCTTTCTGCTGGTCTCAGGTCTCCTCCTCTAATGTCCTAGCATTCCCTAAAAAGAGCCTGAAGAACAAACCTTCCGTGACTTTTTCTACTGACCTGTTATTTTCTGCATGGCTCTTTCACATGATTAGGCTGCTTGTAAAAGGTTTTCTCACCTGTCCTTATTTTCAAGAGCAACTTTGGACCATAAACCTGCAGTGCTGACCCTCAGCTGAGGGGTGAATCCATCAAATGTGGGTGATGGGCAGTGTTTGAGGCCACTGGGCCACGCTCCAAAGCAGAATTCATCCCAATTACTGGCAGTCTGTAGTCACTGTTGCTGATTATTAGGGATTGGGATTAGTCTTAGTGAATCCTGCTTCTAACTTTTTCATCTTCTCATTTGTTCATCTTCCAGACTGCAACAATGCTGCACAGCCCAAAAGACGCACCTTCTTTCCCTCTTCTTCTGAAGCAACAAACCACAAACTCCATGTTTGCTAAGTCTGTCTTTCACATTTGTCATAAGGAATGCTTACATTCCTGCTGTAACAGCATCTTTTCCAAGTCTTTTGTGTTCCTGTGGCAACACACTGCTGCTGTTTTTAATAAAAAAGAGTTGCATGGCTGAAGCAGGCCACAATGACTGCAGCCATCAATGCCCTCTTTAAGGCTGCAAATGCCCACTTCCATCTCACAGCTCTGGAAACTGTTTCTCCTCCCGGCACATTTTCCTGTCATGTGAGGCCAAGAACCTTCCATACTTGGGGCAGAACCAAAAACAACCCTGGAAATCTGCTTAGAGTCTGCAAAACTGGTCCATTCTGTACGGCCTCTGCTCTTGGTTGCTTCTGGAAATGTCTTCATCAGTGGTGTTTCACAAGCTTTGCTTATTTTCTTGCAGAGAGCAGCTCTTTGGTTTAATTTCCAAATGGTCACTTATAGTTTCGCCATCTATTACCTGTACAGGTAGCAATTCCTCCTCAGAAGTTTTAGCCACAGCAGGACACCAGCTGAACAGACAGACTGCAACATCCATTTTATATAGTAACCTCCTCACCTTGGTTTCCAAAGCAGCAAAGATATTGCAAAACCCAGAAGCGTTACATTAAATTGCAGTCTTTGTTCTGCTTATACACCCAGTCCTTTCTTGCCTCTTTGAGATCCATTTCCACCTGCTAATTCCTAATTTTATCATACAACACCAAACAATAATTGGTTTGCTTTTCTGTAGTTCTTCCAACTACAAATGTGAACCGTGAGACTTGTCTTACTCGTAAGGTACTTTGACACCAGCTCATTAAAAACTGCACATGAAGTAGATACTGTTATGCCCCACAATCTAAGTTGAATATCTGTTCATGGTAATTCCAACAGTCCCCAAAATAATGTCCTCAAAATAATCTACAGTTTATAAGAATCTAATGATTCCACTCCTCTTCTGAGAGGGAAGCACAGCTCAGGTGCAGGAACTCAGGTAGAAGTCCAATTTTTTCTAAAACAAATGCTATAAAATGTACAGACTTTTCCCTTTTTAATAAAACCATTAGATGTGGTGACACTTCTTTGACAAATTGGCTTCAGCTCAGGGGACTCTCGCTATACAATGCAGACTTACAACACTTTAGTGTAAATGCAGAGCGCCTCCCAGCTCCTTCCCTGAAAATTTCTCTGCCATTTTTTGCTGCTCCCCACTAAAAGATGTGGCACTAAAAATAAATAATTTCAATAAAACTCAGAAAACTATTGTCATGATAAAGCTCAGAGACAGGGAGCCCTGACCTCCAAACCCACTGCGATCTCCAGGTTTGGTTGTTAGCATGTCTAGCTAGAACCCAAAAGCCACTAATTAACGCAGGTAGTATGTGCGGATGACCCGGACACGTTCACATTCAGTAGTATGTGCCTGCAGGTCTTACCGTGCAGAAGAGCACACAGTCAGTCTGAATCCAGATCCCCAGCTAAAGTAGATTTCCTTCACAGGACGTTTGCTATGAGCCAAGAGTATTTTTCTTTTTCAAGTTATTTGGGTGGGAGATAACTCTCTAGGGCTGCTAAGAAATATCAGCATTTCTAAAGCTAGCCAGGTAAGGTCAAAAACCCAAAACCATAGCATTAAAACTGAGTTAAGCAATAAATTACAAGAAACCTCTAGAGGACAACAAGGAGGAAAGGGAAGCAATCTTGGCTCTCACTATAGCCCCATGAAAGTACCCAGCAAACAAGCAACACTTTCCCTCTAATTCAGGCTCCCTTCTGTAGAGGTACTAACTAGGATATGGGTCCCACTTAAGAAATTAAATCCTACAAAAAGACTCTGTAAGCAGCACCCTGTTCACTTTTCAGCTGGATGACAGAGCCAACCTTTTGGATCTGACCAAAAGTACAGGCAGAGCAAAAAATTATACACTCATATATCTCGTATAGAGATAATGACAGCAACTATTTCGCTGACCTTTACACTGTAAGGAAAACCCGATTCTTCCCTTTACAGCTTTGTGTAATAATTTCTAGCTGAACAGCACAGGTCAGTTCGGGAGCAGATAGTGCAGGGTATCCGTATGGAGGTGATTTTTCAGTGACGTGCATTAGCCAAATTCTCTTCAGCATGCAGCAATGCCACAGAGAAAGTACTGGAGAGTTACTGGTCTCCCACAATTTTCTAACAATTACTTTTGCCCTCCACCTTTATTGACTAAATTCTCTGACTGACAATATACTGCAGTAGCTCTATCTTAAAAAAAAAACAACCCACAAACAAAAACCCCAACAAAACCAGACGTGTTTGTTAGAAATATTCCACAGCCAGACAAGAATCTCATCCCGCTTGTTTCACAATGGAGAGATTTCTAACCCAAAACTATGATTGCAACTACACTTTCAACTTCTCATAGGACAGTCAGTAGAGCCACAAAAGTATCTGCCACATCTTTGTATTTTCTAGATCTGCAAGAGAACCTGGATTACCTGTACTCTTTCCGTTCTTTTTCACACAACTTTTAATCACTAGAACAAAATCCAGACCAATGATTATTTATTCATCCTCAACCATCCAGATATCCTGTTCCACTTCCAAAGGTCTGATTTTTAAACTCAATTTTCTACATTTTTACATACAGGACTGCTTCTTCCAGTCATTCCGATAAGCCAGGGAGTAGGTCAGACAAACCGATTCGTGTTCCTCTACCAACTACTTCTACCATGTCCAGGACAACCACTGCACTCAAGACGGCACAGGTAATTCCTGACATAACAACACTGTTATTACGCATAATTCAGAAAGTTTATATCCAACTCAGCCCCAAAATGTTCTCCCTGTAACTGTAACAGGCTAATTAAAGGCATTCTCTTTCCTCACATACGTTATGTACATTACAGTTCATACTGCACATTAAACAGTTAAAATACCAGAGCTGTCATTTAATTGCCTGTATCTTGACAAACTACTTTTTTTTTTTTTTTTTAAATGCATGTCCCACCTAAAATGTTTTTCTTTAGCTTGGCATTAGCTGGACTCTACGAACTAGATGTACAACATTCTTTGGCAGATGCTCTGCCCTGAACCCCTGAACGTTTTTTTTATTTCAATACCATTATGCATTGTCAGTTTTTCTTGTTCTAAGACCGATTCAAAAGGTTCAAGAACATCACAAACCCAGGTAAAATCCACACCCGTACCTATGTGATATACAGATTAGCGAGGATGGCCACCACCTTCTGCAGTGGCAGCTGAGACTTCTTTCTCCTGTGCTGCACCATCTTGCTATGAGCTCCAGAGTAGTCTATGCCTTGGATTTCCAAGTGCAGATTTCATATGCAATAAAAATCCATGATGAATATATCAATCAGCAGCTCCTGGTATCGGGATATGCTCGCTGTACGTATCCCAGGACCTCCGTCAGTCCCTGTGGGAGGAGTTCCTTTAGCCTCATCTCCAGCTGAACACTGATCAGCTCATATCGATAGACATCCTTTGCATGTTGAATCCACTGCATATCCCTTATGAAAAAATGTAATCTTTTTCTTTGACCTTGATCAACAGTGGTGACTCACTCAGGTTAGTTGTTGGGAGCTTCCTTTTTAAATGGCAACCACGCACTTTGGGAACGCTGTTAAACCATCGCATGCATTTCCCAGGAAGCAGCTGTAAACCTCTTTCCTTTCAGAGATCCTGACAGGAGTCAGACAGTGTGGAGAAACACTTTGAACATGAGCTGCCTTACCCAAACTCTCATTAGTTCATTCTTCATTCAAACAGGTAATTCCCAAGTGGCTGGCAGGCCGCTCGTTTTCTCCTTGACATGATCTCCGTGTTTTAATGTTCTGCTGCAGGTCATTTCTGCTCCACAAATTCTAAATTAGCCAAGATTTTCAAATCTTTTCTTTCTTTCAAGTTTGGGGCATCCATGATATCAAGCTGTTAATTGCTTTTGCAGGATGAAGCTGGAAAACATTTTGTACAGCAGCTTTCAGAATCCACTCAAGCACTTTATATCTTCTGAGCCAAAAGAAATTTTTATTTTTCCAACTGGATTTTATGACTGCTCCAGATCAGTTCCAGGTTCTCCCAAGAAGCCATTACACATTGTTTTTGGATTCCTTGTGGCCTGGTTTTGGAGAATCGTGGTAGCTCCGGTTTCTGTAAAGACTTGACCAACAAAGATGACCAACTTGCAAAACCTCTCCATACTGAGTGCACACCCCTTATCTCCGACAACAGTGCTGACAAGGAGCTAAGCAGCAGCGGATTTGAAGAGTTTTAAGCACTCCCCACTGAGAAATATTTCTCATGGAGTCAAGTATGGTACCGCTTATTTATTTGCTCTACAGAACTCCCACTGCCTTCCAACCACAGAGCACAAGGAGCTATTGAATCTCCACAACAATTGCCATGAGGAAACATGGAAACCAACACGGAAAACCTCCGAGACTCCCTCCCAGCTACCCAAAAACCTTCTCCCTCCACTGTGTGACACCACCCTGAAGAGCCAAAAGTATCAAATTCAGCAGTTTCACCACACGGTCCTCTGCTGTCATAGCACTCTAAAGCTGATTCTTCACCAACATAAATCAATGCAGTTAACAGAAACTTTTTGTTTTTTTCTTTTTTTTTCTCAGAACAGGTAGAATAGAACAGACACTAGGAAAAAAAAAACAATTTTTATTCAGTTGAAAAGAAGTCATTTACTCAATCACATTAACTATGCTAAAAATGATTTTTTTTTTCTGACTACACCAGCAGTTAAATATTTTCAGCACCAGTTCAGGACACATTAGTGACATTTATCACAACAGGTCTATTTCTTAATGTAGAAGGACATACTAACTTCAGTAGCTGCTACTGGGAAAGGAGTAAGCAGAAGACTGCCCTTTCTTCCCAAATACTTAACAGTGAGAGCAGCAACTTCTAGAAATAAATAACTGCCAAATTATCTCCCAAATCTTTAAATTGATCTTTTAAAAATAGAGTTAAAATAGATATCTTAATATGAGCTATCATAGATTTTATTTTTTTATGTGCTGAATACTCCAAAATGCAAGAAGTTGAGCAAGCATCCAGTACATAACTTTTTAAAATAGTTCTTCCCTCCCCGCAATATCAACCCGATTTTTTTTACCCAAGTCATGCTGGTTAGATCCCTATCTCTAGTGACTTCCCAGTAAACACCACGCTGTTTGATATCGCTAGGACACGCTACCATCCTACGAGTGAAAGAAGTCAGTGACCTGGTGAAATACCACCAACTCACACAAACAGAAAATTTATCCAGTCATTGGCTCGTTATCTCTGAACATCAAACAAATTCTAAGCTTTAATTTTCAAAAGCTTTTGTGGTCTTCCTCTTGCTGGGCCAGTTCAGAAGGTCATCACTGAAGGCAGAACTGATGAAGGCAAAGAAACCAAAAAGCAGCAGATAGTACTGTCTCTCTGTCCTCTTAAACAAATCAAGTTCGCACAAAACAAAAGGAGACAAGGTTAAAATGAAGTTTATTAGTTTTTTTGGTTTTTTTAAGCTTTTTTTATATAAAACTGTTTGTGAAACAGCTATTTTATTCCCATGGCAGAGTGACCCCTGAAAGATGCACTAACCCCTTTCTTAAGGCCTTAACAAGAAAAAAAATCATTATTTTTTTTGTTGTTCCTTAAACCCAAATGTTTTAAAATTACATAATTTACAAAAAACCCCACCCCAGATAACCACAGAGTGTAGGCTGTTACACTGACATTCCCTCTTCCTTCCTTAGGAAAAGCAAAACATAAAATAAAAGAAGGGCTAAGTGGATTTTCCTGATCAGTTTGAAGATACATTGACTCCACCAACATTCAGACTTCCTTTCCAGTTCCCCAGTCTGGCAAGTAAACCGTATCTTTCTCTCACCTGCCTTCAAAACTGGAGGCAGCTTCTTGGAATGACTCGGGGGTGCATGTTGTTGCCACAAAGGGCAACCCCACATGGTACAGATGTTCCCACACAAACAAGGTGTACGGGACCTAGCAAGCAGCAGCTACCTCTTACTTCATGAGTCTCATGACCTAAGAGTCTTCATGTGTTTTTCAAGCTTCCACTATTAATATATAGTGTTTCTCAAAAACTATAACCTCCCTACCCCGCATACACAAGTACTGACACCCCATCAACTGCAACCATCCGAGCCTTCCTCCCACACCCTACAAACAATTTATCATGACTTTATTTGCCTTTTAAAATTGGACTTCCTTGGATGTTGTGAGAAAGAAAGCAAGAGGAAGGGAGACAAGTCCTGTTTGGAGTATGCCCAGTTCCGCTATTCTTTCCCACAAAACATTAGGCTCCATGAGCCTTGCTTTGAATTTGGATTTAATATTTACTTTAGCTACAATTTTCTTCTTTAACTTATATGGGTTTTTGTTAATTTTAATCAAAAGCATCAAAAGGGATATAGCGCACCTTTCATTTAAAACAAAGTCTTTCAAGACTAAAAAATAGATCTTTATATATATATATATTTATCCCTCCCTCTTTAATTCCCCCCACCTGTTTCCTTTTTCCCCCTCCCCTTCCCACTGTCACTATGGAGATTGTGTCCATGGAAACAGCTGGTTCGGACTCCTTGGTCAGATTCTGTGATGTCATCAGTCTTGAGTGTGATGTAAGAATTTATGAAGGAAGTGCTGGCATTGGCAGGCACGTCGAGAGGGGGCATGGCTGCACAGTGGGAGAGATTCCATTCAGTCACGAATGTCCACCGCTTTTTATCTCAACAGCCTAACCTGAAAAACAAAGTAAAACAGTAATATTGGAATGGTTCCTTCACTCTGTCTGCCAACACGCCCCCCAGGCTTCGGAAAAACCCACTCAGCAGCCTATCACAGCAGTAACACCAAGAGCTCTTTAGTTTTGTGGACTAAAAATGGATGGAAGCACAACGGTGAGTAGTTCATAAAAGCAAATCCATGTAATAAAAAGTAGTAGTTTAACAACCAGCAGAAAACGAAATAAGTCCAGCTATGAAGGAGGTCCAGGATGACAGGACGATCTGTGCCACGACAACGGCACGGCACTCTTAGAGAACAGCTACGTCCAGCAGCCAGAAAGGAGTTCGTTTCTCTCATGTTCGCTCCCTCATCTTGACTACGAAAACTGGAAACAGAGGGGCCAAGCACGTTCCAATGTGATGACAGCTTCTGGGATGCTATGCTGCCCCTCAGGGACTGGACCCAAGTATTTTCATACAGGTCACCACGCTACCATCCAACAGTAGTTTTCAAGGAATATGTAGCAGATAGTGACACCGGTATCAAAATTCCAGGAGTCCAGCTGCAGGAACCAAATTTGGGAAATGGCTAGATTTCACAAGCTAAAGATAAAGTTGCAGTTAAACTAATTGGAGGTCAGGTATTATTTCTGTTGCTTTTTTGTTCTGATTGCCAGTTTATGGTGGCAGTGACAGTTCATGGAAGGACTAAGCTTGTGATGTCCTTTCAAGACAAATGTGGAAATGTCCAAGTGCTTGGCACACTCATTCTCCCTGTCCAGAAATTCTCTGAGGCAAGAAAATTAACTTCAGGAGTTTGCTAAGTTAGTGGAGGCTCAGTTCAAAAGAGGAACTCAGGCAAAGTTAAAATTTCATTTCTCTAAGCCACGGTTCTCATTCTTCATCTGCACAGCCGAAAAAGCAAAGCTTGAAATAATATATTCCTTTCTTCCCTTCTCCCGTAACACAAGTAAGCCCAGAAGTAATCTGTTTATTTAGTAAGGTTAACCCTTTGATATAACTTAGATAAATCCCTCCCCACCAGTTAGTGAGCTTGGGAAAAGGAAAAAAGCTCGCAACATAAACGACGCATATGGAAATCGGTTAACGGCATTAGAGGTGTGTCTGGGAATGAAGTAACACCCATGTTCATTCATAGCTGGCAATTAAACTCCAGGAACCCTAACAAAGTGTGATACAGAAGTCAATGCTGTTCCGATTATCAGCACACCAATTAGATTACATCCCAGCAAGCCTACCTCTTGGCTGCAAATAGCTCCTCATACAGGGGTGCCAGGCTAGGAGTGAAGAAAGAGTCAGGCGAGTACGTATGAAAAACAGACGGGTAAGCCATGGAGCTACAGCTAAAGAGGAAAGGAGGGAGGTTCCTAGAGAGTTCAGGCAGCTGACCTTTGTGGTATTCATTACTGTGCAACTGTGAGCCCTCGCTGAAGGAGTGTCAAGGCCGTGTTGCTGTCTCTGGCTCCTGTACAACCGCAGCTTGCCCATGCCTGGAATCGGTCCAGAGCATTAGGCACTGCCTCAGGGAAGAAACAGGCTCACCGCACAGAGAGAGTCCTTCCCCGTTGCTGGACAAGATCCAGAGCACCAGACTCACTCTCACAGTCACTCTCCAGATCTGGATTCGATCCAAATGTTCTAGAGGCAACTGGCTCAGGGAGAGAGAAGCAACAGAGACAGAATACACTGACTTGCCTGGATGTTATCCAACATGCAGGATTTTTCTTAACTTGCTGGGCCTAGGAGTGAACCAGGACTAAAACAGCCCAGTAATCTAACAGCTGAGTGCCCATTCTGTCTTACAGTAAGGCCAGCAGAAGGGCAGCTCCTGGACCACCAGCACTGCTACAGAATTCCTCTAAACTTCTTTAATTACCACAGTAATGCAGCAAAAATTTATTTATTTTTTTTTTAAATAACTGGATCTTTCAGTTTTCCATGGTTTTTATTTTGGGATTCAAGGTCAAGTTGCAGAACTTAATCTTTAAGACATTCTCAGCAACAAAAGGGAGAGGCTAAATAGGACCTACTCAAGAACTACTTGAGGCAAAAGTGGATTTGTAAAGAAATGATGCCTTAAGAGACATGTATAGAGCACACAGTGAACATGGTGCCGAGATTCCACAGCCTGTAAGGTCTTAAGCCAAGACATTCCTATGATATATAAAAACAGAGTTAGCACTGGACAAGAATGCAGGAAACAAAGCTGTGTAAAGGCCTCTGAGACATAGTAATGTTCACCAGCACCTTAAAGAAATGGCCCAAAAAGCCATCACTGCGAGGACTTCTCTAGTGTTAACAGTTGTAACAGACGCCCTGTCTGTTACAGACACCCTGTCTGTGAGACTATCAACCTGTTTTAACATTATGAATTATATTGCCTTTTACACTTTAAAAAAAGAGAAAAGCTTAAAAGAATCCCAATGACCCTTTACCATGGAAGAAAAAAGTTACTCAAATAATGAGCTCTAAATACTGTTTGCATGGTAACTGTTTTAACAAGACTCCAAACCCAAGAAAGAATGCTGTTAAAAATGAAAAAAGAAAAAAAAAATCACAGAATACAGCAGAGCTAAAGCAAGTCAGCAATCTACAAAGTGTTTCTATGAAACACTACCCCGTCTTCTGATACTGCACTAAAACCCAAAATTCTCTGATTGATCTCTCATCCTTCACAGAAAACACCATTAAAAGCACTTCAGAATTACTTAATTCAAGAAACAGGTAAGATTTTAAGGTAAGGGAGGTGCCTGGGAAGCAAGGGAACAGCAGTGAGGGAAGGAGATTGTTATAATCAGCTCAGAGAACAGACATGAAAAAGCAACTTCACCTCATGATTTCAAGAAAAAGAATCAGCTAGCTTGCGTAAGAAATGCAACTGAGCAGTGAAATGAAGGCAAGAGACCTTCTTGGGCTGCTGTTTATGGGAAAGGGTGCCAATAAGTATTAATTTGAAACCACTTATTTTCATTTAGACCTCCCTGTTGCCACTGAATGGCAATGCACTTGGTGGAAATGAAATAAGAAATCCCAACCTCATCTGAGTCCCTGGGTGCTAACTCCCACCTCTGTGCTACTCCCTCCTCGTGCCAGGATATTTGCCCAGCCACACAGTGAAAGAGATGAGGAAAATGACTCAACTCAGATGCTAACATGAAAAAATGCAGTTTCAAACTGAATTCCCCACTAAGTTCACACATGGCTGTACAAATGCTAGACATTTGTCATGACTAGACAAAGGAGGTGGCAGGAAGGAAGAGCAGTGGGGGAGTCGGGGCACAAGAGCACAACTGCTGCTTTCCACCGCACTGCTGACTTACACCGACTCACAGAAACTACAGCCCACCCCAGATCCAGAGCAAGGGGTGGTAAGGGACCAGAATAAACATTAAAAATTTGTGAAATTGTGGCCACTTGTAGATATAGTTTCACCTTCTATCACCCCTGTCTGTCTGCAAAATAGAGGAAAATGCTGGTCTGAAAGGAATGTAACGGGCTCCTGATAAGATTAATTTACTTATCGCTGTATTTACATTTCCAGAAAAAAGGGAATCAAGATTACAATAATCTTGAACTCATCAGTATTATTAATTCTTCCTTACATATAAAATTTAAGAGATTTTGATGAATTTATTTATAGGAAAGCTTACTATTAACTACTCTGAGACTTATAGGGGAAAAAAAAACCCTTTCAGATCCTTATGGACATGACCATGGCAATATGAAAGGAGATTTCTGCCACTGGTTTAGCTGGGAGAGTAATCAGGCAGTAGTAACAGCTAACAAGCTTTGCTTCTCACCGCTAAACAGAAGGAACTGCTGCGGAAATACAAAAAAAGTGAAGTCACTAGCCTGAACACAACGGTAGCAGGGGAAAAAAAAAAAAAACAAACAAAAAAACGAAACAGTTATTACAAATTTTCTGAATACACACCGGAGCACCTTGATTCCTCAGAGAAATGGGGAAGGCACTGGAGGTAAGGAGCCACAAAAGAAGGCAGGTGGAAACTGGAAACTCTCCCCAACTCACCTGTGCTTGCTTTTATTTCCATTCCCAGGAGTACACTTCCCCCCTCACCCCCGCTCCGACTGCTCTGTGCTGAGGCTGCCTTTCACCATCTTGTTCTGCAAGGAGGGAAGAGAGCAAGGAAGGAGGGGCTGACGGACCAGCAAGCCAAAAGGAAGAGGAAAAAGAAAATGAGGGAGAAAAGGAAGACAGGGGTAGGGAAAGTGAACATACAGAAAGTGAGAGAGAAAGAAAGAGAAGTCAGTATTGGAACCAGACACAGATTTTTCAGACAGAGTTTTCCCTGTGACAAAAAAGGCAATTCCACAAAAGTAAAGAGTTTGGGATATGAAAGCCTGGTTAATTTTCAGAAAAACACAGAATTTAACACAAAAAAAAGTAGAACAAGCTGAGAAACATTACTTAAAATTGCTCCACAGATGGCTTAAGACAATCTAAGACTGCAGTGCCACTAAAAGGTGAGGTATCCCAACCCCTTTACATCCTTCTCAGTGCCTTGGCATCCTCATCAGTTCTGCTGCAACAGCACTTGCTGCGATGCAGACACACAGCTAGTCGGATTTGCAGGAGGAAGCTAACCCTTCAAAAGATGATTAGTTTTCAGACAGCGTTTTCCCTGTGATAAAAGCTGCTGTTTTGCATAAGTAGCACATTCAGGACATGGATGGTTGAAGCATCAATGCTGACAGAAGGAAATGGGAAAGCTCACTGGGGAGCAGAGGGAAAGGCAGGACCAGTCGCTCTGGACTTAGCTTGCTTATGCCTGAAGTGTCAAGTGCAGTTAATGAGGCAAGAAGCACCTTTGCTCTCCAGGAGCCACTTATTATGATGAGGTGTATTTACTGATGTGAGGCATGGACTGAAAAAGGATAAGAGGCACTATACTGGGGGACTTATGTCAGTGTTAGAGGATTTATAAAGTTAGTTCTTTCGCCCATTAACTACAGAACAGAGGAATGACGTATTAGACAGCTACTAATTAGCTACTAACGTTAAACTGGTGTTACTTAAAAGCATAGTTTTAAATGGTCCAATCTAAAGTCCTCCTTCCTTGCAATTGCTCACATTCATATCATGCAAAAAATTGATGCAATTTGTTCTCCAGTCATTCTAGAGCAATGGTTTTCAACCTTTCTGTTCCTGCCTTGCAGCTGCCTGGACCTCCCCTCTCCAGCCACTACAACGGAAGGAGCAGGGTAATCCTGTATTCTGCCCTGCAGAAGGATTTGGAACAAACCAGTAATGATCAGTGAACCACAGGGCAAGGGCAGAGTCACAGCCAAGCACAGAAAACTCTGCTTGACTTCAAACAAACAATTCATGTCTTTACTAAGCAAAAGCCAACAAACTTCAGTGTCAAAGAAAGGCTGCTGGTGTTGAATTTCCATTTTCAACGCAACACAGAAAATTATCTGCAGTGGGATAGTTCTGAATAAAATTCAAAATTGTGTTGACTCATGCAGTACCTTTATCAACTTAATTGGCAGTTTTAACCCTCCTGCCCCCCAAGATTACTTTAGAAACCAATGTGCCTGCTCAGTGTCTTCTCTGGGAGGCTGGATTGTGTAAAATGGTTGTGTCTTTTCACAGTTTCAGCACCATCACTGCAAGTACTCATATACAGCAGCAGTGACCCAAGCCAGCTATGAAAAGCTTTAACACTTTGTTTCCCTGTAATACTTCAGGCAACGGACACCAAAAATAAAACAGCCTTCAAAGACGTAACCTTCCTATTCTCTTTAGTCAAGTATCCAAAGTTGGGCGGAGGGTGGCACTTCGGTAGTTGCATTCCACAGAAGGGGAGCTCATCCTTCCTGTTTTTGTTTGGCAAGATCTGCAGGTTTGTGTAGTATTAACGCACCAGTTTAAGCTTGCTGTACATTTTCAACATTATTCCACAACTGTGCAGAATAATTAATTTTCTTCTGTATGATGAAAAGTAGGCCAGTTCTGGATAATGGCCTGAATGCCCCCAGAATCTTCCAGTGCATTTTAAATACGTGTGTATAAATACATCATATTGTGGCAGAACATCCAGAAAGAAACATGAGACTGATTCTGGTATGTTTACGAAAGACAGATTAAAGATAATCTGTTTAGACAAAAGACCACCAGATGTCAGTCTAATTCTAGGCAGAGAAGAGATCTGCAGACAAGGACTAAATGGAGACTAATCCCTGCTAGAAAGCAACGCAATTCTTCCCTATTATCATTTACTTTCCAGCATATGCCATCCACACTGTTGCACAATTCCTGTTGTATCCAACTGGCCATAAGAATAGCCATTTTCTGGATACTTCTGAGCGTTTAAAACTGGTGGACTGGCATCCACAGCCTCCCAGAGATGCATCCTTCCTTATGGGCTGGGAGGGGTGTTCCCAGCACTGTATCCCATTGCTTATATGCACAAGAGAGTATGTACTGTCTGCCTTGTCTCCTCTTTCCACACGGACAGAGCAAGAGCACTCCAGCTCTTAGCACCACTGTGCTTGCAAGCTCCAGGGACATTCAGTTACGGATGCCCAAACCCTAGGCAGAAGCAGCATGCTGAATCCATCACCAAAAACTGAAGGCAATGATGGGTCTTCTAAAGAATCAAAGATCTACAGAACAACTAAACAGATATATTGAAGGCTGAGTGGTAGGACTCAGTCTAGTTACTACCACTAAACTAGAATGAGGTGGTTTGGGTTCATCACTACATTGGTTCATGACGTAGTCTACATGTTTCCAAAAACTGGTTGAAACTTTTTTCATGAGCCATTTTTTCTTCCTCCTTGCATCCTCAGTAAATCCAAGGAGAAAAGCCACCGCCAGTTTCAATGTAGCACTCAAAGAGAAACAGCGAGCAATGTACTGATTCTATCACAGAAGACAGGAAATGAAGCTGGGCTTTCTAAAGAGTCATCAAGGATCTAAAAAACAACTGAGCAGATAGGGCAAAAACTTATTTTATCTTCTTAAACTCTCTGTATTCTTCTCAAGTCGACGTTTGCCCCATAATATACCACAAGCACACATCACAGAAGAATTCATCTAAAAGCATCTCTGACTACAGATGTTATCCAGGTATAAAATTACTAATCCAAGTTTAGATACCAGAAGAGGGCAGCAAAAAACAGGTCTAATCCAGGAGAGGATTCTTACCTTGTGCTTGGGGCACCTCACTGAGAAATTCTCTTCGTTTAGTAAACAATCTAGAGAAGAAGACAGCAATTTATTACTCTTTTAACAAACATCAACTTGAATAATACATCACATGCATTAATCTTGCCTCACAAGTATATATTTTTCTTTCAAAGATCTCTTACAGGAATACTATCTTATTAGCCGCTTCATCCCTTCCACTCCCGAAGTTTTAGCAAATAAAATTATGACAACACCCCAAGTGACAACGTTGCCTGATTACCAAGCGAAGTCCAAGCATCCCCAGTCTTCCCGATCCTCTGGAGAGAGTAAGAATCACAACAGCAAGCCTACAAATCCTATATCCCATCCCCCTTCAGCTATTCCAGCCTTCGCTCGCTACAGCCCAAGGATGATGGATGCATTCATCCAATCTGAACAGACGATCCCTGCTTCATACTTCATAGGAAAATTGCTGCCTTTCATCCTTACCCCAAGGCCCTGCCAACATCATGGGAAGAAGGGGTGTGTGTCTCTAGGTATGGGTGTATATGACAGTTTATTTGCAATCCTAAATCCCGGTGATCAGTTTACACTCTGACACTACGTCTGGTAGTCAGGTCACTCATGATGCTCTTGGATCTGCTTCCATGATTTGTATATGTGAAGCTTCTATGATCTAAGAAATAGTTTAATTAATGACTTACACCTATTACAGAAAGTGGGGCACCTACGTAGAACTGCTTATTTAGCAACAAATTAAGCAATACTGTCATTTGAAGAGCATTTCCATAGTGGCACCGCCAGTGTAAGTGTTGCTTCCCCTCTCACGCTCCCTCCTAGACAATGCCTCTAAGGGATGCCTAGTCAGCAGCTCCTGGAATTTCAGCGCTACGCCCACACCAGGAGCACCATCGGTCAGCTCTCTGTGCCTTCCAGATATCCTGTATTTCACCCTCACAGCCAAGTGAAAAAGCAACACTATCCCAAGAAGAATCAGCTGTCTCCCCTGGGCACCCTGGACTGCAGGGCCACCTCTCCGCCTGCCCAAACTTCTGACATTGTTCTTTCCAATTGCCTCACGCACCGAAGGCTGACCGACCAAGCACCATCACTACCTCAGTAGGTCCAAGCACCATCACACCACCTCAGTGTGACCGATACCGTGAGAATTCAGCAAGGTGCTCATGACCTCCTGTGCTCCAACCTACCCAAATAGCTAGCAAGCAAAGAAGCACAATGGTAAATAAAATGTGCTAATTTAAAACGCTCTTAAGTATGCAGCATAACCAGCACTACCTGCTGTTTCAATCTGCTGGAAGAGTTTAGCAGACAGCAGGAGACTGCAACTAAAGCTTGAGGGAAAAGCTTTCTAGACACCCAAGCTTTGGCAGAGCATCCCTCTCCTATGAAATGCTTATGTTTCAACACGAATGCCCCTGGCCTGAATCAAAGGGAAACAGCACATAGGCTAAGTTACTTGAGAGATTTTAGCAAAGGGGAGTAAACCCCTTATTCCTGCCACAGATAACAATTTCAAATGCAGTATTAGCAAATAACAGGAAATAAAATAAAATGTCTCATTATAAGGGCACGAATTGTACATTTAGACTGCAGCATGAATTATCACCGCATAATACAGCAATCATAAAAAATATACATACAGAGCAATCATCAAAAACATACACAGTATGTTAGAACAGGATGGAGCTTGCTTTCTTGGAAACCCAACATCGGTAATGGATGCACTTCTCCAGCTAATACATCAGAAAGGAAGATCATACAAGGATGAGGAGGAACTGTCAGAAACCTCGTACCTCATGCCTGATCTGCACATGGAGCTCAATTTCTTATCAAGGTTGGTATTTTTATTGCAAATACTAAGAGCAGATCCAATTAACAGCAATTTTTTTGTTTCTCTTAAGGGACAACTATGAAAAATTTCATCAGCTCACTGTAGAAATCAGCTGAATACCAATAAGGCAAAACTTGTTCATCATTACAAAGCTGGCCTGGATTTCAGTTAGCAGTTCCAAGTATTTTATATCACAGATTACAATTCATCATGAAGTCACCAGACACATAGCTATGATCAGTTCATCACAGCAGAAAGGGAAAAAGAACCGAGACTCGTCCTTGTTTGTACAGATTTTTCTACATAAAGTAGTCACGGAAAACCTAAAATATTTTTAATAGAAGCAATTATTATTCTGTAAGCTTCACACTTTGTCTCACCCTCTGTGTTCTGCTTGTTACTCATCTTTAATGATACTTGTGAAGACACAGGATTTCTGTTCTCTGAAAATTCATTTTATTATATAGTCTTTTGTATGTGAAATTGCCTGTGACACATGTTGTGGGGACAAGTGTGCTGCAACAACCAGGATCTGACTCCAGGTGGGGAGGAACAAGCAGAGGGAGAAGATACAAAATTTCAGGAAACAAAGAACCTGTTTCCATGGAGACGTCCCTAGGACTAAGTTATCTTGAGACATCAGAGGGTTCTTCATAAATTTGGACAGACGCAAGCCAAACACAATGTTAACCACAGTCATTTCCATATAAAAATTACTTAAGTGGCACTACTGATCCTGATTTTTATGCAAATGACTAAGAGAAGTTCAACTCTCTTGCACCCTATATTGCCAAAGATTACTTTCTATGAAAGGAGATCTAAAGGAAGGCTGAATTAGGCTATATAAAAGCATCCATATGTACGAACTGGCAGCTTATGAAGCCACGTGCCTTGCATAGCAGCCAGTCAGCAAGAGCAGCGCAAAACCTGGCTCCTCACCAGGGTGGGATTGGAAGCCGACCATCGGCGCGGGAGCCAGAGCCCAGGTCGTGTCGCAGGGCCAGCCTTCAGCACTTTAAGTAACTGAAGCCGTTTTCAGATATTTCACGCTCCAGTCCTTTACCAAAAGCGTGCTGCCTTTCAAATGAGGCACAGTAACTGACAGGGTACAACTTCTAATCCACACCAATGCAAAGGTAAAAACATGCTCACAGTGCCGCTGCTTAGGAGTACAACGTGCATACTTCATCCCAGCTAAGGCATGGTCACTTCCAGGGATGTTACAGTAACTCAGTCAAACACCAAGTGTTTGTGACTCGATAAACCCTGAAAAACATTTGAGCAAGTGTCGTCTTTTTTTTTTTTTTTTAATTAGAGATACAAAACCAGTCATACATATTCCAAAAGCCTGACAGCCCTTGTAAATGTCAGCACAAACTTCTGAGGATTCAGGATCTGTCCCAGATCCTCAGTAAAGCAAGGTGGCACCATCCTTCAAAGCAGGACAGTCAACTTCAAATGAAAATACCACAGAGCTCAAGGACCTTGAGAAATATCTGTATTTCATTCACTACAGGAAAGACAGCAGCACTGCATAACCAATATAAAAAGGGTTTATAGGCAGACAGCAGGCTGAGGAAAGAGAAAAGAATGCTTATTTGCTTCTCAAGGAAGCCCACATTTTCTGCTTGGGCATACATGAAAATCAAGTCCTATCCCATATACCTTGCTTATTTCTTTTATACAGATTTATTGGAAGAGCAGCTATAGATTAAGACAGCTTGACTACACCCACAGATAAAAGCAACTGCAAACAAGGTCTTTTACTGTCATACCATCAGGCTGAAATTTTGAATGCTGAGAATGTACTCCAAGCTGAGCTCTTTTATTTGTTTTGGTTGAAAACTTCAGCTAAAGCAGTCTAACCATTTCCTTAAAACTCTTTCCTGGAAAAAGTTATTCTGCTTGTATTAAACATCCTAGCAAGCTTTCTCTGAAAACCTCTGATATATCCTGATTTGCAGTAGGACCTGAATTTTAGTGAAGGTATGCCCTTGCCAGCTCACCACAAAATCAGCAAATGTAACTCTTTGCAAAGAAGGAAAGGTATTTTAATCTGTACATCCTCAGAAGAGGTGTCTTAGATTTTAGTAGCTAGACCATTTGAAAATTCTAACAAATATGCTTTTGTTTGGGTGTAAACAGGTCTTTCTTGCAAACGAACCTCTGGCCTGAGATTTAGGCACCAGAACCAAAAGCACTGAAGCTGTCAGGGAACACCTGTAAGGCTCAGGCAGTCTGAAGGAAGAAGGCGACCATTTCAAAACTGCAAAATGGGAAGCACAGGTCCAGAAGGCAGCAGAAGTGAAAAGGTTACTGAGAAAGGGAATCTGGAACTGGAGGAAGAGCGGAGGCTAGCAGGATGAAGAGACTAGCACTAGTAGAAGTTATAAGCAGGGAATTAAGGATGAGTGCCAGCAGAAGGAGGCTAAGACTGAATCAGGATTGATTCAGCCAGAAGACTGGAGACTAAGAGCTAGTGGGATAAGGCACAGAAAGGTGAAGATCAAGGGCAATATACAAGAACAAACAGGGACTAGCAGGGTTAAGCGCGACAGGGAGCAAAGTTAAGCGAACCAAACGGGAGTAAGAAGCCCAGAGATGAAAAACAGAGCTAGGAGCGAGAGTAGAGGAGGAGGTGATGTAAGAGCAGAGAGGAGGAAGCCAGAATGACAGCTAGAAAACTGGGCAAAGATAAAGTTGGAAAGGAGTAGGGAGAATTGGGTCTTACAAAGACACTGGGATAAGAAATTTGAGAAGAGGAACCTGAGACTAGAGATAAAGAGCCTGCGGCTGGTATGAAGAGCCAGAGTGGAGAACGTATCAGTCACATACAGACTGAAGAGGAAGAAACAGAAAGGAAAATGTATAAAGAAACAAAGAGAAGTCTTTGTTCTCACTAAATCATACTCTTCCTGGAGTGAAACCAGAGGTTCATCAGTTATACCACTCTTCTGCTATTATTTAATTATGTTTGTGAGACTCACAAAGTATCCCATCTTCATGCAGCTCTAGCCCACTGAGTGGCTTGCAGTTTTATTACTGACAGATGGCCACATGACAACGTGATGTCTCATAAGAAAATTAAAAGAAAATGAAGTAAGCATAGCCTTGCAACTTGAATGCCAAAAGCTACTCTAAAAAAACCTCAAAGGCTGCAAAGGCAAGACAAATGTGAGGAAAGGCCAAATTGAATGTAGCTCACTTCTACATATTATATGGTAGACATATTACATTACATTTAATATGGACTAAATAGTATGATTATATACTAGTTTTTGCACAGGACACTGCCTCTTCCATGCATAATACAGAACTGCTCTTGGGAATCAGTCATGATTGTTCAGTAAATTTGTCATCTGGAGGATCCTACCGCATTTGCTGAAGTGGAGTTAATGAGGAAGGTATAGCTGAAGAAAAAGGACAATATCTTAATTTTGATACCTGTGTTTAGAACATAGAAATTGCTACATACTGTAACCTAGTAATATAAGAATTCAAATTAAGCACCCCAAACTATTGGTGACATTCACTATAATTTGTTTTGTTTTTTCATGGTATTGAAAAGGGCAGGTCATGAAACAGAAACAAGTTATTAAGCACAATATGAATGCAAACCGGATGATTCTGTCTCTCAAATGTATTGTAAATAGAAAGTTTGTTAATGTTCATGAAACTCTTAGGCAGGACAGAGATGAACATCACAGAAAATTCCACAGTTCCACTTTGCAAACTGAGATGGAATCATATGCAGTAAATAAAATACAGAATCAGTGAGGACAACGTATATTTATGAATGAGTACCCTTTCATCCTACATGTTGAGGTAGGGCCTTAAGGAAAAAGATGTCAGTCTTCAATAAGGCAATTACTATCTTATAAGATACGTTCGTAAGAGACCAAAATTAAACTTAAATGGACACCCTTATTTCTGGCAATTTGAGTGTGTGATTTTTGCAACCTGAATAATATTTCTTTAACACCTTATTTCATGTAAAGCCAAGGTTTCTCCATGTATACTGTGGTACTCGTAATACTCCACTGCAATATTAATTTCAATAAAAACATTTCTATTAGAATAAAATGCGGTGCTTCAATAGGGTGGGATTTCACAGTGAGAAGTGCAATGCAGCCATTCAGAAATGAGTGTACCTACTTCAGGTACCTTAATATTTGAAAAACAGTGTAAAATAGGTGGTGAAACAAGTGGGCTGCTGTGGAATTGGGCTAACAAACAGGAAGTTTGCAATTATTTGCTAGTCAAGAGTTGTAATCTTGAATCCTTACCTGCTTGTTATCAGACTAAGTTTTGTATGACAGGAGAAGTGAGTTACAGAGGACTGGAATAGTGGGACATTATTAATTCTGAGCTAGGATTTTTTATCCAAGAATAAAGTTTATCTCCATGAAAAACTTTCACTATTGTATACAAAACACCAACTCACAATCACTGGCTCATAGGTGGAGATAACATCATCCAAACCATTAGTTTGTCCAATGATGAAAATTGGACCTACTCAAGAGACTGGCCGAAATGCTTCTAATGAGGGAAAAGGAAGATCATGCTGCAAGTGGTACTGATGATTCTACAAACACTTTGCACTTGAAATCACTACTATGACTATCCATAGGAGCATAACCCTGAGAGAGGAAACGCCTTTCTGGTTACTTGCACCCTTTTAACAAAGGGTTTCTATTTTTTGCAAGAAAAGAGTGGTCAGTTCTCATATTGCAGCCAAATTTCAGTCACTGTAGCTTCATTCCGCCAAACCAGGCTTTTCCTGCATTTCCAGGTAGATTCTTTTTCATTACAAGTTCCATCTTGTCCCAACATGTTATTGCCCACTGCTTATCTGATGCCATTTCTCACCATTTATATTACTGTATCTTCATAGTAGGTGAGAAACTGAGAGGGAATAAATTTGTGAAGTACCTTGGAATTATTTAGTGTCATATGTTTTGACTAAACATGAACTATAGTTAGCATGTCATTCTTACCTGCATCGATGGCACATGGGTAATGGTATCGGAAGGAGCAGCCTTTGTTGTAGCAGCCTAAGGTGGCTCCCGGTTCCTGGCAATGGGAACATTTCTGAAAGGGAAACCAAGAAATGGCAATGAAGACTGCAATCATTTGCCCAAATATCTGTATTTTCCTGGGAATTTCATCAACCACATTCCAGCACAAATTTCTCGAGTTATCACAATGTTAGACTGTATCTTTCCACACTGTACAAAGAAAGGCCTTTTGAATAGGCAACAACATATGCTCTTTCAAGCAACAAACTTTTCAGCTGTGCTAACCAGGCAAGTGATACCAAATGTTCAAACCAACCATTCAGAAAGAACTTGAAACACTTCTCAAATCCGTTTCACTGGCCTATGTTTCAGTACCTGACAATGACATCAGTGTTAAAATTGGAGGAAAAGAGCTTTTTTGGATCTGCAGCAGCTTTAAAATGAGAATTATTAGCATGACAAAGAATGATTTAGAAGATACCATTAGCGTAAAAGTAATTTGGTTACATCATTTTCATTATCACTAGTGGTCGAAGAAGATTGAGGCTGAGTTCAACATTTTTTCACAGGTGACCAAAAAAGGCTTACTGGGAGCAGAAGATGCATCAAAGGAAAATACCTCACCATCACAGAAATGGCACATTCCCAAAAGAAACGTGTGCAGTGCTAGAAGATGCTCATACATTCATTTTCAAAGTAGTAAGACTCATCTGATGACCACATTCAATTTTCATTTCTTAAATCCCGTTATCTCAACTGGTCAATGATATATTTAACCATATTATCAGACAGATGTGAATGCAGCAGAATGAAAGCCACTTGCCCATTACTTCATCCTGAATGACCTAAGGAATGACCTAAGGAAGTAGGTCTATTGTGCATCTCATTCAGACAGCAACTTTATTTCTTGAATGTATACAGTAAGTGATTTTCATTAACTAATCTAACATTCTGATAAAAGCTGATTTCTGACAGGTTGACATTTTTCCCTTCTAAAAAGAAAACAAGGCACATATGGCAGAAACCACCAAAGGCTAAGAGGTCACTACTATTTAAAAAGTAAAACACAAATAGACTACTGACAGAAAAAGAAAAGATGACCTACAATAACTTCTGAGTTATACTTAAACACAGGAATTTTGGTTTTGCTGATAAACACAGCCAACACCACAATAAGGCCTCATATAACTGGTAAAATTCACCTTGAGTTTAGGCTACAAGAAGTTGCCTTTCGTCACTGCACACAGAGAGACGATGACATGATCTAAAACCTCTTTTTCTATTGCAAAAGCTAGTGTCAAACTACACATGCTCTATTAACGCTATCAGCAAGCTACACCTGTACAGCACACAGAACAGATGTGCTTGAACCAGCAGTGCACCTGGCACTGGACAAAAGCATGTTTTTTTTACCGTACAGGGACACTCATATGCCAAGATGGTCACATCAGCTAGACCACACTTCTTCACATCCCTGAATAACATACATGTGGCAGTGGTGGTCTGCAGAATAGATGTGGCCAAAGATAACAGCCACAGCAAAGTTCCTTGCTCTGTATAGTAAGCAGGGTTTTGGTTACAATATTTCAGAAAACACTAAGAATACGTGACAGTCAGTGCTCTTCCTACTATTCTAGGCTATGCAGAGATTACTATAGTTTGTATTTAAATGACTGAATGAGGGTGAAAGCAAAACTAGCTCCAGCCATAAACCAGGTGGCCCTCTCCAAATCAAAGCAGATGCAACTAACAGAAAAGCTTGTGAGACGTCAGTTCTCATGACATCTACAACTGCAGTCTTGAATACCGCCTTCTCTTTTCAGTTATGCCAAAGCATCCTCAGCCTGATCTTCAGCACTCCCTATTAAATTGTGTCCTATCTTCTAAGCAGTGAATGTGTACCATGACAAACTATTGCAGTATTTATGATGTAAGGAAAGCATCCCCGAGGCCTAGAAAGAGACACCCAAGCAGGTTATTTTTGCCTATCGGAACACGAACACTAGTTTCCAAAGGTTAAAAGAAAAAAAAATCTAAACTAATATTTAAATGCACACCAAACCGTATGGACCTCTAGCCAAACTGCAACGTAATTCTCTCTCTCATGGGAATAAAACCAAGTTTCATGTATAGAAAATGTCTTTTCCTGGCTATGAAGTCAACTCTATAAGAATATTATGTACTGGCAATAGTCCCAGATTCACCTATGCCAAGTATTCACAAAGTGCAGCTTGAGGAGTTCTGAACCAGAGCTCTTTACCTGTGAGCTTTATTCTTGCTTTTAAATGTGGCTGACTGAGATTAATTATTCTAACAGGACAGAACCCAAACTGACTATTCTTTTTGAACACAGATATGAATTTCTAGTTTTGTTCCTCAGAGGCATTCTGTCCTCCCCATTTTATCTCATCTTTGAAGTACCATCACACTGTTGCAACAGAAGAGGTCATTCTTCCCTGGAACAGTGTGTCCTGTACAGAGCAGTCAATAAGAGCATAAGAACTATAGCGGTAGAGATTATACTGCAGCTCTGTAAAATATTTCTTAACACTAAAAAGGCATGTCTTAAAAGAGTGTGCTGTGCAATACAACTGAAAACAAGACGACCCCTAGTAAAATTTTTGGTACTTTTCCAAATGTTAATTTAGTCTTTGAACTTACTCTTTGTTGCATCTAGCGTGGTTCATCTTGCTATTCTGAAACTTGCAGCAGAAACACGACAGGCATTTTTACGAATTTTAAGCGTGCCTGTAGCGCTCAGCTGAGAATGGGTACGGAATACTTTCAAATCAGTTGGAGTTAGGACTGATTAGGAAAAGTGGGTAGTTAAGATGCCAGAGCATGAGCATCAAGCCTTCATTTCCCCTTTTTTTAAATCTGCCAGACCAACTAGATTATTACCAAGGTTACCTGCAGCTACGCCCACAACAGCAATTCCCCAGTGGACTACAATACCATTGACTGCTCAAGGCAGAGATCATCTGCTGCTGCTGGCTCCCCTGCTGCTGAACAAGTCTCCATTCTGGCAGATGCTTCTGCTTTTCACAAGCCACTGACAGTCTAATGGCCCCATTTCTTCTACCTCCTGGGACCCCCGACCATCTGCTTCTTTCAGGGGAAGCTGGGGGAACCACATACACAATAACTACTCTTTTCTTTTGAGTTCTTCCTTCTTGAACACCACAGAGCGACTGAACAAAGCAGACACCCTACAAAGCTGTATGGTTCTACCCCAACTTATGAGTCTATCAATCTTTGAAAGAGACTATCATCACATACTGCCACGTGGTTTCCAAATATATCCAGGTGTTTCTAGAAAGACAGAACAAAGTGATTAAAAAATTTCCGGATGGTCTCAGTCTTCTTTTGCAAGACATCACCGCTGTGCCTTAAAAGATAAAAAGACACATACCTCCTGCTAGTGCTTTTTGTGGCTTTGGTCAGAACCCTTATCCTTATATATTTATGTTTTAAAACAAAAACAAAATAGAAGATTTACACTACCACTAGAAAACATTCTAAAACCAAAATAAAATCATAGAACTTCGTACAGGAAATGTGTGCGCTGGGTTTAATGACCACTTATCGTTCTCTTTGGTCTATGAGCAAATTTTCACCCAAACTCCACCATCCTGCAGCCATTCACCAGCAGATGGTAGCAGCCTGCTTGTCACTTGTAAAGGAATTATAGCATTCTTAGCCAGGGAAACAGCACTCAAGCTCTCATGGGAAGAGAAATTCCTTTTGCTCAGTAAGCAGCCTGCTTAACCTCCCCTGCTTGAAAGAGCTGAAGGCTGGTACTTGGAGCGTGCTCCCAATGGGAGGTGCCAATGTATAGTAATCATTGCCAGGCATCTAATCAACTCCTGGCTTAAATTAAAAAAGGAAAAAAAGGAGGGGGGGAGAAAAAGAAGAAGAAGGAAAAAAAAAAAAAAAGACCACACAGTGAAGATTGATTCAGAGGTCCTATCTTCACAATTCATCTCTGGCCACAAGGCACATACATCTCACTTAGAATAGGCTGGAGAGACTGAAAAGTGCCATTTAGAAGAGACACTCCATCCCTTGAACTAAATTATCAATAGTATTAAAGCCAGATACATTGTCTCTACCTCTCCACGCTATTAGCAGCCCATTTCTTCCTCACTACAGCTCATCATTCTCTGTCTACCAAAATGAAGTAACACCCAACCTGGAAGTATGAACAGTAGGGGGACAGCTACCACCACAGCAGCAGCAGAGCTGTTCTGATTCATTCAAATACTAAAACATCCACTAGCTATATTTCTTTTGCTTTAAGGGTTTTTTTCCCCCTGCAATTTGTATTTCTTCATTGCTACAAGAGTAAACTCTTCTGACAGCACACTGCTCTAAATGTAATAAATAGGGGTGTGGTTTTTGGATACCTTTTCTTGCCTCCCTCAAATTTGTACCCAACTCCACATAGCTCAGGACATGTTTATTTTACAAAACCTACCTACCTTCTTCCTCCCAAGTAAGCACAAGCTCTTAGGCTTCTGAAAAGAGGTGTCCCAAGCTGCCCAAGTAAAACACACACCTTAACTTTTCCCTTTGGTTCTGCACTGACAGAGATAATGTCTTTGTCTAGGACTGCTGGAATCCCACAGTGGACAGGGTTTTGCTGGTGGGAGGACGGGAGCCGCCAGACTAGCCCTTCCAACAGATGCTTAGAAGCAAAAATGAATTGCTTCTGCCTAACACTAATAGAAGGTATTTTCAGGCGATTCCTGCACTATCTTTCTTGTGGAACAATTACCAAAGCAGTTTAAGCAAGGACATCCACAACAGACGCAACTGTATCATATTTTCTACTGTCTATAATCCAAAGAGTCTGTTCTTGCTGATCAGTTGCTTCTTTCAGTTTGCTCACCTGCACCCCACGCTCAGGCCTCATTCTAACTTCCCCTCTTCCAAGCACCAGTTTTTTTCTTTGCTCTCTGTTTTCTTCCCTTTTCCTTTGCTTTGCTTTCTAGGTATCTCCTTGTTTTTCCCCTTCTTGCATATCAGTGTCAAGAATGCATAAACAGAATAAAATGGAAAGCAACAACTGAAGGTTACCAAAAAAGAAAAGCAAGCAAAAAATGAAATATACGTCGCATTAATTATACAGGTACAAGTCTTCACTTTACATGCTATATGCATTTTTCATACTCTCTCCTTCATCTGTTTAAATTATAAGCTTTTAGGAAAATAATTGCTTCTGTATAATTGCACTGCACAAATGCAGATGTAAGATAACGAGGATTTCAGAGTCAGCTGCAATATTAGGAAGGAGGGCCTCCTGACTATTTCTGATTAAACAGTTGGCAGGCTAGGCAGAAGCTCAGATTTAATATCCAGGCAAAAGGGCAACAGAAGCAGCAGGCAGCCGCATTCTCTTTCCTGGAAAGCGGGATGCAGAGAGACAACTTACTCCAACAAGCTATGAGGAAAACTAAAAAATATTTGTATTGTTTGCTATAGGAGAAAGGAATAAGTGATTTTGGAAGATTGCTGCAAAAAGGGATGGCGATAAAAAAAAAAGGAGAGAGGCTGGGCAGACATTTTTAGGAAGTAGGAGAGGAAAACAGCACTTTCACTCTGATGTGCAGATACATGTGAATGAAAAAATTTGCTTATGTGACTGGGGCTAGAGATAACCAGTACTGAAGGATACAGAATTATTAGTTTCCATTTCCTGTAAACAATTTAAGTTCTCCAAAAAACCAGGCACAGGATATCAGAAAAACGAACCCCACAATTAAAAAGATAAAAATCCTTTAAACTCACATTATTAAAAGGTATCTCTCGCCAATGATATACTCCTGAAGCAAGCAAATCAAGTAACAACAAAGGAAAATAGTCAATGAAGTAAAATCAGGAAGCTACCTTCAAGTCAAGAAGCTAAGGAGAATTTTAGACCCCAAGCAAACAGACAAATCAATGATCTGGTAGATGCTATACTAATAAAGCTGCATTAGGAAACACAGTAAAAAGTCAGAACTGCAGTGCTGCACGGGCTGCTGAATCACAAAGGGAAGCTGCAGCTCAAAATGGATGGCATGGAAAAAAACCTAGAAGAAATACAAGAACTGAAAAATGTCTTTAAAAAGGGAAATCCTATTCAATCCATACAAAACTGATTAAAATACAACAGAAGCACTTGAAATGAAGAACAGAATATTCTATTCCCCTCAACTCGAAGGGAAAAGGGAAAGTAACAAAACCAGAAATAAATGGTTAGTTTTGACACGGAATGGTTTGCCAGCAATAATTTCTAAGGTCCTATGCAGACACTTAAGCTATTCAACTGTATTTACAGAGACTCTCGGAAAGGGGGGTGAACAATAAGGTGTGAAAACTTGTGAAGTTTGCAAAATTATCGAAGGTAGTCAGATCTCACACTGATAGTAAAGAGCTGCAAAAACATCTCATAATCCTCGATAACTATATGATAAAATGGAGATGGAAATTAATGTTGTTAAGTGCAAAGTGATACACACGGGGAAAATATTTTCACCTATGCATATACATGATGACAGACTCTAAATTAGCTTTCACTACTCTTGGGAAGTTATTAGTAGTCATCCTGGACAGAAACATCATGCAGTCTCTGCAACCGCAAAAAAAGACAGCCAGAACGTAAGAAGTTACTAGGAGAAGAAATTAATAATGAAACCCAAATCTTCATTATGTCTATCTGTTACTCTTGTAGTATCCCGACATCTTAATATTCTGTGTGGTTCTGGTCACCTTATTAATAAAGGAATACAACAGATCAGAAGAAAATTAAACAGAGAGACCACAGAGATAACTAGGAACATAAAGAGCTTCCATATGAGAAAAGACTAAGTATTTTGGAAAAGAGGTAACTGAAGGGAGACCGAGATCTACAAAATCAAATATGGTGCGCATAAGGGAATGATTCTTAGCCATTTCCAAGAAGGAAGAGCAAATAACAGGCTTAAATTTAAAATAAATCTGCTTTTTTTCACACAACAAATAATTAAACTATAAAAGTAATTGCAAAAGAATGCTGCATTGGCCAGAAGATAAGCGAGTTCAAAAACAGATTAGACAAATTCATCAAGGACAGGTATGCTACTGCCAGTTAAACACAGCGATGTGAAAGAGACTACTCTAAAGCTGTGATTGCTGAAAGAAGGGAGAAAATACGCAGGTAGCACACTCTGTACATGCCTGGTTTACTACACATCTCCAGAGATAACTGCTCCTGGCTGTTGCTGGAGACAGGACAACACAGCAAAATACACTTTTGCACCTGCCTGGAATGGCAGTTCTTTTGTACACCAAGAGATTTGATTGTGGAATTCCACAATAAACAACAACAACAAAAATCCATGATTATTAAAAAGAACGTAGGCACCCAGAAATTATACTGTCAGGTTACAAGTTTTTAAGACTCTTCAGCCTTACCTCCGTAACAGGAAGGCCGAGCTAAACTGTAACACTATATAAAAGGGTTGAAATTTGATCTAAGCAATAAATTCATGTTCACTACTCCATACATGCCTAAGTGTTTCATTCACTCGGTGGAGTGATCAAAGGCTTAATGTGCATGAACATATTCTAGGAGACGAGACTGGTGAAAAGCTGAGAAAGTCATGGAGGAGGACGAACCCTCTCTGCCTCTCAAACAATGAAAAGAGAAAAAACCCAAACGAAATAAGGACCAAACATAACTGAACCAGAATAGAGGTTAGATGCTTCAAGAGTAAACTGATGGTTAACTAAAACAGATTTAGCAATGCTGACAGAAAGTAGTAACTTCAAATGGTAATAAAAAAGCACGTTTAATTTCAAATTAAGCAGGCTAAGTACACAACTTTGTAGCCATTTCATATTTAAAAGGAATATTAAAATAATACATAGACTACCAAGTCCAAGAAGGCAAGAAATGCATAAATCTTGTTTCCTTTGATGACAAAGAGCCACCCTGAATGCGAGAAACGTTTCAGACAACCACTTAACAAGTATAGGGATTTGAATTTGCTAAAGTATGCAAGTCTAGCAGAAAAAAATTATACAGTTTATGCTATCTTGGCTATTCATTTGGGGAATTAAACGTGCAACAATAAGTGCAATTTAGTTACAAAAAGGTCTGAAAGATAGAAGAGCAGACTTAAAAGACGGAAAATAAATTCACATTTTCAAGCAGTGATTATGTGATAAGGACATACAGAGTTGTGGGAACAGCACAGTCAGCAAGAGAGAGCACTTACTCCAGTCGGATTTTCTGCCAGTGCTGGATTTCTTTCCCGACCATCTTGGGTACTGATTACAGGAAACATCCAAATATATGGTGAATTTCTATTTAGCACAAGGTCTACCAAGTGCAGTATAAAACAACAGCATGCAGCTGCCTTAAAACAAAGCAATATCACCACCATAAGGGAAGAGTTTTTGGATAAATCAAATAATTACCAAAAGCTCTCCCCTGTAAAGCAATACCTTTGAATATCAATGACAGGAGTGACATAAGAAAGGAAAAAACTGACATAAAAAAGAAAACGCAATAAACAACTCAAGGAATTTGTTTTCAAGAGGCAAACTGCATGACGGAACCAGTTTTTCTCTAGTCAAAGAAAAAGGAGATAATGCTTAGTACTTACTAAAAGGCTCAAAGAAAAAAAGGACTAGTTCATTAAGGACACAATCACTATATTATTAGTGGCAGTGGATTCAACAGAAACAAAACCTTTTTAAAGGTTTAAAAATAAGGAAATGCTTTTGAGCAAGGCAAACTGTAAACAGAAAATAATTTGACAAGATATTAAATACCTATGCAACCTGGCAGCAAAAAGGGTGCAGCATGAATCCACCTCTGCCAACAACTCAAAGACTTGTAACACTGGACAGAAATAAACCATTTGTCATTATTTATAATCATCTGTGCAAGCCACCATCATAAATGGAGCCCCACTGTGCAAGGCACTTCAGTAATACAGAACAAAGCGCTGGTGGATGCGAAAGGATGAAATAGGAATGGTGAGACTGAGCCAGCAGCGTTGGGCAGAGTCCATCACAGCAGCAGGCTAAGCATATCCAATTGCTCAGCAGAAATCCCAGACAAGAAGGGCTTTGAAGAAATGCGTGAAGGAAAACAAAGGTAAACGTGCAGGGTTTTGAAAGTGAGGTTCTTCATTTAGGAAATTATAAAATTAGCCAGGACACACTGATTGGAAATGGATCGTAAGTTCTTGAAACTGAAAGAAGAAAAAGAAGCACGATGAAGGCAGATATAGTAATGATGAGTAACTTATGTTTGAGGCATAAGAAAAGAAGAAGCTGGCAGATGAATATGAAAGAAGCAGGTATGTGAAAATGATAGTTTAGAAAAAAATTTTTTGTAACAGTATTCCAAATGGATGTTAACTCATTAATAAGAATATTAATTCTTAAATTAAGGTCTAAAGAGCCACTCTTATTGCACAGTCAAAATATATTCCACTGTCGGTAAGGATAGGTGAAAAAGGTACAATGCTCATCTTACTGGAAGATGAACAGCTTGCCTCTCTAGAAAAAGGGTAGCAAATAAGAATACTACTCAATACTGTTAAAGAGAGAACAACAACAAGACAGCTCCTCCAGAAGGCCGCTGAAGCAGTAGTTGGCGGCAGAGCTATAATAAGGAGTAGCAAAGTGCATACAAGTATTCCTTGAGGTCACTGGTGGCTGCTGCTACCACCCAGGAAAAGCAGCCGAAGATGAGCAACAACAGCACGTCAAATGAATCCAAGACAACAGGTAAAGGTGCAATGCTTGCAGAAGGAGAAACGCCTGTGACTCAGTACGTGTCTCTTTAGTGATAAGCTGTCAAGTAACACATCAGTGTTTAAAAAAAAAAAAAAAAAAAAAAAAAGAAGAAGAAAAGATAGAAAGAAGTTCATGAACTACAGCAATAAATCATCAATCACAGCTGAGGAAAACCAAACAAATTAGTAACACACATTGATGAAATGACCTCAGATATAGAGGAGGTGCTCTATGTAAAATAATGCTTGCTAGCCAAAAATCTGAATGGGTTTAAAGAGGAATATGTTATTTCACTATTTAATAATCATCAGGAAAAAAACCTACAAACCATAATGATATATGTGCTGCTTAAACTGCCCATTACAATAATAGCTACTTTTCATGAATTCTACACCGAATTTATTCAAAAATATCTAGGGTCAGTAGTCTTGCCAGAGACACAAACACACAGGAAAACTTGGTATGAGCTAGCAGCAGTTTAGAAGTGGCAGCAAATATAAATAGCAGCAGACGTCCAAGGCCGGATGGCATTCCAGCTGGATATTACAAAGCAGCTGAGGTAGTATCAGTAGTTTCCTTAAAGGGCAGACTTAATGTTGTTCTCCTGAGGGAAGAACTTCCTCTGTCTAAGGATTAAGGAACTGTGTGATTCGCCCCAGATCTGCAGGGAAAAAAAAAACCCCAAACCCCAATGAGGAGCTTCCAGGGCTCAGAACACTGCTGAATTGTGGTAAAGGCAATAATATTAACTATTTGCAAGCCACATCTTCAGTTTTTATAAATCTAGATCAATCTATACTAAGATAAAAAGGACTAGTATGAGCCATAGACTACTTGAAATAAGTCACTGTGCAAGATCAAAGAGAAATTTCAATCTTTTTTCACCCAAGGCAGAAATTGAAGCATACAGGCATTTTTGTTTTGTTTTTCCATTTACTTTACTCAGGCACACCCTCTTCTCACTTCTTATTCCTCCATCTTCTGAAGGCTGTAGCCCACAAGCAGAAGTGTAAATCAGCAGTAAAGTCTTCTTTGTTAGACAGCTTCAGAGACTCGGAACAGAAAATTCTTCTTTTGGCGTTACCCTTGAAGCTGTTTGTCCAGAAAACTGAAATTATTGGTAACTATTCAAAACTCCTGTTCCCCAGGAACTGCCTCTGCAAATTACTTCTTAGAGGAATACCACCATGTGGCATCACTAAAGAATCCTTATTCTCCCCAAGGATAGTGTGACCCTTCAAAGGAGGAATAATTAAATTTAAGTATAGGAATTAAGACTGCATTAAGACCTCATAAAATAGTTTTATGTAGCTATAATGTGGGTATTGGGATTTTTCTAATCTAACCTAAACAATTTCCTAAAATTAACATCTAAAAAAATTGTTGGTTTTCTGGAAAGCATTGGTTATGCATTGTGTCAACCTTGATATTTTAGTGATTAAATTTAACTTGAAGAGTTATTCCCCCAGAAAACACTCAACAGTTAAATATAATAATGAATTTACGTATAGTACCACTACATTCAAGTTAGGATCTTCAGCATGCAAGAGAAAAAGAAAGCTAACATCAGATGAACACATAACAAAACATTATCTTCTGTGGACCTGAATAAAAGATACATGAACAGACTTTAAACTTAGCTTCCTCCTATTACCTCTATGCAACCTTGTATCAGCTTCCTAATCTTCCAATTTAATTACGAACATCTGACAATTTAAACACATACCATACTTTCAATTTTCAAAGCACCCTACAAATTTGTCTTAATGGTCACAAAATAAAGTGGTTTTAAAGCCTACTTTACAGAATAATTAACTGACTTGTCAAAGGCCACATAGGGAATTTCTGACAGCGCAGGCACAAAGTCTGTAAAGGTCATAGTACCCGAACTCAAGTACGTGAAGTTGCCTTTCCCTCCCATCCCCACCCCCACTTTTTTCTTCTTCTTCTTCTTCTTTTTCTTTCCCCCCTTTTAAGTTGCACATTGAGCAGCAGTGTCCTTTAGAGAAAGTCCCTGTTTCAGCGATTCATGCCAGGACACCCTCCTTTTTCCCCTCCCTTAGTAGTAAGTCTTTTATGAAGCTGAACAGTTTCCTTTAATCATCAACAACTTTCTGAAACTTAGCAAGTGTGAGTTCTCAGTAAGAATAAAGGAGTTGGAGGTGCAAGAAAAGCTGCAATTAACAGCAATATAGTGCAAAGTACCAACAAGCCAGAAGAAAAAGACATACACGTGAGTTAGAACCAAGGCACCTAAGCATAAACCAAAAGAAAACATACAAGGAGCTAGAAACAGGAAAAAAAGTCATTATTAATTGAAGACTGCACAACCAATTTCTAACATCAACCTTTAATATTCTTCCAAACAGAAGCAAGCTTAGGACACAGATAACAATTAGCTGTTTGAGATAAGACTTAAGTGTATTTATGCTCCGATTGGTTGTGCAATCAGACCTTGGGAAGACATATGCAATCTATATTTACCACTGGTAGCTCAGGTACTGACAAACAGCACCGGTGAAGCTTGCAGAGCCCTGGGTGGGCTTTGCCACATGGTCTTTCTGTCTTGAGTAGAGTTGGTGTTTTACACTAAGTCTGATGCTGTTACATCTACTCTTACCAACAGTTCAGCAAGTCTGAAGACAACTTAAGATCTGCATGATTAAAGGCAGACCCTGAACACTGCTAGAATTTCTCAAAAGAAACCGCAGCTATTTTAGTCCTTTTAACTGAGGAGAAATGCCTGCTTTAGGTTACTCCGGCTGGCAAGTTAGGCCAGAGGAGGGGAGGGAGCATCCAGTCGCTGGTGATTCTAGATCATGGAATAATAATAAAGAAAAACCCCTACGTTTTCATATGTCTAGACAACTGGATAGTTGCACTTGACATCAGTAATAAATGCTGCAAAGCTATATACATTTGAGAACCACCTTAGACAAAGTTTAAAATGTATCTTTTGTTGAATTTACTGGTCTGTGTAATAAGTAATATCATTCTGGAAAAACTTTCTATTTGAAGTCATAGTCTTGACCAGTCCACTCATTTCCAGACCATTTTAAGATGTCAGTTTGTACTTTCACAACCTGCTGCCCCCTCCTATCCCTAGCTGGGGCATTTCCCTGTATCAGCACTGACACTAAGAGGTCAAGAAAGTTGGTCCTGCCAAAAAATTAGCTTGATAAAAAAAATGAGGGGGCAGGGGGTGTTTGAATTTGCTGGCCAGATCAGCTACCTGACTTGGTTCAGTCACAGAGCAGTAGTGCTGGCAGAACTGGAGGTGTGGAGGAAGAGACTGGCTTCTAAGAACCCTAACTTAGCCTAGATATTACCACCATATTTCATCATCACAACAGACTCCTCAGTGGAGCAAGAGTGGTTTACAAGGGACGCTCTTTGCTGCTTTGTACCTTTAACAGCAAAGGAGCCTTGATCTTTTGCTATATTCCTACCTCCCTCTACCCTCATCTTGTTCCACTTCCCCCAGCCCTTGCCTTGCACTCATCTTTCCCCTAATTTACCCCACTGTGGCACAAAGCAATTGAGGACTGCTATCACAGTAAAAATGGGAGTTTCATCAAGTTCGGGGTGGGGTGGGGGTCTGAAAAAAGAGTTTTCCTCGTGGCAAGGAGTGGGATAAGACTATGAAAACCAGCATTACTGAGAACGCAACTCGGAACTTCAAAGGGCCCTTTGAGGAAGACAATTATTTTCGATAACTCCCTACACAAGGGTTAACCCACAGCCAGTCTCTGTGCCCTTTGTCCAGGCTGTGCTGTTCTGGCCATTTGCTCCATTTCCCACTCCTACCTCCCCTCCTGGCCCAACGCTGCAGCAGGAACAAGCTGTTGAGGGCAACTAACATCAGAATTCCCATTCCCTTAATCCCCAAACAACTTTGTGCCCACAGCTCCAGCTATATACCTTCTCAACATGGCTCAAGCCACTTATGCTCGCCCATAGCTTTAGCAGTACAAGACTGCTGTTAAATGCTAATTGCTTACTAATGAAAACTAATCATCATGCAATTAAACTTTAATCACTAAGTAGCTGGCTGAGATCCAATCCGTAACAATGAAGGTTCATTAATAACTTTTTTCCAAAGTGCTCTATCCCTGAAGACTATCTTACACTTCACAGAGTCCAGCTAAGTGTACGAAATTGTTTGAAAAATATTTCCTCTGCCAGGAAAGAAAGAAAAACTACTCAGAGCACAACAGTGCAAGAGTAGCAGAGTTTAGATTAGCTGAAAAAGACAGTTAAGATTCAGGGAACCCAAACTCCCTTCCTAGCTTCTTCCACAACCTCAGGCAAAGTGTGCAGTGCAGACAGAAACTCTTTTCTCCAATTCTTTTATCTGCAGATAACATTCTTCAAGTCAAAACCCCAAGTTTCTAAAATTACTACGTGAATACTCATCATATTTCAGATTTATTTTTACTCATCTTTCTAAATCTAGGGAAATTAATCTAACCTCTTTCAGAGCATATTTCTCTAATTAAAAAAAGATATTGGGGTTATATAACTAGGTTTATAATGGGCAGATAGAAGAAAACTTACTTTTGAAAAGAAAAAGGTTTAAAACTGCTTTCTATATTGTATTTTAAAAAAATCTCACACCACAATCAGTAAGTGTCTCGGTTTTGCCTGTACCATTCCTACACCAGTGTGGCTACTGCACAAAGCACTACGCTTACATAGTTTTTTTTATGAACTTGGTTTGCATTGCAGCATTTGAAGAGCTTTCCTTTATTACGAATGGTAGAACATCAGTACAGTTGAAGCATTATTTTTGCTTATTCAGTGATCAAAGGATTCAGGATAATGTTTATTTTAAAGATAAAAATGGAGAAACTGTCATTTTTTATTTAAAAAGTCTTTAAAAAGATAGAATTACATTCTAATAAGCCATACAATATTATATATCAGAAAGTCAATAATTCTTACCTCTAGAAATTAACCTCTTATCAAACTGAACCAGCAAAAAAAGATTAAGAAGTAATAATTTAAAAAAAAAATTTCCCCCGATTTTGAAGTTTTGCATTTTTGCCTAGTTGTAATCAAGTACAGGCCATTTTAAACACAGAGGCATGGAGCAGAATAAACTTCTGAGGTTTCTGAATGTCCTTCAGCACTTATTTGTTAGTAGCATTCTTCTAATGAAGTTGCGGGGATACAGCTCAAAGTGACTACCAACTGGAATGAGTCTAAGTTAAAAAAAAGATAATTCAGTTTAAGTTAACAAAACACAAACAGCACAACAACCCTCCCTCCCCAGTTTTGGGGATTCTTAGTAACATTTTTGCCAGTACAGCTTAAAAAGATTCAAGCTGAAATGCCACATAAATGGATTGTATTCACTCGCTATTGAGAATTTTGCAAGAGTTTGGCATCTCTACAGTAACAGACAACTTAAATCTGACAAAAAGGATTGTGTGAGCTTGTGGATAGCCAGACAAAAAGCTCTAAAGCTTTGTTTAGAAATCTCCTGCTCAGAGAAGGCCCCATTCACATTTGGAAGAGCTCCTTAGAAATTAAAGTTAGTTAAATGTATTTTTAAATGAAAATTGTACATTAATTTTGAGGATCCCTGATGCTTTATAGAAAGACCACAACTGTGGAATGAGCAAGCTCCTTTTTACATACAAGTTTCCAGTGCTTCTGGCTACAACTAATGTAAGTGGTTAAACATCCTATTCTTTCCCAACACTCTACTGTCAGTAAATCTATTTTCTGCTTTCCTCACTCCACATGCTAGACAAACAGTAAAATATAAAGCCACGTGCAAGTGCAGACATAATGGCCATACTCTGGGATAAAACTAATGGCAAAGGAGTCTGCACAGAAATTACTTCCCTGCCTACCCTTCATCTTCTCTCTGCCCCCAGAACTTTCCACAAAAGGTTGATACTGGAGAAGTCTTTCCTCTTTTCCCTATAGCACCTTTATGTCCGAGACCTCAACTAAACTGTACTTCCTGCCATCTACAATCCACGGCCACCAATATGCTGCAGCAGTTCTACCTGATTTCTACTCAAAATAAAGTCAAGGAAAGCCACCTTCATTTCACAAATGTGATTAATGGCTTCCAATCACTCAAGATACTGAAATGCACGCATCAGAAATGTAGATGTGGATTCTGTCTGCTCACCTCTTCAGCGTTTGAGGCTTGCGATACCAATATACAGAGCTGCTGTCAGCTACTAAGTGCTGCAGCGCTAGTCATTCACACTTCTAGGTCCCTACCAGAGGAAGGCGACAAGCTGAGATACAACAGGGGCTCCTACCAGGTTCTCATCTCTGTGGCGGCACACTCTTACAGACCAGGAGTCATAACAGCACAGAGAGTTTCAGTAGCGCAGCAGATGGCAATGCCTTTCTGAGAAAACCAAATCTGAAGCTCATTATCCAGCCTGTCTTTCAGAATTTCTTCTCCAACCGGAATTTCATGCTTCCTTATTTTTGTAACACTGCAGAAGAATATTAAAGATACTGCCATTTCCCGAGGAATGAAAACGAATGTTAAACTAATTGTACTAAGGACTGGCCTCAAGAAAGAGCGAGCCCATTTCCAGCTCAGGCAACTAGGTGTTTGGACACAGTCCATCAGTAAAAACCAAGAACTCAACCACTTTAAGGGCAATTGTAGAAGGTGCTTCAAGATTTTGTGGCACTCCACACTTGAGGGGTTAAAGCATACTAAAAGCTGTTGCCAGAGATAAAAATAAGCATACAACATTCTCAATACACCCTTTTTTCAACCACTGCTAACAGGCAGTTTTTAAATTCATTACTGGTTTCCCTTTCCCCACAGTGAAAAATTAACAAACTCCAGTGTCACTTCTTCCTACTCTGGAAATTTCTCCCTGTTATTACAAGGTCTGGGTGTAAGAAACAGAGGCTCTTCTTCCTGTGTTTGTCAGGCATGTGTTCTTTGAAGCAGCAGATTATTATTTCAGCTGAACCATGACCTGATGCAGAACTTCACTTGAGGGGCTTTGGGGATGGGTGGGGAGAAGGAGGAAATAAAAGAAAGGTGGGGGGGGAGGTCAGGTTCTGCACATTTTTCTTCTCTGAAAAGAAGGATTAAGAATAAAAAGTCAGCATTCATCTCCCAATACTTAGAAACAGTAGCACTGTGGGCCTAAAACACTTTTCAAGTGGTGGTGTCACCTGGGCACAATTTTGTGTTACAGCTGACTTGATCTAACGGTTATAATTACCAGTGGAAAGGGCCCTCCCTGTCAGACGCAGCAAACATGGTTCAGAGAGTAAGCGGATTCAGATGGCTGGTCTGGCACAAAGATCCCCAACTCCAAGCTAGTCTTCTGACGGATTAGCTAGCTAAAAATCAACCCACTGTGCAAATGCACAGTTGGTAGATCTAGCACAAGGGAAGCAGTGGGAGCAAGCAGCTTGCAAAGGGGATAAAGTAGGATCACCCCTCTTGACAGCAACTCACTCCTAGCCTGGTTTAGGGATAAAAAAGCACACCTGTCCCAAATGAGACACTCAGAATAAACTGACACCACCAGACTCATAGTGCTACACTACTCAGGTTTCTGGGTCTAGAAACTGTTTTGCCAGAGGTAGTTAGCCTTCCACAATTTTCTCGGTTCATACTGATTCCCTAGCTTAGGCATTTGATGAGCCACACAGTTAGGAACCTTTTAAAAGCAATTACTTACAGTATGCAGGAGCATTTTTGTTAGGCTTTGATTTCCCAAATCTGAGAATATAAATAGCTTAATTCCTAGCAATCCCTCTAGGCACATTTCTTTACCCAATTTACAGCTAGGGTCCAGAATGGTAGAGGTAAACAGAAGAAAATGGTTCTATGGAAGCAGCAGAGTAAACAAAATATTTTAGATAGGCAATCCTTATTTCCTCTATGGTACAGATTTCCACAGATAAGATACTCTGGGAGATCAAGTAGCAGTCTTAAATGGTCAAGGACAACTTTTCTGCGTGAAACCAGCAGTAGTTCTCTGTGAAATCCGGATAGCACACGTAAACCTACCTCGAGCCCTACAAGCTAACAAAGGCACACTCAACTTGAGCCAGAAGGCTGCCACTGCCCAACAGGTTCAGATATCTAAGCGTCAATTTGCAAAGAGACAGACATGCATTTAGGTTCTGAACTTCTATGAGCCTATATGTGGTTTTTAAGAACTTTGGAGAAAGTCAGTCTGACCTTCGGAACAGGCTTGTTAACAGTCCTGAAGAAGGTAGATTTCTCCTCTTCAGGTAAGCAGCAGGCTTTGAAAGATAATACACAGAGAGTGGTACAGACAAAATTCCAGATTGGTGAGAGAAAGCCCAAAATTTCCTTCCATTAAACTGCAGATGAGGAGCAGATACCCTTCATCGTTTGTTACTCTGAAGTTCTCCTGACTGAAACCCCAGATGATCCTTTCAATAATAAGCAAAGGAAACAGGTTCCAAGGACTTCTTTCCATGTATAAGGATTAAAAGGATTTCTCAAACTGGGAATGAAGCAGAGACTGATGAGAAAAGCATTAAATTCTTTAGACCTTTTAAAAGAGGGATAAACAAGTTTTCTTTTCACAGGGCACTGTCAGCAGAAACAAGAGCTAGATTTACTTTCAGCAAGGTCAATTTTGATAGGGCATGGCGGGGGGAGAACCCAAACAAAAGACAAAAAACCAAAACCAAACCCACAGAAGTAACACTTGTGCTAGGCCAGAGCCTCTGCCTTGGAAAAAAAGTGTTTTATAAAAAAAAATTTCCAAGAAACAGCATACCATCTCCTAGTGAACAGCTTTTCAAAAACAATAGTAAAACTATCTTCTCAGATTCTGCAACACAACCTAACACAATGTTCTCTGCATTGTCCTTCTCTTCACTTACAGGTTCTTAAATTTAATATTGATAATAAAGACCATCAATTCTTTTGAACATTAAATCTGCTGACAACTGCCAAAGTAACTTCATAATTTTGCCAGTTTCAGAGGTAACCAAGACTTCACCTTGCATGAAAATGAGTTTCTCATGAATAGGAAAACAATGAGAAGATAAACAAGGTAGAAAACTGTCTCCTTAAAGGTATTTATAGCAAACTGCATGCAACTGTTAGCTCTCCAAATCTATAAATGCAAAGAAATGGCTGACACAACTGTAAGAAGAGAGACCAAAAAATTTCCAGAGGAAGAATATGGATGTATTTCCAAACCTGCTGCAGGAATACCTACTGTAATATTCCTACTATCGTAAGGTAGAACATCTTATGCCAAATCACTTATCTGCTTTACCTAGTCCAAAACACTGCCACCTTCAACATTTGAAAGAAAGCATTCTATAGGCAACAGGATCATCCAGCACTGGAGAGATGGCATTTTTTCAGTTGAAGATTTCATTAGCCTTGGAACCAAAAACATCCAACTGCAAGAAGGCCAGTTAGCACCCTTACTATGGTTTAACAAGCAGTTTAAGAGAGAAAGACAGACTACTTGGCAGGTAGGTTCATCTGCTAGGGTATCTACTTTGAACCACAAAAGAAGGAGAAGGATTAGGCCATTCTGTCATCTGAAGCAGCCCAATTCATCTGATCAGCTATTCACATTCTCAGAACCAAGAAGCCCTCTAAGAGTGGCCAGAGCAAGAGGAACACCATTTGCCTTTGAGAAAGGCAGATTCTAGTGCTTCGGAAACCAGCTGGATTGCCACTTGGAAGATATACATTCACACCATTTTCAGTCTACGGTGAAATCAGACGTTAAGGAAAGCTCAAAGCTCAGGAGAGTCACTTCACAGTTTGATAAACCTTTTTAAGATAATACTTTCTCACCTCAAATTCTTCTAGAGCATCTGGTACAAGTCAACCTTTGAGCAACCTCACATACATTCTAAGCCTTTCTTGAGATTGACTGTGTTCTCAAAAAACAAAAAAGTTCTCAAAAAACTGCAGTAAGAAAGACATTTATTCATATAATGAACAGAAAACTTAACTAGCAAGAAAAATGCTTCAAATTCCTTCCTGATTCTGGAAGGCAAACAGAAAACAAAGGTGGTGGTGGGGTGGGGAGAAAATCTATAATAAGCTTCCACGTGCGAAAAAACAGCTGAGCGCGTGTGAGAAGAAATGCAGGGCAGGTTACTTATGCCACTACCTCTGTATCATGGTTCGATGGTTTATGGCCTTTGACTAGAAGTTTAAGTTTCTTATTTCTATAATAGGATGCTACATAAGCAACAATAATAGTTCTCTAAAGAAAATATTTCAACTCACTTAACGGTATGGACTCAGTTTAAATTTGGTGTGCATTTGCCCTTTGGGGGTATTACAAACAGTTTACATAGATTTTGAATCATGGCAGTATTTCATTTGCACAGAATGCGCTACATACGTGAATTATTCGCTTCCAGGCTCATGAACCTTCATGTGCCATAAACTAATGTCTTTCCTTACCCTAAACCAGATTTAAGACCTAGATTCCTGTATGCTTGCACACATCTGTCTACTCTCTCCTGCTAGCAAGCAGCTACATGCTTTGCACATCTGCTTTTCCAGGACACTAACACTGATGAACTGCATGTCAGAGGGAACAAAAAGAAAAAGCACTTGCAAAGCAAGGAAGAAGTAAAGAAAAAGCATACGCAACAAGCATAGGAAATCAGCTGTCTGAGCCAGAAGGCTGTCCTCAGGCAGTGGGGCAAAGGAGTCTAGTTCAACAGAGCCTTTGCACTGCCTGGGGATGGCTTCTGGCAGGTACGCCTCTGAATACCCTGACTGCCATCTCTGTGTTGCACGTAACCCTCTCCTAACTGAAAGGGGGAGGATATACTGCTACCAAAAAATACAGAACTACAATTTGCTACAATAGGATAAAAAGGTTGAAGGAAAAAATAATGCTAGGAGAAAACCTATCCCATTATTTGTGACAGAGGTGAAAGAGAAAGATGGATTACTCTTATGGACATGAAGCAGAAGAGCCCAGCATTCAGCTAGGACACCTGTTACTGTGTTTGTATAACACATAAAACAAAGCACACACAAGAAAATGGTCCCTGCCTCTGAAAGTTCAGAGTCTTACAACTAGATTAAGAACATACATACCCACACAGAACAGTGGAGAGCACTGAAAGGCTGCATATTACTTCTCACACAGAAAATAAGCAGTATTTCTTACAGCCTTAAATAGGAATGATTAGGAAGAAATAATTTCAAAATCAAATGAGGAGATTGTGAGTCTGAGTGACAAGAAAATCAGAAAAAGATGGCAGTCGATGGATGTTAAAGATGATTTAGATTAAAAGCCACGTTTTGAAGTGAGAGTCTGAGAACTCACCATGAATTCAAGAACAATTTTTAAGTTTGTGGCAGAAGAACATGAACCTGGAGCAAAAAGTAAGCTCTACGAGACTCTGGAAAAAGTGACCGGGTTACCAAAAGCTACCCAAAGGCATGGTATTCCAGGATAAAGGGAAGGAAACCACAAGCAGAACTTGAGTGAACCCCGCACAAAAAGCTGGGAGTAATGAACAACAGCCTCTGCAAAAAATAGTGGCAAGAAAGAAGGTAATCAAAAGAGGACACAGACAGGAAACAATGGTGGAACACTTCAAGAGCAGCACAACTGATAGTGACAAAATGTAGCTGACAGGGAAAGGAAAATGAAGAACTGGATCTCAACCTTAGCTAGAAGAGATCACCATAAACACTCATTACAATTGTAGTAGAGCACAATCGAAGCCGCAGTGTAGGACAAGAGCCCCAGACAATGCACTCAAAGAATTTTGAGATGAAAAAAGAAAGGAAATTAAGAGGTAGTTGCGAAGGCTAGGGAGGCCACAGGCATTTTGTACACTTCTTTTTAAAAAAAAAAAAAGGGAAACACTCGTGTCTACAAGTACTATGAAAGAAAAGAAAAACCAGGAATTGAGCAAGTGATTAAAGGAAAGAGGTAGAGAGAAAGGACACAAGGTTCAAGGGAGATAAGGAGATGTTCTTGTATGGTGCCATAAGGGCAGATGAAAGGGTTGAGAAGAAAAAAAAAGATATTCTATTTGTGACAAGGGGATAGATGATCATAACGGTTGCAAGAAAGTGATAAAGGGTAGGCCAAAGTGTATTCAGTCAGCAAGACATCAAGATCCAATGCAGAGAAAGAACTAGATGTCTTAACAACATGCAAAACCCCAAAAAAGAGTTGTGTGTAATGGGCTACTATTTGTCAAGTTTGATTAGAGCCTATCAGCATAGCATGTTTCTGCCAGGCATACCCCCTTCGCAGGTACAGGAACACAAAAAGGATTGTTGGAGGACAACTCAAGTGGTTCAAGAGCTTGCAGAGAAGGCATTTGCTATTGGGAGGACAAGGATCATAAATGAAAGACATACCCTGAAAAGAGGAAAAAGGGAAAATCAGGCTGGAGTGATCCAAATTCAGAATACTGGTGAACTACAAGACATGAAAGCATGGCCACATTGCAAGTAGAATCCAAACAGTGGTGGAGATCCCGAAAGAAACCATGCAATTATCAGAGATAAGAAATTCAGCAGTTGCATCAGAACAAGCATGCTGGCACGGCTCAATGAAAACCAAATGAAATTAACTGACTTTGTTTAATGAGAGGCTAGAAACAAGAATGCAGGCCAAATCAAGTTAGGGCAAAGAAGCATGTAATTACTGTCAAAGAACAGTGAGTGAAGATGCAGAACAAGCCAGGAATCGAACCTGAAGAGAAAAGCTCATGGGGAGGAAAGGCACATGCTGTATGTAACAATACAGAGCAAAGAGATGACAAAAACTGGATCCCAACACTGTTTAGAAAAGGAAGAATCTGAAGGCAACAGGAAATTAAGTCTAGTGCCTCTTCCATGGTCTGACCCAGGACAGAAAGCATAATGCAAAAGGTAAGCATAAAGGGATGCAGCATACTGATGATGGCAAAGAGCCACATAACTGTGGTTTTAAAGTGTCAGCTTATGTCTCAGAAAAATCAAGAACAGTGAGTGTCTCCATCCACAACCAGTTGGTTGTGAATAAAGTTCTCCCTTTGTCCCTGCTTTAATTTTACATATTTCTTCTCACTCATTGTATACTCACACTTTGGAGAAAGTCAATTATGATGTCAAGTATGATGTGTGGCATAATTTCTATTGAATTCATCAACACTAAACCCATCCATATCTCACTTAAAGCTCTCAGACCTCTGTGTGATTCTACTCTATCCACCTTATTTTTGTAAGGACTGCAAATTCTCCTACAGTTGCATAATACGTATTACAGTCACAGAATAACTTAGGTTGGAAGGGACCCCTGCTGAAAGCAGAGCCAACTTTGAAGCTGGATCCAACTTCAGGAGGTAAAGCAGGTGACTGAGCAAGGTCCTAAGCAACATTTGTGCATCTCCCAGAACAGATATGCCACAGCTTCTCTGTCGTTCCCCCTCCCTCAATCCAGTGTTTGACCACCCTCACTAGGAAATTTTTTGCCTAATATTGAATTGGAATTTTCTTTGTTGCAATTTGTGTCTGTTGCCACTTGTCCTTTCACTGTATGACTCCAGGAAGACCCCTAGAGAATATTAAATATCTAATAGGACAGAATAAGGAGAAGAAAAAAAGATCATTGTAGTCATGAGAAAGCCTGCGGACATCCAGAACTTTAGTAGGTAAGGAGCATCCAGCTTTTTGATGCCTGAAAAATCTGTCTAATCAGATGTGGCACAGATCTAAACGACACCATCAAAAGGAGATCACTAGAGACATATTTAAGATGAAAGATGATTGCTTATGACATGAGAGAAGAACAAGGAAAAATGGTATTCCAAATAGTATACATATTGCAAATGAAAACAAATAATTTTGTGTAGCAAGGTTAGGTACTCACCATCTCTCTCGCAATCTCCACAGCTTCCTGCAGCCCATAGAGCCTGCCACAGACCAGGTAGATCCCATTGGCCCAGAGAATACAACCCTCATGGACCCAAAATTCATTGCTGTCAAGAGGTAGTTCAGGAATTTGTAACTCCAGCTCAGTGCCACCTTCTGAAGTGGGCATAGAGGGTTTTGAGTCCAAAGGAGTCTTTTCACCACCACTGCCACCATCAGTGGTTGCTTTTTTACAAGAAGCTCCCCTTGAAAGTGACCGAGAGGCTCCACTACAGTCCTCAGAGCGGTGCCGCCTCTTAAAGCGGGGATGAGCAGTTAGGCTTCTTTGTTCCTTCTGTTGTTGCTGTTCCTCCTCCTCTTCCGTATCTGTCTTGGAACCATTAGAAGCACTTTTGTGCCGTACCTTGACCTTGCTCTGCATTTCTGTGGCCCTCTTTGGAGGTGGGTTCTTGGGCAAGGTGGCTGCGTAATCCTGGGGGTAGAAAGGACCAAAGAGGTCACCCATGTTACGATAGCTGGCCCATTTGCCACACAGGCAGCAAACCAGATGCCCTAAGACAGAAGACTCTGTTACTACAGGGCCCTGCAGCATGAAAGTTGAGGTGGGCAGCACTTTGCTCTCCACATTGCTAGGAGGGGGTGTTGAAGACCTCTGTCCTTTCCGACCCCTCACCAATTTGTTCTGCTCCTCTTCCTCCGCATTAATGATTGTGCACACAGCGCCTAATTCACACTTGTTTACCACATGAATATAAGGGAAAAAGGACTTATTCTTGGAGTCAGTTTTATCTACAGACTGGGTAGCATATTTCAGCTTGATCTCTGGTTCTTGAGGCTCTACAATCGGAGCAGCCCGTCTAGGCTTCCGCTTCCGTGGCTGTGCTGCAGGTTTTCGCCTCTCCCTCCTTTGCCTCTTCGGTTTTGGCTCACCACCACCTCCCCCTTCTGAAGACTGTGAAGGTACTGGTGGGGGTGGTGGGGGCGGTGGCAGTTGCTGCTGTTGCTGTTGCTGCTGCTTCTTCTGCTTGTTCACGCTCCCAATTGGCCTCCCCTTTTTCTTTCCAGAGGGAAAATATCCCTTTGGAGGGAAACCATCTGGCTTGGGCGAAATGTTTGTCACATCTCCATCTTTTTCCTCAGACTTCAGATTTGGTTCAGAAGTAAACACACTGGAAGGGGGAATTGTTTTTGAGTCAGAAAAGGTCAGAGTTCCAGCTCCGCTTACAGATCCATCAGACCTTCCCTGACCACCTGACTTCTGCGAAGGTGGTGGTGCTGCACTGGAACCTGCTCCTTCTTTACCAACACTGGCAATTTCAGGGACCTCTTTCTTGGTTTTATCATCCTCGCTGCTTTGCCACTCTTCCGAAGATCTTGGAAGTGTTGTTTCACCAGTTGTATCCTGACTTGCTGGCCCCACTTGATCTGACATCTCTCCTTTTCTTTTCTCAGCCTCTGGTCCATGTCCAGCCACATTTCCTCCTTCAGGTCCACTCTTAAGGGACAGGATGTCATCAAGAGTGACAGTATCTGCACCAGTTTCAGCACTGTTGGTAGAAACACTTCTCCTAATATTGGGAGAGGTAATTTTTTGAACAATAGCTTCCAGTTTTAATCCTCGCCCCTTTCTTGGGGGCAATATTTTGGTCTTAGCCGGGCTTGTGAGGGAAACAGCAGGGCAATTCCTATTATCAGGACTTGGCAGGTCCTTGAAGGAATCTCCCTTTGCAACTGACTTGCCAACATCTTGGCTTTGAGATGAATGGGCATAGGAGTTGTATGTTTTATCAGCTCCTTCTTTTGCTGAAGTCATCAGTCGCCCTTTATCTTCACTGCCACTGTTTTTCATATCCTGTGGCTGTCTTTTGGTAGGGATAGGCGAGATGAAAGAACGGACTCTCCTCCTCATAATTAATGGATTTTGAGGAGACTGGTCTTCCTGGCCAGGGAGCCTGAGCATGGCATTACTAGGCTTGGGCAAATCCGTAGATTCCTCTCGTCGATGCCCATCGCTTTCTTGAGGGCAAAATCTTTTTTGGTTGGCTGCTCCGAGAGGGCCACTGCTTTTGGCAGGAGAAGTTTGCCGAGAGAGGTCCCAACCAGATTCGTGATGCTGCAACTTCTGATTGCCGTGTTTCAGTTCAGCGCATTTGCTCTGAGAACTGTCACTCCCCATAATGCAGCGCCCAGCCTCCTGGCTTCCAGTATCGTGGTAAGAGCTACCTTGAAGGTACATCATTCCATCCTTGTCATTTTTCAAGGGACTCCTTACTCTTTCCAGAAACTGCTGTTGTCTTGGGCTCTTCCTTGCTCCTTCCTGCCTGTGCTGAGCTGCAGCAATCACACCCTGAGCAGTGCTGCTTGCCCAATCTTTGTATTCTTCTTGCTGTTGCTGGTATATCTGTCTCTTGTAATGATACTGGGAATTTAAACCCTGGTTAGGGTCACCGAAAGCATGAGGCCTAGCATTTGTGTGATATGCTGAAGCCAAAGATGGGCCTTCTGAATTCTGAGGGTAAGCAGAATGCAAGGAACCCCTGTTAACTCTTTCAGATAGTGTCATGTGTGGGTTCATGTGATGCAGATCTGTCCCTGGGCCTCTGCTTCTGCCTGGTGACATTTTCAGCTTATCAGCAAGATCCTGAAATTGAGAAGGTGATTTACCCCTGCTGCTTCCAGTTCTGCCAGGTGCTCGTCTCATCTGCGTCGATCTGCTGTCCTGCTGGGGAATGTAGTCTGGAGCGGCATCGGAGACTGCAGCTCCAGGGCTAGCGTTGCCTCGGAAAGATTCATGCTTGATGCCAGCAGGATGACAATGGTCTCCTGTTTTTTTATTATTGAGACTAGCTGAGCTCTTCGACTGTTCAAAATCTTCTTCTTTTATTTGCCCACTGTGAGCTTTCATCTTTGTTTCCATGGATACTAAACCACCAGGGAGTATTACTGACTGGCTCAAGCCAGGGGCAAGACGTTCGCTCCTTCCGCTTCTGGCCTCAGGACCCATGTGCCCCATTGGGTGAGGGCCAGGATCTCTGACAAGCTGCCTTAATGGAGATATGTCACAGATCACTGATCTCCTCTCTGAGAGAGCTCCCCCTTCATGGGCAGAAGACTGAGACTCGACATCAAACTTTCTAGCAATAGGGTAATCAGCTAGATTTATCTGCTTCATGTCAGGAGCTGCGCTGCTAGACTTCCTATCCCAGGGACCCCAGTGAGGGCCTTCCAGGAGAGACCCCATGCTTTTATTTAAGAGGCCTCTATTGGTCAATTCATTGGTTTGACTAATTAAGATATTGGGCCTCATGGCTCCCTCCAAACTCCCAGCCATCCCAGAATGCTCCTGTGCATTCCTAGAATACCTTCTGTCTGGATGATGGTGGTACCCCTGTAAGACCTCTTGTAGGAGGCTAGGAAACTTCTCATTCCGGCCCTTGCGCTCACTGTGCCCCGGAAAATCCCCTTTTTCTTGACCAGAAGGATACTGTGGAAAGCCACCAATATTTCTCTGTATACCAGCTGCTATATTATCCTTGTAACTGTATCTTAAACTGCCAGGAGATTTGGAAGGTTCTGTTCTCGCAGGAAAATTTGGCCCAACAACCGCATGACCCGGCTGGCTGTTCCCCTCTCCATTATGGTTAGTGTTATCTCCACTTTTGCTCCCTTTACTTCCTCCTTGAGTTTCTGGCTGCGTCCCTGCATGCCCAGCTTCTTTTGCTCCACTAGCACTAGCTGGTGCCTGAGTGGCTGTGGAAGCATCATCTTGTGCGGGTTTATCTTGTCCACCTGACTTTTCTACTCTTCCTGTCATGGCTTCCCGGGAGACAATCACCCCAACTGCCTTTTCATTCACTTTTGGGGCGTTTTCCACAGCTGCCACAGCTTCTTTCCCATCAGGGGAGGCCACATCTTCCCTAGCTGCAGGGCTGCTGCTGAGTTTTGATGGCTCATTCTGAGAGCCTTGTGCTGGTGAGGAGTTGGATCTCTCTAAGTTACCCCCTTTGTAAGTGGTGTCTGAGCTGGTGCTCTGGCCACTCAGCTGTCTCACTCTTTCCCCATGATCCTCTGAACTACTGGAACAGCCACCATCAAGGGACTCTGCCAGGGGAGACTTGAGTTGCTCCTCTGCCTGGGAGGAGCCTTCTGAGTTGGTGCAGCTGTCGGCCTTCTTTGAAGAGGACGACCTTTTGGAACTTTTTTTCTGAGGTGCCAAGGCATCCGAGAGCAACATGTGCTGGACTGTGTTGGGCAGATTGGCCACTTGAGAACTTAGAGCACTCAGGCTGCTCAGCCCTGGATCTGTGAGCCTTTTTTCCTGCAGTCCTTCCAGCCCAAACCCCTTGAATCCCCCTGCATGAGCATTGGGGCTTGGCATCATAGATGGTGTAGGACTAAGCTGAGGCATCATCTGCAGGATTCGGTTTCTAGAACCCATGGACATGTTGCCTTGCCCACACTGGAGATTTTCTCCACCTGGCATGAGTGGAGAAGGGGTAGAGCTGCAGCTTGGAGACTGAACCACAGATGCAGCAGGAGATGGATTTGAGATTGGACTGAAGTTCTGATGGAACTGCATCGGTGACCTTACAGGAACTTCAGTCTGGCTGTACTGTCCCACTTGACTTTGAAGGGAGAGTTTGGTGGCAGCATTTGAATACTGCATTACGTGCTGAGGCGGGTGTTGTTGCTGCTGCCCCTGCTGCCCACTTTGGGGCAGCTTAGACTGCTCAAAGCTTTTCATCGGTTGAGTCTGAAAGCTGTAGTTTGACTGGGTCCCATATGCCTGTGCATTGGTACCCACAGCATGGCCTTCATACTGCGACCCAGAATTCACACTGTAGCTTCCATCATAATTCTGTCCTGACTGGCCAAAACGCTGTGGGGAGGGGAAAGAGGAGGAGGACGACGACGAAGGTGGCTGATAGTGTTGGCTGAACTGACCCACTCGTAACTGGTACCCAGAAGCAGAGGAAGGCAGGGTGGATGGACGCTGCATTGGCTGCAGGTGTGAGGTGCTAGAAGCAGACTGGCTGGAAGCCTGGGGTAAAGGCTGATGAGATTGATAGATCTGCTGTCTCAGCTGCTGCACCTGCTGCTGCTGGCTAGAAGCTTGCTGCTGATACTGGGCACTCCCTGGAGAAAAAGGACCAGTATAATCCTGTTGATAGTGGGATACACCCCCAAGGGTCGAGTGCTGTGTTTGAAACTGGCCCACATGTCCCTCACTCCCGTACTGACTCCCAAAGCTACTCCCTTGAGGGGGCCCATAGCTCTGTACTGGTCCGGAAGGCCTGCGCTGAGGTGGCTGCTGCCCTCCTGATGCCACGGGATCTTTGTTGGCAGCCATATAGTAAAACTCTCCTGCTTCTTTTCTGAAACCTTGGTAGCTCTGATGGCCAGAGCTCTCACCAGGCATTGCTGTAGAGGCTCCTGTTGCTCCACGACGTCCACTGCCAGCACCTCCTCCAAAGCTCTGGAACATCTGGGCCTGCTGGCGGGGGCTGAACTCTTCCAGTCGGGATGAACCGTGCACTTCCTGCGGGTAGCTCTGCTGGTTTCCGTGGTAACTACTTTGCTCCCGAAAGGACTGCATGCTGTTCAGCAGCAGAGCAGCAGCTCGAAAGCCCTCCTAAAGGGGGAGAAAAAGAAAGAGGGAAAAAAAAGGTATAGCATCCACATCTCCCAGTCCCACCAATACAACTGCTCAATTCCACTGTTTTAATAGCAATTAAAATTTAGTATTTGTCTCCTACTTTCTGGTACATCAATGTGTATGCCCTCTCCTTGCAACTTTCCAAACTTCTAGGTAGCACAAGTAAGAGGAATCATTCACTTTCAAGAAAATGCAAGTCGGTAGCCTACTACCAGTTGGAGTGCATTTTCAGCATTAATATTTCCCCGCAGTCATTTACTAACTGGGTCTGTTTATATGCCCCTGAAGAAACAAACTTCCAACAATATTTTGCAAAGCAAAGGAGAACAATCCTCACCCTCCGGCTATTCTCTATGGCTAACACTCGAAGTAAGCAAGTATTTTGCTACCATGTCAGAAGATGCAACAACGAGAAGCCTGCAACACAATCAAAGCACTCTTGGATCTACTGTAGGAATGATATCCAAGGCCCATGTTTCGCTCTGGGAAAGACCTCTGTTAGAAAACACTCAAGATACGATTGACCAAAGCTCAAACCAAGATACTCCAATGAAAAGGATCTATGGGAACCTGTGAAAGAACTGGCACCGGCATGCTCAAAGACATCTGCTCCATGCTCTGGTTCCTGACTACTCCAGTGACACTTTTAGGTGAAAACCAACACAGCAAGACAACACATGGTATTTTTCCCCCGCCCCGTCTGCTTTGTTTTAAAAAGATGGAAAGTCAGAACAAGTCTACCCTATTTGAGCAAAAGGGTCTACAACTTCATCCCTTAGGATTTTTATATTACCTTGAATGAAACTTAACTGAAAACATTTGTCAGCCAGAATAGATATTCTAGAATACTATGCATGATCATCTACATTTACATAATCAACTCCTAAGTAAATGCACTTTATGAAGGCTCTCCTGTGTACTTCAATCTAGTATTCAGTGTGTGGAATCATGACTCATCCTCAAGGACTGGACTACAGCTGCAAAATTGTTTGGGGACCCTGGCTAGTCCCTCTGTAAAAGCCTGACACACCACTAGATGCATTAAGAAACGTATGGTAATGAAAAGTATATGCATATAAGCTGTCTTTTTAAAAATTTAAATAAAGTCAATAAACAGATGACAAAAGCATTTCATTTCTGAAACACCTTGTGGTTTTCTCTTCCTGAAAACAAACTGCATAAAGCCACCTGGAGAGCCTCCTTCCTTTGAATAAATCTTAAGACAATGCTTACACTTTTCCAGGAAACATAACCCTGATTCCTCAGACTGGAGACTTCCTGGAAGACTTGCCTGCATTATCTTTTCTCATTTAGCTGTGTGTTTTGCTGTCACATTCAACTGAACCCACTCAAAAATTAAAGTCGTTTTGCACTTAAAAGTTTTGTTCAAGTAGATCACCAGAGTCCCAAGAAAACAGGCATACAAATGAGGAGATGCAGGCGATGTCTGGCATCATGGTCTCTTCCCATCTGCCTCAAGATTTTTTTTTTTTTTTTTTAACTAATATGTGTGTTATATACAGAAGGCTCTAACCCCACCATTAGGGTCTTTCAGAAAGGCATCCTAGTTATATTTGGGTTTCTACTGTTTGTGCATGCAGGCTACAGAACACACACACACACACCCCACTGCAATGCACATCTCCACAATCCCTCTCTGCCAACTCAAAGGCATCTTTGTGTTGCGACCCTGGTTCATGCAGCTTGATGTCCACAAGAGTATTACTGAAACATTTATTAGAATCAGAAGGGAACTTTCAAATTCTTGATACTTCCAATTCTGTCTTTCCCCTTCTAGGAAGTCAACTTTACTGCTGTTTTATGTTATACTCTAATATTTTAAGTGTCATACTATAAGGGAGGTCTGCTGTTCTGCTGAACTTCCACTTTTTTTGCATTTTAAAGACTACATATATCACATGAATAACACTTCTATGAATGCCACACCATGCCGATTTGTCCAGTTTGGGTTTCTTATGGATAGAACCCTTCCTCTTCTGAATTATTCCCTTTGGTGTTTCATCAGTTTGAAGCTCCTGCCCTCAAAATTGGGATACCTAATGCAAGCTTCTTTCTCCCTTTTTGTATGACTTGCTGTTAAGAGGAAAAATGGGACAAAAAAATAAAAGCAGGAAAGAAAACATACATAGAAATAGAAGGAAGTTATCAAACTAAAGATAAGTGAACATTACTGTAACTGGCAGGTGTTGGAAAGCAGCTTCCCTAGATAATCAGTTTGGGGCTCTGCAATCAGCAACATTCATGTGGTATGGAGACTGCGTGCACACCCTGGCAGTCACGTGCTTTGCATCCTCTTCTCATGAAAGCAACATTTCCATCTTTGTCACAGGCTCAGTCTCTGACAATCTCAGACTGATTTTTAAATATGACTTTAATAAAGCTTACTTTGCATAGTCTGAACAAGGTCTCAGGAAGCCTGTTTTGCATTACATCATACAAAAACTTTCATCACTGATGATATTCATTCTTCTATAATAATACTAACAAAGGCTTGAAAACTGCTAACATATGTTAACAATGCTAGGAAACATTCTTAAGACCTCCTCACTATTAAAAAAGAATCATTTTAATTACATAATGGAACAGAAACAGCACAAGATGCCATAAAGTACCTTTAGGAACAGAGGTCCAGTAAAGGTCAACCTGAGGCACAAATTCCTATCTTCCATAACCTCATGCAATCACATAGTATTTATTTAGTCCAGAAGATATATACGCTAACTCAAAACAGGGAGAACATGTTTTTCTCCTTCAATTTTATTTTTTTTTTAAATTTTGGATTCTACACTGACAAATAAGTTTTCATCAGGAGAACTTAAATGGCTGGTGCCCTAAAGAAATGCTTTCTGTTCTCAAGTCTCCTACAGAACAACACTTGAATATCTATCTCACAAGGAGCTTAACTTGAGTAACACAGCCAGTAGAACAGCAGCCAAAGGAAAAAAAAAAAAAAAGAAAAAAGGCATTTCATTAATAACAGGAGTAAGAAAAGATAGGACATACTTCAATCCATTACATCACTGATACCTTAAGACATATAGCACATTTCCTGTCATTAATGTACTATAAATACAGGACTATTACAATTACTATTGTAATAATCTTTCTTAATAATAACAGCACTGTAAAGTGCTTAGATCTAAGTGCTATGTTCTCAGCAAAACCACCGAGAATAATTCCATGGGCAAGCCTTGTTAATAAAATACATTCAGACAGATGAGGCCTTCAAAGTCTACCTAGATCCACAGGAAAAAAAAAATTACATTTATTTGATTAAATTTTTACTGAAAGCCTTTACAGAAAACATTTTCAGCTGGCACATACTCCTCCACATGCAGGAACTCAGGAGTACGATACACTAGCTGCCAACTAGAGACTACAACACAAATCATATAAAACTCCATAATGGTGGTACATATCCATAATCCCATCCCCAGCAGAAGGGGCGACATCCCACCTCCAAAAAAGTGCTCCATTAACAGCCACAAATTACACACATTTACAGTGTTTTCCAACACACACACCAAAACCATCCAAAGCCTTCTCCATCTATTCAAAGGAAAGGTAAGATTCTGGCACAGCTTTTACTACTCCAGTGTCACAACTACACTCTCACTACATGTGCACTCAGCTCTATCAATAAAGCTTCATGATTCCCTTCAAGTATTTATAGCCTGTAGCTGTAGAGCCATCCAAGCACATCCATCTAGAGATTACAGACTACATTCACTAGGCTAAGCAGTTTCACTCTGCTCCAATGCTTTTGTTTCTTTCCCAATAGCCCAGTAATCAAAATTTGCCGCCTTCAACCTTGTAGGAACAAAGGAAGCATATTACATGGTTGCCTGGCTGATAAAGAAACAGACTCAGTGACAAAATCACTGCACGTAAGTCATGGGCACAGAGAAGCAGCAGGTCCTCTTATCCATTTCTCAGACTTATTTGTGAAATATCTGAAGTTATTTCAGGCAGTCTTTCAGCCTACCTTTTCTCCATGTGAACTTATTTTTAAGCACATCTAAAATGCAGATTTTTGTTTCTTGTTTAATTGTCCGAAACAGCCTTGTAGAACAACTTTGTTAACATAGGAGTTTTCCTCAAAATGCAGAGCTACTGCATTCTGATCCTACTGTGAGCAAGATTATTAAATGGTAGTCAACAGCATGTGAACATCTTTCAATGGTTCCCGCATGCATGAGACTGCCCCCAACCACTGCTGATTAACAGGGTTCATCAGTCCTCCCACACCAAGATCACTGTGTGAAATGATCTTCTGCAACGTACTGTGCTAGGTTTTTTAAATCCATATAAATCTTTACAACTTTTTCGTCCCAATTATCAAAGACCGAACAAATACAGGACAGCTGCCCATATTTTCCCATGTAACACTGATGCCAGCATAGTAGCACAGCACTACAGACAGACAGCTCAAAACAAGTGAGCTAAAACCCAAAATACTGTGGGGATATGCTTAATTCTTAACAATAAGCCTATAAAGGAGCAAACGAAACCAGCATCACTTAATTCTGTAGGAGGTAAGTGAGGTCTTTCTGCTTCGTTAAATTTTCTTTAGATTTGGGTTGACTACTGCGACCCATCTGTGCAGAGAAGTCTCAGGCAGCAGTCAAATGCAATATATTTTCAGTGATCCGTCAAAGACCTCTCACTTCCTAGCATGCTTATCAGGAAAGAAAATGTAGTTACAGGCAGGTGACAAACAGTAAGATAGAATTTTCCATAGTCAAAAAATGTACACAAACAAGTGGGGTTTTTATAGCGTCCAGACTTCCAATTAAAATACTTACTTGCCAAATGCTATGCAAGTAACAGATATACGTACATCTCTCTAGCTACCTCTAGTCACAACCCATACAAAACACAGAAATTACCATTTCTGTTCCTCCTCACTGTATCTTCGTAAAGTAGCAGAGCACACCCACAACCAAAAAAACCCCACCAAGCCAGAACTTGAGTATGAGCATAATTTGTGAGTAAACAATCCCTGGGATCTGAAATAAGCCTGAAATTTGGCGGGGGGGTGGGGAGTGTGTCCATGTATGAGTATCATTTCCATTGTCAAGGCCAAGTAGCTAACCCTCATTTCTGCAGGTATACAATTATTACTTGCACACCTGAGCAATGGCTGGGAATAGACTGATCTTGTTTCAGTTCTGGAGGAACATTATCCTGTCTGCAGCTTTTAAGAGAAGGTGAATCAGCTATGCCACAAGTATATGAACTGAAGGATCAAACCTAAGACTGCATTTAACAAATTAACAGATCTAACTTATTTCTTCTACATTTGATGCCTTTTTAAAAGAAAAGGGAAACTAGTTTTAGTTTTCAACCTTAGGTGTGATACAGAAGTAAACCAAGACAGCCAGCACTTCAAAAGGTCACCAGTTTGGCCAAGTAATAATACTCGCTGCTCACTTCTTTCAAAAAGTTGTGGTTACTCTGAACTGCAAACAGATTTCTTCATACCTTTCTATAAAGCTGTTTCAGATCCTGCTCCATTAAAAGTTACTTTCGCATACTACAAATGAACAGAATGATCTAAGACATGGGAAACTGATATTGTCTTATTCACCACCTCACTTCTAGAGAAAACTGCAGTCAGATCTGGCTCTCACCAAGCCATCGTAATTTATTCTAGCAAAGAAACCTTACTACACCACTCAAGGTTTAAACAGTATACAATTAATTTTCATTGAACCTGCTGAAGCAGATAAAGTGTCTTGGAAAGTACATGAAAATAGACGTTAAAACCAGAATACTATGTTACTGAAAACTGAATTTTACATTCTAAAAAAAAAAACCAACCCACTACATGCCTTAAAAACACCCATACGTAGTTGTTACACATGCTTAAGTGCCTAATAATAACACATATTAGCAACACGTCTTGCAAATCAGTGCTAATACTGGCCTTGACATAAAAACTGAATCTTGTCCTGCCCAATGAAAAACTTCATCAAAAGATTCCTCAAATGAGATAAAGTTGGCAGGAAATCTAAACACGGTGAAGCCGGAAGCGACACTCGGTGGGCAAGGAGTGCAGTGGCGGCAAGGCTAAGTTCCGTGGCTGAGCGTGTGTTGAGGAGGAAAGGGGGGATTCCCAGAGCCAGGGAAACCCACAGGGGTGCAGAGAGATCCAGCGGGAGCCGGCAGATCTCACAAGCAAGGCTGACACTGAGGGGGGCTTTGCCAGGAGCAACCATGAAAAAATCTGAACGGCCCCTGGGGAGCGCGAGCAAGCAGGACATGGCACATCAGCCAGGGTGTGGTGCGGCAGTTGGCGCAGGCAGGACGTGCAGGGAGGGCCCTGGCACTTCAACCAGAGGCTGCAACCTACTTGCAAGGAGCTGCAAACAGCAGGAACCATGGTATCCACCCGGCAAAAAGCTGTGCCCTCAGCATCCCTTGCGGCCCATCCACCTGCAAGAACTGATGCAGCCACCCAACCAGAGCTTTCAAGGGAACATGCAGCCGTCCAGGTCCCGGGCTGCAAGGCATGCCTGAGTTTCAGTTCAGTATCTGACAGCAGCAGTGGGCTCACCTGTGGGAGATGTGCCCAAATAAAGGAGCTGCTCAGCCCGGTGACAGAGCTTCAGGAGGAGGTGTCCAGGCTGAGGAGTATCAGGGAGTCAGAAAAGGAGATCGACTGGTGGAATAGCACTCTACCATCCCTGAGACAGACGCACCAGCCAACCATGGCAGAAGAGACAAAGGACCCCCTACCCCCTCACCACCAGGCAGAAGGAGGAGACTCAGGAGATGGGGGAGAATGGAAGCAGGTTACTGCTCGGGGCGGCAGGTGCATGCACTCTCAGCCTGCCTCACCTTCCCAGATGCCCGTGCACAACAGGTGTGAGGCCCCGGAATTGGATGGGCAGACAACTGATGATGTGGACGAAGGTCCTTCTGTGTTGGAAGAGTCATCTAGGCAGCCCACCCCCTGCATCACAGCCAGTCATGTTAAGAAAAAGAGAAGGGTAGTTATCATAGGTAACTCCCTTCTGAGGGGGATGGAGGGTCCGATATGCCGATGGGACCCAACCCACAGGGAAGTCTGCTGCTTCCCTGGGGCCAGGGTAAGAGATGTCACCAGAAAACTCCCTGGTCTGGTAAGATTCTCAGACTATTACCCACTATTGGTTCTTCATGTCGGCAGAGAAGAGGATCAAAGAGAAGTCCAAAGGCAATCAAAAGGGATTTCAGAGCTTTGGGGCAGTTGGTTGAAGGATCAGGTGCTCAGGTAGTATTTTCTTCGATCCTTTCAGTAGCAGGGAAGACTACTGAATGGAACATGCAGACCCAGCTGATCAACAGGTGGCTCTGAGGCTGGCATCATCAGCAGAACTTTGGGTTTTTCAATCACGGGATGGTCCATTCATCACCAGGTCTACTGACATCGATGGGATGCACCTTTTTCAGAAGGAAGAAAGGGTTTTTGCTCAGGAGCTAGCAGGGCTGATTGACAGAGCTTTGAAGTAGACTGGAAGGGGGAAAGGGACAAGACCAGACTAGTCAGTGACAAGCCACGGGATGGCACACCAAAGTTTGAGGAGCTGTATGCTAGTGAGATTCTTCAGACTGCTCCATCTGGCGATGGGCACAATGAACAATGGCCAGTACTGTGAGGGACAATAAAAAGGTTTTTTTAAAATATGTTAATGGCAAAAGGCAGGCCAGAAATAACATTGGCCCATTACTTGATAAGCATGGTCACCTCACAAACAGGGAAATAGACAAAGCAGAGGCATTTAATGCCTTCTTCACCTCAGTCTTCAACACAGATAATGGGCTCTGGGACTCCCAGAGCCCTGGGCTAGAGAACCATGACTGTGGGAATGATAAACTCCCAAACAACCCCAAGCTTGTGCAGGACTTGCTGCTCCAGCTGGATCCCTGAAAGTCAATGAGGCCTGATGGGATTCATCCAAGGGTACTTAAAGAGCTGGCTGATGTCATAGCAAGACCTCTCGCAATGATTTTTCAATGCTCTTGGGAAGCTGGAGAGGTCCCAGTTGACTGGAAGCTGGTAACCATTGTCCCAGTCTTCAAGAAGGGCAACAGGGATGACCCCGGTAACTACAGGCCTGTCAGTCTCACTTCTGTGCCTCGCAAAATTATGGAGAAGATTATTCTAGGAGTTATTGAAAAACACCTGAAAGACAGCACAGTCACTGGTCCCAGCCAGCATGGGTTCATGAGGGGAAAGTCCTGCTTAACAAAATTTCCTTCTATGACAACATTACCCACCTAGCTGACCAAGGAAAGCCAGTCAACATAATCTTTCTGGATTTCAGTAAAGCTTTCAACACTGTCTCTCACAGCATCCTCCTGGACAAAATGTCCAGCATACAGCTGGATAAACACGTAATGCAATGGGTGAGCAATTGGCTGATGGGTCGGGCTCAAAGTGTTATAGTAAATGGGGTTACATCAGGCTGGCGGCCAGTCACTAGCAGGGTTCCACAGAGATCCATCTTAGGGCCAGTACTCTAACGTCTTCATAAATGACTTGGATGGAGTACTTGAAGGAATACTAATTAAGTTCGCTGATGACACAAAGTTGGGAGGAGCTGTTGACACTCTCAAGGGCAGAGAGGCCCTGCAGAGAGATCTAGACAAACTGGAGAGCTGGGCAACCACCAACCATATGAAGTTTAACAAGGGTAAGTACTGGATTTTGCATCTGGGGCATGGCAACCCTGGATGTACGTACAGACTGGGGAACGAGAGGCTGGAGAGCAGCTCCACGGAGAGGGACCTGGGGGTTCTGGTCAACAGCAAGTTGACCATGAGCCAGCAGTGTGCCCTGGCAGCCAGGAGGGCCAACCATGTCCTGGGGTGCACCAAGCACTGCATTGCTAGCTGGTCAAGGGAGGGGATTGTCCTGCTCCACTCTGCACTGGTGCGACCTCACCTTGAATACTGTGTGCAGTTTTGGGCACCACAGTATATTAAGGATATAAAGCTACTAGAGAGTGTCCAGAGGAGGGCCGCGAAGTTGGTGAAGGGTTTAGAGGGGAATCCATATGAGGAGTGGCTGAACTCACTTGGTTTGTTCAGCCTGGAGAAGAGGAGACTGAGGGGAGACCTCATCGTGGTCTACAGCTTCCTCACAAGGGGAGGAGGAGGGACAGGCACTGATCTCTTCTCTCTAGCAACCAATGATAGAACCCGAGGGAAGGGCAGGAAGATGTGCCAGGGGTGGTTTAGGTCGGATATTAGGAAAAGGTTCTTCACCCAGAGGGTGGTAGAACTCTGCAACAGGCTCCCCAGGGAGGTAGTCACGGTGCCAATCCTGACAATATTCAAGAAGCACTTGGACAACACCCTCAGAGTCACGGTGTGAATTTTGGGGTTGTCCTGTGCAGGGACAAGAGTTGGACTCCATGATCCTTGTGGGTCCCTTCCAACTCAGGACATTCTATGATTCTAAGTGGATTGTAACTAGTTTCCATCATCTCAGAGATACTATGCCTTCTTTATCAAAATGTCTCTACAGCGTTTTAGAAAGTCAGTATGTACAACCTTAAATCCAAACAATTAAGGAAGTGTTTCTCACAGAACGAGTGAAGAACATATGAGCATGGCAGAAAGAACACAGTGAGCTTTGTCAGTTGAGAGAGGGGAATGCTCTGGGGATTATTGTGCTAGATAAGATCTACGTTCACTTCTTATTTCATTTATTTCCCTAAGTGGCCACAGAAAACTTTACTAAGCCTGAGTCATTGCATCTTCCTATCTCACAAGGGAGATGTGAGCAGACATATTCAGAGAATTCAACTGCTGTAATAAAAGGCACCATATAAACAACCACAAAAAAAAAAATCAGAATTTTGCATGTGGATATTATTTGACTGCTGATTTCTTCCCCCACCCTCAAAATATTTTTCTGAATTATTTTTTAAAAAATATTTGGGTAACACCGAATTAAAAATACCCAACCAGATTTTTTGCGGCTGCAAAAAGTCTCACTTTTTGTACAGAACAGAACTAAAATACCATCTCCAGTTTAGCTCTGCACTTTGAGTAAAGTGTACTGTTAAATTCATATTCCTAAACATAAAAAAAAAGTTTGACAAGAACAAAATTTTGTTGTAAGCGGTATTGATGTTGTGGTGCTATAAAAACATGTATTTCTAGAACTATAATGATCAAAGTTAAGGAGAATTTTATATGATTTTAAATATCAGATTTTATTATTACGTCATTGGCTCTTGGTCTCAATCGACAGCACGGATGCACTTAAATAGCTTTTAAAAATCCACCAACCAACTGCTTAAAGTTATCCTTCCAAATTTTTAACAGATACTGCTATTTTAATAAGAACCTATGCAAGTCAGTCAGATTCCACTTTATGTCAAAGATTAAAACAACAATTTTGGTTTCACGTATAGGGCCAGTCCTCTATGCACTAGCTTAAGAGATCCCGCCTTCTCCACGGTGCTAACACAGCCATTCATGCAGCAAGCCAGATCAGGGAACTGATACGGTTGAGAAACAATTCTGCAAGAGAGAAAAGCCATTTCTGAACTGACAGATCCATTCACTGTATCGTCACACAAACTTCTGTACCAGCAGAACGGACACAGCAGGAACTGCTTAAGTGGCATGGCTACTGAAGTGCACTTGAAATCAGAATTTCATATTTAAAAGGCTCTTCATCTTCACACAACAGTCAAACAACCCTTGCCACCATCAAAATGAACATAATGCTGAACCCTCAGCTCCTCATTTCCTTTCTCCAAGCTGCAGATCAGCTGATTGCACATCCTGACCCAACTCACTAGTCCTCCAAAAAGTTTGGCAACTCATTATATGCCTGTTATTGCAAATTCACCTTTGTCCGTATCTCCAATGTCTCCATACAGTCAAACATCATGTCTGCTTCCATAATACAGCAAAATCCGAGCAACCATTTCAAGGACAGCTCCTGATCTGCTCTTTACCTCCTCAGACATGTGAAACAGGAGGTTCAGCAAAGGCATCACAACTCTCAAAGAAACCTTCACCTTTCAGTTCCAAAACTGAAGACAGTGAAAAGAAGTCAATTATTAATTGCAAGAGGAAAGCTGAAAAGAGTGAGCAGGGTTGCCAGGTTCTACCTGTCCAAGCTCCCACTTTCATTGCAGAAATGAATCCAGTACCACAAATACTCAGAACTGTACAGCAGTAAAAAAAAAATCTAACATATTATTTTTAATTAACTTTTATGAATTATTCATACTAAGTACTAGCCCCTGCCTTTAAAGTCTTAAATGCATTATCTCTTCAAATTATGACAAGTTGCTAAGATGAATACTTCGGTCACATTTAATATTACCTGTAACACATGTCTGTCTTTTCTATTCAATGTAGTCTACACAATTAAGTCTTTTTATTCTATTGCACAATGCCTGGTGCAATGAGCCTGTAACTAAGACTCCTGGGAACTCCTCAAGGCAAATGAAGTAAATTAACACAAAATCTCTATCAGTTATGTGCAAGTATTATTACAATACAGGTTACGCACTGTATACAAGAATTAAATCCATCGGTTAGGATAAAACCATTGTTGAGGATAAAACCACCTAGTTACATTACATGCAATAACATTAAAATGAGGTAGAAATATAACCTCAATCTACTTAAACTAACAAATTAAAGAATTACCACCCACCTGCAGAAAAGCTGTACTCAAATTTGTCCTCCAAACTTCTTACAGATTTTTGTTCCTTTAAGATAACACAAGAAATTTAGCTATGCACTATACCACGTTCAAGTTTCACTAGCCAAGGTTATCATTCTTCCTATCAATTTAGCAGTTCATCCCCTTAAAGTGACACAGATTTAAGAGCAATTTGGAAGTGGAAGATCTGCAAATACTGCTGCTATGGAAGACTTGAGACAAAAATACAGTCAAGGCCATATGATGCTTACTGATACAATGTTAGGGGAAAATAAGGTTTTTCTCTAACAGAAGAAAGAAGTGGTTGAACGTCCCTCAAAAAAAAATCCAAGCATTTTTAAGATTCACATACTAAAAACAATATCAACTTTTCTTTCCCCGACATCTCTCCTCATCTCCTACAACCTAGATCCTCTAAACATCACTCTGCTCTTTCCTCCACCCTCTGGGTTCCAGAGGATCTGCCTCATGCTGGAGCCAAAAGTTGAAGCAGATCCATTCTACAATTTAAATGTTGTCTCCTAAGAGAGACTTACAGGGAGAGACTAAGACTATGGCCACAGTTTCAGGGAGACAGGAGAAACAGTTCAGATTAATACAAAACAACTTCATACATTTAAGTGACTCAACAAAAAGATTACTTCAGTGGCAGCACTATTTTAAGGAGTTCCTCCGCTCTCCTACCTTCCCATCCCCAAGACTCTCATTCCTACCCCAGCACTACAGGTTTTCTTTAGATTTTTCAGATTGGACTAGTGTCTTGAACCATCTCATTGTGCATCCCCACTGCAGTTATACTGGCGTAACCAACAGAGAGATGACAGAGAGGAGGCAGCATACTGCAGTATTGGAGCAAACAGTTAAGAACTCCTTAAATTCATAATTTTTGGAATTCCTGTATCACTAAGCCTTAGCCTAAAGCACTTAAATTGGTTCACTCTCACCAGCTTCCCATGGAGTCAATGAAAACCTTCCAGAAGGTCTTTCTCCATGTCAATTTTATAAGGTGATTAAACTTCTAATACACCTCAGTTAAATGTCTGAAATTATATGGTATAAAGTCAGGCCACTGTAACCACAAACAAGATACTGCACCCTGCTACTTTCAATTGCACTTAACTCTGTGCTTTTAAGTTATGCTGCTCCAGCCAAAGGCACAGTGAATGACAACAGCAGTCAGACCGCACCACAGACACAAAACTACCTCTAACGAGCATAAGTAGTTCACAGAAGTAAACAAGCTACAACTGCAGATTCTCTCACAACTGGGGTCTAAAGCTCTCTCCTCCCCCAGCAGACTTCAGTATCACCACAGCGATAGTGTCACACAGTGTTGAGGTTGCTGATGGAGACACGAGGGAAGTTGATGGATGAAGCTTCCACTGCATGTATTCCATCTTGTATCCTAGAGCATACATCCTGAAGAAATTCAACAGTTGAAAGCAAAGAGGAGGGATGAATTCAGCACCAGAGAAGAACAAACACCTCTGTAAATACAGATTAGCGAAGGATAACGAAGATGCTGCACTCTGAGCATTACTTTTGGAAATGCTAGAGTTAAGATTCCAAAGTAAGACAGAGGGAGCTTTAGATGGTCCACTGCTCTGAGAATCAGCCCCATCATTCTGTTAAACTTGAGCTCGTGCAGTCATTCATCCTGTACACCAGAGACAAGAGAAAAAAGAAAACCAGAAGACTCCACTGTTTCTTTCTCCATCCTGCCTCTCCTCAAGAGGAGGCTAAATAAAGAGGGACAATTAACATAAACCATACATGATGGGTTCCATATAATCATTCCATAATGCTAATGTATTCCTAGAGTTCTATTACAAGAACATAAAGATGAGATGCTGTTTCCTCCCTTGCTCTAAAACATCCAAACATTCAATGAAAAGCCGAAAAGTTTGCTACCTTGTTTCAGTTAGAAAGATGACAACAGAAACAAGTCTTGACTTTTACCTTGAGAATTGCTCCTGCTTTAAAATTCTTTGTGTCTTGTTAACCAACTGGGCAAAAGGTTCTTACTCCTTAGCTTATTTCAGAAGGGCAATGTACGCACAGAGCTAATCAGGGAACATTTCATGCATAAACACAGCCTAACAAAGTCTTTATAAATGCTACAGTTCTGTGGATAAGCAAGGAAGTTTATTTCCTAATTCCTCCTCCTGTCCAGATTCAGGAGCTTCCTGTCCCTGTTTCTCGTTGAGCTAAGCGATGTGCTTTCCCTGGTGAGCTTGATCCAGATTCACTCAAGTCATCTTTTTCCACCAACTTTCACAGGCTTTTGCTTAGGCTGTAGAGGATACATATAGTTAACCTCTTCTCCTCCCCTTGCCACTTTCAGCAGCTCTATTACATATGCACCCCCCCCTTTGGTTTTCCACAAATTCTACTTTCAAACATACAGCAAACTATATTTCTGCAAGGCAAAAAGACAAGGAAACAAACAAAAATAACATGACAAGCCAAATTTCTATATCCTAATTGCGGGGTACTACCACCATTCAAAAAACACGTACTCAGCTGAGCAATTCTCAAGAAATAAAACAGGTTTGTCTCTGATAACTGGAATATGAGAAGATACCAAATGTAGAAAAGGCATAAGATGCCAAATGTAGAAAAGTACCCCAGAGCAAAATGGAAAAAGACCAGAAGGCAAGAATCACCACCCTGCTCCCCAAACTGCAGTAAACATGATGCTGACTGAAGTCAGAAGCACGGAGAGGCAGAATACCACCCTGCAGTGGACCCCTCCGGGTCACCGCCAAAGCCAATTCCCTACCACAGCTGGCAACCAAACAATTCTGTGGCAGTAAAGTTCTCTTTATGCACTCTCACAGTAAATGGGAGACTAAGAAAGGCAAAGGAAGGATGCTCTTCCATTACAATGCAGTGATTTGGAGAGAAGGGAGATAAGGATAGCACAGTTCAGTTTTTTTCATGCAAAATAAGTAGTGTCACTTCAGAGCAATTCTCAATTATGCTCCTGCTACTCCTGCCCTCCAGCAGTACAGAAGAGAATCTGCCACTCACTCAGCGATGCCCTGCGATACAAAGACAATCTGCTACCACCTTCTGTAACAGTTTTGCCCAACTCATTTAGTTCACTGCCTGCTAAGTGTCTGTCATACTTTTCAAGACCTACCTAAAAGACCATTTTTATGTAGCAATATGCACAAGGTATGGTCAGGATCAAGAACATCAGAAAATCTAATGAGCACAACATTTCATGCAAATATGTTGGAAAAGGGGGAGAAGGGAAGCCTCCCCACTTCCACATGCGTGAAGAGAGAGAGGGAAAACTTAGAGTGGCAAACCAAAATGTATACCATATGACAGAACACTGTTGACTTCACTCTTTTTTTTCCATTGAATTCAAGATGAGAAACAAAAGGGAAAGACATGATAATATAAAAATCATAGAATCACAGAATCATTTAGGTTGGAAAAGACCTTTAGTATCAAGTCCAACCATTAACGTAGCACTGCCAAGTCCCACTAAACCATGTCCCTAAGCACCATATAAATACCTCCAGGGATGGTGACTCAACCACTTCCCTGGACAGCCTGTTCCAATGCTTGACAGCCCTTTCAGCGAAGAATTTTTTCCTAATATCCAATGTAAACCTCCCTTGGCGCAACTTGAGGCCATTTCCTCTCATCCTATCACTTGTCACTTGAGAGAAGAGACCGACACCCACCTCGCTACAACCTCCTTTCAGGTAGTTGTAGAGAGCGATAAGGTCTCCCCTCAGCCTCCTCTTCTCCAGACTGAACAACTCCAGTTCCCTCAACCTCTCCTCATAACACTTATTCTCCAGACCCTTCACCAGCTTCGCTGCCCTTCTCTGGACATGCTCCAGCATCTCAATGTCCCTCTTGTACACAGGAGCCCAAAATTGAACACAGTATTCGAGGTGCAGCCTCGCCAGTGCTGAGTACAGGGGCACAATCACTTCCCTAGTCCTGCTGGCCACGCTATTTCTGATACAAGCCAGGATGCTGTTGGCCTTCTTGGCCACCCAGGCACACTGCCCGCTCACTTTCAGCTGGCTGTCAACCAATATCTCCAGGTCCTTTCCTGTTAGGCAGCTTTCCAGCCACTCTTTCCCAAGCCTGTAGCATTGCATGGGGTTGTTGTGACCCAGGTGCAGGACCCGGCACTTAGCCGTGTTGAACCTCATACAATTGGCCTCAGCCCATCGATCCAGCCTGTCCAGATCCCTCTGCAGAGCCTTCTTACCCTCAAGCAGATCAATGCTCCCGCCCAACTTGGTGTCATCTGCAAACTTACCAAGGGTGCACTCAATGCCCTCATGCAGAGGTAAAGATATTAAACAAGACTGTCCCCAACACTGAGCCCTGGGGAACACCACTTGTGACCGGCCACCAGCTGGATTTAACCCCTTTCACCACAACTCTTTGGGCCCAGCCATCCAGCCAGTTTTTTACCCAGCGAAGAGTACGCCTGTCCAAGCCATGAGCAGCCAGTTTCTCCAGGAGAATGCTGGGGGAAACAGTGTCAAAGGCTTTACTGAAGTCTAGCTAGACAACATCTGCAGCCTTTCCCTCAACCACTAAGCGGGTCACCTTGTCATAGAAGGAGATCAGGCTAGTCAGGCAGGACCTGCCTCTCAGGAACCCATGCTGACTGGGCCTGATCACCTGATTGTCCCGTATGTGCCACGTGATGGCATGCAGGATGATCTGCTCCAGAACCTGTCCTGGCACCGAAGTCAGACTGACAGGCCTGTAGTCCCTGGAGCCTCCTTCCGGGCCTTCTTGAAGATGAGCGTCACATTTGCTAAGTTCCAGTCAACTGGGACCTCCTGATTAGCCAGGACGGCCAATAAATGATGGAAAGTGGCTCAGTGAGCACTTCTGCCAGCTCCCCTAGCACCCCTGGGTGGATCCCATCTGGCCCCATAGGCTTGTGTGCGTCTAGGTAGTGTAGCAGGTCACTAACCATCTCCCCTTGGATTATGGGGGCTTCATTCTGCTCCCCGTCCCTGCGTTCCAGCTCAGGGGGCTGGGTACCTGGAGAACAACTGGTCTTCTATTAAAGACTGAGGCAAAGACGACATTAAGTACCTCAGCCTTTTCCTCATCCTTTGTCACTATGTTCCCCCCAGCATCAATAGAGGACAGAGATTCTCCTTAGCCCTCCTTTTGTTGCTAACATATTTATAGAGAATTTTTTTGTCTTTTACAGCAGTAGCCAGATTAAGCTCTAGTCGGGCTTTGGCCCTTCTCATTTTCTCCCTGCATAACCTCACGACATCCTTGTAGTCCTCCCGAGTTGCCTGCCCCTTCTTCCAAAGGTCATAAACTCCTTTTTTCCCTGACTTCCAGCCAAAGCTCTCTGTTCAGCCAGGCCAGTCGTCTTCCCCACTGGCCCGTCTTTCAGCACATGGGGACGGCCTGCTCCTGTGCCTTTAAGATTTCCTTCTTGAAGAATGTCCAGCCTTCTGGACTCCTTTGCCCTTCAGGACTGCCTCCCAAGGGACTCTGTCAACCAGATTCCTAAACAGGCCAAAGGCTGCTCTCCAGAATTCCAGGGTAGTAGTTCTGCTGACCCACCCCGCTCCTTACTTCTCCAAGAATCGTAAACTCTATCCTTTCGTGATCACTGTGCCCAAGGTGGCCTCCAACCATCACATCACCCACAAGTCCTTCTCTGTTCACAAACAACAGGTCCAGTGGGGTGCCTTCTCTATTTGGCTCGCTCACCAGCTGTGTCAGGAAGATATCTTCCACACACCCCAGGAACCTCCTAGACTGTTTCCTCTCCGCTGTATTTTATTTCCAGCAGACAATATAATGCTGATCACGCAGCATTCACTACATTTATCAGATAACCATTTATGTTAATTTAAAAAAAAAGTGTACCCACTATGCCAGAACTTCTACTCATAGGAAACACTGTTGGACAAATCAAATCTCATGGAAATTCAAGTGTATCCAGCCACGTGACCAAAGGTAACAGCAAACTGCAGATATTAAATTGGAAGCTGATTAACAACATTTCATTATCGTGTACAATGGTTTATTCCTTTAAGTTCTGGCAGGTGTGACAGCACAGATTTTTCTTTCAGCTAGTAAGTTTTAGGTATGTTTTTCATAGTCATTAGCCATGTTGTATATGGACACAAGCCATCTATAGTCAGCTCTGCTATTACCTAGTCTCTAGTTTGGTTAAAAGCTATTACGAAGACAGAGTTTGCAGCACATATTTTTACAGGAAAAGTGTTATGAACAATACTCCCAATAAACTGTGTTAAAGCTTCTAGCATAGTAGCTCCCCATACAATTTCTAGCTAAGTACTAAGCTCTTATCAGAACTCATCAGAGGGTTCTGTTTATGACTTGCAATTTACTAGCAATTAGATGACTGAGTTCGTATTAGTAAAATACTCCAAAATAAATCATCATATTCCAGCACAGAATACACAATGATTCCATATGCAGTTATTGGTATGAACACAGACATGCTGTGTGCTTACAAAGATGAGAAAAAAAAAAAGTCATTTTCCTAGCTTTTTTGTATTTGTTGCATCACAACACAGGCAAGACATAATGGGCTTCTCAAATGGAGAACAGATCAAATCTCAAAGAGACTCAAGCCAGGGCTTTCAGACAAAGAACCTGGTAACACTTTTCCCACTCTTCCAATATTATCACCAGTTATAAACATTGCGGTAAAAAGAAGAAGCACAAAGAGCACTGGGAAAAGCACATGCATATTCACTGTCACCAGGTCGAGCTGACAAGAGAACGCTTCTGCTTTCTTCTACCACTTCTTAACTCTGTTCTCGAGGAATGACTAGACAAGAGGCAGGACAAAAAACACCCAGGAGTTTTACTGCAACATGAATGCTTTGTTGTATCCAGGTCAAAACTGGAAGTTTGACTACCTGTGTTGTTGTTCACAAATGCAGCACAAACAAGCTCAAGAGTTGGTAAACTTTTGCAGTTTTTTTGTCTTCAAAGGCAAATGGGCAGCATATTACAGACTCTAGAACATCCTGAACTGATCTTATCCTCCAACAGGGCTAAACAAAATCCACTTTTGATTACACGTCAGCCTCAACTTTTGAGTCTTTGGGTTTGGCGCTTTTTCCCCCCCCTCTTTTTTAAAATGAAAGGAAACCCATGTATATGCATAGTGAAAAAAAACCATATGCTTTTCCAAGTGTCCCAAAACAAACTAATACCTAACTTAGCTGTAAACAGTAGCAGAAAGGCTCAGCTGAAGAAATGAAGGAGTGCTGTAGCTAGACCCTAGTGTGACACGGATGCGCCAGCAGTGCTGTACATGGCTATAAGACAGAATCTTCCATTCTTCCAGTCAGTCAAGACTGAAGTCTAGTCAAGAACTGCAAGGGAAGGGATCCAGGTCAGAAGACTAACAGTACCAACTTTTTTTTTTTTTTTAAATAAGAAGAAAAGAGCTTGATAGAAACAGAATCACACATTAGGATCCTTTGCTTACATTGTGTTTGTGTCCTATCAGTAGTACTAAACAGTTTTGGTTTTTTTTTTTTGGTTTTTTTTTTTTTAGAAAAAAGTTCTACATAGCATATCAACACTATTAGAAGTGGTTAGAAATACTTAAGATTACAGTTATTTTTTACTTTAGAATTCCAACAGCTAAACCAGAAATTACTTTTTGAGAGAGATATCTCACCAACAACAGTCAAGAAACACCACCTTTTGCCATTAGCCTGCAGTTTAATTACTTCAATGGGAAGAGTTGGTCTCAGTCTCTACCAGCAAATCAGCACGTTAGTGGGCTCTTCACAAACTGTTGTACATAATCTTTCCTGTCTCAGAGGCCAATCGCAGGATTAAATAACACAAATTCTCACACAGCCAGCTAAGGTACACATTGAAGCCTGAGAAGCTAGCACTGCCAAAACCGTTTCTGAATCTTTGAAAGTTATAAGAACTCAGATTCCAAAAACATTAGTCTAATACCCTTCATAAGTACAAAATATAATTGAATAGGGTATGAAAAAATAAATATATGTTCTAATTAAAAAGCTACCCCACCCAAATGGAGATCTGGCATACCCTCTGTCAAAATGCAAGATACACATAAACCAGCTATAAACTCTTAAATATACCCTTATCTCAAATTATAGGGAAGCCAAGCAAGCAGCATGAAATTATTCAAGTTTATTACATATTATGCCCTCATTCCAGATAGCAACCTGCCAGGCTGGTAGAGTAGCAACAGGAATTGTGCAGTACAATTCCTATGAAGGGACCTTTCTAAGAGCAGCATTATTGCCATTTTGCTGTGCTTCATGGGTGGTTTAGTTAAACATGACCTAAAAAGGAAGGGAGAAATGGGGTATGCAATGATTTTCTTTTTAACATTGTAGCAAGAGCACAGAAGTATTTCTTTGCACACATTTCCACAACAGGAAGAGGGAGAGGGGGAAAAACCCCCAAACCTACACATTTCACTCTTCTTCCTACAGACTTTATGCACGTATCAATCTCAATCATAGACACAACCATATTAAGAACTTTTTTACTTATACTGCTTAAAGTCTTTAAATTTAATCCAAGTATCCTTTAAGACGTAGTAAAGAAGAGGTTAGTATCTCCCCAGTTCTTCATTTGAAGGTTAAGAAAACTTCTTCTGACAATAAAAAGAGGTCTTTACAACTAATACACAAACAAGTTTTCCGTTCCATTTGAATAACCTTCAGATCTTATTTATGCATTGTAGAAACAGATTTACTCCTTTAATAAAAATTCACCTCAAAGCCTTCTTTATGAAGCTTTAGTAACTAAGAAAAGGACCAAAAAAACCCACAAAACTTCCTGATCTCCTGTTAAAGACACTCACAACCAAGTTGCTCCTAGTGCTTTCATATAGGGAACCATGCTTAACCTGCCCCAGGCTGCAAAGGTATATTAAAGAACACATTTCAGCAAAAACGCAGGTTTCATCAATCCCAAAGCCTCTGAAATCTGATTTAGAGATCAAAGCCCTCATTGTGTCAAAACTCATACTATTCTACTAAAAAGGACGCTAACAGATTTAAAGCTAAGTAGTCTGAAGAATACCAGACTTGCAAGAAGGTCCAAAAACCTCCCCTACACATTTAAGTTTATTAATACAAAGCCCAAAAGCTATCAGCTTGTCTGAGGTCATTCCCAAAACTATAAGCAATAAAAATGTACAGTAGCAAGTCATATTTTTTTTATATAAAAGGTGTTGTCATACTCCCACTTAGAAAGCATAGTAGTTTGCTTGCTAATTTAACCAGAAACACAAAAATATGCATTTCATGTACCAGCAATTTACAGAAATGAGCAAATACTATTCTCCTCATAACATTAACAAAGTTTAAGACACAGATGACTAAACTAATAAATATCTTTTTTTTAACAGTAATTCTCTCTGCTGTACACTAATGCAGCTGCCTTTTTATATGTCAATGGAACCTAATGCAGAGAAAACAGATAAAAAAATACAGCTTCAAACAGCTCAAGTTAAAGTAAATATGGAACCATATTTAAAGATGTGGATTTAAGGGGAAACAAAAAAAAAAACCAAACCCCAAACATTTCAGCCAAATGAAAATTCACTAGTAACAATATTAAGTAGTATTTGTCACATACACTTAACCAAATGGACTCAGTTATGCTATACAATACCCATCTATAAACCTCAGAAACCAAAGTTATCTAACCAAAAAGCAGTCTAGAAAATCGGTGCAAAAAACCAGCTCTCCCTGAATTGAGTTCAGCTGATATGCTATAACTCTAACCCAGAGGCTGCTGCATCTCCCTCATCCAGCCACTTTACTCTTCTACAAAGACTGGGTAAAGGTGAGCCAACTGCTACGTGCACACCTATTGATCAGGAAGCATGCTAAAAATCAAACACTCCTAAGAATTACCCATGGATGAATCAACAGATGGCAACAAGTGAAAGAGATGTGAATAGCTTTCAAAATGCTAACCTAAACACAGAAAACCCTGAAGTTGATCCTCAATCCCCTCACAGGTATTCTTTCTTTTGTTTTCAAAGGAGGATTGAAAAAAAAAAAAAAAAAAAGAATAGAATGGTACAGGAAACAATGCTGCCCTTTTAACGAAGTGGGGAATGTTATAGATAAGACAGCATAAACACAGAAATAAAGGATCCTGATGGTGCCAAACCTACCCAGAGAGGCAATCACTTATTGATTCACACACAAATATCTTCCTATTTTCAATTTAATAACAGAGTCCCAGGATCACTAGACAGCTCTGATGCACAGGTTAAAACACTTAGGTTACATAACTTTCTCTTATTCCTTCCTTGAAGGTAAGGAAAAATAACTCCCAATGGCAGTCCTAAACACAACTTCCAGTAAAGTAAGCAGCGTTAACAAAAGACAACCTGATCCTTAGAGCAGCCCAAATACATTATATTCTGATTATCTCTGCAAATGAGCAACGCTAGGTTAACCCTACAGAAAGAAAAAAGCACTACGCGCCTCAAGCATTCTCCACACAGCCTGTCCATCTACTGCGGTTTGTGCACGGGGTGCACCCATCTTCTCCGGCATTTTTAGTTATTTACCCCTTCAACGGAAGCACCAATCCCCACACCCCCGTGAAAACTTCACTATTCTTGCAAAAGAGCATTCTTCTGGGACAGGAAAACAGGTGGGCACCTCACCAGAGAGCACGAGGGCCTCTTTAAACACAAGTAAAACCAAACGATATTTCTTTAAGGGGAAAAAAAACCAAAAAACAAGGCGGGGGAGGGTTAAATGTGGTAAGAAGAGAACTTCCCAAGAGCCCTTTCACAAGCCCTCCTCACAGCCAACACTCGCCCCCCACTCACGGAGGAGACCCCCACGCCCTCTCCCACACAACCCCCCGCACTACCGAGAGGGCCCGGCCTCCCGGGGGGGGGCTGGCGGGCCCCACCGGGAGCCCTCCCCTCCCCAGGCCTCCCACACACCCCGACACCCCCTCGGGCCGCCCCGCCCCAAGCGCGGGCGCCCCCTTACCTGCGCCCCCCCCTCCCCCCGCCGCCGCCGCCTTCCCCGGCGCCCCCCGCCGCGGCGGGAGGAGCGGGCGGGGCGGGGGCGGCTCAGCAGCGCGGGTGGCGGGCGGCCGCGGCTGGCCGGGGGCCGGGCCGGGGGCGCGGCGGGGGCCCGGGGCCGTCCCGCTCCATTCTCCCCTCACACGCACGGAGACGCACACGAACACACACACACACACACACACACACAGGAAATAACACGGCGTCAGCTGACCCCCGCCAGCCAATGGCGGCGGGCGCTGGGGAGCGGCGCGCGCCAGCGGGAACGGCGCGAGGCGGCGGGTCCCGGCCGGGCGAGGGAGCGGGGAGGGGGAGCGGCGCGTGCGCGCGCCCGCCTACATCTGTGTCTCTGCGTGCGCGCGCGCGCGCGCGCGCGGGCGGGCGGGCGGGCGGCGGCGCGGAGTGGAGGGGAAGGGGGCGGAGGGGGGCGCGACGGAGCCACCTCCCCTCCCGCCACGCGCCCGCTTAAAGGGGCCGCGCACCGCCGTCCCGGCACCCGTCGGTGCCGCCTCCCCACCGCGGGGACGGGGGAGGGCGGCGGCGGCGGCGGCGACAGGTCCCTCCCCTCCCGTGGGCTGGCAGCGGGCGGCGCCGCCGCCGCTCGTGGGCGAGGCACGCCACGCGCGCGTGTCGCACCCCCCGGCGGGCACCGACACCCCCCCCCCCCCCCCGCGGGGCGGCCCCTCGGGGCGAAGGCGGCGCGGCCGGTGCCGCCGGGTGAGGGGGGCCGGGCCCGGGCCCCCTTCGGCCCTTTCGGGGGGGGGGGGGTACCGCGGCAGTCTCCATTTTAATCTTCTCGTCAATCAACACCGGTAACACATATATATATATTTGTTTTAATGACGCGATTATCCCCCGCCGCCCCCCCAGTTATCTGAAGAACCGGGTTTGTCCCGCCCGGCCCCCTCCCAGGCCCGCAGCTGTGGCCGGGCCGGGAGGGCTCGCGGCGGGCCCCGGGAAGCCCCCCCCCCCGGCCCGCAGCCCCGGAGCACAGCCCGAGCCGGCCGTCAGGCCGCCCGCCGGCCTCGGACCGGCCCCGAACCGGCGGTGCCTTCGCGGAGCCGCGGGGAGGTCGGGAAACAACATGGAGGCTGGAGGGGGGCGGCCCGGTGCGGGGGCACCGGCGCTTGGGCAATTAAAAATGGTACTCTCAAGCCCTCCCGAGCCTCCTGTAAGCCTTAAATCTGGGAGTCGAGTATGCCTAATTGTACTTCTGCACTGGAGAAACGATTAAGCTTGTTTAAGAACATTCACTAGTCGTTAGTTTTAATTTTTGAGAGTGAAGGGGGCAAGGAGACCGGCGGAGGGGGCAGCCTGAGAGCGAGGATGCAGCACCCGTCAAATCATCGTCGCCTTCATTTAAGCCTGCACGCCAGCAAAGGAAGCTCTGTATGACACTACAGCTTCCTCCATCTGCCACTCGGAGCCGTTCACGTGAAAACGCAGGAGGCTGGCAGCCCGAGAAGCTCTAAGTGCTGGGCACAGAAAGCTCGAGCATCATTTAAAACTTGCTTTGCCAGGAACTTTACTGAGCAGATATGACAGTTTCAATAACTGCCCTGTTTCCCGAGCTTTGTTCCGCAGATCCTCAGCAAGCCTTATTCTGAGAGAAGGCCCCCGCTTACAGCTCATCCTAAAAAGCAGTGAACTGCTCGGAAGGACTGTATTGTAAGCACAGCCAGCTGACAACTTCACTGATGGTTCCCCCACAGGTGACTTGCTCTTTATGAAAAATAAATACAAACCACCACATCTTGTACCGTGCGTTATCTGTCAAAGATAATTCGGAGACTGGCTGAAATTCCATCCAGATAAGACTGCAGCAATGGCAATAGTCTGGGGAAAACAACCGGAGCAGACAACAGTTACATGTGCTCCTACCATTTGTCTTTCAAGTTAACAACAATTTGTGGGTCTTGGGGCCTCCCCAGCTGCCGGCCTGGCAATCGTGCGGCGGGAGTGTCCAGAAAGGACTCATCTGCTCCTCCACTCCTCTTTGGACTCGACGGGCGACAGCTCCTTTTGGAGGCGAGCCTTCTGCTGGGATCCATGCCTTATCTCCTTCAGATGAGATTACTGCAATGTGCTCCGCACCGGCTACCTGGGAATTGCAGCTGGAGCACACAGGCGCTTTCCCTCTCGCCGTACAGTACGCCCCTGCTCCCCTCAGCACTTGTTGCCCATTTGCAAGTAGCGTTTAAGGCACGGTGCTTCACTTACGGGAGGTGGAGGTCATTGCTTCCCTCGCCTGAAGAAGAGGCTCCGACAGCACATTCACTGTGACAAACCGTGAGGTTGCTCTAGTTGCAAACAGCCTTAATCTTGTTGACTGCCACGGCACGCTAAGAGCTTGGTTAGAGCAGCGTTCCCTCTGGGGATCCAGCACTGTGATAAAAGCTGTAATGGGGTGGGGGAACTCGATAAGGTTTTTATAATTTGATTTTCCATTATCTGTTTTCTGATCTTGAAGTGAAACGTCAATTGCGGTCAATCCTTTTTTGTAGATTTATAAGGTAGGAGTGCTTAGAGAGCTCTACCTGAAGGTAAACTTAAACTTACCTTAAGGTAAAACCCTTTTGTATATACAAATACATGAGAACATAGCATATCTATAGAAGCTTGGTATATCGAGGTATTTTTTACCTAATGCCCAAAATGAAGTTGCAGCATAAATAGAAAAGGTTTTGTAAAATGCTCAAAAAGGCACTATAAAACTATACAGACAGCTAACATTTACAAGTCAAACACTTCTCAAAGGACCAAAAATAAGTGAATTTGCATACTTAAATACCTGGATCTCTAGTCTGCTGCACAGCAGCATTTCCCATCTCCACTAATGACTACTTCTAGGTGTTACAAGGGAAGTACAAGAGGAGTTGCTCTTTTAAAATATTTCAAAGCTCAAAACTAGACGGCTGATTTTAAAGGATGAGAGGAAGTTTAAAAAAACCCTCATGCTATAAATACAGGCAAATGCCACGCTATTGTCAGCTGTTGCATCACTGGTAATATACCAGGTCATTAAAAGCGTGGAATGAAAACAAAGTTACCAAAGCTATATTAGTTAAACACCACAGGAGCAGAGACGCCGTATCCTTTGCAGCTTTTGAAGTGATGTATCAGGCTTTAACGTACAACTCCACCGAGCTTAATGGAGAATTTAATTCTCTCAGAAACTAATTTTTGGCTGTCTGCAGACTCCGGATGAAAAACCACTGTCATTAGTACACCTTGGCCACATCACGAGTTTTTCTTCGCCACTGAACATTTCTCTTTCTTTCCAGAAGAAAGAAATTCAACCTTCTGATTTGGCTATTCAGTGACAGCTACTGGACCACCATCAGTTACAGAAAAATATCTGTTATAAATAAAACATTGTTAGGACTAATGGAGAAAGTAATCCCATCATGCTACTCCTGCAAACACATGATCAGGGCGGGAATCTAACATCCACACAAGCAGTTCTAGTTCAGGGTAAAGTGATCTGCAGTACCTATATGCTCTTACAGCAACCTATAAGCAAATCACCCTTCAATTCTAAAAACAAGAAAAAAAAAACCCAGGGTCTTAAGGCCAAAAATAGTTACTTACCAAAATAAACCCTTAAAGGATCAATTTCAAAATTAATGCAACAAACTAAACAGGTTTGCATGTAAATTTCCAGCAAATACATTCCATCATCAGAGAGTAAGTGCAGATTGAGCAGATGCGCTACACCACAGCCACAAGAAAGACTGAAGTCTCTGCTTTTAGGGCAAGAAAATCAGCTCAGCTGTAATTGTACAGAGCCACTACAGTACTACCACAACAGAAACCTTCCAAATCCTACCCATTTCCTCCCAGACACCCTCCCCCCACCTCTAATCAAAGTGCTTCCAAGGACAGAGGCACAAACAAGGCAGAGACAGGCAGGAAAATGGCCTCAAGACCTGGAACCCTCCTCTATGATGGATGGGAGATTCTGGGCAAAATAAAGCCCCCTGAGCAGCCCTCGGGGTTTGTGTCATTGCTCCTACCGGTGCTGCTGTCACAGTACACATGCAAGCAATGCTGACTCTTTTACTGTACGTGAACTCTGCAATGGCAAAAGCAAACCTTTTTTCCTGTTGTGCCTTAATGTAAGGTTTACCTTGCACATCCTTTTCCCCCCCTCCCACAAATCCTGGAGAAAAAAGGTCCTTCTGACCCCGAGAGGACTGACAAATGGAGATGGAGAGTCTCCTTCTGTCTTTGAGGTCACCACTTCTGATCTAGCTGTAATTCAGTAATTACTCAGTTCGTGTGGCTCTCCAGAAGCATACATTAGCAGCTTAGAGGGGGGAACAGAAGGATGACACCATTCCTGACCTCAACCACCTCTCATCTCCACACACCCTCCGAGCTCCCGCTGTCTGGAAGGAGGGAGGACAACAAGTGATGCAGCTTGGGGGATCAAGAAGAAATCTGCAGGTAACATACACTGGAAAGACTCTGAGTGCCCCGGTGTTTGTTAGAGGAAAGATGATTTCTGAGTGCAGCTGGTGGGGTCCTCTGAGAGATTTCTTCTTCTTTACAAAAGGTTTCATTGCTGATGAAAAGCACTGAACTAGCAGCACCAGGAGGCCAAAGTCTCCGCAGAGTCAGGCACGCAGATTTCTCACAGGCACGGCACCTGTCCCCTCAAAGTATTACCCTTATCCTAATCCTTTCCCCTGTTATACAATTTCATGTCATGCACAGGCTCACCACTGCACTTTTACAGCTTTCATCTAGAGGCACTTAGATGCTATGGGAACGGGCATTAGAGACTAGCTTGAAGATAGATAATACAAAAGATGACAGCAAGATCGGGCACCTACAGGTCACGCAACAGGCGACTGAAACTTATATTCACGGTGGGACAGCTACATCTTTAAGCAAGTGTAAAGCAAGGGCAGCTAGCCTGTTTCTCTTTCTCCAAGAAAGACATCAGCATGGCTGCATTCATTAACATTTCCTACCTCTCTTCCTATCTAGCCCAAGGATTTCCTATACCTTCCTCCTATTTCTTTTATGCTTACTTCAGATAAAAAGTGTTACATCTGACCCTACACAAGGGAGAAGCATTACCAGACGTCTCCCAAGGAACTGCAGCAAAGACAGGGAGGGCTCTCCTCTCATTAATTCACTGATATTGAACTTTTCCCCTTAAGACAGCCAAAGGATCTCTGTGCTTGCTGGAAAGTATTCTGGACAAGCACAGATTCTCAACACACTGACTGTCAGGTCTTGGGTGCATCGCTTGGAAGCAGCCCTCCTCCAGACAGAAGCAGCGTCTCCATAAGCCATAGTGTTAAGTCCTACAGCCCAATTCCTGCAACAGAGCAACAACTGGATTGAAAGACTTTGAAGCATCTCAAAGAAAGGAAAATGATAAAGCAGCTGAAGATAGGCAGTGTGAATCACAGCAGGAGAAAAATTAAATCACCTATATGGGAGACGATTCTGCTCCATCTTTTAATACTGCAACACTTCTGTCCTCTCCTGTTACAAGGAGCTGATTCATGAAAATAAGATCTTTGTACGTTAAGACCTGCTCAGCTTCTTCTGCTTATCCCTTTTACCTCCTGCCAAAAAGCTGCTTCCGGCAGAATCAGAATTAGTTGCTGTGAAAGTGGTTGTGATACCGCCAACAAAAGAATCTGAGTCCAGTAAAAAAAAGCGAGAAACAACAGAAGCTGGACTTCTGAGGAAAAGCGGATTGCATTTCCATGCAGATGTCCAAAGTAATAAAGGTGGAAATTAAAATAGAAAGCCACACAAATATGATTCTCTAGCAAGACTGTCTCCAACAAGGCAGAAAAGGCCATCAATAAATCTTCATTATCTGAACTGCTAAACATATCTAAATAAAAGGAGAAATTCAAATATTAGAAGAACTCATCTTTTTAAATGGTCTTACGTAAAACCAACTCTGCCTTGCCTAAACATGTTTTACAGAAAGGGATTTTTTCTTTTTCTTCTACTTCTGCTGGCCTTTCACAGAGGTTTCATTCGCTGGGATTTTTTTTCTGCCTACGGGGAAGTGGGAATTTCCAGGCTTAACAAGCTTAAATCCCCATGACATATAGTCCCAATTTTTAGAGGCAACTAAGATTTTGATTCTTACTTCGCTCCCTGTTGGCTTCCTCCCTGATGCATGCAATAGCTGTTTTGAATCTCAGCTGTTCCAACAGGAGAAAAAAAAAAAGGTCCCTGAAGGAACAGCGTTAGTTCTTCCAGCTACCTTGCTGCTACCGCGCTCCAGAATTCAGGCACCTGAAACAGCACATGAGAAGGACTTGCAGCAGCAAGAGGCAAAAGCAGAGGGCATCGGACTGGACCAAAACCAAGAGGTCTTCTACGTTCATCTGGTAAGAAGGCTGTGTTTATATTGGGTGGTAGTAATCTAAGGGTCCACTGAAGATACACGTTGCATGAAATCTCATTAACTTCTTACCACAGAAACCAACTTCTGCTTTTTCTGTCACATACACTGATGTCCTCTGGTCCTGATTCATCAGAGAGACTGGTTTATTAAAAATATTCTTAAAGTTCCACCACAGTTTACTTATATATCTCCTATTACTAACAAAACATGAGAAAAAAAACCTACTTCAAACACAACCACTTTAATTATGTTGCATCTCGAGACTCATAAAAGTACATTCAATGCTCAAACCCTCTAATTCTACATTTCAAAAGACATTAATGCTTTATTTTAGTGCCCTGCATTACTTTAAAGTCACGCTCAAATCCAAGTCAGGATAGGGCACATGAGAACATACAGAACTTACAACTTTAAACACAATATATTCAACTATGTATGAGCACTATCGACACGTTTAGGGTTGGGGGAAAGAACCATATTTTCATTCAAGTCACCTAACCCAAGTGATGACAATGCCTTAAAAGCTATCGGGTAATAAAGGTAACCGTCCTGGCTTAAGAAAATCAGCATTTAATTTTGTAAAGACTGGACAGACCTATCTTTAGAGAGTCCAAGGCATGCAGTAAAATCTTAAGTAACTTGTTTCTATTTCAGGATTCAAGGGACTCTTCCAGTTGCCTACTGAAGTTCAGGTTCGAACTAACAAAACCTCTGCTTATATATCGGGGCTTTCATCATTGCTCTTGAAGAAATTTTCTTCTGCAGCTGGGAATCCTGCTAGCACTTCCATTTGTCCTGAGAGGTGATTAGGACTGAAGACCCCCATTTAACTTTTCTATAAATGTGCTCAGAGTAATTAGACCTAAACAAAATACTGTCGGTTTCATCAGGGCTCTGAAAATAAGGTAGGCACTTCTTACGACATCACCAGCAAGCACAGATACAAGAACAGAAACCTCAGCAAGCACAGTTCATGTCAACCTACCAACTCAGTGAGTCTCCACTAGTTTTAGCAAGTTTTAGAACTAGCCCAAACCCACAAATACGAAAACAAGCTATCCCAACACAAACACTTTCGCAAGGAGCAGCAGCATTTGGGGGGCTGCAGTCCTCAAAGTGGTCCCCTAATAATCCTGGCTGAACCCAGGTCTAATGAAGAGACACTGCTTAGGTTGGTGGAGAGGAAGAGTTTCACCAGGGTGAAATTTCACATTCCCTGGCATACCTGCCCACAGCTCAGGGATCCCCCCATCAGGGCCAAGCCTTTCCACAGCAGGGAGTTTGGGATGAGACAAGGGATGACTGCTCTTCTCCGAAACCAGCAATGCTTCAAATTCTTACAGTGTGATTCATTGCATCGGCTGAAGATCAAGGTGTCAGCTTACTCCTAATATTGATGAAAAAGGGTAGTCACCCTATTTATAATCAGCTAGCATTATCTCATCTCGAGAAACAGTAAGTCAGCAGCTAGCCTTAGGTGATAAGTAGGGGGTTTCCTTAACAGTCCTCTTCACTCAGATTGAAGAGAAGTTTAAAAAAAAAAAAAAGAAGAAGAAAGCTGTGGTGGTTACAAGAAAGGGAATATCTTAACAGAAAGGGGGGGCGGGGAACAGGAACCAATTAACGCTTTCAGCTCAGTCCCCTTCACCACTGCCTGGAAATTCTCCTCTGATATAAGCATCGCCTGCCTAGGGCTTTTTGAGAGACCCTTGCACATCCTCACTGATTACTTCCCCTACTCAGGATACAGACTGTCCTTTACCCTAAATGCTTTTATCCTCTTGATGAGGTCTCTTACCCAGCTGGATCCTGCCTCCTTCTCCCACTGCAATCTCTGAGCCTGAGAGAAGACACCTGGGGACCTTCCACTTTGCTTAGGAAAGAGATGCAATCCTTTCATATCCTAGCATGAGGCTGAAGTGATGCAAGCCTCCCCCCTTCCCAAAAACTATGGTTACAGTCCTGGGTGATGGACGTCCCAAGCTGAAGAGAAATCAAAGGAAAGGGTTTTCTCCACTGTTTTCTGCTCTTTCAGAAGTCATTTAAAAGCAGGTGTAGATAAAGAACTGAGGAAAACCCCGTAGGGGACAATCCTGCTGTACCCAGACAAGATGATGAGGCTTAAAATCTCTTCCGTAACTAATCTTAGCTAAATCACATCCCCAATGTCCTCTACCCTCAGTTTCGCAGGGTGCATTTTGCTCATTGCCCCCCACCTCCTAGGCTCACACACAGTGTCCAGTCCCACCTGGTGACCCCAACTTCTGCCCTCCCTGGGGCCAGAGGTCCAAAGGAGAACCCATCCATGGGGTGTTTGACTCAATCCTCTGGAGGGGCTGGTGGGGTGATTCCAGGCTTCATTTCCCAGCCAAGCCTGGGTCATGACTCAGACATGCCAATAGACAGCACTCAGTGCAGACAACAGTTTTTATCTTCAAAGTGCCTTACAAACTAACAAATCCCTACTTCCCCTCTGAGAGAAGAAAGAAGGAAAAAAAAAAATCCCTAAACATCAGCACCATGATGGAGGAGAGATACAAATAACCCTGGAAGTCCTTTCATGTTGGAGCAGGGGCAGAGAAGTCCTGCTGTGCAGCAGTGCTTTGGGTTTGGGTTTTTGGTGTTGTTTTTGGCTTTTACACCAAAAATCTGGATTCAAATCCTGTTTCAGATCACTATGGATGGTATGGTAGGACAGAGGCTCTCAAGCCGTGGCCAGCAGGTCCCTTCCCCAAGGGCCATGGAGCTGCGGGTCTGAGAAGCAGGCGGCAGTACATGGGTGTCTTCCAAGAATCCACTTGCCTGTTCAGACTGCAAAAGTGCCGCACGAGTAATTATACATCTGTGCTACAAAAGATCAGCTCTATAACTGCAGGGGGTGCTATTCATCAGCCTTGAAATGCATTGGCAGAGGACAGCCAGGGTCCAGTAGCTGAAATAAAGAAATAAATAACTACAAGAGCAGGATGCACTCTGGGTCGTTCGGAGTGAAGTGCAGCGGCGGGACCCAGGTGACCTGGGAGCAGAGAGGAGCCTGGCGCTGCAGCCGGTCGGGACGCAGGGCTTTGCCCAGGAGCTTCGCGAACCGGAGCAGTGGAAAAGCCACCAGTCATTGGGGTGAGGCGCGTAGGCAGAGCGGTGGCAGCAAGGAGCCTGCCTGACACCTGCATGCACTTTTCCTTCCTCAGAGCCCTCCCCTTTCGAGGAGGCAACAAAACATCACGTCCCCAGCAGTGAGAGTCCAGTCTGAAGTGGCTTCACCGCAGGGGCAAATTCAGAAGGACCCCCTTTCCCTCATCCCTTTCCTTTGAAGCCCCCCTTTCCTGGAGCAGGCGTTTAGCAAGTACAAATACACCACAACGTTAGGCATCCTTCCACTGTCACTCTCCACTATCCTTCCTCCTCCAGACACACACACTAACACAAAATGACGGCTTCCTCAACAGACTGAATGAGCAAAGCCCTCGCGCCGATCCTTAATTGTCTGCGCTTTACTCTCTCGCTCCAGTCATATTATATCACAAAACTCAAAGCAGCCCACCCACTGCCCCTGTCTTTGTCCAAAATCTCAAGTGAACAGTAAATTGGACACAGGAAAAAAAAATTGCTGAAGAAGAAGGGAGGGGCAAGCTAACCCCCCCCTTTTCCTCCTCCCCCTTTTTTTTTCTTTTTCTTCCTTTTTTTTTTTTTTTTTTTGAGGTTGCTCTTCGCTGGTGCACCCACATTGTTATTGTGCGGTTGTCAGTTAAAAAAAATAACAACAACCAAAACCCAAAAAAGATGGAGATATTAAAGAAAAAATCATATCTCACAGCCCTTGAGAATGTGACCCTGAGGCCCTGCCCTTCTCCCTCCTGATGTACCCACCCATCACAACGAAATGGCAGGCCCCCACCCCATCCACCCCCGCGCTACTCTGAACCTGCAGAGCAAGAAAAAAATAAAAACGCATCCAAAACAAAATAAAAAAAAACAAAACCACCGTCAACGAGAGATGCAGGGGGAAGGAGGGGGGAGAAGTCGTCCCCCCCCACACATGCATAAACCCCATAACCCATTTATGTCGGTCTCGGAGCAGGAGACAGACCGCAGCGAGCAGCCAACAGCTGGGGCCTTTGAAAAGGGACAAGGCAAGCAGCTCCCCGCGCCTGGCCACGCCGGACTCCGGCTGCCCCCCGCCGCCACGCCGCCCAACCACCCCCCCGCCCTCGCAGCCCACCCACCCACCCGCCTGCCTGCCATCCCACACGCCCCCACCCACGGGCACCCTGGGCAGGCACAGCGGCGTCACTTGGGCGGGTGACACGCACAGGGCGCCGCAGACACACGGCCGCCACCGCCGCACGCGTGGTCGGCGAGAGCTGGCCTCTGCAGGGCAATTTTCCACTCTCAACTTTCAGGGAGAGGAAGAGAGAGATAAAGCCCATTTACTGTACCTTTCTGGCATCTTTCTCAGCTTTCCCTGCTGCTTCTCCCCACCCCCTTCCGATTTATCTCAGCTACTGGTTTTATAAACCGAGGGGGGGGGGGGGGGGGGGGAAGGGAAGAGGAGGGGGCTTTTTTTCTCTTCTCTCAGCCCCGTCTGCACCTTCTGCCTGAGCCCGCCGGTGAAGTCACAAGGCTGAGTCTCTGACATCACACAGAGCCCACAAACGCCGGATTGTGACTTCACTGCAGGGTAGAACAGGGAGGAATAGGAGAGGGGAGGGGAAAAGGCTCTTATTCAAACACATATCTGCAGTAGTAACAAAGGGAACTCAGGAAATGGCTGGCCAAGAAAATGGCTTTTTTTTTTTTTTTTTTTTTTTTAATAAAACATACTCTCTTTTCTTGTTGTGTTTTTTTTGTGGGTTTTTTCCCCCAAATAAAGTTTGTGACCACGATGGAAATACCTTTCAGAAGCGGTCTGGGCAGGACAGACAGCAAGCGCCAGCCCAGGCACCATCCTCCAGCACAGCACAGGCTCCTGCAGCCCTTTTGGGACAGAGCTGCTCGCCATGGCTGCGCTGGACCCACTGGGGCTAGAGCAGGACGAGGTGCTGGGGTGAAACTCAAGGGGCACTGGTGGCCACGGGAGCGGCTCTGGGGGACCGAGGGGAAAGGGCCGAAACAGGCGGATGCCGCGGGTCGCGCCTGGGATGCTCTGGGAAGGCAGGCACTGAGAGCCGCCAGGCAAGTGGGGCTGCACAGTGCGACTAAAGCTCCATGGCAGAGGTCTGGGAGCCGTGGGCTGGGCTGAGGTAACACTAATCAAGTGTGCACTTTGGGGTGGGGGGTGGGGGGTGGGGGAGGGGGGTGGGTGTCCCCACCTGAGGATCCAAAACCACTTTTAAACTATAATTGGAGTAAAAGAGGTATTAAGGGTCAGTGTTAAGGTAACAGAGTTGTATGTGAGGCCTAGGCAAGGCAATAGGGTTAAAGAGTGAGGTTTTCGGTTCCTTAGTGTATTTTTAGGTTTTAGGTGCCCTGGGGAGGGGCAGGGAGGCTGGGGTAGGTGAAAGAGAGGCCAGGAGGCTTTGATGTACTCCCAACACAAGGCAGTGCTTGGATGTTGCTCTGGGAGCAAAAGCTGATGATAGAGACTTCTGTAGTCATTTCTGAAATAAACCCTAAAAGAAAAAAAAAGGGTTATTAAGTAGCTATTGGCTTAATGTGACCTGGAAAGTTGTAAGGTTTGGGGGGTTTTTTGTTTATTCAGCTGGAGAATTTTAACATCAATTTCTCAAAAAATTTAACACAACCTCAAACATGTTGGTAAATAAGCAAAAAAAAAAAAATCTGTTATTTGTGTTTAAAATGGAGTATTTTTTTTTCTCCTTTTAAAGCAAGGCAGCTCAAACACTTGCACTGTGCTAATCATGCCTGAAGGCCAGGAATTCAGACGGATAAGCCAAGGGCACAGCCACAGCCAAGTGAAATAAAAAAAAAAATTTAAAAAATTAAACAGTGCTAATTGCAGACAACATTATATTTATAAAGTTATTTGAACTGCAGAGCCAAAGGGGAGGCAGCTTGTGCTCCTCACAGTGTGTCCACTCCTTTCTCCAGCCTCCATCCCTGCCCTCGCTGGGACCTGCAAAGCATTCCCCACTACCTCGCCGACCTGGAAGGGAGGAGAAAACAGCACTGCCATTGCAGCCTGCCCTTCCCACAACCTGCCAGTGCAGCAGGAGGGAAATCTGTACGTGGAGCGAGCGAGAAGCGAGGAGGAAACGATCCAGATCCCTGCCACGAACTGGCTGGCAGGTACAATCCCGGCTGCTGCCGGATGGCGGGAGCAACCCCATGAGTGCCCGAGGCGCCCAGAGGGCTAGCAGCATGCGCAGCGGCCCCAGAAGCTGGGCAGGGGCGAGAGGCGCTTGTCTGAAACTTTTGTACCCCGGTGGCTCTACGTGCTTCCAGTGTAAAACCCAGGCGCCCAGAAGATGCTCTTCCAGGTGGAAGCTCTTCCATGGCTGAAGCCTCCATTCCCACACCAACTCTGAATCCCAGCACCTTGGGGCATCGTCCCAGCCCTGGCACGGCCACGGCACCAGGGAAGATTTCCCCTGTTGTTTTATGGCTTCTCTGTGCCAGTACAGCAACAAACCAGGCTGCAATGGAAAGAATAAACTCTCCTTCTGCCTCTGCTTGTGAGAGGGAGGGAAAAGGTACAAATTGCAAGCAGGGAGGTCCCCATCCGATCTCAGTAAGTCTTGCCTCCTTGTTTGGCCACAACTTTGCTACCATTTTTATACTGACTGAGTCTCCTCTCACCTTTTTTAATTATTTTTTTCCACCCTGCTGACTGCATGAGAGAAACCTCTACGTTTATCCCACTCCTCCTCTCTCGGGGAATCTCTCTCAACCTGCCTGTGGCAGGGAGGCAACATGGCTGCCAGTGCGCCAGGATGCCAGCAAGGCGAGGAGGTGAAGGGGGGAGAGAGGGAGACATAGGCATTTGTTGGGAAGCAGAATAAAGAAGTGGGGAAGAGGAAGGAATCTAACACGCGCACACCGACTAGCAGGGGCTTGCTCCAGCTTGGCCCACAACGCAATTACCTGACTTGGAGGCCGGCCAAGGCTCCCAGGCTAAGTCCCTCTGCACTTGTGCAAAGTGCTGTCAGAGCTGCTGGGACCACGAATAGTCAGGGCTTTGGCAGCATGTCTCATCCAAAAAGGAGAAAGGAAAAAAAAAAAAAAGACAGGGCAGGGACTGAATGGGCTTATTTTCACACAACTGCGATTGTTTTGTTGATGCGGAAAGGTAATTAAAAAAAGTTCTGATTTCAAACGTGCCACAGAATTCCCAGAGCCCGGAGGCTGCTGCTTAGAGGCAGATTAATCACACTGAATTCTACATCTAGATATTGCATGCACTCCAAACTCCCACCGCTAATAGCTCTAATATTCTCCTCAGCGTGTGCATGCTGCTGGTGTTATGTTCCAGGAATATTAATTCCCCAACTCAAGCTTCTTTCGCTTGCGCATGTACCCTAAAGGCTTGCTGCCGGGCACCAGGAGATTATGGAAAAGAGAAAACAGGGCTAGAGGAGAACCGGGGTGCAAAGGTACTGCCTGGAACTCCTCAAGGAAAGTCATTAATGTTCTTTGGATAAGCAAGCCATCCAAATAAAATCTACCTGAAGGCCAAGTTCTTTAAACAAAGACAGCCAACTACACACGCACAAGATGGTTGAAATTAAAATGAGCTCCCAAAGCTGGCTTTGTGTTATCCAATCCCGCTACCTTGAGACTTGCCCAAAATTTCAGTCCTATTAATTGTGAGCTCCAAACTAGGGGGTTCATTTGTGTCTTCTGCTGATGTCTTCCCCCAGCCCCCTTTACCCCCAAGCAAGGCTGCACGTATCCAAACTCTCGCTGCCATACGCTAGTAACAGTGAAAACATAGCAGGCTGTAGCGCAAGCATCCAAAGAGCAGGTAGCACTTTACACGGCAAGCCCCTTCTACCCCTAGCAAAGCCAACAGGCCAGTAGGTTCACAGTCTGGCTCCAGGTCTCGCTGCATGTCGGGGACAAGAAGGTGCATCCCCAGGATCCTCGTTCCACAAAGAAAACAGAAAAGGGGAGGACAAAGGCAAGAGAGGAACATGTAATTTTTGTTTGAAATCAAATAAGTGCCGTTCCTAGTAAGCAGTTCAATATGTGTGTGATCTATATATATGGCCAAAAGGCCAGCTGCTAAGCTTTAAAACCAATGCCCACTTGCAAAGTACCATTTAAGATGCCTATGATGTAATTTTCAAAGCTGCTAAATGCCCAAAGCTCCTAGTGCCATTCAGCAAAGACTGCAGGCAGTCGCCAGGTTACACCACAGTTCCCTGAAACTGGCCACACGAAGACTCTGGAAACCACCACACAGAAGACACCTCAAAACGGATGGTGCGGGTCATACTTCCATTTAGTAGGATTACTTGCATGACAAGAAGCTGTTGTGGGCATGATTTTGTCAAGCAGTCAAAATATGTATCTCCATGTAATATAAATCAGAATGCCTATGCCAGTGCTGGAAAATAAAAGGGAGTTTGCACCTTTTGTTCCAGGTGTTCCTGATAAGCGCACCAGTACGGTACCTGAGCTATCAGTTAATTTGGATGTATGGACCAGCTGTTTTTCCAGCTCAGAACATCTTACCTAGTCTCTGGACTAAAACCTGTACCACCACGGGTGCATAAGTGGTGGCCCTCTCCACAACCATGACAGGTCAAAGAGAAACTGCAACATTTTTCATGGCTAAACACTTTACAGGGGGCTGTTGGTGGTGGGAAGGAGACGCATTAGAACAGAGACATTTTTGAAGCTTCCTCCTTTTGCTATGTATCACGCAGGTCTACAGCCACATGTGTGCCTTGAACTCTCAGCCGATTCCTTGAACTTGGCTCCTGCTGCAGGGAGGGGGAGGACGGGACTCCAACCCAGGCACCGCCTGCATAAGGCCCTTGGGACTTAACTCTGCTGTAGTGGAAGGGGAGAGGCATGGGCTTCCTTCGCTGTGATAAACCAAGGCATTGCTCTGTATAGCTTAGGTGCAAATCTGTGATCCTCTTTCCCTCTTTGTACACAAAGAATGAAGCTGATAGCGAAGCTGACATCTAAATCCTCACTATTGCACATCTGAGATAACCCCAGTTGTTTTTGTTTTTCAAACTCAAACATATGAGAAGGGAGAAAGACAGAAGGATTTCAACCCTTGCCAAACCCTGTCGCCAGCCCCCTGAGTTACCGATCTATGAACTCTTACATGGGATGAGGGCTCTTTGCTTTTATCTCCCTGTGCAGCACATGTCCTCAGCCCTTCGCAAACAGATGTTTTGCCCTCCAAAAGGGAAGAGAGGGGGGAAAAAAACCAGAGAGAGTGCAAGCACAGGGAAGAGAGAGAGAACACGGGCAAGAATGCTGTCTGCAGATGTCAATCAGGACTTCAGTCTAGGTCTAACCTGCCAGTCCTGCAAAAGGAGGATACATGAATTTTCTAGTTGGATAGTCAGTATCATCAAACGAAAAAATTGTGAGGTTTAGATTGTAATGCAGTCTCACGTTCAGTAAAAAGGCCTTGCTACATGGAGATGATGTGGGACTGAGGAGCCTATTCCTAGCACCTCAAAAATTAAAATTTCACTACAAATATCCTAAAGAAATGGTAAAAAATAGTACAGCATTTCAGATCGTTTTTGTAGAGCATAGTTATATTGGCAAGGGGGAAGTGATTGTAGGTAGAATACTGTCAGGTTTCGGGAAAGCTTTCTCTGCATTTTAAAAAATTATATGAAGGAAAATATTCTTGGGAATGAAAAGTCTAATGATTACATGTATATAGAGAGTGTCATCTCTATCTTGGCGTTTAGCAGAAATCAGCTCCCCCACGCCAACACCCTCCCCTCCAGCCACCCACCCTGATATTCTTCTTCACCACTTCCCACCCATTAACCCAGTACCTGCAGTGCAGTGTTCAAGTGGGACTGGCGGAGCTGCTGCCGCTGTCATCTCCTCGGAGCTGGCAGTCACCTGCCAATCTCGCCCCCACTTCCTCCTCCCTCCTGCTCCCCCCCACCCCTCGTCAGTGCAGCTTTCCCTGGGGATAGATCACTCTCCCCCCCCCTCCAGCAGCCTGACAAATAACTACTGTTAACTCAATAATATCCCCCTCCAAGGTTTTTTAATTACCAGCACAGGGCACGAGACTCACACATACAGAGAGAAACAGGCCGGAGAGGGAGGCTAGCAACAGGGGGTCGGAGAGTTTGGGCTGATGTGGGCTTCACGCAGAGGGACGGGCTCCTCATCCTCCATCCACGTGGCAGGGCTGGCACAGGCAACCTGCAAACCCCTGCGGGATGCTGCCACCCCGGCGGTGGGCACAGGCACACCGGCAGGTGCAGGGTGGGTCACCCCTGTATTTGGGGAGGCGGGGAGTTTGGGGGGGGATTCAGTCCTGCAAGAGCTGATGCAGAAAGCTGCTCCTGCAGGGCAAGGGGAGGCTCTGCTACAACAGCTGAGGAAGCACCATCCAGGACAGCGTTTGTTTATACGGCATTTTAAATGGGAAGCAGAAAAAAGGAGGGGGGAGGGGAGAGGGGAAGAAATCAGGTGCATTTCTGTTTGTACATCTTTGCCAAATACATCTATCTTTTCCCATATGAAAAGGCCTTTTTTTTTTTTTTTGCAAGACAATAGTCTTGTTTTGCCTTTTTTTTTGTTGAAAATTCATGGGTCTGTGGCCTGAGAGGCTTTTTCTTAGCCTTGTATTAAATGGACACAGCTTACTGAACTTTCAACAAGCTCTCCACCTAGTATTTGTTTGTTCACACCCATTTACACTCCCTTGATTTTTAACAGGTCTGAATAAGGCTTATTTTTTTAAATAATCGGTTAATGAAGTTTTATCTGAATAATCATAAGCCTATTAGTACTCGAGTTGTCCATTGAATCCCCCCTTCCCCCCCCACAGGTTAAACAAGACCAGAAATTCTTTTGTACTCGAAATAACACGCTGGGAAGAAAAGAAGCAAAGAAGGATAAAAAAGCCCAAGCCCCACATTCGGTCCTTTCTAAATCATAAAGAGACACTGGAAAAGGGGCATAAATGCAAGGGGGTTTTTTTCCCCTCTTCTTTGCTTCCTCTCCTTTGTAGGTCACCTTTACTATGAAGACATTAATGCTTCAAGTCTTCGTTTGCTTAAGTCAAGAGAGTAAGTTCAACACCCCAGTCAGGTAACCGCCGTATCCCAGGCGGGCGATGAAGGGAAAGGGGCATCCATCCTGGCATCCCGGCACGGGGAAGGAGGCACCCTGCATGGGGCGAGGACCGGGTCCTCCAATACAGGAGTGGGGCAGGGGGGGCTTCCCTGGCAAGGGGCAGGTGCTTTCAGAGGAGAACAAGTTTGAGGGCACAGCACCAAACATACTGGGCTCAGAGGTGGAAGGGGAGCAGGCAGACATGTTGTGCTGAGGGATGGCCCGATGCCGGCCTCCGCACCCCAGGAAGGACTGAGGGTGGCAGTCGAGGGGGAGAGCATGGCACCCGTGGCCTAGGAGCCCTGTGGCAGCCGCCCCTCCGCCCCGGGGGAGCATCCTGGCAGGCGAGAGAGCCCCTGCTCCCCTGAAATAAACAGCAGCCTTCCCAATGCTTCATTAAACTAACACAGCTTCCCGCCATTGCCCCGGCAACCGACGCAGGCCTCCTGTTTGCCAGCTGAGGGAATTAAAGGCAGCCTGGCAGCCAGCCCCCGGTTCCACCAAAAGCTCCCCTTACACTGTCAGAAAGCATCCCCCGGCAGGGGAAGATGCTGGACGACCCCCAAGGTGCCACCTGAGATAGGGAGAGTCCTGCCCGCCCCCGCTCTGGCAAGTTGCAGTCCCCAGGGAGCCAGGGACCCCACCACTGCCACTGGCGCTGGTGATGGACAGCAACACAAAGCTGGAGGGCTCGCCAAAACGATCCCTGGACTGGAAAAGGACTATATAACCCCCGGATGCTCCAATGGCACAAAGGTGGACACTACTCCCCATCACAGCATCACCTCTGTCCAAACATGATCAACAGTTCACATTAATTAGCAAGACACTCCTCTCGCTGCCCATCCGCCAGCTGAGTGAGCAAATTATGTCCTCTTGTCCCTGGTTTTCTTCCTTTCTCTTAAATCACGTATGCTGCAAGGTAAGGCTTAGCATGCGCCCCCTGCTCCCACCGCTCCCTTGGTGGATACAGGAGAGGCAACAGAGGACAAGCTGCCCCGTCCTTCGCTGCTCGTCCTTAGAGAAAGCTCTCTCAGGAAGAGCTCCCAATGAAAACATCAATGTTGTACTGGCCTCGAGCGCCCGGACGCCGGCCCACCCCTCCGTTCAAAATGGGTAGATGGTCCCTTCAGGCAAGGCAGAGACATCCCTCCATACGGCCTCAGCAGAGGAGCTCATTACACTGCCCAAATCCCAAAATTAGATCCACTGGGCTGGTGCGGGTGCAAGATGCCAGCTGCTTCCAGCACCTTCCTCCCACCACCACCCGAGGCCACCGACACCACAAAGGAGGCTCGCCAAATTGGCGAGGAGAGGAAAACACCTCGCTTCACAACGGTGATGAATAAAGGAGCACTATTCACTCACTCGGGCATCCACATCTGTTTTGTCCTGTTTTCCATGACTACTGGCTGCGAGCAGAGGTCTCACAGGGAGGAGCATTAAGTATTTATTCCAGCTCTTGGTTTTGTCAGCTTCTGATGCCACCAACATGTTTCAATTCTGCTTGGAAAACTACATTGCTTATTTTTTAACCCACGGATCCCAAAACAACCCTGCAAAGGTACCTCCAACCTCATCAGCAGTACCCTAGCTTTCCATAGCTCTGCAGCACACATTTCGCAACGAACTTCACTCTGTCGGGAGAGACCCACTCCACTCCTGCCTCTCTCTTTTTTTTTTTTTAATGCCCTACTCCTCTCTTATTTTGTGGTAATATTTAGCTTTGTGAAATACTACTTAGCTACACTTAGCAGAAATACGGAAAAAAAGGAGGAAAATAAAGAAATTAGTACATTCCAGATTCTGGCCACTACTCTGCACTGCACGAGGAAGTGGCACGTGGAAAATGTGGAGCTGTTTATAAGCATTAAATAACACTCTCTAGCAATCTTGCAGAGACGAACGTAAAGGCAGCGCGCCCAAGCAACAAAAATTAGCCCAGAGATCCCACCTCAGTGACAGAAGACAGCACTGTAGTTAAGGAGGTCTGAGCAAATCTTGAGCAGAGGGAAATAAGGGGAAGGGAAATACAACCAAACACCTTCCTTCAGTCCAAAGCTCCCCAAAAGAACTGTTACAGACTGTGAAAGCAGAGTCTTTGAGGTTAACGGGGAAAAGTATGAACACTTTGACATCATCCATTGTAAATTATAGTCACAGTGGGAAGAATATTGCCATAGCTTTAATGCGGGACGCAGAGCAAAGGGGATGCTTTCAGCTACTTGCAGGGGAAATTGCGAGGGGAAGATGTGCGTGCAAACCACCCCAGGTAATGGCCATTATTAGACTGGGAAGCCTGGTCAAAAGTTGCAGGCCTGCCAGCAGTCCTGGTTTAACCATGTGTCTCCTACTTTGGAAGTTTCTGATATTCTCATCTTTTGGTTCTCTCCTTGTGCAAGAGTCTGACCTCTCAAAAAAATCATGGACACACACACAAAAAGCAGGTTTCTAGTTTTTAAGCTTTTCTTCAAAGCAATAAGAAGTCAAATCCCAGAGACTTAAAACCAAACTCCTTCCCCCAAACAGAAACCAATTTATGTTTAAATCTCATTTTTTTCAGGTAGTGCCAGGGTGTGGAGGGAGAGGAGGCTAACCAGTCTTGAGGCAAAGGGACACCTGCACCAGTCTGGACCACTCTGTGCCCTGTCCCTACCTCTCCAACTGGGAAGCACTCACAGCCTGCTGTTGCCAAACCCACTTTTATTTTTTTCCATGCTCCTTGCTAATTAAACCTTCAGTCAGGTCTGCCTCTCCTCCCACCTGGACTAGCTCAACTCCCTGCTTTTGCATTTTTTTCATTCTTCCTCAGACCCAGGAGACTTGAGTTTCTTGAGTCTCAAAGCTCCCAGAGGATGGGGTGGGTACAGAGCTGTCTCTTGGCTCAGGCGAAACACGGTCCCCCTCTGCCTGCTCTCCTCCGGGGCTGGATTTCAGAACAGAAGAGATTGCCGTCAGCGAGCCAAAGGCGCGCAGGGGTAGGGGAGGTGCTGGTCTCCGTGTGTGCACCGCGTCCTCCTTCCTCGCTGCTGCCATACATGATTAATCATCCCTGAGACACGCCTGCTGCTTCCCTCTGGCTCTCCAACAACCACAACAGCGGCGGCAGCAGCAGTTGAGAGCAGAGAGACCTCCTCAGGTTCCCGGCCCCGGCCCAGCGAGCGTCTCCCAGCAGGGACCTCTGATCCTCGCACACATCTCTCTCTCGCACGTGTCGATCTGCCTCACGGCCTCGCAATTAATCGCTCCCCTCCCCCCATTTTCAAACTCAGCTCGTCTCCCACCCCTCCCCCACCCCCCCACCCCCCCCCCGTCCATCTGTGTCTAATTGCATTTCATCTGTAGTCATTCTCTGGAAAACTCACCGGGAAGGTGTCCAGGAGACTAGCACAAGCTTAAACACGCGCTTGACACGGGGAGCTGGGGGGAGGCCGGCTGCTCTGCTGGGGCAGACTGGGGGCCCGAGGGAGCTGGTCCTCTCCACAGCCCACCTCTTGCCTCCCCACTCCCAGCAAGGGCAGGGGATGGGGTGCCTGCCAGCGGGCAGGGGGCTGGCAGCCAGGGAGAGGAGGCAGGCAGCCAGGAAGGGCTGGCGAGAGCTGGCGGGGTAGAGGTGAGGCTGCTCAGATGCCAGCTCGTGCTCCACCGCGGGAAGTGCTTGCTCTCCTCCTTCCTCTGCTGAGCACCAGCAGCCTGCTGGTGGGCTCTGCCGAGGCCAGCGTGGAGCAAAGGCAGGGGAGAGGCAGGGTCCCACCAGCAGGACCTGCAGCCAGCAGGATCTGGGGGCTCCCCTTGCTTCTGCTCTCCAGGATGCTGCGCCCTTCCCTATACAGGCCCTTTCTACTTGCATTACTGATGTGTCTGCCTTGTGCATGGCACTCTTAAGCCGGCCACGTCCCAGCTGTGTCTGGTGCAGCGCGCGCAGCCTTGCTGGTCACGCAGCTCCTCTGTCCCACCCTATCACCTTGCTGCTGCTCTGATCCCGTGGGACCTCCTGTAAACACCAAAAGTTATCCAAGGCCTTGTTCACCATGGGAAGGGGGCAATAAGCCAGGCTCAGAACACACAACTTGCCAGGCACTGCACACCAGCTCACGCCGTAGCCACTCTTACTCGACACCACTGGAGTGAGCAACTCAGCTCTTAATTGCCTATGAACAATGCCTACACAAAATAGACCAGAACAGCTAGGGAGCCATAAACTCACACCCCAGCTTACTACATCCTAACTTCCCTGCATAAACAAACTTAAGTGCATAGTGGTTTTATGCTGCAAGCAAGGTTTCCTCCTGGAGAGGCAGCCCTCACTGTGGGCTATTTAAGGTTCTAGACCTCATGTAGAAGATCTGCAGCCCGAGGCAGAGCGTAGTCCATAAGTTCATTTTGCGTAGGCTGGAGCCACCTGACTTCACACGTCACTGCTGGATAAGGCAAAGGTATGGGCTCATGCGTGGCTGCCCCAGAGGCCAGCTTGGCTCTCAACAAGGGAAACGTTCTCCACCTTTGCTGCAAAGAGTCAGTCTTCCAGCTGTGGGAGGGCAGGGACTGAACTACTAACTCATATAACACCACCTTAAGCCTCGTCCATTTCCTGCCAGAATTTTAAACATAAGAATTCACAGCTCTGATAAGGGTGACAAATTGACTTTAGTGGGCCAGCAACTTAGACCCAGACAAATCTTTTTCTGTTTCTTTTCTCCAACCAGCCAGCAGCTCAGCAGGCAGATTTGCTTCTATCCAGGCTAGCAGCGAGGAGAGTGATTACAACCAGGTAACTCCCAGTCTTTTCCTTTCACTTGCCTTCCATTGACAACGGCTACCCACCAAAATCAGTCCAAGAGATGCAAACACAGAAGTAAGCAATTGAGTTACCATGACTAACAAGTTACCATTTGCCAGCTGAGTCACAGTAACACTGAACGAACCAACCTCCTGATGGTTTAAGCAAACATTTTACTTCTTATTGCGATGAAGAAGGATCACAGAGTCAACTGCTATAGCCCAGATGACAACTTATACTCTCATCATGGTAAATCAACTTGCTGGCAATCGTCTGTTCATACATTTTGCTCTGCCAATATCAGACTGAGTCAAACCTTTTGGTTCCTCCAAATGCCACAAGCCAAATGCATTTCTGCAGTACAATTGCATGCTGTTTGTGGTGAAGATGCAGAAAACTACTATATTTTTATCCTTTTAAGCCCCTTCTCAAGATAATTATTCTAATGAAAAGTGCCACATTGAAGCTGTTCATCTCTAGAAGCAGATTCAACACAAACATATGTAAATATATCTTTAAATAAGCACAAAATTCATCCTGCCTTCTCCCTGGGTATTGGACACCGAACTGAGAATCCCAGAAGTCTGGGTTCAGTTCCCAGTTTTGATGCAGACCTTCTGCACCATCTTGAACCACACAACACAATTCTTTATGAGGCTATAAAATGGGGACGCTACTAGTTTTGACACAAAGCAAGGCAGAACGCATGCATCGATGCTTGTAAAAAGCTCCGTACAAAAGACAAGGGTTGTATAAATAACTAAATATAAATATACACAACCAATTTACCATTGCCCCAGAACTCTGACTTAGTAAGGTAGTCTGTAGAGAAGGGTATTTTCCTGATGCTTACCCATTTAATGAAAACAAGTACCTGTGAGAGAACAGACAGCACTCCATCTGCAGATGAATTTTATCTGCTTTCAATGCTAGTTCAGAGCCAGCACATGCTGGGAGTAAACAAAATCCGTTACAAGACAACAATTTGTGACAAATGAGAACAACACATGGACTGAGGACCATTGAACAAGTCCCCACACGCGTCATCAGGGAAACTACCATCACCCTTCTGAAGTCTTACAGAGGTCAGGAATTGGGCAAGACACAGAAACTTACCTGGTCTCCCGCTGCTAGCGGCACTCTGCTCCATGTCAACACTCGTCCTCCACACTGGCAGAGGAAGTTTCTACTGGCATTGTCTAAACTGTATCATTACAGTGCAAGGACTGTCAACCTGTCTCTTTCATCAGCACAGAGTTCTCCTTATCAGAGAAGAGAAGCACAAAAGGAAGAGAGAATTACGTATACACGAGCAGTGTTTCTCTGATGCTCAGCATAAAAATCTAATCAAAATTGTACCAGAATGGTGATGTGAAAAGCACCCTGCCAAGTCAGTAATAAATATAAAATCCATATCTTACATTTCCACAATATATCACCTCTCATCCTGCATTACTTTACGCATTGTTGGGACTCGGATGAATCCCCAAATCAGAACAGATTTGTAGTGGAATCTAACATTTTTGTTGGCTTCACATTCATTCAAATTACACCCTTAAGCGAGAGTAGGATAACAGGCACTTAAAATGGCCCCTTGAATGCGGCGACAGCCATTTTAAACAGGGCCCAACTCCTTCCAGCCACCAGACTCATTCCCTGAAGTTCATCCCCCACCCATCCTCTGTCCCTCTCACTCCCTGAGCCCCGCACTCGGTCCTGTTCCCCCTCCTGTCCACCCTGTGGCAAAGGAAAGACAAAGTGGTATTTTTAGGGTGCATAAACAGCTGGTTCACCCCAGTAGGCCCCATTGATGATACCCTAAGTCCAAATGCAAACCATCTAATCTGGAGATTGCAGCCACTGAGACATGAGCAAACCTCAGCATAAAAGAGAATAAACCCCTATCTTTTCAGCTTTCACCCCTCCCAAGCAATACCACTGCACAGATACTACACAGAGCATCTGCAGAGATCAAGAACTATGCGTTGTGCAGCCAGCAGTAGTAACAGCTTCTCCTTTTTGTGAAGGCCTCGTGAATTGGGAGAAAAGTAGAGGTGACAAGGAGTGAAAAGTCATAGTCCACCTCCCTGTGGCTCATTATCCTAATACCCATCACCAAATCCTTCCTGACAGATGCATTTGCCAACGACTCTGATGGGAACATTCAGCAGTGCTATTCTTTCTCATCCTATCAATATGCCTATATGACAAAACTGTGTCCATTTTTGGCCCAAATCTGAAAGACAGATACATAAAAGATAGGACCTGCTAAAAAAACCTGAGGAATGCTACAAATGTTAATAGCAGTAGGTACCTTAAGGCAGAAGTGCTGATTGTAGTCCTTCATGCATCATACCATACCTCATCACTGCAGGACTAAACAGGGAAAGCATCTTCTAAAAGCTAAGCTAACACTAAGGTGTCTAAACAAAGACCAGGTTTTCACAACTGCTCAGGAGCCATGAGTGGTAGGTGTTCAGTTCTTCTAAATTCTGATGTTGCCTCTGATGAGCCACAGATGACCTCAAACTCCTCTGCCTCATCACTAGTGGTAGCACAGCTAACTAGGGATGGCAGCAGTGAAATGCATTGCAAGGTTTCCCTTTTGTCAGCAAGGTTTTGGAGATCTTCGTATTTTCATATTTGTATCTGTTCAGTTCTTGGTGGCACTGCCTACAGACCAAGTATTTGGGGAAGAAAAAACCCTTGGAAGCCACAACAATATGAATGATTTAAAGCAGTCTGTCCAAAGAAGGAAAAAGGAGCCACTAATACTTGGAGATGCTTCCAAAAGGAGGTACATGATAAAGGTAAGAGCCTTCTGTAGTTCCAACTACATTTATCTGCATCTACACTGATGAAATCAGGACAGTTATTTCACCTCTGGCAGCAGAAACACAGCTGCAGCACACTCAAGAATCAACTCCAGATATTAAAAAACAAACACCCCACAATGTCATTTAGCTTTACAATGAGACGATAAACTATGCATCATTTGTCATCCTTTTCCTAGTATAGATAAGGCCCTAGAACAGCATCACCCAAACTGTGGTCCACAGGTCACTGCCGGCCTGTGAAGCATAATAGGTGGTCCGTGCATCACACTATCTGCAAACAACACTCAGTGAGCCACGGCACCTAATAAAATTCCCCATCCATTGCCCTGTGTCATTTTTCTCATTATAAACACTGAATGTTTTTATGCCTATATGACAGATAAGCACTCACATCTAAATGCAAAACAACATCCAGAGTCCATCTATTTTGACCAAAGAGAAGAGACAGTATGAAACCCTTCCTGAGGGAGCCAGCCATCACAACTGAAACATCAGCATTTTCTACTCTCAGTCATTGCAATGATGCAGGCATAGAAGGTGCAGGATGCATCGGTGGGCAGTCTCCTGGAGAAGACTGTTGTAACAGAGCTACTTCTATATGTACAGGTGGGCACAGCTGCAAACAAATAGCTGCGCTTGCTGCATGTGCTTGCAGTATTATTAGCAGTCTCTAGAGCTGACAAGCCTCAAATTTTTTATTTGTAACCATACCTGAAAGCCGGTATTTAATTCAACCTGCTCAAAAGGCTCATAACAAAACAGAAGGTTGCAGAAGAGCAACAAGTACATTACCAAGAACCAATTTACAAACACAAGGACTAAATATGAGAACTTGCTCAGCAATGGCCAATGAGCTGGGAACTGAACTGTCTACAAACCTCTGACAGGCACAAACAAAACGGGGGGCGGGGGGGGGGATCGTTCACGCTACTTGGACTATGCTTAGGTCCAGTGGAAACCAAGAAAGGAAAAATGTGGGCTTGTTGCCGCATGGGGAAAAGAGGACAAATCACCTTAACAGGGAAGCATATGGTCTCGTCTTCTCGGGAAAACATTGGAAATGCAACCACTCGGGACAGCTAAAAGTAAATTGAACACAAACACCAGAAAATGCGCGGAAGGAAGTATCACATCTACTGTGTTTTGATCATGCGGAGAGCTAGGTAATCAGATTAGTGGGGTGGGGTTTTTTGTTGTTGCTGGCTAAAGGATATTCAATTCCACAGCTGAACAGCGACTTACTCTTCACTTCCACCTTGCCACTGTCTACCCAGGCTCCAGTGTGGGATGGTCCTTGTCACACAGGAGTGTGACACACCTGTACCTACAGTACAGTGCAGTGCAAGAGGCTTCAGGCAGAACCTCCATTCTTGACTCTAGGAGGATAATCAAATAACCATGCTGAATCAGCCTGGTTGTTTGTTTTGCTTAAAATGTATTTACTTCAACAAGTAATTAATATTTTGAGTAGAGAAGGCCTTTGTTAAAGACTCACCACATTCACCCCTTCAATTAAGGTTTTAAATGTTCACATTCATAGATTCATTTACACCTCCCACTTGTCCTTCAGCAATGCCAGAAAAGACCAGAGTTTACATTCTTGGCATCTCAAAGATAAAAGAGAAAGGGAAAACAAAACCAAATCCTCCAGAAAACAACAAAACAAAACAAAAAAATACACCAATCAAATCAAATAAAAAAAATAGACCAAAACCAAGCCTACCAGGTCTTTTATCCATCTCCAGAAAGAAGAAATGGTGTCTAAGCTGAACTGTTCAGAAATCTCTCCCCTCTCTTGTGCAATACTACAGCTGTAAGGTGAATTAGAGGAGCAACTCGGGCAACTGGGGCACCACTGGGCACCAGAGCAGAAGGCCTGAGCCCCTCAACCCAGATACAGGGCTGCTGATGTGGGCTGAAAGGCCTCACCCCGTGGCTCCGCTCCCCAGCACGGGCAACACGGAGAGGGCAGGTGTGGGGTGTGGGGATCCAGCCTCCCTTAGTGCCCGCAAGAGGGCCCGGACATTTCTGCTGTGTGCGTGGTGAACTCAGTGTACCTTGGGGATGGACAGGTACCCTGGGGTGGCTGGGATATTTGCATATGTTAATTGCAATGTCAAGGTGTTTGCGCCTGCTGCGCTCACTTCTTCAGGGGGAACTGGCGGCGGCGGGATCTGACTCTACCTGTGCCGTGCTGGTGACGTCACAGGCTGCTATTTCCAGCCCAGTTGCCATGGAAACCACCAGGCCTCAGCACCAGTTAGCGGTTCAATATATAATTTACTTATTCTTTTTCACCTAAGTGATTAGGACTCAAAATACAGAAGCATCTCACAGACCCTCAAATCCTCTGATTATTTCATAGGAATTTCTTGAAGGCAAAAACCAGGCTGAAATACTGAGCTGTGTGCTCTCCAGGGGAAAAAATAAAAACCCAGGTAAATAAAAACTTAAAACAAGGAAAAAAACACCCCAATCCTCTCCCCCCATACCCTGCCCTCCCAAGTTTCAAGGGAGACAAATGCTGCAGTTCCTGGAAGATTTCACAGGGCCGTCACCATCTGAAGGAGATGAGCCGATGGCAAAGGAGGAGATAAAAGCCCTACACGGGAGGTGCCACATCCGGCATGGCCCTTGGTCTGTCCTGCCTGGGATGCCACATCCCACCATGTCCCGCAGGTGGCTGCTGCCCGACACCGCTGACAGTGCAAGGCACCTGCCCCATCCTGTGCCGCTGGTGATGGGTGGCAGCAGGACCCCCCAAAAGTCTCCTTTGGCTCCTGCAGATGACCATCATGCATTAAGGAACAAGTCTCTCCTCCCTATCAATCTTGGGAGCAGCAGTTATGAGTGCTGCTAGTCAGTGCAACACCAACCCAAGCCGAGGGGAAGGCAGCCCCCGCTCTATCTCCGCCCCATCTTACAGCCCAGGATTGCAGCGGTTGCCTATGTTTTCCACAACTTTTTTAACTAGTGCTGTGGTCAGAGGTGAGGTGATTTCTCTGCTTTTCCACTGCCTAATTAGTCACTGCAGAAGCTTGTGCAAGACCCAAAGGTTACGCTTCAACATACTGGTCCAGTGAGAGAAAATACAAATATTTGTACTGGCAGAATTTTCAAGTGATCCATCTACCTTCAGGTAGTTTTAAAGTACCTGTCTTAACGTTTCATATTGTGCTTCATTACTTTTTAAATTGGTATATTTCAAAATAGGAAGTTTTAAGCATTAATTTTGAAAATCAGCTGCTTTGTGGTTGAGCCACGCAGTCTGGCAGAACAATAGGAACAGCAGCATCCCCAGCCACCCCGTTTCAGACCAGCGTCAGCCACCCCCCTCTTATTTCCTGAAACAAGTCATTGCAAACCATCCCCGTTGCACCCCTTCTCCTCGCTGCTCCTTCCTCACATTCTGAGCTGGCAGTAGGGAAGAAGAGGACAACCACCACTGAGACCCAAACAAACAAAACCAGAGGCGTTATCAGGCCCAGTGTTAAATCAGGCACATTATTCCCTAAAAAGTAAAAGGGAAAAAAATCCACAGACAAGGATCTTTCTGTAGTTACTTTTCTGTTGATGTTCTGAAATGCTTTACATGTTAGGAAGTTCGCATCTACAACACAGGACAACAACTTGAAAGCCACCAGGACAAACCAGCAGGGGACCGTGCCATGCCATTAACACTTGCAAGAATTCAAGGGGATATTTCCCAGGGAAAGGAGGTTGCTATCAGATACCATATAACTTCAGGAGTGAATTTTAGAGGTCTTCCTACTCAAAATTATTTAACATGATAATTCAGAGTGGTCAGATGCTTAAAACAAAAGAAAGCATCATTAAATCAAAGTTTAGAAACTTTGTAGTAGGTAGTGCCTCAAAAGTAAAAATCAAATAAATGTAACCTATAAAGCTAATTGACCTGAATGAACCTCTTTTCTTATTTTCTCCATTTTCTTTCTTCCAACTCCTTGACTCAACCCACCTTTCTCCAAACCACTGCTTCCATTTGTGCTCCACTTCCTTTCCTTCTTTGATCTGCAGCATCTCCTTTCCTCTCACCCTTTTGCATAATCCTCCATGTTCCTTGCAGCTCAACACCAGCTTCCCTCTGGTACCCCTAGGTCTGAACTTCCTCTTCCTTTTTTTCCATCACTGGTCTCTTTCTGTCCCTTCATGCTCTCACCCTAATTCTGCTGGGTCACAGGATGCTTCTGTCCTTCCTAATATTAGGATCTGGTGCACGCTCTACCAATATCAACCAAATTAAACAGCCACAAAACCTTTGAGAGTTTACCAGAGGCTACCCTGATTTCAAAGCTAATGGAAATAAAAGATAAATTTATAAGTGACTGAGCAAAGACCATATGGGAAGTCAGTAGTATCGTCTGGGAATAAAACACAGAATCAGGCTGATCTGTACTCAGGTCACTTCATCGTCTAGAACCAGATCGCACCATTGACAAATCAAAACAGATTTATGCCGAGTCTAAACCAGAAACAGCCACTGAAAAAAATGTCTGTTGGCTGTACATCGAGAAGTATGATTAAAGAGATGATTATATGTTGGGGGGGGGGGGGGGGCGCGGAGCAAACAACAAAGAATGTCTCTAAAACCCCTTTGCTACAGCAGCTCATTTCACACAGGGAACGAGGCAAGAAAAACACATTGCAGTGACTTTAGCTATGGGAAAATGACTGATACTTTGGATCAAGCTGACAGCTGACTTAAGAGTCATCACTAGGGCTAACACCTTCCTTCTCCACGCAGCCTACAGTGGTCTGGCATGTCTCAAACTTGAAAGAACAAAAAAAAAAAAAAAAAAAAAACCCACCAAAAAAACCACGCACACACACAACCCTGCTGATTTCATAGGGAAGTAGCCTAAGAGGCTGTTTGGAGGATGAAGTCAACTGCATATGGTTCTATTTATTTGTTTGTTTTGGGGTGGGGAGAGGGAATCGGTGGCAAATTCTCAGCCCTAACAACCAGCTCACAATAAAAGCTTATGAAGTCAAGTGTTCCTCAAGGAAAAGAAACACTCTTAAAAGTTTGTATTTTTTACATAAATGCCAACATATTTGCAAGATTCCAAAACTCAGGCAGCATCCAGCTTGAATGATTAAAGACCATTTCTCCTTGAGGCCACCATTTGAATCCAGCCCAGATAAACTGTAATCCAAAACTGCCTTTGGACAGCAGGTCAATATAGTTGACACAAAACGCCCCTCTGTGTACGGAGGTGATACAAAACAGGTACACTAGGCAGGTCGTGTCCTAATGCACACTTAGACCTCTACACCACAAAACAAACACAGCTGCATTTGAATGCATGACCAAAGTTTTCTGCATTTTCTTTTAGCAGGGGAAAAAAAAGATCCCCCTAGGAAACACTGTACAAAAATATCCCTTCTCTGTGCTTTATGAATGAGAATTCACATAGAAAAAGGCAGGAAATGAGGTAAGGTTGCTTTTTCCTTCATTCTCTATTATTGTGACCGCAACGCACACACACATTTCTAAGTTTAAGAGTATAACCGCATACTCGGATATAGCTGCATCTCATCCAAGCGCCGGCCACTTGGGAAAACTTTGAAATTCAAGAATTCTGTGACTCTGATCCTACAACCATTACCAGTTGGGAGCTAACATACATTTCTTTTTTTGTTCATCCTGAAGCTTTGAATTATAATTTGCTCATTAGCCTAATAAATATCTCATCGTTGTGTGGCCTGTAACAGCAGAAACAGCAGTTATTATAACGGTTCCCCACTGCAGCAGAGGAAGCTCGTCTGACCTCAGTATCCCTCAGCACCTTAAGCAAACACAGATCCAGTATAGCCACAATCCTCATAGAGCTTTCCTGCTAACCCAGACGTATGCAAAGCAAGAGGTGTGACTCTCCTCTCTCTGGAGTGCGCACAGGCTCTTCTCCAGTCACAGGAGAACTATCCCATCCCCAGAGGTTTTCTCCATCTGCTCCCGGTAAAAAAAAAAAGAAATAACTATCTATGGCACAGGGGCAACACGTGCTGTAAGAAAGGTTCACTAGCTCAAGTGCTTTGGCTGTGCTGAGCATTTCAGTTGTGACCAACATAACTTCCTGCCATTCCACTTTTCCCAGGTTGCCTCTACATCTGTCCTGAATCTACGCGAAACTCCTGTTTATACTCGATCCAGAGCCTGGCAAAAATTCCCTCCTAGAATGAAAGGGTAAGAAAACCAAGAGGTAATAACAGTTAGCAGATTTATTTTTTTTTTTTAAAAAGCTTCTCAATGCATATAAAAATGACCCCAAAATGACGACTCTGGTTTTGTTTGGACTTTTTTTTTTTAAAAAAAAAGCTGAGACTGTGATTCTGATTCTGTTGAAACCTCCCCTGGTCCATTTCCAAAACATATGCATGATGAGAAAAGTGATGACTCTCCCAAATGTACTAAACAGGGCAATTTTGGGACCTCCTCCAAGATCTCTCTCCATCTCCTGCCCAGCAATTCATCATGTCCCCCAAATCTCTAACTCCACTGTGTTCTCCAGCCCTGGCATTGGCTCCCATCTCCAGCCCACATTAATCCAGTCACATCCCACTCCAGAGCAACACCTCTGCTCTTCCCGGAGCTTTCTGTCTCCTTTTGCAGAGTGACACCAGGAAAATTCTACGGTTTTCCATTCCCAAAGCTAGGTGGTCCCCAGGGCACAAAGGGGCAGAGCCCACTGCTTGCAAAAGGGAGTGGGGCAATCCTATGGCACAGATCTGTCTTCTGAGAGGCTGAACCTTCTTAGCATTCTTATCAGACCTCATTCAGCCCTGCTGAAAGCCCATCATTTGCCTGCACAAAATATGGAAAAAATTAGCACTGATCTTAGACCCTAAACTACCAATTGTCCCTGTACACAAAAGATTTAAGTACTGATGTTGCGCGTGCCCAGAGGAAGCAGCAGAAAGATTCTTCTGCCTGCAGCAGGTGAGAGACGGACCTGCAATTTTCCTGAGAATCGGGCTTTTTCCCTTAGCCTTCTGATTTACAGCGCAATCAATAGGTTTCTGCCCACTGCCGCCACCCCCTTTAGTTTCAGAATTGATGGGCGGCAGCGCTCCGGCACTATTGTGTTACAGACAAACTGTGAAATGCCACCAAGGCAAGTGCTTGGCTGAGTCACAACAGGGTCAGCACAACACAACTGGGCCAGGCTGCACGTTGGAAAGCTCTGCGTGGACCTGGCTGCGCCGAGGCAGCCTGCTCCCTCCAGTCAGCAGCCCTTGCCAATGCCATTTCTTGCCCCGCAGAGGTTTTGCCAGCAGAGATGATTATCTTGGGTCCCTCTCCCTCTCGCACATGTATACACACACAGGCATGTAGCATCTGATCACCTCACAGCCTGCGATACCCCTATCAAACCCTCGTGATGCTGGGAAATACTATTAAATGGGGATAACAGAAGAGGGCAAATGGTAGAGGCAGACGAGTTACCTAAGTAAGCTGAAAACAAGTCATCAGTTAACACATCAAGACAATCCAAGCCCTGACTTCTGCTTAGAGGGGCAATCAGGCCCCTCCTGCCTCTTCCCTCCCTCCCCCAGCACATTTCCCCAACTAGATCTGGCTGAAAAAAGATGGGTTTACTCGGTTAGTTTACTACAGAACACTTGCAGCAGTTTAAGGAACGTGGGAGGCAACTGGGTCCATTTTATTTGGCAATGATGCTGATCTGTATCTAATTCAGCCCACCACAAAGCCATGCCCTTTTAAACATCCTGAAACCCACAATCCAAACCCCAATACTGCCTCATCTCTGAGCCATAGATTTCAACACCAAATCATGAACGGTACAGATTAAATGCAAGCCTGCTTCCATTCAGGTTTGTCCATCTGCTTCCCTTCCCCCAGCTCAGTCAGAAGGGGTTCAAGCCTAATCCCTGCTTTCTTCATCAGATGCCCACAGCCACAACTTACAAAGAGGAGCCCTCCGGCACATCCTCTTCTGAAGATGCAGAGAAGCTAAATAATGTTGTCAGCAAAGGCAAGCTTGGGTTTGAACCACGGCATGTTGAGTCCTCATCCAGCACCTTCCCTCCAGTGTTATGGCATACCTTCTCTCCTTTCCTTGAGCTGCATGGGTTCTAAGTGATACTACATCCACAGCGCTGCCAGTACAACTTAATACAAACGTGCAGCTTGACAAGTAATTACTTAGTGCATCACATCAACAAGTACCTGGATCATCACTGGCCACCCAATCCTGTCCTTTCACCCTCCAACACCTTTTGAAGGCATTTTCCAGGAAAAACTTATCACACACCAACTTCCAGGGTTGAACAGATGTAAGAATGCCTTAATTACGCTGCAGTAGATCATACGCCTTTTCAAAGCTTTAAGGAAACAAAAAACACAAAACAAAACAAGCCTCTCTTCCCCCTCCTGACAGAAGGGCCCAAAGGCACAGCTGGATCCTGGCTGCTGTTGACAAAGCTGGTTTAGGCAGCCACTGGTGCTCTGTCCATCTCCTCACGCTGCCCCCAGGCGTGACTGGGAAGCAGGATCTGTTTTGGTAAGGACAACCACCAAAAAACGCTCTGCCCTCCACCTCGGGCACAAAGCCTTGCTCTAGCTCAAAGGAGGGCCTTTAAGCCAGCAGGCTATGGGATATTTTGGGCATCCGGACAACACCACATTCCTTTCCCTGTGAAACTTGTATGAAATGCTGTGTGTTAGACAGACACTTATTACTGTTTAAACTAACACTTTCCAAAAGAGAAAAAAAAATTTAATCAATATTCCCAACTGGCTCAAGTGCTCATATCTACAACGGAAGGAAAGAAATGCTAAGAGGGACAAGAGAGGGAAAAGAGGGTGTTTTCAGATTAAATGAGAAATGTGAGAGAGAACTGACAAAACAAAGATGGTCAGCGAGTCTTTTCCACAGTCACACAGCTGTACAGGAGCTTTCTGTACCAGAGGACAGATTTTATAGCAAGCCAGAGAAGCAGCTGCTCTAAAGGAGTGCAAGGTAGAGGGGTGAAGAGAAGGGAAGGTAAAGGAAAAGGGACGCTCAAGCTGCTTGAGCAGCTGTAATGCTGTGACTGGGACCAGTGGATGATAAGCTATAAAACATGTTGGCTGGATGTACGGACAAGCATGAACAGAGGGGTCCCTCATTTTCATCGCCAGTGCCTGCAGTTCTGGCACTAGGCTCCCTGGATACTTGGACATGGAGGATAAGTGAAGTTTCTTAGATGCAGGCACCATCCAAGAGGAAGCCTTGCCAAATGACAGCCTCTGCAGGCACAGGATAGATACACATGGAGTGATAAAGTTGCTTAGACAGTCCAGAAAAAACTGGCCAGTATCTTAATTAAATTACACTTTTCTAAGGATAACGAAAACATCCACAGTGGTATCAGATAGGAAATCAGTTATGAACTAGTACAGACCCTCACATTTCAAAGTATAATAAAGCTAGCTGACAGAAACATAAAGAAGCATCTTCTGTCTCAGGTTTGTTGCTCCGCACTAGCCACAGTGGAGTTGTTCTTCGCTTTCCAACCAACACGTGGTCTCAGCTCCAGCATCCAAGACAGCATATCAGACTGAACGGGTCAGTGGTCCAAGCGGCATGGTGATGTGTCTCTGGGCACCTTACACTACCATGGGCATGAAGTAAAGACCACACTTCTTTGGTCCCACTGAGATACCCAAGCACCCACCCCATCACAGAGAAGTTTTGGGTGGTGAACTACCGGGTTGAAACAGATGTTCTTGCCACTGGCAAGAACCCCAAATAGTTCCTTTGAACAACAGACTTCATCACTAATCTGCCATTTTCACTCTTGCTACAGAGTTTTGGATTAGGCCTGGAGGCAGAAGAGGTAAGAGACTCTACTAATCACTTATCTCTTTTTGACAGCTAATGAAAATCATGCATCTCTGCCAGCTCTTTTGTAATGGTCATCTGACTGCAATTAGTCAACATCAGGGAACCACAGAAGCAAGAGAGAGACTGCTCTTGAAGGGGACCAAGTCACTGGCACTATGCACAGGATCCCAGACAGCAAAACCAACTGTTTTCTCTACACCTCAGGATGTAGCTTACCTTACAGGTTTTGATGAGCAGTTCAATGCCTGTCTTCAGACCTCTGGCAGGCTGGAGAGGACCTATAGGGTATCTTCTGGCATCCAGTTTTGGAATTGCACCTCAGACAACTCATTTTTGCTACTTCTCAGGCTAGGTCAGAAAGGAGAACTAACAGCATCTCATCACTGATAGAGCAGCAACACACAAACCATGATACCCCAGTCCTCCCAGCATGATGCCACGGTTAAGAGGCTTGGAAGAACTGTTGACAGTAGATGTGTTTCATACAACAAGCACCTCACTCAGTCTTCCCTATCATTCACGTTTATTTCATGTAACCAAAATAATAATGAAAAATTCAGTTCTGCGGGATATGACAACAAAAGTTTGGGCTACCCCATTGCATCGGCCTGCAACCTAGGTCTCAGATGCAGGAGAGTCCTTCGAGAAACAGGAATTACCTGCAAATATCAGGAGAGCAGATGCTCCTTCCCAATAAGGCTTACAGATCACAGCCCTCTCGGGCAGAAATGAGGCTTACAACAAAAACTTTGGGGAGGGGACTAAGAAGAAGGCTTGAAATGTAGGGCTACATCTAAGATAAAGCTCTTCTAGGGAAACAATGCAAACAGCAGAAAGACATTTCTGCTGTGCAAAACCCAGCATGGCCCATCTTCACCTGAACTGCCCACCCACAGGGTCTAATCAACAAAAGCACATGTTCCACTGGTGAGGGACAGGCCAGACGGGTAAACAGATGAAACAGAGGGCCTCTACAAGGTCTCCGCGACCTCCGCTCTCCCAAGGCACAAGCTGAAACTCATCACTCCAAAAAGCTAATGGAAAAAAGGGAGAAGGCTGGGGTAGGGAGAAGAGATCAGAATCTGTATTTGAGATTCTGGGAACTGAAAGATAATAAAAGGCTAGCTGAAGCCTAGCAATCCACTCTGCTAAAAACCCTATGTGCAGGCACAGAACAATGCTGATTTTACACTAGAAACCAGGAAACGAGGTGGAGGGAGAATGCAGGACAGCGCTGTGTTTCTACATTAGGATTTTTAAGTACACTGCAGGATTTCTGTCTCAGAGTACTCATTGAGTTACATCAGACTGTAATGGCCTGTTGATTTTGAGAGATTATGGCAGCACTGCTGATGCAGGGGGAGAGGAGATGGAAGGAAAGAGATGTGATGCATCAGCCAGCGTGCACACACATTTCGGATGAATACCTACACTCCTGTGCGAGAGAGACACGGTGGATTCACAGTAGGACCAGGACCAGGAGGGGACTGTGCACAGGACCCTGTTAGTAATCTAGGCTAGCACAGCAGCTGTTTTTGGTCGATCCCTGATCCCCACTTCATTCCCCTAGGGCAGCAGATGCCAAAAGCAACATTTCTGCAGGGGAGTCCCATCCAGGGCTGGCAGGACCAGAGGCACGCCACATGGCGTGGCATGGCAAGCGTAATGGAGGAGGTGAATCCCGTGTGTTCGAGGCGTGCAGCATGTTCCCGAGATGGATTCAGTCTCACTCTGCCAGGCTGACAACTTTGCCTGCCTGCCTTCCTCTCTCTCCTGTATTTCACAGAGAGATGGTATCCTTTCCTTTTCCTTTCTTTGCTCCCGGGCACAAGCAATCAAGAACAAAGGATGAAAGAAAAATGCAGGGGGGGAGTGAGGCAGGGGAGGGACATTTGAGAGTTAGGAAGCAATCTTTAGCAGAGAGAAGAGAATTAAAAAAAAAAAAGGAAGAAAGGAGATGCAGAGGCTTGGAAAAAACACAATATGCAAATGAGGCAGAACAAAAATCAGAGCTGGAAAAAAATAAAATAAAATCACACCAAACAAACCCACCTCTCCATAAGCTCTCTGTCTCTCAGACAGAGAGATGCCATCGGGGTGAGGTGTTCCCAAAGCCTTCTACCACCCTTCATCTCCAGCAGACACCCGTGGCTCACTGCAGGCAGGCAATCTACCCTCTGGGGCACAGTGAGGGAAGGGAAGAGTAAAGCGATTCTGGAGCAGTGAAAATCCTTGTTTTCTCTCTGAGGTAGGGAGCTGTGGGGCAAACAGAACCAGCCAGGTGCTTCTAACATGATGTTTGTCAAACAATCTGATTTCAGGCTTCACTGGAGTAGTCCCTCAGCAGCTGCTTTAATCTACCGCAGCACTTCTCCCCCACAGCAGGCTGCATTCCCCCTTGTTCCTCCTCCACTCTTCCACCAGGACAGAGGTCCCCCAGGAGCAGAGACCTCCACCCTGGCTGGCAGCAAGTTGCCTCGCAGACCGAACCACCTCAGGCCACACCACAAGCTAAGCAGGATCAGGCTTGAACTGGAGGTTTCCAAAGGGCATCCAGCTGCATGAGGAAAAGGGATATTTTGCTGCTGCAGATGACAGTACTGCTCTCAGTGCAGAGCCCTAACACTGCTCAGAGGTGGGTGTCAGCAAAGGTGGCCTCTTCCCTCTGGACTGTGGGGTAAATAACTCATCCATCAGCTTGTTCATTAGTGACACTGTAGCTGGTGTGTTATGACACACTGTAGGGCAGTTACCCTTCTACTCATCATCATATATTTCTTCTCCTTCCAAGCTATGGCAAAACATTAGCACACGCTCCTCAGCTGGGAACAGTGAGAGGTGTAAAAGGGAACTAGGAAGCAGCGGGATTCCTTGCTTTTAGACCAACTCTGGGGCTGACTCACCTGAAATGCCACTTTTAGCACCAGTAGTACTCTCCTTTCACATCAACAGCAGCTCCTTTCCCCCAGCTTTCTGTTCTCCTTCCTGCCTACAGTTCTACTCCAAACATTACTAGTTGTTTTTCCAGTTCTGCCTGCAAACATCTGAAGCTAGGGACCTATAAGCTATGGGTTGGTCTTTACAAAACAAAACACTAAAAAAAATTTTTATCAATATCAGAAAAATGGGTTATTACTTTTACTCACTACCAAGGAGCATCATTTAACTTAGTAAATATTAACTGCCTAGAACCACAAGTCACAGCTGTGTTAGAAGTGCTAGTTAGAAAACAATTTCAAGAAGCTGACAAATTCCACAGTAGAGGTGTCTATGCACCGGTGGGGCGTGTAAAGGCAAAGGCGAAGCCTTGCACTGTATTTTACAAAGGACTGCAGATACCAAGGTAGAGCGGAGAAGGGAAGCTGTGCACATATTGAGGGCAATAAGTTGTCTAAGGGGAAAACAGCAAGAGAACAAAAACGCAGCAGTGAGAAGGGGAGGGAGATGAGGACAGCAAGTTTTAGCAGAGATCTGTGCCAGGCAGATCAGTAACTCCAACCCCCTGCAAAGGTCTCTCACACCTCCAGCAACTCGAGTGGCTGTAGGCACCGGCTGTATTCCCCAGGAGCACCCTTGCTCCCAAGTGCGGCTCCCCCGCCCTAGAGACCCATGGGGAGGCAGAGCGGGAAGACATATGATGTCTCAGTTCACATCTTAGCGGGGTCTGTGTCCCCATCAGTAAGAACCGCCACCACAACTGACACTAATTGGTTCTCTTGTTGTCATGCTGCAGAGGTGACAAGGACCACATGGGCACAGACAAGAAGCCTCCCTCTCCCTAGTCCCCTCAGGTCATGGCTAGGTACCCTGGTAGGAACGGTGCATGTGCATAGCTAGTATTACCACAATGTGTGTGATGCTTGCTCCGTGAATAAAGAGCATCACTATCTGGAGCTGTCGAGCCTGCGTCACTCACTGCAAGAAGCAGGGGGGGGAGAAGACAACTACCAGCTTAAACCAGATTTTACTGGTAGGAACACCACCACAATCCAGGCTCTCGGGGACTTTACAAGGGAACCTGAAACGTTACCAGCTGCAGTTGCAGCCTCCGTACCCTCCTTCAGCCTGGAAAAACAACGGTTAGCACACGTGTGCGTTAGTGCATGCATGTGTTTGCATGAGCCTGCAGTGCAAACATATACAATAAACAGCGAGGAAGAAAGAGATTGTTGTTTGAAGCTCAAAGAACCTATTTGTAAAAACCAGTGTGCAAGTGAGAATGAAACATAGGCAAGAATTACTTTCATCTTTCTGGGAAGGAGAGGGGGGCAGGGAATTAAGCACACACACACCCCGAGCAATACCCAGGAAGAATTATGCTGCTCGTGATAAATGCACTTTTCTGGTTCTGTGAAAAATCTGACATAATGAAAGTACCTTGAATGCAATTACCGGCACTTGTTTAGCATGGCAGGGCATTGCACTGCCACTGGGCTCGCTCCTCTCTGCTCCCAATTAGCATGCCAAGTACTCCAGCCACACACATGGGCTCACGGGTCAGGGATTGGCGCGGAGGAGCAGCAACCAGCTACCTGCCCTCCAATGAGGGAGCGAGCGATGTGCTGGAAAGCTCCGGCTTCCTTCATTTTACATCCTCCCATCCCTATCACACTCTTTTCCTCCACTCCTCCAGGGTCTCTGGAGGCAGTGATAAAAACCGCAAACTCTCCCCCTCCTCTCTCAGCTGGTCTCATTCACGGCTCATGGCAGACCCAGTTTCCTCTGGGGACTCACTAATGAAGACGGCCAACGTTAATCTCTTTCCCCCTCCCTGACGGGTCGATTTATAGTTCCACGGAGAGTCCTGGATTGCAGCCAGAGGGCTTGACACATTCTTCTTGTTCCAAGACGGAAGGGGGGGAAGAGACAGGCGCGCGCGCGCGCGCACACACATACACACACACACTGAAGACACACGCACATTTATGATTTGGATTTAGCTAGAAGATGCAGCTGGAAAACCTGCTTACCTGTTCCGAAACGGCAGCTGAAGGGAACAGTAATCAACAGCGCTTTTGTATATATGTGTATACTCCAAACATCTTTGTGTTTCCATAGCACCTCTTTCAGCCCAGAGACCCCAAATCACAGGGATCATTCCCTCATCACCAGGATGAAATAAAGCATCAGTTGTGTGCCAGCAGCATTACCCGTGAGTCATTAGGAGAGGAAGCGAATGATAACTTCTCCAGGATAAACGGCAGGGGGAGGGGAAGGGGAAATTTTACACGGGCAGAAAGTAATGAACTGGAATCTGGCCAGGACACCAAGGTTATTGTCCCCTCGTCTCATGAAAAGTGTGGTGGGATCTTTAACAATCAATTGAGCGAGGCCTCGGCTCTACCTCTCATCCATAAGAGGTTCCAGCAGTAGTTGCAGCTTCTCCAAGAGCAATGCTGGTGTATGGGCTCGGAAGCGGTTCAGAGAGAAATGCACCCCTCTGGCACCCACCACCTGCCTTTCTATGGCGCTGCGTGGTACTGCGTGCACTGGAACTCCTCGGACCTGTCAGTCCCATAGCTGCACCTTCAAAGGAAACTGGAGAGAAGGAAAGACTCGGATATTTTTTACCGCTGAGCTATAAGGGAGTATCCCTTCCTCCACACCAGCATTTCATTTTTTCCCCATTTGGCAGTCGCTGCCGTAGTCTCACTGCATCCCCTAACTTGATGCTATTTGTTAGTTCAGTTCCCCGTCCGCACACCGGACTCACCCGTGATGACAGCACGGCTCTGCTAATAGGGTCAGTCAGTGAGCTACTGCTGCAGAGCCGCAGGGGAGCACAAAACACTGGCTTTATTCCTGTAAGACCTATACATTACCTCCTCGCCCCCGCCCCCTCAGGAACCAAGTGGTGGATTTAAAAGGAGCACTGTCAAGTCATTTAGGCCCATTATTTTGCACTAGAAGAAATGGCCTTTACAAAGCTCAATGGAAGCACACTCTCATTCCATCTTTAAGTAATCTTGAAGGTTTCAATTGCAGGGCTGTAAACCACAATGCAAAAAAGCACAGACAAATAGATCAGATCAGATATGAGACTGCCCAGACACAGAGTTCCACTTGCCAAGCTGACTGCAGAGCAAAAATAGAAATGAACGCTGCACATAATTATAGTATTTTACATTTCCACTGCACTTTCCATCCTGAAAGATCCCCAAGTACACACACATGTGCATGCATGTGCATACAGAGAGGCAGGACGCTGGGAAAATTCACTTGCTTGTGAAAAAGACCAAGAAATCATGGTCCAGTAATAACAGCTTGTACTGAACCAAAGCTTTCATTAACACACACACACACACACACGCGCGCACACAAGCTCATCAAAAATCATTATAATGTGAAACAAGACTAAGCCAAGCCACAGCAATCTGTAGATCAGCAGCTCCAGCACTTCTGCTGCTGCTCAGCGTTTCCCCCAAAACAGAAGATTAGAAACTGATCTTTTATTAGCTCTCACCCTCTGTTTCCCAGGGAAGCCCAAGGTGCCAATTCCACTTTGCTACCACAGGGCAGGGGCAGCTCTGCAGCTGTCGATCCCCAGCCCTCCCATCTCCTGCTGTCCAGCACTTTGCAGCCTGTAAGCATGCACATCCTCCAGCCCTGTGGGCTGCAACGGCCCAGTTTTGCAGACAGCAGAGCACCCGAACAGGGGAGCCAAAGCCAGGGACAGTGCCCTAACCACGGTGCTCCTCTTTCCCTCCTGGCAAAAGAGCCAGTGTCAGGTACAAAGGCCTGTTCTTCAGTTGCGCGCCACCCAAGATGCTCCGAGCAAGGATGAAAAGAAACGGGCCAGGAAAAAAGAGCACTGGAAGATAAGCAGGAGCAGAGACATGCCACTCTGGCAGAAACCTCCAGCTTTCTCAGGAGGCTGGAGGCAGGGGAGAGAAGAGCAGGCGCTAGCTCGAGCCTCAGCCTAGGATGCTGGGTCACTCCCTTCTCTTTCCCGCATGTCTGTGGCAAGTCAGTTTTGTCTTCCACATATTAAATATCTCATAGCAGTTTAAACTCCCATCTGAGTACACAGGCGTTTCGATGTTGACTTGTGGCCAAGCATATGAAGAATGAGGGTAGGAAGTTCAAGAGGAGACAGAGAAGGCGGCGGCTCTGAGGGCACTACAGAAACGAACTGATAGGTCAGGAGGGGGGAAGGAAACAGTCTGAGGTTATGAAATGGTACAACAGCTGGCTAGATAGAGCTGGGATTTTTTTTTTTTTCGTTAATGAAAAACAGGAATCTCACCAACAATACAATGTAACCAAGTGTAGTACGCAACTACCCGTTCAGGGAAGAGCCTCCCTGCTAGTAGCCTTAGCCCTTACACTAGCACAAGGCTGATATCTGCTTTTGATGCCCCTCACAGAAGAATCCGTTCACTCAGCGACATGCTGCAGGCATGTCTGAGGCTCAGTCAACTGGCACATGCCCCTCTCAGCGGAGATTTTGGGGAAGGAAGAAATTTTGTCAAGGACACTGCAGCAACACCCTCCCCTACACTAAGAAACAGCCATAAGATTCTTAGCATCCAGAGAGGACTCCAGGTTTTAATAAGGTCACATCTGAAAGAGCCCCACATAATAAGCTGCATGGAAGTCAATTTATCGACCTCAGCACACAGGCCTAAGTCAAGCCTGCTGGGATTCAAAGTTGTGGTTGCGGAGTGTGTAGGCAATTCATACCTGATGCTCGAGGCCATCCCCTCTGGCTACAAATGGGAGACCAATGCGATTTCTTAAATTTCACTTAGTTTAATAGTCCAGTGCATTATTCAGAAATGCAAGGAAGAGCCTGCTTAAAATAGGATTTTTATTTTGACAATGTCACTTTAACAACAAATAGCTGGCTGCTCAGTTCCCTTAGCGGGCAGACAGCAGGTGCTCAGCTGGCTGATTTAGCAGCAGCCGCAACTGCCACCACAAGCTGCTGGGTGCAGTTCACAGCCTGCAATTCCCTGCTCCCACAATGGGACTGCAGATTCCTAAGGAGGGGAAAGGACTAACAGGAGTCAGAGAAGAGGCATGGGGGCAAGCTTGGGGTGAAGGATTCTTAAATTAACAAACAAGCCTCACTGCCACTTCATTGGGACACCCTCATCAGACCCTGATGGGCACCCATGGCAGCTGCCTTCCCCCGGCCTTGTGCGCTCCCCCTCCTGCGTAAGGGAATGAAACACTGCGGTCAGGAGACTCCTTTCCCCTCCCAAAAATAACATACCCACTTTTTACCTGCATGCAACATTAGCCAGATACTCCAGGGTCTTCTGAAACCCTCCACAATGGCTTCCTTTTATGAAATCAAATCAGAGTCTTCAGCCCTGCCTTAGTAAACAACTAGAAAGCAAGAAAACCATGTTGCACAGCCTTGTGCTTGTAAAGCCTGCAGAAAAGCAGGGCTATGGCAATATGTCTTAGCAGAGGGAATGGTACAGCAAGTGGCTTGTGGCATGAGATTGCTAGAGATGACCTTAAAATAACCTTTAAAGTTAAAAATAGACAGGTGCATGAGACTTTGCGGGGTTTTTTTTTTGTTTTAGTTTGGGGATTTTATTTTCTTTTTAAAAACTTACTACATAAAGAACATCAAGACTAAAATTCTGGCCATTTCCTTTACCTCCCCCATCTTCCCCATCTAGCAATGGAAGTTTTTTCTAGGCTGAAAGACTATGACAATCAGTGGACCAAGAAAATTATGTCCTCCTAAACAGCGAGAAACTGAAAGCTGTGATGTTAAAAGGGAATGTGATTTTACTCAGCCCACATCAAAGTCTGGTTGGTCTTTACTTGCTTTTGCTACTGTCTATACCAAGACTTGTATTATTAAGTTGTTTTAAGCTGAAGACAGCCAGTAGACTCAAAACTCTCCTACCTACAATGAAAATATTAGAGCTCACATAAACATCCGTTATACCTCAGCAGCAGTTCTCTCACTAAAGCCCCCCAAAAAATTAAAACACAGACCACACATTACTCTTCATTATAGCCTTAGATACATCAGGCTTGATGACTACCATTTTTAAAATCCATCATGGTGGGGTGGAGGGGGGAGATAAATTGGTACAAGCCCCGTGTAAAACAAACATTCCCTTTGGGTCATCTTTAAAACTAATCTGGACATGACACCAGAAAGCACGCTTAAGGAGACAAACAAAAACCTTCCAATTGTTTTATAAGCATTCTATCAGCGGAAGAGGCCCGAGTAAAAATAATACTATATGACTGTATTAGCTGACTGTTATTGTTGGCTATTCAAGCAAAGTAGGGCTTCAACAACCCAGAATTTACAGGACTGGGAGCCTGGTGGGTCTCTGGTTTTGATTTGTGCCAATTCACATTCACTCATGCTCTTGGATAAGTCATGATGCAGTCAGCAACTTCAGCCCAGCTGGAAAACTGGGTTAAGCAAGCAGTGGATGTTCACCGAAAACTAGGGCTTGCCTGCACAGGGACATACAGGAGAGGCAAGCTGAAGTACTTTAAGCAGACAGGTAAAATGGCATTAAATCCCTGCGTGGACAGATTTATACAGAACTTGTCCCTGATTTGCCTGCTTCACTACTAAACCAATTTTTATTAAATCAGCTGAAAGTTAATTTAAATCGAAATAAGGGTATGGTCAGATCAGCCAAGCAATCCAGTCAGTGCGGGCTAACAAGTTGCTGTCCTTTCAGTTAGATATTGGTAACTCACCATATGTGCTTCCAGTCTTCTGTAACGCAAAGAATCTTACAGCAACCTCAGAGAAATCTCCCACAAACTGTTTTTGTGCTACTTAAAAATCAGAGGGGACAGTTTGGCTGGGAGTCAGCAATCTGGTATGTTGGCAGGGGCAGGCTACAAAGGATGTCCTTAGAGTTGCCAGTCTAGCACCATTCCCCAGCTCCAAATTAAATAGACAGTCAAACTTTCAATTTTCCCCAAAAAAAAAAAAAAAGACAGAAATACAGCTTTCAACCTGCTGGGATGTTGTCTCAGGAACACCCAGAGACGTTGCCACCAAGACGGAGCATTCATCTGCAGCAGGACGTTTTCCAGCACCACAGTCACTTGACAGAAACAAGAAGCCAGGCGAGGGCTGTTGGCAACTCTTACACACGCTAATCCAGGACTGGGCAGGGACTCAAGAAAATTACTTCCCAACTTCTTCCCAACAGTGACCCCAGCCGTGCACCTGCCTCAAGAGATGCCGGCACGCCTTTATGGCCCTGACAAGATGCCTCTCATGCATTGGCTTCCTCACTTGGAGGAGGGCCCCCAAACCACACGGGCTCAACACTGGGTGGACAGACCTCCTGTGAGTGGACATGGAGAGCTGAGCTCATCGCTGAATACAGGGGAAATACAGAGCTGGCACAGTAGTGTTTCCTGAGAAACAACAAGTTGCTGGCACCAGGGAAAATGCTGTTTTAGCGTCTACCTGATTTTCTGTCCTTTCTGCCCCAGGGTTACATCGCCCTTGATTGGGATTTTGTAAGAGTGAGAGTGCAAGGATGGAAGAGAGATGCCACTGCTCCCCCAACCCTCCTATGTCGGGAGACGGCTGGGGGTGGGCTCAGTCCATCGTACCCATCCATACCATAACGCCTTCCAGCCAACCTGTCGATGTGTCACGAGGGCCATCCTCTCCCGGCTGTTCTATCTAATCAGAACACACTAGCACCAGGGATCCTCGCTGCTTGCTCTCTCCCCCTCTCACCAGGGCTACGCAGCATTAATTCTTCGCCAGCAGCCCTCGCTCTCCTCGTGCATGTTCCTCCTCACGGCTCCATCAAGTGCACCTCTGCTCCGACCCACTGCCCCACACCGCAGCCCTGGCCGCCGGGCTCCTGACGCCCAGGACCCACAGCTGCCCCAGCCCGGCTGCCCCCCAGCCCTGGAGGCACTCTGTGTGTGTTTGGAACAGGAAAGCAGCAAAACCCCCATTGCCCCGGGGAGCTGGCTCAGACCACCAGCCTCATCCTGCCTGCAGTTTAACTAGCACGTTAAGGCTGGAAGGGGAAAATGCCCAGTGCCCCCCCACCCACATCTCCTTCTGCAACCCCACCAGCTCCCTCCCCTCTCCAGCTCCCCACCGTAGCATAAATCCTTTTGTTTCTCATCAGAAATACAGCAATTATTTCAGAAAAATCTCTCCCCTCACCACTGGTAGAAATACCACAGTCTGAGACAGTAGCTCTCTTGATGATCGCAGACGGTGGAATATTCCAGAAAAAGAGGAAGATTTGGGGAGGGGAGGAGGTATCTAGGATCCAATCTTCTTCTTCTCCCTGCCAACCCCCCTCCATCTCTAGCAGATTTCATTTGTATCATCAGGATTTCTGCAAAATTTTCACCCAAACCTTACTCTCTCCCATTTCAACTCCTGGCTAAGCTCAGCCAAAGGTACACAAGAGTAACATGCTGCTCCACTTTTCTCACAGGCTGGACAAATAAGTCTTCAGCTAGCCACATGCAAGCCATTAAAAATATATTAACATACCCAGCAAGGTCTGTCACTTTTTCTTTCTCCCCCTACTGCCCCCCCCCTTCTTAAACAGAGAGAAGGAAGAAATCTTGCCACAGTAACAAGAGGTTTTCATCAAGTCTTATTACCTCAAGCACAGCCGCACACCACAGCCCCCACAGAGAACAGCCTTTGGTTCCTGCTGTCATTAAAGGAACGAAGATCTTAAACAAAAATTAAACCCAGGACAGCATGAAGTTGGGAGCACACAAACAGATAAGGCAGGGAAGGGTGCGTGAAAGCCGAGTGGAGGAGCAGAAGCAGAGCCACCAGGCAGGGCTCCACTCAAGAGGCTCAGGAGGGATGGGGCAGGTTAAACATGTCCTGCAGAGCAGGGCAGGGGCAAGTATTTTCAAAGTTTCAAGACTGTATCAAGAGGTATGCTATATTTGCTGGAAACTTAGTGACACAGCAATGTCCTGGAACATTAATAAGGTTCAGGGTAAAACCAGACCAGCAATTACAATCAACTAGAAGCTTTTTCTAAGTCTGAGATGTTGCACAACAAGGACTATTTTGCACACTCTTTGACACATGTCCATTTTCACTCCAGGGGGTCTTCGACCCTTCCGAATGGCATCATGGCCCACGCTTCCCCGAGCAGCTGCACAGCACATCTTAACCTGCAGCAGCTGCTCTACGCCTGAAGCAGGTGGCTGCTGGTGTTACTAGTTTGGGAGGAGGGTTTGAAAGGCAGGAGGCAGTAACTCTACATTTAAACAAGGGATTTCTATACCAGGGGGTTGTTAGTCAAAGGGCTATCAAGTCAAAGTGCCCTTAAACTGTAGTTTCTCAAGTATTTCTTTGGGCAAATCGCTGGGTTAAGCAGCTTTCCTCTCCACCCTGGCTACTTTAATCCAGCTCAATTCCCTGATCCAGTTCAGTGTGCAGCAGCACGTTCAGCTGCACTGGCACAGCTGAACAAGCAGCTCAGGAGCAGCAGCAGCAGCAGGGGCTGCTGAAAACAACACTCATAAAACTACACCCTGGGATTCAACAGGCATGGCACTTAGCCCCAGGAGACCAAGATGCTGCATGCAAACCCCATGAAAATAAAGATAAGGGAAGAGGGATCCCTCCTGCATGGCTAACTGGAAAGAGATGACCCGAGTCAAACACGACATAAAAAACCAAAAATCTGGTGACAGCGTGGCCATGTTTTATGCACCTTTAGATGAGACATAAGTTTTATTTCTGCCATGGGAATGGGGGAAAGCAAAAAGCTCTCCCTTGCAAAGCAGGCAGTACAGTCAGGAAAGGCAGAGCTATGCAGAAGAGCCGATGATGGCAAAGCACCAATGAAAGGTAGACAAGGACCTCTGAGGAACAAGGAGGAGGATGAGAACCCACGGCACGTGAGGAGTGGGAACTGTGTGGGGACACCACAGAAATAACTCCCTGGAAGAGCAGTGAGGAGCAGAAGGGAGCCAGGACATGAACTGCATTACACAGAGGCAGGATGGGGATGTAGAGGGGTCTACCCTGGGCACAGGGGGCAGGAGAAACACTAAGGAAGCTACTTCAGACCTCTGGTGTCACAACTATTCCAGTTGTGAACAGTTTAACAGGTCATTATCTGAACAGTTCATACACTGTCTGGTTCTGGAGTAATTACATCCATTCTGTAAAAAGACATCACATAATGAGGTCTACCAATATCACAGAAGCAGATAGGAGAGTAAGCAAAATGTCTGACTCTACTAGGAACAGACCAGAAAATAGCACTGATTTCATAATGATATGATACAAGTCAAAGATATATTCACCTCTGCAGCACTGAAATGTGCTCAACTCATCCCACCTTGGAAAGGGATGATACAAGGGATGGAGGGGGTTCAGCAAGCAGCAACAACAAAGGGAAGAGACCTGGAAGACAGCAAATGCTTACGAGAAGTCCACACGTGCAAAACAGCTATGTGCTAGGGGGAAACATAAAAAAGTCTTCTAGTGCAACCAGACTATTACTCCGTACCAGGGCTGCGACACAGTGGGTGCATGCTCCTCTTCCCAGGAAACCCATCCATCCTCTTGCAGCCAGCCACCGCAATGTGGCAGTAATTGCCATCAGCCATGGGAGAGCGCCATCCCGTGAACAGAGAGCGAGGCAGACTCTTTCCCCACACCTGCCAAACTGCATACAATGCACGGAGAGTCTTCACTGTGGAGCCTCATGGTTGGTATTTCCACAGCCTCACAGACAAATGGCTTGGCTGGGTTGCTCTCCCTACCCATTTCAACATAGACGGTCCAAACTCTGTCACGTAAAAGAAATTGAGAGACCTGCTTTAAACCAATTGCAGGAATATACTGGAGCCTTACCCACACTCCTGAGTTTGACAGCAATGTAATTAGGTCAGGGGATAGCTGCGCTGTAACAGATTCCTTGGACTTGGCTCTATCCAAGGTAGACACGCACACGAATGCAGCTTCAGCTTGTACCTGCTCACTTGCCAGCAGCCTGGATTCTTGAAAACCTACTCCAAGCGACTAGCCTGTCTCAGATCACAACTCAGGCCCTTGATGTGGGCTCCCAGCTCCATACTTCTGCAACGGCTTCCAACAGTAGCGCTAAGGACAGTGGAGTTTGAGCCAAGGTACAGCTGCCTGCAGCTGAAACAGGCCTACAATAAATGCCAGAGGAGAAGGGGGGCAGGCTCTAGGCAGCACGTGCAAGGAAGGCACTTGTATTGATGCAGGCTAAGGTCAGCCCAGGGACCAGGAGTTTGACACCCATGATTAAAGCATAATCAAGAAATGTTTCCTGACAGTGAAGTCTATTAGGCTGTGGAACAGGCTCTCATGGGAAGCGGGGGAAGCCTCATCCCACTGTCTCTGTAAGGAGCGATGGGGCAGGCAGTAGAGAATTGAGACCCAGGACTGGTGAGACGGCCTGATGGGGCCAGTCCCACAAGATGCCTCTTTCAGGAGTAACACTGACTTAAGAAATTCCCTCTGCCCCTCCTGCAACATCTCCCCAGTTCTGCCAACATGTGCTTGCAAGGCAGCACCGTTGACTAGATCACTGTAGCCTTGGTCATTTCACTTATTTGGAGGGATTGGGCTTTTGACCCACATCAGATCACTGATGTATTTTACACCATGGTCCTACCAATGGTTCCATCCACACAACCGATGGGATGACAGTGGTGGTACAGGACAGGAATGTGACGTGGGAGGTAAGGAAATAGGAATTTCTTAGGCCGTGCTATAGGTATCTTTATACTAACCCTGTGTGCATGAATTCATGCATAGAAAGGCAGTGGAAGATGCAACTAGGGTGGAGGGTGTTAACTAAACCATGATTTAGTATGGTCAGGCTTGTGTAATTGGACATGACCTAACATATATAGAAATTATCTTAATTTACAGCAGAGAATGTCCCTGTTAATTATATATGGTATCAAGTAAGTTTCTGACACACTGGGCTGGTACTAACTTAGTGTTTTAGGTCTGAAAGACTGTCTCAGTTTCAACTTTATTTGCCTCTCTTAAATGTTTCCTTTTAATATTTTTTGAATGGGGGAAAGATCAGCTTGCTTTTGAACGGTGCAGATTGACAGGAACACATATTTTGCCCCATTTAAAGCTAGCAGACGCCTATCTCCCTTTTTGGTTTGTTTTTTTTTTTTTGTTGGGGATGGGGGAAAGGAGGTGTTAAGAACATCACAAAAGTTCAAAATTAGTGTCTCAACTTGTAACACACTTCCCCTTCTCCCACAACACTGGTTGCAGAAGCTACCCACGGCTGACACTACTCATGAAGCTCCATATGGTTCTGCTTCCCTTCATTTTTCCTCAGCCTGACAAACTTTGGCACTGCTCAGGTTTTCCCAGTCCTTAAGAAACAGGAGACATTCCAACAATTCCAGCTTCTCCTTCCTTTGCTTTTACAAAGCTCCCATGGTGCCATCTATGAAAAACCTACTGTAATGGCAAAGCATAAAGGCAAATTTGTCTGAACATCACCAGTGCTGTAGAATTTTTCATATTGCACTTAGTATTGGTAACAATTACTTACATTGCGTTAGAGTTGAAGGAATTCAGTAACATCAGGGTCCCTCATGCTCAGCACAACGTACACATACAGCAACAAACATCTGTGCCTGACTAACAGGCTAGTAAAGTTATTTTATTTAAGGTAGAAAGGCTTCAAAATGGAGTGTCATTTTAAAGCACCCATGAGTTGACAACAGTTTGTACAATTATCACAAACCACTCAAAGAAAGCTTCCAGTACACCCGGGAAGTAACCATGTACACAGTGAGTACCCTGTACGCACCATAACTCAGCAAGTGCTTTTTGCAGCTCCCTTCTACACTTAGTCATGAAGGATATAGATCATTACAGCCTCCAGCTATAGAGCTTTAGCTCACAGAGTAGCAGCTCTCACTTTTAGCTCTGGAGATCCCCAGTTCAATCTGCTGCGTGTCAGCCAAGAGGGCAGCTGTCATATAATTACAGCCACAACTTTGCATGTGAAAAAGTAGGGAGAGTGAACAGAGATCTTATTATAGAATTCCGGTTGCAACCTGCTGAACAGCTCCCTATTTCAAGTAACTTCTTGGGGGGAGAGGAAAGTCTTCCAACTCAGCTTCCCAATTCTCTCCATTTTGCAGGAGAAATCAGTGCTGCTTTGCAAAGAGTCTTTTGTTACAAATGCACATGTATATTAGATGAAGCACGCAAGTGCAGAGCCAGGAGTAAGGCTCTAGTCCCTTATCAGTCCAAAAAAAAAAAAAAAAAAAAAGAAAAAAGACTTCTCATTGCTGCAACCAAGACACCTGAAGTCCAACAAGGCATCTTAGTTTCTTTCTGAACTATAACCATTCACCAGCAGCCAAGACATTTGGCGATGCAATTTAAGTATTAAAATTCAACTTCAAGAAATCTTAACTCAGTTACACCTTGTTTTCTTCAAACCATACATACAAGCTCTCAGGGAGACTTAACAAAACAGAGAATCCAGGAGAGTCTGTTTGAACTATAAAGGTACAAGCCATGGCAAAAAAATTCAGTCTCAAATGAAAAGATTTTTTAATGAGTGCAACACAAAACAATTAGACCAAGTTTCTTCTTACCCGTTAATCTTTCTGCAGATCCTTCTGCACACACACAGCAATTTGAGCCAAACTTTTTTCCAAGCCAAGATGTTCAAAAACAGAATTTGAAACAATGTGATCCAGTTTTAAAGAAACATTAGCTTTCCTCCAACAATTATTCTAGAAATCTGCCTTTCCTCAGTAAAGCTGTATCAGACTTAAGATATAGATTAAATTCTCTGCAGAACATTCTCCTCTCCTAGATAGTCCCATCCATCCATCCATCCACGATCCAGCAGCACAGAACCTGTGGGTCCCCCATTGCCTGGGGTGAATCAACCACTTTGGACCGTGAGTAACAGATGGGAGCTAACTCTCCAACTTCCTGCAAACTACTTACCTGCTAAGTAGACCAATCTGACTCAAACTGTTCACTACCTGCCTGCAAGAACACAGACTCGCTGAAACACGTCAACTAGTTCATGCATGCTATACCAGTGGCCCTTCAAAACTCCTCAAAACGCAGTGCTGTGCTTCCAACAGGATTTGAAGGAGAAGTACCTAGTAGGCAGCCAAGCTGGAAGGTATTCAGATGATTGCTAACACCAAGCGCAAGCCTGCAACAGTTAACTCCAGAATTCACTAACGCTTGGTATTTAAACGAGCTGAATTCTCTGGTGACATCCTCATCAGCCTCATTTCTGAAGACCCCTTTTTCATTTGGCTCAGAGCATCTTCTGCTCCTCACTTCAAGCAAGACCTACTCAGGAAACACACAAACTACCTGACCATCTCCCTCCCTTTGGAGGAGGGTGAGGGAGAGAATCGAGGACACGAAGCCCAGTTTTGAAGAAAGCTATGTGCAGCTGCAGCAGCACAGAAACATTTGGGGCTGATTATACACACACAGCAAAACCCTGGCTGGGCTCATCCCACAGAAGGGACCCATAAAAGCTTCACCTCTCCCTCACCTATTGCAACCAGGCAAAGCTCACGAACATCTGAACCACACTTGTTGCAAACGTCCAATGAAAGCAGTACAACCCTATGCAGAGCTGACTGAAATGAGACACCGTTATGCTATTTTCTGGTATTATTTCTGTAAATTTAGCACTGCTAAAAGGTTCCAGATAGACATTTTCTGGAGACCAAAATCCTTTGCCTAGCCTGAGAAGATACGCAAAGACAACAGCAGCAAAACATATACGTGCTTTTCTCATCTCTCCCAGCCTGCCGAGGCTGAAATGACTGACAGAGGTCCAAAATGAGGCACACACATAAATTATTAATATAGCACTAGTAGTCTCACTGTTGCTGTGACAGTCTAAAGACTTAACAGAGGCAGGCTCTGCAGGGAAATATTACTTTACTTCAAAATCATTCATTCAGGAAACTTACATACTGAGGAGAAAAGAATCATTCTGCAGCACACTCTGTCAAACCCCTCAGCTTTAAGACCCTTTGTTTCTAAAGCAAAAGCAATTTTAACAAGAACAGGAAATCAACGTGAACCATAAGGCGTTTGAGATTTTGAGTGAGCAACACTGGAACAGCATTACTTCTGGACACAAACCTTAAGACATCTTCTCATGCCTGACTGGTGTGCTGATTTTGGCTGGGACAGAGTTAATTTTTTTCATAGTAGCTAGTATGAGGCTGTGTTTTGGATTTGTGCTGAAAATAGCATTGATAATACAGAGATGTTTTCCTTATTGCTGAGCAGTGCTTACACAGAGTCAAGGCCTTTTCTGCTTCTACCCCACCCCACCAGCGAGTAGACTGGGGGTACACAAGAAGCTGGGAGGGGGCACAGCCGGGACAGCTGATCCCAACTGACCAAAGGGATATCCCATACCACATGACATCACGCTCAGCATATAAAGCTGGGGGAAGAAGAAGGAAGCGGGGGATGTTCAGAGTGATGGCGTTTGTCTTCCCAAGTAACCGTTACGTGTGATGAAGCCCCACTTTCCTGGGGATGGCTGAACACCTGCCTGCCCATGGGAAGGCGTGAATGAATTCCTTGTTTTGCTTTGCTTGTGTGCGCGACTTATTAAACTGTCTTTATCTCAACCCACAAGTTTTCTCACTTTTACTCTTCTGATTCTCCCCCCTATCCCGCTGAGGGGAGTGACCAAGTAAGTCGCTGTATGGCACTTAGTTGCTGGCTGGGGTTAAACCACAACACCTGGAAAGTCCATCCCACTTCTGAGAGCCAGATAAGTGTTTTGTCTCTGCAGCCTCTCTGCTGAAAGAGCCAAGTGGCATACCAGCAAGAGGATAATGGGTAGCCGTGCACTAGCAAGTGGAAGGGAGCCAAAAAGCCACTTCAGTTTGCTGCTCAGGCTGCAACCTGTGCTTTAAGCCCATGCAAGGCTCTGGATTCACATTCTCTCTGACCTTTTATTTCATTCCAGGTCTCAAGCTATACCTGCTGCCACAGTAGCCATGTACCCATAAGCAACACAGAGAGATGTGGCTTCGTACTGATCTATTTGCTTTCTCTCCCCTGTTGCAAGTGGAACAGTTTATACAGGGGTATTAGTCTGTTTTACATTAATTTCTAGAACTGGGACAAATGACCTGAACTCTGACATTTCTGACAGAAGTTAAATTATTTTCATCTTTCTCAGTAATCAGAATAGATTTACTTTTCATTTAAAACACCAAATTTCCCTCCCAAAATATGCGAAGTAGTTACTGAAATGTTTTCTTTACCAAAGCCCTGCAAAGCCTAAGATTATTAATAACATTTTGAATACAAAGAGGCACAACATTGCTCCATACCAATAAAAAAAACAGAAAGCAGACAAATTTTCACACAATAAAGTTGTTAATTTTGAAAACTAGTACCTTCTATTAAAAATTCTTGCATTTAAAAAAACAAAAAGGTTTCCAATAACTCTAGATACTTATGGGGGCAAAGAAAAAGAGACCCTACCCCCAGCTGGATGGCATTCCTCTCTTTGGATGCAATGTGGTAACATTTGATTGACGCATCTGATCCATTCCAAAACTCCAGGCGATGTTTTAATCATCAATGGGCAGAATCCTATTAATTTTCAGGAAAAAAAAATAGAAAAAACAGAGTAGAATATGGAGGCAGGACACAGAGCACCTGGCATTTGTCTAGCAGATCCAGCTGATTTAGCTAGGTCCATAATAATCAACAGACTAAATACTGAGTTGATGGCAGAAACTCACATCTACCAATATAAGCCCCTTCCTCCCCTCCACCCTCTTTCTGCCATCTCAGCTCAACCCATTCTCCCAACACAACCCAGAACGTTAGTCCCATACCAAAAGAAATTAAACAGGAATAGGGAAAGGAGTGGGAAGGGATAAACCAAGGTAAATAGAGGTAGTATAAAGAACCCGTTGGCATGCAACCGAGAGCCTACACAGGCCCTTGCTGCAGCAGAAAACAGGAGATCAGGCACATACGAGAAGATGGCAGGAGAGCAGATGCGAGAAGGTGAAGGTTCAAGTGGTCCCTGAGCTCAGGGGGTTAGAAATGGCAGCAGGCAGAGTACAGAAGTGAGCCCCAGCATGCACAACAAGCTCAGCCTTCAGAAGCAGCAACGCACCAGGTGACCCGCTAGCTTGGTGTCTGCTGTGATAAGCATTTTCATTATCGACAGGCATGGTATAAGAAATATGGTGTGAACCTTCCACGTTAAACAAGGCTTCCCAGTCTGCCCATAAGTTCATTTTGCTATCAGCCAAACCCAGATTCAACACTATCAGCCACTTTTGCTCTGAAACAAGTCTCCACTTGCAGTCTTGTACCGACCAGTTGTTCCTTACACCTGTTCTGTGCTCCCAAGTCTTGGGAGGATTAGCAGCAGAGAAGAGTTGGATGGAGAAAAGTAGGGAAGGCAAAAGAAAGCTGACGTACTGCAAAGGGAAGGGAACAGCAGGCTGACGATGGAATCTTACAGTAGGAAAAGTGGTTGTTACAGTGCAGAGCAGAAGCTGGGGAAAACAGGAGGGGGCTGTTAGCAAAAAGGCAGCAGGCGAAGGCATGCCACTGCAGGGAGCGGGAAGGGCACGTAGCCCAGGTCCGATACATCAGGTATCACCACCAGAGTCTTACACCAGCCCTTAAAGCCTCAACAGCTGACTGGGAGGCTCTAGGCTCAGCAACAAGCAGGATCTGCCACAAGCATGCCTGCCTGGCAGCTTCAGGTAGTCATTTAAGGCATCTCAGGTCTGGACCATTAAATACCCTGAAGATAAGGACACAGACCTTGAATTCAACATGACACGGTCACGTGGAGCTCGCACAATGAGAGAAAAATATGCTCCCAGTCCTGACAAGGGCTGCACAGCTGCAGCTCATGCCTCCCTTAGGCTCCTCAGAGCAAGCGGTTGCATACCCAGCCAGACTGCCTTTGTAACCAATCCCCCCGGCCCGTCAGGAGGGCCTGAACCCTGGACCATCAGCAGTGAAAGCACAAACCTCCACCTCACGCTCTAAATAATTAAACTCTGTGGGAGCAGCAGCAGACTCATAAAACTCTTACACAGACCAAGCCAGCCATTAATGGGGGTCAAAGATGAACGCTCTATTTTTTTTTAAGTGTGCTTTGATGCGTGGGGAGAGTGGTGAGAGGAGATCTTCATTACCCTCTCTGGTACCTGATGAATTTTTCCTTTCCTGGCTATCAACACCTCCTACTTCCACCCGAACCCCGTACTGCTGGCAATCATCTGGACAGCCAGAGACAATCAGAAGGTGTGTTTGGACGACATCTGTGCTGGCCGGTCACCTGCAGGTAGGGAAGCAAGAGACCTCGCTGAGCAAAGCCAGGCTCTACCAGAGGCTCAGCCGGTGCTTATTACGAGGTTTGGGTTTCACACAGATGCCGCCGGGTGGAATCCCAGGGCCAGCGTGATGCCAAAAGTCATGCAAACCACAACCTCGCACACCATCTCCCCTACAGCAAGGCACAGAGCAGAGCACAAGCCAGTAAAATCTGTCGGGATTATTAGCTTGGGCTCGGAGCCAGAGCTGGGAGCTGCCACAAGGGCAGGGAGACTGCCTGCAGCCCTGCAGGTCAGCGGGAAGGAAGTGGAAGTCCCTTGACAGGCAAGGACAGGCAGCAGGCAGGAAAGGCAAGACATAGTTGAAAAAAGGTCACAGAAACACTAGTCTGACCCGCCCCTTCTGGCCTTAAAATACATATATACACACACGTGTGAGCTTCTTACTACTCTGCTTTGTTCAGACATTTTAAGGAGAGCTCTGCTTTTCCCACTCCCTTTGCATTCCCCCAATCCACACCAGTTCTGCAAATAGTTATTTAGGCTTTCCATCAATTAAAACCTCAGGTGGAAAGAAAGGAGAGCGGCATGTTTCAGGGAAGGAATCACCACATCAATGCAGAAAACTCCCCCAGCAGCACACAGGTATGTTGGATGCTCTATTGGCAGTGCCAATCCCAGCCTGCACTGGCCATGCCTCTGCCAGCTTGTTATCTCTGCTGCGTTTGCTCCGTGTGGAGGAGAGGCCACAGACTGGAAGTGGCTCCGGGATCTCTGCTACTGTGCTGAGAAAGTGGCTGGTGTAGCAAAGCCAGCTTGTATTTATTATTTAAAAGTAGTCCTGACAGATGCCTTTTTTTCAGGTCACTAGGAACCTTCTCCTGGCAAACCCCAATACTTGCACTCTCAGAGGGAAGTTAAGAGCTTTACATGCAACACAGGCACTCATCTTTCACAGCATGGCAAAAGCAGCAGCTGTTACTTCCATTATTCTTGGAAATAAGGGGGAAAAATAGCTAGGACTCTCGAGCCTTGGCACCTCTTCCCTCCCACCGTTTGGCTACTAGAGCTACGGTTACTATTCAGGGCAGAAGTGCTCAGCAGGGCACACATTCCAGGGGGCTGAGCCATCCCGCCTGGCCAGGCTCAAAATGGCAGACAGCGATGAATAGGATAATTAGAAAGTACAACAGAAACCGCAACATAAAAACAAGCGGCTTCTATTACAAGAAACGGTTCTATGGCATGGCTAGATCCATCACCCCATATGCTGGGTCGTGGTGGTGCCTCAGGAGCCTGCTGCTATTATCTGTTTGCAATCACATTTCAGCCCATCATCCTGCTTAATGCACGAAAAGCAGAGCTAATAAGATTCGCTCTCTCTTTCTGCTTAATGTCTCCAGTTCCCAAGCATGCTCTGTACTGCTTCAATTGATGTTCAACTAACACTAACTTACTAGCACACAGTAAAATAAAAAAAACAAACTACCTCTTAATTTCAGTCCTTCTTTCCACCTATTATGTCTAAAGTTCCTTCTACACTTGAGCTTTGCAAACAAAAGTCAGGAAATTCCCGTTTCCCTCTCTACACCACACCCGGCTCACATATGAGTTCCCTTCTCCAAACTGCTCCTCCAGTGGTATCTGGGCAATTAATTATAGCACAGACCTATCAGGCTTTCCTCTCACTCTCTGGACAGCTTTTTTAAATATTTCCTGGCTAGGAACTTCCACAGAAGGATGTCTTCTGCTGGCACTGTAATAGCCCCTCCTTGTTAATCTATCTGAAGTGACCATCACATGCTCTCCTCCCACCTCTCCCCCCAGCACTATTTAATTATTGTAGCCCTACATGGGAACTCTAACATGCCCTCGGCATTTCCAGTCTGAGGACAAACAGGGCCCTGGAATGGCTGCTTCTTTCACTGCATTCCTTCGCACTCCACAGGGCAACTGGAGCATCGCTAGAGTCAGCTACAACACCTGGATCTTCACTAGAGCGACCAACACAACAGCAGAGAAGGCCCCAGTCTGGGCAGATTGCATGAAAATTCAGCAAAGAGATCCAGGAAAAGACTGACTTACAGGAACACCCATTGTCATGAGCCAGGTTAAGCAGCACAGGAGGAGAGTTACCCATTACAAGCACGACTGAAGATTTGCCAGAACAACAACAAAAAAAAAAATCAGCAAGTATTTGCAGGAGATGATAAAGAGATGTAGTTGGAAGACAAAAGTGCCAGGATACATATCTCTACACAGAATGAGTGCAAGAAAAAGGGATACTGCAGAGATGAAACCCCAGACAGCCCCTGTGTCTGTAACACATCCCCCAGCTAATACCCACTACATCAATCAGAACAATGGCAGCTCCGGAGAAGACCCTGATTATCCAGCTCCTTCACTAACATCTTCCTCAGAGGCTGCACGCATATGCAAGGGGATGGAGGAAAAACATACTTCTCAATGAGACTACTTACAGCATTTTCTATATTGCCCCTCTTAAAAAATGTGTCTTTAAAAAAAAAATACTGCAGCTGGCTTATAAGTGTGTCAGATTAAAAAAAAAAACATATCCTTGAAAACAGAGACACTTTGTGCTCAGCATATCCAGTGGCACCATTATTTAATATCAATACACTGGTTCTTTCCTTTATTCACTCCATCCTCGGAACACAAATCCACTGTAACAGCCACCCAGTGTATAATCTTCTCATGCAAAGCAACACAACCCTACAATAATCTTTCTCTTGCCATAATGTCTTCACATACCAACGAGAAGAATTTAGGCTGAAATGCTTAAAAAAAACCCAACCAACTGCAGTACAGCATGAAACAAATCTCTAACAACTCTCAAGTTGGAGCAAATTCCCTCGTCCCTCCCTACTTTCTTATTTTGAAAATGGCTGCACAAACATTTCTAATTCGTGCACCACACAGATTACAACCTGCCCCTCCCGCCAGGTACGGCCGCTCGTTCGGTCCACACACGCATAGGCTCACTGCATCCTGCTGCCTCTGGCACACTACTCTTCACTGACATCATCTTCACCTTCATGCTGTATAAAATTCACCAGACAGACACAGTATCTGCTCCTTTAGCCATAAAGCAATCACCGTAGGCCAACAGACGCCTCCATCTAGTCTCCCAAATGCACACTCTGACCTGCACCATGCCCCTGCTAAGTAGATGCTGGGGCACACATCTCGTTAGGTGACACATCCCTCCTTCTCTGCAGTCAGCAAGGGCTAATACAGATACACCGATATATCAATGGCAAAGCCGAGGCAGAAACACTATTCAAGCTGGTCAGCAGAAGCAAAGGTCGCCTTGGCCAGTTCCCACAGAGTCTGAGCTTCAGCACACCCCTGGCTTCATCACATCCCTGGAGCAAGACGGCACCATTCTGCAATACCACAGCAGTGTCCCACAAGGCCTTCCCAATTTCTGCTGGTGCCTGAAAATTAGTTAGGCAGTAGCACCTGGAGCAACTGCAAGTCACAGTCCAGAGATGGGGAGACTTCGTCCTGGTGCCGTGGTACCCAACTTCGGGCCTGGCTCACCACAGGCATGCAGAAAATTCTCCGGACATTTCCCTGCCCTTGCCGTTTATCCCAGGCCTCAGGGACCACCCGATCCCACCAGCTCCGAGGCCTCAGTCCAAATGGCCACCATCACCACGTTTGGGGAAGCTCTTTCACGATCTCAGTCTACAGCTACCTCCTCAGGCAGTCTCCTTTTGCCCTCTCATAGGGGAGGGTTATGGCTACTATTCTTTGAGCCCTTTAATAGTAATAAATAATAATAATAATATACGAGCCTAATAACAATAATTCCTAGGCTTACAGCAATGGGCTGTTAGCAATGGGCTCTTGGGAACTACAGCATGTCTCTTACTTGCAGAGGCAGTGAAACTCAACCTTTTCCCTTTCTTACCCCTTTGAAAGTAATGCTTGGGAATGGAGTCAGCATCTGGACTCACACAAGTATATCCCGAGGAAAGAATGAGAGGAGCGGAGGGGAAGGGAGGGACCTGAAAATGAAGGCTGAGGGCGAGGTTTCACATTACAGCTGAGCCAGGCTAATAGTTCACCGCTGCCAAAAAAGGGGGGCCCCACTTCCACGTTTCTTTCATTCCCTACCTTTCACTGCTGGCAAAACAAATCTCGCCCCTCCTGTGCGGCAGTTCTGATGCTAGCCTGAACCTGGTGAGCAGGTTCAGCTCTCTGTCCCAGGAGAAAACTGTTCACTCTCATGTTTTTTGGGCAAGCCAGCTTTCTGAAAGCTGAACAAGCTAGATCTCTTTAGCATCAGAGTGGGCACAAGGCAAGGAATACGGCCACAGAGCCACAAGCAAGGCATGACCACCCCTCTTAGAAGGAGCAAGTGGTTAGACTGATTCAGCCACAGCAAGAAAATCAATCCTTACCCACACGAAACTGTAGTTTCACCCAACAAGTATACCAGTCAGCACAAAAGAAGGGGCCTAGCTGAAAAGCCTGCAATAGAGATGTTTGCGAACAATCTTAAAACAGGGAGTTTTACCTATTATTAGGCTCTACCTACCAACAGCACTTCTGAACTGGATGATGAAGGCAGCCATGCAGGTAAAGACTGACACTAAAACTGAGCAGACCAAACCAGAGAGAAATATGAGAGCTACCGCAGGATTTCCAGTAATAATTGTGCCTATTTCTAAATTGGACTCTGTTGTTATCAAACAAGATGGCTGCCTTCATCACTATGCTCAGAAATGTCTGTTTTCATTACAAACTTAACAATTAGTTTCAGGGTGCTCTTGATAAAGGATTTTTCTTTCCCCATCAGCATCTACATCATCAGATGAACAAAAATAATGCAGTTCTTTTTGATTAAAAAAAACAACCAAAAAAAAAGCCCATATTACTCCACTGTCTTTATTCCTCTCCACCTCCTCTGCTCAATTACTAAAAGCAATTTACAGACAATAAATGTAACTTCACAGCTGCCTGTATGAAGTATTCCCTTCATTTTATAGATGAGGTTACAGGCTATACAGAAATTAATATCAGCAAGGTCTACTTCAAAGCTGGATAAGCAAGAGGAACCGATGAACTCTTAAAGAATACAGATCATGCCTGTACTCTAATAAAACCAGTAATAAAGAATTAAGGATGTTACCAGTTGGATATAAATTCCTTGAATGTATCTGCTTAAATACAGTAACAAACAAAAGCTTGCTTTGAGGTTTTGCTTGGTTTTATTCTATTTTTATTAGGAACAACATCATGAGATTTCAGATTTACCGCTCAGCATCCCATAAACCAAACATGCTCACTTTACTAGTAAACACATGCTTCACTGCTAACCTCACGGACTCAAAGAGGACTGGGTCTTCCCAACTGGTGCATGATCACCAGGAATCTGCAGCTAGAAACTCTGTACATAATTTTAATCAAGGAAGATAAGCAAGCCAGGAGAGAGTCCAATGTTCTCTGCCACAGCCTCACTGGCTTTGGCTTGGCTAGGAAGAGCAAGAACCTACATCTGTTGTTAAAATCGTCAGCGGTGACTTTGAAAAAGCACCAGGAGTAACAACACTAAAGGGGGGAAAAAAAAAAGTGCAATTTTGTACAGGCACTCTTCTGATGATAACTGCTCCTTAAGGCTTAATAAAAATGCACTGCCAACTTTTCTTCTTCCACACATTAGCAGAGCTCAGAAATAGCACCTGAGTCTAGTTACAGAACGCAGCAGGCCCAGCTTCTCCCAGGACGAAAACACCACCAGCATGCAGGTACTCCAAAGGCTGAGTCATCTGAACAGTTTCTTCAAGGGAAAATAATCCTATTAAGAATTGGGGCATTGGTGTTGAAGACAAAAAGGAGTGTTAATTTTGGCACCCCCTTATTACACCAGTTCCACTCCATTCATTTACTACCAAACCTAATACCTGTAGGTCAGTAAATTCACCACACTCCTCCATCCACCCCCAAGACCCTTTCCTGACACTGTCCCCTCTTTAGCCAACAACCACCTGTCATTGCCCATACATCTCCTTATCCCTGACTAACACAAACTAGTATTTGTACAACCACAGCACTTGGAAAACTAATTTAGGATTAAGGCCTTCATTTCTAGTCTGCATACAAATACCAGGCATGCTAAAACCAACAGGGTGTTGTGGGCTTCTGTGCTGTGACTAGCTTAAAACCAAAAGCCGTATCATGCGTGCATCAAAAAACAGACAGGCTTCAAGATGGACCAAAAAACCAAACCCCACACAAAGGATCTGGACTTGTAAAATCTCTCACACAGGAGAGATGATAAACACAATAACACTTCTAGCAGAACTGCCATTTGCTGCATTTTCACTGCAGCAAGTACAGACGTTTGTGCCCACTGATACTCGTGCCCTTTTCACCCAAGCCTGCAACTGCATCACAACCTCACACTAGTCCCGAAAATGGCTCAGCAGATGTAGCTGCTGCAGAAAGCACTTGCCCCAGCAAGCGGAGTCACTGAACAGAGCACACAACCCACGCTCCCCTCTCCAGGCAAGGTCTGGGGTATTCATGCCAACCCATCAAGCCCTGCAACCTCCCAACAGCTGCACAACAACAGCAGGAGGAGAGAGGCAACCTAACGGGCTTGAACAGGTAGTCATGAGGTTTAAACCGGCACCCCGATGCTATCAGCAACGCTATGGGAGTCCAGAACTCGACTCCTACCACGACCCCAGTCCAGCAGCCACCACCTGCTCCACCTGAGGACAGACCACAGCACTCCTCCCTCTCCTAAACTCTTCCAAAGGGGATGGACTGGGAAAGAAACCAATGGCTCAGGCTGAGAATTTTATTTTTGAGGTTGGTAGATCTGTTGTGGAGACTGATCCACTGATATTTTTCTAATATAAGGAATATATAAGATGCCTAGAATTTGATAGCTGCTTTTTAATTAAATTGAAATAAGTAAATCACAGCCTGTTGCCATGGAGAATGAACAGACACAGCCTCTTGACTCCAGGGCAGGATCAAGCAGGAGAGGCAGACAAGGCTCTGAAATTAAAAACACCTATTTTAAAGCAAATGGTCTCGATAATTAGCAAAAAACGTGGCATAGGGAAATAATATAACCATATGGCAGGAAGTGGTTTTCAAGGTGAACTACAAAGCTGTTTTAAATAAATGAATAAGCTGCTGGAGCTGCTGGGTCACTCGCAGAACCATATATGCAGGATTAAACACGACTTTAAAAATACACCAAAAAAATAGCAATTAGCTCTTCTTTCAGTTTCCTGCCTATAGCCTGCATCTGTGTCTGTTCTTATTTTTAAGGACTTGTTTCAAGTGATTAATGTTTGCACTTATTTGCAGTTACCAGAGAGCCGTCAAACTCACACGTTTTCAAAAGCCTTGTGGTTCACCCTGAAGCGAGAACCAAGTTTATGGGATATAAAACCTTTTATCTCTTACTCAGTGTCATTACACAATCCTAGCCAGGTCATCGGACACCAATAATCATTCCTGAAGCTGTGCATCCCTGTTATGACTTCCATGAGAAAGTGACTTGCGGGGGGAGGGCATTTGCCCCCCCCACACCAGGTATCCTACCCCGTGCTACACCTCTCAAGCAGCACACCTCAGAGAGAGCCCAAAGGTAACGCTGGTCTGTCAGGGGGAGGCAGCAGGGCCCTCAGCGCAAGCCTGGCTGATGGACAAGAGCCTTCGCAGTTTGTCCAGAGCACAGGGCATCAAAGTATTCCACCCCTTCCTGCCTCCGACCTCACCTGTTACCAGCTCACCCCTGTCAGCAAAGGATGCCCAGAAAGATGGGGCTGGATAGTTTATGCTGCTCCTACACCACCCCTGCAGAGAAGGTATTAAGGGCGGGACAGCCGCTGCACAAGATACTTGGGCTCTGCTTGGATCTAAAAGGGCCACAGCAAGGAAACTCCCTCATCACCTTTTTGAGCCCAGCCAGGGCCAATCTGAGCAACACTGTCTTATAATTTCCAGTGAGCATGCGGCCAAAGTGCATCAAATTCACAATAGCTTAAAAATACTTGACATAAATTGTACCTGATGACTCAGTTTCAAAAATGTGCTGTACATTTTTTTGAAGGGAAGGGACAGATGAACTAACGTTCACTTCAAACCTCCCATCCACTCTAGGGGAAAAGCCAACCTTTTCTCCTATTTTGTGAAGACAGAAGTTGTCAGCCACAGTAGTTAGTCTTCCACTGCAGCTAATGACCCACACGAAACAAACTGTCAGGGTCCCAGTCCAGGCCCCCACGACACAACCAGTTACATTAAAAATCAGTCATATTTTCAGCACTAATCAGCAGAATTTGAGCTGGCTATTGACAAGTTCTCTTCTGTTCCCTACCACGACCAAGAAATACCCCTCAAAGGGAGAGGGGTCAGGACAGAAATCTTAGAAGAAGAAGGGGTTGGGGAAAAATGAGCAATTAAAATCAGTATTGCCTGCTTTCATGGTTTTGCTCCATTTTTTGGAGCATTTGCTGCTCTAACTGAAGTCACACTACATAAGATTCGTGGCTTTCATTAAAAATAAACTCCAGGTCCCAGCCTGCATGAAGATATGCATGAACTGGCAAATCTGGTTCACCCTGAAGAACGCCAACAAGGACCCCAATGCCACTCCTTAAAAACGCTGAGGTGGGGGTGGCACGAGCGGGCTACCTCGTAGTCTTTCGAATAGTTGAGGCTGACAACGGTATCTGCCCAACCTTCTCATTCATGCACCCCCTTTCTTTCCAAAGCCTGCAGCGAGAGGAGATGCAAAACATTTCAGGACACATTAGTTGCACTGGAAGGTGCTACACACCCTCAGCTTCCCCTCTACCCACGGCGTTCCCTGCCATGCAATCAGTTTCCTGCTGCTTGAACCGCAGTCCTGCCCCACCACCTGAACACAAATGGCTTCGCGGGGGCTGTTTCTGCCCTCACAGGCATCGGGCACCCAGAGGGCTGCAGGTGGCTTGTTTCTCCTCACCTCAGAGCTTTACTTATGTTTAATATTGACTTAAAGAGATTTAACACAACCATCAAGACCAGCCTAGCACCTCCCTCCGAGAGGAACTGTGGTTTCTTCTCCATCCCCGCAAGCCAAGATAACCGTGCAGGGGAAGACTCCTTCCCAGGGACACTCCCAGTCGGACAGAGCCAGGGTTAACGGGTGCCTGCATTAAGACTCAAGCCAGGCAGCCGCTTGGCATATGAAGGAAGATGCTAGCCATGCCCAGGAGCAGATCATTTTTGTATCACAGCAGAAAGGGTCGTGGGACAAAAATAAAAGAAAAAAAAAAAAAAAACGCCTCACACGTAAAACCATTTCCTTCAGCAGGATTGCACCATGCCATACACACAAAAGGGGAGAGCACTCACGGGCCTGAGCCCCCTGCCCAGGCTGTCCACAGCCACCCGTTCTCATCACTCGTGCTCTCCCCCAACCTCCAGCCTGCCCCTGTGCCGCCCCAGCTCCCTGCAAGCCCCTCCTGCATCCACCCCCAGCCCACCTCCCCAGGACCCCTTTCTCCTACCCACAAACTTCTCCTGACCTCTACATCCCCAACACCCCTCCCAGCACCACGCTCTCAGCACCCACATACAGCAAAACTGGGGGAGAGCGCTTCCCAAACAAGAAGAGGCTTCAAACGCCAGCCTTGCCAGGGTATTTTTTACCCGGCGGCAGGTCTCGCCACGCCACTGCCTGGGCTCCCACCGGGAGTTTCCAGCTGTAAACCTCGGTGGCTGCGAGGCTGCTCGCTCCAGGAGCGTGTGGCACATGTGCTCGCCCCTGCCGCTGTCAACAACTTCCAGTCACGGTCCCGGTGGGCAAGTCCCGGGTGAGCAAGGGGTTGCCTACCACCGCCAGCAGTTATCTGGCTTGGGAAAGGCAGCTCGTAAACAGGATGGCGCTTTAATGAAAATAAAGATCACCTTAATATTGTTCTTAAGAGCTGGAAAGGTCACGACGTGTTGGTCCATAAGTGTGGGGGGAAGATGGGCGAAGGGAGGGGAAGGAGAGGGGGTGGCAATGCACAAAACCCCACGGCGTTAACTGTATGTTCGCCATAAAAACAAAATAACACGAAGGAATTGGGAGATTAACACGGGCTGCACGCAGCCGGCCGGACAGAAACCCAGGCCAAGGGCTGAGCGGCTGCCCGCGGGGAGCATCCGCGCTCCCCTCGCTCTCAGCTGCCCCGGGGAGGCCGCCCCGCCGCCGGAGCCCCCCACGCAGCGGCGTGGAGGCGCCTGTCCTTCACACGCGGGGAAGGCGGCTGAGGAAGGCGACGGCGGCGGGGCCCCCCTCCCGGGGGGGGGGGGGGGGGGGGGCGCGGGAAGAGCTCGGGTTACGGCCCGCTGAAAAACAAATAAACACCCCCCACCCCCACCCCACCCCTCAGTAAACGCCGCACACGCGGGGGAAGGGGACACACACACGATAAAACCCAAGAGATTAAAAAAGTCACCTCAGAACAAACGAGTGGGGGAAGAGGGGCCCCGGTCAGGGCGAGACCCGCGTCCCTCCCGCCAGGTGGGGGGGGGGGGGGGGCGCCCTCGCGCGCAACGTGAGGCGGGCGGGCGGGCAACCGCCGTAACGGCCGCCGCTTACCTGTGGGGGCCGGCCCTCAGGGTCCCATGGCAGCCCCGTCCCGTCCCGTCCCGTCCCGTCCCGCGGCGGGCAGAGGGGCTCCCGATGCTTTGTTGCGCGGAGGGGAGCGGGTAGGGATCCTGTCAGCTCATGTGACGCGGCGGGCTCGGTCTCCGGGGCTTTTCCGTGGTGGTGGGTTTTTTCCTCCCCTCTCCCTCTGCCCGCCCTACCGCCGGCGCTCACGGCAGGCCCCGCAGCCGGGCGCGGGTCTCAGGCCCGACTGGCTGCTGGCAGAGCGGTAGCGGCGGCGGGGGAGGAGGAGGAGGAGGAGGAGGAGGAGCCGGCGGCGGGGCGGGGTCCCTCGGCAGGGCCGGGCGCGGAGGAAGGCTCTGGCATCTCACAGCGCTGCCTGGAGGGGGAGGTGGCGGGGGAGGGCGCTGCCCCGGGCCCCTGCGCCCTGTCGTGTGTCGTCGTGTCCCGTCCTCCCCCTGGCCCTGGGCTCCCGCTTTCGCCCCCGTTTCCTGAGAGGAGGCGGCGCCGCGGGCCGGCCCCTCCTCGAGGCCTCGGTGGGATCGGCCTCTGCCCCGGCCCGGCAGGCCCCGCTCCGGGGCGGGAAGGCCCCGCCGCGGCGGGGGGAGCGGAGCTGCGGTGGGCCTCGGGGCAGGCGCCGGCTTTGCCTAGAGGAACGGCCGCCTCACGGCCGGCGGGGTGTTGCGGGGGCCGCGGGGGAGGCAGGTAGGCAGGGGCTTCGCCGGCCCCCTTTGGCGTGGCGGAGCAGCGGGTAAAGCGGCTCGCCGAACAGTGGGTTTGTTCCCTTCCCGAGGTTGCTGTTGCTGCACTTCAGGCCCTGATGCATAGGCCTGGGCCTGCCGCAGCAGTCTGGAAAGTAAATAAAAACGTGATTATGTGCGTTCTAGTTGGGGCTCGCAATAAAACAGAGGAAAACCCCTCGTTTTCTCTAGAAGAGATCAGAGAAATAGCAGTACTGAGTCAGATCAGCATCCTGCTTCCAAAAGTGCTGAACAGACAAACCCTAAGACAGACTGTCAGCTCCAACAAGCGGACCGCAGCGCTGCCCCAGAAGAATCCCCCGTGACCTTGTGATCCTGTGGTCAGGCACTTCCTGACCCACAGCTGGGGTCTTCGTATTTGTTTCCAAAGGATTTTTCTTCAATGCGTTCAGTCTTTTTTTTTTGAACCATATGAAATTTTCGTATCTGCTACATCATGCAGCAAGCATCTAGCTCTCTTCTTCAGACAGCATTTAGTCATCTCCTTTTGTTTGCCAAGCTCTAAGTGGGGGGCAGAGAAAGATCACCTTTCTGCAGCTCTTTAATGCCCCGATATGCCATTTTTCTTCACAAGCCAAGTCTGAAAAACATTACACCACCAATCTAGGCGGTATATAGGAAAAGTGCATGACATTTCTATCAGAATTGCGGACAGCTTAGAAAACCTCCGACTCCTTCATCAAATACAACCGCAAATTCAATGAGCAGCTTCCCTGCTGCTCTAGTCAGTCCCAAGATTGCTCCTACACTGGCATCAGCTTTCTAGACACCACAATTGACATTAAAAAATGGCACCCTGCAAGCTATCACATACACAAGAACCTACAGACCATAAAACTTCCTCTATAAAGCAGATGCAATAAGACCAGCAGCCATCCAAAGCGCACCAAGAAGCTGTGAGATTCAGCCAGCCCCGCAGATATTGTTGCACCTGCTCTGAAGGGAACACTGGTGATCTCCTTTACCCAGCAAGGTCACTCTTACAGCAAAATAGATACAAATTCACTACAATAAAGATAGGACAGCAACAACAGCAATTTTAGAAAATAACTTTTCAAGGGATCAGGGTTTATTTGGTGTTTGTCTAGTGCAACCAAAATTAACAAGGACTGGCAAAGTCTCTCACCGCATTAGCTTTCTGCAAATTTGTTTTTCTGCTTTTTTATTTTAGAGTCTCTACCCTGTAGCATTCCTCCCCCACAACCACGTGCCCCTGATAGCGATAATATTCCACGCTAAAATCCATGCATAAAATAATCTTCTAAATTACTGTCTCTGAAAGATTTTTTTCCCAGTGCCTCTTTCCCTAACCTTCAGGCTCTCCCTTTCCCAGCTCGTTACAGGAAGCAAATCCGCAGATGAAAATACATTAAATGAAACACATCAAATAGAACCAGGTACCGCCAGAGCATCAAACATGAAATACGCCAGTACCGCTCCACAGACAGCATAATCAATGCCTTTCCTCCCACAGCAAAGCCACCAAAGTTCTTTGTTCCCGCATGTACTCGTACCAAATCTCTACAGTTCATCACTTCAGCCAGCACACGAGATACCCCCACAGAAACCATGTGAATGAAACTAAATAATTGCTGTCTTAGAATGAGCACGTACAGCCAGCCAATAAAGGACAGAAACACACACTCATCATTAGGAAAATATATGTCAGACAGCAACAACTCGAACCCCTCAATCGTTATCCCAAAGGAGACCTACAAAATATTCCCAAAAGATAAAGCTCGGAATTAAAACTTATAATCCCTAGATGCTAAAGCTCGTGGATTTAATGGCGATGTTGCCTTCCTAGCCCGTTACAGCCTCCCTGCTGACCTCTCCCTTTGTCACCAGCACAAAAAACCCCTTTTTGCTAGTGGTCCAGCAAAGAACCAGTAGCCTGTCAGTCGCTTCTGCTCACACCCCTTTCCGCTCCATAGGTGCTCCTTTTTTTTCTAAAGCGGTCAAATTGATTAATATAATTAGATTAAACTAAGAGCAATTGCATCTAACCTGCAGTTAGCTTGAATTTTGCTGCTTTCTGTCAGATCTGATAAAGAGACCCTGTGCCCAAAAGCTTGTTTGCTTTTTCCAGCCCTATCAGTTGATCTAATAAAAGATAGTACCTCTCACCACAAACCTTGCTTCCCTAGGATCTTTAGACCATCACAGCTACAACAACACTTTTACTTTTAATGTCTTGCCTGCTTTAACCAATTCTTCCAGATTCTCTTATCTGTGAAATAGAATATGATAAAATGTATTCTGTCCTGCATCGATTCTTATACTGTTTTCATAAACGTAATATCCAAGTACCTTCTAGGACTGCCTTAGCTGATCTGACTAACATATGTCACATGGAGGGTTTGGATTTTTTTAATTGTTCTCTCCCCAAGAAGAAAATGATGCATGGAGCAAAGTGTTTTGGTTTCATGAGTTTGTTGGGTTTTTTTTCCTCTGTTCACATTCCTCTGCGTTTATACCAGAGAAAATGAGGACGATAGCAATTTCTGTGATAGACCTTATTTCCCAGGGAAGTTAATTTCAGAGCATTGAGCCACCCATAGAAAGATGTCTCCCGCACAAAGCAATGTCTTAATACGTCATTCCCCACCAAAGAAAAGCTAATCCGTATTCTTGACATTTGGGACAGAAACTTCCTAAGGAAAGAACAGCATTTCCCTTTCTCCAGAAAAAGAGTTTCAACCTGTGATCCTCGGTATGTGATGTTCAAACAGATTGTTGCAGATTACTAACATACAGGCCAGCGCTCTATACAGTTATAAATAGGAAAATCTGGAAACCAAAAAGAGTAACATGCCTTTTAATTGCACTGAGGCAGATTATCATAGGACAGCTTGGAGGGGAAATGGTGGAGACAGACTATTTCATGCTAAAAAACAGAGAGAATTTACTTATGTGTAAGGAATCACACTGCTGTTCCTCAAAGAGGAGCCCTGAATGATCCCATGTGTCTAAAAAGGCAGTAGGTACAACATGCAAGCTACTGAAAGATAGAAACTGAGGTGAAGAGAGGAATCATCTGTGCTCAAGCACTGAAAGCAGAAATACCAGAAGACCTCAGGGAGACAGTAGACAGCAGATTTAATATGTTTTTGCAATGTGATATGGCAGCAAAAATCATGCAGTTAATTTAATTTGGGGTTGTAAAGGCAGAGACCTCTTCTCAGAGATATAGGCTATAGTCCCATTTTTTAATATAGTGGTGAGACCGCAGTTTGAAGACATGTTTAGTTCTGGACAACTCAGTGCTAGATAGATGTCAACAACTTGGAGAGAAATAGAAAAAAAGAGGAACATAAAATGATAAAAAAGCTGGAAGGGATTACAGCGTGTGTAGGTTGGCCAAATAACAACTGTGAAGAGCATCATGGGAATTGCGTATGACAACTTCAGGGGTGCAGAAGCACCAGGGAGCAAGAAAGACTGTTTAGGGTTGTCTGAGGGAGTATAAATGGTATAAATGTAAATTAAATTAAGCAAAGGAAACATTAATCTACAAGACTGTAAGACGGCATCCCAGAGGAGCTCCCATCACCTGATTCACACAAGACTGCATGGACCAAAGCGCACAAGAAACCACTTAAGAAACCCTGACTGCAGGAAGGGATTAGATCAGGACATTATGCCTTTGGGACCGTTTAACTGCCCACTAACTGGGACGTCTGCAGGGCAATAGGTCTCAGCCCAGTACATGGTGGAAATGTTCCCTTCTCTACACTGTTGCTGGAGACATTTGTAGACCACCATAACCATGCTTAGTTCCAGCAGGTAACCATGGAGGGAGTGCTGTATTCAGAGGGGCTGGGGTGGGGTATGTGTGTGTGGGGGGGTGTTGTCAGAATTTTTCCCTTTTACCACTGGGATTTTCTTGAGAGGTCACTGGCTCATCATCTGGTAAGAACAGTGGTGACAGCACTCCTGTGTTTTAATACTGTCACCATAATGTTCCCTTGGATTACACAGACCTTTGAGGGGATGTCCTGGACAGCACTTACCTCTCCCAAGAAGTCTGTGGCATCGAGATACAGCAGTTCATTGGAATGAAAAAAATCAGAGGCTTTATTATTCCTTAGTTAGAGGGGTGAGATCAAGTCCTTTTTCTAACATAGGAAAACCAACTTGAACTTGTACCCATAACACCTTTACATCACACTGCCATCATGTATTCTGGCCTGCCTGTCATACAGAAAAGGAGACCTGACAGTATAATATGTTCCTCCCAAGCAAGGGCTGATACACCATGTTGCTGCTCATCCTCAGCACACACAACATCAGTGTGCCACACACACATTGCTGGGGGAAAAAAAAGAAAGAAGAGAAGCCCAAAAAATTTAATAAATGTTCTATAAGAGGTTTGAATGTCTTTTCTTATTTGGTCCATATTTCTTTAACACCACCCCTTAGGGAGGCATGTGCAGTGATAATTATCAGTCCAACCGTACACAAAGCACACAAAGGTATAGTCCCCCATAACTGTTGACCTTAAATGGCCTTTCTCTACATAGAAATGTCATGATCTTCATGAAGGAAACCTTTCTGCTTATTTATTTAAATGAAAAACATGGCCTAACACGCACGAGCATACAGCACATATAAGTGTACTAACATTTGGGTTTGAGATAGTCTTGTAATGAATTGCTGAAGCATACGCAAAAATTAATTCACCACACCCCTGTAGTTTATAACGAACCTCTGACTGTTTCACGTGCACTCTGCCTAATGGCCCATCTTTCTCAGGACAACATATGTTACAAACCTCTCTGTAATTTCATGCTCTAATCTTTCAGGCTATATTTAAAGAAGAAAGAAAAAATGAAGTGTTTTTTCCTTTCTTTTATATGTAGCTCTTGTCTAAGTGCTAGGATAGGCACTGTCAGCTCTGAAAATTCAAGATTAATCAAGCAATTAAGAATTGATATCTAGTGACTTATCATGACTGGAAATGAGAGATGCTGCATTCATTTTAGCTCTGCAGGAACCCAAAATAGCTAACCTGATTTTTATGGACAGCAAGATTATTTTTAAAACTTTTGGGGAGGAGAAGAAGAAGAGTTAGAGCTCCTTCTATTCAACTGGTTTCTTCAAAACCCCCATCCGTGTTTCGCACATTCCTTAGCAAAGGGCCGGTCTGTACAGAGGGCCATGCCAGAATTGCTGCTGTACTTCAGATTCACACCCTGCCTTGACCTGGATGAGTCTGAAAGCGTACAGAAATCCCGAGAGCAAAAGCTGAGCTGAAGTTTTACTTTCTCTTCCCCATGTGCTAGTGAGGCGCTGCACTGCTCAAATAAACAACACAGCCTAGCAGGAATTACATCACCTCAAAACTGTGGTTTCTGTTAAACATTAGGAAGAATGGCAAGCATTTCCATTCACGTAATTATCAGCATTATCACCTCTCCTCACACCTCCTTTTTCTCCAGCATCTAACTGTTGGGATAGTAGGGGCTTCCCTGCCTCCCTTCCATGTGAGCAGAGAGCACCTTTGACACTGAGCTGCAGCCATTTGCTCTTCCTTGTCTAAACCCTCTCGACAAGCTCAGGAACTTCTTCAGCAATCAGGAAGACTTTATGGGGTGGATGAGCAGCAATTCAGCACATTCCCTCCATAAATATTTATTTGGGGAATTACAGCATACGTATTTGGGCTTTCCATGGTAATTTGGCTCTGACGAGCTTTCCTTATTGCCAAAATGGTGGATACCTTCGTAAAAGAGAGCGGTAACTTCTCCTGCAGCTCTGCTACTTCAGCAAACAGACCTCAGCCTGGCAGACGTGAGCCTGATCGATACCTGCACGAGAAATCAAAAATGAAAAGCAAAGTGCTGCAGAAACCAGTGCCGGTGACTCAGGAAGAACCTTTTTTTTTTTTTCCTAAACTCTAAGGAGCTCAGCAGCTCCTAGTTACCCAGCTACTGGCTCCTACCTGGACACTCTGATACAAATAAGAACATAGGAACCTGAATTCTGTTCCTGACTTCACCTCTGACCCTCTGCAATTTTGGAAAAGTCATTTAACCTCCTGAGTCTCCATTTTTTCCATGTCTGAAGCTGAAACATCATACTGAGCCTTGCAAGGACTTCTGAAATCTTTGATTTTAATGGCACATGTCAGTGCCAAAAGCACCGTTAGCGGCATTACAGGGCTAATTTCCTCACAAGGGAGGGAAGCTCATTGCGGTACAGGTATTTTGGGTACAATTATTTCCCCTGGAAGTGCTCAAATATCATTGCATAAAATTGTAGGCAGACAAATCTTTCAGATGGGATAGAAACCAGAGGCCCTGACTGGTTATTAAAAGACATAACATTTTGAAGAAGCCCATATGTTAGCTTTTCCATGTTCACCCTGTTCCAATTTTGATAATTACATTCTGACTCCTTAAAGCAGGGTGGCTGACCTGCCTGGCCCTACCAGCTGTATATCCAAATCTTCATGTGGCCCAGAGCAATACAACACAACCCACATATTTCAAAGAGCTGAAGGGAAAGAGGAGCTCCAGGAGAGGTTCATTGGCTGGTGGGGAGAAAGACTCCCTCCTGGAATGGGAGCCCTCCCCTCCTGCCTAAACAGTCCTTGCCTCAGGAGCTGACAACTTGCCCTCCTGTGTCACTTCTCATGGGAACCTGACTGGTATTGTCAAAGCACCGTTACGCTTTGTCCCCAGGTGGCTGTGTCGTTGCAGCTCTGGTGCTGTGAACCTTGCAGATCCACAGCTCGTAACACAGTTTGGCAGCTTAAAGGCCTGGTTATTTATAGTGAAGTACCTAGTAACATCCTAGTTACTAATAGTAACCTGCCTTTCTATTTTGTCATTAACAAAGAAAAACATTTTATCCCTGACAGTAAGCAGAGACTGGCTTGCCCTAGAATCAAGCAAGAGAAGATGTTGAAGGTTCACATTCTCCTCTTCCCTTGGAGATCAGGTAGTCACTGGTGCTCTCTGACCTTCTCCTTTTTTATTTATAAATTCTTAATGATACTTCATCATGCATAGCAAATCTTGACCACCACAGACACCCAAACACAGGAAGAGTGGTATCTGAGCCTTCATCAGCTTCCTGACACAGCAAAGAAGAGGAGCAGCATATCCTGCAAAGGATTTTTTTTACCATGGACACAGAGTAAATTATCCCAAACCCAAGAGAAGGTGCCATTTCCAAGCGGTGAAAGAAAGTGGTGGCAGCTCCAAGCAGACCCCAACATCTGGCCAATTTTGCATTTCAGATGCCCGTCTGGCCCCATGATGGCATCAGCAGCCACTCTGCTGTCCCTCACATGGGCAGCCCTGTGCCAAGACACTGCTGTCCGATGAAGCTGTTTCTCCAGACTTCATGGATGCAAAGGAGGGAAACCTGTCCTGCCCCCATCTCTTCCCAGGTGCTGGTGGCACCTGGGCCATGGTGCAGAGCTGTGAGGGGTGCCAGAGGTACGAACCCCAGGGGTAGAAGACAGTCATGGCTGGGGATGTTCTGCGTGGCTGTAGGTGCCCACCCATGGGAGTCTGTGGTCTGGGGGCTACCAGGGGAGCTGGCAGGGGGCTGTGGGCAGGCAGGGGACAGGAAAGGGAGCAGAGAGGACCTAGGGCACCATCTGGTGGCTTCACTCACTGCCTTCCCTAAATCCCTGTCTCACAGGGTCACAGTATTGCATGGCCAAGGGCTGAAAAAACACCAGGTCTTTCCAAGAGACAGCCCAGCAGGAAGAAGAGACCCCTGCCCTTGGCCCAGACTCACACACCCTTAGGGCACTGCTGGGTGGGACGCCAGTGCAAACCAGAGCAGTAATAACCATTTCACTTGGGGGCTGTTCGGTCAAGCACCTCCCTTGATGAAGAACCAGCCCTAGCTGGGTATTTAGAGACGATTTACAGTAATGACACTCCTGAGAAGGAAAAAGGAGTAGAAGATAGAAGTGACAAAGGAGAACACCTTGGGCAACACCTTGGACATACATGTTGTTGTTGTTATCCACCACAGCAAGGTCTTTCTTATCTACAGATAAAGGCAAAATATAGTTGGCATGTTTCATATGACAGAACAGTGCCTATGCAAGAGCTTGTCCTCTGCAGAAAAGGAAGAATCCAACAAACCAACAAACCACTCAAATGCACCCCGGTTTTTGCCTTCTCAAATTCAGATTTGCTGTAAAGCATTGTGAAGGAGTTGTTTTAAAAGGACTAGATGACCTCAGTGTCACCAACACCCCTTGCAGCAATGCCAGCTATGACAACACATTGAGGATGATCACGGTGGGAGTCTGCATCTCTCAGGACCAAAGGCTCACACCTGGCGGAGAGGGTAAAGGATCCTAGTGCTAACACGGCACCTCCTTTAGAAGAAGGCAGGCAGTGCATTTCCACCTTGCACCACTGCTTACTTTGATAATGTGTCTCCATTTCCCTGAAATCCTGTCAATACAAAGTGATAATTCAACACCTGGGAATCAAAGATTATACCACCGTAACCTGAGAGCATGCTCTGTGCCTAACAGCACCATGCTGGGGGAAGCAAGTGGAGCTGAGGCCCTCAGGGACACAGTTTTTAAGAGGAATCCGTTCTCAACATTCATTTTAAAGCAAAACATGTAGAGTGTACACAACAAGCCAGTCATCACCTTTCACATTTGTGGAGCTGAGGGAGCCGATCCTTAATTTGTCTTTTTTTTTTCCAATTGCTCAACACTTAAAAATGAACTCCTTTCCTCTTGCTAGTAATCCTCATTTTCTGCACCTATTCTCATGGGCCAGAGAGCCAGGTAAGACAAAAAGACCAAATGACTGCCTTTTTCCTGAACAAATCTCTGCTACAAAGTAGGTATATCAATATTATATAAATTATATTTCCTAGTCTCTCCTACCTGTGCCTGAAGGCATTTCCTCATACCTCCTTGGAAAACCCTGTACCATTTAAAAACACCCCTGCTCTCATAGTCTTCTGCTTTATACCCTTCTCACACACATTGATGCTACTGCGGCTGCCCATGGCACATGGTGCTAAAGAAGTGATACTAGCTTGTGGCTACATAGCTTCAAAACTTCCTTTTACTCGTGCACCAGGCTTTTACCCTTGCAGGGGCAATCCAAAACCCATTGAAATCAATACAGCGGCTCCGCCAGCTTTGCCAAGCTTTGGTGCAAATCCCCAGGCTTGCCAGTGTTTCTTGGAAATTTTAACTTTTTCACTTAATTGATCAGAACCTGGTGTGAGTCTTCCAGTACTTTAGCACTGACTGTTCTAGAATAGCCTTTTCTATTCCAAATACCGTTCTTCCTCTCATGTTTCATTTTAAACAGCTTCAGCTACTTAATATATAGAATTGTTCAGCCATAAATGTAAGAAACACACTATTTAAAAAGGTAACAGAAAGACAAGACAAATCAATTCACTGCTAAGTGAGATCCTTGCCAGGAAATTTCCAGTAGCACCCAGTATTTTTTAGCACTTATAAAATTTAAAACGCAAAACACAAAAACTAAGCAGCATTATTTTGAAAGTTTTCACTTTTCATCTAATCCACCAGCTTCTGCTGAGTATTTTATTGCCATACTGCAACATATTTATAATTCTTCTCATCATTTCTTCAAATCTGTTAAGGAAAGGAATTGTTATACCTGTACAATCCTCTGGAAAGTCTTCTGTGAACACAAATGTTTTCCGGTCACATTAGTAAACACTAAAATTGTCAACTTCAAAAATATTTATTTATAATTGTTGCAATCACTTAACAAATGGAAGACGGGTCTAATAAGCCATACTGTCTATTCATTGCTCTTTCTGAAATGAATTCCTCAACACTGGGAAGAGAAAAAGCATTTTCCTGTGGTTAAAGAAAGTCCAAATTGCATGTTTGAAATCTCTTCTAATAAAAAGAGCAAAGCAATAAGCGGATTATCTCTTTAAACATAGTCTAGGAAGGCTGGAGGCCCACATTTTCCATAGCCTCTATCTCTGATGCATAGCAACATTATCTTCAGCCAGAGAGGGTCCTATGACCCTAGAGCTCAATTTTAATTTGATCTTCTTCTTTAAAGAGGTTTCTATGATTCCTCTCAAGTTATGCTGCATATTCTTATTTTGGGTTGGTTTTGTTTGGTGGTTATTTTGTTGTTGTTTTTTAATCTGAGATAAAACAGCCTCAGCTTTTTGATCCACTGGTTTGATCGTGTTATATGGATATTTAATGTAACCTCTTCCCTATCAGAACTAGAATATGCATCAGCACAAACGGTAGGCAAGTTCCAGCTGACAGGAGAGAGAAGAGCTTGGATAGAAAATTCACCTCTAGGGCCTCCCTCCTCCCTCCAGGCGTTCTAAGTTTCAGAACTGGTCTACCTGGCCAAATACCGTATGGGGGTGGGGGTAAAGGAGCCTTATACCCCCATTAGGAAATACTGGCCAGCTGAAACAAAAGCAAACCTATTGGTTTTGGTGGGGCAGAGGTACCATGCTTGCTCCCACAGAGGCTCAAAATCCCAGGCGATAACAATGCTCATTGCCAAGAAGAACAGGAAACTGGGGAGCTCAGCTTGAATTTCTCTGGGCTGGAACCTGGCCCCAGACCCACTTGGCTTACGCAGCCCCAGCAAAGGAGTTTCCTCGGGTTCCCACCTCCTTGTTCCTCTTCCTTGTTCTGGAAAGGGCACTGCCACTGAGACATGCTGCCAGGCAGGGATATTTTCTCTGTTTTCCTTTTCTCCATCTTTATCTCTGTCTGTGCATCCAGTCCTCGCCGTATACTGCTGATATTGCTGAAGGGAAGGCATTTACTCGGAGGCACTGATTTGAGTCGACTGAGTATGGTCACAGCAGGCATCTGTGACTACTTGATGGGATTAGCAGATTATGAGAAAGCATGTTTCACTGTGGAAGTCCTGAGAAAGGAAAAATGGGCAGGTGGATGCTTGGGTCTCGGTTAAACTATGCATGAAGGCCTGATGGCCATGTCAGGAAAGCCATAGGCACAGGATCAGATGGACTGCTGCGGGTCAGGATCGGAAGATCAAGCCAGCAAGCAGGGAGGTCTCTGGATTGTCCTATCATTTACAGAGGATCAAGATTTAAGTATTTCAGCCAGGCCAGGTGAGAGAAACCTGCACAGATCCAGTCTGCACCATTTCTAAGGTATGTGTGAGTGCTTGACAAAAGCAGCTTTTCTTTTGCATCAAACGGCTTTGCTGCAAAATAGCTTTGCTGCATCAATGCAGTCTGAGCCCCAGTGGGATTTGAACAGATGCATTCTATTGGTAATGAAGGACAGTTCAGAAGGAGCCAGGGGTTCACAAGTCCCTCGTGACTGTGCCCTGAAGTCGCTGTGGATCTCTGCAGAGAACTGGGGATGTAAGAGAGTAGTTCTGCTGTACAGAAGGATGTCTGGTCCACACAGGGTCAGATTTTCCCTGTTAGATATTCTCATACAATGTATCAGAGGATTCTTCTAGGGTTGCTTGCTTCTTAGGTGTCTGCGGAATGATGAAAAGGAGAAAAAAAGAAATGGAGGAAAATTATTCAAAAGAAGATTAATTAATTCTTAATAAGCAGACACTGACGTTTGTTCTGCTAGAAATGGCTATAAGTGATCTGCTGAAACGGAAGCCACTACAGTGAGAAATGTTGCTCTGTCAGAGATGAACGTGACTAATCCAGCCCAAGGGATAAAGATGCCTCCTTTACTTGTCACTCTTCCACCAAAAAGCTGTCAGACAGGGAGGGGAGGGAAAATTGGACTTGGTAAAAAAATAAATCACTTTGGATTCTGTGAAGGAGGAATTCCCTGACCTCCTCAATCCTGTTTCTTCAACAGTTGAGTCTATTCCTCACAACTGTTCCTTGTGTAGACAAGGTGCTGACAGACTGATATTTTAAGCGCTGTGTGGCACAGGCCTGCTGTAAGCAAGGTTACACAGCAAGTAGCTGAAATGCCACCGGGTGAATGAAGCCCTACCTACACTAGCATTTTCTCTGTTGCCACCACCAAAGGGAAACATTTTACAAAAGTACTGAGTGCAGGCACCTCCAAAGCATGCGGGATTAACCCCTCGCTACCCAAGCTTGCTGACAGTCCAGCGCAACAGCATGCAAATGCTCTTGTTTCAGGGGCTCTCTGCCTTGCTTCCCTTTACAACTCCCCCTCTATGCGCAGCATCCTGCAGCAAAAGCTGTCCTGGACCCTCCACAGCAGAGTCAGCCACCGTTCAGCAATCCCAGCTCGCACTCACAGGCCAAACCCACAGGCCCACAAGTCTTGCTCTTAGGGAAAACACCCTGTTATATTCCAGCACAGCTAGCTGGAGGACAAGTGTCCCAGGCAGTCACAGCCCAGGATGACTGAGAGGGAAGCTGATCAAGGTGCTTGCAACAGTAGTGGAAAGCGCAGTCAAATTCTCCTGCGCAGAGGTCATGGGGTCCTGTCACTCACACTTCCCTTCCTTCTGGCCAGCACAAGAACTGAGGACACTTGGTGGTGTCTGCTCTTGGTGTGAGAACTCTTCCCATCCCCTCTCCTTGCTTTCTTCCCCTTTGTTTCTCCCATCTCTGCTTCGACCTTTCCCCCATCCTGGCTGAGACTACCAGCACCAGACCCACTCACACACAGATGTTCATTTGCTCTTGCTTTGTTGCTTTGCTCCTGCTCTGTTTTACAGACCCGCTGTCCCCCAAAACAGTGGTTGAGTGGCGTGAGCCACACACAAGCAGTTCAGCACAGCCCAGACAGCTCCACAGTAGGGAAAAAACCCCACACATACTGCATCTCATCATCCAGACTGAATCATTTTGAAGGAGGCAGCTAATAAAGGTATACAGAAGAATAAACATGACAGGGAAGAGGGATCGGGACCTACTGTTCTCCCTAGCCAACTAATTCAAAATGCAGCAAGAACACAAAACCAGCAGTGCTGTCTTTTCCAGTGCATATGATGCACTGGGGTGTAAAACAGCCTATATAAAACAACCCATCTTTCCCCACAATAACCAGATACCTGCCACTGCCTTTGCTACCACCAACCACTGTGGTGCCACAGCAGTAATTGCAGGAGATCAGTGGCCCTGGAACCAGACCACACAGCAAGTGGCTCTGACACAGAGGAGGACGCTTGATTTTAGACCACCTTTTCCTAAAAGATGGGAGTTGTGAAAATGCCTCAGACACTGGAAAATACTGTCCTTCATGAAACAGAGGGATGGTGCCAACTGAAGCTGGTGCCATGCTCCACACTGCATTGGCAACCTAGGGAACTCTCCCCAACAGGACATCAGTGGGAGGAAGCAGGAGACATTTTTCAGGAACATTTTCCAATGTTAGAAAAGTGAAAATATTTTTTAAGCAGATAAGAGGACTGGAGGGGAAAAGAACAATGAAGTTCTGAGGACAGGAAGGAAATGTTCCCTGGGGTGCCTGGTGCAAGTTTTGTCCCTGTGAAAGAGCTGGTGCCTGACAAAGGCAGGGTAGAGGGCTGTGTGGGCCTCTGGTCTGCTTCATGTGGCCCCCACAACTGATCTGCACCTGCATATTCCAAGTTGCAGCTACTTTCACTATGAGTGGATTTAGTTCCTTATCTCTAACTCATAACTCCCACCACAGCAAGAAGTTCTGAGCCCAAAATGTACCCACACCACCTTTTCCTGAGCCCCAGAGCTGACAGGGACTGTATCGCCCAGCCTCTGTTCAGACCACCTTAGCTTCGGCTGCCATGAAATGACTCTCAGGTGCTTAATGCCAGTGAAAGCAAAGCTGTGTCCAGGGTCTGCCCCCAGTGCACAGACTCCTCTACCCCAGAGGACTTCTCAACGGCCTAAATAATCTGGAAAGGGCAATAGTGGGGACTAGCACCGGGACAACTCTCCATGAATGTCCGTCCCATTCAGAGGGAGCAGCGACGCCAAACCCCTCAATGCCTTTCAGCGCACATCATAGAGCAAAGCATCTGCATGAAACCAGGACCACCAGAACTGGCAGAGCTGCAGGAGCAAGGGTTCTGCTGAAAGAGGGAAGATAGGCTACATGTGCAGCCTAGCTGGCGAGTGGGTGCCACATCCCGTTTTCCCCTTTTGGTGGGACTGGAGACACACTTACGGCCTGCTGTGGCCATGGCGACTCTGGGGGTTTTCCTTCCCCATGCACCCAGTGCATAAGGGAACTCTCCAAGAACAGGGTCCCAGCCCTTACCTTCCCTGGAGGACTCTTTCTGGGTGATGGGTCGTTTGTGTTGTTCTCGAGGACAGAATAGACATCAACTTGCTGCAAATCCAGGCACTGCACAGGGAAAAGACAAGAGAGCAGGGGTCAAACAAATTACTTAGGTTTAAAACAACTAATTGCCCACTGGATTGTTCCCCATCTCATGACTGACATTTTTTAGAAACCCCTGCCATCTCCAAAATTTTGAAGTTCCTGACCTGAACTTGGGCAAGAAGAAAATCCTTTTCCCCTGAAATCTTCACAGTGCAGCTGCATCATCTTCCTTTTTCAGGCTCACAGAGACAGACTTTGATGTTACCTACCCTGTGTAAGGCAGTGGAGAACAATGCCAATGCCCCTGCCTCCCCCTGCCTCAAATTATCCCAGAATGCAGAATAAAGACCCCTCTGCCATGTGAAAGGATACTGTGCACCATAGGGACCACAGGCAACCGGCAGTGCCGTGCATTGCCCAAGACTGTTTAGGTGCCTGACACCCACAAGCTCTTGATCATGCTTATTCTGGGCACAAAAGGGTGAGAAGAGAGGTGAGGCTGAGATCCTGAAGAACAGGGGCTGTCAAAAATGGGAAACCCTACATCGGGCATGATTTCTATTTATTTTCTGGGTTTTTTTCCAAGCCAGAACTCTCCTTTCTTCTTAGAGTGAGCAAAGAATAATAAAAAAAATCAATATACTCCCAGGCCCTCAAACATATCCGTGGTCCCACACAGCTACACAGAGAAACACACACACGGCCTACATGCGTATGCACCCGCTGGTCCCCCAGGTAATCGTGTCACAGGAGATGCGTGTCAGTTTGAGTGATGTTCCAGATCTGCCTGAAGGATCAAACATAACAATCAGGAGGACTTTTCCGTGTGTGTTTCAAGGATGACAGCAGGTTGCCAAGGTGGCTGTTTCTCTGGCAACAGGAAGATGGGAGGAGCTCCGGCCGCAAGAGGGGCAGATGGTATTAGTGGAGAGACTGCAAAGGGAGCGAGGCGCCCTGCAACACAGCGAGGAGGATGAGCAAAACATGGAGGCTTGATTCTGGGGCTGCCAACCACCTGAACCCCCATCATTTCATCCAGAGTTGCAAATGCTCAGCATCCTTCGGGATCATGGCCAGCAGGATGGTGGTTTGAACAGGACAGAGGAGCAGCTTTTGGGAGTGGGGCTTGGAACAAACAGGCACTCAGGCAGGAGGGGGCCGCAGTGGACGGAGCACCACACGGCTCTCCCATTCACTCTTCCTCTGGGAACAGTCAAATTATTTCACCTGTCTGCTTCCCACTCCCAACAACCCGCTTGCCTACACAGACATTCCCAACTATTCTCATGTGCACATGCGCACACAGAAAATCCCATTTCCCCGTCCTCATTTTCAATTCTCTTTGTGATGTTTGCAGTGAGGACCTCATCCCGCGTGCTGCACTCCCAGCAGCCTGGCTCCGTGTCCCCTTGGCAGGGCAGGCAGCCTCTTTCACTGCTCTAGTCTGAGAGCCGCTCGCAAGCAAGAAGGATGTTTTTGGTGTTTAACCTCCAAAAAAGATTCCCTCCCTCCACAAGCCCTCTTCCTATAGAGGCTGTTGACAATGCTGGTCCTTTGCCGGCCAGTTGGAAAGCTGGTGTCTCCAACCGCCATTTGCAAATTAATTACTTTTACTTGGTCACTGACCACCTGCTACTTTCACAGCAGAGGCACATAGGCCTCTCTCCTCCCTGCTGGCAGATGCCTTCCCGTCTCCAAGCAGCCTCCTTGTTTCCCTCGCTCCAGGAAAAGCTCCTGTGCTGCAGGAGTTCTGTTTGCTGCTCAGAAAAGCTTGTTTGAAGTGTAAAGTGGATCAAGCGAGTCCTTTAGATTGTTATTTCCAAGCTGCTCGTTAACTAGGCAGCTAAGCTGGAAGACAGAGGAAAATACAGGTTTGGATCTGGGCAGTGCAGTGAGGTAGAGCTGCTCTGGGGCTGCAGAAGAACAAAGAGGTCAAGGAACACCTGGCAGTGTAATGGGAACAAAGTGGGTGCCCATCTGCCCCCTTATTACCAGGGCTTTTGGCTACCTGCTGCTTTTCACTGTGTACACCCACCCCCAGGGACCACAAGGTAAACAGTGGCACTTGGAAGAGCCAGTGGGGAAGGCAGTTTGCTCCTAGGGATGTTCAGCAGGATGGCTTTGCAGAAGGTGCGCGAGGACCCCATGCCAGGGTGAGCCTTGCTGCCATGCAGGATAACACAGAGCATTTAATGAACTGCACCAGCTGGTTCCAAGCCCTTACTCTGACGTCCAGTGTGCCTCCTGTTGCTCCTGCTCCCAGCTCCAGGCCTGCAAGGACACTGTGGTTCCCTGACCTGACTTTTTTCCAGACTCTGACCTCTTGCTTTCGCCCACATCTGGCACATGCTGGCCTTCTGTCCCATCCCCTGAACTCTGACCTCCTCCTTTATCTCATCACTTGAAGTTACTTCTCACTTGTCCTTCCCTTTTTCTTGCCTTAGCTTACCCCAGTACTGACCACTGATTTCTGCCCTTTCCATGAATTAAGCACTGTGTTCAACACTCGATTTAACACCAACAGGTTTTCACAATGCACCTAATTTCAAATGCAGTTTGCAGGGCTGGGTTTACAGCATGCAGAGTCCCAACAAAATTTAGCAGCGGGGCACCAAAGTCATCTTTCATAGGAAATAAGGTTTGTCGACTTTCCACTCCCCTCACCTGTCCTGAGGGCCCATCCAACACAGGATCTCTGTCCCAGCACTCCTGCCCTCTCTCCTCCATTAAACTCCCCGTTACACCTCGCAGCCCCGTGCTCCCCCCTCCTCACCTTGCAGCCCTGCTCTCACCACGCGCGGTGTCTGCGGCAGGAGTTGCTGCTTCATGCCTGAACGAGTTACCCCGCAGCAGCTGCTCCACTGTAAAGTAATCTCCAGTGGGTGGGCTGGTACCCCCCAGCATGCAGGAGATGGTCCGAGGCTGCTTGCAGCTCTGCCAAAGCGGGCTGAGCCACCTGCCCTGCACACCGGGCTGGCTAAGAACCCTGCACAGCTGGCGTGTGGGGAGCAGGCTTCGGGGGAAGGCCAGCTGGGCCAGGTCCACAGGGCTCCTGCAAGCACAGGGGCTCAGCCAGCTCCAGGGACTGCCTGTGCCTAAGGCTGGCTCTGCTGGCTTGCTAGATTAGCCTTAGTGGGGCCTCCTGAACAGAACAACATGATGAAACATGTAATTAAGATGGAGCTAAGGATGCATGACGAGGCCGACTGAGCGAGAAATGGATTTGATTTTTTTTTTTGTCTCCTTGCAGAAATCATCCACTTCAGCAGGAAACTACCCATTTGGATTTTTATAAGCCCAAATTAAAAAGAAATTATTTTATACAAATGAAAATGTTTATAACCTGCAACCTCCTTTACCCAAAGCATTGCTTTATGTCCAGAATAAACATATCGCATACAATATATAGTGCTTTCTTTTAAGCCTCTACTCCAGAAATGAAAGGGCCACAAAACGGTGCCCCCCCACCTGCAAAGTGAGAATGAGAAGGGAGCAGGCCCATCCTCTTTTTCCTATCTGCCCCCTATCCAGTCTCCTGCCTCCTTGGCAGAGCTTTGCTCCTCTCTGTAGTACATTCTCCAGAGCTTCGTTTTGTTTAGTTTAAATGATTAATGCAGCAGAGCTTACAGGTTTTCCTCGGAGAGACTTTTCCAGCCATTATAGACCTCACAGTCAGAAAGGTTTCCTAATATTCGGGCAACATCCTTCTCTACTCACATGCATTTTATTCCTCCTCATTTGTCCCACAGATCATGGGGAAAAAAAAAAACCCTTCCCTTCTTAGTGGAGCAGCCCTCCCATGGGAGTAAAAGGAGAAAGAGGAATCCATTTTGAATGGAGCTGGATAGGTTGTAAATGGCATTAGGGGTCATGGTTACTTGAGGTAGCTGAGGTCTGGGCCTGACATTTCAGGAGAGCCACTCCAATCCTGTTACCTATGACGCTGCCACTACTGGGCTCAGGGAGTGGGAGCAGTCGGCGTTCCTCAGTTTGAAAAATGGAAAAAGGAGAGCCTGTGCAACGAAAAGGGAATTGTTCCAAAAAAGAGACTCCCTTCACTCTCTTCCTGCCCTTTTCCCCCCCAAGAGCTAGTCAGCCTGCTCAGGACTGCAGTGGTCCATGACACTGACACTGGTGAAGGTGTCACAGCAGGAGCTCTAAACAGCTGGGGTTGTTGTGGGGAGCGCTTCTCTCTGCCTCTTTCCTGAGCCATCATTCTCCAGCTGGGGGGGGGGGCATCTCCTTGAGACACTCTACAGTACAAAGTGGGGCTGAGATCCTCTCTTCCTTCTTGACTTCTGGAGACCCTTCTACCGCTACCACCAGGAAGCCTCTCTGGCCCTGCGCTTGCTACTCTGTGCTGCCACACTGCTGGCAGAGGGAAGTGTGCTGCCCAGCAGGGCATGGTGCAAGGCTTTGGCACTGGGGATGCCATGAGTGGGACCAGGATGGAGACATGCAACATGCACAGTCCTGAGAGAAGCTAAGCAGGGCAGAGCACAGGAGCAAGGTCACCAGTACCAGGCTGGTATGCAGGTATTGCTTATGTTTCACATCATGATACTGGTGTTGTCTGTACCACGGCAGGGCAGGGAAAGGAAAGGTTGTACCATGATGGGGGCAGAAGGGATGGACGGTGATTCTGGTACTCACATCATAGACAGGAGGTGGTGGTGGTGGGCTGGCTGAGGGGAGCTGTGTTTCCACCTTCTGTCTCAGGATATTTAGCTGGTTCCCTCTAGGGCACAACACCTGCTGAGGACAAGACACCAAATGACGTATTTGGAGACAACACCATCTCCCCTAAGATTAAGTGAACACCAATGTCATGTCAAAGCCAGCTGCTTGCACATGCCCTGAGTGCTTCCACAGCAAAGAGTGCTGGCACTCCCTGCACAATGTGGGCCGGTCCCTCTCCTCACTGCAGGGTAAAATGGAGGAGTCTGATGACTTGCACTGGAGCAGTGGAAAGGAGAACTGGGCTCTCTGCGTACATAGAAATCATTTCCAACACTGTACTTGTTTTGGCTGGATAGAGTTAATCTTCCTTATAGTGGCTAGTATGGGGCTATGTTTTGGATTTGTGCTGAAAATAGCATTGATAATACAGAGATGTTTTCCTTATTGCTGAGCAGCGCTTACACAGAGTCAAGGCCTTTTCTGCTCCTCACCCCACCCCACCAGCGAGTAGACTGGGGGTACACAAGAAGCTGGGAGGGGGCACAGCCGGGACAGCTGATCCCAACTGACCAAAGGGATATCCCATACCACATGACATCACGCTCAGTATATAAAGTTGGGGGAAGAAGAAGGAAGCGGGGGATGTTCGGAGTGATGGCGTTTGTCTTCCCAAGTAACCGTTATGTGTGATGAAGCCCTGCTTTCCTGGGGATGGCTGAACACCTGCCTGCCCATGGGAAGGCGTGAATGAATTCCTTGTTTTGCTTTGCTTGCGTGTGCAGCTTTTGCTTTACTTATTAAACTGTCTTTATCTCAACCCACAAGTTTTCTCACTTTTACACTTTTGATTCTCTCCCCCATCCCACCAGCGGGGAGTGAGCGAGCAGCTGTGTGGCGCTTAGTTGCTGGCTGGGGTTAAACCACGACAACCACTGAAACTTAGCTGGACGGAGGGTGTAAGTATTTAACAGCACACAACAGTGCTGTAGGACAGAGAGTAAAGCAGGGCCCTGTTCAAAGTGTGTGGGGGAATTTCAGAGAGACAAAATGGAGTGATTTTCGTCAGGATTTGGCTGGGAAGCTTTTGCTAATACACAGAGTCTAGAGAAGAGCACCAGACAACCGTTAATGATGACATATAGTCAGTGATACACTAATGTGCAAGTCCAGCATGGAGTTGAAGAAAGAAGGTCTCTTCCTCTGAAACGTTTCTTGCATCAGATGAGTTCTCCTTGAACACACTCCATTCATGCACAGATAAGGGTTAGCCCTGCTCAGCAAGCAAGAGAGGAGGCAGAAAAGGCAGAAGGCTTTGCTAAGTATCTCTGTTCTAATTCGGAAAGAAGTGGGATGATTATATTCACATCACATGAAAACGATGAACTGCTTTCCAGTCCATTAGTAACTAAGGAGGATGCTAAATAGCTTCTCTTAAAGATAAACATTTTTAAACCAGCAGGTCTGAGCAAGCTGTGGTGAGAAATATGGGCTGTGTGCTGCAGGAGGGCAAATGTAATGACTGCACAATCTCTTCGGGCCCCAAGGAGAGCCCGTAGGTCTGAAACTTGCTGGCCCACCTCAAAACCTAGAGATGCCAATCAGCAAGTCGTGACAATGCCTCCTTCCTCATCCCCATGGAGACACTGTCTAGGCAAGCAGAGATGGGGACCTGTCTCCAGCCCAGTTGCTCTGCCGCTTACACTCCTTCCCCCTCCATCGGGCTGTCTGCAAGGTAAGTCTCACAAAATTAGCAGGTCTGCCAACTGCTACCATTCTGTTTCAACCTCATGACTATGTGTGCTGAAGCCTGATGCTCCTTGGAGTCATAGGACTGTACCAGCAGCACAGCCTCCACATAACAACGCATGCAGGGAGCCTGCTGTCATGGTGGCAGACAGCAGGCTGAAAGAGTAAATATGGGGGACATTCTACCTAGAAAACAACCATCCCCAAATTACATTCTAAAAGACATCAGGTTTTCTTAAGCCAGCCTTGAGATCTCTGGAAGAATCCAGAAGATGCTGTTTTGAACACCTGAGGGTAGCAGTACTAGGAGCAGTAGGTTTTCCCCAAACAACAGGGATTCCAGTATAACAACTCCAGAGTTTTTTCCACAGAGCCCTTGTCTCATCCAGATCTTTCAGCCCTAGCTTTGGCTTTCCTTCTCCTGCTCTCTACATCCTTTCTTCCCCACTCCTGGTTTACCCTTTGCCCTCAGCTACTCATCCCAGCTTCCACTTCCTTACCCAGCTGGTCCCAAGCTGTGCCACTGATCTGCTCACCTGAGGGGCCCTGTCAGTCCAGTCTTAACACCCTCCTCCAAGCTCCAGTGCTTCCTCGCTCTGGATTCCAGCCCCAGTTTCCCTCCTGAGGCTCCTTCTTTGGGCCTCACAGAATCACTGCTGTTGGAAGAAGCATCTGGAGATTGTCCAGTCCAATCCCCCTCTGCACAGAGTCAACTAAAGCAGGTTGCTCCTCAGGTCCTTGTCTCTCTCTTTTTTTCCAGTTAGTTGGAACTTCCACACAGGCTTTCTTGGGATCCTTGTCCTGACCATCCCCTCTCACTCTGCCTCTTAATGTTTTCTCTGCCAAACACGTGCCCAAGGCTCTGGGCCCCATCCCCTCCACACTGCAGATTGTTTTCTTCTATGGTGCCTGAGCCATGGCTCAGGAATGCAGTTGCAGTCTCCTTGCAATCAGGTCATGCCCTTCCACCAGAGTAGCCCCCATCTTGAAAGAGAATTAGAAACGGGGAAAGTCCTGCCCTCCTCTTGCCACCAGGGCTGCAACAGACTTGCTTGGATGCACAGGATGTTACCTGTCTGACTGGCCCTGTGTGGAAAGGCAGCCTCACAGGGGGTCTTTTAGACAACTGAGCTGCTGAATTGACAAGATCCACGACTGAGCATGCACAACTGCAATTTGTCAAAGACCCGTCACAAGGGTACATCTCCTTGAATATTCTCAGGGCCAGCACACTGCCAATGTGACTTCTTGCCCTGTGTCAGATCCTTGCTATAAGCAGAGCATGCCGGAGTCAAAATGATTACCAGAATTTCTTTAATGGACAAATCAATGACTCATTTTGTCTTTCCTGTAATCTTTTTTCTCAGAAAGACTGAAGGAAGAAAATAAACCTGAGGCAGACACCCAGCATGGAAAATTTCAGCATGGGGACTTCCAATCCAGCCAAGTTAGAAGCAAGTGAAATAAATCCTAGAATGGGTTGTATCAGGTATTGCTTTTTATTTGGTTATAACTTGCCTTTCTTTTCCACAGAAGCAGAGCTGTTGTGGCAATGCTCAATGCAGCAAGAAGAGCAGTAAGGGTAACAAGGATTTCCTGTCCATGAGAGGGCTCTACGTACCCTGTACCTGTAAGAAAGAAGGCAAAAGATTCACAGTGTGAGTGGAAGTTACAATCCTGCTGCATTTTTAACCCTGGCAAGAGCCCTGAGAGAGCTAAAATACAGAAGCAGTGCAGAATACGGTGGCACAGATGCACACACCCTTCAAAACCTAGTCTGACTGAACAGAGAGCAGGGTGCAGCTGAAGAATCACGCAAAAGAGACAGGATATAAGCAGCTGCACTTCATGTTGATTAGAGGGAGGTGACATAACTATAAAAGCCAAGAAAGGTGGTAGGTAGAGGCTGGCAAAGGTCTTTAGTGGTAAGGGCACAAAGACAGATGGTGGAAAGCACACAGGCCCCACAAACTAGCAGGGTGGGTTCCGTAGGCATCCTCTGACCAGTGTAGCAAAGCTCTTCCATCATGGCTCTTTGCATTTACACTTTCTAAGAAGTTTTTCATATCCAGCATTCAGTAATGCATAGCCAGCTAGTCAGCAGCATGCATGTCCTTATCACTTTTCTATAACATTCATTTTATCACAACCTGAAGCTCTCCCTTGCTTTCCAGTCTGCGCATTAACGGAACAACCGACCCCTTGTACCACATGGAAAAGGAGGAAGGATTATGGTGAGCCCCCAACCTGTTTGTGAGCCCCTCATGGTGAGCAACTAACCTGTACATCTGATTATGGTGAGCACCCTAACCACTGACCTTGTGTTCAACCGTCTCTGTCACACTGCTAAAGGCCAAACCGCACTGTGTCCTGGGCACTGACACCTAAAAGCACCCTCTGACCCAGTGCCCAGGCTCCCTAGTTAGACCCTGACGTTACGCCTGCTGTTCCCAGGAGGCTGTGGCAGGGCAGATATAAATTACTGCATCTTCATGTCCCTATCTGTGCGCTGGGAACAGTAGCACAGGTCACCTGTGTAAAGCGCATGCAACTCTGATGGCATTAAGTATTGGGCATAAAGTATTATTCCCACCTGACTTTATAGCGTGCTTTGGTAGAGGAAAAGAAGAGCAAAGATCATCTTTTCCTAGCCAGATCCAGCTGATTTTTAACCACCTTCCCTTCCTTTCTGGTTGTTCACTTACCTCTAGCAAGGACAAACACTCCCTTTCCCATTTTCTCGATGCTGTTCCATTTGACCTTGCAGTAGTATGTGCCAGTAGAAGTAGTATTTACAGGTGGCATGATGCTGTGGTCGTAAGATATGGTAGCAGTCTCATTCTCTTTTCCAGAAGGGATGTCTACATTTTCCGACCTACTATAGATGGATGTTTTCTGGCCCAGTGAATTAATCCAGTAATAGAAGATTGAAAATTTGGTGTATTTCGGCATGTAAGGGAAGACGACTTTACAGGGGATGGATATTCCTTCCTTGAGCAGTGCAACCTGGATTGGAGGTTTCTGCTGTACATCGACATTTCCTCCTGTAAGGGTAATAATTGTTAGCAGTCACCTAACATCACTTTAAGTCAGGAGAGGACTGCTGCCCCAAAGACAGGATCACACGGTGAAAATAACCATATGTCAGGAAGCACAACCGTAGCACGCAGTGTTGGCCCTTCCCAGAAACTGAGTGATTCAGAGCATGTGCCCTGTGTGATCTGCCACATCTCTTAGGTAATTGCTGTGTAATTTGTGATAGCCTGTTGCATTCACAGGCTTCCCCTTTTCCCTTGTGAGCTCCTCTGTACAATGCCGGCATGCAGAAAGACAGGAAATGATGCAGGAAGTGAACAGATTTTGCAGTGGTGTGAGACTGTATTTACAGCGGATGAATAGAAAGCAATTTTCCAAGACAAATGCTACCTGGACATCTCCTGAAAGTCCTGAGTTGCAAACCTCTGCTTGGGTGTCTACGTGTGCCTATGTGATGACTCTGCCAGTGAAGGTGCTGTACACAAGCAGGTGTTATCGGTGGAACTGCATATTTCTGAAGCATGAGGGAGGGAGGAAATTGCATATTCTGCACGGGGGCCAGCACCGGGGCCATGAGAAATAAGGCACAGCTTAATCACTCCGAACTTTTGCTGCCGTAAATGGGCAGCAAAGCGCAAGACTCGATGCTAGATATGGGAACTATCTGCAGAAGACTGCAGATCTTAAGTATCTATACGTGACAGTATCTTAGGCAGAGAGATGGGAGATCATGCCCTTCATGTGCTTCCTCCTTACACAGACAGGGCTGTTGAAAGTGATCTATCACTGCAATTCAGCAGGCAATGATGTCGGGAGTTACAAGAGAGGATGAATAAGCACAGACGGGGAACCACACCATAGTTCACTCCCTGTTTTGTTTAATAAAAAATAAAAAAGCTAAGAGGAAGCCATAGGCTAGTAAGGAGCCTGGGGTACAGGACCTCTTGGGCTTCCCAGCCAAATCTGGGTTTAACATCAGGCAGTCTCTGCGTCTATTTGTCTGGCAGCTGACATAACACCACACATAAAGCAACTTAAGAGGAGGCCCGTGCAAACCATTGTTGTCTTTAAAAAAGGGAACTGGAAACTTACACACAAGTCTTCTTACAAAATGAAGGATTCTTTCAGAAACATGAAAACAGAAAGGGGAAAAAAAAGTAGAGAGAGAAAGCAGGGGATGGGCAGGCTTTTCCATTCATGCTTTTGATGGGATTCCCTGGGGTTCTGCATCTATGAACAGGCTCATAACAAGGCATTAAAGCTGTCCCAGAGCACAGGCAGTCTTGCTTTCCTGTCATCGTGCGCTAACACTGCATTGCAACAGCAGCATCACCTCTGCACAGCGGGACTCGGCATCAGAAAAGGCAACTCAGACTTCGCGCTGCTGAATGCCAAGCACTGAGGAAGCATTGTGGGGGGCAGTAATGGAGGGAGGGCACGGCCGCTGTCCAGAAAGGATGGTTGGGAAATAACATCCGTTAAGCAAAATCCTCTGCGGATGGCATAGCCAGGGACAATAGCCTGAGAGTAAGGAAGAGCTTAGGTTACATCACTAGAAAAAGGTTCTTAGCTGTAAAAGCAACTGAGATACAGTACAGTCCTAAGGGACATGCTCATTCATTGTGAGTGCACAGTCCTGTGTACGCTAGATACAGTATTATGGAAAGGCGGTAACAGAAAATCCTGCAGACGCTGTGGGAATGATAACCCGAGCGGTCTCTTCTGGGCCTTATTTTCTAAAATCATTCATCATTCATCACCCTTCTCATCTCTAGCCAGCAGAACACACATGAATATAGTTTCTGTACAAGACATGGCTAAGCGCTGCTGTAACAAAACAGAGGAGAGATCCATCTTACAGCATCCCAGGAGCCATTAGCTTGAGAAGAACATGCCAGGGAAAAAGCCAAACCATTTTATTTAGGTTATCTAACCCTTCTCCCATGTTCCTCCTTTCTTGAGGATTCTCTCTCATCTTTGAAATGCTTAAAAGACAGAAATAGCAGCAGCGTGCAAATTCCTAGAGGGGATCTCTGGAAATTAGCAAAAGATAGCAGCTGAAAATGCTCTAATATGAACAAACGTGAGAGTAAACAAAAGGAATAAAAAAACGCTTTTTACCTCCACGCTGAAGCAACCAAAGAAACAGGAAGATGACTTTTAGATTAGAGGCCATGATGGAGGTCAAAGGCTGTAAGAAAGCAACCAGATACAAAGATCCAAAAGGCATAAGAGATGGGTGTTTGTCAGGTACTTCCACGCCTGGGCAGCTGCTTGATCCCCTCCCGTTTGCGAAGGGACGGGCGGGATGGACACACACTGCTTTTGGCAAGCTGTTCCTGGCAGATGCAGACTCTTCTGCTTTTCAGTCAGACTCCTCCCCACACCGGGGTTCATTTCTCTGTATTATTGCGATGGTGTTACACCTACCAGTGGATGTCCAAAGATTAGACCGTAAGCTCTTTAACGCATAGAACTTTGTCTCCTGATGACCGTAAAATATCACACACATATAAAGCAAACTTCGTCACCTTCCACAGTGACTGAAGCCCCATATTGGAATATGGAAAAAAAATGTGCTTTGCCTGATGCAGCTCGAGGCCATTTGAGGTGAATGTGGTGAAATTCAGTGAAGGATTCAATTGACTCTGGAGCAATGGACAAGCTTAAAAATGGCACAGTGGGGTTTTTTAACCACAATTTTGCAAGGATATGTTTACACAGTTGTTTCGGAGCAGCTATTCCTGATTATCTCCGTGCACGGACCATGCAGGTTTTGGAATAGGGGCACCTTACTTCATCTTAATTGAGTGCTTTGTTCACAGCGGGACGCTATTGAGCAGTACCACAGGGTGTGGGTTCAGGGCAGAATAGCACCATCAAAATCCCTCTTTGTGTGAACGCTTAAGTGTGGAATCACCTGTTTTGCCTTCAACATGGAAAACAAGTACCCATGCCAGCAGTCAGTACAGAGGAACAGCTCCACTGTCCTCCTGACCACACAAAACTTCCCTCCGCAGCCAACTCCTCCACTAGATCACTTTGGAGGAAGTCACTCATATTCCAGAAGTGAGAGAACAACCAGACAGCGAATTCATCCCTAACAGCTGTGATGTTTCAGACCCACACAATGCTGGCCCTGAATCAGCTTCGCAATGCAGGCAAGCCTTAAGAAATCTATTGTAGGGAAATCTAAGGAGAGCCCTTTGAAGAAGAAAACCCTCTCTTTGTGGGAGGATCCTGCTGCCTATACTCATGAAGAGTCTTTGATTTCGACGAAAGCTTGTTTTTAGCTAAGACATCTGCAATGCAACAGCTGAGCCGCGTCTGACTCAAAAAACCCCTGATGTCTGAGAGGTCTTCACTTCTCTCTAGGCAGCTTCCTCCTTTCGCACTTCTTGTGAGATGTTGGCACTGTCCACAAGAAAGCACTTTGCTGCAATTTCAAGGGTGCCTGCTTACATGGGGTGCTGGGCTGTGGAGACTGGCGGGGGATGGCCATGCTGGGAAAGACCAAAGAAGGTAGGTGAGCCTGTAAACTGCGCATGGTCGAAATCACTCTCTATTGGCTGTTTTATCCCGCCAGAGTCTGTAGGAGCAAGCTTTGCTCCAAAGCAACCTTTGGTTTACAGCATTTTTTCCTCCTCTTCAGCCTGGGACAGGTTCTCAGGAGGAAGGGGTCTTGACACAGGGGACGGCACACAGCTGCAGCCGCTGTGGCCCCCTGAGCGCAGGGATGGCTCCGGTACCTTGCTGAGAGCCCTGACAGATGGGGAGAGGAGCAAGTGGCTTTGTGTGGCTGTGCAAGGCTGGTGCAGCAGCTGCGCTCCTCCAGGGAAGGTTTAGCTCAGATTAGCCAAAACCAACTCCTCTCCCCAAGACACGCTGACGTGAGCTGCATGGGGCTGGTCTCAGCTGGAAATCGTTCCTCACAGGTCTTAACGCTGAGCAGCAAGGACAATCAAAAGCGGTAACAAGACACTCGGGGCTCACTTGGTATTTCAGATATGTAGGCACAGATCAGGCAGCTGTGGCTCTGGGGGGCTGCGGGGTTACAACAGTGCTCGGCAGCATTTCTCGGGCCTGAACAGCATCTCAAGGTAGTTGGGGCAGGGAGGAAGAAGGGGGCAGGGGCTTACTACCCTCCTGTGGAAGAACTCTGCTGAACAGTGAGGGCTTCCTCAGCTCTTGTATCATGCTCATCCCCATGGTAGCGCACAGCTTTGCAATTTCCAGCATTGATGTATTTCTAGAGGACAGAACATGCTGCTCCTGTCAGTGATGTGTTTTAACTGTTATCAGCATTTATCTGCTTCAGGAATTCAGAGCGATAAGTGGATTAAGTGCGGTAGGTTTGTAGGGCTGCTAGGTCAACATCCTCCTTCCATCCTTTCCCTTCTCTTCCTATAAACAACCCTGTTGCCACTCTAAATGCCAAGTCCTAGAAATATCACTGTCTGGAATTTTAAAAAAAAATACATATATATATAGATCTAGCATTTCAAAAGAGATCACACCTAAGACTCAGCTGTGGGATTAGAGGCATGGCCAGGCCAGAAATACATTCACTGCTGGAATTTGCTATGGTAGAGCTTGCTGAAAAGAAATGGCTTTGAAACGACTACCCAGCAGCTATTAACTGCGAGACAGGATGACATTCTGCTCCTTAGAGCCTAAAGGGAGCCTGAATCTTTGAATGTTAAAATTCTAATTCAATTTGGTCTGGGGATTCTGGACTGGGTTTTAACCCTGGAGACATAAATAGGAGGAAGATGAGGAAAAGCTGGAGAGTTGTGTGTTTCTATTACCAGCCTGTAGTGGGGCTGAACTGATCCCCCCAAAACTTAGGTGGAACTAACCAGGATACCCGTGCCAAAGGAAATAAATTACAAAGCTCCAAAGGAATAGGTCATCATATGACCTTCACTCATGCATTATACAGTACATTGCTGTGTGTGAGCTGGTCCCTGCAGCGTGATGAGGGAACTGCCAGGCCAGCTGTAGCCCCGCCACAGCACAGACTGGCCAGGATCAGTATGGCTTGGTCCTTCCTTTGATGCAGTGAATGCTGATCGCTTCCTGAGACTAAATACAGGATTGGACCAGGTGCTAGCAACAGTTTCTGCTTGTAGCTGGAAAGCGGCCATTAATTTCACTCAAGCGCTGTTAAAAGCCTGCGACAGTGGCCAGCATTCCCCACCGTGAGGAAAAGCACATTGCTCTGGCGCGCACCAACGACAACAAGTTTGGGCAAGTGCTGAACCTACCAGATTTGCCTGTTCACAGCTGCGTCCAATGTACACCCACAAGTAAAGGCGCGCGCGCGCACACACACACGTGCCCACACACGGCCCCACAGCCAACTCCAGGGAAGGCATTTATTCAAACAAAAAGGCTGCTGCTAGCCAAGGCAAAAGCATTGCTGCAGAGACCACAACAAAGCCTCTTTATTGCTGAAGCGTTTAACACCACCACCATCCAAAAGAGAAACACCGCTTGGCGCAGAGAAGAGCTGCAGCAGCTCAACAAGCCTGATGGCAGAGCGCGCTTCAGAGCATTCCCCAGCACGGCAGCTCTGGATTTGCTGCCTTGTCAGAGACCAGCTCAATCCCCCATTGCTGGAAAGCCAGCCAGCAGCAACACACGCACCTCTGAGGATTCACAATCTCTTTGACTCCTCTAACCCCAGACTCTGCGGCGTACAGTTTCCCTCTGTCTGGCGGCGGGAGCGATAGGAGAGCCAGTGCGAGCGGGGCTGTACCTCTGCCAGCATTTTTACCACTGTTGTGTGTCGAGTGCCTCTCAGCAGGGCTGGATGATGCCGAGGTAGAAGCTGCCAATGCCCTCGCTATGTTTCTACCCGTTGAACTGCTCTAGGGAAGAGAACAATCAGCGACTCGAGGGGAAACCAGAAAAAAGAAAGGTGTTGACACCACTGTGGGGAAGGGAGGGGGTACTTCTATAATTCCCTTTCACCAGCAAAATGAGTCTGCCTCAGAAATCACCCTGCTCCTGCTCTTTTTTCTGTTCATCTACTGGAAAGATTCCCAGGGACTAAATTACCATCACACGCCTGATGTGCTCTCGGGGGCTGACGCTGCGTGGCTGCGCCTCAACCTCCTGGCGTTCCCTATGGCTCCCCTTCGCAGGCTCCCTCTTACAGCCTGTGTGGCAAGCCGGGACGAGCGGGGCTTCGCCTGGAAGGACTTCTTGGCCTTCTCAGGCTGCCTCCTTCCAGGAGGCGTCCAGGAGGACATCCACCCGGCCGAGCCCGGGGCAGAAGCGGGGCGGGAGCTGCCCTGCTGACAGCAGAGCCGGCCGTGTTTCGTCCACTCGTGCAAGGGGTTAAAAGCTTCTCCCGGGCAGCTCACCCGGGCCAGCGGAGCCGCCTCGGCTAAGGCGGAGGGACACCCGCCACCGACCCCGGCCTGCCTCGGTGGCGGGGCCGAGGGGCAGCGCCCGCCGCCCGCCAACCCGCGCCCTCGCCCACAAGATGGCGCCGTCGCCCCGGCCGCGCCCCGCCGCCCGCCCCCGGCCCCGGCCCCGGCCCCGGCCCCGGCGGCACGGCCGAGCCCCGCGGCCAGCGGTGCGATCGGTGGCGATGACTGTATTTTTTTCCTTTCGGGGCAGGCGAAAGGAAAAACCTGGAACCTCTGAAAATGAGGTGTGCGAAAAGCCTGCGCTGTGCGGGGCCCGCCCTCCCGCACCCACCGTCCCCGTCGCAGGTCTCCGGGGGAGCCGCCGCGTTTACGCGCTCGGCACCTCCCTCTGCTCAGCAGCTGGAACCCCGGAGAAAACGAGCACAACTAGGATCCATTTAAGGCAAAATTAATGCTAATTAACCGTAATCAACAACTCGAAGAACAACATTTACTCAGCAAGCTGCAGAGACTGCAGTAGCGGTTTGCCTGTTAGGCAGGAGCAAGCACAAGGCAGCGTGTGGGAAAGGAAAATAAACCTTGCTGCAGGGTCTGTCGGACGCGTGGCCCTGCTGCAATGGCTTTTCATCCATCCCCGCTCCCAGTTGCCTGCTGCCCTCCTCACCCCCTGTGCTGCCAGAGGTCACTGGCCCCGCAGCGGCCTGGACCTGGCACCCCACACACCCCACTCGCCCCACCGCCGGTGCCTCCCCTCACAGCCACAGCTCGCCGCGGGCAGCCGAGCCACAGCCACGGCGGCTGAGTCACTTCTGCTGAGCCCTTTCGGCCGGCAGGCCCCAGCCGGGGGTGCGAAGCACGGGGAGCCGTGGGCAGTGTTGCCTCCAGCGCTTGGCGCTGTCTACGCCAGCCACTCGCAAGCCATCCCTCCTACGCCGAGGGCGCTCTGGAAACTCCTGCCAGCACTGGTGAGGAGCGCAGTTTTATTATGAATGATACTTCTCAGCTTGCAGAGGCCTCCTGGCACCGCGTGTGGGCCCCCGGCTGGGCTCCTGCTGCAGCAGGCGAGGAAGCAGAGATGATCTGTACACCACTTTTTCCTGGGAAAGCTTTTTACATACTTTCCATTACTAGCAAAGCCCAGGCACCTATTTCATGCCGCTAAACGGTGATGCTGCGCTAGTAAAGGCTCCGGTGGTGGTGTTCAGTTCGCTGTGGTTGCCTCAACAGGGGCAGGCTCAAATCAGTGCCTCTACAAACAGCCGCCAGCTGGCTGCTGCGCCCCCCGAGGGCGTGCGGCTGCCGTCAGCCGCCCTGGCAGCACGCCTTGCCGGCCCCCCATGGGAGTATGAGAGCAGGAGTCATAGGCGCACAGCTCTCCCACGGCCACAGGATGTGCCACCAGACCCGAGGTGCCACAGCCGGGCCAGCCCAAACTTTCTCACATTAGCAGCAAAAATACTGGTGGTGGGATGCTGGCCGGGGGCAGGGCACGCTGCTGACAGCTCCCCGCCGTGCTCTCTTAAAACAGGAGCCCCCAACCCCTCTCCTCACCAGCTGCACCCCTTGAGGTGTTCCCATCATGCCCTGAAATCCTCCTGAGTGAAGGGCTGCGCATCCTCTCTGTAAGGGGCAAAGGGTGGGAGGCACGCAGGTTTGGCAGGGGCTGGGTCCCGTGCAGGGCAGGAACAGGAAGGATCGTGTCGGACAAGGTGGCAGCGGTTGCAAGGGAGCTGCAGGACCAGTCCCTGCCAGCGATGGCCTTGACAGGTGGCCCTTCTGGCCTCGTCTGCACAGAAAAGCTACTCCAGCCTCAGCAAGTCCCACTTCGAGCCAGCCAGCTGTGCCAGCCCCAGCTCCCCACATCCCAGCAGGGAGCAGCTTCTGACCACCTCCGGGTACCCAGGCCTGCCCCATGGCTGCCTCGAAATCCAAGCTCCTTCCTGCCGAGCTCATTCAAGGAGACTTTGCGCTCCCCTGCACCCAGACCACCTCATTCCCTCCCCTGTTCCTCCCCTCACTTTTTTCTGTGGGTTTTTTTTCCCCCTTTCCTTTTAATGTCTTCCCTAGTTTTTTTTTAGCTGGGACCCTTTCTTCGGCGTGCAGCAGCTTTCCAGCTGAAGGTGTTGGGGGGCATGACCCTCATCACAGCAACAGCAACCTCGGGAAACAGCGTGGACACTTGCAGCAGACATGTGTGTGCAGTTGCACCCCAATTTAGATCGGCATGGCTTTTCTTGTGCACACCAGGCCTCTGCCAGCTCCTGGGAGGAAGGCTAGGAAGGGATTAAGTAGCTAAGTATCTCACTGGCAAATGAATATTGCTTTTTTTTTCCTATTAATTCCTCAACTTTGCTTTTATTGTGAACTGTGGAGAATACACAGTCTGATACAGCTGTTATAGCACATTCTCCTAGGGTGGAAAAACATCTTTTCGCCATCAGGCCCTATTCTGGCTATCCAAACTAAATAAAGCATCCTGGCAAAAGCATTTGCTGGAAGAACCGCCTCTCTGCTGGGTTTTTTGCCAAAGTAGAAATGTGTTTCGTTCTGTCTTCCCTCTTCACCCCCCAGTTTCCCACCTGCCGTCTACATCCCTGGCTGACAGGACTGCAGGACAAGGATCTCTAGTTTTGGCCTCATGCAAGAGGATCATCATTGGGTTTTATTTTATTTTTCAAACCCTTGCAAAACACTGCTGAGCCCACTGGGAGCAGCCAAGGCTCCTGTGGGGCAGGGGGAGAACTGTGAGGGGTTTTCTGAACCTCTCCATGGGCCTGGAGGTTGGGAACTGAGCCTGAATCCACCCAAACTGTCCACTGAAAGGGGTCTTTCCTTCCTGGAAAGCCGTGTGATGGTAGATGTGGGTCCAACAGGGATGGGAAATGGGAAATGCAAAACAACCCCGGAGTGCAAGAGGAAGCATGTCCTGTCTGCATGGAGACACAGCCTCAGTGAGAACAAGTGCATGGAGGTGGGACTAGGTGGATACCACAGTGGGGTTCAGACCCCTTCTCCTGTGGCTAAATATATCTCCACTCGCTCTTTATAGATGTGTATATATATGCGTATATATGCATGTGTGTACATGTACACACACAGATGCATTTTATACCCAGCTACTAATGCTTGCTGATGTTTCCCTAAGGCAGCCCCCCTGTAGCCCAAGTAGCCATGCAGACACCCTCTACCACAGCCAGGCCCACGGCTTCTCCTGCAGACCCCCTCTTCCCACTCTGCACATGCTGGGGAGATCCTTCCCCACCCCAGTACTGCTTCCTTTATTATCGCTGCCCAGCTGTGGTTTATAAGTCGTTTAAATCTTTTCTAGGAACAGATAGAGATCGCAGTTACCCAGAATCTGAAAACGCAGACAGCTTGAAATGTGGTTAGGCTCTGCCCTACTTTCATTGAGCTGAGAGCAAGGCTCTGCCAAGGTGCTCAGGGGAGAGGAGAAGAGGAGAGGAGGAGAGAAGGAGAAAAGAGAAAGACCCATCTCAGCAAACCGCCTCTTCCTCCCACCCCGAGAAACACACCTAACCCGTCCCCCAAAGCCTGCTGCATCTGTTTGAACTGCACCGCCTCTCCTCCTGGTTTGCCCAGGACCTGCAGGCGAGCAGGGCATGGAGACGTGAAGACTGGGACATGCCCTCCTGCATTGCAAGACTTGACACAGGCGCGGGCATCTCCCCAGGCTGAGAGAGGCGTGAGGGTTTCAACGAATCAGGGCCACACAGACGGCAATGCAGGGAGTGCTGCAGATTAAGAATGAGATGTGTCGGTAGAGTTTTTACCATCCACGCACCGACAGCTTTTCCCCATACTAAGTTGCTCTGAGGCCAGGGAAGCCGCAAAAGTGGAAGAGGTGCGTGGGACTTCCCTCCTGTGAGAAATCCCCTCGCTGGGAAGTCCATGCTGGGTTGCAGAGCTGCTGTGGGGCTGGGCCATGCCTCTGTGGTGAGCATGGCTCCTTTGCACCATCAGGCTCCTCTGATGGCAATACTTCCAGGAATCTGCAGTGACCCGGAAAGGGATACTGCTGAAAAATGCCGGGAGGCCTTTTTCTTTCCCTCAGTGGTGCCAGCCCACAAGACCAACCTGCAGGCAAGGATGCATGTTTCCCACGCCCATTTTGCCCGGGGTCTGATTCTGATAACCCTGGGCTTTTCTCAGAAGACGGTGCACAAGAGGAGACAGGACTCCGGTAGGGGAGAATAGCTTGCAGATACATACCTCCAGCACTATGACTTTCTCCAAAGTAGAGAATATTTGCTAAGTGATTCCACCTATATTCCTCCAGCTTTGGAGCAGTACATAGACAGATAAGCCACTTTGTAGCCACTAATATTTTAAGGGCGTTGCTTAACCCTGCTTGGAAGGGCCTGTATCAAAACAAGGATCAGAGCAGCAGTGGGGTATTTTTGCTGGTCCTCTCACTAGTCGTAGCAACAGTGAGGCGTTTTAGGAGAAGGGTTTGCTGTAGTCAAGGCCCTAGAGAGATGCTAAAGAAAGTATCATCTGAAAGATAATATAGTCCAAGATCATTATGGTATTTATTAACACCATTTACAGGGACTGACTTGAACAGCCTTGGAAGGAAGAATGAAAAAATGCCAGCAAACACATTACATTCTCCTGCAAGAAGTTTTTTCATCCTATTGAAAAGCTTTGTTAGAAAGAATGATGAGAATGGTAATAATAAGGCACTATAATTATACCTGATCCTTCTATAATCTCTCTCTCCGCAGAGTTCGGGAGCACTTTACTGCTATTATTGGATTTGAACAGTCCCATCTGGATAACATACGACTGATTTGTTTGCATGGCTTATTTTAGGTATTTCAGCACGTACACTAGAGCTGCCTTCGTATCTGGCCAATTCCCTGCACAGTCTGTAAGAGCAGGAAAAGATCTTCAGCTCCCATTCTCCACCACCCTGTTCTCCCATCCCAGTTCCTTGGAGAGCTCTTCACAGAAGTCCAAGGATAAAAGGAGCCATCAGTCCTTCCCCATCCAACCCAGTACTACAGAACAAGGGAGGATGGATACTACCTAGAACATCTGGATTTGCACCTGTATTATTTTAGGCTTGAGATTCAGTGAATCCCAAAACAACCCTAGATGCACCTAAAAGATGAGCAGCAAGGACCTGGCACATACCTTGTGCTAATGTACACGCTCTGCAGTCACAATAGCTGCTACCTTTTGGGTTGAAGCTTTCAAACGAGGGGGTCTGCTGCGTGCGTGTGTTCCCGGCATGCACAGAACCAGGGAAGGCGTGACGGATGCTGGCGTCTTTCTGGACTCAGCATTACTTGCAATGCCATCTCAGTTACAGTGACGCTGGCAAGCTCCCGCCACAGCTCCCATTCACCGTGGCGTCTATATGAGTGAGCAGCTCCATCAATGTCAAGAACTTTGCTGGCCCCTTGCAGGAGCTCTTGGGTGTGAAGCTGGGTACTTGCTATTTCACTCTGCCAGGGCCAGGAGAAAACAGACACAATTTGAAATAATTCAGCCCGCTTTTAAAAATGTGATTATAAAAAATGAGATTTAAAAAAAAAAAAAAGAATAAAAGCATGATACAAAACTATGGTTTACCTAAACTGAAATTCACAGCAATTTGTCACTAGCTTACAGTGCAGGGAACGATCCTTTCAGACTGAATCCCCATAAAACTTAACAAACACAAGTTGCCTAATTCTTTTGTTGCTCTCACTGCTTTTTAAGGGATTTTTTTTTTCTCCTGTGAATTGGAGCAGGGTCTTTTCCTGCATCCCTTCCACATCCCACCTGGCCTCATCAGCACGGACAGGTGGGGTTTCCAGTGTCTGCCCATCCCCAAGGCTGGGGGCACATTTTGTTGAGGAGTTTAAAAGGACCCATTAGTCCTGCCTTAAGTTTTCCCCCAACTTCATTTCTGGGCTATTACATCCACTCTCCTCGCTTTAGTTCTCTTAGATTCTTCAGAGCCGTCTTTGTCAATTTGTTTACTTCTGGTTTATTTTTAAAAGACAAACCCCCAATAGACATAAGCTCTCAAGTCCCTTTTGAAATGCTGTCTTGCCTGTAAGTGCTTTGTTTGTGATCCTCTCCAATCCTTTAGGCTATTGTTTACGAGCTGGAAGGCATCTGCGCTTGGGCTAATCACTCCGAATGCCAGCTATTCCCCCAGCATGATTTGTTGCACAAGCCAGTGGGAGCAGGGTTTGTTTTGATTATGTTTAGTGTGGAAAACCCACGTTTGCTCACATCGGCCTGACAAAACAGGGTGGGGGCCTAATCCAAAATCTTCCAAGGGGAACAACAATCTGGTCATTGATTTCAATGGCATGTGGGACCAGCTCGAAAGTCGAGAGCTCTGACAGCAAGGGTGGTGTCTTGGGAAAGCAGGTAGCCCAGCAGCCAAAAATCCTTCCTTTAAAAGAGAGAGTATGCATGTTGTTTGCTCTGGGTTGGATGAATCAAACGCAGCTCTAGGAGGCTGCCAGTGCTATACGGCGTTTAAAGCTGTGCAGCTCCTTTCTGACATGAGGTTAGTTGGGCTGGGACCCCCCAGTCCTGCCCCAACCAGCACGGCTGGGCACAGCTGTCCCAGCTGTCACCTCGGGCTGATGCTGGCCTCCCCTGATGCCCCCAGCTGACAAGTCGGACTCTTTCACTCATTCTGGATGATGGCAACATTTTTCTCCCTAGCCTGTTCTGGTGCTTGCCTCCAGGCATCAGACAGATGTCCCCATTTTTCTGTTTGTGAAAGCTGGGAGGAAGTGACCGAGGGCTGCTCCCACTGGGGCTGCCATCAAACTGCTGCTAGGGCACGCAACTGCACGCTGTACGGGTGGGTGTACGGGTCTGCCACATGCAGACACCCTCTCTGCCTTGAGAGGCCCCAGCATGGGCTCCAGGAGCTCCGTGCGCACCTGGAGCTCAGCACAAGAGCTATGTGCACACCCAGAGCTCAGCACAGCTATCCCCTGCTGAGCTGCTGGCTCAGCTGAGCTGGCCTGGGCTGCACCCCATGCTGTTGAGCCTAAGACTGAACTTAGGCTGGCTTGTTCCTGCACTCCTGCCGTGGCAGAGATATGCCCAACGAGGCACAGAGCTCAAAGCTGCACCTGGATCCCACCTCTCCCCTATTCCCTGGCTCAGCATTTCCTGCTGCAGAGGTGCTTCATTCATCACCGTTAATCCCTTTTTGTACCCACAAAGAGGTTAGCCTTGCCAGTGACCTGTGGCAGGGGCTTCCACAGCTTAAACTATACGTTGTGTGAAGAAATGTCTCCTTTTGTTTGTCTTGCACTTGAGTATTTAATCTGATGCCTCCTTTTTTTTTTTTAAGAAAACACACTTACTCAGTCACCTACTCAGTGGCATTTAGGCTTCACAGATCTCTGCCGCAGACCTCAGCCATCTCTTTTCTGGCTGAAAAGTCCTAGTCTATCGAGCCAGCCCTTGCATGGGAAGTGTATGGAAATACTCTGCTTTGCCTGAATCAAAACCCCAGCTCTGCCAGCCCCAGCTGAGATCACAAGGCAGCAGGAGCACGCAGAGACCCGGGCAGCTCTGCAGGGAGGCATCGTGAGTCGCAGAGCAGCTCTGCCGCATCTCCCTTTCCCTTTGACACCCGCTCTCTCTTTGAACGCTGCCCTCAGCAGCCCTGCCTTTGCACCAGGCAACGGCGCAGGGCAAGCAGAAAGCTCCAGTGCATGCAGTTATTGTAACTTTACAGATAGCCAAACATCTAAGGAACTGATGCAAAATGAACTAATTAGACAAAGCCATCACATTCCCCTAACCAATGTATCCTTGTAAATTAACGGGTTTAGCATGTTTAAAAACTAAAATACACATTTTCAGAGGGACATCAGGGTAAGGGTCCAAAACTGAGACCCAGCTGTGTGTACACAGAAAATTTTATTTTGAAGCTTGCCTACTTAGGAGGAGCTCATTTCCAAACACTGAGGATGCCCAAATGTTAATACATTTTTTGAAATGCCTTTGCACAAACTTGTGTTTTTCAGTGAATCCTGATCCATCAAGGCAGATCCCTAACGGCATACAGACCCTTATGTCAGAGGTAATCAAGTATTATTACAATAATGGCTGGCTGTGGGGCCCCTCCTGTGCACACACATGGGTACATATGGAGCTTATTAACAAGTTTCAGTGAAGGATTTTGGGAAATTAACCCCTCGGGCCCCAGAGCACTGCTAACAGACAGCTAGTCAGGAGCAGATGAAGAGCAGTTTCCTGCTGGATGCCTGCAGTGTGTTGGGACTGAAATCCAGACCCTTCGCAGCCCAGCAGAGGAAGCCCCTCTCACAAGGACTAAACTTTTCAACTTCTGCTGTTAGGAAGAATAGTTGAAAAAAACCATCTGCAAGGCTGTATAAGTTTCCTTGACAAACTGAAATAAGTCAGCTGGAGAAATGTATAACATAACATATAAAAATGCAAACAATTTTCTTGTATTCCCTGAATGGTGCTCAAGAGGTTGTGAGGAAGTTTGTAATTTCTTTATAAGTCCCTTTAGGAGCCACCAAAAGAAACGTTTGGATGGGGGCCACCAGGAGCTGCTCCTACATGGCAGAGGGACCAGTTCAGAGGCAGGGTGATTAAAGTGAACATCTCCCACTCGTTAATGAAAACAGCAGGACGTCATTTGCAGTCACCCCATGGAAGTAAACTCTTACGGTTTTGCTTTGCACATCTTTTTCTCAAGAGCTGAACGAAAAAGGTTTCCCTTCCAACATCCAAGCAGAAAACGAAGGAGGACTCTCTAAAGCCGGCCACAGCCAATGCACTCTTCATGTTTGTGTTCTTCCCAAATTGGTTTCCTTTCTTGCACCAATCCTGATCTGCAAAGTGACCTCTCCTCAGGGATAATGAGGATACTCACCCATAATGTGCTTTAAACTTTCCTAATGTAACAATGCTTGGCAGTCATTCACTGCTTTTCATCCACAGATCTCAAATCAATTCGCTACAGCCCTGCATGGAATTGACTTAACTTGTAAGACAGAGATGAGGACTTGCTGTGCAATTAAAAAATATATATATAAATGAACAAAATAAAGCAGACTTTATTAAAAAACAAACTATTTCCTTCTCCCTTGGTGTGATTTTCCTAAGGCACAATCCTGGCTGCAAACAGGGCTCTTCCGCAGCCCCCAGCCATACAACCCAAGATGCTCGTTTTCGGCCAAATGAGAATGGTTCACAGCCAGGTCAAAGCAATCCAGTTAGAAAACTCTTCCCTCAGCAAGCTATAACCGCAGCCATAAAACAGAAGCATTCCTGTGCTCAGTTATAAACGTGGAAGAAATTAGCCCACTCCTTCCCCCCTCCTCGCTTTCTGAAGGGAAGGCAGCCAAGGTGCCGTGCCAACACCACCCCCAAGGAACAAAAGGAGCAAGCGGACAGGCAGGGTGCCTTGGGTGGCAGACCCGGTCCCACTCCTCCCGCAACGGACAGAGAGGGAGGGCAGCCATGCGGCTGACCCCGCCGAGGCAGGGGCTTACACCTGAGAGCCAGGGCCCAGTCCCGAAGCACAGGTGCCCAGAGCCACCCGGGATGCCCGCAGGGGCTGGCAGGGCAGGTGTAGGAGCTACAGGAAACTTGTGCGCTGCCAGAGCTCTGCCCAAAGAGCATTGAGGGTGAGCAATGGGATGGCGCCCGAGACCAGGCCAAATCTATGGCAGGCAGCAGCACCCAGAGCACACGCATGACCCAGGGATGCTCCACACCGCGTAGGGAAAGTAGGAATGAAGTGGTTTTTCCATCCAGCAACGCACCACAGCACTTGGCTGGTGCTAGCACCATCCTGGTCCCTCTGCAGGTGGCTTTGCAGGCACAGCACCTGCAGTGACAGCACCACCACCACCATCTCCTCCATGGCTAGTCCCACCTCTGGACTGCAGGACTTGTTCAGGGGAAGGGACTGAGAAGTCTCTAGTCCAGCCTGGGGCTCACACCAGGTCACTCCAGGCTTGACCCAGTTGGGTCTTGAACTTCCAAAGTGTGGAGATTGTACCTCTCTGGGCAGCCTGTCCCCCAACCAGACTACCCTCATGGGAAAAAGGGTCTCCTCGTAGCCAGCCTGGACTTGTTTCCTTCATCTGCAATGCACTACCGTGGTGAGCCTGGCTTCTTGCTGACCTCCTCCGTATGGGCACGCTGCTGTTTGGTTCCTCCAAAGCCATCTCCTCTTCAGGCTGAACGAGCCCAGCTCCCTCAGCCTTTCCTTGCAGGGCAAATTCTCCAGCCCCCTGAGCTTCTTGATGTCATGTCACCCCCCTGACCTCACTCCAATTTATTACATTTTTGTTGCACCAGGGAGCCCCAAACTGGATGCAATACTCTAACTGGGGCCTAAGGAGTGGTGAATACAGGAAGGTGATCACTCCCCTTGTCTGCTGGCAGTGTTCCTGTTAATGCAGCCCAGGACGCTGCTGGCCTTTGCTGCCAGACAGCTGCAGGAGGATTCAGCTTTGCTGTCTGCCAAGACCCCCAGTCCTTGCACAGATTACAGTGCTCAGACAGGGCTGCTTCAGGAGCTGGAGATACCAATAATCCTGAGTGACAAGGGGAGTGTTTGAGCAGGGGATGCACAGGGCTGTTCTCTCAGGATGGGCTGAACCCCAGTCCCCCGTCGTGATGCTGCCTGGGGTAACGCAGGGCACCCACCCCTCACCCAGGGCATCACAGCCTGACTCAGGCATCCAAGGGCTCCAGTTCACCACCTCTGATGGACCCAGCCATGATGACGGATGCAATTACCTGCTTAGCTTTTTGCCCTGTCCCTGAAAGAGATTACACCTCTGGCAGCAAGCAACACCATACCCACGTGTCAGCCACCACCGTGTGCGCACACCCTGTGGTAGCGAACAATCCCAGCTCGAACAATCCCAGCTCGTGCTTTTGCACTGGGCTGAGAGCTGCAGCAGCTGCAGGGCTACCCAGCTGCCCCTAGCCTCCCTGAGACCGAGGAGCAGGCGGTAGGGAGATGATGGCCACTTCTCCAGCACTTGTTTAACTACCTCAGTTCACAGGCCAGTGCCCCGAGATAGGAGGCCAGGCACCTTGCCATCAGCAGAGTGACACAGCCCTCCAGAGAATAATTCCGAGTGTCTAAGTTAGGCTCCTGTAATGAATCACACCCTGTATCTCTTTGTGCTGACCGCACGCTTTGGTTCCTCAGATAAGATACCTGAAGCCAAACGAGCAAAATCAGAGTAATCTCTCTCCACGTTCAGCTTTCTTCCCCTGCACAGGTCTGAAGGTGAAAGTCAGCGTGAGCTCTGCAGGCTGCCCACCTGGCTGTGGATCCTCGGCAGCACGCAAAACGGTTTGGTTCAAATTTTACAGTATCTGAATTTCTCCTTTCACGCAGCTGTTTTCAGTCACTTATTTCAAAGACATACCTGCACCCCTGAAATGAACCATATCCCTACTTAAGCTGACTCTGTTTCTCTCATTTGTAGTCACCTCACCAGCTCAAGTCCACTGATGCTGTGCCCCGTTCTAGGATCTTGAATTCCTCATGCTTCTTTCAAACACTCAGCACAAATTTTAAGGTACTAAAAACACTTCTGAAAATCTCACCCCTACATTTTTAGGAAGTATCTTATGTTTAGAAAATTCTTTAATTGATTACACTATAAGATGAATTAAGTCTATTGTTCCCACCTAGGACCATTCATACCTGCTTTCGGTCTTCATAAGAAATTCACTTGTTCAGTTTCAGTTTGATTGCCATGTCTGGGCACTAAACTAACAGGGTTTCCAACACTGCAAGGGAATGAAAATATCACCATGTATTCATTGACTTTTAAAAATAAGTATAAAAACATGTTTATTAAAATTTTTAAAAGTCTTATATAAAAAATTCTTTGCCTTTTTTGAGGCAAAACCAAAACATCTTTTTATGCTCTGTAGGTGGCAGCAGCATACTATCAGATGAGCATAAGAAAGGGAGCTGGATCCCATCTGTTCACACCCTCCCAGGGCAGCCCCGACTCTCCAGGCCAGGGTTACCTCCGCAGGAATACCATGCTCTTAGTATAACGTAACTCATCTGCACTCCCAAAAATCTGTTCAAATAAAGCAACGCAAAAGCCAGTGAAGCTGCACATATCGTACATGGCTGCAATGGTTTCTCTCTTGTGCAAATGTTGGCCTCTGAAGCGGCAGGTATCACACTCGCACTGCAAAGAGCAAAACGTGCTGTTGCTCTGCTGCAGCTACGTGGGTATCCTGACGGCACAGGGGTCATGCCCACTGATGCCCAAGCTGCCCTGCTGTTGGACTGGACTCAGCCACACCACTTCACAAGGGCAGATTCGTAGCAGAAGTGAGCTTAGGCACTTTGGGATAGAGGAAAACACAGGGCTGACCTGGGAGGACAGGCAACTCGCCTTCTCCTCAAGCTTATAAGTTATAAATGGAGCAAAGAGCAGGATGGGGGGGGGGGGGCACAGAAACCTCTGCTCTTCAGGTTGGCTTTACCCCAGGCATCTCTGGGGAAGGCCACACACACTGTGCACATACAAGGATGTAGCTGTCAGCCACCAGGTTCAAGCCCTGCTCCCCCTGCCCTCCCCTTCCTCTCCCAGCAGCCGGCCCAGCCCCACTGGTGTGGCATGCATCCCACCAGCACAGCCACATAACAGGCACCTCTGTCTCCCATGAGCACAGCATCATCTCCCAGCCCAGGATGGAGAGGGGCTGGGGACGATGCTCCCCTCCGACCCTCCCCTTCCACCCAGGGGTGAGACCATCTCCTCCTTCGGGCGCATCCCCGAGGAGCCCCCCAGCCCGGCTCCATCCCCCGTCGCGGCGCCAGCGGGTAGGCTCCGGCAGCACAGTTCTCGCAGCGTGGGCACTGCCCGGCGGCTCCGGCACAGGGGCTCGGAGAAGACCAAGGGGGTTCCCCCCATCTCATCAAAGTGCAAGGGGTTGTTCCTGGTCCCCGCCACCACCAGCTCCAGCAGCCGGACCACACAGTCCGAAAACCAGTTCTTCAGGCGGAAATAGCCCTCCTGGAAAGAGATCCGAAGGCTGACAGGCCCCGTCGGCATCCGCACGCTCAGGCTGAACAAGCAGTTCCCCTGCGAGCTGTCCCGCACCAAGTAGGTGCCAACAGGCTCCCGCTGGAGCTTGGCGTGAGCCTCCCCCACAGACAAGGGGCCCCAGTAGAAGTCGCTGGCCTGGAGGATATTGAGGGATCGCTCCAGGACCTCCCACTCACAGCTGCGAAACATCCGGAAACGATCAGGCAAGCCGGGGGGCGTGGGGCTGGGGAGAACACTCCGATGCTGCCTTTGCGGACGAGAAACAGTGGCGTGCGTGTTGTGCAGATCATCTGGCCTCCCTCTGATCATCTCTCAAAGAGCCCATGGATCCTGGAAAGATGCTGCCTTTACCATGCTTCCTCCTTTGCATCCAGCCTGTAGGACAGAAGGAGAGTGAGGCAAACCCAATACCTTCTAACTGGGCAAGTGAAGACACTTCACAGAGAGAAGACAGCTATGAGAGTACCAAAGAGGGTGCCGGGGAGTTACTGTATGTCCCTAACCCACAGCTGTAGGGACGACCAAAGAAATACAGGCAGGAAGGGCTGCAGCTGGGTCCCCACCAGTACAAGGTAGCACCTTACGGAGCTCTGCATCCATTGGGATTCCATGATTCACAGCTAGGGGCTCCCCAGCACACCCTTGGGCAGGCTGGTTTGAACCTAGCAAATCTTGGCATTTCGAGATTTCCCTCTGGTGGATGTTTAGGGGCTTTTCAGAGTGGCCTTGAGACTGGCAAGGGGAAATGACACCCCAACTCAGACAGGAAAAATTTCCCAAAGCAGGAAAGTATCGTTTGCTTTGTCATTCAGTGAAAGGTGGAAAGGTTTCCTCATGCCTCTCCAACCCTTTCTCTGACAAAAGGACAGACAACAAGACTGAGAAGAAACAGAAGATGGGAACGAGCCTTTCCCACCAAACTCCATGAACCACTCCCTCATCCCAGGACATGCCTGTTTCACTGAGTCAGAAGAAAGCAAAGGTCTTGGATCAAGACCCCTTCAAGAAATGTTACACCATCAACTTCAGGGCTGGGACTGCCACGAATGAGACCACTTAACACCGATACCAGACACTGCTGACGTCCCAGGAATGGTTCTGCTCAGGCCCTTCCAGCCCCTTAACTTCTGTTTCTGCCAGAGGGACGTCTCCCCCAGCCAGCAGATGATGCTGCCCTCTCTCAGTCACCGTCCTCCTCCCTTACTGTCATGACCCCGCTCATCTCCTGCACCTCACATTATCACCAGGCTGTTTTCAGAAATGCAAATTCCTGAACCCAGTGTTGCCAGCAGCCATCCAAGTCATTTCAAGTATTTAAAAAAATACATATTCTGCATGTGTGTGTATATATTTATATATATATGCATAAACATAAAAACCACAGCCCCAAGCCAGAGGCTCATTCTGTGTGAGAAGCTGAGCTGTTACATACCACTTCCCCAGGCCTGACAAGTCAGTAGCTTACCACCAAACCCTGCCCTCGGTCCCCTGACATACTCCATTAACCCAGTCACACTCACTGACAGCGCAGCCATGCTTGGTGCAGAACAGACTGCTGACATGCAGCCTGCAGCGGAGGAAGAGATGCGCTCCTCCGTCTCCGTCAGTCCCCGCCACCACAGACTTGTGGGAGCACTGGGGTTCATAGTGGGCAGGCAGCTCCCCAGGGAATGTGCAGGGACCTGCGGAGGGCCTGCTCTGGAGGAGGGCTTTAGATGAGGCTTAGCTCCTTGTGAGGCTCCCCTTATCTCGCACCCTTCGCGGGCTATTCAAAAGCTTCGCGCCCCTTTCGGTGCTCACGCCAGCTGGACAGCCGTGTGGAGCCCACTCTGCACCTGGGGAGAGGACATGGAGTGGCAGAGCCAAATGTCTTTCCCTCGCATGGGCACAGCAGTTTTGGAAAGGAGGCTTCTGCCCGGCAATGCCTTGCCTACAGTCATCTTTTCCCTCCTAACATCTCTCAATACTTAACAGTAATACCAATAATGTAGTTGTCAGGTAGGTCTCCATACAGGGAATCATAAACACCCTTTCCAAGAGCAGCTTGGGAAGTTTCTCCAGTTTCTAGTTCTCTGCTTTGCAGTCCACAAGCCACTAACATCCCTGGTACTGCTCTGAATGCTGCCGATCCTGCCCTTTAGGTACGTGTCACCGCAGGAGGGAAATTCCACACTTAGAGAAAGGTGGGAGGGGTAGGAAGGAGTTAATCAAGTTGGGTTTTTTTCTTTTCCATTAAAAAAAAAAAAGCAGTAGTTGAAAGCTGCTTGGATGGTTCAGCAAGTCAGAATAAATCTTAGGGGAAGTTGATTTAGTTAGCAGAACGCAAGTAAACAGAGTCACCACGTGCAACCACGGGGGCGATCTATCACCACTGAAAACTCAACACTGTAGGTGCCACAAGAAGTTGCAGCACCTCTGTCCCTTTTCTTCTCCTCTCTGCTGGGCAAGGCAGCTATAGAGCCCTCTGACATTAGCTACTATAGAAAAAGAAGATCAAACTCCTGCCAGCTGCCTCCAGGGCTGCAGCTTTAGCCTTGATAGGAGCAAGAAGGAGCCTTGCTCCCACCACCACCAGCTCTTCCTAAACAGCAACTTCTCTTGGATCCAAACAGAAATTTTGCCAATCTCATGGGTCTAGGTTAGAAAATAAATTCAAGCAGGAAAACAGAAGCAGGCAGCTGTCTTTCATTTCCAGGCTAGTTTTAAAAATAACAAACAAATAGATAATTTGTTTAAGGCTGCAGATGCTACTTGACAGAAAAAAAAATAAACTTGTTTGTCCCAGTTTTCAACCTTGACTCATTCTCCCAAGTCCTTTAAGAAAAATCCACTGCTACTAGAACTGAGACTGTGTCATCGTTTCGAATTCAAAGTAAATCCAAAAACAGCACCCTCACAATTTGTTCACTTGGTCTGAAATCTACATATGGGTCAGAGCCTTAGATGGCGTGAATTTGTTTAGCCTCAGTGACCCATTTCCAACAGATGACTGCCTGACCTGCAGTGCAGCATTGGTTATATTAATATTAGTTCTAGAAGTGCTTCCCGGTATTACCTTTAAGGTTCACTTTTAATGGGTCAACAGGTCCTATGTGTGCCTCCCACGTCAAGGAGGATGAGCAGACTCTCAGGATTAGGAATAAGCCAGCCGAAGGGTGTAATGAAATACACATGCATAATTAGTTCTGCTTCTGAATTGCCACAGCACGATTTGCTTTCCCAACCCCCCCTCCAAAAAACCCCCAACGCCCAAACATGTTACTACCTCCCTGCTGCAAGACAGTCAGAACAGTGCTTGCAGCCAAAGCAATATACCCTAAAAAGCTGGCGCCTACTAATTAAAAGGCTGGATAAGTTTCCCCAGACCTTCTGATTTACTGCAAGTTCAAGAGCTTTTCAAAATAAGTGCTCTTGACACAGGGCATTCTGCTTTCCTCCTCACTCACTACGCAGGCAGAGCAGCATATCTTATATAAGAAGACAATTCTAGTAAACTAGTGGACTGTACGTAGCCTCTGGTGTCAGCCAAGCCAGCCCTGCACCTTGGGGCTTGAAAAATACGGCGCGTTCAGTAGCAGCTTCAAGTACCCACCTACGATTTGTTCTTGCACTCTTCCTCCAGGACACTTGAAAGAGCTTACCTCTTTGTATTTACCACCCATAGGGATGAGTTTCTGGACGTCAGGCCTGGAAGCGGTCCAAATTCAAGAGCTCCGATGCAGCATTTCCCAGTTTTTGCAAAGCTTTACTTAAGAGCAGATCCATCCTTTGAAAAGAAAGAGACGTTCATCAAACAGGTTACTAAGCCCATTAGTTTGCCATAACGAGGATTTAAAATACAACAAATTTGGGGATGGGTTGTCTGTCTCAACCTCTTTGACCTGTATTATTGTAGAAGCATGTATACAGCACTTCAGATAGCAATAAAGACAACAGATAATTGTTATTATTATTACTACTTCCAAAGCCATGAGCTGATTAGGTCCAGGGAGCTCACAGATGGCCTAAGGACAAATGCAAAGACCATAAAGTTGCCATCATCTTCTGGAAGCGGGAAGCATAAAACCCAAACATTAAGAGATGATGGCAACAGGAGTAATCTTTAGGATTTGGAACAGCGAACTCAAACTTGTGCTCTATGCAATGCACAACATTTAGAGTATCTTATCTGAAATGGCACAGGTAGCCATTCGCTGCTAAGTTATCCAAATAGCAACCCGGTCTGTTCTGGCCTGTGCTTGTCTGCCCAACTTCCCCAGCTCTCAAGGCTTTTCTTTCCCACCTCACAGATGGAAGACTAAACTCGCTGACCTGGTGGAGCAGCAGAGCATCACTTGTACAACAAGTATCTGTCAGTGGATGCATCAGCAAGCTGAAAAAACGAACCCAGCCTTCTGCACACCTTTCAGAGGCAGTCCCTGTAAGGCTTCACTTATAACTATGCTCCATTACTTAACATCACTTCTCTGCATCGCCCCAGCAAAGCCCAGACCAGACACAAACCCCACAAGCCACGTTGACTTGCAGCTAGCAGAACTGCAGGTCTATCCCATTAGTACGCTACCCACTCCATTCAACTTTGACATCTCCCAGTTATCAATCCTGCAGCTCCCAGAGTGGTTATATGGAGGCTGGGACGATTTGGAAAAGCTCTCCCTGAGGTACCCTGCAAGCCCTTGCAGCAGCGTCCCCATTCCAGGCAGCAGAGCCTGAGCAGACATCTCTTGCTTGCACGTCTGCATCCCACAGAAATGTGCTGCCTACTGATTTGTGGCTGGAGAGGATGTTTCAAAGGAAAGCTTCAGCAAACAGCTGGAAGAGAAACCTCCCTGGTAAGAGCCAAGCATGCAGCGCCGTGTTTTAATGGTGGGCCAGCCTGGTTCCCACAGCCGCCACCGTCTGCCACACGCTGGCACCAGTTTAAACCACGCTGTCACCGCCACGGTGCGTGGCTGTGCAGCCACACCAATGCCCCTTGTCGCGAGCACCCTCCCACGGCCAAGGCGACTGGGGCTGATCCAGAAAGGGCTCACGGAGGGGGAAGGGAAAGGCAGGAGACGCACAGACAGGCGTGCGCCAAAGAGCACAGAGGGAGCTGTGGTTAGGCGAGGAATGTGGTGCAGCTCAGCTAAGAGGACCAATGTTAATCACAGCCAATTTCTCCAGCACAAAGCAGGCCTTGGAGACATTGCAGTTCCCTCTATCTTTTATGCCACGGCTATAAATAGTTTGATGCGAGGCTGCCATTATGTCTGACACGTGAGGGAATATGTGGAAAAAAAAGGAAAAAACCCACACCACACATACGCATCCCAAACCAAAACTGTGTTTCCCTATGCAACCAGCATTCAACAAAGATGCAATATTTAATAAAATAAAATAAGCTGGGGCAGCACACACACTGTGACAGTTCCTGCTTCCATGCAGCAGAGATGCTGAGCGGGAGGATCCTGTCTGCGGGTTCCAAGAATCAGCCGCTGGACACCTTGCAAGAGGACTGGTCTTATCAAACGCTTCCCAACATTCTGGGGTTGGAGAACATACTTGAAAACTGACAAATAACTTCCTGTGGATCTGATATTTAGGTTTTGTACTTCTTATCATGTTTTCCTGTACCGTGTTTTCTGCATGAACGTGACACTGATACAGGCTAAAAGGTTTTACCCCAAGAAAACACACAAGACAGCGTGATGTGTGCCAAGTATTCTTCAAGGCAGGGAAGTCTGCAAGCATGTTTGGTTTCTGCATAAAACCCTTCAAAAAAAAAGGAAGGTGGCAGTTTACAGGGAAGGCTAAGTGCTTTTGCTGGACTAACCAAAAGAGCTGGAAGACCCTGTTTTCAGGGTCCCCTCCTCACACCTTGAAAATACTATGCACATTCATAACAACTACTTCCAGATGAAACAGCCTGTTCCTCATAGAAATAGCCCAGTATGAAACTGTAATCCCACCATTTCAGAATAACAGAGAAGCCACATCGCTTCCCTGAACTCGAAGGCTGCTGTGCAGTAGCCACAAGCAACTACAGCTTGTTCCACAGCAAGTAAAACTACTAAAACTACCAACTGACTTCTGGCAAAGACAGCTTCTATTGGAGACTGAATTATTTTTTCCCCCATGTAACCGGGGAAAAGAGTATTAAAAAAAAAAGTTAGAAAAAGGAAAGCAGTAGGAGTTACTGCTAAGCTTCAAAGCTGCAGCTGAGGCTATCCTGCCGTGGCTTAAGGAAAGAGAGTTGTTGTTGCTTACCTCTGGCCAACACAACAGCATTTTTGGTAAGCGAGAGAAGCCCGGCCGTTTTGCTCCTGACTCCTGTAGTTTCATAGCAAGCAGCCGTCCCTGTGAATGTCGGTGCAGCAGAGTTGCCCGAAGCCTCAGCCCTGTGCTTGGCCAGGGAACACAGCCTCCGTGTGGCTGCCTTGCCTTCCCTTCCCTCCCTCCCCATGGCCCGCCGGCTGGGGAAGCAGCCCTCTGGGAAGGCAGCTGGGGCTCTCCCCAGTTTGGGTACAGAAATGAGGAGATGGGGAGAGGGCACGATGAGGAGGAAGAAAGAGGCCAAGACAACAACAGTCCCTCATGGCTCCCTCTTGGAAATGCTCTGTCCCGTCTCCCCGTTGAGAGGGGGATCAGTGGGAAGGGGGTAGCAATGCCCAGGGCTGCATCCTTGTCCTCAGTCAGGGCAGAGCTCTGCATCCACCGGTCACAGCTCCTCAGCCTCGCCAGCTCCCCCGCTCCCCACACCAGCAGCACCGGTACATTTCCCCTGTTCCAGCCTCTCTCCGCTAAATTGACTTTTTTCAGTTGTTCCAGCACCCTGTTTTAGGAAACGAGTAAATCCTGAGTAGCGAAGGCTGTCAGCAGTCCCTGCGATTGCTGTGGCCTCTTATCAAAACCATCGCATTTAGCAGGAAAGGAATTCAAAGAAGCAGCTAACTCTAAGAAATGAGCAGTGTCTGCAGCTAAAACTGGTTCAGTATCACGATCAGAACTAGGATTTTAGAGAAGACTCCCAGGCACTTAACCAACGTGAGCCGGAGCACAGAGGCACAGGGGAGAGATCCTCCCTTGGCTCTTAAGAAGGACCAGCTTCAGAAGATGTGAGGGGCCATTGAGCAGTACCAGCTACCATCCCTTCAGAGGAAGGGCCGAGGGTCATAAAGCACAAATGCACCACAATGCTGTGTTTTATAACGGGGGATTTCCAACACACAAAATAAAGAAACTAGTCCTGAGAGTCAAAAGTGAAAAGAAAAAAAATTAAGTCATGAGAGGTTATTTAGGAAATCTTAAAGTGACAGAGCATGCAGACGATGGAGGAGAGACACTGCCTGGCTAAGAGGACAGGCTCGGGGACAACACAGGTCACACCGCAGGTATCAGCTGTAGGTGCGACAGCTTGCAAGGGCCTCTGCCATGGATCAGAGGCACCAAACACACATTACAAAACCACAGTCCCTGCCCAAATCTCTCTACAACCTCAATAATCCTTCAGAAGATGAAAAACTAACCTCAGCAGAGCCAATATAAAGGAACATAAATTACTGATGGTAGGGAGAAAATTTACATGAGGATGGCTGTCATGAAACTGGGACAGTAGGTAGCCAAGATAAGGAAAACAAAAACCAGAAAACAAATGGCATTTTCAGTTTATCAAAAACAGAAAACCTCTGGGGGAATAATTTAGTTCACTGGGATACCAGCAAGCGGGGACAAGGACACTGCTGAAAAGCTATACAAGCAAGCAGATACTCTTTTTTTTTCCTTGTGTAGGATGCTGAGGAGATTCCCCAATATTTAATGCTATTTAACCTGAAGGGGTGGGAAGGCGGTGCTCTATCAGAAGAGATGGGGAAAAGTGACATTAAAGAGCAGAAAGTCAGTGGGACACAGTGGACTATACCCAGGGATTTTGAAGGAATTTGGAAACGGCTGCTTAAGATGCAAAGAGAGGTGCTCTCTTAATCAAATCCGCTGCTACTATCAATTGCCAGAGGGCTGCAAGTGGTGTAAGGAACATTTTTCTGACAGGCTCTGCTAAGGCAGGAGCAGCACATGGCTACCTGACTGTGGGGGAGAGGCAATCCCTGGGTAGTGCTCTCCATCAGGAAGATGATATCTGAAGCAGCAACAGCTGCTGGGACATGCCTTGCGATTCCCTAAAGCCTCCACGCCAGAAGCACGCCAAAAAGCGAGACATGGTGTACGAGGTAAAGAGCCAACAGCACCCTGGGTCCTGTAAAACAGATGGACAGAAGACAAGGAGCAGTCGTGCTCCAAGGCAATGGGAGGTAGAAAAGGGGTGTCCTGAGGAAACCAAAGCATTTCAGCCCCTGCACATCTGATCACCTCTCTGCCACCCTCCCAGCCATGGCATCTTCCCCCCGGATCAACCAAGGCCACTTTGCAGAGCATCCCTCCCCGTGACAGGTCAGTGGGGACAAGTAGCCCAAAGCCTCCCCCAGCTCAGGCGTGAGCGGCTCCCTTCCCCCTGCCCCCTGCCCATGCAGACACACACGTTGACCCAGGTCCCTTTCTAGAAATCGTCTCCCCCCGTCTTCAGGCTGCCATTGCCCACGACACCTCCAACACCAGAGGTCTAACCTCGCCCCCCAGCAGGCAGCTGCCAGCCTCCAATCCAGGCAGCCAGCTGGAAAAGCGGTGAGCCCCTCCATCGCCTTCCCAGGGTGAACAGTGACGAAACCACTTCACTCTCTGCAGGCCAGAGAAGTCAGAGGTCACTCAAAATTTGGCAGGCTGGCAAGCACCAGAAGGCCAGGTGAGACTCTGTCCTCACAAATGCAAGTGGATGCAGACTTGTAGGAAAACAAAATGTGTCTATATTTTGAAGAGCAATAAATTAAGCTGATGAATGAGCCGAGTAACCGTGCTGAGAGTTCGTTAAGGAAAGCTCTAGCTCCGAATGCAAAAGCAGTCATTAAAAACCAAGCAGCAAATACGAGCGTGAGGTTGCAAAATGGATGGGTGGGAACCTAACAGTAATGTCACCACCTGAGATAATATGTTCAGTTCCAGTCACCTTAAATAAAAACAGATAGAGTTGAAACAAAGGGGATGGGCCTAAAGATGGATGATAAGAAGTCACATGTAAATGTTCAGACAGAGAGAGACTGGAGAAACTTCATGCTCAGTTTAGAGCAGACACATAGATAGAAGGGGATGCAAGAAAAAGATACAGTACAATCGGGCTGTTCTTTTTATGCTCGTTCATAAAACTAGAAGAGAGGAAGTTCAAAGGTGACCGAGATTGAAAAGTAACTAATTTTAAAACTCATAAAAGGAAAAACTCCAATCACATAGACATTAAAATGCTGCTGCTGGGGAAAGTGAGAGAGCTGATCTGAGGAGTCTCATTTCTCTTCTTTCTCAAACCGTCTCTGCTTTGTCTCTGTAAAGTACCCACTACCCTGTGCTTTAGCAGACCTTAGGCAGAGGAATCCAGCAGCAAAGGGCTGGGGTTTTTTAGCATCACCTTTTTAAGCCACCTCTTAACCGTTCAAACTTTACATAAGACTGAAGGGAGCCCAGCACAAGACATAAAAGCCCTTTAGTTGTGCAAAACTGAGGAAGTAAACAAGGGTTTATAAAGTCACTACAAGGAATCTACAAGGAAAGTTACTACAAGTAACTTTAACTACAAGTTAAAGCAGCTCAGCCTGTTTTTTCCTCATTTTTAAATGACTAAAAAGAACTGCACCTCTTGCTTTTATAGGCTGACTTGAATATTGGTGCATCCTACGCAAATGGGCCATCTCAGCGATTACTGCTAAAAGAGCTCCGAATCAGAAATGGCTGTGGCAGTGGGGTTAGAAAGAAACATTCCCTCTGTCTCAGCGTCCCCTTGAGTGGGGCTCTTGGTCCATTGCGTCACTTAGCCGGGCCTCGGAGGATGAACATAACTTCTAGCGGGGGGGATTGGAGAATGTTTCTCCTGCTCCGGCTTCCCTCCCTCCGCGTCCCAAAATCTCTCACCAGAAAACAAGGAAGAACTCAAATACGCATGAAGAATAACATGGATTAAGAATAACATTGTTGGTCTGTCAAAAAGCATCATCAAACCATTCCTGCGGGCATCTGTGCACATCACCACGAGCGTGCCGACCCAGGCAAACCTACACCGAACCCTGCTCAGCTTTAACAAGGCACCTTCAGGAAGCTGCGCAGATGCCCAGCTATGCGATTCAGATTGCAGGAACAGAGATTTTTGATATTTTCCAATTGCTAATAGTCACACTTATTTTCTTCCCTGACAGCCTTAGCCTGAGTTTCCAAATAAACTTTGCTACTGAGGAAGTATGAAAGTAGATCCAAACTGTTTCTGCACTGCAGAATCACACACACACAAAAACCCCCTGTTGCACAAGTCGCAATCTGAAGTCAAAATTTTTCTTCAGCATTTGCAGAGGATGAGGGGGGGGACAAAAACTCTCTGGTTAGACAAAGGCAACTGAATGCTGACAGCTTAACCCCATTTTGCCAGCCACAGCTCCCAAAGAGCCGATGTAAAGCCAAAGGAGCCGATTTGCAAACTTAATATTGGCACCGTTCAATTCCTTCCCTCATCCTTCGCATGTGTTTGCTAACAAGCAGAGGCACAGAAAGTGCATGGGGAGCAGGAAGGGAGAAGGCAGAGAGAATGTGCATTATCAAAATACCTTGAGAGCAGTTCTTGGAAACGTGCAGCCTGCAAGCCTGTATCAGACACTCATTTCCTGTGAAGTGCACACAGGCCTTTTCATTTCTCCACTGAAGAGGACGAAAATTAGGGGGCAGCTCTAAAGTCTCCAAAGACAACACAAAATGAGCATTTAGTGATTTTACTAAAACTGAATTAACATTTTTATACTATTAAATACCTACCCAGCAGAAGCAGAGATTCCCAAAAATTTAAAAAGTAGGACTTTCTACACCTCTTACTTCTAAATCTTAACTTGAAATCTTACACTTGGTCAAGGGGGGGGGAATGAATTTTACTCGAGTCATTTTGACCACTTACTAACACAAAGCCACCAAATCCTGCTACATCAAACACCACTGCACTTTTTTTTTAAGGGTCTGAGACCAAATTCAGCAAAATGGTGAGCTAATAAATACCGTACCGAGGCAGAAGGCTGCAGGATATGCACAAATGCAAACCAGAAGAGCAGGCAGTAGCAGTGAAGCAGACTGACAGGATAGAAGGGGTAAGTTGCCATCATGCCTGCCTTCTGCCTCTACTTATATGTAATCAAGGATCTAATTAGTGAGGCGTTTAGTTGCATTATTTTAAATAAATATGTGATGCCTCCTAATGACACACGCACTTAATACCTTTACTCTGTAAAAAGATATCATCCCTGTATGGCATACTCAGCTCTTGTACCATCCACATTTTCTTTTACAGGAAGAGATGCAGGTGCCCACCTCTCCCAGCTTGCGAGCTTTCGGCAAGCACCACTAGCAGAGGTGGGCAGCAGCTCAGGAACACACCACCTCCCCACAGCTTTTATTAATCTAATCACAGCGTCAACCCAACCCAAATGATACCACATTTAAGTATTGTTACTATCTGTTTATTGCTTACCAAACTAAGGTAGGAGAAACCAGGAGAGAGAAGCCTGTGGGTGGTAGGGGAAGACGGGGGTGGTGAGGAGCTGCAGGGAAAGACTCGGAGGGAAGAGCGAAACCCCAGCGGGGACAGAGAAAGAGGAGCAAGGGAAGAAACACAGCTCCAAAGGCACATTTTCTCCTTTGTTTCTCGGCAATGCAACCACAGTATTAGTGACAGCAACTAAGAATTTACACCACCCAACTCCAGCTCTATCCTTGCGCAAACAGACCACCAACTTCACAGAAATCCCAGCTGGACTGAGGGTGAGAGGCACTGGCAGCACGCTTGAAGCTGTCATCTGGAAACTGCATTTGGCCCTCTCCGAGCAGGCACGGCAGGGGCAGGGGCACGGGCAGGGGCAGACACCTGGGAGGATTTGCAGAAGCTCAGCCTTTCCCTGGTGCTCCTCTTTGCCTGCTTTTTGGGATCCCAGCACAGTTTACCTGTGCCTTCCAATGCAATCTTAAACAAAAGCCCTGTGCTGCCTCTCAACCTCGCTACATTTAAGTAAGTGATAAGCAAGCCAGGTTATTTAAGGACATACGACATGATGAATGATAACAAGGAGCACAGAAATAACAAAGGCCCAGATCCCAGTCTAACTCAGGAAAAGATGGGAACCTGTGTGGGAGGTTGGCATCCCAGTAATCCCATGGGTTTGCGCCCAAGAGCCTTCCACTCTGGAGGCGACAAAAATCTGTGCTTCAACAACTATGTTTTAAATCACATACCCAGCAGAATCACTCACGAACACAGAAACAAAGCTTGGCTTCATCTGCAGCGACTGGCCACATCTCATCGTAACTTGATTCAACCAAGACCAACGTTATGCGATAATAGAGCCTCAGTCCCACAAACTTCTGTGCATGTGCATAATTTTTAAGCACATGACCATAGCCCTGCTGTGACTGAATGGGCTATTTAACGTTCACCCAGCATCTGAACTGCAGTCGCAATTGTTTGGAGAAAGAAGATATGCCTGTATACACTCTTAAGGGCACAGTCAATAGAGAATGAAACATCAGGAAACCGTAGTTATTTCTGATCCCACCCCATTTCACAGAGTTGAGCATGGTCAACATGTGACTGGGTTTTTCATTTAACTTCTCTGAGAGCTGCAAGGACTAGAACTAGCAAACGGCACTGTCTGGACCACATAGTCCTAAATAGCTGCTTGCTGACAATACTCAACTTTCCAGAACAACAGTCAAGCCACATCCCCCTCCTTCACCCATGCACGGGAAGAAAAAAGCCAGGGATATTAATTTAAAGCTCTTGAATTTCTCTCGGTTACCTCTGGGGTTCATCCAGATCCTGCTTCCAAGCTTTTACTGAGCAGGAAGGAATACACACTTAAACTAAATTTAAAAAAAAAAAAAAAGGAAAAAAAAAAAGATCCTAAGAGTAGCACGAGGTGAGGTTTTAGGCGGTAACTATTCCAAAATTCTCAGTAAGAGCATGTGTGTTTGTGGGAAAAAGTGAGTAGCGGATCCTACATGGCTGTGAGCACCATGACTCAGATTGCATAAAGGAGGAGGTTTTAGCGATAACCTTTGCCGACGAGGCTTTTCACGGGAGCGCAGCACTGATCTTCTGAGAAAAGGCAGGTGTGAGGCTGCGTTCTGACTGTGCCGGCTCTGGAGGATGGCGAGTTCCTCTGCCTTTCAAGGGCAACCCCGACGGGCACATACGCTCCCGGTTCACGGTTACCCCGTTTCCCTGTAACGCCCTCGGTTCCGGCAGGCAGCTCGCTTCTCCGGCTAAGGCTAAGCGCCAGACCCCGGCGCACCGCTTCTCCGGTGGTTTATGTGAAGGGAAAGAAGTGGCGTGAAGACCAAGTTACCGGCTCCCCGGACCCGTGCGGCTGCTTCCCTAGCCAGCCGTCTGGGACATTACATAATTTGCAGGTTTCACTTTAAAACGAGCATCTCCCTGATGCTGTGGAGAACACCTTGACGGCAGGGCAAGCGCCGAGCCCCACGGAGCCTCCCAGGCTGCTCCCAGCACCCCACCGCCACCCCAGCACGGCACATGGCTCCCTTCAGGGCCGGCAGCGAGTTGCCAGCACCCCAAATCCTCCCCTGAGGGGAGAGGAGGGCGCCCCAAGTCCCCGCACGCTCCCTCTTCCCCAGCCAGCAACAGCCCCAACACGCCCCGGAGCCAAACCGCGGGGGGGGAGGGGGTGCAAGAAGCCAAGTGGGGACCGGAGGAGGCAGACGGACAGACGGCACCCCCCCCACGCCCCCTCCCCGAAAAGGCCCTTCTCGGTTAACGCCGCACAACTTACTCTCGGCACCTCCGGGGCCGCGGGCGGGCGGCGCTGCCGCCGGTGCGAGCGAGCGCTCCGTGCCGGGGCGACAGCGGCGCTGCCCGGCCCTGGCCCCGCCGCCGCCGCCGCTCTCCCGCCCCGAAGCGAAACCGAGGCGGCCCCGCTCCCCGCCGCCCGCCGCCGCCGCCGCGCTCCGCATCCCCCCCCCCGGCCCCTCGGCTCGCAAAGGGGCCGGTGCGCGGCTTACCGGAGGCGGCGCGGCTGCCCGCCGGGCCCTCCTCGGCCGCGGGGCGGGCGGGCGCCGCGGCGGCGGCGGCTTCGGCTCCGGGGAGCGGAGCGGTGCGGCGGCGAGGGGAGGGGAGAGGAGAGGAGAGGAGAGGGGAGGGGAGGGGAGGGGAGGAAACCCCCCAAGTGTTTCTTTTCCGAGGAAGGAGCCACGGGGGAGGGGAAGGGGAGGGGTTTCTCCCTCCTCCACCACCCCGTCTTTCCACGGCGTGGCTCTTGCAAGGGGAAAAAAAAAAAAAAAAGTAAAGAAGAAAAAGTTTGGGGTTTTTTTTTCTTTTTTTTTTTTTTTTTTTCCAAAAGTTGGATGGATTGGGGGATAGAGAGAAAAAAAGAAAAAACCAACCAAACAAAAAAGCGGCTGTGAAAGCACCTCCGCTGCAGACTGGCAGAGGAACCGCACCGGGAGGCACCGCAGCATCCACCATCCCCCGGGACCCGCCGGAGCCCCGCACCGCCCCGGGGGAGGCGGCAGCGGGGGACCGGGGCTCTGCCCCTCCTCCCGGTTCCCGTCTGCTGCCCTCCAGCACCGGGCTGCGGCGACGGAGCTCGCAAGCACCGGAGAGGGGGGTGCTATGCCCAGGGTTGGGGGTGCTGAGCCGGCAAACGAGGGCTCTTTACACCGGCAGAAAACGGGGAGGCTGCCCCGGCCTTTCCCTTCACCACCAGAGTTCCCCCGGCTCCTGTGGGGCACTGCAGGAGCCCCCAGAAGGGCACGGGGCACCCTGGCAGCGCAGAGCGCGGCAGCGTAACGCGCAACGAGGAGGTCTCCAGAGGTCCCTTCCAACCCCTGCCATTCTGTGATTCTGTGTAAAAATGCACGCTGTTGCCCTGGTGGGTCTGAAGGAAAATACGGGAAATCACGGAAAAAAATGGGAAAACGTGCAAAAATTTTATGGTGTAAAATATAACTAGTGCGCCACGTGGTGCATACCATGAGCATAGTATTACTCAAAGAGAATGGATGTAATAGGAGAAAAGATAAACTTTGCAATTCAGTACAAACCCCACAGTTGTTAAAGGCCTAGCCTGCAATTAGGCTATGACTTGATCGCACCATCGGAGCTCTCATTCACCTATATACTTTCACCAGACCCAGATCCCGCCGAGACTGCTGCACGCGTTCCCAGGTGCATGCGTGCCAGGTGAGTTGTCCTGTTGAAGAAGCTGGATGCGGACACCGAACGCAGACATGCTCTGGCTGCTCTGCACCAGTCTAGTGATGCAAAGCAGCTGTAACTCCAGGTTGAGCGGCTGACTAGGAGGGCTTTACAGCTGCTTTGCATTGCTAGGGAGCACGAAGCAGTCAGAAACACACCACTGAATCTGATCTGCAGCCTTGCCAGAAGTTCCACTGAGCATTGAGACATCAGCCCTTGTTTTTTCTTCCAACCAAGCATGAAGGTGCTGCTGACCACAGAAGAATTTCTGAACTTCCATAAGGATCTGGGCAAAGTGCTTAATTCTTTTTCAGGGAGGTTCCAGTGGGAGGACCTGCCGCTGGAGCCCTAAATCACAGCAGAGACGAAGTGCTCATCTGTTCCATTTTTGGTTTATAAGTAGGCTTGTCACACTTTTCTTTGTATTTTTGGATGGCAGCTTCAAAAATATCCTGTGGTTTGCTTTACAGTTGCCTAGTAGGGAGTCCGTTTCCCTCTGTGGATATTTATAGCATTTATTGGGTGACTTCATAGACTTTACCAGCCACCTTGCCTTAACATTAAATGGACCAGTCTAATTCTGCCTTTTATTCTTCCCCTCCGTCTTTGCCTGCGAAAAGTAACAACCAGCCTCACTGCTCGGAGATTGTTTGTGGGTCTTGCTCTTCTCTCCCTCATCCACTTGAATCTGTGACCTCGCAGCAGCTGCTTGAAGCGTATTGCAGCAATCCTCTTCAGCAATAACAGCTGGTGAGACGTGTCACAATGGCACCATTGACCAGAATTTTCCAGAGCTCAGACCTGACTCACAAGGACCAAAACGTGTTCAGGATCGAGGTACCTCCGAGGTGGCTTCATTATAGGTGGAAAACACAAGGATGCTGAAGTAGCTTTGTGTCCTGTGACACAAAGGAGGAGACGGCAAGCAAACCATGCTCGAGCACTGGCTTCGCTAGCACTGCGTTTCATCCCTGCTAGCCTGAAACCAAGCCTGGATGTGTTTGAGGTAAAAAACAAGCCCTGCCTTTAGCTGAGTTTTCTTAAGAAAAAAAGAATACAAGCAAATTCCGTAGAACCTGGAGACTCCTCACTCTCTCACCGCTGGATTGATGCTTTTTTCCCCAACTGCTTTCAGCACACAGATACCCACCTGAAAAGCTCTGTCTAATGACAGTGAGGATGCAGCCAGGCTAATGTCCTGCCACGTGCAGCCCTCTTTGAACGCTGCCTGCTGGTGCATCTCTGGAGAAAGCTGGATCCATCCTAAAAACAGTGTTTCTGAGATGCCCAGGATGCTGATGACGGCATGGAGAGGAATAGCTCCCTAGAAGAGGCCAGGATTTGTTCTTATGATTTACAAGTTTTATCCTACCCCTCATTTTTTCCTCTGCCTAAGGATATGTATACCCTCACTATCCCTGATACTAAAACTTTTAAAAAACATTAAACATGAAAGCATTCATTGATAGAGCTGCTGATGGACTGAACCATTTCCAGAGCGTTTTGTCTGAAGTGCAGCTGCTGAGGGCAGTAGGTCTGAGTTCATGCTACCTTTGGATCATAGTTCTGCTTTGTGGCATTTCTCTGCTTGTTCTTCAGCAACCCCCAGATCTTTAGTAAGTTCAAAGGTGTTGGTATCCAACAGCCCAAGAGCCACTAACACCCTAACAGCTTCGCTCTTTCTCAGCAAGTGGATTCCTTATGGCCTGCGCAAGGTAAAAAGAGCCGCAAGCTGCCTATTTGCCCCTGTCAGTTTGGGAAGTGTGGGAAGAAGAAAGGTATTTTGGGGCAGATCACTGCAAACCGCTGGATAAAGATGGTTTTCTGAGAAAGCAAGAGGCATGCAGTGCCCCGGAGGAAGGGAGAAAGTAATGTGGCTTAGAACAGAAAAGAATGGAGGTGGAGGGAACAAAGCACTGAAAATCTGGAGAAGAAAGAAAGAGAGGTACAGAAAAGTGAAATGAGAAGAATGTAGAGGGCATGGGGGTGTGCTTGGGGGTTGGAAGATGGGTGAACACATTAGACGCGTCAGTATCGCGTTGCCCTTCAGCCAGCAAACCTGTGAGTGGGAGCTCAGCTGGGGCTGGAGCATCATCTCCAGATGATGGGTGACCAATTATTTAGGGGCTCAGTGCCTTACTGGGCAGACCCAAACGTGCTGTCGCCCAACGGTGTGCAGACTGGCTTTGTGGATGGGATGTGAGTGGGAGGTGAAACACACTGCGCTTAGTCTGCCCTGGCAATGGAGCGATCCAAGTGGCCCAGATGTAATCTGGGGGGTTCCTGCCAGGTGGTCAAATGGGAAGGAAAGGGAGGGAAGAAAGCATGGGGTGGACCTGGGTACCTTGGCATGAAAGATGACACAGGCAGTGCATGCAATTCTGAACAGAGAGGAGGATGGAAGGATGCTTGGGGAATGGGTAGGAAATGACTGCCACGATCTCCTGACGTGCTGCGAGTCCAGCCTGCAAACAGTACAAAACGTAGAACCTTTGACTGCACACAGTCTTAGGTGGTTTTCCCTTTTGACCCTTTCTCCCCTTTCACCTTTCTAGCTGGTCCCTCTCATAACTTTCTAAAAGCTTCCTTTTAAGAGATTCTAACAGCAAAACATTAAGAAGAAGAAAAAAAACCCAACACCACCACAAAAAGAGAAAGCCAGGAGGACAAAACCACCAGACAAAAATCCCCCAGCCCCCTTCCTCCCCTCCCCCCAGAAAAAAAAAAAACCAAACAAAAACACCTTTCTGTGGTTTAGAGTGAGCAGAGGCTGTATTAGTTCAACTCTTATTAGAAAAATTAGCACAAGTAGTGGCCCGTTTGCATGAAGCGGTGGCCAGGCCCCTCCTTCCCCTCTGAGAGCAGGGCTTTTCTCAGTAAGGAGGAGAAACTGCTTTCCAGGAAAGTGAAGGTACAAGGGCTACCCAGAGCGGAGTGACCTAGCGTGGCTGCGGGGAGCTGTGCGCCGCTGCTTGCAGGCTGCAAACCTCCGGCACGGAGCCAGTGCCCTCCCTTATCGAGCAATGCTGCGTGTTGCAGCGGGCAGGAGTGCTTGGCATGGGCAGGCTCGAGGGCGGGGAGCCATAACCAGTGGTGCAGTGGGCACCCCACACGCTGCTGCCGATGCATCTTCATTCCAGTCTGCAACACCCTCTGCTGTTCTGGCTTTCCCCCACAGTCGCGGTGGACACCGTGCTCATGCGCTTCAGCCTGCGCTGCCAGCCCAACACGGGGTTCCTGCGCGTTCCTCAGCTGGGCTCGAGGTTCATGGAGCAGCGGGGAACATGGGCCTGTTCTCCCAGCACCATCGGGCAACGTGCAACCCGACGTGCCTGCAGGCAGCAAGGGCGGGAGGCAAAGCTGGGAAGCCGAGCGAGCCGATGCGCTGCTGGGACTGGGCGCAGCGGTTGCCATCGGGAGTCTGGGCTTTGCAGGGTGGCTGCTGCGGGGTGCAGCAGCCCGGAGCTGAGCTGCAGCGAGGGACGGAGGGGGTTGCTTTGCCGGTGGCTGTTCAGGCTGCTTTCAAGGAAGGGACTTCCCTGTGCAAAGCAGGGCAGGTGGGCACAACCAGCTCCTTTCCCCACAATCACATAGGCCCAAGAAGCTGAGATCAAAATGTACCCAATCTTCTGCTTCAGGCTCTTATAACATGCACAGTTATTTCTGTGAGGAGGCAAGTCTAGGAAGACCTTGTATGTTTATTATTGCCACAGTCCAAAGGCAGAGGAGGGGAACAAAGGGAAGGCAGTTCCTGCTCGCTGCCAGTGCAGTTATGGCTCTGTACATGCCCTGGTTTGGTTGTGGGAGGAAGACCCATCAGTCAGTGACCTTCAAGGTTTTCAGAGAAAGCACCAGGCTGCATAGCCTGGAAGGTATTTAGGTCAGATTTAAGCAGCTGCAGAGAAAACAAACACCCTTTTATAATTGTATAGCAAACTGCTCCCTCCCCTCTGAATCTGGCCTATATGTCAAACACCCCAGAGCACTAACAGAGAAAGATCTGGGACAGGGGCAAGTAGCTACCAGCCCGCTGCACCAATGGGCGCAGGTGTGAGCTCCCTGGAGCTCTGTGGCCCCATAAATCCGAAACCACCTCAGCTAACTCCTCCTAACGTTGCTGCCTACCAGACACAGAGGAAGAAGCTCAGTTAAGGATTTCATTGTGCCCCTGAGGCCTATCGCTTCTCCACGTTGTCTCACGTTTTCAGGCCACGTTCCTGGAGTGCTGTCCAAAAGCGGTGGACCTTGCCTGGAGCACCCCTGCCTATGCTTCCCCAGATTTGTTCCCCCATGCTGAGATGGGAGGTGATGCTGAACCCCACTCACAGGAGACAGGCACCGTGTTCTGACCTATGCCCACCTGCTTCAGGGTTTTCCCCAAGGCAAACCAAAACAGCCAGAAGAGGCCACCCCGAAGGAGCACAGGGAGCGATCCAAGACACAGACTCCATAGCAGAAAGGTCCTAAGTCACTGCTGGACCTAGAAGCAGGGGCTTCCTCAGCTGAGGAAGCTGAGCCTCTAAATGAAGAAAAACAACGTAGGAGGCAAGGAGTAGTATAGCTAAAGGGCTGTAATTTTGCAAGCGGTTGTAGCAGAAGCATTGCAGGCGGGTACCATCTGACAGCGGTGTCTGTTGCACTAGACTGATTTCCAGACTGGTCTGTTTTCCTCATGATCACAGGACAAAAGACTCTGTCACATTAATCATTGTTGCTTTGTTAAACATCTTATCTTGATTCAAAAACTGCTGATGGTTGGGAAGCTGCCACCATCCTAAGTAAACTGCTCAAGTACTTAACTACTTTCTCCATTTTATAAATGTATCCCTCATCTCTAGACCGTTTTTTCTTGTGCCATTGTTGGGCAGAGCAGCTAGTAGAGGAGCAAAAATTTTATCTTACATAGGTATATTTAGGCTTTGATCGTATCAGTCCTAAGCTCTCCTCCTCCATAAGATGTCTTCACACCCCTTAACAGTCCCTCGAGCTCTTGCAGGAAGCCTCTCCAACTTGTTAACTTCCTCCTTGAATTGTAGATGTCAAAACTGGGAATTCTTTCACATCAGTAATCACATCCATGGAATTAGCAGATGCAGTATAATCTCCTGCAATATAATCTCGTTACACCTGCTCCGCATTCCCTGCTTATACATCCGAGGATGGAATTAGCCTTTCCGACTGCAGCGTTGCACTCGGAGCTCACATTCAGCTGCTCCTACATTGTGAGTCAAGCCTTTGCCCGGAGTCACTTCTTCCATGGACAGAGCTGCCAGACAAGAAGTGTGGCTCGCATTGAGTAACTTACCATTGGGCTGTTTCAAAAACACACGTTATGTGTTTGTACCAACTTTAACATTTTGACACTTGCTAGCTAGCAAATTTTCAGTCCAATTACTACAGAATTTGTTAATTTGGTATCATTCCATTTTTTAAAAAATCAAAACACAGTGTAAGACTATCACGTTCCTTGCTGGAGCCATATTACGTCAACAGCTTTTACAGTTATCAGCCAGATCCGTAACCCAAACCTATAATTTACACCTCCAGAAGTTACCAACTCAGTTTTATGGATTCTTTTCCATAAACACATGAGACTTGGCATTTACTAGAACTCTTCCCCTGCTTTTAAATGATCCTTGTATGTGCCGTTTCCTTATTCTGTCTGAGGTCAATAAGGAGCTGCTAGGCCTGTAATTACAAGTGTCAGATTACTTCTGGTTTTCACTATTATTTTGTCTCAGCCTATGGGGAATCTGCCAGATTTTCAAAGTGAAGGAAGGTTAAGTCTAGACAAGATCTGGAGAGAAACTCCTCTCCTTCCCCTGCCGCTTTTCAATTAAATACATTAAAATAGACGCTTACTCTAACAGTGTGTATGGGTTTCATAGAGACCAGGAGAGAAGCTTGCCTAGCTAGTTAACCAAAACAGGCCCAGGGGATAGAAACCAGCAGAGACTTCTGAATCTGTCCCAAGTAGAAAAGACTTTCTGATTAAGGTGGAAATAGAAAGCTGAGACAGGAAAGAGTTTATTTGTATGATGGGTGCTCATATATAATTTATATGCAATAAACGTTTCTAGCTATTTCATTAGTTGCAAATAAAGTGATACAAATGTGCACCACTTGCAGCTGATGCATGGTGTGTGCCTGGGGCTGTTTCCAGCTGAATGGCGGTGGTTCACGTGGGGATGATTTAACACTCCAGCAGCCCCACTATCCAAATTCTGTTGCAGGTTAATCCCTGGAGCAGATGCACGGCACTTTTTCAACCACTCATAGCTTGGCTTATTAACTTAAACTGCCAAATATTTCCATTTAAACTTTCACATTGGCCCCAGACTGTGGTGGGTAAAGAGCCAGCATCTATTTGTCTCTCCCACCTTCTGCAGGGCTGGAGAGCTCTGGGACAAGGAGCGCAGCAGGCACGTGCCTGGAGCAAGGGGAGAGAAACCAACTTAAGCGTCACAGCATTTTTTGAGCTTAAGACATCAGCGGCTATTTCAGGCATCAGAAACTCATTAACATCAGTGAAATTCAACAGCAAACTAGGGAAAACCAAAAGAAAAGCACGCCACATGAGGTACCTAGGTGGGTCTGCAGCTGTTGAGCAGAGCCTGGGATGGCAAGACCTCTCAGGCTGCAGGACATTCACATCCTACCTCAACTCTTCCCACATGGGCAGCTCATTTAAACCCTTGTGACTCCCTGGGACCATCTTGGAGGCAAGCAGGGTTTGTGGATGGAGCTCAAGGGAGGGAGATGTCCACTGGGAAATGTCTGCAGGGTGCAGATCTGTGGTTCAGCCCCTCACTGAGGCCTCTCCTTCTCGTAAATCCCATTCTCCTTCCAGAACAAGTCAAATTAGGGGATGAGGTTCTCACCTCTGCAACCTCGTGCAGAGGGCAGGGATGAGAGGGCAGCTTTCCTCAGGCAGGGGGACACCAAGCAGTGTGCATGACAAAGGGCAGAAGACCCGTCAGGGATCCATGCACTGGGGAGGTGGGGGCTTCCCTGTGGTCATTAAGTGCGCCTCTGCTCCCGCTGACCCCACTGTGGGCTGCCCAAGGAGTGCCCATGCCCAACACCAACAGCTCTGCACTCACCAGATTTCCCTCATCTCCTCGCAGGGATCCTTCTGCTGCTCTGGGCTGCTGGAACAGGGAAGGAGCTGGTCCCTGTCCCAGAGCAGGAGCTGCTCTGCAGGCCCCGACAGCACCCCAGACCTGCCTGCTGCCCGCAAACCCAAAGCCTGGGAGCCAGCGTGCTGGGACTGGTTATGGGATACATTTTGCCCTGTGATCACTTTTATTTTCCCGTCCACTGTAGATTGCGGAATATGCTTACAATGTGGGGCTTTATATAGAGGTATATCCTCTATATATGCTCTGGAATAAATCAGTTAAGCTAGCAATAACATGCTTTTTTTACTTGTATAACTGCACAGGAGAGTTTGGGGTACAGAGCTATTACTAATAAATCACCATAAATAGATCAATATGTCAATACTTCTGTGCCTGAATCCAACCAGCTATGGGGAATTTGTCCCTTGGTAGCAATCAATCTGCTGTACTTAAAGTTTCCTCATCAGATCTGCAGCTAGCACAAACTGATCAATGCTGTTCCAACTCAGCAGAGCGTAACAGCTTTGCATGTCCCAATGTTCACCCTTGCAAGTCTCCTCCTCCTTTGCAAGGACACAGAGGTTAAATTATCCTCTGCTAAGTACACGCGATATCTCTAACTCCCAGTTCTTAAGCAAAACCAGCCTTTCTGACCACTAGGCCAGTGCAGCCCAGCCAACAAACCAACACCTTGCCAGGTGGAGTCTAATTTGGTCCTCCACAGGCAGCAATTCCACTGCAGTAGCCTGCAGCACTTCTTAGAAATACATGCAGCAAAATTAATTTTGTGAGCCATCCAAATTTTGCCATGCGTCCTGCATAGGGCCCTCCTCCTGGGGGGGTGGTTTGCCAGGTGGTGCGGGGAGAGACTGCAGTAAGATGCTGGGCTGTTCTTTCAGAGGGGTAAGTAGCATTGCTAGAGAAGACATGAGGGACCTGGAGAAGATTTCAACAGTCTGGCTTTGGCTTATAGGATGTCAGTCCTGCTGCTGAGGGAGGGTCCAGGGCTGCATCCCAGTGCAACCTTCTCCACTTGGAGCTCTATCCCACATCAGTTATCACTGATGATTTCCATGAGGAATTTTTCCTTTCCCATGAGGTCCCTGCTGATGGAGCTTCCTACCAGAAGTGACTCGGGATGCAAGTCACAAGAGTCAGAATTCACTAGAGAACACATCCTTCCCACCCAAGACCCAGAGGTCATCCGTGTGACGCAAAGCAAAGAGAGCCCAGATCCTACTGGCTGCTGGAATGGGGGAGAGAGTCCAAGACCTGTGAATGGTGATGCACGTACTACCAGGATAAGCATTTACAGCAAGATCCCAGGGTTATCTCAAACAAGGCTTGTGCCTGAAAACTGGTATTAAGGAGAGGTCAGGGGTGCCAGATAAATTTGGTAACCACCACATATCTACAAGCTCTGTCCAGAGCTCTAGGCTATTAATAACCTCCCCGGGACCAGCTCTCAGCATGTGGTACTCGGAGGATGTTGCTTGTGGGTACAAGTTCTCAGAGGTGAAGCTCCCCGTGCCCTGGGGACATGCAGCAGCCAAGGCCTGGGGACCCTGGAGTGACACCCTGTGCTGTGCTTGCACGGCTGGCTGGACAATGCCACCACCTTCGATGGGTTCATTCCACTGCTTCCCAGAGGTGGGTCTCACTCGCAAGGATGGGCTTTGTGGCATGCTTCAGGTCTGCGTGCCTGATGCTCTCTCATTTTCAGGTTGTAGTTAAGCAGCAATGGATTTTCCTGGCCATGGCCCGCTGTCCCACCAACTGCAGAGGCTTGTGCAAGGGGTCCACATCTCTCCTGCTCCTGACACAGGGTCCTCCTCCTCAAGAGCCATGCCATAGAAAGAAGAACTGCAAGCCTAGCAGCCAGTGCCTAACAGTTACACTGCTTTCTGGTGGCTTGTCATGAAGAAATCACAGTAATTCACAGGAAGACTCTGCTCTCCATAACAGCAGCAGCAATTGATTATTGAGTTCATTTTACAAATCTGTTCTACCAAAAAAAGCTGTCTCTTGCTTTTCTCCTTTTGTAATCAGACACCCACCTCTGACAGTTGTAGGAAAGAAGCTGTAGATAGTGCTGTGGCCTCTCGCCCTCCACATGGCTCCCCAGTGCTTGTGGTCTGCTTTCCTGCTCCTCCTCCATGGAGGCCTAAGAAAAAACAACACACTGGACTTTCCAAACCTATGAGAATTCATGTTCTGATTTCCCTTCTAATGGCTCACCTGGAGGGGAGGTTGTGAGCTGCATAGCTCTCATTTCTTCTCTGTAATGGGTCCCCAAGGTTACCTTTCAACTGCTGTGGTGCAGAGCCTACTTTGCCAGGATGAGTTTGAGCTAGGCAGGAGAAACAGGATTGCAAGCTTCTGTGCTGGTTTCTTGTAAGCTTTGCAGGCTGTTCTGAAAATGTATTGTGTAATTTAGGAGACTGATGTGCTGAACTGAGCAGAGTTTTGAATTACCAATATAAAAATGACTCCCTAAGAACAGACATTCATTCTGCTCTTTCCAACTGTCCCGTTGCTCACAGCACGGTTTGACTTTGCTTCATTTGGCAGCTGAGTCCTTGACTGAAGGGGAACAGTTGTGGTCTGCATCAGGCCTGGCAGACTCTGACTGCTGGGGGGGATGCGAGGCACCACCAAGCAGTATTCCCAGCCATACTCGGGGATTGACTTCCTCAAAGCCTGGTCTCTGCAGCCACTCCCTTTCTGGGCAACTAATGAGGAAAACTGTGTAGAAACCTCTCTGGCTGAGAGGTGTCTGTTTTTGCAAAAGAGGAGTGGAGCGGCTAAGGCAGGTGCTGTCTGCTGTTTATCTGCTGCAACTTGGGCCTGCAGTAGAGTCAGTTCACTGCGATGGGTCACAGTATGCAAGAGTGACTCTCGCCCCTGGGGCAACACGAATCCAGCAAGCGTTAAGAGTTCAGAAGAATTTCTCCATCAGAGAGCGACAGAAGTTCAGCGCTGGTGTCAAGCACTGAGCCTGTTTGATTTCGCTACAATGCTCCTGGGTCACAGTTAAAACATCTCACACTGCGATGCTGCAGCGCAGGCGGTTTTCATTATCAGTGATGTGTCTTCTGGAGGTAGTCACGGATGCAGCCGTACCTCCATGACTTTGACTCCTCACAGGTCCTTATCATGCCCAGTGGGTTGATCGAAGCTTCATACCCCACGGACATCATTTAACTCCTCATTACTCTTACAGAGCACAGGCTCCGCGCGAGGCACCGGCTACCTCCCCACAGCTTCCCCCCTGCCCCGGGCACCCGGGGAGAGCTTGCAGGAGCTGGGTCCGGCCAGGGGCTCCAGGACCAGCTGGAGGAGGCGGAGGCTGCCATGGTTTCACCTGCTTGCGCAGGGGAGAGGTTTTGGGGTCTGGGGAAGGGGGCAGGCTGGAATGCTGCGACTGGGGGGGCGGGGGGAAGAACCAGGTCAGGAGGAAAGCACGTAGGAGCGGTGGGGGAAGCGGTAAGCGCTCCCCAGGCAGGGGAGGCCGCCCCGTTGTGCCCCCACCACCCCGCTTCCCAGCGGGACGCCCGGAGCCGTGAGGTGATGAGGGAAGACAAAGATGGCGGCGCTCCCGCCCCCTCTGCCCCGCGGCGGCCCCGGGCCGGCGGAGCGGAGGGGCAGGAGGCGGAGGCCCGGGGCGCCCCGGGGAGGCGGGTAGCAGGGCGGTGCAGCCGGCCCGGCCCGCCCCGCCGCCGGGCTGCGTCCTCCAGCCGCGGCCTTGCTCTGCCGGCCCGGCCAGACGGAGCGGTAGGAGGGGGCCGGGTCGCAGCGTGCGGGCGGCGCGGGGAGCGGGGCCGGGGCTGCCGCCAGCAGCCGCAGCGCTCCGGGGGCCGCTCTCGGCGCCGGGCGGGGGTCGCTCCCCGGGCAACCCTTCCCCGGGGCCGGGCCCAGCTGCCCCCTGAGGCGAAGGCCCGGGGGTGGGGGCCCTTTGTGCCCGGCTGGGGAGGCCCCCGCCCCGGAGGCAGGGCGCGCCCGGGGAGGGCAGCCAGGCTCTGCCGGGAGCCCAGGTCAGGCAGGTCTCTGGGGAAGGGGCAGGTCCACGGTCGCCAGGATCAGGCCCGGTGAGGGCAGCCAGAGTCAGACACAGACCCATGGTCAGTGGGCAGGGCCACAGTCCTTGGGGCTAGGGTATTGCTGCTAGAGATCAGCACTCCTGCAAGACTGCCTGGTTGGTCCTGGGCTGAGCTTAAATAGGCTCATGGGCAGGAGGGAAAGATGTCGGGCAGGCCCCAAGTGTGGCTGATTGGGACCATTAGGGCCTGTAAGTGCTCTCATGGCCCCGACGGCAGCCTCCCCTCTCAGCCCATCCCCTCTGTCCTCACACCTGACAGAGGTATGGGCTTGGGAGGGACTTGGTGTAGAGTGATTTAATTGCTGTGGGGTTTCAGGGGGCTATTTAAGGGAACAGAGACCTTAAACAAGTCCCTGGGAAGGGGGTATGGCATGAGAGACTTGGGGATGGGGCTACTCAGGCTGCTCATGAGGGGCCTCAGGGGTCAGAAGGGCTTGGGTGTAAAGGGGAGATATTTAAACCACCCCTGGAAGATCCTCAGAGGCAGGGCAGTACTGGGGAGGTTCATTCAGGAGCCTGCAGTTGAGTAAGGGTCAGATGTAGCTCAGGGATTGCCAGGCAGATCGGCCGTGATGAGGCAGGTTTGAGGTTGAGGAGGTGCCTGGCTGGTTGTGGACCCGTATCCCACGCAGGGTCTGTGGCCCTGACAGGTGCATGGGAGGGTAGCAGCAGTGACATGCTGTATGGCATGTAGCCAGCTGCTCTCTGGAAGGTGCCAACTGGTGGTGTGAAAGAGGGGAAGCACCAAGGTAAAAGAGGAGGAGGTGCTAACAGTCTAGTACTGGAGGCAGCATCTTTATTCCTGAAATTGTCTTTTTGGTCCAGGACAGGTGCCTGACTGACTGCAGCTAGTTGGGGGAATTCTGTGTGGTTCCCTCTTGCCAGATCTCCAGCGCCTTCTGGTCGGGTTGCAGCTGCTGCAGAGACCCAGAGAGGAGGCTTCCTCCTCCTGCATAGGGAAAGCTTGTTTCTTCCTAGGAGCATCGCTAGTATGTGCTGGGAGGAGGATTCCCCAAACAGGCAGGCAGGGATGGCAACTTGGGATGTTGAATGGGGAGCTATAAATCAGCAAGCTGCTAATTAAGACCATAGGAGGCTGGTGAGTTACTAAAGACCTGTATTACTCTTTCCAGAGCTCTGGGCCATTAACAAGATCCCTGGGACCTACTTGGAGCACGTGGTCCTCCAGGGACATCACTTGTGAGCACTCTATTTTGGGCATGTTCTCAGAGTTGAAGTTCCCTGTGCCCTGGGGTCACGTGGCAGCCAAGGCCTGGGGACCTTCGGAGGGATGCCCCGTGCTGTGCTTGCACGGCTGGCTGGACAACGCCAACACCTTTGACAAGCTCATTCCACTGCTCCCCAGAGGTAGGTCTGGTTCATCAGGATGGTTCTTGTTGTGTTGCAGGGCTGCACATCTGATACTCTCTCCTTTTCAGATTGCTATTATGTGGCAATGGATTTTTCTGGCCATGGCTTGTCATCCCACCGACCTGCAGGCTCCCCCTACCACTTTCTGGATTATGTGAGCGATGTGCGCCGGGTGGCAGCAGGTGGGTGGTTGAAGGGACACTTGAGGGGGATGTTTTTGCAGGGGTTGCTATATTGCTGCTGCTCCTTAGAACAAGGAGGCAGCATTTACTGCCAGGAGAGGCATCAGTTCCCTCTGCTTCTCCCCAGCCTGATGTTAGCCAGTGCTTTGTGACCACAGACTGAATAAACATCCCTCTTTCTCACTATTTTGTGAGAGAAAGAAACAGTAAGTCCTGGGAAGCAAGTGTTTCTATACTGAAAAGCAGTAGTAGCGAAGTGGTGATGCAACTAAATAGTTTGCTAGACTGACATTTTGTAAGCAGCCGGTGGTGTCTAACCAGTTTTAGGTGTAAGTTGGAGACTTTTCTGGTCCTCCCCGACGGCAGGTTGCTGCTTGCTTTAGTATCATACAAAGAAATCTGAAAGCCAAGGTGTCTTGGGCTCCTAATAACTTCTGATCTAACTGCCCATCTGTATCCTGATCTTGCAGGAGGTTGTGGCACGTGCAGTTTTGCATCCCTCATTCAGTATACAAAGAGACTCTAGAAGTTCTTTGTCATGCCAGAGGATAAAACAAGTCTTTCAGTGAGGTATATTTCACATGGGCAGCACCGATGAAGTAATATTTTCCCATAAGCCTCTCGGAGTGCTCTAAAATGGACTGAGGAGCCTGATGTGCTAAATGGTGCAGAGAGCTTTCACTTGGAATAATCATACTCTGCTCAGGGCAGTGGACCTGGCTCTGTGTCCCCATGGCTCTTGCAGAATGCCCTGCAGCAGGATGCTCTGTCAAGGTCTCTCTCTTCCAGCAGATGCTGCCCAGTCAGGCTCCTTTGCTTCTTGCCAGTCTCGTGTCTGGCGATGAATGGGAATTTGCTGTAGTTTGTTTGCCATACAGAGAGAGCTTGAGAGCTGCGTGACTTAACTACCAATGAAATGAGGTGGTGGATGCTCTTTTTCTTTAAAACTGGCCTACTTAGCCACCTCGTTTCTGGATTAGGAAGCAAATTAAGCAGTGCAAAAGCCCTCCTGGGAGAAGGGACCCGTGTTGGAGAAGCAGCAAGATGCCGCTGCTCTGGTTTCTAATGCAGCACTGTCTGTTTTTGTCTGTTGCCACTTAGCCTTGCAGTGGAGACGGTTCACCCTGATGGGTCACAGTATGGGTAAGTGGCTCTTGTCCTTGTAAGCTGTGAGATTCATGGAAATAGGAGTAGATAATTAACTTACAAGACATGCTGCTAGGAGCTGGGTTGGAATATTTATTATATGGTGTCAAGTACCAGGTTCCTGCCTGAGTGATTAAAAAATCTGTGCCCTTGTTTGAAATGCCTCTGCTTTCAAGACCCTGGAGGACAAAGAGTAGTAACACTTGCTGTGGGCCTTTCTCCCACACCCAGGAGGGAACAGCGATGGGCAAAGAGGGGTGATCTACGGCAGGAGAATTTGCAGCAGGCCTCTCTGCCTGGTCTCCACAAGGCCCCAAAGCCTAGGGACAGCAGGGCCCTTCTTGGTGGGTCATGGAGCTTGCTGAGGGGAACCGGACTCCAGGATCTATCTATCCCTCTGAGCGTGGGATGTGATTGGGTTTTGCTGCAATTTGGGTTTTGCTCCCCAGAGCTGCTCTGGCCACAGCTCACAGGACCTGTGCACCATATTGTTTTAACTAGTAACTCCTCCCTGGCCTTGGCTGTCTGAAAGGGAGGTGGGGATGGTGCAGGAGGGGGAGTCCAGCTGGCCAATAGCCTTGCTCTCTGCCTCTGTCCTGCCTGCTGGGAGAGCTTTACTCTGTAGCTGGGGCTTTTTCCCTTGGTTCAACATGCATTTGTGCTTCTAAGGCAGCTCCTGCCATGGGGAAAGGGAGTTCCTGTTACTGGGGGGTGTCCAGTGCATAACTGAGCACACTTCTTTCCTTTGCAGGTGGGGCTGTGGCTGGAATGGTGAGTAAAGCATCCTTTCTTCACAGGGCTTGTGATTTCTATACCTGGAACAACAAATGGGAGAGGAACAAAGGGACAGACTGTGTGGGACTTGGATGTGAGGGGAGGAGAGGCCCTTCCCTGACCCCCCCCTCTCCAGTGTAGCAGGATGAAGACATCAGTGCTCAGCTTTTCTCTTCCCCTCATATTGTTTCATCTCTCCTCAGTTCTCTTTCCTTTATCCTGAGATGGTGGACAAGCTGATCCTGCTGGAAAATCTTGGCTTTCTGCTAGCTCCAGAGGTTAGATTTCATATGCCCTTCCCCTCCCTTTTCTAAATAAAAAAAAAAGATGTGTTTTTTTCTTTCCCTCATTTGTTCAGAGAAAGCACTGATGTGACCAGTTCCTGTCAGGTCACACAAGTCTCAGAGCTCTTCCTTTTGGCAGGCACAGATCTGCTCCTTGTTGCATGGACTGAGGTCCCTGCTACAGGTGGCCCTTAGGGGACACTTGGTAGTGCTCCACATCGTGCAGTCTCCTAGCATTGAAATTCACTTGTCTGTACCATGCCCTTGTCCAAAGGGAACAGGAACAGTTGTCCAAGAAACTGCCAGCCAAGGTTGTTTTTTTGCCAATAGCTTGTTGGGTGACCTGGGTGCAAGATGGGTGGATTTCTTTTTCTGTTCCTGGCAGGACATAAAGTTAAATTCCCAACCTGCCATCATCGCTACCAGATGCTCTAGCTTTGGTTGGCAGAAGTGGGACAGATGCCCAGGGTCAGAGAGGCAAAAGATACCAGATTTCCCTTGTTCTTTTGGACAGTTGTCCTGAATTCAAAAGTGAGGTAGGAAGGGGTAGAAAAGATTGCAGGCGTAAAAATTTAATAAGTCCTTTACAGCAGTGCTTAGCTTTCTGTGCCCACCTTGCCTTTTAAGTATTGCTGTTTCTTTTCCCCCAGAAACGTATGATGTCCATAACTGATACCAGTTATGAGGGATGCTGAAGGGTGAAATACCCTCTTCTACCCTATGATAAGGGGTAAAACGATTCAGAAGAGAGGAGTTACTCCTGTTCCCTACGTCTCTTTGTTTCAGGACACTGAGGCATGGCTGAAATCAAAACGGATGGTGATTGACAGATTATTGAGTCTAGAGGCAAAGCAGCAGACTCCCAAAGCACAGAGCCCCAAAGCAGCATTACAAAGGTGGGTTCCTGCCTGCCTTCTTCATTTGCTGCCTGCCCTCACCTTGGACAGAGTTATGGCTGTGTGAAGGAGAAAGGGAGACAGTCCCTGCACTTCCTCTTTCAAGTCCTCCTCTGGAATCTCAGCAAGACCTTTTGCTTCTGCTGCCAGAAGCTGCTGGTTCTTCCTGCTCTTTTCTGAAGCAGCCTGAGAGCTCACTGTCACCTTGTCATGCCATTTTCGCTTCGCTTCCTCCCTTTTCCAGCAGAACAATCTCTCTGCCATGTCTCCCCCAGGCTCTTGGAAGCAAACAGACATCTGACAGCAGAGGGTGGGGCAATCCTACTGCAGCGAGGAGCAACTGAGACACCCACTGGTAAGGGGCTGCTTGGAGACGGCTCATCACGGTGCTGGGCCAACGCTGGGTGTGGGAAGGGAGTGGTGCCAACAGCCATTGTCTTCCACAGGGTACAGTGTGCCCTAGCTACAAGTTTACACAGCCTGAATGGGATCAATTAAGTCTGGAGGCAGAGATTTCCATTCCCAGCAACTGGGATTGGTGCTAGGGTCCTCGAATGGCTAAAAAACAGAAGTCAAAAAAAGGGAAAATCTGAACTAATCCTATTACTCTTGTCTCAGAAAGTCTTGGGCAGACTCCAAAGGTGAGGAGGGGAGCAACTCCTGCTCCTGTGAGACATGAAAATCTTCTCTTGTTTTTTCATTCCAGGGCTGGTGTATAACAGAGACATGAGAGTCCATACGGTAAGCATTGCTCTTCTGATGTGCCCCCTGCTGCTTCTGAACCCTGAGCTTACAGAAAACTCAGAGATAGGGGAGACCCGCTCACTGAGCCCAGGCCCTGCCTCCACCCAACTGTTTACTTTTTGCTTCCCTAATTCCCACATCTCTTTTAAATGCTGCTGTTAAAAGAGCCTGCACTCAATCATTAACTGACTCAGCTTACAGGGTCACTGGAAAATGTTACAGATTTTTTTTAGCAGTTCCTCTGCCCCAGGGCCTCCTGGCCACATTTTCCTGCCGTTATAACTCTTCAGGCAGCAGATGGATGATGGATGCTTTTGATCAGCTTCTTTATCAGGTCACCCATATAAGAAGGGGCAAGAGTGTGGAGCAAAGTCCTCACACTTGATATTCTGACAGCTTTGTGCCACTTCTGAGCAAGGAGGACCTCCTCTACCTGCGCTGGAGCCAGAGTATTGTACTGTCTCCTTTTTAGTAAAAGGATTTTTAAAGCTTTTCTCTGCTATGAGATCATTCCCATATGTGCTGCATCCCAGCAGGCAGTGTTGTTGGCAGCCCTGAAACGCAGCTGGACAGAAGGAGCCTCTGCAGAGCCAGCTACTCTGGTGCGCAGCCTGGCCGCCTGTCATGTCCCAGCACAACAGCTTTGGGGCCGCAGCCACTTCTGCCTTCAGAGCTGCTAGTGCAGCAGGGGTCAGGGACACCCTCTGCCCCACGCTGCTGTCCCTGACCTTTGCTGCTCTCTCTGTCTTTGCACCTGCAGCAGAATCGAGAGTCCTTCACAGTGGAGCAGTGCATGAAGCTCCTGCTGAAGATTCAGGACCGCGTTCTCATCATTGTGTGAGTAAAGCATAAGCCAAACCAATGCTTGCTGCCTCCCTGCAGCCCTGGGTGGAGGGGATAAACGTTAGAAAGAAATCCTCTGCTACCCCATCTGCAGCAGCCACCCAGACCTTCGGGCCAGTTAGCACAACAGTACAGCCTCACATGTGAGAAGCATTTCCTAGTTCCCCACCACTGCCCTGGGCTGGGCAGGCTCCCGGACCAGGCAGAGAGCAGCTGGCACATCCTCCTCCTGGCCTAGCACGGAATTTTCAGGCTGGGCCTCCCTGGTGCAAGGCTGACTGAGGAAATGCTGGACGTGCCCTGTCCCTCCCCACACTCATGCCTTCATGCTGCCATCCCACTACTTTCTGTCCCTTGCCCCTACAGCAAGGGACCATCCTGGCAAACACACGACCCTCCACAGCACCGCTCCTACTTGCTTTCTGCCTGGCCTGACTTCCCCTCAGCCACAGCAAGCCAGCCTGCCCCCTTCCCCAGACCCCTGAAACCTCTTGCCTGAGCAAGCAGGTGAAACCACAGCAGCCTCCACCTCCTCCAGCTGGTCCTGGAGCCCCTGGCCAGACCCAGCTCCTGCAAGCTCTCCCCTGGGTGCCCAGGACAGGGAGGAGCTGTGGGACCAGTGGCTTGCACAGAGCCCCACAAGATGTTAAGCTGTTTGGGTGGGCAGCTGGTTCTGTCAGTCCTCTGCATTTTTCCCCATGTCCTTGGAGGGCAAGATGGGCAGGGCTCTGGCTACCCTGCCTTGTGTGGTGCTGTTAAAAGACTCTCTAGGAAATGAAAAGAAGTGCCAGAAGTTGAGAAATGAGGCACAGTTTTGGCTTTCCTGGTCTGCTGAGACCATAAGAGCTTAAGGCTTTTCCTGCTTGTCCAGAAATGCGACATCGTGGTGAGGACAAGTCCTCTAGGCATATGGAGTACATCCCTTTGGGATGTCACCTTGTCCCATCACCTGCATCACAGTAGGAGAGAGCATGATCTTAACTCTGCAGGAGGAGGCTAATGCTACCAGGAGGGCTGCCCTGGTACCTCACTCTCCAAAAGCAGGGCACTTCCTGTTTAAAACAGCAGCATGGAGTGGGGAAAGGGCCAGAGGGGAGATGTAGAAGCTGGCTGGAAGGAAAAAGTTAAGAGCAGAAGGCAGGTTGGGGGCAGGGAACAATATACTCAGCCCAGTTAAGGAGCCATGCCTGGAGTGATAATATTTAGTCAGTCTCTACTCTGATACTACTAGCCAATCACCCAAGGTTTTAAACAGTTTGATAGGGAATAGCTGCTCAGCCAAGCTGTGTAGGGCTCCTCCAACTACCACGCATAAATCTAACCCTGCTGTTTACAAGCAGCCTGGAAAGAGCAGTGAGGTCTGTTGCCCCCCCGGTCTTGGGGACACCGCTTCTGCCCAGACCAGCAAAGACAAACGGAGGCACACTATGTGCTGTACTGAGCCTTGCTGTTGCTTTTCAGAGCACAAGATGGACTCTTGGTACCGCACAAACTAGACAGCAGAAATCACTTTGTGAAAGCCCTACGGGAGGCATTTGAGTCTACCCTCAAAGAGGTGAGAGCAAACTCCATCCTTGCATCTCCACTCTATGCGCCACCAACCTGGGAGCAGCAGCTAGGAAGCAGCTCACCTTGGTGGATACCCCCCACTAGGTGATTTGTACTGAATGGCACAGCCCTCACGTGGGGGGACGCTAACTTTGCTCCTGCTGCTGAAGTCCCAAGTCAGTACTGCCCTCTGGACCCAGCTCTTCCCTAGTCCTCCCATCCCTGTCCTGCCTCCCCCAGCACTGGAGTGCCATACAGCAATCACAGCTTGCCTGAGGGAACACTTTCCTGGTCCCTATTTTCTCATATCCTCTCCCTCCAGCACATCCAGCTAGTAGAGGTTCCTGGGAGTCATTTTGTGCACCTGAATGAGCCTGAGGTGGTGTCTGGGATCATCAGCGACTTCCTGACAGCACAGAATGCCAGAGCCAGGCTCTAGGAAGGAGGATCACTGCTGCAGCAGTCCAGGAGAACAGAACCATTCCTACCTCACATCCAACATCAGTTTCATGATACTCTTTGCTAAGCTTAGCTCACTGCAGGATGGAAGCAAGTCTGCCAGGGGTTTTCTGGAAGAGGGCTGCACAAAGTGTCTCAGTTGTCAGGGAAAAGGAATCCTTCCTCCATTTCCAGCTCTGCCAGAACAGGCATAGGCACCCAGAGCAGCCTTCCCCATGCTTGCCCCTAACTTGCACCCTGAAATGGAGCAGGAATAGAGGCAGAGGCACGCTCTGTGGGAGCAGCAGCACCAGCTGTAGCACTGCAAGAGGTAGGTGCCTCACCTTGCTTCCTCCCTGAGGATGGTGTGACCAGTCTCCTCCCAGGGTTAGACCTACTGAAAAAAACAGGAAAGTGTTCTGCTTCTCTGCTTACTTCCATGGGTACCTGAGTTCAGAGGGCCTCAAGTGCCTCTGTTCTAGTCTGAGGCCTGCTGCTTGTTTAAAAATCAGCTTAAATAAGAGCTCACCTGGGCACAGAAGGCCATTTCAATGAGCTCCTAGGGAATGAGTCACTAATCCTCCAGCTGAAGCAGCTGGGAGAACTACTAATAATGGAAAAGCTGGCAGAGATGATTTCTGTCCTTCTAAATAAAGGTTCATCTCCCATCATTAGTCTGTCTTTTTGACTGTACAGGAGAGTGAACCTCCTTCCTTTTGGGATGCTCACCCCAAGCAGCTGAAACACCAGTCTTAGGAGGCAGTGATTTTTACATGCATTCTGCTTAATATGCTATATCTAAAGAATCCATCTGCCTCTTAGTTAAACTGATGCAAAAAGCCAGCTGAAGCAAGCAGGCCTGGCAGTCTCCCCATGCAATGGAAGCTGCATTTGCCATGGGTTTTCTAGGGTAGGGTAAATCCATTTTAACGCAGCTCAGTGGAATTTACCAGCATTTCCACCTTACACTCATGGTCACACCTGTATCAAGGCTGCAGGCAATAAACTAAATATGTAAAAGCCTGGGTGGGGGTGGGTGAGTTACAGCCCCTTTCTGATCACAGAGTGCACTGGGGTGAACAATTGTTAAGTTCAAAGCTGCACAGATGTTATGTGGGTAGTACAAAAACATTGCCCTGCAGCTGGATGCGCCTGTTGCCATCCTCACCTGCTGACAGGTTAAGTGGAACTGGGCCTTGGTGAGAGTCTGGTTTCCCCCTCCAAAGCCAGGCTCCCATCTCACCTTGTTCTAGTGATGGTGCTGAACAGCAGAAGTTCCCATAGCCCAGGCTAGACACAGCTGTAGAGCTCCAGGCACAGCTGGAAGACTGGGCACCTCAACACCTGGCTGAGAGGGAGCTGCCTGGGAGGGAAACACCAAGGTAAGGGGTAGGGCTCTGTACCATACCACTGATCTTTGCCTGTGACAACAGGTCTGGGAATTTCCCAGTTGGGCTTTTCCCAAAGTCACTTCCCTCCTCTTCTTACTCAGCCCCAGATAACATGTGCAAAGGAGCACCAGCATACAAGCCGTGACTAATCACCACCCCAGCACACAAGAAGCTGTCCCCCACAGCAGGCTATGGGGGGGAGAGAGAGGCAATTCCTGTGTTCTGAGAACATAGCAGCAGTTTATTTACATTTCTTCAGCCACTCCCTGCCCCTGCAGAGGCTGTGCTAGGTCAATCCCAGCTCTCACCAAGCTTTAGGAGGGCCTTGGGTAGCAGGGAGATAGAGGCTGTCACAGGAAGTGCCTCAGCCCCTTGACCTGAGCACCCTGGGAAGTGGTGCCGCAGGACCGAACGATGACTGGGAGAGTAGGATACTGGTGCTAGTGAAGGAAACTCCCCCTCCAGCGGCGGTTGCTGGCATCTCCCATTTTAGATCCAAGGGCAGGGACAACCTGAAGCTGCCTCAAATCCTTGAAATCCTTTGGCACATGGAGTCCACAGACATCTGAGGAATAGCTCAGCACAGCTTAGTACGGCCGGAACTTGCGCTGAGCTCGCATCAGTGCAATTCTCTGCTTGTCCTCCTCAAATTTCTTCCTCAACTGGGCGATATCTGAAAGAGGCATAAAGAGAAAGAGGACAGGTCACACAGGAGCAGCAGATCTCCCTCTCTTGGGAAGCTTCACTTCCACACACCAGGAAGGGCCCAGTCCTGACACCCGCAAACACACACTTCCCAAAGCAGGTACTTTTGCACCCGGGCTGAGTGCCAAGCTGGGGCTCTGGCTGTTCACCTCCGGTAGTGCTGGAGCTCCCTCTTGGGGAGGAAACAGGCTAGTTTTCCCTTTCAATTGCTCCCTTTGTGCAGACTGAAGAAACATCTATTGGAAAGCCACAACCTGCGCGCTCTCCCGCAAAATATTCCAGCAGCCCTTGCTAGGACAGGTGGTGGCACAGGGCCCCCAGTCGTTGGCAAGGCCATTTGCACAACCACCCAGCCAACTGTTCACCTGCAGCTGGACACAGCCTCCACTGAAGGAAAAAGGAGGCTCTTGGGGCCACAGTGTGACAGACAAGACACACAGGCAGGGCAGGGGTAGGAGGGGACTCGGACACTCACGCTCTCTCTTGGTCTCACGATGCTGCCAGGCATAGAAGTTGAGCAGCTCTTTGCGGGCCCTTTTCTGCTTTTCCCTCTCCAGCATCCGCAGGTTGGCAGCCTCTGTCCGGGGCAGGCCAGGCTTCCGGCCCTTCCGCGTTACCTTCACCCAGCCCTCCTCATCCGGAATGCCCTCCTCCTTGGCCGCTTTGGCTTCTTCCTGTAAAGAAAGGAGGGTGAGGCAGCTCAGTGCAGATGGGCTGCCAGCCAGCCTGATGCACGGCTCCCCCACAGTCCCCCTTACTCCCATGCAAAGCTACAGATCCTGCTTCTGCACAAGATTTGAAGGCAGGCATGGGACCAAGGGCGCAGGTATTCAACTCTCAGTCACAACACTGCATGCCAGCCAGGGCCCAATTTATCTGTGGATACCTGTCGTGGAAGGGTCAGGTGTTGTGGACCAAACCAGGGCCTGACTGCCCACCGGCAACTGGGACTGAAAACAACACCCTGCCAACCAGTGTGCTTCCCTCTGCCCTTTCCACTGAGGCTGGGGCACCGAAAGATCTTTCTTCCCTTCCTCTCCCCAAACAAACTGAGTAGCTGGGTTCCCTCCCCAGCCTGGACTCACCTCTGCTATTTTTTTGTCATAGTCTTGCATGTAGGCATCCACCTCAGCCTTCAGCTCCTCCTGATCCACGACTGAGGCTGCGTAGCTGGCGATCCACTCTGAGACAGAGAGGGCTGAAGTCAGCAGTAGCCTCTGTTAGAAGCAAGCCCTAGCGTGACACCTTTGGGCAGCTCTAGAGAGAACTGCTGTGGGGAAGGACACACTGTTCCCATTCCTGCAGCCCAGGCCACAGTCAGTAAGCGATGGGAAGAGCTCGCAACCTTCCCAAGCAGAAGTGGGCTAGCCTTAAGCCCGAGAGGTGTAACATTCAGGGCTGTGTTCCTGTCAAGGGGTCACATCTGAAGTGCTGTTGTCCTGACACACCTGGTGCCTGTTACCGAGTCTAGATTCCATTTCGAGGGCAAGAAACAACTAGTTTCTCTGAATCTATGTGATACTGAAAAGATGTTGGGAAAAACTGCTTTTCCATTGTACCAAGTGACCCCATTCTCCCATAGGGCACTGGGCCGGACTACAACATCCACTCCAAGACTGCTACCTTGTAAATAATAAAAGCAGGACAATGAAATGCTGGATGTCTCCTGGCTCAGTACAAAATGGTGAGAATTAACCTGGGACATGCAGGGTAGGATTCAGCGAGGAAGGGCTATAGTTTTTCCCTGGCACTAGCTAGCAGGAAGATAGCTAGGGCTGACTTACTGCTAATGCCCGTTTTCACAGGGTGACTCTCTGTTGATATCAGCAAGGGACCTTCCCGCGACAGGGCCTTGGCTGCCTGGACACCAGCTGGTTTCCTGAACACTACATATGCTACTTGAAATCCCTAAAAGAAAAAAAAAAAAGACACTTAGGCCAGTCAGATACACCAGAGAAACTGGCGATGCAGCAAGGAGCCACAGTACAAATAAAATAAAATAAAAACCAAAGCACAAGTTACAGTGGGATAGCAAAAAAAGATAATGTAAACTTAAATAGTTTAAACTTTAAACTTAAATCATGTCACCCAATGTCCCCAAATAGTTTCCCGAGTCTCATGTTCCAAACAGTACCATTCAGTGCTTGCGCCCTTTTCCCGTTCCGACCACTAAAGCGTGAGCATCCCCCGCCCCCAACCCGAGCTTTACCGTTACAGGTTTGTGGTTGAAGAATTTGGACGTGAGTTTCTCTTTTTTCTCTCCCGGCCCTGGCTTCTCACAGACGTCCACAGACTGGACATGCCCGCAGCGGGCGAACAGCCTAGCCAGCGAGTCCTTGACGTGAAGGAGAGAACAAGCGGTAGAGGAAGGCGGGAGGAACTTCCCGCCGCGCCCTCACGCCCGGCCTGCAGAGCGCACCGGCAGGCTCCGCGGCGCGACCCCGGCCCCTCGCCCACAGCCACGCCGAGGCACGCGTGGCTCCTCCGCCCACCGCCCCGCGCTCCCGAGGCGACGCCCTCGGCCTCCCGCCGCCGGGCCGAGCCCCGCGCCGGCGAGGCCCCCCGGCAGCCCCGCGGGCCGCCCCGGCCCCACTCACCGGGCTGCAGTACGGGGGGACGTTGAGGACGAAGAGGGTGCGGCGAGGCGGGTGCGTGGTGCCGGCCCCTTCCCGCACCTGGTGCTCCTTCACCAGAAGACAGTGGGGCGAGCGCTGGCGCTCTCCGAACTTCACGGCCAGAGCTGCGGGCGACGCACCGGTTAAAGACCCCGCTGCCGCCCCGGCCCCGGCCCCCCCCGCGCCCCCTCCTCACCCGTGTAGCCCGCCGGCGCCGCTCCGGCCACACGCTCCTCGGCGGCCGCCATCTTAGCGCGGCGGGAAGCGGCGGGGCGCGGGGCACGCCGGGAGTTGTAGTTCCCCCCGCCGGCGCCGCGCTGCTAATGGCGGCGGCGGCTCCCTCAGCCGCCCCGCGGTGGAGCGTAACAACAACGCCTCCCCATCCAGAGCATCTTACAGGATGCTCTCTCTGTAAGAGAGCTGACTACGCACCATCATTTAGCGTAACAGTTCTGAAAATGAATACCTGAACGGTGTAAAAACACAGGCAATGTGCTCAATCCTAGAGAGGCGAGTAAAAGAAGAAATAAACCTTAAAGATACGTAAAAAGATTCAAGAGACGACCGTAAGAACAGCTGCTTTTAAAAGCTCTTGTTAATCAGGAAAAGCAAAAAAAGAAAAAACATGACCTTTACAGAGGAGCTTGTGTTTATGACCAAATGGAAGACAGGACCACTCCAAAATAAAGATATTGAAGCAAGACAGATGTACCAGGTGAAAAAAGGTCAGCGAAAGTAAGAAATAACACCGAGAGTTGACTCACCAAACAAATATCCAAGTTAATCAACATTATCAGAAATGGTACATGCAAAAGCCATAAAAATATACCAGACAAACTTGCAAAGTGTGGCATCTCTTCAAAAGTCAGCACATTTTTGAAAAAGCAAAGGGAAAAAAAAAACAGAGAAACACTATTACAAATTACCTACCACCTGTCCTGGCCAGCCATATTGAATTTCTTCAAGCAATCAGTGTTTCATATGTGAGTTTATAATCTCTAACAGCCAAGGAAAAAACTGAACAAAAATATATAACCATGCTGCATGAGGGCAGATATGCACAGATGTGAGGTCAGAAGGTGGTAGGTGAGCTCCGTGGAATGCAAACAAGATTAGCACGACAACTGCAGGACAGCCAGGAGAAATTGGAAAGCCGCAAGGTGAACTGCTTGAAAAGGACCAGAAATAACTGGTTACTCTTCTTTCAGTGCCCAGTGAAATAAACCACACTATGAAGTACCAGAAGACCAAGATAACTTTAGAGAGCTGACTGAGAACAGGAAGAACAATGCACAAGACACTGTGGTAAGACAAATCATGGAGTGGTATTTAGATAATCATTGACTTCACTGATTTACAAAAAAAAAAAAAAAAAAAACAAAACTGCCATAGATGACAGAGCTGGAGAACAGAACAGTAGCTCTTCCAAGGAAGTATGTTAATGTCATCACAATTTCTCGGATAACCTAAACACAATGCACAAATTAACAGCACGTTACAAAGTGCATCTTGCTATATGGCTTTGAGAGTGGACATGAATCCATTAATAAAAAAAAGTTTGAATCTCCCCGTTCTTTCAGAAGAGAAAAGATATACACTTCAGAATACGTCTTCACATTTGCACAGCTTTCTAGGTAGCTGATAATTAAAGTATCCTACTTCACCTCTAACAGATACCCTGATTTCACAGATGTTATTTTTTTAATAAAATTACTTTTTAAATTACTAGGCTGCCAATAACAAAGGCTGTTCTTTTTCTTTTCTGTGACAACAGAATTGGAACTAGGTGGGGACACAAACTGCTCCCACTTCATAGCAAGAATCAGCTACTAATTTCGATGATCCCAATTAAAAGGCTTATGAGTACCAATTCTCTCATCCATATACCCCTCTTCTTGCTCTTCATCACATTATCAGTTTTGGATTTTCTATATTCTTTTAAAAACATGCTTGATTCAATGCTGGAACAACTCCACCTACCTTTAGCTGCTTCACAGCATCTAAAAAGGCTTAGAATCCACTCTCTGTATAACAAACGTTTATTCAGAAACAGATAATACATTATCTTCTCCAACCCCTAATGTTTCCTCCCCCTCCCCCCAATTTTTTCTTTAATAAAACGCAGGTATTTGATGGGCAATCTAAAAAAGGAGAACAATAGCTGTCTTAGGTCCCCTCCCTTACAAACATCTGCTGTTCACATGAAGCACCCTACCAATAATGGAGTAGTCAACTTCCAAACCAAAGTACTCCAGAAAAACAAGTCCTGCCAAGTCCTCAGTTATTTCCATGGCTAAAAGGGATATAGTGAGATAGAGGAATGGTTTGCACGAGCTAGATATAGCAAAGAGTTAATACAGAACAAGAAAGCAAAAGAAACAGAGTTGACCAAGAAATGGAATCTGGACCTACAACGGTTACAGAGTTCATTAAAGTTCAGCAGAGCTGAACAGAATGGATTAGATTAGTCTCCTAGTTAGAAGGATCAAGTTCAAACCCCAGCCAGATTCTCGAAGTGGCTCTTGGCTTTCCTCTTTTAGAATACAATTTGAACAAATACAAACGAACAGAGCTACTGGGACTTCAAATATCCATGGCAATAATGCTGTACTAACAAAGGAAGCACTGGAAGTGCCACCTAGTGGCCTGTGGCTCCTCACAGATACTGGCCCAAGGTACATCCTTGCTGCTCTGCATGGGGACTTGCTTAACACTCCTCCCCTATGTGTTCCTTACAGAGTGCCAACTGTTCTTCTCTCCAAAACCTCTCCCTGAAGCCATGAAGTGCAGCAATCATCCTCCAAATCCATGCATGCAAGCGGCACGTCCGCACAGTGGCCAAACATTGCCCAAACGACATCTCCCAAAGATGTGAGTTCTCAGGTGCAAGAAAAGACTGCTTCCTACATGTTAGTATCTGAAAAAGGCTCCAGCTCCTTTCTTTTTATAGGAGACTGGGTAAGTTAGAAGGTAAGAAAAACATTAGTGTCCCTGCATCAGCAGGAGGATGCAATACAGTCTAGGGGGAGTGAAACACTTGCATTTCCTCTAGCTCTGAACACAAGACTGGTTCTTATTTTTCAGTCCAGAAAGAAGAGAGCAACTGAGCTTGACCCTACAGGGCTAATATAGTCATTGTACAAATGCCAGAGAGTCCTCTTCTTCCCCCCCACCTCTGCATTACCAGAGTTAAAGCATCCCTCCCATAGCACAACAGGTAGTGCACTTGTGCATATGTCCTTCTGCCTGATGCCTCCATTGGCTGGTATACACAGCGGGAAGCTCATTTTTTCACACTTCTTCTCGATGTCACAGCTGCTGAGCAGAAAAATGTCCAACAGCCAAAAGGAAGAATTTATGCCACCAAATGCATGCAAGTCAAAGATGCAAGACAGTGCTTCCTGTATGGAGCCACACCTGACTTTGTATCCAGCGCAGCAATTTCAGAAACAGAAACAATGTGGTGTTCTGGCCTGCTGATAATCAAGGGGATGCACCTTTTAGTTAAAGGTCAGTCAGAGGAAAAGAGGAGATCACCACTCCTTCCCTCAAAGTCTATGTGCACTTTTAATGGCCACTAGGGGCTTTGGAGTAAAGGAAGGAGTTACATGGTATATGCTTGGTAATACATTACTGGCAGAAGGGGGAAGTTATTCTTTTGGAAAAAAAATCATGGAAGAAAACTCCAACTATGAAAACAGAAAGTACACACACAAGAGGAAACACTATTGTACAGTAAGGTAGCCATCATAGAAAACAAAAAATTTAAAGGCAGGCAAATGCAAATAACATCTGCACTCCTGCACTTTTCTCATTCCCCAACTTAAATGAGTATTCCAGTCCACTGCTCACTATCCCTTCTCAGAGTTTAATTTTGAATTCTGTGGGCTGCACAGAGGCAGAGACCCCTGAGGATTTGAAGAGTGCCTTCAAGATAGTGTCAGGGTCCACCTCAGCTGGGGGATTTGAGGCAGCGCTTGCACTTGACCGGCGTGGTTCCCCTTCCTTCTTCACTGAAGGGGTATCACTCAATCGGCTGGTGGATTAAAAAAAAGGCAGTATTTAACCTCTCATTATGAAATAAAATTTAACACTATGTCTGCATTTACTGTTCTCGGTGTTGCCCCCTTCCCAGTATTAGAGATAGAGGTTTTAAATATGCTTTCCTCACAAGAAAGCTTCCCCATCTCAGACATGTTTTGAGCCTCAGGGCTGGGAACACTATGGAGTCAAGCTATATTGCACTCAGCTCAACATAAAGCGCCACAGAGAGGAAAAGCAGAATATTCATGGGACAATAATTTGCCAACAGTTTTCCTCCCCTCCCCTCAGGTTTTCCTCAAAACAGAACCTGCAAACATGTTTGGTTCTTCCCCCCACCCAAAGGACACTTACAGCAATATAGGCTGGTCTGAAGTGATGACATTCCCATTCATATGAAGATTGCATTTCATTGGTTGACCTAAACAAACACAATAAAAAAAGCCCTTATATCAGAATTGTGGTAAGGCAAGACCCCAGAAATATCACATGTAAGTGCAAGCAATAGAGTTCCACATACTGGGGAAACATGAGGAAGAGCAACCGATACATCTTTTGTTGCAAAATCACAGCAAAAGAAGAGCCACTGAAACACTCAGTACAACGTGAAGACTCACGCTAATTAAGAAATTACATATAGGTACAAAACCCTTAGAGACACAAGAGAATCTCCCATTCTCGGCTGTCTGTTCCTCATCTGACATTTGTAACATATCACTCATCTACAGAAAGAAAAAGCATCTACTTCCAGCTAAAAAATAACAGCTAATTTCAGCCTGTAACAACACTGCAGGTGGATCCAGATTAACAGTTGCATTATTCAAAGTTTATGGAGAAGCTCATACTAACTGTTTTACAGGTCTGATTCAAAACGTCTCTGACTAACGCCTTGAGAGTTCTGCAAATATTAGTTTTACTTGTACTCTGCAAACAGCTGTTCGGTAAGTAGGAAAAGCCTTCCTAAGGACTATCTAGCTCTCAGCACTGGATTAGAAACAAAAGAAATTTAACCTGGAAGTTAGACCAGTGGAATCACCAGGACCCTGCCTCTAGCTTTGAGCATTCTCTTTCTAGGAAATATTTTTTTTTTTTATTTCCCTTAAATAAACTGTACATATATTCAGCTAGTTACATAGGAGCATATTTCATTGTCTAGCTCGAACTGATTTTCTGGCACTTCCTCTCTCTTGGTAGCATATAAGCATCTGAGACGCTTTTAAACTCTCCACTGAGGTAGAAAAGTCTCTGCTGATTTATCTATCTTAAATGCATCTCTGGCCTCAAACTTACCATCTAAGCACCTGTTGTTGTATTTCTTATATGCTGTGATAGCATCTTCTTTCTTCACAAATACTACCTCAGCCACTCCAGGGTGCACCAGCCGGGCTCGCTTCAGAGCACCACACACACAGAATAACTCCTGAGGGCAGAGAGTTAGTCATGACCATGGTCACATCAAAGGTACCATTTCAGCCAAAGACACTGAGTGAGAAAGGCTTAGTTTCCTAATTGCAGCACCCATCCTGCTTAGTAAATACGTGGCAGAATCTTGCCACTTGCCTTATTTTATGTTTGCTACGGTATGAATATTTGGCGTAATACAGGTTGCACGAAGCTCCGTAGCGCTACCAACAAAAGCGGAAAAGTTCAAGGTCAGTACTTTATACTGTTTGTCACACATGAAGACCAGGCTTGTTCTCAGCATGCTGAGAATGGAAGCACCTAGATAATTTGGATGAGGTCATAAGTTCGAGGACAACACCAAGCATCATTTGGCATGAACTCAGAATTCTAAGTGATGCTAGGTATCTCAGTACACCCTAGAAATGGTATTTTGCCCCAATTTCTTAAGCACATACTTCTTTTAAAAAGTGAACAAAGACTAAAACAACAACAAAAATCAGGAACTCTCAATGTTTTTGCAAGGAAAGCAAACCCACGTCATACCCCTCTTCATTGCATTCACCATAGATCAAGTGATTTATCAAGAGAGGTAGGTAAAGGGAAGGAAGCGTCACATCCACAGTTCGGCAGTAAGCAACACTCACAACAATGTCTTCCTCTGTGACTCGAGGATGCAGATTGTTTACGGTCATCTTTGTGCCTTCCAAAGGACTGAATGCCAACTGCCAACACAAACAAATGCATCACATAAAAGGTCAGAAATGCAGCAGGCAAGACAGCACAGCAGAGAAAGCATTAAAAAAGTCACTAAAGGGATGTCTGGGAAAGCCTGTACACAAACGTAAAGGCAAGAGCTACAGCTAGCAATTGGAAGTATCAATGCTTACAAAAGCCCAGCTCATCTGATGGTGAAAAGAAGCCCCTTTTCCATGCTGATTTCTCTCTGAAGTAACTTTTCTCTTTCATTTCCAAGTATAACACTAACTTTATCTGCATACATACACAGTACTCTCTGGTCACGCCCACGCTTTTAAGCGCGTGTTGCTGCTGCACTCTACACCAGCCAACAAACCCCAAAATACGGCTCCAGCCCCTCAAGAGCATGCTGAACTCAACATGGCTGGGAACACCTGGTAGGTTACCTGTACCCAACATCAGGCAGTTCGGCAAAGCAATTCCAGGCAGGTTGTCTACAAATTGCCTGAGCAGTCTTGTGTGGACAGCAAGAAGCTGTATTTGGAAGAATCCTGTTTTTCTCCTTGCTAACAGGAGCAGACAGAAGACAACACTACTAGTTGTGTTAAAACACTGTTCCTAGGGACTTGGAAGCCTCCAAGGAGTGTCCAAACAACTGCCACCTCCCTGTAAGATGGATTCCTCCAGGGCCATGTGCTCCTGTGCTAGATAAAAAAGTTGATAAGCAAGATGCACTGCGAATTCCCAGTCTCTCAAACGCTGAAGAAAAGGATGTTTAGACAGGTTTCAAATTCTTGGGACATGGGTTACAGTTATCAGAATAAGCTTGATGGAGTCCCAGAAATAATGGTGGAAGGCAGGCAGAAACAAGCTGCTTGCATAACCGATGAACAGCAAGTTTCAGATGTTTCAGAGACTTCTGTAAAGAGCATCTCCCACTTCCCTGTGCTCACCTCAACAGGTGCTGGTTCTTTTGGAGGCTCCTCCTTTGTCACTAAGGTCCGGGACATGTTTGTCAAAGCCTTCGTCCGCATAGGAGAGGGAGGCGCAGGTGGAGCTGTGTACGTATCATTCTGGACCACTTTAGTCAGGGGAACAGTCTTGGACAGAGAGAATTTATTGCCACTCAGCCCAGTCTACGGAACAAAGAATAAAGTATCTGAGAGCTGCAGCTACAGAAGCCTTCCCTCCTCTTTAAGCACCAACAGCAGGAGAGCATTACTAGCATGCACTAAGAACCACATGTCCTTCCTAGTGTCAAAACCACTACAGTGCTGGAGACTTTCAGCTTTGAGACAAAAATCAGCTAAGGTTTCTGGGCTTATGTTTATCCCAAAAGAGCACTCCCCTCACTAACAAGCACTTTTTAGTTTCATATTCTTCTTAAATGAACTTTACCAGTGCAATTTGAATTTGAAAAGCTTCATTTATCCAAAGATTTTCAAGTACCTTACAAAGCATACACAAAGATTGCTCATTAACAGTAAGATTGAGCTGCCGTAATATAAACAGCAATACTTCTTCAGAAACACCAAGCTAGCGCACGCAAAGACATGGAGCGTAACCTTCCTAGTTGGAACTACCTGGGGAGTTTAAAGCCAGAATAAAAATTGTGCTTGGCAGCTGCTGTGAACACTGAAGATTACACATTCACTCCTGCAAAAAAACCATAAGGCTGATTTTAAGGATCACAAATACCCAGGAGGTCTATTCTGAATACCCACGTAGAAAAAAAACATGAGATAATCATTATGCTAAACTGGCTGTGTGATGGTAAAACCACATTAATTTGCCTTCTTAGAACCACAGAATAATTTCGGACAAACCCATGTTCAGCCCTCATGCCTGAAATGGGGCTAACTTCAAAGATACATCAGGTTGACTCAGGCCTCATCCAGTTAAACTCTGAATATCTCTGAGAACTGTGATTTCACAACCTCTCTAGGTCCCTGTGCCAGAGGCTGACCAATACCCTGAGAATTGCACAACTCTCCCCCAGTTTCTAACTAGAGCTTCTTTGCTGCAACACATTCGTTGGTTCATCTTCTCCCTGTTCACTCCTGAAAAGGACCTGGGTTTTGCCTTTTCCATGACTGCCTATTAGGCAGGGAAAGTACATGGACAGATCTCACTACAGCCTTCTCTTCTCAGCCTTAAGAGATGCTGCTCTCTCACCCTCTCCTCAGCCCCCTGACCACCCTGCTGTACTAGTTCCAGTCTCTCAGTGTCTTGTATCACACAGCCCAAAAATAGGCACAGTACTCCAGGTGCATTCTCAAAATACCAAGGAAATGGCAATAATTATCTTCCTTGATTTGCTAGCTATGATCTTACTAATACACAATCTACAGTTGGCCTTCATCGCTGCAAGGATGCACTGCTAACTCATTCTTAGTTTATTACCCAGCCAGAACCCCAGGCTCTTTCCTACAAAGCCGCTTTCTAGTCAGTCAGTTCTTAGCTTAAGTTGCAGAGGGTTATCCCATCCCAAGAGTAAGACCTCGCATTTGTCTGTGTTGAAATTCCATCTTCTCCAGAGCATCAGTACTCCCCAACAAGCTGCCAACCAAGATTTTGCATGGCAAGAGATCTCCTGCTTTGATGTCCAGCCTCTAGAAGCAGCAGAAAGCTTCCCTTGCTTGCCTGCTCAAACAATAACGAGATAGGTTCAAAGCACTTCCCCAACAAGAAAGTCAAGGCCTAACATGCAGCAACCTTCCAGCAGGGGAGAAAGCGCACATTCTGGCTGCAAAAGGCCTATAAAACCACAGTTAGCCTAAAAGGACTCTGTCCCAAAAAATAACGCTAGAAGCACTGGCACAAAGGAAAGGGTGGGGTGAAGAGCAAACATTTCAGGAGAAAGCATCGTTTACATACTTTAAAAGAACATAAGCCCTGTAAAGCTGCAGCCTGTGTGTCCACCCAATGTGAGCATGGCGTGGTGGGGACTGTTCAGATAATCCCTTACCGCGTTGTGCAGGAAACTGTTTGTGGTGGTGATTTTCATCTGTTTGCTAGTAAGGGGAGAGACACTTTCATCATCATCTTCCATGTCATACAGACCCTGAAGAGAAGCAAGGTAATAGTTTACAAGCAGACAGATTTCATCTAGACATCATTTCCAAAACAAGCAGTTTTCCCCTGCCTTCAGCCTTCTTCAGGTAATGAACATGACTACATTGGACTTTACTCTTGTCCTTGCAGCCTGGAGACAGAGAGCTGAAGGTACGCAAGTCCATTTCAAAGTGTCAGTGTAAAAACTATCAAACTTCTTTTCCAGAAATGCCACAGTAAAGCTACTTCCCTAGGTGCACTGAAACCACATACAGATTTCTCTAAACCCTAGACCTCATCAGGACTGATGAAACCACATTAATGGAATAAAGCCTCAGTGTCTCACTTTTTAGCACCCTGCTACCTTTAAAGTTGAAGTCTGTGCATATGATCTTTTTTAAATTAGTTTTTTTTAAATTAAGCAGAAGACTGACAAATACGTCTGAAGCAAACGTTCCTTTTGAATAGCCTGTTTTCCTCAGCACAGCACGTATCTGTCTGGCACTAGAAAACACTGCACTAGGAAGTTTACTGAATGAGTAATTAACTTCCCAGTTCAACTTAATGCTCATAACCCTGCCTTAAAATACTGAGGCTAACTCCTACACAAATATTTTTCATAGATTCTAAATAACGTTAAGAAAAAATCTATACACATATGTCACTGCCCAAAACATGAGCAGTCACAATTTAAAATAGCTCCCCATTAATTCAATAGAAAGGTGAAGAAAAATGGAGGGATTAGCGATGACAACTTGCAAAATAAGTGGGTTGTCATAGTCAGCAAGATTCTGGTTTACAAACAGGAAAGTGGTTGCAGTCACAGAAATGCTATGGAGGAAAAAAACCAAAAAGGGATGGTAGAACAAAGGAGAAGTGTGCAGAGAAAAACTGGGAAAAACGCTAGCCATGGGGACAATGGACTTGAGTTTGAGACAAAGTGAAATGGATTCAAGGCTTATAGTGATGAGGTCAGAATAATGAAGGCACTTCCTTAGGCGACAGCGTCTGGGGGTAGGCGAGGGCAGCAAGTCAACGTAGAGGTAATATAACACAAATAGTTAAAGTTCCCATAATTGAGGCAAAAAAATCCCAAAACAAAACAGAACATGATATTGTGAATGACAGTCTTCCAATATTTCATATAATACTTTATGTAAACACACATACCAAAAAAAAAGTAATAAAAATGTGTAATTCCTCTCTGAAAGCACCCAAGGTGGTAAGGTGGCTGAATGCTGGGGGCTCTGACAAAGGCCTTTAAAACTCATCCCAGAAGAGACAGCACAAATGGCAAATTTGGATATGGCAAATTTCATAGTACATCAGAATACCAGTTAATATCATTCACTACCAGGTTTCCAGCAGGGACCCACAGCTGGAATTTTGCAGGAATGGTATACCCTTGCCCACCTCACTGTAGAACATTTGACCATGTACAATCATATCCATTCTCTGAAGAGGTAGCAGGATGGTGAATTAAAACAACCAGAACTTGATCTCATGTGGTGTCACTGAGAAATTTACAGAAAGACAGAGCTAAAGGTCACAGTCTCTAGAAAAAACCCAAACTTTAGCACATACAGATAAAAATTGGGAATACCTACTTCGTGTTCATATGACACATGAGGAATCAAGATCAACTAGACTAAATTAAAACCTCAATACCATAAAAGTATCCTAACCATGCACAGGGTTAGGGAATAGGGAGCTAAGCTGTTAGAGAACTTCCAAACACTTTTCTTTCCTACTTAAAGTTTTCTTTGCACCTGCCACTGTTTATGGACACCTTCTTTCCCCACCAAAGGCAACAAACAAAGAGCACAGAGCAGGCACACACCTGTTTGTGTGTATGGTTGTTCACCACATTGATCCTCATTCCTGCTGGATGAGAGTGTCCAGGAACTGGAGCTTTCTGCTACAGTTAGAGAGAAAAAAAAAAGTTAAACATTACAGTCCACCAGATCCCCACTTCAGAAGATAAGAGCTGTTAGTTGATACCCTGAGACCACTTAAATAAAACTCAGTCTCCTGCTCTTGAAACATATTACCACAGTATGCTGTTAGATAACGTCTGTGTTTCCTGTGCTATGTTCAATATGAGATAGTTTCTCTTAATCGAAGAAATTAAAACCTAAGGCCACACAGAGAAACTGATTCAAATTACTTGAGTTTTAGTCCAAGATGAGTGGGATGGGGACTTAACTCCAGCCTTGCCAGCGCTGACTAGATCTACGTTTCTGCCAATATGAAACCATGAATAGGATAAATCATTAAGTAAGCTTCTCTTCTTTCATGCTACAGGGAACCAAAGGTACCTATTTCCATCAAACTCAACAAGTTGGGACACAACACAATTTAGCTGCATTCCATTTCAAAAGAGAAGTATATACTGTCCCTTACCACTACAGCTGGAAGAAACTGTCATGGAATAAAATGGTGCATGGGGTAGTGTAGCTGACCCTTCTGCAGCCTGTTATTCCGTGAAACGGGGAAACCCCAACAGAAGTAGTCAGGGAATGTAACTGTACCAATCAACAACTGAAATCAAGCAGCAACTCTCTCAAAAACACCCTTTTGGTTCTTGAAAAAGCTGGAACCTGTCTGTTACAGAAAAGAATGGGTCTTCTTACAAATACACTCCATACACGCAGTAAAATTTTCAGATTTGCATTATCTCTAGACTGTAACTTACACGACAGCACCCTCATGTTTCGATTTGCTAATCAATTCAGAACCAAGGGTACTTGTCCTACAGAAACACCAGCAGAGCTATGGAAATTCTTTGCATTTCCAAGACTTTTTTTCCTTCCTTTATGAGAAGGAAGACCACGGTACAGGACATCAGAGCTGTGTGCTGCATCTCAGATCAAGATACTCTAGTTTGATCCTGCTCCCACATTTGGGAAGAGAGGAGGGCCATGGGCAATTTGGAATTTTGGTATAAATTTTTTTTTAATTATTAAATAATTGTTCATGTGCACAGTTTTGTCTACAGTCTTAATAACCACTATAATCTACAATACTTTTTCTTGCAATATGTTGCCTAACGAACAGAAAGTACTGTAGGTCAAACCAAGTCATAAAAAAAAAAATCAGGTCGGAGCAAAGTGCTGCTGTACCAAGTTTCTGGAAACTATTTTAACTCCTAGAAACTTTGTAGAAAATGTTCAACTCCTAACGGCTGATGGTGGTGATTTGGCTTAGAAGGACACCATGAGTACTAATTACCCTACTAATTAAAGACTACTGAACAGACTGCTCTATTGCTCTGCGATTAGCCCTTCTTAACTGCCACAAGAGTCCCTTCTCTTTCTTAGGTCAGCCTGGCAGGAAACATGCAGAGTAATGGGAAGTTTCCTAGGCTAATTTAAAGAAGAAATATGCTTGATGCTCTTGAGCAAAACCCACAGCTGAACTGAAAACAGACTCATCTAGGCTTTCAAACTGATGAGAACAGGAGATTTTGTGGGTATGTGTAAGCACACTGTTGATCTTTGGGAGGAGGAAAATGAAAGAGGTAGGCTAGGAACTTCAGTTACATCCTTGTAGGGGTGAGGAACAAAACCACTCTTCAAACAACAATCCTGACAGTCTGGAAACTTCTCTTCTGACTCTACCCACTGTACCTAACACACACATAGTTCAATAGCAGTTGTTTCTCAGAGAAGCTTGCTAAGAATCAAGTTACTGCACACACAGCAAACTGAAGTTAGAAAGTTGTCAAAGGAAATCAGCAGGTTAAGGTAATCAACTGATTATACTGCAACTGAAATAAATCTTGAGCCTCAGCAGGAATGCATCGTGCAATCAGGCAACTCCCTGGAAGCCAGGGCTTTCCTGAAAACCAGACAAGTAGAAATAGAGAAACTGTAGAAGGGCTCATTGAATTTTACATCTTCTTAGGTACAAACGCAGCTGTACATTCTGAACTGTTATCCCACCACTCGGATAAACCAGTTATCTAGACAGGACAATCCACCACATCAGACTTGCAAAGAGGGGTGGTATAAGAATGACAAAAAATGCATACATTTTCTTTGTATTTAGGTGGGAAAGAGACTACTTAACCATTCCAGACAACTACTTCAATGCTGACAGGAGTGCTGCTTTAGTCTTTATTGGCCCAAAATTCAAATGAAAATTTAAATGAAAGCTGGGATTCTACAAAAAGCCCCAAGCAGCTGCAATGACACCCAAAAGGCTCTGAATCCTGCCCTACAGGCTAGCCTGAACTGTTATCACTATTGTAAACATGTGAACATATTCATGTATTATCATTTCTACTGGACTGCTGTAGAATAACTGAGGGGGTCAGAGGTGGCTTGCTTGACCTACTTGGATAGTTTTGGTGATTTTCATGGCTGGATTTACTGTCCCCATAGTTGGGCTGATAGCAGCTGGAGCGCTCCTTTTTAAGCTGATCTTTTCTCTGGCATCCACCACTTTGGTCACCTTTTCAGCAGCAACACTTTGCTGCTTACGGGAATTCAACATCTCTCGAGCATCCTGCACCTTCCCTTTGATTTTGAACCGAGCGTCCTTTTGAACCAGTTTTTCACGGGCATCTTTAACCCCCAGTTTGTGTCGGGCATCAGTGAGTCCTATCTTCTGTCGGGCATCAAATGTCCGCTGGAAGCTGACAGCTGGTGATGATCTATTTAGAAGATTTTGCTGGATCCCAATGCGAGATCTTACACCTCCAAACACTGGCCTTGTGTTAAGCCTGGTGGGGGGGAAGAAAAGAGAGTTTCAGACATTATAAGATGTGATACAGTATCAATAAAAGTATTTGTGTTTCTGCGAACAAAAGCTCATTATTACTGCACAAAAATCCACTCAGGTTAGGTGACCAAGTACAACAGTAGAGCTCCTAAGCTGTTTTATGCTGGATTTTACTTTCCACATAAACAGCTAAGGAACTCATTTCCAAAATTCATCCTTAAGCTCACGTTTACAGACTTAAGTAAAGGGTCTGACTTCAGCTGTACCAAGTATATACTACATTTAAGCAAAATTTATCAACAGCTTAGGTACTTTGAGGAAACCCTAGAAGACAAAGAGGAACAGAAACAGACATTCAGGCTTTAGGACTGAGCAGGTCTGCTAAAGCATCTTTTGTAATACAATATTATGTCCTGATACAAAGGAAACATGGAACACGTGACTGTAAGAATTCTGGGCAGCAAGTTCAGATCTGTGGGAGTGTGGAGGCTTGGATTTTAGGATGTACAAGCACCAGTACTGATCTCAGTTCAAAGTCACCAGTTTCAAAGTTGATTAACTGCCAGCAAGAATACTTATCACATTATTTTTTAACATCACTGCCTCTTCTTTAAACTACTATCAGAACTGCTGCACTCGATGGCCTTTACTTTTTAAGCACATCATCATCACAGTACAGAGCACAGAAAGATAAAAGCCCACAGAAAGGACAACATTTGTACTTGTACACAAGTATTACCACGAAGCAGCCCATTATGTAGTGAAAGCTGAAACTAGCTTCTTGGTACAGGTCTGATTCACTTTTTCAAAATCTCCCCTGAAAGGAAACTGCTTGTCTAATTTTTTAATACAGTTCCTCCTTTCAGTATTTTTAAGGTTTTCTTTTTTTCCCATTAGGGTTCTTTTTTACAAAAAAAAAAAAAAAAAAAAAAAAAAAAGAAGCAGTAAGAGAAATTTTGAAGTTAAGGTACTAAAAAAAATTCTTGCTGTTGGCTTTTTAAAATAAGCTAGAGGGCTACAGTGTTCGTCTACTTTCTGAAACATATGGTCCAGTATTATAAAGTCTAAAAGTAGATATCTAGAATCTTTTGTAATACTCAAAAGGCTAACATCACAAATTCAAATGCTGATGCAATTTGAATTCTTCATACAGCTTTGTATCAGTATTTCCTGATCTAACCCTACAATCTTAACATTATTTACAGTCATGTATTTTCAGTAGAGAGATCTGTTAAAAAGGAGTGAACCTCCACTTGTCTCTTTCATTCTTGTGTCCAGACAACTGGAGAGCTAGGACTGGAGTCCCATTTTGTTACCTAGCTAAGAATCCTGCGGCTGCTCTCTCATACACCCAAAGCACACTAGCTAGAAGAAACGGAAGTATTATTACGACCATTTATTAAAATATATCCAGAACAATACAGAAGACTAACAGTACCCACAAAGCAACAGCCACAGAGCAAGACCTTCCTTGCAATTTTAAAAAGCATTAATTTAGCTATGTTGAAAGCATTCAGTTAAGAGTGCTGCAGAAGGGCTTGATGAGTGGCTCTTTTTAATGAGCATAAAAGAGGTCAAAGTAAAACATGAAATATACCTATCAGCTTTTAAGCCAGAATTAGTTAAAACTGTTAGTGACATGAATTAATGAAATCTGTTAGGAAACTCTGTACTGAAGATTACAGTGACTCTGAAGACTTGTGTTTATCCTAATAAACAACTGTCTTCCATAGAGAACTGCTTACCCTATAACAGCATTAACTGTTTAGGCATTTTGCGCCACAGCACCTGAAATAAAACGGAATCTCAAACATCTAATTCACTTTCCAGAACTCCAAGTTCTGGCTTGAATATTTTGTGGATTAGTAGATTTTATAGGTGAAGATTTTTCTGTTATTTCATGTGGACTACAAAGCAGCATGGATATAGCTATTTACATTTATTCAGTTTATCCAGCCTTCACAAAGACAAGTTAGCTACGTCAGAAATCTTGTAAAGTGAGATAAACATGACAAACAAGAGAAATGCAAGGCACAAAAATTCTTACAGTGCTGCAGAGAGATTATTGTTCAGCAAATAAAAGCAGGAAGAATTCCTGGAAGAAATGAAAGTTAAGGAGGGATTTGAAAAAGGAGGAAGGAGGTGCTTGGCGTATTAAGCAGCATAAGAGTGTTCCAAATATCCAGGATAACATGAATGAAAGTGCAAAGCCAAGGCCTTGTCTAGACTAGGATTTAAATATGCATCTGAATGTTTCACTAGCATATGTTAGCAGATAACTTTCAAAATCCAATTCTAGACATATAAGTGTACACATTCAGAGTTAAAACCTAAGATTTCCCAATGACCATTAAATTTAAAAAAAAACCCAACCAAACAACAAAAAAAAGGAGCACACTTAGCTAACACAGATGGGGAAAAACCCACCGACAAGATCTTCAGAGGCATCAAGAGACTATGGCAAAAGGGAAGATGAAAAGCTACCAAAGGAGAAGCCAAGTAAGAACTGCCAACAGCTCCACTAGAGTAAATGGCCCAGCCTACCTTGGAGACATCTGCTGTACAAAGAAAGAATCTAATCTTGTAGCCAGCATGTAACACGCTCTACATCCACGCAAGCATTTCAAACAATCTGTCAGATTAACTATCCTACAGAGACCACAGTTTCCAAGGGCCAGGCAGCAATCTGGATGAAGGCACTGCAGCCTCGCCTGTGCGGATCCCCACCAGCTTTGCCACAGTTCGGGCTCCCTGTGGCACAACGACACCTCCCACGGCTCTCCCACGGCTCTCCCACAATGCACCGTGCCGCTCACCAACCCACCGCTTCTGGGAGCTGCGGGGGGCACCGGGCACCCCCAGGGCACCGCCTGAGCAAGAGGGGCAGCCCGGCGGCAGCTCCTGCTGCACACACGGGGCAGCCCCGAGGCGGAGGGGGCTCGGGGGGGGCGGGGCGGGGGGCCCTGCTGATCCCGCCTTGGGGAGCACCGCCGGGTTCATCGGCGGGGGGCAGCAGGAGGCGGCGGGGACAGCGCAGGTCGGAGGCACCAGGGAAGGGATGGGCCGTGCCAGGAATCCCGGGAGAAGTGGGAAGGGCCCGGGAAGGGCAGGGGAGAGGCGGGGGGGCACGGACAGGGTCCCACCCTGGCGGGGCAAGGGCCCCGGGGGAAGCGCCGGGCACAGGGGGGCGAGGCGGGGGGACAGACCCCCGCCCCGGCCCTGAGCGACGGCCGCCACCACCAATCCGCATCAAAGGCGCGGCTCCACAGGCCAACACCTAAGCCAATCGGAAGGCGAGAGAGGGGAATAGGGCCGGGCCACGCTGAGGCAGGCCGCGGCCCGCAGCCTCCGAGGCTGAACGAGCAGAGGGGAGAACGGGAGAGCCACTGGACGCCACCGGGCGCGGGGCGCCGCCCTCCCGAGCGCTCACCTCCCTTTCACCGTCACACCGCGTTTCCGTATGAGCTCGTCCAGAGAGAGATCCGCCATCTTGTCGCGGGGCCCAACGATAAGACGCAGCGAGCGAGGCCCGGACATGACATCATACCGCTTCCGTTCCTCGCCCCGCCTCCAGAAGTAAGGCAGGCCCCGGCCTCGCCCGACTGCGTGCCGCGGAGGGGAAGGGGCTGTCCCACAACCCCCCGCGGCGCCGAGCCGCTCATTTGCATACTCTTCCTGGCGGGTCCGTCCCGGTTCGACCCGCGGCAGCGGTAACGCGCGCGGGGGGGGGGGGAAGAGAGCGGGTAGAGCGGTGAGGGCAACGGAAGGCTAGCTTGTGCGCTGCGGTGCGGCGTGGGCAGCCGCTCGCCGTGACCTCGGGGGGTAACGCTTAGGGTTCTCCCGACGGGGCGGGCCAACGCGCGTCATGCCTTAAACTTATGAGTAAGGAAAATAACGACCCGGGGTGACGCCCGGGTCCTCACTGCCAATGTGAGAGGAATTTTTGCGCGGGTACAGGTCGCCCCCGGGTGGCCCGCTTACTTCGCGGGATGCCCGGGTGACGTGATCTGCCCGGCCTGCAGTGACGTGCGTCACAACGACAGAACGGACACGGGCGAGGCGGGGCTCGCGGAGGGCGTCTGTGTGTCAGGTCACGACGAAGTGCTTGCGAGTTCTTCGTCGTACCCCGCCATCTGCTGCGGTCCGGTTTATGTGTAACGCGGTCTGTCTGAGCTTCACGAGGCTTGGAAATAGGTCACCAAAACCCTCCGGGCGTTTACAGGAAGGGATTTCCGTTTTTATGCTTTCGTGGGAGGAATCGCGCCGCTTAAAATCAGACTTAAGAAAAAATAAACCTCAGCGGAAGGGCAAAGCCTGCGTGCGCAGGCTCGGGCGGAGGTGAGCTTTCCGGTGCTTCTCCAGTGTTGCCTCCTGCCCGGTCCCGACTCACCGGCTGCAGCATCTGTACCTGCTGGGCGGTGGCTCTGGGTTTCACCGCAGGCCCGGGTGCTACTGGGCCTCCCTCAAAACGGCCTTTGCTTTGCAGCACAGCGTACCGTACCCCCAGGGCCCTGCAGCCCCGGGGTTTCTTCCCGTCATTGGAAGACACATCCCCAAAACACATTTGCTTCTGCCCACAGCTCTGTCCCTCCCCCGGCAGCTGTCGGGAGGATCAGCTGTGTGGTTCCCCTCCGCGCCCTCATCGTTCGCTTCCTACCATCTCCCCACCGCAACGCCCTGAGCTGCGGCGACCCAGAGGCATCCCAGCATATGTCGTTGTGGAGCTGCCGGCCCGTGCGCGCTCCGTGCGGGATCCACAGGGAAGGTCCTGGGAGGAAGCTTTTGGGCTTGAGCAGCGCGGGAACTGCTCGCGAGGGCCGGGGACGAGTGCAGGGGAGACAGGTGCAGCTGAGGTGGCTGCTCACAGCCACGTGAGCTCAGGATCCCACAGCACAGATTTTTCTCTTAGGAACGTTTCAAGCCTTCGTGAGCCCACAGTCATACCAGCAGTGATGCCAGGTCTCTGCTTAGTTGTCCACTGGTACTTGATCTGGATCGAGTGTGGCACGTGACTTCATCGCTATCAAATTAGGGTACACAATAATAAGTTCATGCCCTTTTTGCGCTTTTCTGCTGCCTTTCTGCAGCTGTCGAGATAGTTGATCAAACTGAAGTGGTGGGGTGGATGATGTGTGACAACTGTAAAGCCTGCTGTTGCAAAACTACCAGGCAATATTTCTTGGAGCAAATTTCTATGAATATAGGAGCAGCCCAAGTGGTTCCAGACTAGACGGCCATCTACCCAGTATCCTGTTTCCCAGCTGTGAGGACCCCCAATGGAGGTCTCTTCCAGACACCTGTCCAAGCACTCACTGGCCTCAGTGATACTTGTGCAGCCACAATGCTCTGTGACAAGGAGTACATGTCCGCTCTGCTGCATGGCGAGCCATGTCCTCCTGTTCGTTATATTTCCAACAGCCTAGTTCTTGCAACTGAAGGCGGAGAGTGCACGTGTAGCTCCTACCCACCCTCTCTTCCACCTGTCATCCCCTAAGTCGTCTTCTCTCCAGGTGAAGAGTCCAGGTCTGCTCATCCATTTCTTCAGTGAAGCTCCCTTCCCTCTGCAGGCACTTCCCTCCCCATGCGGAATTCTCAGTGGGAGGCTGGTTAGGGGGCATGAGCTGTGCTGTTGTGGGAAGGAAGGGTTTAAACCTCAGGATCTTCCATTCCCTCTCTTTACGATTGTTTTACTTTCCCTGTGAGACACGACAAGCTGCAGCTCACCTTTCACAGGTCTCTCCCAGTTCCTTCTCACAGCTGTGAATGTGAAGTTGAATGTTTGCTCAGGGATGGGCCCAGGCCTCCGCTTCCCTTCTCGTGGCTGGGAGAGGGGGGAAGGTACAAGCAGCAGCAAAGAGACCTCCCTGAGCGCAGGGGGTCCCTGCAAAGGGGTCGTTGTCCAAATGTGCTGGGAAACTTTCAGGCCCGCCCTTGCTTTTTCCGAGGTGGATTTCTTAAGCGTGTGTCCCTTGTCAGCTGAGACCCAGGACACAGAAGTCAGAACAGAGGAGACCATTTCTCTGTCTCACACCAATTTCCTTTTTAAAATATTATTTAGGAAATTATGTGAAGGACACCATATTAACCTTGGGGTAGTATGTGGCACAGCATCCGGCTTACAATGTTACCCCCACTGAGTCTTATAGAGGCACATGAAGCAGCTAAAAGCAGAACAACATGGCCAGAGAAAATATCTGATGAGTTGCCGTGGAGCAAGACCACATCATTACTCAGTCCAGATAAAGTTCGTCCTTCATGATGACCGACCGCAGTGTTAGATGTGTTTCCTTGCTCTTTAAAGGACAGAAACCCGCGTGCGCCGTGTGTCAGAAGCCAAATAAACTTTCTAGCCAACTTCAGTTAGGAAAGCTCCTAACCATCTAAGCTGTTAGAAACCTTAATTCTTCTCCATTTATTATAACAAAACTATTAAAAATTTAGTATGTAGGCAGTACGCTCCCCCTTGATTGCATTAATACCATCACTATAATCATTACCTCGACACAGAAACATTTTGTATGAAAACGATTAAACAACTTTGTAATTAAACTCAAGGGGGAATTAGCTGCTGTAGCGGTAACTTCTCTATGTCAGGTTTTGTACACTAAGTAGAATCCTAATAATTACAGTAGTAATCTCCTGACTTATTATATATTCCTTTTTTGCTCAAAGATACAGACATTAACATTTTTGAAGGTTATACCAGAAATGTTGGTTAATGTGAGTTCTGTTTGAGTTGTATTTCTTGTTTACGTTTATAAACTGAGATGTTTGTTACTCTGTTAATTACTCATTAAGATGCATGTTTCCTAGCAGGAACAAACTTCATTTTTAAAAATAAGAACAGAAAAAGAAAAAAGACTAAATTTGGGATTTAGCTTGGACTTAAACATTTGCAGAAATGATGGGATATACTTATTGTGGTAAAAGTTTAAGTTATGAGCAAATACACGGAACTGGATATTTTCTCTTCTAATTTCTTCACCAGAGCACTTCAGTTATTTGTGTTGGACGTAACCCAGAATAGAACAGGGCGTGTTGTGGTGTTGTTGCTTTTTGTCTGGGTTCAAGGTGGGTGTTGCAGCAGGAAAGGCCGATTCTCGGAAGCTGGGTGTTGGCTGCTGGGGCATTCACTTGTCCTGCCCAGCCAGGGGAGGCACGCGCTCACTTCCTTGTAAGCCTTCTGTGTGTCCGACAGCCAGTCGTGGTAATGTGTTTGTCCTGGCATCAAACACTGGCACTGCCACTGTGAGCCTCTCAATAAGTATTTTAAAATTCTGAGCTTTCTTACTGTTTAAGCTTATGTTTTTCAAAATTATGTGGTGAGTTACTTGACACACCTATTCAAAGGAAAGCTAGTTTTGCTTTCTAGTGCTGTTCTTTTACTTTCAATTTCAGTTGACATTTCTGCAACAAGCAACCCTTTTGATTTCTTTAGTAATGCTCAGACTTTGCTCTTCTTGAGCTGAATACAATTTTCCTTTTAGCCCAGATTTTGAATCCTTTGTGGGTGGGCTGCAGGAATGGTAGGAAACAGAACGAGGTTCCCAAGCGAGCTTGGCAAATTGAAGAGCTTTCTGAGAAGGTAAGGTACTCCTCAGTTAGGACAGATGTAAAAGGCTGTATCCTGAATCTTGGTTGTACTGGTTTGTCTGAGAAGAGGAATTTCTGCATGAAGATACCTCCCATAACACAGATGCCCACCACCCATTTAATTTTTCAGAAGCTGGGAAAATACCATATTGGTTCTTGCTAACCTGTTGGTTATTGGTTGTTCGTCATCTAAACCATTGCAGTTCTTTCTTTTTTTTTTTTTTTTTTTGGTGGATATTTATTTTACAGTCCAGTTGTAGATGGGACCTTTTTCACCTTACAGTAGTTCCCTGGCTGTAATTGCGGGCCTCTTTCACTTAACGGTGTTTGCGCCCTCTTAGTTGTTTCCGGCTATCAGCACCTGCTGTCAGCGCCTGCAGCAGCTGCCCACCACGTAGGAAGCATCTCACCAGTCTGCCATGAATTCCCTGAACGGAGACATGCTCAGTTACACTAACCACATGCGCTGCCTGCCTCTAGAGAAGTACAACGAGTTCTCTTGACATCCAGAGGTAATTTTCTTCTTTTGGTTGATATTTGCCCACTCAAAGTCTACTTTTTATTAATATTGGACTTCATGACTGACATGGGCTTATACTCCAGGTTTGAAAGCGCAGCCTTGATTCACAGCCTCAGTGAAAGCAAACAATAGGAATTAAGCAATAAGTTGTTTAGAATGTTAGAAACGTGTAGGAAAATTGGTCCCTGTTCCACATAGCTGTCCTCAGAGTATACAGTCAAGAATGTAGTCCAAACCAGACTGAAAAGAGGAGTTTTAGTCCTCTTCAGTTTCTAAACCACTGTTGCTTCTGCTTTGCCAGTGTGTGTCGGGGGCATCCTAAGTCAAGGAATCACTCTGGAATAAAAGCTTGTGGTGTACTGTTTTCCATGCATGTGGAATTTGAATTGTACCAGTGTTTTGCACAGATTTTCAGCATATTTTCCGCACTGTTCAATTCTAGCTAGATAAATAGTGCTTGGTAAATATTTGAGTTGTCAAATGCCAGTTAAAATTGTCAAATGATTCATACCAGAGATACGGGCTGTGAAGCACAGCTAACCCTAATATAAAATAGCATATGTTCATCAGCATTATGCTGTTGATGTTGTTGCTCTTTAAGTCCTTTAAAAGAGTAGACAATGAAAGCTGATGAACTATGCATTTTTCACCCTGTTTATCATTTTGATCCTTTGGTTTGTGTGCATTTGTGTGGGGGAGGCAAAGGGGAGAAGAAAAGAAATGTCAATACATTCACTTCTCTTGCTCCTGGGTGAACAGTCTCCCAGTCTGTTATCCCGTGTTGTAAGAATTTGGTTCCAGCATCCCAAGACAAGCCCTTGTAGAAAACTAAACTGCTTGAAACATCTCAGCTTCAGCTATGAAAGATCTCAGCACTGCTCTGCAGATCAATTGCCAAGTTGTTCTTTCAAAATTACCCATGTTGGTATCTGATCGATCTTTATTCTTACAGGAGTCTGTCGTGAGGGATAATGAATTTCTAAGGAAACTTTTTGGTGAAATAGCTGCTATTTGCCTTCCCAGGTATCCTTCTGGAAAATGAGCATGTGAGATGTATCTCCATGCATTTAACCAGAATCCAGTCATCACTTTTCAAAAGTGAAAAACCTTCTAAAGAGAAGTTAGTGATATAATCCAGGTATTAATTATGTGTTGTTGCAAGATCTGGGAAAACACAGAGGTGCTGGCTAGCTGTGGTGGTGACTGTGTCTGGGGTCAGGCTTTCTCCCTCTGAGGGGAAAGCACAGCCATGGAGCTGGAGCTTCTGCTGTGTCTATGAAGTATTTGCTCTGGGATAACTAAGGGAGGACGTCTGTCTTGCAGGACCTGTAGGTTTCACTATCATCAAATTGATTTTTACACCCCCAGAAAAAAATAATCTGAGACCCTAAGGGCGCTACTAACAGCGCTGACCAGGTACTTCTAATGATCTAAATGGGGTCCACTGGGTAATCACAAGGTTGGCTTGTTCCTTCTTCCAAGAGCTGAGCCTCCTGCGTGCTGGTCCCGCTGCTTTTTTGCAACAGGCAGGAGACTTGCTGAGAGCCAAAGCATCCGTTTGCACTTTTTTTCTCCACATATCCGAACCCTTGAACCTTGGTCCTTTGCAGCTGTTAGAAAGTAAGAGACTGAGGGACAGGAGGCAAATCCCCTGGCTCACCGACCCATCCGTTCTCTCACCAAAGCTTCCTGCATGTGTGAAATAAACAAAAGTATGTCACAGAGAGAGAAAAGATCAAAACACAGCTAACAGCTAAGCAGATATCCATGGATTATATGCTGGCATACTCCTCTGACAGAAGATATCCTACCCTCCAGAAATTGAGGCTCTTTAGGTTATGGAGCAACAGATGCCAGCTTTGCACAAGGTTGAGACCTCAGATGTTGTCTGTGTGTCTTCCAAATTACTTAGCTAAGACAGTGTAAGATCAGCTCACCAGAAGCACTGAGGGTCACTGAAGTTATGGGATGTTGCTGCTGTGGAGCATGGGAGGTAAAGAGCAGGATCAGATTCTCCAAAGTCAGAATAGTGACAGACTTGTGCAGGAGAAGCTGGAGAAGCCAAACGCAGGATAATTCCCATTTACCCCTCCCAGCTGGCCTTGCAATTTACTAGCATGTAAAGTGAATAACCAGGTCCGTACAGTGGCCTGAAGAGAGAGCTCTCAGGAGCACCCAAAGGCTGGGGGAGGCCACAGCCTGCTGCATTGTTTCTGCTGTTCTTTAGGACTATGTCTCAGCGGTACGGTCTAACCTTCACCTCTCTCACTTCAGTGAGGATACTAGAAAAATTTCTTAGACAAGATGTAGTGTTGGGTGACAGAAGTGGGGTGCTGAGCGTGCTGCTGCTGTTTCAGTCAATGTCTCTGCCAGGATATGGGTGATATTTTTAAATTCCACTGCAACAGGCTCTTTCTCCCTCTTTGGACAGTGGGGAGAGCAGAAGGGAAGTGAACACCTGGGCTGGGTCTTTGGTGGGAGCAGACAGACAGATCTCCCACCGAAGTCTGAAGGACTGAGATAGCAACTAGTGGCATCCTACAGAGCTGAAGAAAAGCCATTGTGCCTCAGCTCCAGGGGTAATACTGCGTCACTGGTAGGATGATACCATAACACAGAGGAATCCTTTCCGGATACTAGGTGGAGGATCTAACCCACTTGGCTATGTGAATTCATTTGTACGGAGCTGTTGTCTTGCAAGAGATGTTATCTCTGGCAGGGATGAGCATCCATCTGTGAGATGTAAGGTGTAGAGATATGGTTAGACTTGCCCCCCTTCTTCTGGATGAAGAATCTATGATCAGGGAAAGGGTCTCAGGGTCTCCACTGAGATTTGAACAAAGTATAGGTCAGAACTGTCTTAGCTTGGTTTAGATAGCAAACGAGACCAAATGAGGGGATGCTCTTGCATGGTTTTGTTGACTGATGAAAAGGGAGGGGAGGAGGGGGAGGAGGTGGTGGGAAATACAATACGCTTCTCAGGCAATGGAAGAGTCTGATTGTCCCCAAGAAGTAGAAGGTGGAAGAAACTATGGGAGAACAACATTTAAGGAGTAGCAGCACCATTTCTCCAAGTCTTTTAATGATGGTATAGAGCCAAAGAAGGAAGGGAAGACAACTCTGGGTTATTTCATGATTGCATCCTGTACAACATGGAGGAAGGCAAAATGTATCTGTGTGACTCAACCTGTTTTTCAGGGTCTTTCTTGTTCGGAGGCTTCAGGCTATCTCAGGACAGCTCAGCAGCAGCCACAGCCATGATCCCTCCCCCCAGCAACCTTTCTAGAACAATGGTGTTTTGTTGATTGCTCCGAAGTGCTTAGACATAGCTGGGACATTTGATACTCAAATCCCGCATCTCACTTTGCTGGTAGGAGTGGTTTAAGGAGCACAATCCACACCAAATGTGTGGCTTAACTCACCACAGCAGTGCACTGGATGTTCAGTCTGGGTGAAATCTCACCCTCAAACATCAAGAACTGGGAAAAGAGGTGGTGTGGAATCATGGGCTAGATGTTGTCCTTTGCACGAGGAGATGTGAAAGTCTGGCAACAGGGAAATTTCATACACAGAAACACTTCGTGGCAATCAGTGGACCTTTGTTGCTAATGGATGAAGTACCTGGTCTATTGTGAGTGGTTAAAAATCCTGTAGCTGCGCAGGAGGGAGGCAGCCCATTCACTGTTTGGGGGCTACTGCACTCTAGGCCAAATGACACCTTTTGCAGGGAGAGGGAAATTGTTGCCCCTTTGAGATCAGCTGAGCATATGTAACAGGGAAAAAGATCAGCAGTACCTCAGAGGCCAAGTCTGCTGGATTCTGCTAGGTGCTGTACAGACAGCAAAAAGTCTGCTCCTGCTCTTAAGAGAGGCTAGGAAGTGTGTCTGAAGCCTACTAGAAAGGGTGCAGCAGTGCTTGCAGCATTCTGAAGGCTTTTAAATCAGCCTTTGATTGTAAAGCTTTATAACTTGAGTGTTTTAGCCTAAAGCCAGCGAAAAAGATGTTAAGGAAAGAAAAATCAAAGGAAAGGACCATACATAAGAAGCTGCAGAAACGATGAGCTTCAGAGATAAAACTGATCCACAGAACAGGACCAGACTGACTCAAGGAGCCACAGGGTCTTAAAAATTGGGCTAACAAAATTTCTAAGCAAGTAACAAATAGACCATGGCAGCTTGCCATATATGTACTATTGCACCTATATAATCACATGGCATTTGGCTCAGGGTCATGCTGAAGCTCCCACTTGCTGGTACTGGACAACTTCCCTCTCATTTACCTTCTAAAGCCCATTCAAGATGAAATGTTAGTGCACTGCCCACCTTAGTCTGCAATACCTTACAAGGTATGAAAAACTAACTATTGTGGTTCTTTCTTTTTGCAGAAGTTGTAGGAAATATGGTGCATATGTAATTTTAATTCACCTGCTCTATTCCATAATAAATATTTCTAGTCAAGGCATTTTACAGTCAGTTTCTCAGAATACTCTGTTTTTCTAAAAGGCAATTTTGTTGCACATACCTGGATCCCAGCTCATGTTGGCAGTGACCTGCAACATGCTCACAGAATAGTGGATTCCTGAGAGAAGCAGAGCAATTTTCTTGCAGAGAGTTGCACAGAAATTTGCCTTTCTTTCTGGGGGCCCTCAAGAAAATGGAGGGGAGTTTGTGCAGCCAAGGAAACTGCTGGACTAGAAAGCAGAACTGGAGGAAAGGACTTTGGAGACACACAGCAGGATTGTCAATGAATATTTTGTCATGCGAGAACATAAGCATGCATTTGCCTCACTGCATCCCCTTTACGCTGTGAAATACAACTTTTAGAGTCGATCACTTTGATCAAGAGCTGTGGCAGGTGTGTAGTTGAAGGGCTACGGAGCCACAAATTGTACAGACGTGGGAAAGCAGCTGAGTACTAACAGGCAGGTGGCATTTGTGTGGACACAAGTGGCCTTTTGGCATATAAGAGTGGGCCTCAGTGCCTGCGGCTGGGTACACATACCGACAACACGCTTGTCTTCTGAGAGTCCGTCGTAGCCTTTGTGAGCCTTGTCTTTTAGTGCCTTGATCTCTTTCTCAGCTAAGTACATTTTTACCCAAGAAAGATGCCTGTTTCCCATCTTCATCCTCACTGCTTATTCGTTAGCAAAAAGCATGAACCTGCAGTTTGTGTATCTGCTATAGATGCAGGGGAGGGCAGTGATACCACTGCTGTTAGGGGTCCCGCAAAGCGTTGGTCCTACCACAGGCTGTTGGTGAGGAGGCAAGTGCCAGCCACAGGGTGGCTGAGATCCCCACTGTTATCTGACAATGTCATAAACATTTGTGAAGGGCAGGTAAGGTAGGCTAGAAACACAGATTCGCTTTCCACACAAATGCTTTTTAGAGACAGTAAGGAACAAGTGTTACATAAAATGTATGCATGCTGCTGAGGCAAACATCTTCAATTTTTAATACATGTTTGTAAATAATGATTAATCCTAGGTGTCCCAAGCCAGGAGCATCCAACTTATTAGCTCTGAAAAGCAGGCACTTCATGGGAGGAAGAAAAGCAGCATATTGCGCAGCAGCTGTTTCACCTTCTTGTGGTCATATAAGTGAGTGGCTTGACTCTGAAGTCGTGCTATTTTTCATCCCAGACTACACCTTTCACAATGACTTGATCCCCACATTTCATTATGGGCCACAGAAATGCTGGTTTTCGCCAGTGCTCCCAGCCCTTCTTGTCCACGTGCTCTAAATATTGCCTCGGGCTTTCCTGCAAGTTCCACACAGCTGTAACTGGTGGGTCCTGAAGAAGCAGCAAACAGTATATTTTGCAGCAGTTCAGTATGAACTGTTCTTGAAAGGCAGTTTTTGCGTCAACGCCAGCTTGCTGAAAATCAGATGAGAACAGTTTTCAAAGCTTTGTAATGTTATGTTGATGTCATGTTACATTGCCTCCCTGCTCTTGTTCTGTGCAGCTGCCCCACATAAACTAAGCACTGAAGAACTTCATTTGTCAAAGCTGATGGTACTGTTCGAGTGGGACAGGTGGGGCTCCCAGGGTCACTTTAAAGGTTCTTTTGTTTACTAAGTCCTGGCTTCTGGACTGTTCCAGCAACCAGCAACTGTCTCTGTTTCCTCATAGAGAGATCTGCAAAGAGCTTGATAAGGCTGTGCTTTCAGAAAGGCCCAGCAAACTGCAAAAGGAGGAGGCTGCTTTTTGGAAGTTTCATATATATGTGATATATATGACACATATGTATATATTTCCCAGAAAAAAACACTAGACTATAGTCCATTTGGATAGCAAGTATCAGGGCTCTGTGCACACCGACAGTCTCTGCAAGCTTTCCCCTGCCTCCCCAGGGGTTTGGCTGCTTGTGTTCAGGGTTAGCTCTGACATAGCATGGCCATATAACCTTGGATTCAGCTGCTGTGAAAACAGCTAAGCTGGCGGAAAGGGTGGTGTGAGGAAGAGCTATGAGAAGCCTCATCTCGACTCACAGACCCTCCACCACTTGGCCTGGGACCTGATTCAAGCTCAGTGGTTGCTTGCTTGAGCTGTGATGTTGGGATGCCTGTGCCCAGCCTTGCTGACCCTGACCCACAGACCGACTTCCCAGCTTGGTCTTGACCTGCCTGGTCACTGTGGGTTTGCCTGGTGATCACTGGTCTGTGGCTGACCCTGGTCACCACCACCGGCCCTGCTCTTTGCACCTTGCTTGAGTCTGGTAGGACTGTGCCCTTGTTGGTGAGGGCACTGCCCTGCCTGTCCTGCCATTCCCCACTGTTCCCGGTGCAGCTTTGTATCTCCCTTACAAGGTTACACGTAACTCTATGCATGCCTATGAGAATATTTGGGAGTATATGGGCTAGAAGACCCTCACCATGAGTGGAAAACAACCCCAAGCTGAAGGGAGCTCTCCCATTTTTTTAAATACCAAGCTGCACAGACGTGCCAGAAAATTGAACCACCGCCCCTGTTCCTGGGCTGTATCTTTACTCACCATGACAATTTTGCTGTAGAAATCTGAGTGGTTTTGGTAATAGGAATATCTGAAGAGATTCCTTATCTGTTGCATTATCTACAAACCAAGCACAGTACAAAGCAGACTGTTAGCATGTGGTGTGGCCAGCAGTGCAGTCCCCAAGCACTGGGTATTTTTGTTTCTCAGATCATGTCAGTCAGCAATGGAGAGGCTGCCTGTTTCAGGCTTTGGAGGAAGGTTCCATGAAAGCAACACAGGGCTGGAAAATGCTCTCTGCACTTGTATATGCACCTTGGCCAGCTGGATAGTTCAGACCTGCGGTGTATGTCTGTGTATCGCGGGACACAGAAAGGTTTCTGGAGCTCAGCTTTCCACACCCCCATCCCTCTCAGCTCATAAGTTATCCCCACTGTCATTGCCAATATATTTTGAGCAGTGTCCCTAGCAGAAGCTAAGTTCTGAATGAATAGCAGATGCAGATGACCCTTTTATCCCACTGCCTGGCATACACAGAAACATAAAGTACCTGTTTGCTGTTGATCATAGCATCATTCGAAGGTGAAATTTCAAGAACTTCAATTACGTTATTTGTCCTCTGCTCTAAATCTTTCTCACAGGCATCAAACAGCTTCTGTAGTGGAAAAACAACAGCTGATTACAGCAGCAATCACATTGAAACAATAGGTGCGGTGTGGAAAGCATGTGCTGAAACCACATCTGCATTAGAGTAAATTGTAGGGCCACTAATTGATTGAAATATGTCTTCAATACCTGGGAAATAAACTGTTTCATCGAGCTGTTTGCATGTTGAAGCCCATTTTCAGCATCTGTGGGGCCTTAATATCACAACCAATGCTAGTAATGGCCTCATCTCAGTCTCGTCCTTTAAGGTGTACCATTTTGGTATTTTTCTTCAGATCCCCCTAGCATCAAAGCAGTGAGTCAGGCATCAGAACAAGGTCTCCCATCTAGTACTTAAAGCATTAAGCGTAAAGAAACTGGACTATATTTTCCCACTTGTGCTTAACATGGGTGAGATATGGGACTGGGATTTGAATGAAAGGCAGGAGGAAGCAGGTCACTGTCAGTTTGCTGTCTACAGCATTACGCAGGCCCTGCTGGACTGGAAAATCAGAGACCCAAACAGTCCCCAACCATGTCCAATATAGAAATACTAGTACTCAAAGCCTGCTGTACTGGCTACACCATATTGATCTGATAAGAGTCAGATTGAGAAAATGGACATGAACAAACCTTAATTATGCTGCTGCCAGTCTTATACGTCAAATAGGAGTCTGTGGAGCTCCTCAATCTTTCCCAATCACGTAGCCTGAGCATCTCATACATCTGCAGCACAGCAGACAAATGTGAAGGGTCATTCATGTTCTCAGAGTGCTTGTGCATGCCCATCGCTTTAGACAAGAGCTCTTTGTTTCTAGGTCAAGAAGGATATTAAAAACTTAGGTAAGACAAGGTGAAACAAAGAATAAGCATAACTATTTTACAGCATGTTATGAATCTATTTCATGAATCCTGTGTTTTCTACAATGCACTTCTCAACTATATTATATAGCTGGCATGCAGCTTTCCTGTGGGAACTGGTGCTTTCTCAGCTCAGTTTTGCATGGTCACAGTGGAATCTGGTCAAAGAGTGGCATTTGGACTATGTTATTGTAGGCTGATTTCTTTTATTAACATGTTCACCTGGGAATATCTCCTTCCCTTTCCAGAACAACCCAAGCCATTTTCCAGAAATCAGTTACAAAGAGTTGCTGGCAGGTTGAAAGTGTGGGGAGAAGGTGTCTAGGCTGTCTGGTCAGGAACAAAGAGTCCCTAAGGACTTGAAGAAGGAAGAAGTATGTGGCTTTTCAGTGTAGAAACACACATTGCATCACAAATCTGAATAAATACCTTACCTTGCCTCTAGCTCTTTGATCTTCTCTTTCAGCTTCTTATACTCCTCTTTCTTCTGAAGCTTTTTTTGGGTGACCCCTTCATGAAATCCTCTGAAACAGATTTATTTTTTGAGATCTCTTTATTCGTACTTGGACACTGGGACAACAGTGGACTTGCCCCTATTGAATAGTCTGAATGGCAGCAAAAAAGCCGTGAGGTGGGAAAGCGCAGTGCATCCAGGAAAAACTCCAGGGGAGTGTAACAACCTCCTCTGAAAGCCCCCACCTAGGATTCATGCTCAAATCAAGGGGAAAACTATTTACATCCAAAGAAAGGGAGGTGGGGTTGTGAGGATCAGAGGTTGAAGGCTTGAAGAAAACACAAGTATTCTCCACTCGTTAGAATCTACTTTCGTCTTTTCTCTAGTTGTTTCCTATTTAACATCAAATCATTATCACCAAACATCCCAAACCCTCCAGAGAGTTCTGTTCTCCTGGGTTCCTTCCTCCACAAATGTCTGCATAATGTCAGTCTCCTATTCCTCCAGTGGGTGAAATCCTTCCATTTCCAATGCCTGCTCTTTAGGTGATACTACTAGAGCTTAAAAAAGCCCTCCCTACACCATGACCCTAGGTCGATTGCATACTCATGCCCTAAAGGTGCTGGAGATTTTTTGCTTTTTATCATTCACCAGAGGCTTTTAGAGATTGTGTCTTCTGTATTATGGATCTCAGAACAAGTACATGCAGCCCTAATACAAAAGAGACCTCTTGTCCCATGTTTCTTTCCCCTCCTTTCAGAGTAAGCCATACCATCTTATATTAATAATCTGATCTTGTGAATTATCCCATCAAGTTTCTGCTCTTGTCAATTAAATTACCTTCATTACTGCACACAGAAATGTTGTGTTCAGAGCTTGGCTAACCTTGGAGGTGGTAGATGTATAGTGGAGGAAGATGCCTGGCTGTGAGTGAAAGAACAGTACTGAGAAGAGGAAGTTCAGAAAAACCCAATACTCACTCCTGATCGCTCCCGTGTCCCTCCTGGTCAGGAGGATCAGGATTGCTTGTCTCCTGCATCTTGTATTGATTAGATGCAGCATACTGCCTAGAGGTGGAAGAAAACAATCTATGTTAAGCAGACAGACCTGGGAACAAACCAAGAATGAGGACCTGAATTTGGGAGGTGTAATCTGGATCTAGACTGGTTTCCTGACAGCTTTCTTTATTTAGGCAAACTCAGGGACACAAGTGACTGACCTTGGTTGTCATTTGCATCTAGGTCCAGTGTCTGGGAACCTTTGCCTTACAGCAGCCCAAATCTCAAAATTGAGCCACTCTGGAAGAAAGCTCCAAGGTTTCAGGAAGTGTGAGTGTTCCTCCACTACCAGGCTACCCATGACTGCACACCTGCAAACCCTTCATGACCCCACAGATACTCCAGCCATGATCAGAAACTTTAAAATACCACAGCCTGTCTTCATGGAAATCCCAACAGGAAAGCCTATTCTCCACAAAGCTGTTCAGGAAGGGTATGAAAATCCAGCTATACTATTTGAAATTTATTCACTCCTGGCCTTAGACACTAAGAATTATTTATGTTGGCATTTTATCCCCAAGATGCTATTATTTAGGCTATTATTTCTTTTTCTTTCCTCCTGATAAACAACTTCCCTTCTTCTTGCCAGTATCCCAGCCACTATGCCTTCCATCAGTGCTTGCCTAGCTCATAAGAGGGCAGTTTTCATGAAGAAAACCCAGGACTGTCTCTGCACACCTACTCAGTGTCCTCAGAGCTGCTTTTACCACTTCTCTTTCATATTAGGCCAGATGCCTTTATCTTGAGAGCTGCTGTTGTTAAGGCAGCTATTCATCTCATAACGTGACATGATTTTGTGTCACGTGCCCTAGGCATGTGCCCTGATCTGCACTCCAAGACAAACCTGCTCATGCCTGGCCACGACAATGCAGTCAAACAGGAGGGAGACAATTTGGTCTGCCCTGGAGGACAGAGCCGTGATAACCAAGGCTTTACTATGTTTCAGTTACAGCCACAGAAACATTTATGATTTCTTTTCTCCTTTTATATATATATATTCTTAGTATAAAGAATCGCATTACCAGCAGCAACTCTCCAGAGACTGTAGTCGAGTATCAACAGTGTCAGACCAAGCTCTTTTGTTGCTGTCCGTCAGTCCATCAGGGGAAGAAAAAAATAATAAAACACATTACAGTCAGTAGGCAAGTATCCATTAAAGTCCTAAGAAATGCACAAGCTAAGCTTCCTCCCTCCAATTCCTGGTCAGCCCGTAGGGAAAAAAGAAAAAATCTAGATACCAAAACTTCTGAAGGCTGTGCTTTGCCAGACTGGTGCTTTGCGATTTTATGAGTCAGTACCAAGCGTGCAAATGAAATACTGCAATACCAGGCAGTACCAATAGTGCAACTAAAATACTCTGAAAGTGTAAGATCTGCATGTTATATGATGCAGATCAAACAGGTTCTGTACATTGGCTTTGGGTTCCCAATATAGCGTGGACAAAATTTGGTAATAACTCAGAGCCCTCCTTGTGTCTGGCTTATTTGTAACCTTCTGTCCAACCTTTTCTAGCATACACCAGGTACAGTTGATCACCAGGGGCCATGCTAAACACTGTAATTTGTGGTCACCAGACTCACCTTATTTCTCTTTCCACCTGCGCCAGCCTTTTTTCCAGATCTTGATGTGATGCCTCCAGCCTTGAAATCTTGTCTCCATAGGCTGATGGTTGCTGCGGGGAGTCAAATATTTGTCTGAGGAAAAAAGAAAATTGAATTCTTAAAATGAAGGGAAAAAAAAAATCACATACTCTAAACAGGTACCCTCTAAAAGAGAGCCCCATGAGCAGAGGCTAAATCCATGCTAGTGAAAAGATCAGAGCCAGGATACAGGCTCCAGTGCATGCCCAGCATGCTCCTGGATGCAGTTTTGGCATAAGCAAGCTAGCACTCTCCCAGATGATGCCTGGCACAGTTCAGAGGACTGCACAGGCCAGGATTTGCAAAAGAATAGATTATCTGAGCAATCATTTGGGCTGGATGAAGTGGGCAGGATAAAGGGACAACTCCTGAAAAACAAACTCAACCCAGACCTGCAGAGTGTGGGTAACAGCAAATGCAGGTGGCTATTCTGCTGAAATCAACTTTGCAACATATGGATGTGGGTTTTTTTAACAGAGAACAAAACTATGTGATCTCAAGGTAATTTTCATTTCAACAGCTGCTCTGCCCTATTTCTTTATGAGGATCCCAAACATCAACTATTACTGCAGAGACAATCCCAGGTTGAGGTGCTCCTACAGCTCGGATACAGGTGGAGCAGACAGCAAGCTCCTTCCTGCAGCAGGGCAACGTCAGAGGAAGCCTAAGCATGAGGCTTCACCATCAGTTTATGCTGATCCAAGTCTGCACAGCTGCTGCAAGAGACTGTCCTGCCCCTCTCTCCCAGCACCGCCTCTCTCCTCTCCCGCTGAAATGGATTATGGATTTGTTTACTTGGATGGATTCCTTTTCAGTAAAATCATTTCATTTCCAGTCTTTCACTGAGGACATGTTTTTTTCTCTTTAAGCTCAACAATCCAGTATAAAATCAGCAATTAAGTCAGGCTTTCCCTGCAAAACTGATGAGCTCAGAGACCGAGTCCCTGAAGTCCAGGATCTTTTACACTATTTATACCGTTCTTTCTGATTTCGCCTCCTCTCACACCCATTTAAGATCTGCCTCACCCTTTGGAGCTGAACTTGAGCTGCATTTGAGAAAATGAATTATCCCTATGATGGACAGGAAGGATAGGAAGTAGAAAAGAAAGCTTTTACTGAAGTACTTCACAGTCGGGGTATGTTTGCAGTCCCTCGTTGCAACACCCCAAGGGACTTTGTAGAAATATTCAGACCTACTAAGGTTAAACTTGGGAATTTTATCCAGAGATACCCCCTGTGCAACATACCTGCTGCCTTCTGCCATCATCTCTCTCGGATCAGCGTCCTTACGCAGTCCTTCAAACAGCTCCGTTCTGCTGTAAGAAGAAAACTCGGGTGTATTCACCCCTTTACAGCAGCAGAAAATGTTTGCAGAAATGAGTGGCAGCAGAGGGGACTGCTGCCAGGAGCGCAGGAAGATACTGCAAGTGTCAGGCACTTACTTGCTTTCACAACGGGACTTTTCTGCTATAGATAACAGAAACAAGCCCTTCCTTTTTACAGGAAAAGGTACCCTTTCTTATCCGGTGTCATACCACTTTCAGGACAACAAAATGTGTGGGGGTGACTTCACCATGCAATATCAGCCAGAGCAGTTTCAGTTTCACTCCAGTCCCATCTGTTTCGTCCTCTGTAGCTCCCTGAGCTGTGCACCTCTGCACTGCCATCGGCCATGGCCAACAATTCAGTCTTTGTCGTTGCTATAGATTTTGGCACATCCTACAGTGGGTACTGTTTCTCCCTTGCTTCAGGCACAGACCAAATCCGCCAGGTTTACTGGGGAACAGAGCATGGGCTCAAGACCCCAAAGACACCCACGAGCATCTTGTTCAACCAGAAGAAGGAGTTCAGGAAGTTTGGCTACGATGCTGTGATGAAGTACAAGAGCCTGCCCTCCAGCGAAGCTGACAGCTGGTACTTCTTCCAGAACTTCAAGATGAAGCTGTACAACACAGTAGGTGGAACAGTTACTGCTAATGGGAGTCAGAGGTATTTATCTGAGGGGTGGGGATTAGAGGAATTGGTGAAGAGGGCTGAGTAAATCTGGCTGATGACGATGAATGAAGGGAAATCAAAGGGCATTTTGATGAACTGAAGAAGAAATTATTTATTTTCCTAATTAGCCAAAGGCTTCACAGACCCTTCCTTTATGATTCTGTTCATTGTCTAAAGACAGTAAAACCTGCCTGCACACCTCGGTGAAGCCAAATACTTGTTCTTAATGAAAAGCTGCTCTCAGTCCTCAACAGGGAACAAGCGAAGCTTCCTGTAGTTCAGAGGAGGTGGGCAACCTCAGGATCACCATGTTATGTTACTCCCTCTAGTTTGTTTCTCCCTCCCCTGAAATGGTGTGCTGAAGCCAATTTAAGGGTGGCTAGCTGTCCTTCAAGCATGTAGTGGCTATCATTTCTCTCTGAAGGCTCTGTGCTAGTTCAGAATTGTTCACAGCTTTTTCTGGGTTTGCTCATTCAGCCAAACATTAGGCTACCTTAGGGCCTCCTTGTCTGTGCTCCAGGGTCTGGAATAACCCAGATCGTAGGGCCAGCCCCAGACAAAGTCTCGTGTCTGCTCTTTGGCATCCCCCAGCGCTAAGCAATGAGTGCTGACCTGGATGTGGGGGGAGGCGGTAGGTGGGAGGCCTCTGTGAAGATTTCCCTCCCTGGGAAAGCTGGGATGATGAGGTCTGCCAGTGTCACCTGTGCAGTGGTGGGTTCTCACTGACTTTCAGAGGGGGCTGGAGAGAGGTTTTAGTTCAACCCCATTTCTCTGCACCCAAGAAAAAAATGTTTAAGGGAAATTTCATTACAGAATCACAGAACGGTTGAGGTTGTAAGGGACCTATGGAGATCATCTGCCTCAACCTCCCTGCTCAAGCAAAGCCACCCATACCTGCTTGCCCAGGACTATTGTCCAGCCAGCTTTTGAATATCTCCAAGGATGGAGATTCCAAAACCTCTCTGGGCAACGATTAGAAGGGCTCAGAGACAAGGAAGGGGAACACTGGTTCCCAGAAACATAAGTAGTTACTTGTAAATCTCCATAGAAAGTGTCTGTGGAGGACATGCCCTAACAAATTCCTTATATCAACCTCTCCTAACTGAGCCAGGAACGGTGACAGGAAATGAGATTGTAAGTAAAAATGAACATAGATTCCCTTTCTCTTAAGCAGCTGCACCTGCAGAAGAGGATTCACCTCACCTGTCCTGTTTGTGTGTTATTTAAGCTGGGCAGCACCTGGACCTGCTTGTTTTTCTCCATTGGCTGTAAAGGATCCTGAGTTAATGGAGCTGATTATCCAGTTGATAATCCTTGTGATTTAGGGCCATTTTGGTAGCTGCTGAAGCAAAACAAAGGGAAGCACAGTGGGGTGAAGGCTGGCTCCTGAAAGTTCTTTGGATACAGGCAACAATTCCCACTCTTTCTAGACAGAGTAGGCAATCAGGGACTGATGGCGGGAGTTTTGGTCTCCTGGGAGAGACTAAAAAGTGTCACAGCAGCTACCTGCCTCAAGATACACTCAGGGAGATAGATAAGCCAAGAGGACACATTATAGAGAAACTGTGTCAGACCAGAGGGTTATTTGTCTACATGTTTGTCCAGTATATATTTTGATAATGCCATACACAGAAGTATAGGTGCAACCAGAAAGGTCTGAAGTCTCTGGGAAATGTATGGTGGTGTCACACAGAAACTACAGTTCTCCCCACTGGCTGTTCAGGAGGATCTACAGGGTCTTTACAAAATTTGGCCCAGGAGAAACAGCTGACTTATCAACCACATTGGTATTTCACCTATTGAATCACAGATGTTGTGGGTAAGCAGTTTAGTAGCTGACCTGTGTCAATAAGGCTGCAGTTTGCCACAATACTGAAGCCATTGCTGGGAATTTACTCAGGTTTAGAGACAGGACCTCCTTCTGTGCCATATGTTGTGCAGTGCTCAATGCGAAGGGGACAGGTCTTTTCCTGAGAGTGCCACGTGTGACCCCAAGATTTTTTTTGTAGAAAGTCACTTCTGCCATGGAGCTGGAAGCCAGCAACGGAAAGACACTTCCTGCCCTGATGGTCTTTTCCGAAAGCCTGCGCTACCTGAAGGAACATGCCCTGAACACCATCCAAGAGGCCTCTTTCCAAACTGTCTGTGGCCAGGAGGAGATCACCTGGGTCATTACCGTCCCAGCCATATGGAGCGCTGCTGCCAGGCAGTTCATGCGGCTGGCGGCAAAAGAGGTAAAAGCAGGGGTTATCCCACTTCATAGAATTGTAGAATGCCCAGAGTTGGAAGGGACCCGCAAGGATCATCGAGTCCAACTCCTGTCCCTGCATAGGACAATCCCAGAATTCTACACCATGTCTCTGAGGGCGTTGTCCAAGTGATTCTTGAATATTGTGAGGCTTGGTGCCATGACTGCCTCCCTGGAGAGCCTGTTCCAGTGTTCCATCACTCTCTGGGTGAAGAACCTTTTCCTAATATCCAACCTAAACCTCCCCTGGCACATCTTCCTGCCATTCTGTCAGGTCCTATCATTGGTCACCAGAGAGAAGAGATCAGTGCCTGTCCCTCCTCCTTCCCTTGTGAGGAAGCTGTTGACCACGATGAGGTCTCCCCTCAGTCTCCTTTTCTCCAGACTGAACAAACCATGCCAACAACAAACCAACCACAAACCAGCCAACCAAGCCAAACAACAACAAGCCAACAAACTTATCTTATAAATACATATAAATATCTGAAGGGCGGTTGTCAAGAGGATGGAGCCGGACTGTTTTCAGTGGTGCCCAACAACAGGACAAGGGCAATGGGCACAAGCTGGAACACAGGAAGTTCCACTTAAACATGAGAAAAAAATTCTTTACTGTGAGGGTGACAGAGCACTGGAACAGGCTGCCCAGAAAGGTTGTGGAGTCTCCTTCCCTGGAGACATGCAAAACGCGCCTGGATGCGGTCCTGTGCACCCTGCTCTGGGTGTACCTGCTCAAGCAGGGGGTTGGATGAGATGATCTCCAGAGGTCCCTTCCAACCCCTGCCATTCAGTGATTCTGTGATACCAACCACTTCCTCAAATTATCTTTGGAGATTCTTTACCCATCGAGGCAGAGAAACTCTTCAACATTTAAACAACCTGTATTTCAAATTTCAGTCTGTCAGGAAGAGAAATCTCCCACGTTGCAGGCAGCAGGGGAGAGGATGTCCCAAACTAGCAGTAACAACCGCTCTGCCCTTTCTCCCCACTGCCATGGAGAAATGAGCCCCATGGAGATCAGCGGTGCAAGAACCCCCACCCCAGCGTGGGCTCCTGGGGTGAGAACAGCCTCCCTAGCAGGTGGTGTTCATGCAGTGGTGATCTTGCCACCTTTCCTTGAACTGACACCTCCCTTTTGTGATTTTAGGCAGGCCTCATCTCTGACATCATTTCTGAGAAGCTGATTATTGCCCTGGAGCCAGAGGCTGCATCACTCTGGTGCAAACAGCTTCCACAGGAAGGGTTTATCGCAGACAGCAGTGACAAGAAGAAGTTTGAAGAATCCCCTGGGATCCAGTATATTGTTGTTGACTGTGGAGGTAAAATTTTCCCTATTTAGTAGGTACCATCTTTGCTGAATGCAGAGCGTGGCTCTTTCACAGTGTCCCCAAAGGTCTGCAGTGCAGTACCAGTGCTTGGACTCTACTGCTGTGCTTGTCATGGCATTTTTATTTTTATTTCTGACTTAATGAGATCCCATGGGCAGGCAGAAAAATGGGAGGAAAGGACAGGACTGCTAAAGGCCTCATCCATGGCAAATGGAAGTCACTGAGCATCTCATGCTGTCATGCACTTCAGGCTAGACAGTCATAGCAAGAGCTCCTGCCATCACACCATATCGGTCAGCACCGTGTCCCAGAGTCAGCCACCGATGCGCAACCACGTGCTGTTGTATAGCCTGAGCTCACAGCCTCCTCTGTAGGAGCAAGTGCAGTGCCCAGTGAACTGACCAAAGAGATTAGGTAGCAAGGCCTGTAGAGTAAATCATTAAGAATATTTGATGGAGCACTTAGTAATTTCTCTAGTTTTCTGTGTGGGTTTTTTTGGTGTGACATGAATTTCCTGCCAAGAGCAGTCTGGTGATTGTGAACAAATACTGAAAAGGCATCAAGAGGACCACAAGTTCCTGAGAGTCTCACCACCGCTGCTCATCTTCACTCAGAGCTTATATATCAAAAGACAGGAGTCAACTATCTACGTGAGGAGGCCAGTCTCCTTTTGTGATCAGAAAGGATATCGGCTCGTGCAGGGAGCAGGTCAGAGCATCCAGTTCTCATCAGCAATTACTGTAGGAACCTTGACAGACCAGGCTTGTAAACAGAAGTGTGTAAATTTAGGAAATCCGGAGGTGTGAGGCAATAGTGGAGGAGTGGGGATGAGAAAAGAAAGCAGCAGAAAAGTGCACTTGTGAACCAGGAGTTCGGAAGGTAAGATTGTATTCAGTGGAAAGTAGGGACCTCATGTACTTTAAAGAATACAGCTAACTTATTTTGTGTTTGTCTGTATGTGTGTAGGTGGCACAATAGACATCACGGTACATGAGATCCAAGAAAACCATTACCTGAAGGAGTTACACAAGGCAACTGGAGGTGGATGGGGAGGTAACAGAGTGGATGAAAACTTCACTGCTTTCCTTAAGGAAATATTCGATGATGGCGTATGGGAAGAATATGTAAAGAGCCACCCGACTGAATTACAACATATGATGTACAACTTCAGTCTACAGAAATGCTCTGCTGTCAGGGAGGCGGTCTACTTACATTGCTACTACAACTTGACCAGAGTGGCAGAATGCAAGAAGGACATCTCCCACTTCTTCAAAAAAGCAGAAGGAGCTGTGTGGTGTGATGGGATGATCATGATTACATATGAGAAAATGAAAAGCTTTTTTGACTACAGTATCAAAAATATCATTAGTACTTTGAGGGAAATTCTTGACAAGTCTGAGATGGCCAGGGTCCAGTACATTTTGCTTGTGGGAGGCTTTGCATCTAGCATCATCTTGAGAGATGCGATCAGGGAGGCCTTTAGCAAGAAATATCATATCCTTTGTCCAATGGAGACCCAAGTGGCCATTGCAAAAGGGGCTGTTTTATTTGGAGTCAATCCACACATTGTTGCCTCAAGAGTCAGCGCTCGGACATATGGCTTAGCAGTATCTCAGAAATTTGATGCTACTATCCATGACGCACGTAAACTAAGGGTCGCAAAAGCTGATGGCTATATTTATTGCACAGATCTCTTCAAGAAATTGGTGGGAATTGAAGAGTCAGTGAATATAAAGGAAGTTGCCCACTATAATTTCCATCCACCAGAGCCAGATCAAACAAGTATACGCTTTTCTTTCTATTGTACAGAAAAGCAGGATGCTCAGTACGTAGATGAGGAAGGAATGGAACAGCTTGGCTCCTGTACAGTGCCAATGCCAGACACAACGCTGGGGAGGAATCGTCAGCTGGAGCTGGATATTAAATTTGGGCTCACTGAATTTAAAGCCACATGTACTGATGTTACTTCCAAACAAAGTCGGGCAGTTGTAATAGATTTTTTAGCTGTGTAAATGCTCGGTACATCAAACAGCAGGAACAATAACTCAAGGGAGAGCATGTCTTTAGTGGGAGGCAATAACTACTACAATAGAGAAGGCAAATGGACTATAAAGTCCATCATCCAGCCTTCTGCTTGCACAGATGTCTGTAACAGTTTGCTAGTCAGATTCTCTGGTTCCCTCCATTCCTCACCAACCACCCTTTCAGTCCAACACCTCTCTTCCTGTTGTATCTGACAGCAGGTTTATCTGCTGCTTTATCTCTTGCCCTTCTAGCTTAGCCCCATTGCATCTCTGAACACCGTACCACCAGTATAATCATCTGTACACTGCCTGTGTTTGATACAAAGCTTCTGGACTGGTGTCTAACTTGCACATACACCAGCCCATAACTATCTCTTTTAGCCTGATGTCTTCTTTCAGCTACATCCTTTCGTCCTCTGATATCAGGTCTCTATCTGGAGTCCAGGTTTAACTCTGCCGGGGTGACATTCAAGGGATTTGAGCTTTCTTCAGAACATCACGTATATTGATTGTCTGTAATTAAAGAGCTCTTATCCCAGTCAAGATACTCTGTGAAGCAGTAACTCAATGTAGTCTGGGGGCTTGTATCCAAAATGTGTGGGAGTGTTGTTTCCATTAAACCATTGGGTAGTTTGAGCTCATTAATGGGGCAGATATGAATGCCAGATTGTAACATTACAGCTATGAAGAGTGCTTATGCCACTGCCTGAGCCCCTCTGTCCAGCTGTGGTTACTCTCTGCATCTCTGACTTGGGCTTGATATTTTCCATGTGCATAAAAACTCATTTCTTTGCCTCCTGCCTACAGCACCTGTGCACAGATTCAGCAGTGTGGCCTGTGTGAGCCCAAATTTGTCCAAGAAAAGGATGTGATCCTGCAGGGTACTGGGTGTGGCTGGGGTGGAGTTAACTTTCTTTATAGCTGCCCTTATGCCACTGTGTGATTTATGACCAAAATGGTGTTGATAGCGCACCAATGTTTTAGCAATAGCTGAACAGTGATTGCACAGTGGCAGGGCTGTCTCTGTTTCTCACTTTGCCCTTGCAGTGAGGAGGCTGGTGGGGGGACAAAGGGGTGAGGACACAGCCAGCACAGCTGACCAAGGGGGATATTTCATACCCTGTAACCTCATGCTCAGTAATAAAATTGGAGGGGGAGTTTCTCCAAAGTAGCTATTGCTTGGAGGCTGGCTGGACATCGGTCTGGTGGTGGGATGTGGTGACTACCTTTGCATCACTTGTTGGGGTTTTTTTTGTGGGGGTTTTATTTCCCCCCTTCACTAAGGGTGTAAGAGTGTCCCTGCTGAACACCAGCCTGTCCCAAAGCAAATGTTACCTGGATACACTGCATGAAAACGCAGCACTGGCATCTTTGTTAGCTGTAATGACTGTGTTAGAATCACTGCTAGCCGTGTACTTAATGCTGTCAATTATTAAAGTAGCATTCAGAGGAATAATCTGTACCTATACTATGCCCTATGATGTATAGAAGCTGAAAAATTTTTAATACATCGCCTTTGTTTTCACATTTAAAATCTTATGTGTTCAATAAAAGTATTCACAAGAGAAACCTGTGTACATTTCTGTTGTGTCAGATGGCACCTGTCTTTAATCTCTGTGAGGGCCATTCTGGGTGGGTAGGTCCCAAGAAGCTGGGTACTCCTGCTTTTCTCTAACCCTTTGGACCTGGTACTTTCACCCATGCAAAGTGCAACACAGGTCCTCCCCAGTCCACTACCACTCTCTGAACAGGAAAGGGAAGTGTGGTCTGGTGGCAGCTGGGAAAGCTGCATGCATCTGCCCCAGGTCTTTCCTACCCATGTGCTATGCAGACTTCGGCACTCAGACATTGACACCAACAGTTGTGATTGCAGCTCCTAATTTTGCTTGTTTTGACGAGCTAGTGATGTTGATAACCTCAGATACTGAGCACGGAGCAGATACAGTTGTTTTTCATCTCTGTAAAAGCAGCACTGAGTGACAGCATCTCAAGCTAAGCATCCAAGAACCCTGGCAATACCTGCTGTGGGGGGCTCTAACCTCAGTCTGACAGTATGGGGGGGTGTTGGTAAAATAAGAGTTACAGCAGTTGATCCCTTTCCAGCCATCCTCTTCAACAGGCATGTCTGCTGAGCTGGGGATTAACCCCTGTTGCGTAATAAATAGGGTTGTTTATTTATATTAACATGAAACTTAAATAACAGATCACAAACTTTCAAGGTGAAGCAAACGTGGGCAGCCTTGCAGTGCCTGTGACTGGGGCATCAACAAGATCTGCAGTCAGAGTCATCCCTGTGGATCCTAAATGGCTGGGCATGTAGAATATGCCATCCGTTTCTGTCGCAGAGCTTGCCGGCTGCCTTCTGCCTAAAGCACATGGTTTCTTGGAAACCAAAAGGCAGTAACCCCCACTTCTCAGAACTTCCGCCATTTCCCTGCACCGTAGCGGGAGGCACGTCCTCTGCTTCCCTGGCTGGGGACAGAGCCAGGAAAAGCTTGGCCACTACACGCAGTCCGAGATACCGTGGCTGTGCTCCCTGCTCGGGATTTCCCAGCACGCTCTGCCCCTCGGCCTGACCCTGCCTGCTAAGGAGCATCCTGTCCGTGGCCGAAGCTGTCTCCGCAGTGCTGCCCAGCATCCCTGTTAGAAAATAGTTCTCCCCATTCAGCAGAAATTACACTTAAGGGCATTCATTCCATTTGGGATATTAAACAAAACAAACCATGGGAGAGGAAAGAGAAATAAACCAAGCATGCAGCCGTTTCCCCTGGGGTGGGGCGGTGAGTGTCAGCAACAGTGTGATGACTTTATGCTTAAACCACAAATTTTTCACAGCACTACCATTTCAAGGGCCAAAAAAATTGGCTTCTGGAGATTCTTTGTTTCAATTTCTAGAGACCCCTGAGGTGTAGTACAGATGCATGTAACCCTATTAGAAATGTCAAAACTTTATGAGGTATTACTGTGTTCATCTTACAAGGACTTGGCAAATCGTGCAGGGGGAAAATAGAAGATAATTTTCCAAACCATTAAAAATAACACCTGAAGGTGAAAGGAAAGAAAAGAAGAGCGTGTCACAGAGAGCATGGTTACACGCTTGAGGGTGTCATTGTTTTGTCTGTGCAGGAGGAGGTCAGGGGCTGCCCTGTGCTGCTCACAGCTGGCTGGACACCAGGCAAAATTGACCCACGGCACCCCAAAACTGGATCAACCAGATGAGTTTATGGTGCCTCCGTGGCAACATGTTTAAGAAAGGGCAGTGAATGCTGAAAAAGGAGAAACAAGACCAGGGAAGGTACAGCACTGAAAGGGACAGTGACTGGTGGAAGAGCCTGTGCTGGAGCAGTTGAGTAAGACACCAGGAGCAGCAAGAGTAAAGGGACCACCACACACCAACCCCCAGCTCTTGCACCACCCATCGTCTTACCAACGGGCCTGCGTGTAATCTGCAGCTCAGGGGTGGAGGACCAGGATGGGGGCAAGAGAGGTGTCTAAGTGTTGGTTGGTTTGCTATTTGGCAATAAATTAATTTCATTGACATTTCCCAACTCAAACCAGGTATTGTTTGGCCCATGACAGGGTTTCTGACGATATATTGAGTGAATGAACATCTTCATACTGCAGTGTCCCAGGTGAGGCTGGGGAGAGCAGAGAAGTCCCCTAGGGAAACTGAGATTTGCTTATGAACTGATGCAAACAAAAACAAAAGGGGGGGCAAAAAGAGCACGAAGGGCGAACAGGGGAGATGAAGAGGAAAAGACTAAGAAAGCTAAGAGGGAAGACTTAGCCTTGAGCAATGTGCACTGCTACCACAGCTCAGGCCAGAGAGCTCAGCTCACCACCATGCTCTATCTTCTCCCACTGAGAAGTGTCCACAGCAAGTCAGGGTACACCAGGATCTGCAAGGAGAACATGACATCTACAGAGAGGAGGAAAAGTTGCAAGTGAGCAGTCGTCCACATTCACATCCCAAAGGAAAAACAGCTCTACCTCCATGCTCAGAACCTGCCCGAGCCCCTTTCCCTTTGGCTAAAGTTGGTGCTGCTCTTTCTTCAGGAACTTGGTCCCTCCCAGGCCACCCATGACAAGCACTTGATGCACGTTCTGCTCTCAGCCAAAAACTTAGTGCTTTCCCCACCGAGCTCCTCCCCGGTGGTTTTGGCTCCCAAGGGCTGGGAAACACCAACTCCTGTGGTGCCATCCTTGCTCCTTCCTCTGCATCCCTGCGCTGGCAGCTGGGCTCAGCCGACCGGCATTTCCCTGGTTTGTGTTTGCCTTCAAAGAGGCAGTGGTCCTGACAGCACAGTGTGTGTGTCCCCCTTGGGGCTCTCCTGAAATCTGGGACATTTCTCTGAGGATTTTGGGATGAGAAAGCAGAAGGCTGTGCAGCTTTCTATCAGAAGGCTGTGCAGCTTTCTATCGGACCACTCTTTGATGTGGTGAAAAGGGAGAGGGAACGGAAGTGGGGGTAGTTTCAGTGAAGTCATTTGAGGCATCCTTTGGCAGTGGTGGGACACAACCCCACCAAGACTGATCGGTCTCTGTGAGGTTGCAACCACCACTTTCTTTCTGCCCTGGGATATTGGGCTGGTTTTGCTCACCAAGCCACACATTTTTCCCTCGCGCCTGTTCCTTCCCTCCTCTAAACCATCCCAAACAATACGAGGTTTTGTCTGCGCTCGGCGTCCTGCAGCAGCAGCAGTTCCTCAAGCCCCTTAGCCCTTATTTCATGTGCGTGCCCTGGACTTAACCAGAACATTCCTGCCAGAGGTTAAGCCCAGGCGCCACATGGATAATCCAAGATTTTTTTTTGTCTCCAGTTCCAAGTGACCGTGACAATAACGGGCCTGTACGCGCCATCTGCAGCTCTGCACTAGCCCTTCTCCTGCCTCTTATCTCTTTCTTCCTCCCAGGCAGGTAGGGCTTACAGCTAGGACAGAGATCCTGGCTGCAGTCCAGGAGGATTAGGTTAGCAAAATGCCTGTGCTCCCAGCCTGGGTGTCCTGCACCAATTTATCTCCTGAGTCAAAATGACATGGCTTGCCAGGGCACTGTGGCCAGGGAAGCTGTGCCCATGTTGCTGTCACCGTCGCCGCAATGGTGGTGTTCTGGGCTGGCGATGCCTCCCACCCAGCTGGTACCAAGGCTGGGAGCAGCATGGGGTGAGCCCCTGCCAAACCAGAGGACTGTGGGGAAAGCAGTGACCGTGGCACAAAAACAGGACTGGAGAGAGTTGCCAGAGCTGGAAAGGGGATCTTTGGACTGAAGGAGCAAGAAGTATTGGGAAAAGGGGACAGCGGGGCACTGCGGTGGCTGCAGCACAGCAGAGCTCTCAGGAACAAACCAGGAAAATTAGTGCTTGGGCAAGAATTGCTCTCGGGAAAGAGAAGCCGAGCACTGGCTTTCGTGGGGGGTGAAAGGGGAGGAGAGCAGATCTTTTTCTTACCCACTGAAAACCCCCTTTTTTCTCCTCTGACAGCGAGATCTTTGCTCTGGCACCTGATGCCACAGTGAGAGTGCTAGTCCTCCCTCCTCATGTGGTTGCTTTCTTTCCTGATTAAAAGTGATTAGGCAGCCCTAAAGCCTGTAGAAATGTGACCGAGGGGAACAGACACAAAGAGTCTATTCAAGATATCTTAAATCCCCAGGGCAGTATTTAGAGAGCCCCGAGGAGAGAACTGGAGCTGAACCACCCCACCAGGTCCTCCCCATTCTTCTCCTTCCTGCTGCGTCCTTTGTTGCAGCCGTCTCCTCCACCATGTCATTCTCTGAAGCAGAGGTGCAAAGTGCCCGTGGCGCCTGGGAGAAGATATACGTGGATGCCGAGGACAATGGGACAACTGTGCTGGTCAGGTAAGGAAAGAGCCCATCCCACTGCTACCCCAGAAGGTTGAAGGAGGAATGGCAAGAAGGATGGAGTTACCACCTAGGAGCACATCTTGATACATTTTCATGCAGCCCTTGCTGGGAGCATTTTTGGTTTGCTGTGGCTTACCCCACCTCAGGGAGGAAACAGGGAAGATGAGAGATCCACACAAAGAAAAGTAAAAGAAAATGGGGAAGGGGGGGTGGAAAAGGAGGAAGACATGAGAACAGATTCTTCACTTCACCCCTCTCCCCAGTAGGAGAGTGATGTATTTAAAGTAAAGAAAAGAAATTATGGTAAAAAAGAGAATGGGCACAAAACATGGGCCTATTTCCCTCTTCCCCTTTACCTCTGACCTCCTTTAATGACTTTCTTTTAACTTGCATCTCCTCAGTATTTCTCTTCTGATTTTCGTCTCCAGTCCAGAGCCCATCTGTTTCATTGTATTATATCCTTCCCGTGGGCTTTTCTCTCTTAGTTTTTGCTCTGTTTTACTCTCTTCTTCTGTAAGACACAAGTTTCTTCTATTCATGTTTCACATACCCCTCTCTCAGCTGGGCCTTACATCACCTGCATATGCATTGATCAGTCCAACTAGTATTTCTGGTTATCATACCTTTACCACTCCCTCTGGCTTTGTTGTATATCACATCTTGTGCTTGGATCAGCCTCAACGTATGTTATGGACAGCCTTTTCCTTTTGCAGTCTACACAATCTGAGGAGAGTTAGGGTCGGAAATGCAGCTGTAAAATGTTAGTAGTGTCCAGTGGCTTGGCTCCTTGGGGTAATTTACTCTACAAAGTTTTGCCTACAGACCCAGCCCTGCCTTTAGAGAAGTTCTGGGCTCCCCAGTACAAGAGAGACGTAGACATACTAGAAAGAGTCCAATGAAGGGCCACAAAGGTGACAAAGGGACTGGAGCATCTCTCCTATGAGGAAAGGCTGAGAATGCTGGGACTGTTCAGCTTGGAGAAGAGAAGGCTCAGGGGGATCTCATCAATGTATATAAAAACCCAGAGGGAGGGTGCAAAGAAGACAGTGGTTCTCTTCTCAGTGGTTCTCAGTGACAGGACCAGAGGCAGTGGGCCAAAACTGAAAGACAGAAGGTTCCCTCTGAACATCAGGAAACACTTTTTTACTGTGAGTGTGACCAAGCACTGGCAGAGGTTGCCTAGAGAGGCTGCAGAGTCTCCATCCTTTAAAATATTCAAAAACTGTCTAGACGAGGTCCAGGGCAACTGGCTCTAGGTGACCCTGCTTGAACAGGGGGGTTGGACCAGATGACCTCCAGAGGTCCCTTCCAACCTCACCTGTTCTGTGACTCTGTGAAATGCAATCTGGAATTTGCTTTTGCTATTTCAGGTGGATAACTGGTTTACCCAATAGAGTAAACTGCTTTTTTAAGGGCTTGACCAGGATGATTGTAATTGATGTATTATAAAAGGCAATTCCTTTATAAGTAGGATTGAATTGTGTAACTTTTGAATAAATGAAATGAGCAGTACCCAGTACTCAAACAATCCATCACAGGCAGTAAGAAAGCTTTGGGATAGACTTTAGGAAGGGGTTAATTAACAAAACCAATAGTAGGGTTTCTCCATGAAAACACCCACCGAGAGCACAATGGACATATCTGCTGTCCAGAAAGTCCTTGGTAATATTGCACTGTCTCACTGACCCCGTGTGAATGCGCTCCCACTTCTCTGTGTATTTTATCTCTGAGGAAATGTTTACTTTAGAAGCAGTTGAATAAATTCAGGATAGGTAGGTTTTAAGGCGGAGTGAGCAAAGGAAGGTGCCCTGGGGAGTGATGAGGAAGCGGACAGGCTGCCATGGGCACAGGGGCTGTGCACAGATGGGAACGGCAAAGGAGAAACAAGAAATTCAGTGGAAAGAGGTGTCTGTTCTAATAAACAGAAGGAAAAAGGGCAATAAATGCATAAGACAAGGCCTGGAATGTGAAGCCATATTTGCATCTATGCCTTGGTCCACAAATTAGGACATCTCTCATTTCTCAACAGGATGTTTACCGAGCACCCAGACACCAAGTCCTACTTCACACACTTCAAAGGTATGGACTCCGCCGAAGAGATGAAACAGTCGGATCAGGTCAGGGGCCATGGCAAGAAGGTTTTCACTGCCATCAACGACATGGTGCAACACCTGGACAACTCCGAGGCTTTTGTTGGGATAGTGAACCCACTCGGCAAGAAACATGCCACTCAGCTGAAGGTTGACCCCAAAAACTTTAGGGTGAGCCAGCAGCCATCTTCTCTGGGGGTGTAATTGTGATGGGAGGATGTCTTCCCCTTGGAGGGGCAGAACTGAGGAAAACGGCCATTGTGTGTATAAATATATGTATATGCTTCAGAGAGTGGAGATGGTGGAAGGTGAGATGGTTGATGGTGGAAGATAGCAGGAATGAGAGACCTGGCATCTGTTGGCTGTGCAGCAGATCCGATGCAGGCAGGTCTGCTCAGGTGGAAGCTGCAAAGCTGCCCATGAGTTGTAGTGGGTTTTCTCAGTGCAGCAGGATTCCCACCCTTGTCATTTAATAACAAGACACAGAAAAGCACTTAACAATGGACTTCAGTCCTTGATATCTCTTTTTCTCTAGTAACAGGAACTGAGCTTTTCTAGGACAACTAAACCATTGGTTGCTGGTTTTGAGCAACAATGGCAACAGAATTGCTATCACTAAACAAACACAGATAACAGATACAGGATCAAATTGCTTACCCAAGTTCACCTAAGGTCACTAGCAGAGTGCATTTATAACTATTTTATTCACCTTACACAGCACAAAATGCAAAAGGAGGCATCTTCTGGCAAAGGTCGCTCAGGCACCAGGAAGGTGGTTTCCAAAGCAGTGGGCCCAGTTTTCAATAAGTGGGAAAATAAGTGAGGATTTCTGCCTGGAGAGATCCTGAAAAGGCTTTATCAGGGTAAAGATGGACACAAAATAATAAATGCTGCACAGAAAAGGAGTTGATGTTTCAAAGTATACCACCTACGTAGCAGCTGAAAAGACATATAAACCCTCATTGCTACTGAGTCCTAGATAGCTAATGAACAGGAAATATTAGGAAGAAACTTACCCCCCCCAAACCATGTATTCCATAGGTGTCCAACATGTGGCTCCTGTGGCCTCTAAACATTTGGGGCAGTCCACTGACAGGAGAAGGATTGCAGTAGATGCAGTAGATGCAGTAGACTAAGTGAACTGGTCTTGTACAGCAGTCTTTAAGTGACTGTGTATATGGATGCAGTCAACATTAACTAGATACAGTACAGTTAAAAAACCCATCAGTGACTGCATTTTTTGGTGAATTCTATAATGCACCTAGTTTTCTGTCACCTATTTCCAGCTCTGCATGCTATATGCTATTGAATTGTTTTTGCACACCCTTTCCACTCTCCAAGAATCCCAACTAAAAATACGTATTTTGTTCTTACGCTGCTAATGTGGAGGAAAGCTCACACCTGTTGTTTCTTCCTTTCTCCTTGCTTAGATTATCTGTGACATTATCTTGCAACTGATGGAGGAGAAATTTGGTGGAGACTGCAAAGCTTCCTTTGAGAAGGTGACCAATGAAATCTGCACTCACCTGAACAACGTCTACAAAGAGGCAGGTTGGTGAGGATGTGCAAACTCCAGGCTCTTCAAACCTCTTGCCAGCACTGATTTGCTGCTTTTGGGCCTCCAGCCACAGTTGGAAGAATGAAAAAGTTAAAAAAAAAAAAAAAGCAAGAAAAAGGCTTATATAATGTAGGTATTGATGTCAGTAATTTCCTTAGCAAACTGAGTTTCTACAGTTAAATAAAACCCACAGATACATCAAAGCCAACCAACAAATCCTGATGTGCTTTGCAGCTTCAGTGCTCCAGGTGGGTTCCTCTGACCACCATCCTTGAAGACTACATTTTAAGACGATGACTTTAAGCTTGCTATTCCTGAGAGAAAGACTTGCTCCTTCCAGCAGCACCAGCCCAGAGAGGCACCAGCAGCTCTTTATCTCAGCTACCACCTCTCCATCCTCATGAATGATGAGCAGGAGACCATTCTGAAGCACATCCAGGGATTTTGTAGAGGTTATTGTTTAAGAGGCACGGGTGTTGTCTAGTGCTGAACTAAAACATTGGGGGGTGGCATATGGGAAAGACTAGTCTGAGAAAGACACAGGGAAGTCCCATCCTGCATGAGCCAGCAGAGTCCCCCAACCTGGGGAGAGGTTTGTCAGAGCAACTTTCAGCGCAAGGGTGGCAATGCTGAATGTGGTCACCACTGGGTCCCTCTGGGCAGGGATGAATATCCAGAGCGTGGATTTCACAGTGCTGCTCCTGGCAAATTGCTCTGGCCATGTACCCGGGACAGGGCAACAGTACCAAGCTCACTAGGTCCTGTGCTACTCAGAATGGATCCAGCTGAGGGAGGTTGCTGCCCCACCGAATAGTCGGCGTGGCGGGCTCAGCTTAGCGTGGTGGGATTTCTATGGCGCTGCCCTCACCCTGTCCTGTCACATGGCCTGAGCCTCCCTTCAGCGGTAACCAAGTCCCGAACTATTTAATTGCTTTTCCTTGTGTTCCTTAGGTGTGGTGAAATCATCAGCTAATAACCGCAAATAACTACATGCTGTTTTGCTTCAGTGTAACATAATAAACACAGAAAAAACAGATGCATCCTCTCGTTTGTAGCATGGAAAAGGCGCGTGTGATGCACAGGAGCTGTGGCTGGTTACAGTGCACAGTTACTGGTGGTACTGGGAGGTTTACCAAAACCAGCTCAAGCTCCCACCCAGGCATCTATCACACTCACAGTAATCAGGCTCCTTGGGTGGTGCGAAGGGAAGATTTTCACTTGACCATGAAACAACTTTGTAAACAGGTAAAAATGCAGACTTCTCCTTCATTCAAGATGTAGTTCCCTCACCCATCTGATCTGTTTGGCAGAGGATGCTGAAATCCCACAGTTGAGAAGATGAACTCTTGTGGGAGAGGGAGGATGGGGCAGGCTGCTTTATTTGATTCGTTATTTTATCCCGCTTGGGGAGAAGAGGAAGCATATTGCACAGCATCATCAAGTATTGTAAGAAAAGAACAAAACTTGTAAAAAATATTTATAGTCTCAAATCCCTTCGAGGCAGTACAAGTAAAGTTAACACTCTGAAAAGCTTAAAATAATTTCCCCTTTTTATTTACTTGCCTTAATGCACATTAAAAGCACTATTTGCCATGATGATAGTTAGTTGTAACAACATGCTCAGCATTGCCATAGACACCCTGGGCTGGCAGGGGCTTGACAACACTGGCCGATGATTTAAGGCTTTTGTATTCCCTGCGATGGAGAGAGAGGCATAGCAAAAGCAAAGCGTGTGAAACAAAACAAACTCAGGCTTAAGTAAGGAGGGAATTTTTTAAAAAACCAGTTACAAAGGGGACACACATGAAATTTTAAAGATCTTTATGATGTGAGTCGTTTAGGATTACATGAGCCTTTTCTTTTTGTTTATCTGAGATTTCAAAGGATGGCAGGAAGCTTTCCCAACAGAGCACAGATCAGATGGCATCTTGAGATTGAGGATACCTGAGCTGAATTCCCAGTTTTCCAGCAGCCTCGCTGCACAATCCTATCTGGCTTTCCTTGGACCTCACTGTGCCTCTGCAAAATAGCAACATTCACGTACTTAGGAGGCAAACCAAACACACTACTTACTCAATCAGTAAATACATGGTGCTATACATACTGTATGTGTTCTTAAGGATAACTTTGATTCTGTGAAGAGAAACCTAAGGGAAACATCAATACCTAAAGGTAGCAGGAAGAGATTTCCTGTGAAGCACCACCAGTGAGTGGGACCAAAGCCCTCGTACCAAGCTTCATGGTTTTCAAACAGCCAGTGGGACATCAGGAAGGTCTGGGTGATATGACAAATCTGTGACATAGCATGAGTAGTATGAGAGTGCCTGTGACAGGTTAAATCAGCCAAGTGCCATGGAGTTATCTTTGTGTCTGACCTAAACCAGAACAGTGCAAACACATAGAAAATGCTGAGAAAGGAGAAAAGGAGTGAGAGGGAGCTCATGGAGGAGGAAATTTATCCCCTCAGCTAATAAAATCCAAGTGCTTTGCCAGTCATGTTGCTGGAGGAAAAAAGCATCCCCACAAGCAAAACTTGACCTTGTAGGGACAAGTGAACACTTTCCTGATTCAAAATATTACCTAAACACTGTAAAAACACATATGTACTTAAATTCAGTTGATCAACTTCGTTGAGTGGACTCAGACCTTCCAATGGGGCCAGCTTTGGGAAGGAACAAGGAATAGAAAATAAATGAAGGATCACAGGCAGAGAGATAAGAGGAAATTTAACTTGAAAAATTTCAGTCACTGCGGTGACAAAGCAGAAACTTATCCAGAGGAAGGTGCATTTGCAAGGCATCCCTGTATGAATACAAATCAATGTTAGGATAAAAAAATCCAAGAGTCCAGTACTGTGTGACAGCATCACCAAACCACTCTGAGACAAGGGCTACAAACATACCAAGACAATTTGAAATGACAGGGAGTGTTTTACAGAAATAGTTAACCTAGCCGTTGAGGCATTTAAGACTAATAATTTTCTTGCTAGAAAGTCTGAGCCAAGCAGTCTTCCTGCCCCTGCCCGGAGCATGAGCAGTGGAGAGTCTCAGCGAGGTGAGCAAGGAGGGGGAGGTCATCTCAGGTATCCCAGGGCTGCCCAGAGAGGGGACTAGAGACCTTGTAGAGGATTTGGGGAAGCTTCTAGGAAATCCTTCCAGCAGGGTCCAGAAGAAAACCCTCCCTTGCACCCACTCTTCCTGCTGGAAGGCTGTTTGCGTTATTGGTGATTGAATTGAAGCTGCTTGAGCTCCTTTGCTGTAGAGCTGTGAGCATATGTATGGATACAGCCCTCAGAGGTGTTGCTTTACACTGAAAGAGTAGGGGCCTGCTTCTATTTGCTGTTTAAAACACCTAGTGATGGGTAGAAGGCGGTGAGGGTACAGTCCAGATGGGAACATGCTTGGAGCAGTGATGTTTCTACCCCATGCTAGGTGCCAGGGTGGTCAGTTCTGTGAGAGCCAGAGAGGAGCAGGGGAGCCCTGGTAGATTTTCAAGTCACCTTCCTAATGAAACAGAAGGTACCACAAGGCTTGTAATGGCACAATGTGTGATGAGAAAGGATTGCTGCCTACAGAAGATCATACTGAGGTAAGACAAGTGAATTATAATGTCTGAATTGGCACAAGGAGCCAGTGGTCCCTGGAAGAATAGAACAGCCACCAAATTCAAAAGCCCGTCCATCAGGCCTGGCACTCAGGTGTCTCATAAAAGCACAGGTGTGACTCATGCTGCAAACCAAACCAAACAAGCCCCCAGACCTATTCTAACCCTCTCAGTTTTCAACATGGTAAAAACCTCTCTTCTTTCTTTCATTACATAATCCTGCTTTAGGGAAAGGCGATGTTAGAGAAGATGCCTTTTCTTCTTCACCTTTGCTAAAGCTAATACTGAGTTAATGAATATTTCTAATTAGAACACCACTGAGGCTGTTAACCGTATCTGCCATACCAGAGTGCTTCTGGCTTATGCAGCGGGGTAGGTTTGAGCCAGTTCAGTGCATGGTTATACTGGTCAGATTGCACATGGTCGGTGTCAAACAAGCCTAAGATACACAGGAATGATTTTTTTTCCTGGTGAGCCAGCAGCATCCTAGACTGAATCATTTGCTTATTCAGTCGACAGTAGAAACAGCAGCCTCGTCGTACTGCAAGAATATTTTGTATGCTCGCCTTGGAGAGCCCAGGCTTCTGCTTCTGACGTCCCTGGAAGCATTTCCCCAGGAGGAAGCACTGCTGTGGTGTCTCTCTCAAAGGCAGCAACGCAGTGCTTCACCTTCCCCCTGCACAACCACATGGGAGCAGATGAATCAGGGACATGCTGTTGGTGATGCCGGTGCTGCTGATCTCCATCCAGCCTTCCCAGGCTGTCCACAAGGACACCTGGCAGCCGCTAACTGCTGCCATCAGGCAGAGCAGGCTGATCCCCACATCGCACTGAAACTTCCCATTAGCATGGGCCACCAGCAGAGTTTTGCACAGGGTTACAAGCAGAGGCAGAATTTTAGGACAAGAAAGACAATAGCTGTGAAACATTGGAGCTAACATCTGGATTACTGTCCCACCCTCCATCAAGGCAGCAATTACCCCTACCTGTTGGAAATCAGCAGTTCTTTACTCTCATTGCTCTGTTGCAAACCAGTTTGAGCTTAGGAAGATGGCAGCACTTTAGTAAATTACAGTAGTTCGATGCAAAGTCCCCAACCCAGTTGTCATCTTCTAGTGATGGATATGCAGAGGCTCGAGCACGCCTTTGACGTGGGTGGTGCCCAAAAGCTGGTGCTGTGAAAGTTTGCAGCCCCTCTGAGCAAGCACCTGGAACAACTTCTAACCTTCGTGCTCCTAACTGAGCATCACCATCAATACTTTACTACAGTCGGCATTTGCCAGATCATTTCAGCCCGGGAAAGGGCTGTCCAGCCACAGCACTTCCTGCTACCTGTCAGGCCCTTTTTGACCTTGCCTGTGGCCAGCCCTGCTTTGTTGCTAGTTAATCCCAACTCCCCACTGTTGCACCTCTGAGGATGCTGCTTGCCTGCAGTGCTCTGTGCAGCATGACCAAGGGCTCGGGGAAGGGGAAGAGGTTTGGGACTGCGGTTTCCCCAACAACAGGAGGGGAACAGCCAGAGCCAGGAGTGACAAGTCATGAGAGAATTTTCTAATTGCCCCGCTGACTGTCCATTATGTGCCTGCAGAAGCAGAAGAAAGCAGGGATAAAGAGAGTCTCTTTATCAAAGAAACAAACATTTCTTCCTCTCTTCCCCTGTATTTCCAGCTGCTGGAAACCCCTGCCCAGCAGTCTACTGCTTCCCAGTTTTGTAGGCTGTAGTAAAAGCCAGATCTCCAGGTCTTACTGAAAAGAATTAAAGAATTGCATGAGCAGTAACAATGTAAGAATTTATTAAGAAGCAAGTAGAAAAAAAGAGATCAAAGCAAAAAAACAAAGAGCAAGAACGATACAGGACTGAATGAAGATCGCATTAACACTTTTTATAAGCCACTGCATCAGGAGAAACTAACCTCTACTGTTTGCTGAACAAAGGACAACTATACTGAGCAAGGTGGGATGTGAAATATGGGATAGAGAATAGTAAACTGGGGGGGGGGGGGGGGGGGGAGGGGGAGAAGTTATCAGGTGCTGCAGACCCTTACACAACACACTGCATACTGCCATCACCTCTGGCACGTAGCTCATTCTGCATTTACACTTTGTTTACTGTTGACTGCAACTGCGATCTGCTTGAATCTGTAACAGTCCTGCAGGAGACAGCACATCCATCTCACCGAGTCATCTTCAGCACCACAAAACCTTGTTCCTATAGCTAAAACCATTCTCTCGGATGTACCCACCCATGCCTTTAGCTGTCTTGCATTGGCCCCAGGTGTCTTAAGTTACTATCATTTTTCCCTTCAGCTAAATAGATAATGCCTGCCCCAAGACTAGTTAAGGTTTGCATAATCATCCATTCGTATTGGCTTAGGGCGTTGGTTCACCTATTTTGTCCCACTGCCCGGGAGCGGAATGGAAGGTGCCTCAAAGGCACAAACTGGTGCAAGATAGATTGGACAGAGAGAAGGGCTCCAGGGCTAGGGTGTGCGCTGTAGCAAGAGGAAGATAAATCCCAGATTCGCTACGTAACGAAGGCAAGAGCACAGATACGAACACCCTCCTCCGCCAGCTCCATTGGCAAGTCTGATGCCGGGTAATGCGATACGGCTGCACTAAGCCAAGCACCTCTTTGCTTGGAAACGTCACTGTTTCACCGTACGATTCCTCCTGCTCCAGCAGGAAAAGCAACTCACATATGTTCAGGAGAGGCCCTAATTTCTGGTAATGTGCCATCCTCTAGCTGCTTACCATCTTAATGTTCTTCTGTTCTACACTCCCCTGACTAATCCAGAGCGAGAGCTTTCCGAGATACAGGAATGCTTGCAGGCTGACTGCATTTCTTTCAAACACTTCAAACAAATGAAATTATCTACCGGTTTTGCTCAGTTTGTACACCTGCAGTCCAATAAAAATTGCTATGGAGCTACAACAGTGTCAGCAAAACTTCGAGGAGATGCTCAGCTACAGCATCCTCAGGTTCCCTCAGGAGCTCCATTCCCTTCCCAGGCTGCAGTAACCCTCCTCGAGGGAGAAGGAAGATATTTTCCTTGAATAGGAATGGCCTCGAGCGCTCTCAGCACTCGGGCCCTCTCAAGGACCTGCAGACCTGCGAGATCTCTTAGCAAAGTAGTAGCAGTACAGATCACTGCACAGCAGCATTCCCCCTGGGATCCTCTGTGGGTCTAGCACCCCCCCCCCCCCCCCCAATCTCATAAGAATCAATGGCTGAACAAGTAACCGAAGGGAGAAAAGGTGGGCAAACAGGCTTGGTGTGGGAAGTCTAAGAACAGTGTGGACAGATAATACTTTGTGTGATGTGAATCTAGTACATGCAGGTCTGTAGGACATATTTGATCCAGGTTAGATGCACTGAGCGGCTTGATCTTCTGAATGTTCTCGCCCTTGTATTTATGATCTGGTTCTAGACCAGAAATCAGATTTAACAATTGCTGAACCATTTACTGAAGACTGGGAAATTAAAGACCACAAGTAATAAACCCCAAACTATTTGACTGGCGTCAAAGCTTTTTCCCTTATATGATGCAGCAGAGATGGACAGAGATTTATTTCCCCCAGACCCCTTTCATAGTAATTTTGACCATACAAATTAACGTCAGTCAATACCACTCTTTGGCGGTCCAGCAGGAAATACACAGGTGATGAATACCTCAGCTTCACCCTCCTGGAAATTAAAGTAGCTTGGTTCTGATGGAAGGGTGAGAGATCCTTACTTACTCAGGCACAATTACTAAAGCAGTCTCCAGTCTCCCTTCCTGATAGATATTCCAGATCTCTTGCATCAGAAGAAGTGTGTTTCATCAATCACCTTAATTCAGTTCTCTTCCTAACTGCACTCCAGTCCTCACTTCAGGCATGAATTTCTACATGTAATTAATATTATTTTATCAGGATACCAGGAGTAAGACTTACCTTCTCTCTGTTCAACACTGGTGTGCTACCTGGATACTATGAAGCTCACCACCCCAACAAAAACCTATAAATAAGGAAAGGCCCAAATCCAATCACTTTTTCATAATTAAATTTAAGAGCCATTTGTAAAATCACTGGCATATTATCCAGAATTTGCTAGTAAGAAGTCTAAGCAGTGTTTTACCACAGTATGCAAATTCCTACCCCCCCCTTTTACAATACCAAATTTCTAGTTGCTGGCTGCAGGGGGAGACAGGTCCTCAGTATTTCTGGAATATTTTTATTCGAGAAAGGAATTCCAAAGGAGTTAGCAATCCACTCACTGGCAATTCTGCTATGCAAGATGCATCTAGAAATGACTGTTCACCTTTTGTCACACCACGAGAATTCCATTAACAAAGGTGTGACAACAGGTGTTAGCAAGCACTCATACACCGTGCTCGTATCAGAGGGACAACCACTGGTAACTTACATTCATCACGCAGCTGGGCCACGCAGGAAATCATAAAGCGTTCCCAGGAAGGAAACTCATTTTCAGATTTCAAATGGGTCAATAAAAAAGTGTTAAGTAGTTAGCCATCATTATTACAGTATTTCTTTAGGACATGAATTCAAAGTGGAGGGCATGCGCTATGTTGAATACAAGCCCTTGCTGAGATGCAAAGGTCCTGTTCTAGCTTTTACTGCCACCCAAAATACTGCTGAAATATCCACTGTGTTAGAATTATCACCCATGTGTTCTGATCATACTGAAGAAGCCACAGAAAAGACACTGAGGAAAAATGCATACAGTGAATTTATAGTGATGTCACACACCCATGATGAGCAGGCCTACAGAGGCACTTGGACTAGGGAGATGCAGAGGAGAGTCTGCAGAACCTGCTGAAAACGCCAATAAATCATTACAAACACTGCTCTTACACATCACTGTTAAGCAACTCAGTGGTGCTACCTCAAGGAGAACTTACCAATCTCTAAATTCTTCTGTGTGAGGGTAGGGCATATTTTAATAATTTATACGCCCAAAGCACTTTCAATCCGACAGGATCAACAGCAATCCCTTTATGTTAAGGCAGCTTGCACCTAAATGAAATACTGCTTTTTGAAATTGAAGTCATTAAGGAGTTAGTGGTTGTGCCATGATCATATGATTCCACACGTTTTTGCCTTTCAAGATCTCAGGACAGTCAGGATTGTAATCAGAAAGATTGCTTCTCCTAGAGCACATGTGCATGTTAAAAACTCTTAATAACCAAATGTTAGTTTTTAAATGACTGAACTGCTAAGTAACCACCTTAAGAGACCAGTAGATCTTTGTTAAGTTATTGGACAATGTGTTTTCCTTTTTTATTTTTTTTTTATTTTTTTTTGTTCTTAGTTTTTGTTTGTTGTTGCTGGTTTTTTGTTTGTTTTTAATACAATTAAGGATGTGCCGTTTACACCCCACAAGAAAAAGCAGAAAGAGTCCTTATGGAAAAAAACAAATATATTGAACACATACCAATTAAATGGTACAGATATGGGACTGGCTTCGATTTCAAAATTTAAGTAGAAATAAAAAAGATTTAATGCAACAGCTGTTCAATTTCCAAGTCTAAATAGGCACTGTAAAAAGACATTTCCGCTTTCTCCAGCACACATTCCTGTCTAAATGCTCCCACTGTAATCAACTCCTAGGTTCCCAATCAAAAAAAAAAAAAAAAAATCAATCACTGGGAACATAACCTTAGAGTAAAAGTTAATATCCATCCACCCACCCTCTTACAAAAAAAGCAAACAACCCCCCCGTCCCCCAAATACAACCTTTCAATGCTGCTGTTTTGACTGGAGCAGAATTGGAGAATTTATAAAGGTTCAAAAGCACCCAAGGCAAGTAGTACAATATAATTTGTTCACTAACTTGTATTGGAAAGGAGATTAAAAACATTGAGATCTGCATCTTGGTACATAAAACTGTTGTCCTGAATAAAGAGTAATCTTTCAGAAAAGTTTTACAACTTGGTGGAAGTCCAGGACCCAGCTTTAGGCATCATTAATTGATGGGGTTTAATTCTGACTTGGTTATAACCACTTTTATATACTGTACATCTACCCTAGTTGGATCAGTGTCTGGAACTGCTCACTGGTGTCCCTTTGAACAACTGTAAACTAAACCATAGTATGCAACTCCATAGGAAGCTAGAGATCAGGTGAATATACAGCCAGTTATATCTCCCCTGCTTCACGCTCTTCTGAGCTCCTCGGGTCTTCCGATCGGCCATTAGCACTTTCATAAGAACGTTTCTTGTCTTTGAAATCTCGCGGTGACCTCTCTCTTGAGCTTCTATCTTTATCACGTGATGTTCTATCACGATCTCTTGAGCGTTCTTTGTCTCTGGAAGACCTTTCTTTTGAGGATCTGAAAAGTGCAGTAAATTTGAGAATTCAAGTTAGTCACGAAGCTGTAGCTATTAGACAGCATTTTGATTTTGTATTTTCCTTGTTTTTCCAACGAACTTTAGATTTATATATATAGGAGTGTATGAGAAGACGTCAGAAATCATTCTACTTTTCTCCCTTTCCTACTTCCAATTTCAAAAGACAAGTATTGACAGAGGCAGATTTTAATCTACATTTATTACAGAGCCCGGGTTAAGGTCAATGTGCTTCACTCTTATTTTCAACCTCCACCCTCAAGCTTGCATTAACAGAAGTTTAACTGAAATTCCTCATCTACAGTCTCTACCTTAAGAAGAATGTCTAGCCTATCTCAGACATATAAATTACAAACTTTAAAAATGTGTTTAAAAATGGGAGTTTGATTAAAAGCAGGGGGACATGAACTTTTGTCATTCTGGAATGAGATTATTACATGACAAATAAAAAACAAATCTGGAATCTGTGCTACAATTAGGTTTTGTTAGAAGAATTATACCATGTGTGATTCTGCAATGTTAGGGTGGTGTTATTTTAAGATATTTTACTCTGATGGCATCTCCAAAACCTTTACAATGGAGCCAGAACAGAGCTGTTCTGTTAAACAATCCTCATAGTTTTAAATTAAATGAGCTGCCTCCATTGGAAAAAAACTGGATTAGACATCCTCCTCTATATTCCCTCAGAGAGTACACCTAAGCCTGTTGTTGAAAAATGTCACATATTCATTTTAAGATGTACTGCAATTGTAAGAGAATCTGATACACACTTTCACAGAAAAATCTTAACAGCATGCTGTAAAGCTAGCCACTAATTTCTTAGTCAAAAAATGTGGTGTACTGGACAGTGAGACTGTACTGTTTCCACTTACAGAAAGTCACTATCATCACGTCAAAGCTTCAAAACTAAAGTCTGCAAAATGCTCTGCACCGATTTCCTTTTCTAAGCTTACAAAGTGACCTTTCATTTTAGTTCCTCAGCTGGCAAGATTACTTTCCCTACAATGTAGTGTTTTGCAAGACAGTATTTGTGGACACTGGGATCCACAGGCATTACTCCTATTCCACAAACTACATGTCAAACAAGAAGAGGAGCTCCATGCCAAATGACACATTAATACTGGAGTTAGTACAGTTGTTTCACAAGTATTTTGCACTGCAAGTCCCCTACAGAAGTAACAATGCTTCCAAACTGACTGACTCAGGCTAACTCTAGTAATTAATCCTAGAACAGGTAGACAGATAGGATGTGATGCCATCCATGGCTTTGGCTTTTCATTCAACGCATTTTTGGGGAATGCAAGATGCATTCGTCCAGCTGTCCCATCCCTCTACAGGCGAGTCTCTCATCAGCTGACAAGAAGGAAGACTGGCTTTAATGAATCACAGCATACAGACGTGAAAGTTTATACAATTGCTGCAGCAAGCAGTATTACAACCAAAAAACTTGGAACTAAAATACCATTTCTGCCTTTCTCACGGGCAAGGTATAGCCTTTAGAATCAGAACCTCTACTAGACTTACATTATCTAGAATGCTTGGAAACCATTACTTCCTCACTGATCAAGTGGATTCTTCAGCAGAAACCACCCCCTTCACCAGGTATGCAGGCAGCATCCACACTATTACATTCACCAACTATGAACTGTGTTATAATATGTGATACTGGTTCCAGGACAGTATCTGTGGATGCCTGCACTGGGCCTGAGGACAAAAAACCCCTTAAGTAGCCTTGCACAAAAATCCTAGGGCAGCCTTGGCAGTCAGGGAAAATCCTAGATCAGCCAGTCAGATCTAGGAAGGCAGGGAAAGATGTAGCTACAGTTTCAAACCTTCCAAGGGGTAAGATGTTTGACTAAATGGGCCTGTGCTTTTCCTGGCTTTTAACCTGAAAGAAAAAAAGATTAAAAAAAAAAAGGAATTTGAAAAGAAAAAAAAAAGAAAATGAAGTCTGTACTTCTCTACCACTGCAGAGAATGAGCATAGGGCTAGAATATTCTGTCGTCAACCAGGATCTGAAGGATATTAAAAAAAATTGTCTAAATGCTAAAAGTGGGATCTATCTCATCCAGCTTTAAATGTCTAGCTTAGATGTCTACATTGCAATCAGCCAGACTTCCTTAACAGTCAGCAGAAGAAACAGACACTTTAAGACATGATTTGTCTCATCTTAAAATAGACACAAAATTATGTCAGATGAGTCTGTAATGAGACTCACGAGATTTACATCTGACCTAGTCATCTAAAGCCAGGTGAAATGAAGCCCCATGTTATGACTTCAGGTACTCTATTCATCCATACAATGTCTGTATGGGAGTACATTAGCCCTTGTCACATGAATTCTTGCAAGCAGGCTCAAGCATACTGACACAACCATTTCTAAATTTACCCACATTTAGGTCTGCTGATCTTATCACTGATAAGATCACTTATCACTTATGATTATCTTATCACTGAGTATGCATCTCAACATCTAACTGCAAATATTCACTTTCCCACTGCAAATCAAAGAATGAATTTTGTATTTAGTTTCTAATGAGATGAAGGATGATTCATTTTAGTTATTTGGAACCTAGAGCTAACAGTGAGGAAAAGCAGGACTTCATTTAGACCTACTCTTGATGAGCCAGTAATCCAAGCCTGGGCAGACCTAGGGTTCCTATTACCTTAGGCACAGTGCTGTTATTACCACATGCATTCCCATTATCTTGGATTTTCTACTATTGCCAGATACTTTGTATATGTTCAGTTGTTGTGCCCACAGAGTGTGGGGGTCTGCTCCTTATATTGATGAATTTGAAACGAGATCCCAGCCGTTAAGAGATTTAAATCTATCCACCTGTTCATAGGGTGAATGATGATACAGATTAAAGAAAACATGTTTGTCAGACAAATTTATGTATTTGTAGAATTCTTCTCAGATATAGCACACAATAAACATCCCTTTACTTTCAGAATGATGAGTATCTGAGAGGTGGCAGCTTTTCATTTTATGTGAAAGGCTCTTCGAAAAATACTTTCTGAAGAGGGGTAGACAGGAAAACAAGACGGAACTGCATGGTTTGCTGCAAACAATAACACCCAGCACATGTTCGCCTATGATAATGTTGTTATACAGAACAAAATGGGAAAATGACTTCCACAAGAAGCACATCAAGAATTTCTCCAGTAAGGAGTTTAATTGCCTAGTATGCTTACATGTTGAAGCCATAATGGATGCTATTAAAACTGAAAAAATCCCCAGACACATAAATAGCTTTTACAGCAGGATTCAGCAGCCTACAGTAACTGTATTTTATGGTACTTTAACCAAGCTTCCCCCCCGCCCAATCACACTGAAGGCTTTAGGTTAATATATGACGACGCAACTCTTCCCACATGGCAACCACCACTCCATACTTCCCTTAAGGCCCTAGAATTAGTGGCACTATGGGCTGCCACTGCTGCAGCTTTCAGCTGTTTTTCTGTTGCTTCTGGTGTCATACTCTGCTCTTCTGCAAGAGTTTGGCAGAAGCACCATGTTCCCCAGATCTGAGGCTACGACTCCTTCCTGAAGAATTTAACTTGCTGGAGCGTGTCCTTTATTTTCCAGAGTATTCTTGGCCAGAATTCCTTTGACAACTGAATGTTTTGAGATTAAGGAAGACATGCTTGAATAGAAGTATTTCACATCAGGATTTTAAGAAATTCCTCAAAAAAAACCCCAAACTCCGAACTTTTAAAAATAGGATTTGGCAACAAGTACTTCCCTGGACTAGAAAAAGAGTTCTTAGGAGACAAGGAAGTATAATATATTTGAGCCTGCAAGTTCAGGTTTATTCTGGATGCTGGCATCATCAGTGGTATGGTATTCAACAGAAAGGCTTCTCCCACATTGATGTGAAAAGCAGCTCTAAATGGCTAGAAGAGCATCTCTAAAAAGGAGGTATCCAGCCTGGCTGCAAGTTCAATAGCTATCCTGGTCCCAGCGCAGCAAGATCAGAGCTCTAAGGGTTCTCTGGTCTCTTGAAAACACAATACATGTACTTTAAGAGCAAAAATTTTGCTTGACCTCAGAGAAGTAAGAGGTATTAGCTGCAATTTTTTCCCTCAAGTTAACAGTAATGCAAAACTCTTATTTGTACCAAGGATTCTTCCAACCCAGGTGAGTCTCATTCCTTCAGAGCAGAAAATGACATCAGGAGAAATATTTCCAGTACTGAATATCGTAAGGTTGAAATCTTGTGCCCCGAAGTACATTATATTTTTTAATTCATCCACACAAAACAAAGCTTGAAGGGCTTATCCTTTGATAGCATCTTGCAAAAGGACACTGACTTCATCTTCAGATCACCTCGTGCTTTTTCAATTCACCTTTGGCAGCTGAGTCTGACGGGTTTACTGTTGTATGGATAGCACCAATGGCGCACACCGTTTCCTTGTTCTTACATATTCCTCTGCCAACATACAGAAGACAATGCATCATTTGTATTGTGTGTATCATATTGGAGAGTTTGAACAACTACAATGAGAATCCTGGAACAATCAGTGTAGTTTTCTCTGAAGGACTGAAATTGAGTCTTGCAAGGCTGGACTTCAAAGTTGAAGAATTAAAGGCAATTTGAGCATATGTTCTGTACACTGGTTCATCCAAGTTAACAAATGTGTTGATTCAAAGGAAAAAATATTTTAAGACTGAAAAACTACAGGTTTGAAGATTTGCTAATCTGCCATTGTGAATGCCTTGAAGAGGCATGCTCTTTAGGATAACTGTGATGACAGGCTACAACCAAGATGGAAATTGCTGAGTCCGAAATGTTGACTTTAGAACATTAAAGAACACCCTGAAGAATTTTAAATACCAGACACTACTGATTGTATCAACTAGAGTGCTGGACATTTAAGTTTTATCCATCTGCAATGGAAAGGAGGAAACAAAAGACCTGGACCAGCCCTATCTTCTCTGCTCTGTTACAGACCACAATGGGACTAGAGTCACCTACCTACTCCAGGAAGAAAAAAGCCCATTTTTAGGGCAAAGAGCCCAGGAGACACTTGAACACTTTCAACACATATTTCTCCATCCTTGGTAATTTAAATCCTAAAATTGTTTGAATTATAAAACCCTGCATGTGCAGCCACTTCAAAACCAGATCTTTTCTCTTCTTGCAAGTCGACAGTCTGCCAGGGTTTTAAGACCTGCACTCAACTCTGTGCCACGGTGGCTGACCTGTACAAGAAAGGAATCCTGGTTATGAGCAGACCTCCCTACCAGATGCCTCGTTGTGCAATTCTAAACACTCTTCTAAATTATGCTTATCTCACTCATCTAAAATAAGCCAGCAAATCCTCAGGAGCAGACAGCAATCGAGTCATTCAAAAGCAACAGCCCCAGACTGCTCTCTGCACTATTCCTTCATTGAGGGGTTGAGTCACTTTCCTTGCAAAGCAACACCTTCAGATGCAACGCAACAAGTTTATTTTCAGGCATATCTAAACTTGTTTTCATCTGGCACAGTACACAACAAGAGTCCAAGGGAAAAACCAAATGGATAACAGTAAGACTGCTGATATCTCTGGGTTCAAATGGAGATCAACTGTTCCACTTTCTACACTGCAGGAAGCTGGTAGTATTATCAACTTGTATACCTTCTTATCACTCCTCCAAAACAGAAATAATACATAACCCTATTATTTCTATTAAAAAAAAAATCACTAATGTATGTCAAATCATAAACATGCTAAAGGTGTAACTGCAATCTGAGACAGTCTGAAAATTTGTTTAAGTTACCAAGTGCTAAATGCAAACTTAATTTAGTGCGAAAATTCTCATCATGCATCTAGGAAAAGCCATTTATTTCTAGGCCAATGTTTACCTCTTTTTGGAGCTGCGTTCTCGGCTTCTCTCCCTGGAACTATGCCTGCTTCTATGATGGCTGCGACTCCGGCTGCGGCTGTTAGAGCGAGACCTGTGACGATGGCGTTTCTCACGGGATTTGGAGCGAGTTCTTCTCTTTCGTTCCCGGGAGGCTGAGCGAGACCGATGTCTGCGGCGATCTCGGGACCTAGATCTAGGAACAGAAAGGACTTTAACCAGACACTGCATTCACCTAGCTTCTCTATCAGTGTACTTTGAATACTATGGACTCTATGCATAAGCAAATCTGTACAGAGAATGGCCTGCAGTGTTCAAAGCTATTGCATTGTCCTATGACAGGCAAACAGAGAGGGGAAAGCAACATCAGAAATCCTACAAACTCCTTTGTGTGACTAATGCAGACAACTTTACAGTTAATTCATGACTGCATATATGGTTAGAGCATAGCCAATTTAGGCTTCTGAAAGGAATTAAAAATATGGAAAGAAATCTACCTTTTAAAATTTTCAAATCTTATCTTTATGAGGCAAAGTTGTAGAACTTTGTGATGCAGTGATAGGAATCATCTGCCAGAACCTATGTATTATGATGTTCTGAGAAAGCAGGACTATATCCTCCCCCATAGCTACTACAATAAACAAATTAATGATTTGCTTTCTTTCTCCCCTTTTTTTCAAAATCACTTTGCAATAATACCTCACTGGTGACCTTCAACCATGTAGGTTAGGAAGAAAACTCATAGTATTGATGGGTCATCTGTTGAGAATCAACCTGGTGCTTAGGATTTTAAAAACATGGGTTTTCACCAAAAGGTATGAACCACAAGCTTCTGTTCTGAAGAAAGAGCAATTCTCTGTGTTCTAAGCGTTATTTGGGGCAAAAAGTTGCATTGTAGTAGCCACAAAACAGATGTACATGTATAAGCTCAGTAGCATGGTGACAAATACTGTATAAACACACAGAGAGATGACTATGTAACAGAATGCTTTGTCTGTAAAGATCAACATCTTAAACTAATAGTGCTAGACAAACTTAAAATGTTTCAGCTTGTGAAAGGCCAGCCTCACTGACGGTATTCCTTGTCTGCAGATATATATACCTTTTGGTATGCTTGCTGTGGGATCTCGACCTGAAATAAATGAAAAATAGTATATAAATTTTTCTTACAGAATCTTATGATCAAATAAAGTAAATTTAGTAATAATAATCAAAACTGGCTGACCTATTATTGTATTTCTTATTTTACTAGCAATTTTTTAAAGGCCTTTTATTTGATGTTAACATCTTTGTAACTTATTTACCAGGAAACATATCCCTCTGACAACTGTTTTGTGTGTTTGGTTGGTTGGTTGTTTTTTTTTTTTTTTTTCTTATTTTTGAGCCTACCATACTACAAACCCAAAAGAATATCTAATCTGCTTTTTTTATTCCCACCCCTCCCACAGAAAAAGCTTACAGTTCAAGTCAGTACTCCCTTATTTCTTGTCAGGCACATATTATCAGACTGTAACCGGCTTCAAAGTTTATACTGTTAACCTCTGAAGCTGACATGTCAAGCGAACTGCAGTTCACGTTCCATTCCACTCTAGCCCCACAAGGCCTGGAAGCAACTACTTCTTAGAAGAATGAGGAGTTACTTCCCTCAGTCACACATTCAACCACCTCCAATAAGGAAGATTTCTAACACCTATGAAGAAAATATCTAACAGATGTTAGAAACTCACATGTGTATAAGCTGACATCTGTCAGGTCTCACAACAAGGTACACACCTGAAAATTATCTCATTTACAGGCCATTTGTTCAAATATGTAGACACACTTCTATCTGTAGTTTTTACAAAGGCTTTCTATGAAAACAATTCAAGTTTTAAGAGTTACACATGAAATCCACCCTAAATCCTTGAAAGTTTCCAAGGAATGCAGACTATTGTGATTCTGCAGATTTAAAACTGTGTACAAACTACAGAGTTTTCCCATTAAACTTAAATAGGTCATTATGTATATGCAATTAAAATAGATCCCTACCTCCTTAGTTTCTCCCTTTCTTCTCTTTCCCTCTCCTCTCTACGTTTCAGACGTTCCTGATTTCGTTTCTCCTGTTTATCAGCCACAATCCTCTAAAAGCAAAGGAATATATTCATTAAGTTACATTTCAAAATTTCTCAGATAAAGGTGCTATAAAAATAATCTAGACAGTTAATATTCAGTTCCTTCCCTCACGTATATTCCCTTTCCCTTGTGTATATTATTCCCTCTCTCTTCCTCAGTATATATATATTTTTTTTTCTCCAAGAAACAGAAGTTATTGCAGAAGAGCTGCAGCAAATAGATGGGTGTTACACGAAGACCTGAAATATGTAGAGCTATATTAAGTTTTCCACAAAGGGGAATTCAGAGCAGTAAGTCATGCCTTTAATGTGAGAGTTTCCATGCCAATCCTATCGTATTTTGGCCACTGGGAAAGGTAGAAAGGAATCAGAACTGGGAGAGTTAATTCTTTTATTAACTCCTTCAGCTATGCTGTGACATAAAGAAATCCTTAGTCTTAAAGGACTTGGTTGTGCTGATACCTAGTTTTGAGGCTACTTGTTTCTGTATTGTGAACATGAGACACATAATTAGAGAGGATGTTTCAGCTGATAGCCCCCAGGTTGAACTCACTACTACTGGGGACAAGGCACGCTCAGTAGAGGGCCCTCAGATGTGGAACTCACAACTGGAGATCTGGCCAAACCCAAGTCTCGCCACCTTCTGGACATGATGCAAGAAATTCAACTCTTTGTAAAGACCTTCTTCTGAGATGTGGAATTGCCCCAGCAGCATCTTGATTAGATCTCTGAGGAGAGCTCTGAGGAAGGAGGGGATAGTTATTGTTTTCTTTTTTTGTTAGCGAAGTACTTAAAAATATTATTTTATTGATGCTTTGGGAATGTGAAATAATTATCCATGCATTTTTTTTTCCGAATGGTGTAAATAATCAGTTAATTTCAACCCTTTATGTCAAATTATGTCAATACTTCCTTTTACAATATCAGTAATTTAACTCCAAGCAAGGTTGCTTGTTCAAGTGACTCTTTGCATAATTTCACGGAGGGATGAGAGGAAGCACACATGATCTATTCTAGGCATCTAAGGTTTAAGTTACAGCAGCTATATTTAGGAGCCTAAATTACCAATATAGTCAACGGAAAGAGTTGGGCTTTCCAAAGGGTAAGTCACAGTATCCATGCAAGACAGCTGGAATATTATGAAATATAAACCAAGCCAATTTACTCAATCTCAGTAGCAGCATTTTCTGCTTTTAGGTCTTCAACTCATTTACCTATTGTCTTTAGTGATTTCTACAGTTAAATGCTTAACTGAGCCTTGAACTCCATAATTTGCATTTTAAGATCATAAATGGCATCTGCGTCCAAAACCATGCTCTTGAACACCAGAAGTTTAGAATATAATTCCAGTAAGTCTTTCTTCCAGCACATGATTTCTGGTCAAGATAGTGTTGTTTAGGATAATATTCCAACTGGATTTCAAATCTTCAAGCTATAGAGAACATGCAACCTCCCTGCAACAATTATTTTAATAGCTAGGCTGACTTCAGGATATACATCTTTTTGTATGCTGACTTCAAATAGCTACAGCCTTGAGTTGTTCAAACTTATTTATTTCATCTATTGTCAAGTTAAGCTTAAAAGCCTCCAAAAATTACTTAAAAGAAAAAAGAAATCTTCTTTAGTTGTTGGTACCTATAGAATGAAAGTCACCTCCTAATCTTTGTCTGGATAAAATAAACAAATTGAATTTTAGTCTTTCACCATACAGCAGGCTATTTGAGCTCCAAGCAATTCTGTAGATCTTTTTTGAAAACTTAGCCATGTATTATCATCCTCCTTCTGTATTAGTACCAAAAATGAGGATTTCAACACTATTAACGCTTTAACTACCCTATTAACACTTTATCCTAGTTAAATAAAATATCACTCACTCAGACCCACTACATGTTCTTGTATTTTCAAGAGTCTCTAATACTTTTAGCTAATCACCTGGCTAAAAGTAAAAGTTCATTTGGCTATCTCTTATGACTGCTAAATGTTTCAACATCACTGTTGTTCAAAATACAGTTCTCCATTTTACAAGCAGAACTGCACTCTTTGTTCCCAAGATGCATTACTCTGAACATGTGTTTTAATAGACCTCAGTGCAAAAGAGGTCATCTTATCAAATTATCCAGATAACTGATATTAAATTAGAATGTTTAGTGTTTTGTAGACTAATGAAATCCCAAATTTTAAAGTAATATGAAAAAAATCCACACGCCCAGAAAGAAATATTCCATTAAGGTTGCCTGGCAAATAATTAAGTAGGAGCATACATATATACACGCACAAAAACGTAAGAATGATTTACCCTGAGTTCCTCAAGCTTCTCTCTTATTTCAATAAATCCTAAATGTAGTTTTCCTCCAAAGTGGTCAGCAAGTCGTCGGTCATTGTCATGAAGACCAAGATAAGCTGAGCACACTTCACAAACCCGTAGCTTCTGCTGCTGAAAGCTGGAGGCAGGCATAGAATTCCTGTATACTTCCTAGAAAAAAACATTTGCTGTTACTTCTCAGTGCACAGAAATACAAAGACAACACTTTACCAAAGATATACTATAAATGGATAAGTGAATTAAATGTACACCAGCACACCCTTTAGTTAATTCACACTATTCATGAATCAACTGTCTTGTTAAGATATGAGGCAAGTTCCCGATTTTGAAGATTGAACATATTTAAATGCAAAACAGTTGCTGATGTCCTGCAAGTTAAACAAAGTGGGGTGATTATTACCTTTATTTAAGATCATACTACTTAGAAGGATGAACAACTTTTTCACATGTAACAAATACATGTTAACACTACAATTACTATGTTAACGTATTATGAAAATATTATACCAGTTTTAATTCTGAACACAGTTTAAAACAGTAGCTGTTCCTTGAGAAATCTACCTGCATTTTAGACACTAATTAAACAAGTTATCTGAGCAAAATTTATCTACAGACACTCAGATGACAGACAAGCAAGACTGCCAGCAACTCCTCTGGTACCATTAAAACTGCAGATATTTGTTTCTATAAATTTAAGTATCTTGGTGAAATATGATATGGAAAAGCTCTTGGTGAGTTCTGCCACCTGAACATTACAACAAAGACCATTTTGACTTGCCTGATACACAAGCCATTGACTAATCATCTTTCAATGAAGACAACAGTTCACTTCACTGAAGTCTTCCAGTACGAGCCACGTCAGGACACCACGAGGCACTACAGGGTCGCCACAGCAAGAGCCATGAGACCCAAAGTGGTAAGTCAGTCCAACAAACACAGACACAACTGTAGTGTCTACAGATACAACTGACCAATACAGCTAAACTAACATAAATGCATCATCCGTGGAAGTGAGTATAATTTTAGTAGTATAGGAGCATATTTAAAAGGTAGAAACTTTAACTGTACAGGACACCGCAATGCAAATTCTTTACTTTTATATGAAGAAATTAGGTAAGGAGGCGACAGCACACAAGACATCTTGCATTACACAGTTGCCAACCAATTTAATATCGGACCCTGCCCTCTCCATCCCCCAAGCCTTACACAATCAACTTACTTCTGCTTCTCTCTTCTTTACCCGAGCCTTCTCCACTTCATCCATTACTTTTTGAGATTCTTCCACATTCCCATCAGCTCCAAGCTGTTCTACTTTGGCCAGCAGTTTCCCAATTTCTTCATTCAATTCATGAACTCTTTCAGCCTTGAAAGACAAGGAAAGGCTTAACATAGGAAATGCTTTTAATTATAGAAAACAATCTGAACTACTACTGAATTACATGCAAATTTGGGAGGATAGAATTTAAAGAAACATGCGGAGATAACTTCTCCAGGTAAAGTGAAACAGAAGTTGCCTCATGTAAAAACACACAGAGAAAGGCTGAGTTACCAAGTCTATGTACCAACTCCAGAGCAGGATTTTGTTCACAAACTTCTAGTAATTCATACTGCTGTCTATACCACATAGTCTTGCAAAATTAATATTTGTACAACCATTCCTCCTAGCAAGTGCATATATATGCAGAAATTTTTTTTTCAGTTATAAGATCCAGAGAAAAGCACATCAAATTTTGTTTACTTTATGGATGAAGTTTTGATCAAAAAGTGTAGGAATTACTAACATTTATATGGCATGGTATCACAGAGAGTCAAGTTTCCTGAGCTCAAAAATAGCAGAGGTCTCTTCCCTGTGTTCTCCTCTCTGTGCTTTAAAGGTAGTTTTGGGAAGGATAGAGAAAACGTCTTATTTTTTTGTCCCTCATCAGTATGAATTCTCAGATTAGACAGACAGCTTGCCAAAGCCTTAAGTTGGCTCCTTGGAAAAACAGACCTTCAAAGAGACTTCAGTAACTAGTTTTACATGCTTACTTTAGCTGCAACTTCAGCACTGATCTCTTCTTGGGTTTCTGCTAGTCTTTTCTTAGCCACTTCTGTTCTCCTGTCACAGTCCGCAATAAATGACTGCAGGTGGTCCATGGCCTAAAACATCAATAAGAACACTGATCAATGCTGTCAAGAACATGAATATTTTATTAATACTTAATACTTCCCAGGTTTCTTAGGACTTAACTTTTATAAGTTTTTATTTGTGAAACCTTTGTAAAACAATTACCTAGCAGTTTATGGTGACTAATCACATATATGGGTACACAACATTTTAAAAATCATAGTCTACACATTGTCATAGTTATAAGTATTTGCAGGAATTTGGAAATGAATCCATCTTAAGTCTTCTCTAAGTAGTTGTGAGCATTTCTAACATGCATTAAAATTCTTCGAAGGATATTCATGTTTACCTCATCCAGCCAATACATGCAATACTGTAACTTTTTTCATGAGGGTTTTAAGCTAGTAAGCATATTAACAGCATCCCTCCAAACAACAAAAAAAAAACCCCAAACCTTTTTCTCCTAGTGAAGACTAACTTCCTAGTTGGGAGTTCAAAACTCTATTACTCAAACTACAATGTACTGAAACATTAGCATATGATTTGCTATCCCCAATACAAAATTACTTTCTTCAATAAGCATAGAATTCCAGAATATCTTCAAAGCATATACCGCCTTAACATTTGTCTGTTATTTGATAATACTAAGACAGCATCCAGGATTATGATAATTTGTCTCGTGGAAGAATGTTAACAGTTCTACCTAGAGATGACTACCAGGACAAATTAAATACTCGCATATAATTATGAAGAGGTATGTGTCTTTTACGTAACTGTGCAAGGGTTTCTCTGCCTCTTTCTGTAACATTACTTTCCGGAAGTTTTCCTTCTGTGTGTACCAAAACTTGAAACTTTTGTTGCTCAGTTTATCTACCTACGTACACAAATTATACTTTCCCTCCACCCTTAAGCAAAATACATACATCAAGCTCAAAGAAGAAATCTTGATCTTTGGATGCTATTTCATAGTCTGCCCTTAATGCCAAGTCATGCACCTTCAGACATTCTCCAAGGTCCATTCTCTGAAAAGAGACAGAGAGAAAGTGATATAATTTTTCCAGAAGTGTTACGTGGAACGAAGTTAGCATGATTTTCTTTAACAGTCAAATATGCTGAAGCAAATCATCTCCCCGGTGCGAATGAATGGACAGTTTAATAAAGCTAAGACAATACCAGATCTTTAACAAACACGCATGAATCAGGAAATAATAAAAGCAGACAGAATGACCAGCTTATCCTATCATGATGGCTGTTTGCATTACAGAGTATCATTAATGTCCTGCAAAAATGTTGTTTTAATGAAAGTTCAAAAAACTGACTGAAGGGGGACATCCTGTACCGAATTAAAACAGCTTAGGAGAACCAAGTTCCCTGCAAATAACTGGCAATTAAATGGTCAAATGCTTGATCTGAACTGTCTGCACACTATGATATGTGTTCCAGTTGTATTCATTACCTGAAATAGCTACAACCACAGTGCCACTGTAAGTGCTGCTTAAAAACCGTTCTTGAAGTGTGTCAAGAAAGACAGCCAAAAATCAAATCCCAGCAAAACATTTATCAGATGAGTGATAATGAGCTAAGTACTGGACTACGATCAAGAATCAGGGAAGTGAAAGTATAGGTATTTTACCTGTAATCTAAAACCGTTCTTGAATGGGAGGAAGGAAACATGAACTTAAAGTAAGGAGACCACATCACTAATCTTGTGTACAATGCCACTGAGAAGAGAGCCCAGAATCTTATTAGGTAACAAATACTGGCTTTAAATTGAAATTTACATACCACATCACGTAAGAAATTCTATCTGTTCCCTGAAAGTTTGTTTGCTGATCAAGACAGAACAATGGGCACATGACAAAAAAACAACGCCAGAACAAAACAAGCAAACCCCCCCCAAAACAACTTGTAATGGAAACAAAATTGAACAAAACCAAGGTACCCTCTCTGCAAAAGCACAGGCTGATGTAAAATCACTGAAGTGATTATTATGTGCGTCACTTAAAAACAGCACAGTTTCAGTTAAGTCTGCTCTTGGCACTGCTCACTTAATATTAAGAAAAATGAATCTTTTCTTAACATTGAAAGCACATAATGAAAGTTGAACTCAGATGGAAAAAGCTGTTACTGTTGTAGTTTAGTAACAGTTTTAGAACCAAAACTAAAATAATTAATAACTTGTGTTGTGGGTTTTGAAAACTGCTGCAAGTCACTTGGTATCTGAGCCAAATGAGTGCTTATTTTTTTTTTTAAATAAACAATATACTTGTATTTAAGTAGCAATTCAAGCTTCACTAGTAGAAAACACAAACATCAATTGCTTTTGACTTCTCAAATCATCAGTTAGATATTTCAACAAATCCACTGAAGAAATTTTTACAGGAGTTGTTGGTTTATTTCAAGTGTTAGAGACAGAAAAAACATTGTTACAACACAGATTTTTGAACGTAAGTTTTTTTATAAACTGTAGTTATTTAAATACCCTTCAGCCACCATAAATCTGTTTTCTGGAAAACATTTGATTGCAATAGAGAACATCCGATCGCAATGCTAAAGAAAAAGATTAGCTTTTTCTTTTGCAACTACACAGAACCTCAGCAATTTTGTTAACTGATGCAAATCCACAAAGACCTTGAAGCTGAGCAATGTGTTACACATTTATTTCCAAGTCACTAGATGCTGCATTATTTAAACTGCAGCATTCTTTCAGGAAAGTACTTCAGTACTAGGAAAGCAATATGAACAAACATTTTAAAATTATCGGAAAATTAGATACTTAAAAATCCTCCTAAAATTGTGAAAAGCTTGTCTTTATGCTGATTCATCGCTTCTACTGATAAGGTATTTAAGGTTAAACTGTAAAACTCAAGGCCAATCCTGTTTTAAGTGAAGCACTCCAGTTCTAAATGCATAGATAAGGCTAGTGACACACTTTAATAGATCTGAATACAATGACAAAAAGCCTGAAACACATTCACCATAGCATCAGAAAAATGCTATTTTAATATACAATCTACATACCCTTTGAATAAATGAATGAAATAAACTTCTATCACACTCTAAAAAACCTAGAATTCACATGGCACTACCATGACGCACCTCACTTTACATGTGTTTTACACTTCTTTTCCCTCTATTTGGGCTGGATTTGCCCTTCTCAAGACAGTACATTTTCCGATTTCTTTTCTTCTGACTGGGAATTGTAAATCCATAGCCTGAAAGGATGGTAATTACTCTGAGCCAGCATTACTACTGAAAAATTTTCTGTCCTCCCTTTATCACTGCACTGTGCCACCCCATGCTGGCACATCTGCCTGTGCAGTTGAACACAATCTGCGTACTGACTGGGTAAAACGTATCTTAGCAAACCAAAAACAAAGATAATTTTTCAGCAGTGTACCTTTGTCCAGCTTGGCCAGGCAGCCACACAAGCAGATGTGCTGACAATACGTAGGGGGGCAATGTAATAGTGAACTTAAGCAGACGGGATCTCTTACAGTATTAAGATGCCACTTCAGAAACTCTTGAATAACTTCAGTAATATTAGCGGCATTTTTGGGCAACGAGGAGGGTGTTACAGAGGATCTGTTTTTGTTAGACGTCTCTATCAGAAGACAGGAAATTTTGGCTCCCTTTCCCCTCTTTGATCCAACACAGTGCAGCCTTATAAATACTCACGTGGCATAACAGATAGGGAGCAAGAAAAAGCAGGTACAAGAGAAAAGGATTGTTTTTCAATAGCTTTGCTGCTAAAGAAATTATATCATTGTTGGAACTACTCCTTAACACAGCCTGTACTAGTCTTGGCTAATCCTTTGAAAGCACATTCGCAGAAATATTACTACTAAATGTCTTTAAGAGTTCTATTAGCAAATTCCAAGGTAGAGAGACAGTAAAAAAACCATTTTAAACTCTTAAACCAGTTTGCATATATATGCAAAATCAGGCTAAAAAGTACTTCTGCTGGTGTAAGTTATGCAACATTAGGCAAAGACAATTCATCTTAAGGATGATTCATTACTGTCAAAAGTCTATGCTGGATCAGGATTGCTGAGGACCTCAATACACACAGAGCAGCTCATATTATAATTTGGCTCATATGGCTACCTGCAAACTAGAGGGACAGCAGATGGAAACGGACAGAAGATACGGTAAGACACTTTATTTTCATTTTCCACGTGTACACCTTGCCGTTTGGTGCCATACGTGCCCTCCCCCAGAGGCAAAGAACAAGCACTGGTAGTCAGCCATTTGAAGATCAATAACATTCAGAACAGAAGATGGCTATGAGGGAGACTAATATTCAGACATTGAGCTACTAATGAAGGCTTAAAAAGAATGCACATAAACTGTTGATACACTGGCTTTCAGACAGACTTACACTACTTAAAGTGATTTACAGAGCAGTTGTGATGAGTAAAGCAAATAAAGAAAGGTGAGAACATCCAAGTCCCCAGGCTAGAGACAACTAAAGTTTACTGAATATGTGAAGCCATGCCTTGGGGCTTTTTGCAGTTACTGCGCTTTTACTGAAGATTAAAACCAGTAAATCCCTACATATTTGGTGAATCTTTCTTACAAGTGAAAGCTATTGCTGAAGATTAGTCCAGAAAATAGTCTAGGCAACCACATGCAAAGCAGGATATCAGGAGTCCTTTTGCTATTGCTGAGCTCTGCTTAAGAAACTAGTGCCTAACAACTAACAACTTCCTAACCATTTTCTGTAATACTTTTTTTATTTCTCAGTGCTAGATGGGCAATTAAAGCTATTTGATTTCCCAGAGCTGAGGTCCAGACAACTGGTCTTTCATCCCGAACAACCTCATATTGAAATGATGTAGTAATCATTTTTGTCATCTCATCCACAAAATGATAGAATGCCTTTGGTATTAATACAGAAATATTCATTTAGTTTAGCAATGATGCATAGCTCTGCTTCTATCAAATCAGGTACCAAAAAAAAGAGAATCACATGAGTTAAGTATGAATAGACAAGGAAGAGCTGGCTGAGGACTTGGGCAATAGAGAATCTGAAGAGTTTATCTGTAAAATAAATGTGCACTCAGAGTAGCTGACACCAACAACTGAACTGGAGACTAAACTCTGATGTGATGCTGTTTCTGGAACATGAAATTAAGAAGGCTTTCTTTACAGATCTTGAGCTACCTACAGCAAAATTCCCATTTTGGCACTTTTACTACTACACATTCCTTTGATATCAGAGATTAGATTACTGAATGTATTCTATATGGAGTGCAACAAGAGCATAGAAAAGCCAAAGCTACTTAAAACACAGAGGGCTGATGTTGAGCCAGGTGTGACATAGTAGCACACACTATCAGTGCTTCTAAAAACAGCACACATCTTTGGTAGGTTTTGAAAGAAGATATTCTGGGCAGTGTTTATGTAGAGAATTCTTTCTAGCTATAAAGATACCTGTACCAAAGCAGTTCACATTCAGCAAGAGGTTTTTTGTTTGTTTGCTTAGGAAGATCTGACATGACTGAAAAATTTATATTGGAGGAACCAGATCTCTCCCTTGGGTCTGTATGAGAACACCCTTGCTATCGATAAAAAAGAAGCTGCAGAGAGACTCTTTGCTGAGATCTTCCTTATTACGGAACTCACTTTTCATCTGCACTAACAATTTTGTTTCTAACAGACTTCTAGACTTGTGATAAAGCCTGTCCTTTCTTGTAGCCAACACATGTTCAGAAGGGGAGCCTTTAGGATGATACAATAATGCATGCTTTAAGCCCTCTGACTCCACTAATGGGGTTAACTTTTTTAGGACTTCACTAGCAAGAAAGAAATGCTGAACTAAAAGGAGGCAGAAATTAAGTTATTAAAGTCCTTAGCAAACACTGAAAATTCCAGGTGTCTTCAGAAGTATAATACTTCTTTAAAGGCATCTCTCCCTTTAACGATACTCTCAATTACGAAGACTTCAAGTTCTTCAAACAGATCCTCACTGGAAGACAAAGCTAGCATCAGTCTATTTTATTTTAAAATATTTCAGTCTTTATGTAGTATTTGGTCTTATAACCTGACTAAATATTACATTAACACTGACGTTAGATAACCATACAGAGAATAACAAAACACCCCTTCACCTAGATCAATTAAACCCATTAAAACGGAATGTGGTACAGTCACTTTCCTGGCACTAGTCAAAGAAATTAAGAATACGGTAAAAGAGACTGACATGATCATTTGCCGGGACAACAGAACACTTTACAATTCATCACCATTGGGCTGAAGGCTAAAAATTGAGGTAGCTTATGCAAGCCTAATTTGACTTGATTCACAAAGTTGAAGCAGTTCACATGATCAAATCAGTCCTGAACTGAAAAGCTGATACCCTCCAGGAGAATGCCTGATTTTCTTAGCGCAACAGCAAATAATGACACTGGCACACCTAAGTTTTAGGCATGGAAATAGTTCCACTGAGCCAATGGGACTACTAGCAAAGAAATCAACTCCAGATTAAAACACCTTACTAACACCTATCTGCAGATGTGTGAACTAACCAAACTTCTCTTCCACAGTAAAAGGAGATCTAGACAGTACCATCAGTAAGCCTAAATGGATTCATCCCACCTTGAGAGGGACACCTAGTGGCAGATGAATTCAATCTTTCTCTAAGCTCCACTGCCTAGAGCCCTTCTGAATCCAGCACGAGCTTTGACACCTTGCTCCTCAGCTGAAATCTAAATTTAGATGTCTTAATCTGGAACTGAATTCCACCCCTAATAAGCTTAAAGTTAATCCCATATTACAGCATATTGCTAAACCAAGGTCTCAATCAATACGGTTTTAGTCAGCAAGAGTCCTGAAGAGCTGAGTGCAATAAATTCATGAGCACCTAAATATATGCATAACTGCAGGACTGAGCTGACAGAGCATACTTCGAGGTCTGTATAAATAAAATGCAAGAAGCAATGGTCCTGAACAAATACACATCAATACAAATACAGACAAAAGTTAATCCACTGAACAGAAAGGAGTTTCTCAACCATGGTTTGCAAGACCACACACCACATTCACATATTTGTGAATTTTTTTTCAATGGGGAAGCACAATCAAGCTAATAAGAAAGCCAGATTGCTGCAGAAGTGTTGAACTGCTTGGGCTCTTCAAAGATGGCTAGCGGGTTACTATAAACATTCAGGACATTACTACTTTTAACCTCATTAAAAGGTATTCGCTTTAAATCTTCCCATCTTGGCATTTTCATTAGTACTCAGCTATTCATTCGGAAACGTACAAAGATAGAGAAACCACATTCTTATGCATCTTGTAAAATCTGCCAAAGAGAGCACAGAGCTTACATCCAGAGAATGTTGCTTAGTAAGTTTGTACCGTTACAGGGGAGTCATCTGACTCCTACAAATGTAGCTTCAGTCCTAATGTCATAATATAGATAAATATAAACAAACAGTTTTTTATGCTAATGAAAAATAACTCAAGAACTATGGTTTGGAAAAAAAAAAAACCCAAACAAAAAACCACAAGCCTGAGCATCGGCAGCTATTAAGGATAAAAAAAGCTGAAGTTAAGAGTATTAACCCTTTAAGACAAAAATTTTAAATAAAAACTGCTAACTTTAAGTGGTAAATTATTCAATGTGTCCCAGTAGCAAGGGTTTACAAAGTGTTACTAAGCTCTCATGATAAAATTCTCAACTTGAAATGAATGAGTAAACTCTTAAACCACTGACTTAGGCATGTGAACCAGTGCCTAAGCGATCATTATGGAAAAGCAGAGCACCAAAACATGAAAAAAGGTCAGTTAAAAATAAAAGCCCTTTTGTGAGAGGCATTGTCAAAAGCAGGTTCTGAACAGACACTGTTCTACAACCTTGAATACAAAGTCACTTCTGTGATCTTACCAATTAGTTTACTACGTGCCTGACACAAACTTCAAAACACATTTCAAATAAAAAGATAATCACAGAGCACAATAGATTTGGAATAACAATTTAATACGCTGAAAGTGGATGCTAAAATTTTATCTTTGTTTACATTTTTGCTGTTGGGACTCACTGTTCTACCTATGTCTTCCGCGTAGCCCATTATTCCCGTTGCCCTTAGAAGCAGACCACAAAAAAATCCAACCTGTATTCTCTGTGTCTCTCTCCAAAGTGACACAAAAATCATCTCCTGCAGGCACTGAGACACCTCTGACTGCGTGACTTAAAATTTTTAAGTCTACAAAACCTGAAACCTAGTAGCACAAAAACATGTCCCTAAATAAAATGAAATAAAATAGGAATATAACCAAAATCTCCTGATTTAACTAGGTAACAATTGAAGCTCATTAACAGACAACTAGGCAAGTCTATCCAGAAAAGTGGAAGAGGAGGGTAACTGATACAGAATTAACTGTTCTGTTGGCAACAGCAGCCAGAAGAAAGAATTAAATTTCAAAATACAGCTAATTCTTACAGCTTTATACTCCAAAGTCAAATATTTAGGGTTCCTTTAAAGACAACTTTATTGTTCCTTTAAATACAAACTACTCTGAGGAAGCAAGACACAGAGAACTGCAAAAAAAGCTCAAAAAAGTATTGTTGCCAGTCAAAACAATGGATGTTTCCTAGTAAAACTCAAAACTTTACTAATTTGCATGGATGCTTTTTTCCCCTGAAATGTTTCTGATGTTAACTAAAAGATAAATCTGATCAAAGAAACTTGAGGAAAATACCTACTGCAAGTGTTCTGGAGAAGCCTAGAAATAACAAAAGACTTCATATAGTATTCTTAAAAACAAGCACACGCTTCATCTAACAAGTGAAGAGATAATATATGCAGAAATCTGGACAACCAAGAGAAAGTCTCCAATCTTCTAAGGAAAGTATACACGCACTACTTTTATCAATACATACTGCAGCCTGGGGAACATGATTTTATTGTCAAGGGAAATCAATTCCCTGGCAGTTTTGGGTATTTGGCCATTAAGGAAAAGAACACACTAAATTAACAGAGCCTACTCATATGAGTCATTTCGTTTGTCTTGCATTATCTGCGAATGTCCTCCTTGAAAGCTTTTGAAAGAGTGGGTGGATTGCAATAACATAGAAGTCTGCATTTTGCAGATGGGAACAGTAATATGCAGTCCACAAGAATTGCACAGATTATTTTGTGACAAAAAAACATATGGCAATTTGTGTCCAGTATTTTACTGATAATCTAGTCAATGAGGAGACTTAACCTCCTAAGATGTCCCCAGAGAACTTATTCTTTCAGAAGCATAAGATTCTGGATTTAAATTTTTTTAAAAAAGAAAAGTCACTCAATCTTTGTTACCTGCAGATCTTGAACACGAAGATGCATCAAAATTTCCCTATCAAAACTCTGGAGAAAACTCCAGAATAATTTTCCAAATCAACAATAAAACTGTTTAGTCACACTACATGCTTCTTGCCCTTTTAAAAACTATGCGATTAAGACAGTCCATTTCTTCAGACCTGTGACTAGGTAAGCAGCAGAACATCATGTGGGTCTGAAAGTCTCTCTCTTATGAGTCCCTTTCTACTACTCCCACTAAAAGGATTAAACTAGTCACTGTTTTTCTGGATCCAGAACTGCATCATGGAACACATTTTGTGGTCTGATGACTAACTGCGTTATGAGGAAGAAAAAGAAAAAAAAAAGATTGATATTCACTGAATAAGTAGCTTGGTTTAGTATTCCAAGAGCAGCAGCTGCAGAATCCAGTACAAGATGAGTACTTTCAGTGAGGACTAACAAACTGGGTAAACAGGCCCAACCTACATGCTTGCTCTGCACCATAAGAGGCATTATTTCATGATACCTACAACTTTTACAGTTCTAAAGAGAAACATTTCTTACTTGCTAAAGACAGCCATTCTAGAAATCTTTGCTTATAGAAATCAGACCACAATGAGAAGTTGCCAAAATAATCTTTTAACAGCATCTTCTTGTGGATTCTGACCAATGACTTTGTAGTCACATGCTATGTTTTTATAGCATACTGTTATGTCCCATATCTTCCCCCAACCATGAGCTATTTTGCTCATCACACAACCAAAACACTGAACAATGTAACAGATGGCGAAGAGGAATACATTCTTCCTCCTTCCCTGCCCCCCCCCCCCCCCCCCATTTTGTTTGGGCAGTAATGCATAGAACAGTTTAAAATAAAACTACATGTGCACTGGTACACAAAGTGTTGTTATCCATTTGTTATTACTTATAAAAAAGAATGACTTGAAGGTAAGGAAATCTGTGCAAGATGCATTATCTTCAGTATATGCCAAACACACCACATTAACTTCAAGACACCAGATTTTTGTGATATGACAGAACTTTGCTATACAAAAGAAAAAGGAAAGAGTGTCTTTAAGGATAGGAAAAAAAAATTTAGGAAGCCGCAAGACTTATGAAGAAGCTCAACAAGTGAGCCTTTTATATTCCGTTGCCTTTTTTATTAAGACAAACGTTAACTTCTCTAGTTCAGTTCTACTATGTATTTTGCCTCTTTTTCCTGTGCTTCTTTTTCAAAAGTTTTCTTTATTTTTCAAAAGTAGTTGAGCCTACTTTTGCAGAGACTCTTCTTAAGAAGAGGGAAGGACGGACTGTAACTATTGATCTATCCGTTCAAGGGCCAAAATCAGTAAAACAGACAAAACTAGTGTGTGCATGCATGTTTGAAGCCCTTTGATCAACCAAAAATGGTATGGTTAATTTAAAATCACAGCTAGTTGGAAAGCATATTATAGGCCAGGTGACAGGTAAATCAGTTACTGGGTCTACACATTTCAGTTTTCAATTTTGCAAATGAACTTCATTCTGTATTTCATTAAACGCTGCAGTCAAGTTCGCCATTTGGACTGATAATGGCACAGAGAACCAATAAAGCTTCAAATAATCCTTAAGACAGGTTTTCCAGTACTTATTTTCCCCTCTGCCACAGGGTAAGAAAACATGCCAACGTGAGTAAGGAAAGCTACCAAAGTACAGCATTAAGAATGGTAGGCACACGAGCCTCTGCATGTCATCGTACCACATCTCTCTACTGTTAATTCTTTTATCACCATGGAACATTAGGTTAAATAATCAATGCAACGTAACTTACCTGCCTTTCACAAAGAACAAGCTACCTTAATCAGGCACCACAAGGTAAAGCACAGGCACACTGACAAAGCTGACAGCGTGCAAAGCCCCTTGTTTGCTATGCTCAGGCAGAAGAACCTCTACTGTAGAGTACACAAAAATCCAAGTCAAAAAAGTGAAGTTGTTAGTATGTCGTAAGTGGAGATTTTCAAACTGCCTTATAATTTGTGAAAATGGCACAGTAACTGGATGTTGTACACTGAGTGTCACTGTCATGTTCAATATATCTCACCTTCCAGAAATGAAATTATTTGAACTTTCAACTGTTTTTACTAAAATATTTCTGAGGAAAGATCACCCCTCTTCCCTATACAAGTATTTGTGGGATAATTTCTCACTGCAACATCAAGTTTTAAGAAAGTAACTTCACAGTTTATGCATAAATTATATTTCCTTTTTTTCTACTGGTTTCAACAGTACCAGCTTAAAACCACTTTGCTATAGCACAATTCGTGGAAGTAACCTTATGTATTTTAGATTTTTTTTGTTATAGCAAACAATGATGAATTTGTCAGTAATAATTAGCATATAGAACAGGAAACTTCTAAAAAAATAACTTCATAACCCATAAATTAGTTGTTTATAAAAGTTCCCCTGAACTACCAAAGAGCACTAGAGAGATACTTGCTGAAAACCGTGAAGTTAAAAGAGATATTACTAGGAACAAATATAATTTGATTTCTCCATTCTTATATAAATAAAACACAAGAGTCAGCTACATACAGTTCCAGAGAGCACATCATGAGGGCAGCAGTTGAGAAGGTGGCTCTTGCACACTCTGTCATCACTGAATTTGATTCGCTGACGGGTCGTGTCACCTGCAATATAGAAATCAACACATTCCCGGTTAGAAATCTGGGGAAGCCAGACACGTTCTGCAGGTGACATGCAAAGCGTTAACATTGCCCTGTCACATAGTGAAGGCCTATGGAAACTAGAATTTAAAACACTGTATGCTTCTTTGCCAAATAACACCAAAACCACAAATACATGTTTTAATGATCTATAATGCTATTTTAAAATCCTCTCACACTTCTCCTTCAAAAATGCAGCGTGAAAAGTGCTTGAAACCAGAAAGACAGCGTTAGCTTAAAAATACTTTGCTACAACAGCATTTGTTAAATGAGCTATATAATGTTCTATTCAGATTTTGCATGAAATAGTGATGTATTTGTATGCAACAATTAGCATATAAAAGCAGCCTCATAAACCAAAATGATACACATTGAGTCTTCGCTGAATCCCACCTAATACTCATTTTATGATTTTGCTCTTGGATGCTATGCACCCTCCTACTTCTGATGGGAGTAGCATAAAGAGTTGGCAGAAGAATGATTTTAAATGCTTACAAACCTGAAAAAAAAGTCAAACATATGGATGTAGCCTATATGCAAAATTATTTTACAGATGTTTCCATATCTCTGTATCATCAGCCATATTTTTTTTCTTTTCTACATGCTGTTTGTTGGGCCGGGAACATCTTAATAGTCTCTTCATCATGGCAGGTTGTAGTTCCTGCATCAGCAGAAGCATCAACCTGCCCACACACTGAGGGTCCAATTGCAAGTTTAAATAATCCCATCTTGGAGCAAGACCTAAAGTCTTCAGAACAAAGTAACCAGTATTTTGGGGATGAGGGCAGGAATATGCTTTCCTTTGAGTCATAACATAAATGTCACTATTTGAGGTTCAGAAGAGAGACCACTGCTATGGCTCTCTTGTTGTTAAGACACAGGCATGATAAAAAAATCTTAATCTCTCTCAGGATGTATCTATTAATTTTTTAAAACATAACAACTTGTTAAAATCTCTAATCATTGAAAACCTACTGGTGAATTACTGAAGCAAGGAGAGCTGCTGGGAGTAAAAAAAAAGACATAAAATGAGTTCACATAGCAGCCTTTTCCATTTTATCAAATATTTTAAAAGAATATAGATACATTTTGCAGTTTAAGTTTTTTATGGCTTCACGACCTGAAACACTGAGAAATTTTAATCTACTAAACAATTCAAGAAGCCAAATTTATTACTGAGGTAACTACAACAGAGGGGAATAAAAAACCCGTATCATCTTAGACAAGCCTTTCTTACTATTATGTAATCAGATTTTAAAATATCAGTTCTATGCATATAACATTTTCAGATGGGCCAAGTTTCAGATTATTAAGCAAACAAAGGTTTCCAAAAACACCACATGCTTAATTTGCCTGTAGGATACAACAGTTAAAACCTGTAATCCCCAAGCTACAGACAGCTTCAAAGCAGTTCAACAATAGGTTTTCCAGAGGGCAGCCTTACTGCTTAATTATACTTACACCCCTAAAAATTTCGAGCAATCCCTTTATAATCATGCCTGCTACTGCAGTAAAGAGTTTTGAGTTTTGCTTTTTTTTTTTTTTGCGCTTTTTTTTTTCTTTTTAGGAGGTGGATCCATATTTTTTAAACACATAACTGCGTTTGTTCCACATTCATTAACACATCTGAAAAGTTATTGATAACTCACGGCTCGGCGAATGCGGGGCCTTTCTGACACTCCCTTGCAGATTGATGTAGGCAGGCAAAGATACATTGAACCTTTATAAATAAAACAAGGGGCCAGATTGTTCAGTTTGTATAGAAAAATAGACTCTGCCAGCAATTTTAACACAGCATCTAGAAATACATGTTGACTGTAAAGACTCTTCTATATAAAGACAAATGAACAAAATCAAGAAAAGTATTTTTAAAAGACAGCTGATGGCCTAATAGCACTAACCTATCAGGAGTCAAGGAGTTATCGAGACCAGAAAATTGCTGAAAGACTCATAGTTGCTCAGGTGAAGTTTGCAAGTAGTGTTTTCACAAACATTACCTCAACATCTAGATGTAGCTTTTTTCATACCTCTACCACAGCTAGGAATGGATGCTACAGCTGCAATACAGTCTTTTTTCATCTAAGTGGCTAGCATGATATTCACAACTACCAAACTAAGATAAGGGAACATAGGAAAATGAAAAAAAAAAAAAAAAAAGGAAAAAAAAAGGTAGCAGAAACTGATCAATGACAGCCTCAAGAACACATTCCACATTTATATTTTAAACATTTATTCTTTCTGCACTGTGTTTAAGAGACTTTCAGAAGGGCTCCCATACACAGAACATTCAGGTATTTACCTTTTCCTTCCTATGAAAAGCAGTTTCATACATTTGCATTTATTTTTAATCTATGCTATTTCAGAAGGAAAGGTTTATCAAAAAGAAAAAGCGTCTTATACTATGTCCTAACAATGACTGAATTTTGTGTCCTTCTGGCAGTTTCTTCCAGAGTCCAATAGCCTCAGAAGAAAATGCTTTTTTTTCTTTGTGAATTTTGTGAGCTCCAATACCCCTGAACAGAGCAGACCTGTTGACAAAGACAGAAGATGCATTCTGCTGCTGACCTATAGATGAATCATCTTGAGCAGGTAATGACCTGGGGTCTACATGGGTTGCTGGGGGGGAGGGCAGAATAAAATCTACAGATCCATGATACACCTGACATTCAGCCTGTAGCAAAAAAGACTTCTGCAGATCCCTTCTAAGAATCAAAACAGCATGAATAGGCACGTTGTTAAGCCAAGGACTCAGTGGTACTTCAGATAACCAAGACGCTACTTCTCTTTGTCAAACTGTACTTAGATTGCTACACTCTTTACATGGTCAAATAATCAAGTGAATGCTAAGCAGTGTTTCTGAGTATTTAAAAAAAGGCTTTATATGTTCTGTAAGGAGAAAGTAATACCTCTAGGTACCAAGCAGCCGCTATCATCTAAATTTTAGAAGTACCCTTAAACTTTTATAAAGGGGACACTATCACTGATATTTCAGACCTTATTACAAGTTCTATTTTAATAGGTAAATTAGCTCAGAATAACTTCTTTAACCCTGCCTCTGAAGAATAGCAAAGCATTCAACTACTTGATCTTAAGGACTCATGCTCATTAAAGAAATCAAAATAATTTATCAGGGCATTACAGGAGTCAACATCTATTATTATAAGCCATCCCTGTGTCTCCAATCAGATTTTCTCTATTATAAAAAATAAATCATAACATGTATATGGTGATAAAAAAAAATAAATTGAATTTTCCTCAAGCAGCAGCAGCTTTAGTTTTACTTAAAGTACCTGGCCCAAACCACATTTCTGTACAAGATTACTCTCCAGATGAATGAAGAACTTTGAATCTGAATTGAAACCATTCAAGAAAAAAAGCCAAACATCAAGGAAACTTCTACACTTACACATCTCATATCCTTGATAAGCATAAGGAAACTGCACACTAGAGACAAATATTAAAGAGATGACAGCAGTAATGTAAACTTCAGAAAGGAAGTTTTCTAGTTGGTATTAAACATGCTGACTACAAAAGTAACATCAATATTCAAGACCAATGCATACTGCTGATCAAGGAACATCCAGAGGTTAAGATCACAATGTACACTTGTACTATACAATTTGCTTTGAACTCCCAAGTCTAACCTATTAACAAGCCTCCACAATGTCAGTCCTGTTCAGTATATTTCAATCACAAGCCAGCAGAACGAACACTTACGTATCAATGCTTAGCATTATAACATGCTTATAACAATGATTTATTTGATCCAGCATCTCTTACTGTTCTGATGTAACCTAATAATACTAACAATCCCAGTGCATTGATGAGAATTAACCCTTTAAAATCCAACTGTAACCTCCAATTGCAAACTAATGATGCAAGCCATGCAAAGACAACAACGGGCATTTTCATTTTCATTCTGTTGACTTCCTGCATTAAGCTGCATCAACCAAAACGGGTTAGCTTGCCACTCAAATTTTTGAAGCATGAGTCCCAACGTGTTGGCAAGGGACTCTGAAGGCTTTACTCATGAAGAGCTACTAACTGGGTGGAATACCATATTAAAGACTACGTATCAAATTTCATCACCAAAGCAAGCCCTGTATAACAAGTATTCAACATCATTAATTGAGGCTTATGCAGTCACAGAAGATCCTGTTCCTGCTACACACTGAACAGGCAGCCAATTCTGATATTCTTGTCACTAACAATGGATGCATCTTTATCATAACACCTTTAGAATAATAAATTTCTAAGCAGGATTGCTTCTGGTTTACACTATGACTGAATTAATACTTGTGAATGAAGAATATAATGAAACCATTTTTTAGCTAATGCATTACAAGTGGAACAAATACAGGAATGATTTTCTATGAGGTATGAATATGCCCATTTGCTTCTTCATAAATGCCATTTCATACAGTGTCCCAAATCCAGAGTAGAAAAATTCTTCAAGTCCTTCATTGTTCCCCTCATTTTTAAGGGCAAAAGTACCAGAACTTTATAACAAAGGCAGCAAATACACACAACTCACTAAACATGATCTTAAAGCCTTCTGATCACTCCTGATTGACAGATAATCTTTTCATGAAGTTTATGTTGCTACTCCTTTCAGATTTCTGAGCTGATATCAATTCAACATTTTGGATGGGTTTTACAGAAATTCGTGTATACAAGATACTTTTTTCTGCCTTTACTTTGCTGTTGATCTATATGTGGAAGGACAGCTCTCAGAGAAGGCTCTTGGCTCCCTAACCTGGCTCTCAGCCTGAAGCTACCCAAATGGCTAGCAGTCCTCCAGTAATGGACAACAACTTATTGAAAGCTGACTTCAAAAGCACATACTATCTTCCACCTACAAGTGTAAAGCAAAGCCGAAAACAAAATCTATGTACCCTGGAAACACCAACCTCAACCCACCACCCATCCTTAAAGTACAGAGGGAACTCTACAATAATCCCATACGGAAACAAAGAAATTAAAAAATGGGTTACAAGTTCTAGATCACGCCTCTGTTACCATATAAACGGTGCCACCAAACACAGGATGACTTTAAGACAAGCACAGAGGTTTCACTTCAACTGCTCCCAAACAAGGACAGAAGTCACACATCAGTAACCACTACTAAGGATAACTGAAGTGGCTAGTGTAAAACGGAAAAACTGATTCAAATGTGAACAGATGCAAAAAGGATATTTTAAGTTTCAATGCCAGAAGAAGATGATGTAGAACAAGGAAAGTGCTTTGCCAGTAACAGCTAAAGAACCAAATTAAGGACTCCAAACACAGCAGTTCAGCTCAAAAAGCTAGCAGGTGAAGCAAAAGAGGTACTGATCAGCACTTCATACATAAGGGTTCTGTATATTTAAAGGCTCCAAAGATTTTTCTGCTAGTCACTTAGCATAGTATTTGTTAGGATGCTTGGGAGAACATTTTCATGACCACATTTAAGTCTCAGACGCACGCACAAATTTACCTGTCTCTTAAGAAGACGCTAATTAACTTCGCTGGTTTTCCATATTTCTAGACTATAAACTAATTTTGGTGTAGTGGCAATTATTAAAAAAGAAACAAAAAAACCAAAAAAAACAAACAAAAAAAAAACCAAAACCACCACCACATTTCTTTGCAACAGTCAAGTCTTAGCAGTTTCAAGATGTGTTGTTCCAGGGCCATTCGGATCTGCTCTGTGTCTGCACTACTGTCAGAAGTAATGATCCTGCTCCACCCTCTGCTTCTAACCAATTCCTCACACTGACTAGCACTCATGCGGCAAGGCAGAGCAGGTAACTGACCCGGCAGAAAATGAACCAGTTCAGCAAGATAAGCTGATTTAAAATAAAACGGGATCTTTATAAGCAGGCCTTTTAAAGAAAAGTTAGCAATCTTTGCTCATTTTAGCTATATTCTAAAAATAAATAAAGAAATAAAAACAATTCCTGGGGTAGTAATATCAATAGTTAACATTATTTCACTCAATTTGTAAATGACTCAATTTAAAACAGTTATGATCCTATTTGTAAGGGTCACTCCTTTTTCTAGAGAATAGGAATGGCAAACCCAGGGTTTACCTAAGCATACTATTAAAAAAAAAGTTTAATCAATTTTACAGTTGAAAAATAGTATTTAAAAAAAATTAAAATCACACTTTTCTATCAGCTTATTCCTAATACTGAGTGACAAAGTCCCACAGCTGTTGTCATCACCAACAAATTCAACCTGAACTAACCTTTTAACTATTGACATATGTAATAAAAAGTCCTTTAGTTTAACTGCTAACAGTAAAACACCAACATGAAGAAAACATTTGTATGTAAGTACGTAAGATTATCACCTGGTCTTCAGCACTCCTTATTTCTCAATATTTGGGAAACCCACGCTATGTATTCAATAGTTTATATTTAAGTCTCTCTATTTAAGTACGTCAGGTTATCAGTACTTGGAATGACATACTTCAGAGAGGATTTTTTTCAACCTGCAGTCATGACTATATTAAATTAGTCCAGCTTTTTACTAACATCAAAATCTATGTCACTTTTTAAAAAAAAAAAAATAATAAATTTTAGCAGGGTCCCCATCCAAACCAGTTTTCCACTTCTTGTCAGAGAAGCGTGCAAGAGAAGTTTAAGTTAAGTACATTTAAAGTATTTAAAAAAAAAAACCCCAAAACAAACATCACTTTTTTTATATAATGTGCTTTTCCAGGTGCATAACAGAACCATACCTCCCATTTACAGAATGACTTCATTGTATTGACATCAACAATACAACTGCTTTTTAGATACCCCAGATGAATTCTAAGAACTGCAACTCACTGAAAACGCCTGAAGAGCATCTGCCAAGTCCCTTCTGTTTGTTTCACTTCTCTGTCAGGTGTCTGTCACATGAGCAAAGGCAGGCACGGAGCAGCAGGGCACTGGGCAAGCTCTGCCTGAACACCACATCCTGGCAGGTACCAGGCAGCAGTTCATCACACACTGAGCGATGCCGTGTGACTACAAGCGCATCTATCCCACCACCAAAATTCAGCCAAGGGAGGAAGCAGGTTGCCAAAGCAAGTCACAAAGCTCTCGTTTCTCCCTGCCCACAAGCATAGGGCCCTCTGGGAAAGGATATAGCAAGGGGCAGGCCCGGTGCCGCATACCTAGTTCTAGGCAGCCACACGTTGGGTAGCTCCATTTGAAATGAGAAGGCTCCTTACTAACACAGTTTATTTTTCATAAATATTATTACAGCTCAGTGGGTATTCTAAATCAACTTGGTCAATACAGAACTGTGCTTTCTAGGTGTTCTCAGAGCTTAACAGTAGATCCATAAAAACATTTAATAACTACATACTCCGAGCTTCTCCATTCCAGCCCCAGGGACACCAGTTATAATGTGTGCACAAACTTCCACAAATTACAGCCTACAGCTCATCTCCTAAAACCATGTCAGAGCATCTCATTGTGGAATTTTCAAAACCATTTTCAGAGCACGTTCCTGCTCTCTACAAATGATACGATAAGCTCCGAAAAAGTAATACAGACCACATATTCAGGCATCAGCACTGGCTTTGAATTTACCTGAGTTTGTTCTGTTCCCACTGAAGAGATCAAATATTTGATCTGCCTTTTCTAATATAGGTAAGAACTTTAAAGTTGCACATTCTAGGCCCCTCAAAAAAAAAAAAAACAAAACCACCAAAAACAAACAAACAAAAAAAAACCACAACAAAAAACCAACCAAACCCAAGAACCCCAAAAACAAAAAACCAAAAAAAACCAACCCACCCACAACCCACCCAAAACAAAACAAAACCCCCCAAACCGTGTAAAGTATAAAATTTTGTTAATTGGGAAACTAAAAAGCTTGGTAATTTTGAACAACATAAAACACAAATATCATCACCCAAGAACGATTACTTTTTTTAGAAGCATTTTGAATTCTATTGTGTTGCCAGGCAGAGCAAAATCAAAGGGAATAGGGACAAGTGGTGAAATGAGAGCTACTATCTACCAAGAAATGAAAAAATTGCCTTGTTCTAATGAAAAGCTGCGATTTGCATATTACTAGAAATAGAGTATTTGTCAAAGGTGATAGCAACATGAAAAAAACAAATGACCCCAAACCCCACTACTCTCAGGGTTAGCAATATTTTGATGACCTTGAGCCTGGCCTTGGATTTAATAAGTACCAGCTCTGCAGAAAAAGATGACTTTCAATACCTGTGCTCACTTCCGTTTAAATAATGCTCCACTGGATTTTTTATTTTTTTTTTAAAAACTAGAATGGCGTTACACTGAGATCCTCAATTCCCCACTTAATCCAATAACAGAAGCCAGTTTTGCAAACAGTCTGTTCTCCTCATCCTTCCCCATCCTGACAATTTCGTTTAAACGCTTCCTCTCTAGCCAGTTAGTTTCTAAACGGTTCAGCACAGGCGGTTTGGGAATTACAGGGTGGGTGGGAGAGGGGAATACAATTATCAATAAAATAACTGCTTTCTCACAAAGCTAAAGGAAATCTAGTCTGAAATCCCTTTTCCTGGTTTAGATCTTAGTCACTTAGCATTTTTAAGTAGCTGTCACAGGTAAATCACACACTCTTCTCCCACCACCCAACAGAAAATACATTCCTAAATTGAAACAGGCCCCCCCCTTTACACCTTCTGTGTAGTCTTAGGTAGCTCCGAGACAGCGACCTAGGTGCCAACACTGGGAAGACTTGAGTTTCACAAGCACAATGTTACTTTGCCAAGCACTTAAGACATGCACAGCCACAACAGGAAGTATTTGAAAAATACTTCTGGGGTGAGACAAAAACACCCTAAATCAGATCCTGCACGATGACTACTCACTAACCAGCCTTGCTCTGGATGGCAATCCCTGCAGAACAGTAATTTTCCAATGAGATTATCACACCCCTGTTTAAGACAACTATAAGCACTTCACAGAAAGCATTCATGATATACTAGGTATGTGAAAGCCAGTTACGTTCATTTAAAAATTCTAGATTATACTAAAGAAAGCTGTCAGGTTACCCCACTACCAACAGATAGCCGGCACACATAAGGTACATCCCAGTTCATACACCCTACTCGGTGCATGGGAGAACAGGGAACCATTAATTCAGCACAAAGCTTCAACAAACATGTAACACATCTGCAAGAGTGAGTACAAGATGCAGAACATTTAAATAATCTCTAATTGCTGTCTACCCTCGGGTGCAGTATTCTCTTGTTTATAAATAAAATACTACACGGCATAACAGGAACTGTTCTTTTCTAGTGGCCCCCAAACTACCTGGACTTACGGGTAACTGCCAGTTCAAACTCTCCTGTTGATCGCCACGCACCCTGACAAAAATTCTGAGAAGATTTACACAGTGACAATCTTCGGTTCACTACGTGACCGCAGCGTGATATGAAGACTGACTGTACATCTAGTATCTCCCTCTTGGGATTACCGCCGCTAGATGTTAAGCTTTTAGTTGGCTGTTTGGGGCTTGTTTGTTTCTAAACGAGTTCGTCCACTTGGGTTAACCACACTTTCCCTTTCAGAGAGCAACAGCCGTACCCACCTGCTGATTGAAATGATGGTTTGGGTCAGACTTTAGACAAAACTATAATAACGCAAAAAAACCCCAAACCCCCTGCCCTGTCGAAGCGGCTGTTGGTTTGCGGGGGATTTTTCGGTTTGTCCCCCCCGCGATCCGAGCCCAGCGCGCTGCTGCCCCCCCCAGAGGCGAGGCGAGCCGCGCGGGAAGGCTCCGCGGGCGCGCCTGTAGCGGCGCGGTTCCGCCGGGAGCCGCGGGCACGGCGGGGAGCGGACCTGAGAGAGAGGCTGAAAGGGCAGCGCGGCCTCTCGCCGCCCGGGCACCAGCTGGGGCGGGGGGGGGGGGGGGGGCGGCGCCCGGCTTCCCCGAGCCCCGGGGGCGGCAGCGCTGAAGGCCCCCACCCCGCCACCGACCTACGGCCCCGGCGGGCCCCGCCCCGCGGGGGGGGGGGCACGGACCGGGCCCCGGGCCTGCCAATCCCGGTGACCGGCCGGCCGGCCTGCCCGGTACCGCCGTGACCTCAGGGGCTCCGGCGGCTCCGCCCCCCCCTCCCCTCCCCCTCCCCGGCCGGCCGGGGGGCACTTACCGTCCCGGGACGTGCCCATGAGCTGGTCCAGCATGGCGCGCATCTGGGCCTGCGCCGACATCTTGAGAGCGCGCGGGGGGCCGGCCCGGCCCGGCCGAGTCACGCCGACGGCGGCCTACAAGGCCCGAGGCCCGGCGCGGCGCTCGGCCCTCCCCCTCGCGTCACTGGCGGGCCCGGGCGGAACCGCTCCCCCGACGCCCGGGGCGGGGGGGGGTGTGAGGGGAAGCGGGCGCTGCCTCCGCCTCGCGCTCCCGGTGGAACGCGGAGCGGGAAACCTGCCTCGCGCCGGCCTCGGTGGTGGTGCCGCCGCCTCGCCTCGCCTCGCCTCCCCCCCTCCGCTCCTCCCGCTTCCTCTCACGCCTGCCACGCGCGCGCGCGCCGGCAGTAACGGAAACCCGCACGCACGCGCCCTGGGCCCCCCCTCATCCGCTCCCCGACGTCAGCGCGGACGGGCCTTGGCGCCCGCTGATTGGCCGCGGCCTGCTGTGTTCGGCTAGTGACGCACGGCGCGGCGAGGTTCCCTGATTGGACCGTCGAGACTTTCGCCGAGCTAGGCCGCTGGGGCGCGCTGATTGGCCGGGCGGCCCTGCGTAGCGGCTGTGACGTCACGGCCTCCGTCTCAGCGGCGGCGGCGGCGGCGCCGGGGCGGCCTGTTCGGCATGGGCCGCGCCCGCCGAGAGGCGCCACGGTCCGCTCCCGGGAAGCAGAAGCCGGGCAGCGGCCGGTCCGTCCCGGGTTGTTGCCTCTCTGAGGGGAAACCCAACCGGAACAGGTTCACGAGGGTTGGTTCTAACGTGCCAAAGCACGTGGCCGAGCTGAAAATGACGCAAAGCAGGAGGGAAACCGGGGCTGCGTAACGGACGTCTCTTGGCAGCCCGGCAGCCCGCTCCCCCTTACGCATCCCCGGGACGGGCACCTCTTCTCTTCGCTGGGGGACGCTCACCGAGCGACGAGAGCGAGCTTAAATTAAACACCTGGCCGGCTGCACGCATCTGGGCCGGCTAGGCGCGGGCGTGACCGGGTACATCCGTCTGAGCTAGCGCTGACGGGATGTGCTTCTTAAAGACAGTTCCCTTTGTCATTTGACTGACGTTCGGCACCGTTTTAACGGCTCCGTTCTTCTCTCAAAGTGTCAAGGGCAGTTACGGTCGCATCGGTGAGAATAGCTCCTGTAATACCCGCTTTTAGGGAACCTCCCCTAAAGCTGAAGTTACCGTTATGTGTTGCAGCTAATTCAACTTACAGAGCACGAAGACCCCAGTCTCAGAGTATTTTCACAATTTCTAGCTATCCTAACGCCTGCACTTTGCGACTATCCCTTTCTTAACCATAGTGTTGCCACCTAGTGCCCAAAAGCCGTCAGTGACGGTCAAAAGGATCAATTCTAATCGTCCACAACCGGGGGCGTGCTCAACTTTTGAGGTTAGCTTAATACGAGTGAGAAAAGGCGACATAAAAAGCAGTTAAAAAAACCCACCTACCCCACCCACTCCCCGATTATCTGGACTTAACAAGGACTTTGCAGAGATGATGCAATGCTCAGACAGGAGTCTTCTATAACACGTTTGGGAAAAGATTCCCTACCCAGTGCTCCTCAGCCATTCAGAACGTGCCCCGGCTCTGTTTTTTTCTTTCAGCATAACAAATTTACTTTTGTTAGTCATTACATGACTTTGGATTGAAGGGGAAGTAACTGGAAGAGATATAGATACTGGTTAAATTTTTCTCTATTTAGTACCTTAGTACATTTAAGAGAAATGGAGAAATTTTAGCTATTATTTGTACCCACACCATACAACCTTTAGCTCTAGGTATTATTCAAAGAGCATCTATTTCTGGCCAAATTTCAGCTTTTCTTCCAGAACTGGTTTCAGTGAACCATTTCTTTTTCCTTCTGGAGCAATATACTACAGGCTTTGGGCAGAGTGAACCTTTAATCCATCTGGAAAGTAAACTGCAGAATGCAGCAGCTGCATTAAATAACTCTGAACAACAAATATGTCACAGCCATTCTCAGGGTATGGTGACTGTCATCTGCTGAGCTGCAAAGAGGTTGGTGCTTTCCCACCCGTGATATCAACACTTTTCCAAAAAAACACCGCTGTTTAACTGTTGAGATGCTGCAAGCATTTCAAACTGCATTTTTGGTCTACAGAACCTTAAAACTTGTAGTTCACATCTCCTTACCTTACCCAAGCAGCCCAACTCTCCCCAGTTTTAAGGATCTATTGTGCCTCTCCACTACACTTTGGGGATTAAACTTTCCCCGAGTTTTAAATACAGGGGAAGGAGAAAATACAGATTTAGATGAAGTGATTCTATTTGCAATGCCTTTCTGACAGAATACTTTGTTTTCCCTGGTAGTAAAAAAAAAAACCAAAAAACAAAACAAAAACAAAAACCCACAAAACAAAACCAAACACAAACAAGCACTCTTTTGTTATCCTTGCTTATAGCTCCTCCCCCATGTAAACAAGCCTCACATTTTTAGCCATTGTAAGTCATCCTTATCACAGATTTCTTACATACCTTGCATATAATTCAACCCTCTTCTGAGAGGAGGGCAGCAACAGCTCAAGCCAGTATTTCTTTTCTTATAAAAAGAAACTTGCTGTTCCAGATTGCAAGACAAGCAAGAAAATGGCAACCTGATTTGTGTATCTAGTGTAACGGGAAGTAATCAGTTCACTTTAGCTTTTCTGAGATTCACAGTGTGCAAGAACATCATAGGAAGCCTACGGTCGCAGAGCTGACCACTTAGAGACACTGAGAAACGTGTCATTCATTAAGTAGTTCTTGTCTTTTGGGATTGTTACCACTAGCTCACCACCACAGAAAAAAAAAAATCTTCAAGATGAAAAAGGTTCGTGCTACTGCAGTGCTTGCCAGAATCCGCTCATGTTCCAAACAAAGGTCCTTTGCTCTTGGGAGAGTAGAAAATTCCCCCCCCTCCAACAGAGCACGGCTAGAAGCCCCTGCAGTAAAGGGACAAACTTCTCTTACCTACAGATTTTGAGGGGGAGCCAACAACCCTTGCAACTCCTTAGACAAAACAGTTTAGCAATGAAGGCTGTCACGTTTTCCCACTACAAACAACCTTCCCCTCATTCGGTGGAGCTTGTCTGTCATACCACACAGATTGAAGGAGCACCTCAGGTGTGGTTGATAAACTGAGAGGGATTCCTGGTTATGGCTCTTTCGCACCGCACCTGCAACCTAAAATCGACAGGAAACACAACCTAGAAAACCGTAGTCTAGGATATTTATTCAGGAATAAACAGGGAACATGCCACAATCATCTCAACCCTTCCCTCCCGGCTGCTGGGGCAACCTGAAGCCCACCAGGCCGGCGACCTCCTCAGGCGAGCGCTCCCCTTTGCCGTGGTACTCCCGGTGAAGGGCGGCGTGCTGCCGGACGCTGCGGAGCAGGCAGAGGTAGGTGGCAGCCTGGAAGTGCAGCTCCTGCTGGGCCCGGCACAGCTTCTCGCTGGTGACCTGCCGAGAGGAGGGAGCATAACCCCGCAGCCTTCACCTCCCCCCGAGGCCGCGGGCTCCCGCCGCCTCGCATCGCCTCGCCTCCCCACGGGGGAGGACGCGGGGGGGCGGGGGGGGAAGGGGCGCGGGGGGAGCCCGCGCGTACCCGGTGGGCGCGGAAGGCGGTGACGATATGCCGGTAGGCGGGCGTGTCGCGATAGGAGCGGCCGGACCGCTCGCTGGCGTGGCGGAGCTCGCGCAGGAGCCCGCGCAAGGTCCGCAGCGGAGAGCCCAGCGCCGCCATCTTGCGCCGCCACCGCCTCGCCGCGGCGGCCAATAAGGAGACGGGTGGGGCGCGCGGGCTCCCACCCTCGCGCCCTCGGCCCGTTGGGTGGGGGAAGCAGCCGCCCGCCTGCGCGCGGCGCGCGTGGGCCGTTCGCGCCGGCCGAAGGTGCCGGAGCGGGATCACCGGGAGGCACCCGCGGGGCTCGTCCTGCGGCGAGAAGCCGAGCTGAGCCGCGGCCCCTCCGCTCCACGGGCAGCCCACGCGTGTTTCTGAGGTCTGCGGTCTTAAAACGATCTACAGCTCGTTAGAAGCCACGGTGGGGGGGGGAGAATGCGCGCTCAGAAACCCCAGGCGGTGCAGACCAGCGGCTCCGGAAGGGCGGCGCGGTTTGAGCGTGGCGGAGCTCCGGCGGGTCGCGGCCCTCCCGCCTCAACCGGAGCAAAAAAAAAAAAAAAAAAAAAAAAAAGCCCACCCCAGATGGGACTCGAACCCACAATCCCTGGCTTAGGAGGCCAATGCCTTATCCATTAGGCCACTGGGGCTGTCGCAGGAGAAACGTGTCGATACGGGCACTTCTCTGCTGTCCCCGCCCCTCTCCCTTTAAGGAAGGCGGCGGCGGCCGCTGGCTGGGCTCGCGGGGCGGAAGGCGCCTGCCGCGTGGCCCCCTGGGAGCGCGGGGCGGGGCCGGGGCGGGAGCGGGCCGGCTCCGGTCAGCGCTTGCACCAGGCGCGGCGCCCGGACTTTGCGTTGAGATAGCACACCCCAGAAGGGAAGAGTTCCCTTCTTACACTGATCCTCCGGTAGTTTTAAAATGCTGCTCCTTGCTCGCAGTATTGCCCGTGCCTGGGTGGTTGCCCTGACTGAAGAAAGCTAGCACGCACACACACCCCACCCCCCAAAACAAGTGAAAAACCCAACAAAAAGCCCCAACCGTTTAAGTGAAACCTTTTTACACCTTTATTTTTGTGAGAAATCACAGAGGCAGGGCTAATATGTACATTCCTCTTTATTTAATACAGCACAGACACATGACACATTAAAAAAAAAAGTACACTCATGAAAAAAGCCTGTCGCAGTTAGGGACAGGGAACAGCTACGCCAAATTGAGTAAGGCTCCTACTGCAGAACAAGGGTCTGCTGGCAAGGTTGGATCCCAGAGCAAAGTCTGCTGCCAAAAAAAAAAAAAAAATATTTCTTTGCACTCCTTTCAGGAAAGCAGAAAATAAAAGGGCAAGTCCCTCTCGCAACAGGTGGAGGCGGCGTTATCTGCAAGGTTCGCAGGATACAAACCATATTACTGTATTTGGACCAAAAGCACTGATAAAATGAGAAGTGTTCTCCAGCTATTCTTGCAGAGGGCCAACAGTCCTGACCTCTGAAAGATCAGACTTCTCAGGGATAGCAAACCTGAGTATCTGGAAGGAGTGAAAACATCAAGTAGTCACACAGAAGAGAGTTAAAATTAGTCTCCCTGATAGGGCTCTGCTAGCCACACCTGGGAATGTGCAGGGGAACAAACCAGCTTCCCAACTAACAAAAGACTAACAGCCATTAAACTGACCAGAACAATATACACATTTAGAACTGATGCGGGCTTTTGTGGCAGCAGCTTCTTCCTTTTCCTGCTTCAGTTCAGGATGGAAATTGAGCAGGCACCAGTTCCTCTGGCAAAGAGCCTTACACACTTTTAAAAAAATTAAAATACAAAAAAGGGAGACAGGTGTATTTACAAAATCCATGGCTGGTACAGTACATCATTTTTAAGACACACTAAATGCTACAATCTTTCAGGTCCTGAGATTATTACAAAGAAAAAAAAAACCCAAACCAAAAACAACAAAACAAACAAAAAAACAAACCAAACAACCCCAACAACTCAAAACTTGTGTTCAGGTCCAAGTTTTATAAGGAGAGAGAGGAAACAAATCACACACTTAAAACACAGTACCCCTTGAAGTTATTGGAACACACCTCCCTAAAAATTCAAATGAAAGTGGTGCTAACCATCCAAATGTAGCTGCATTTGGTTGTTCAGGCTTGTCACAAGAGGGGAGCATTTCACAGCAGAGTTTCTCTGGAGAGCTCATCAGGTAAGCACACAGCTGTTAGGATCCTCTCTCCATCACTAAGCCCTATAATCTGAAATATGGGAGTATTAAAAGAGGAAAGTGACCTTGTAACAAATTCATGCTGGATTGAGTAAAGCATCACAGGAATCACCAACTCAAACAGGTTTGCCATCTCGTAGTAACTGCGCATTCCTTTGTTTGAAGCCGAGGAATGCAAAGAATTCTAGCTGTGATTTAACATTCGTTTATAACAGAACACTTGGCCAGCTGTTTGTTCTGAGCTACCTAGTGAAAGGCAGGAAAATACTTTGTCCATCTGTTTCTCAGCCTTTCATTGTCTTGGGGATCAGAGCAAGTCAGGTAGAGTTAAGCTGGCTATATCCAAACTTGCTAAAATATATATATATATACACACACACACACACTAAATGTGACACCAAACAAAGGCTACTGAGGCCAAACCTCTGTCGAGGGGAGGATCCCCACTACCATTAGTTGTGCAGGCAGGTATTTGGACGCTCTGTTCTTGACTGAGCCTCTTTATTAGGCAGAACTAAAGGGACTTGCACCCATACTTGGTTTTTTTCCCAATGAAATATTCTGAACATAGTGCTTTTGTATCATCAGAAGTTATCACAGATGCGCTTTTATTATAAGCACCTGACTTTAAGCTAGAGAATGCCAACATTTTAAGGATTACTCATGAAATGCTTCTAACGCTCAGTAAAACAAGACTACAAGAGACAAATCACATAACAAGGGTAATAGTTTAACTGCTAAAATATAATGCTGCTCAGTAGACTTTTGGGGGTAAAAAGTAGTAGTTAATGTTGTAACTTTTTTAAACAGTAGTCCAAAAAGAAAATTTCTCCATCTATTTCCAGTATGGATCTTGAGAACTATGCAAGAACATGGTACTAATTGCTACATGATGGAATCACCGGCAATAAAACACACACTACAGTTCTCACCTCTGAGCTAAATTGTTATTTGTAGTTACATACAACAAGACTAGAAGATCAGTGAGAAACACCTGGGGATCACGATTTAGCTTTTATTTATTTAAAGATCCAGCTACTGTGTAGCCGATAACTCCCCTTGTTTAGAAGCAACTTCATTTCAGTGAGAAATTGATTTAATTCACTTCTGATACTGGAAGGAAACCTGGGATGTCTCATTCGTTTCTCCCCAAATCCAATCTGTACATTAAAAAACATTGCTCTGGCTTCTTAAACCAATTTTGAGAGCTGAATATTCTAAAAAACTCTCAGACTAAAACCTGTCACAAGAGGTGATTTTAGCTTCCCTCTCGAAGCAACTTCATGACACTTGACACTAGATGTTGCACCAGTGAAAGGGTTTCTTTTTTAAAATACAAATTTCTTTCTTCATGTTAGCAAAAAAGACTTCTGCAGTACAGGCATTCAAAAAATATTCCATTTTCTTTGGGTAAAACTTCAACATGTCTTAAGACGGGTAGCTGGGGGAAGGAACGCATGTAACACTGAAACACGTAAATACTTATCTGCATAGTTGATATTAGTGACTACTAATCAAACTAAGGCCTTATCTGGAAAAAGCTGAGAACACAAAAGTTTCTTCCCCCACTCCTCTGGTGAAATCTGGTAAGTCTCAAAGAAGCTCTGGCTGCCCCAGCAGCTACTCGGTTTGGCCTGTGATGGTGGTATCTCCTGACTGGTTTTGGTTGATTCTCTCCCTCCCTTTTTCTCTTGGTACTAGACAGTAACAAACGTAACTATCTGTTGATAAAATACATCTGCACACACTGCTGGACAAAAAAAAACAAACCCAAAAAACCCCAAAACCAAACCCAACAAAACCCCTCAGTATTGAGCATGATAGGAGTCAAACAGTGTACACTACTTGCTTTGGATTACTTCACCATAAAGAAAAACTTACTAGTTAATGGCTATTATGTAAGCAGGAGATGACGGCAAGGGAAGAGACTGAAATTCACTTGTAGATACAAAACGTTGATTCCGCCCCCTCCCCCGGAGTTGCTCTGTAGAACTATAGCTGTCAAAAACGGCTACAAAATACAGACCTATATCCTTGACTACTGACAAGATTAGCACAGTTTTATTTATGAGGAGTGTGCAAAAACAGCTGTAGGGAATCTTTGTACTTCCCCAGTTTTGGGCCAGTTCCAGGCCATGCTGATCTCTCAGCATAACTCATAGCAGCAGCAGGGCTTTCTATGGCCCCAAAAGGCTATTACAGCAGCAAGGGATCACCAGGTCATAGAAAAAAGATGATGACACCACACCAGAAGTTTCCACAAACAAAGCATTCCCCTACACAACAGTTATCTTTCCAGTGGCCCAGTAAGCATACTTCTGGCTGCTTATTTTGGCAGTGATTTCTTAAGCAGTAGACAGACAAAGATTTTCACAACAGCTGCGTTTGTTAAAAAAGACTGCAACAGTCAACCATCATCACCAGCTGTAGATTCCCTATCTCACAGATCAGCCTAGGATAAAGAGCATGTGTGCCCACAGTGAATTAAACAGCAACAGAGGAGCCACGTTAGCTCAGTTTACGGCCACAGGTGGATGTGGCACACTCCACTGAAGTAACTTCACTAATGCACCTAAGGCAGATTAAGCAGCACCCTCACTATCACTCCAAGTGGCTGAGCTACCAGCAACAGTCCTATCCTTGACTGGCACCATTAGAGTGGTAGAAGAAATCCACCTATGGCCTAGTCTACATAAACAGGTTCACTCAAACACGTGAAGACAAGCCAAGAACTGAAATAGCAGTTAGGCTATTCTCTGTCACAGGAACATGTTGTATTTGATATCTTATTTTCTGCTCTCTAGATGGGTTCTCCAGTTCTGAAGGACTCTTCATTCCATTTCCATTCTGGAAAGTAAAGGCTTCCTTTTCATATTGCAACTCAAAATTAGATCTTCCCCAGGGGAAGCACATCACAGAACTAGCATGGTCTAGTGATACATACGTACGTTACCTTAAGTTTAGCACTTGGTCAACAAGTGAATTGCTAATTTCAGGTATGCTTGTTTATAATAATCGTAAGTTAGATAAGATCCTCGGCACAGAATTGTTAAAATCACTAGATGATCTATTGCAGATTGCTAATTTTGTCAGAGAACAAGGGAACAAGCACAGACACTATTAAGAGGGTTCACTTGCAGCTTACAACACATGAACTTACTGTTCATTATATTAAGAGAACAAACCATTAATGAAACCTCAATAAATTGAGAAAAAGTACAACTAGAAAAGTACTTAATGGTGAATGATTTAGGCAGCATGTGAAGCATAGCCAGGTTTAACTTCAATTAGCAGCTGCACTCTTAGAGGTTTTACCAAATTCCTTCTTACAGATGATGCATGGTAGAAAGTGACAACTTTGGTAAACATGAGAATCCTTGCAATAATTGATGTCAGGCAGATGGGACTAGCCACACACAAGATTCCTTGCAATTCATCTCAACACAAGCTTGTTGCAAGCTGCTGTTTTAACCTTCTTTCCCCCCACCACCTCCTTGGGGTTATCAGCCACACGTCTTTGCCTCAGACTCAGTAATTGTGTGAAGTGGTCCAGTATTTAATGAGGTTGCCAGACAGGGCCTCTGTTTTACTCGTGACCTAATTAGGATCCAAATTTAAAACCTTCAGAGAAAAATGCAAGAAGTTTCATTCCCATTAGCCACTTCCTTTCTCTCATGCACATTTACGCGCACTCACACACACACTCTTTTATTGTACTGCCATCTTTGCACAAACGTTCACCTTTAAGTGTTTAACAGAGCCAGCAGAACGTAAGAGGATGAACAGGTTTCTCAGGAATATTGCTGTGTATGTGTGTGTGTGTGCACGTGTGTTAGTGTGAGAGAGAGAGAATGTACAAGCACACAGAACCAGCGCCATGGTACAGCAGCTATGAAGTTACACACATTACACACTTTTTTTTTTCTTTACAAAAGGGAAAAAATAGTATAACAGCATAAAGCCATCTTGGCAAGCTTAAGATTTTCCTCCAAAATGCCTTCCAGCACTTCAGGATCTCTGAGAACAGTTTAAAGAGGGTAGGGAAATAAAATAAAAAAAAAAAAAAGGCACTTAAACAAAGGACAAAGGCCTGAATCAAGTAAGTCATGGAGGGTAACAGCCATTTCACCAGAGCTAGGACCAATCAAAATCTACCAACCTTTTTTTAATTTCTATAAAATTAAAATTGCATAAAGTGTTAATTAATCAGTCATTTACCTACTGCTTTCAACTTCTGGTTCATTTTATGGGAAAAAACAAAACAAAACAAAACCAAACCCAAACAAAAAGCAAGTGTCCCTTTAATGATTTCCCCCCAATTCAGCAAAAGATGAAAGTTAGGTGTGGGAGGAAGCCTTCCGCAGCTTGTCTTGGCTGCAGGTTTTCCCTGCAATGCCGTCTTAAAAAAAGTCCAAAACAAAAGCAGAAGAGGGACCACTGTGCCTTCACCAATTCACTCAAAAAAAAAAACAAACCACCAAACCCAAAACAAACCCCCTCCCAAAAAAAAACCCCAACCAAAAAAAAAACCCAAACACCCCAACACTTCTAACCCATCTGTGGGAAAAAACTACTCAAAATAAAACCAAACAAACTGTAAACTAGATTAAAATTTGCTAATAAATACAGCCAAAAGTTCATTTTACGAATGTAGCAGCAAATGTGATAAAGTTAGTTGGAGTCCAAGATGACTCCCAGAGGGTTAATGGTTCACACAACTGATGGCAGCTTGGGAGAGTTGCAGGATTTCTCTGTTTTCATGTCCTCAAGGGTCTTGCACCAAGTGGAGAAGGAGTGTGGAGGAAGGGTCAGGTGATGGGACTGTGGGAAGGAAACAGGCTCTTGGCACCTGTCCCACCCCCAAATCTGTGCATCAGACAACTTTGATCGGATTCAAACAAGAAGCAGAACCCAGGTAATTGAAAGTTACTTCTGATTAGCAGAAAACAGATGTGAAACCCACAGCATCCACACTTGTGACTTAGTTGATCGCTATTAGTCATGTATCTCAAATCAACAGAGAAGGCTGGACAAAGTGATGTAGGCTATTTGCATCTTGGAGTGGGAGAACACTGCAGTTATAGTCCAAGGTATCAGGAAACTTTGCAGCCTGTTTTTCATCTAGCCTGTCTTCTTTCTTTGCAAGTGTCTTGAAAGGATTTAAAATAGCTACCAGGACTTTTGGGACTTTGGATCATGTAGCAGAAAATATTACCCAGACGGTTTTAACATCTAAAACCTGTGTTTGAAATTATTGCTTGCATTTGTTTGGAGCTTTCAGTGAGCTTGACATGTTAGCTCATATACAGTCCCCAAACCAAGTTCAGCCCTGCTGTCTGGAAGAGACAGCTCTACTTGGCTTTCTTATTGCTTGTGAATACTGAGGGTTATTTAGTATGTACAACTACAGTTTATTTATTAACAAAGGCCCTTAAAAAGTAGTAAAAACTTGGGGGAAAATGTCTTTAGAAGAGCTGCTGTGCATAAAATAGTAAAACATTAACCTAATTTTGCATTTGGACGTTGCAGAGATCTTTCACTTCCCCATCCTGTTTATGCTACCTGCAAAGGTCTGTGTGAGCCACCCTATTATTTCCTTTGATTTGGCCTTGCTAGGTTTAACCAGGGAAAACAGGGAATGTAGACCCTTTCATTGCTATGTTGCTAATTCCAAAAAAGCTCAGGAGCGTAATGACTGAAAGCAGTTACCCTCTGGGGGGCTGTTTGAACTGGCTTCACGAACAATGTACGGTCATCTTTATTCTCATCATCCTACTACCTATTTCCACAGTAAGTATTAGTTTACTTGTTTCCCAAGACTGAGAAGCTCAATAGGCCACACAGACAGGACTACTCCTACCCTCCTTAAGATTTAGAGAGGATAGTCCTCAACTGGAACAGAGGCATACTTCCAGGAAGAGAGGAATGTTGAAAGGAAATTTGTGCTGTAGTTATAAAGGGCTCCAAGTCTCCCAATCTAAAATTTCATTAAGTATGAAGATAAAAGATGGCAATTTGAATGAGATGCCTTGATGAGGAAAACATAGAAGAGGTAGAATTCTCTTAGGACAGGGTCTTTTAAATATATTGCTGCCTGATGGCTCACTGCTGCAACTCCCTTAGCTACATGCATTGTTAAAAAGCATCAGGTTTGACACAGTTCAGGGAATTAGCATCCTGCCAGAACTGTTAGGCCTCAAAAAACAAAAGTTGTCCTCCTTCAACCCTTCCTGGAGAAACGAGAAAAAAAAATCAGATAAAACTTGCGTTCTAAATAGTTTATGGTATTTTGACAGAATTTGCACAGTATTAAGAATGCCAGAGTCTACGCAGCTGTATGTTTCAACTTTAAATAACCTTGATGATGGAGATGCAAGCTCATCTAATCAACACACCACATACAAAGCATTAGCACTAGCTAAAAAGCATTTAATTGGCAGATGCTGTGGAGTGAAATTAACGAACTAATGCATCTTATTTTAATTCAATCTGTCTTTCACAGAAGTGTTGTGCAAAAACATTTATTGCTGAGCTCAACCCAACATTTTTATACTAAATACACAATATATATTATTTTAAATTCACGTATATATATTTATATAAAATTAAAATGAGCTCTAAATAGAAAAGAAATTGTTGTCTGGTCTAAGAAAAATAAATCACATGTAAAAGAAACCTGAAAGCTATAAGTTAATCTAGCAAAAAACATTGAAGATGCATTATCCATGAGTCAAAGTTTATCTGGAAGGTGTGAGATAACCAGTAGCCACTGGTTTGATCTCAAATCAAACTATTGAAAAGACTAGCTACTAGGAATTTCAGCATCTCTGATCAAAGGAATGTTTTGGGGTTGAAGGAGAAGGGCATCATATTATTTTATTTGCTCCTTTCCCCTATGATTTATTTCAGTTTCTGCCATTCTCACCTTTTATCTGACAGCGCAAGGGACTCAACAGCAAAGTTCCATCCTAGTGTCGAAAGTGCAACATGTGCTGGATACCTCCTAACCTTAAAAATGAACCAGTCGATGTATTGCTATCCCAAAAGAAAAAAAAAAAGCCAGCTTTGCAGTCTTGTGCTACCATGTAAGGAAGAGTTCAGGTCAGGAACTTCCCAGGCTAGCAGGGGCTGGAAATGCTGGAGACAACCCATTCTGCCCCCAGAAGAGAAGGCACCTCTGGTCGCTTTTGAACGACTCCTCTTTGGCTAATGCCTGAAGCAGTATTAACCTGGCTCTGGAATAGGTCACAATCAGCTTTCTTTAACTAGCAAATCAGTATAATGCATGGCTTTTGGGAGGAGTTAGATGAAAGATGAGGAAGATCTAGAAGGGGTAAAGAACTGGTTGTGTTTTATAAAAGACATGAATAAAACATTACTTAATTTCAGCAGCAGATAAGCACAAGGCAAAGGAAAAGAAAGTTTAACAAATGGAAGGACTGAAAAATCAGTGTGCTTTAAAAATAAAACTGTGGGAAAGAAATGCTAGTCTGACCAATAAAATGTGGATTTCCTTTTCATGTAAATGGAAAAATTTCCATCCCCTTCCTCCCTTAAATAAGAATCTTTATATTAAAAAAAATATCAAACAAGGAGCAAGTGATTTCCCAGTAGTCTGTCTCACGTCTTGATGTACCAGGAGATCTGTTTTTGAAGAAAACTCTCTGATAATACTGCATATATCTGTAGGCTCCCTAAAGCCAAACAGCCTCATAAAGCTGGAAAATTGCCCGCATCAGAAACTGCATTTGTGTAAGGGTTTAGTTATAACGCAAAGTATCCCAGCACCACCTCTACTCTACATAACCTTTGGTCCACAACCATATAGTACACTCAGGACCTACACATAATCTTGTACTGGGCACTTCGGGCACTAATGAAGTGGATGATTCCATCTTACACAATGGATGAAGAAACCCTATTCTAGCTCCTCTCACGCTTTCAACTCTTCACTGGACATCACCCGGAAAAAAAAAGTTTGTGCTGCTGTGGGTTTGACGATCAATTTTTTTTAAAAGCCAATCAGAGCAGATAAAAAAGCTTGTTTCTTTAGGCAAGATCAAACTATGACCAGTCTGCATGACCAGGAGGACCAGTCCTCCTTTTCCTTCTCTCTTTGATCAAGTATTGTTTTCTTTTTCTTCTTCCTCTCACCACAGTGCTTGGGATCAGAATATGTAAACATCGACAGAAACAGCAGCCCTGTGACAATAAGCACTTTCCCAACTGGGCAGATTCTGTCAGCCAACCAGAACTGCTTCAGCTCCCTTGCTTGTCCAGAAGTCACTGGTTTTTCCGCTGTAACTTAGTGTCCCCTTTACTTTGGCCTCCATCTGTAGGTTAGAGACAGGAAAAGAAAGGGAAGAATAAAAGCGTGAGTGAAGTTTTTATAACTTACAGCAAGAGAGACAGGAATTTGGCACATTCAGTTTTAGCATCGCCAAAAAGTATATTGTCTTAATCAGATGGAAGACTTTGCATCTTCTCTATAATTCATTTAATAGAAATAGCACTGTTGAAACCTGAGATATCATGCTTCATACCAAAAGATCTTCTTTCTAAAGATTAAGTTGCAGCTTGGGATACTGAAGAAAGTTTTTAAAACCAAGCCTTTCTTTAGAAGCCTTTACATTTTAATAAAGCATTTATAGTATTCAACCCATGGCACTCACTGTGACAAAAAATCAAGGTTGTACCAAATACAGCTAAGTGGTTTGTTTTCACAGCCTCTTAGAACAACACTGCTCAGTTTTTTTGATGCTGAGGACTCCAAGAACAGGATTAAGACCCCCCACCAAGCCACTGCCACCCTTCTTGTGGGGGGGGAACCCCAACCAAAAACCCCTATGGGTGGCAAAGAAAGGAGTACACTCTAAACTGCACCTTCCAAAGCTTTATGATAGTTTTTCAGCATTAAGCCTAACAAAGAAAAAAAGGAGATGTTCTACTTCAAGCTTCTCAATCAAAATATGCAACACTTATCAAGGATCAAATTCCCAGGGAAGGCAGATCTTCCATTAGGAAACCATCACACTGTTCACACGTGTACACTCTTACAAGAAACATGAAGAAGCTTCTAGCTAGAAGGTCAGTTTCTCCTCCAAAGAAATTAAAATTGAGTGAAAAAACCAATCTCGCCAATACAGACTTCACACAGCCTGTAAACAATCATATTAGTGTCCAGTAAGTAGTATTCCTTTTTTTCCCCACTAGTTGAATTTGTACACTTCAATCTAGAGCTGTTACAATAAAGTACTATGAAATTCTTGAACTTTTTTGTTCCTGGCATTGAAGACAGGTAGAAAAAAAATTGTTCGGGTTCCAAAAATACTACTATGATAGAATGTGTACTGTCTGCTGCTACCAAAGCTTGTCCCTGCGTGTTGTGTCTTCTCTAAACCAATTTCAGTTCTAGTGTACATTTTATTTCAGTCTAGGGCAGAAATCTGTCTTTTAAGTTAAAAGTAAGTAATAAGAAAAATATGATGTCTTTACCTGTGTAAGCTTGCTGCAAGTGAGCAGGCAGAGGTGAGTGAGACAGCGTTGCTGCGTGCTGAGCACCTGGCTGTAAACCCTTCAGTAAGTCTGGAGGTGGGCGGAAAAGAGAGCAACAAAGATGAAAAATAAATCTTAAGGACAGAGGCAGCCTTTGTGAAATAGGAAGTTTTTATTTTTTATAGTGTAGCTATACTAGCATGCTAATTTGCACAGATTTCTGAAGATGTATCTCAACAACAAAAAATACCTGATAGCATTCTGATGGCTGGAATAAGTCAACAGAAAGATCTATTCAGATATGGTAAATCAAAGGTCAGAGCAAGGACCATGCCTCACTATTGGGATGCAACTCTTCATATAATTTGCTTTGGCAAAAAGACTAAAAATTGACGTAGGTTAAAAAAACCTGAAGAATTTCTTTTTAAGCAATCGGAAAAAAATAAATGCCCTCTTGGTTGATATTTCCTCATAAGAGAACTGTTTGATATCTGAGATTACTGACCTAAGGATATTTTGAGGAATCACCATATTAAGTCTCTTATTTGTATTGTGACATTTGGAAACTTTTAAGCTATATTCCTTTCTGAAGATAAGGGATTAAAAGTTAACCCAAAAAAAAAGCACGTTCCAAACTAAGTATGTACTGTGAACGTAACAATGAAGTTAAGGTTATCAAAGGTGATTCATAACATTTGGATAATTGCATGAAGTTTTACCAGCAAAGAAATCACATTTACTCTCCTGTAGGGATTTTCATGAACCAAATTTGAGTCTCAGAACTTTATTGCTTCCCTTCTTGATTTCCATTTTCAGGATGCATCCTTCCTTACAGCACAGTGTGATAACTAATTCCACTCACTCTGAGTTAGGCTGTGGTGGAAAGCCGCTGAGGTAGATCCCGAGGTGGTTGTCACTCCAGTTGTGTCCGTCCCAAAGCCAAGCAGCTCCAAGGGAAACTGGAAGGGCACGGTCACAGGAACAAGGCCACCCAGCATCCCAAAAGGAGTTAATGGTGCAGACGTCACATTCTGACTGGTTACAGACAGGGGTGATGCCATGAGAGTCAGAGGTGAGGCGTTAGCCAGTAATGATGCTCCTGCTGTTGACTGTACAAAGAAAAGGAGTACTTCAAGATTTTAAAGCTTTGAGTTGTATTCTTTACGGAGATAAGAATTGACTATTTTCTGTTAAGTGTGGCCCTATTAAGAAGTGTATTAAACTATTAATAAATATCCACTTATCCACCTAGGAGGTCTTCCCATTGTTCATCTGCTAAGCAAGTACAATTATATCGCAGATTCAGACATGACAATATGGTTTATATCTCATGTTTTTCTCATCAGCCTTACAGGTAGTTTCCTTTATCTCCTTTCTAATTATGCACTGGGTTTACAGTCAGAATCTAATGCAACATCTTCTTTTAGATTAATAATACAAAATTATCAGATGTAGATCTGAAGTTCTTTAGAGGCACAGTATTACTTGCCTCTCTCCAAATCTGGGTCTTAACAGAACACTAACTTTATTTCTAAAGAGGTTACTTAGAAGCAATGATTTTTTTGAAAATTAAGGTTCATACATAAGAACCCCCACACTTTGAGAGAAGTCAGGTTACCAAGATGCAGACATACATATGTATGTGTAGATGTGTATGCACATGTCAAAGCAAAAAGCAAAGGAAAATAATCTCTCCACTCTACATATGTTACAATGAGTTAAATTCACTGTAGTTTAAAAATGAAAATGCAAAATCAGCCAGAACATTTTAGCTGTAACAGCTCCCAAATCACATTAATTCCTCTAACATTAGAATAGCTCATTCTTGTTTAACTATCTTTCCTTTGCTGTGCATATAGTAATTTTATATGCTAATGTTCAATTCTCTAGTGATCTACAAAACAGTTAAGTATAGAAAGCATTTTGAATCAGACTCAAGCTCAGATATTTGAGTTAAAAAGACTCAGACTGAACAGGACTTCAAACCTGTGCATTTATACAAATAAGCCTTAACTAAAACCAAAACTTAGAGTCATTTTAAGGAACATGTGAGCTTAAAATGAAAATGAAATCTCCTTGAGTTCTGTAATATCAACTTACAGAAACAGTAAAGTGATGAAAACTCCTAGCAGGGATTCAGTTTCTATTACCAGTTTTGGTCTTAAGGTGTTCGGATGAAAGCAGCTCAAGCAAGGTTAGTTGCTGCTTACCAGAAAACGCAGAAGTTTTAAAACTGTAACCCTATAAGTATAAACAACTACAGATGGGATGTTTGTAGCAAGTGTTTGTATTGGTCATCTTAAGAGTAACAGCTTCTAAGATATTCCATCCCACAAGTAGAAAAACTGGATTAAAAACTGCAACATACATGATTATTCTCTTTTGCCTTTAAAAGTACTAATTTCACAATAAGCCTATGGACAAAAAATGACAACTGTTCACTGTCTATGTAATCTTCACTGTGCAACACAATAAAAGCCATATATTAATCTCTTACAACTGTGGATTTCTAAAATGCTTGAAAACAGAAAGCAGCTTTGTAATGTGCTCTGCCAAGACCTTGCTTTCTCTTTCAAAAAGGAGGAGAGAGAAGTTCAGTGAATGGTTACAGAGAATGCCCTAAGAGTTGCAGTTCAGATGTTTCTATTTATCTCACCTATGATAGCACTTCATAAAAGGGTTCATCCTGGTCATTTAAGGATCTTCGTGACTCAGATTTACAAGTCTAAGCCAGATTCTGCTCAAGAGTACTAATGGTAGGTAGAGCTTTTTAAGGAAATCACATGTGATAATTACTGAATTTTACATAACTTTGGCCTTGTGTTCTTAAGATGTAACTTAGAGTATTCCAGAGTAAAATTTCCATGGAGCTACAGCAGGTGTAAGCTTATATTCTGGTAAATAACTGAACCACGTCAATCAAAAGGGGAAAGGAGGGAAACACTTCTTGGAAACTCTTCCTAGTTAGGAACATCTTTATTATCATATTGAGCGGACAGTGAGGTGGACAGAGAACTGGCTGAACGGCAGAGCTCAGACGGTCATGATCAACAGCACAGAGTCTGGCTGGAGGCCTGTAACTAGCAGTGTTCCCCAGGAGTTTGTGCTGGGTCCAGTCCTGTTCAATATATCAATTATCCTCCTAGAGAAGCTGGCAGCTCATGGCTTAGACAGGTGTACTCCGCTGGGTAAAAAACTGGCTGGATGGCTGGGCCCAAAGAGTTGTGGTGAAAGGAGCTAAATCCCGTTGGCAGTTGGTCACAAGCGGTGTTCTCCAGGGCTCAGTGTTGGGGCCAGTCTTGTTTAATATCTTTATCAGTGATCTGGATGAGGGGATTGAGTGCACCCTCAGTAAGTTTGCAGATGACACCAAGTTGGGCAGGAGTGTCAATCTGCTCAAGGGTAGGAAGGCTCTAAAGAGGGATCTGGACAGGCTGGATCGATGGGCTGAGGTCAGGTGTATGAGGTTTAACAAGGCCAAGTACCAGGTCTTGCACTTTGGTCACAACCACCCCATGGAACGCTACAGGCTTGGGGAAGAGTGGCTGGAGAGCTGCCTGACAGAGAAGGACCTGGGGGTGTTGGTTGACAGCCAGCTGAAAGTGAGCCAGCAGTGTGCCTGGGTGGCCAATAAGGCCAACAGCATCCTGACTTGTATCAGGAGTAGTGTGGCCAGCAGGAATAGGGAAGTCATCGTGCCCCTGTACTCAGCACTGGTGAGGGCGCACCTTGAATATTGTGTTGAGTTTTGGGCCCCTCACTACAAGAAGGACATTGAGGTGCTGGAGCATGTGTAGAGAAGGGTAATGAAGCTGGTGAAGGGTATGGAGAGCAGGTCTTATGGGGGAACTGGGGTTGTTTCATCTGGAGAAGGCGGCTGAGGGGAGACCTTATTGCCCTCTATAACCACCTGAAAGGAGGTTGTAGCGAGGTGGGTTTTGGTCTCTTCTCCTAAGTTACTAGCAATAGGACACAAGGAAATGGCTTCAAGCTGTGCCAGGGTAGATTTAGATTGGATAGTAGGAGAAATTTCTTTACTGAAAGAGTGTTCAGGCACTGGAGCAGGCTGCCCAGAGAGGTGATGGAGTCACCATCCCTGGAGGAGTTTAAAAAACATGTAGACATGGCACTTTGGGACATGGCTTAGGGGACATGGTGGTCTTGGGTTGATGGTTGGACTTGATGATCCTCGAAGTCTTTTCCAATCTTAATGATTCTATGATTCATCAATGACCTGGACAAAGGGACAGAGTGTACCCTCAGCAAGTTTGCTGATGATACCAAACTGGGAGGAGTGGCTGATACACCAGAAGGCTGTGCTGCCATTCAGTGAGACCCAGACAGGCTGGAGAGCTGGGCTGGGGGGAACCAAATGATGTTCAACAAAAGCAAGTGTAAGGTCCTGCGCCTGGGGAGGAACAACCCCATGCACCAGTACAGGCTGGGGGTTGACCTGCTGGAAAGCAGCTCTGCTGAGAAGGACCTGGGAGTGCTGGTGGACAGCAAGGTGACCATGAGCCAGCAACATGCCCTTGTGGCCAAGGCGGCCAACAGTCTCCTGGGGTGCATTAAAAGGAGTGTGGCCAGCAGGTCGAAGGAGGTTATCCTCCCCCTCTACTCCGTCCTAGTGAGGCCACATCTGGAGTACTGGATCCAGTTCTGGGCTCCCCAGTTTAAGAAGGACAGGGAACTGCTCGAGCAAGTCCAGCGGAGTTGGAAGATAATGAAGATGATCAGGGGACTGGAGCATCTCTCCTATGAGGAAAGGCTGAGAGGTCTGGGTTTGTTCGCCTGGAGAAGAGAAGACTGAGGGAAGATCTTATCAATGCTTATAAATATCTACAGGGTAGGTATTAAGAGGATGGGGCCAGACTCTTTTCAATGGTGCCCAACAACAGGACAGGGGGCAATGGGCGCAAATTGGAGCACAGGAAGTTCCACCTGAATTTGAGGAAAAACTTCTTTACTGTGAGGGTGACAGAGCACTGGAACAGGCTGCCCAGAGAGGTTGTAGAGTCTCCCTCTCTGGAAACATTCAAAACCCACCTGGATGTGGTCCTGTGCACCCTGCTCTACATGTACCTGCTCAAGCAGGGAAGTTGGATGAATCTATCTCCAGAGGTCCCTTCCAACCCCAACCAGTCTGTGAAATCATCTAGCCTAATTTTCAATGTAAACAGACCACGATATTCTAGCGAGCAACTCAGGCACCATTCTCATTTTCTGACCGATTAATACTATCTCAGATAGGAATTAAATCCCTTAACTCTTAATGGAAAGGAGATTCAGTCTTACACAAAGCTTTAAGAGGAGCACCTAACTCCTTAATACATTGTACCTAATAACTAGTCTGGAATTGCTTAAGTTCAGCAGCCAGCCATTAGATCTTTAAGGCTAAATAAAGACCTCTTATCACAAATCTCTTCCCCTTCAGTGTACTTGGACTGGGAGGTAATTTGGTTCTAACCTTTTGAACGTACTCTACTGACTAAGCCTCAGTCTGCACAGCAGCAACAGCCTTATTCCATGGTTTATCCTCCTTGCACCATTCTTCTGAACCATTTCTAGGTTAAAGTAACTTCTGAAGTATCAAAAACACCCCACATAAAGTCACAATAATTGTTTTAGTGATATCATATGCTGCTCAGTACCTCTAGCTGATTTCCACCTTCTATATACCAACACACCTTATTTTGCTGTATTACAGTATGCACTCTTGTTACTTGATTATCCACCACACACCCCCATTCCTCTTCAACATCACTGTCTGCCAAAATGCATTTCATTCCCCAGGTGATCAGTGTTTCTAAAAAAATTACTTGCCTTTCACTACAGGAAGGTTTGCCAGAATTCATCTCATCATCCAACACAATACTACTTATTTCCCTCGTCCGTCATCTTTAAGCATTACCACACCCATGTCACATTTTCTTCTACATCACAGCAATTGTATCCACTGGATTCTGTTGATTGCATCAGGAAGAAACAATTCTGTTCCCAGTCCATTCACTGTAGCCTTTTCTGTCTCCTCCAGGTACCTTCCGGAGCACCCAAACTGCACTGTATCTGTCTCCGTTCTTCTCTAGGCCCTATGTGGTACCCCAGTGGCCCCTACACAGCATATGGGTTGTGGTTTTTTCATTCAAAGTACCCAAAATAATGAGAAGGCTGTGTCAGAGCTTGTCAGACATTTCTTGTTTACTGTAACAGAGTTAAGGTACAGTAGGATGAAAGATCATAGAAATGTCTCGTAAAAATTATCTTCCCCATTATTCAGCTACATTAAAAAATTGATAGCAAGCTAAAATATTATAAACCATTGCTAAAAGCTGGGTATACATCACTACCGTGCAATAGGTACGTACATTATGAAGAAAAATACAAAGCTTTTCCATTTGCTGTACACCAAGACTCTGATTTACAGCGATATTGGTTTTCTTAACTTTACTTAAGTAGTGAAGACTTCAGGATAGAGAGAGCAATACAGAGAGGGGAAAACATCAAATCATCTCAGGAATCAAATCATTCTCAGTGGAGAACACACAACTTGGGAAAGCAGGCTGTCTTCTGGGTAAATAATAGGTTTACATGGGTTTTAGAACAACAGTATTTTCAAAATACTTGTTTTGTATGACTTGTTTAATCTCCAGCAATAGAGTTCCACATAGGCTCTCTCTCAAGCAATTTCTAGGATATTAATATATTAATGAGGTGTCTCATTCAGTTTGACTAGTTCCTACAAAATAAATACATATTTAATCAAATTCTAAAGAAAAGCCCTTGCAAGTTTTAATTTTAAATACAAATCTTGCATGATACTCAGACCACAAGCAACTGAACTCTAGTTTTGCAAGTTTATCATGAAGGTTGTTAAAAAACATACCAAGACACCTTTTCATATGACCACCATCATTACAAGTAAATATGCAAGAATACACAAATCCAATAATGCAAGAAAATACTACATCCCCTGAAAATATGGCCACACAAAGCTTACCTTTTCTAGTGCTCTTAAAAAAAACAAAACCAGAAAACAAAAGTGAATTCTGTTCCACAGTATAGACCAATCAACATTTTACAGTGAGGATTCAGTGTGGACTGATTCTTGCATTTCACATCAGCTGGAAATACCTATTCACTAGTGCGAAATAGTTTCATCAGTACTAGCATTTATGCTTAGTAAAGTATAAACATTAAATTTATGACACATTTTCAAATCAAGATATTGCAAGAAAGAATGTTTACAAAATAAATGCGATAAATATTAATGTAAAGTTTAAATGTAAACTTGTTAAATGCATACCTGCACACTGGCTGCTACAACTGGAGACCCTGAGGCAGAAGATGGTCTGTGTGGAGTTGACAATTGTTTAGTAGCACCCTGTGTTCCACTTCCTGCTCCCCCAGACAGACTAGTCCTACTAGCTCCACTTGAGTTAAGGTTACTGCCTCTGCTGGCAGGTACATTCATTCCAACTCCACCCAAATTATTTTTACCAACAGTTCCAGAAGGAGAAGAGTTGGGCAATTTTGAAGAAGCCTGAGGGTTCTTTGCAGGCTGAAGGCCTGAGGTGCGATTAGAGGGCAGCAAATTCATTGTGGGAGACTGCCTGCTGATATTTACACCACCGGTCTGTTTATGAAGGGGGTTGTTGCTGGAGTGACTGCTCTGGGAAACTAGTGCACTTGAACTGGAAGAACTGGGTGTTGTTGCAGGCCTGGGGGATGAGGTGGACTTGGATGAAAATTTAGGTGATGCATTAGGCTTGGGTGTCACAGAGGGCTTAGATGCAGTGGGCTTGGGAGAGGCAGCAGGTTTGGGAGAGGCAGCCATGGAGAAGGGAGGCTTAAAACCCTGGGAAGAAACTTGTGACACCATAGCCTTGGCTAAATAGTTACTAGAGGTAGAGGTGCTGGATGTTGTCCGAGAAACCAGTGGGTGAGACACTTGAGAGCCACTTCCAGATGAGGGATTAGACAAAGGCAGGCGATATACTACAGACTTATCTTGAGCTTTGATGACTGGTGATGAGCAAGACAGTTTGGGATTACTACTCAATTTCACCACTGGATTGGTCTGTGATTTACTAATAGTTGCTTGTAAAGGAGATACATATTTCTGCTGTACAGCTGAATGCTGGTGCACCTTTGTCACTTGTGGTGTTGAGGAAGAACCACCTTGAGCCTCAGAAGATGATACCAAGATATTAGCATCCTTGGTTCTTTGAGAGGAGGTGGAAATAGCTGCTTGGGTCTTAGAGGAAGAAACATGAGTCTGCGAAGAGGAGGAAGCAGCTTGGATCTGGCTTGACCTCTGTAATCCTTGCTGAAGTAGTTTGGCTGGCAAAGGCTCTAAGGAAACCTTAGGATTTTGAATTGAAGATCCAGCAATAAGGCCTGAAGAGATACCAGTGTGAACTAGGTCCTGGGGTTTCTTTGGTACCGGCCCTGTGTGACCAGCAATAAGACTTGATGAATGGGGTGTTTGACTGGGCTCTACTTTCTTTGAAGTTGCCAGGGGCAACTTACTCATAATGCTTGCTAGTTTCTCTTCCCTCAGCCCAGGGCGAGGTCTGGATGTTGGTGCATCTATAGTAGACCCAAGAGGCGATCCCTTGGCACCATTATTGATAACTGCCAGAGCATCAGAAATAGAGTCCAGTGAGGGTGGGTGGAAAGAGAGGTCTTCATCCAGTGAGTCGTCCAAGCAGATCGTCTCTGGAGCTGGTGTACAGCTAGAGCTGGCTGGGGTGCAGACAGGTGTGCTGGAACTCAATACAGTAGCACAACTTGAATTGACTGAAGACATACAGGTTTTCTGTTCTTTCTTTGGACTGGAGTCCTGAGAATGAAGAGATAAGAAAAGACAGGCTGAATAACATTTTGGAGTAGATCTGAACTCTTCTTTAGTATAATACTATTATTCTGTAAACTCAGATGAACCGAAGATCTACTATTGAAATTTTCACATTAAGACACCTATGATGTATCTAGGTGTTGGAGTCCTGTGTGCTAATTCAATATTTGTATTCAAAAACCTAGTGCTGTTGCTCCACATAACTAGAGGTGCCACACACAGTTAAGAATAACCAATGCTGTGAAGAACAGCTAATCTGATTGCTAGGTGAAATTGCTACTGAGCTAAGACAACACCTAGTCTAATGAGAACCTCTATCAACTTACTATGTTATCCTCCCAACCACACATTTTTCCAGTGTTGCCAAATTTAATACAAGCTGAAAACAAACACAAAGCACATATTAAAAAATGTGGAACTTTACTGGAACTAGTACCTCTTTGTAGTCAATTTTCAAAAAGCTAATATAGCTTAAAGTTACAAAGATATACAGAAGTTTTTTGTACTACTTTCTTTAAAGTGATACATCACCAAGTCAGTAAGCTTTTATAGCATTTCCTGATGGAATCCTTCTGCCAGAATTTTTCTGGATCAGAGGCAGGAAACAGGTTGTATCAAATGGTCATATAAAATTCAGCTATCTAAACAGGCATTTACCTTCACTTTGGGTTTAGGGGCCAGAATCACCTTCTTCTTTGCCCTAAAACAGGAGATACACGTGCATCAGAAGACAAAAGAAAAGTCATTTTAGTTTTAACTGTTACCCTGATTATATCCCAATAAACTAGAAGGATGACTACTGGAGTCCAGCTTTAAAAAATGAAACATCCTTGAAATAGAAAAAGGGTTAAAATATAGGAGGCAAGAGAACAAGTACACTTTTAATTTTTTGTCATCTGAGTAAATTAGATGCAAAATTCACTGAATTACTGATATAAACTGATATATATCAGGAGAGCTCTTTTTTACTTTTCCAATTTAGAGAAACTTCAAACCATCAAGTTATTTCAGCCTCTTATAATCTTAAGAGTTTGTCTACTTAGCAGAGCTTTGTCTAAACTGAAGTCACCTGTAATATAATGTCACTTTATTGTTTTTTGTCACTGAGGAGTATACTTCATGCTCTCATTTATACTTCAAACTACATAAAAACATTTGGGGGGGAGCAAAAGTGCTTTGTTGCTTATCAGCTGTGAAAGAGTTGTATCTAACTTCTGTTTGTTGCAAGAAACCATTTAACAAACTTCCAGGTTCTTTTACACTGTAGGTGAACACCATAGCACCAACTGCAGTTATGCAAGGACAGCATTAAGGCTTATTAGTCACCAGCTTCGACTTAGAAGTTAAGCATTTCACACCTTTTCTCATTTGTATTTCTTCCAGAGGATCAAAAGATTTACATCCTATAGGTCATTTATTTCCCTTTCCTAGGCAACTAGGAATATGCCTAATTAAAAAAAGACCTTACTGTAGGTGGACCATGACTCAGTTTTGCTATTATGTAGAAAAATATCCAATGTTAATCATATTTATCACAAAGGTTGTAATTTGGGTCTTATTCAAAGTCATAATTGTTTATTTGAATTCTGGCTGAACGCAGGCAGCTCCTGAGAGGGACACAGCATTGTCTGAAAATCAAGAATGTAAAATTCCACTAAGATACACAGTCTTGTGTGGTTACAGAGATACGTATGAGGAAAAGAAAAGAGCAAGAAGTACTGCAGTCTCTGAGTTCAATTTAATATGCTGCACAGGAAAATTTAGGTAGCGTATAGTGCTTTGAAATACTCTAAGTGAAAGGCTTTAATCCAAGAATAATATCCACTTGAGTTATCTAGCCACTTCATAACTGAATTAAAATATAATGCCACAAGAACATTACAGCTATATGTCTAAATTAAAGCATCAGAAAAACAAACATTAACATTGTACATCTCTTCAAACAAATCCCAAAATATCTCCCTTTCCTCTCCTCTGTCCAAAAAAAGGTAGCATGAAGATGGGAAAAGATGCTATGAACAACCTAGAGATAGTAGTAAGTTGTTAATATTATACTCACGGAGCAGAAGTGAGGTGATTGTGAACACTTCGGCTTTCTTTAAAAAGCATCCTAAAAGAGTGGCGAGAAAAGAAACACAAGGTGATTTTACAGGGACAATCAGCATATGACCACCAAATACACAAGAATCCTTGAATTTTCAGAACCACCCTTTGATTATCTGTCCCCAAAGCAGCTAGTTGGTAGTTTGTCTGTATTGCTATCATAATATACTTCCAGGCAGCCATAAACAGAAAAATGCTTAAAAAGATTTCAAGTTTACATTCAAAATACCTCAGTAAATGGCCAAGCAGAAGTCAACAGAAGGGAATATTACCTCCTTCAGCTGGACAGAAGGAATACATTTTGAATTCTCTTTTCCTCAAAGGTATTTTAAATATCAAATTAAGGATTATTGTGAACTCTTCACACTACATGTCCACACATTGATCATCGGTTTGGGTTTGTGGTTGGTCTGCTGTGTCGGTTTTTGGTTTGTTGGGTTTTTTTGTTTTGTTTTTTTATTAAAGCACAGAGGAATAAAGTCAGAATGCAGTAGCCAGGCTTGTTTCTAGCATTCTTCAGTGTTTTGTATAGGCCATTGGGTACCATTTTGTGACTTCAATTACACTGGACTTACACATACATTTTACTACAGAGCCAATAAATGGCAAGAGTTGGTATGACAAATCAACACTTCACATGCTTTTATTTCCATGTTATCAACTCCTGAGCTGACAAGTGGGAAGTGAAAACAATTCCTGGCCTGTACCTATCCTACAGCTTGCTACCCAAATGCAGCTATAAATACACAATTAAGGAAAACTTGGTCCCCTTTCCTGTTTCCAGGTAAGCAAACTAGAACAGACAAGATTTTCCTACACCACTGCCGTAATACTAACACCCACCACATCATGAACAGCTGTCTAAACAAGAGCTTTTCACCACTGAAACACAACTTGCAGAGCTGCGAGGGTTATGAAAAATTCAAGTATCCACAAATCTCACTACAGTTCCAATGCCTTACTTCTCAGATTCTACTTTCAGCTCCATTTTCACATTTTCTTCACCATACTAACCTCCAAATCTGTATTACATTGCTCCCCATCAGAGACCACCGAATGCCTACGAAGAACATCATGAAGCAAAGCAACATTCCTCATAACAAGGTCATTGTGCCACTTTCTGACCTACCCAGCTTCTCCAGAATATTTCCCTCCCCACCTCCTTCCTGGTGCTTTGTCTATTCCTTAATCTTTTCCATCTGGGAATGAAAATCCAGAATGAATCCCAGGCCCCAGTAATTTGTAGTATCATCCTTAAAGACTGAAGACAAAAGTGAAAGTTGAAATCAAAGAGATGGTACGAAGAAAGGACGGTGCAGTGTATGTTCCAAAGCAAGAACGTGCTTGGAAAATAATCCATTGCATACATATATTTAGATGTAAAAGATGGTGAGAGAGATCAGTATGAGATTGTTTCTCTCTGATCATAATTTCAAGTCAAGCGTGCTGTCTGACCTGCGCAAAATAAAAGTGCTGCAATCCTACTTGCATGACCACTTCCAAAGATGATGAAATTCTTGGAGTTAAAAGGAAACAGACCTCCTGTTCCTTACACTTTTTTGAACATTTACATATTTAGGTTGCAGGCTTTTTTCAGACACACATAGAATTAACATGCAACACAATTACAAAGAAGTGGGTTACATTATATGAAAAGGCTTTGGGATAGTTTAGGACAAAACGTATTTCTCTAAAGCCATGAATAATAATAAAACAATCTCCTGGGTCAGAGTATGGAAGTTACACACATAGAAAATTCACGACAACGGTAGTTGTGATACACATAGACAAATGAACAAGGTGCAACTTAAAGTTATGACCGATACCTTACCTCATGCTTCTATACTAAGCTATGAGGAACATTAAATACAGTTAACTTCGAAAGAGCAAGACATTTTTTCCTCTGGGCTGAACCCACAAAGTTCTGGTACCATGGACCCACTCTGATTAATCAAAGAATTCCTTATGAAATACATAGTAGGCCATTTTTAGCATTAAATGCCTAAATTTTTTTTCCAGTTTACATAGCTCCTTTTCACTTGGGGCCACATATAAAGGTAAAAAAATTATAAGCCTTCAGTATGATAATCCCTACCCTAACATCCCAACAAGATGAGCATTCAGCATATGAATAACATGTGCTGTATTAGGAGTTACCACTGTCAGACTCCAGGAAATACTTGCTTTTCCTCTTTCCATGCATAACTGCTTGCCTACAAATTACAATACATCATTTGCTAAGCAGAAAGCAGGGAAGTGCCTCCCCATAAATACAGGACAATTTGTAAATCATCATGGTACCAAAACTGCCCAGCTGGTAAATGAAGTCTTGCCAGTCAACAGAAAGTTATGATCAGGCAGCTCTTGGGGTATGTTTGGTTTGTTGGTGGGTTTTGTTTGTTGTTTGTGTTTTGGGGGTGGTGATTTGGTTTTTTGCTTGTTTGGGGGTTTTTTAGTTTGTTTGGTTTTTATTGAAACCACTTTTATAGATAGTTTAAAAGCTTATGTAAATTTTGAGCACACTTATCACATGGAAAGGAGAGATCCATGTATCTTATATGGCTTCCAAATACAAAGTTATAGCATGCTTCACTGCTATGTATTCTTGGATGATCTCACACTATCACTTGACTATTTTGCTACTATCAGTGATCTTTGTATCTGTTCTTAAGCTAAAGCGGGATTCCTTGGCTCGTCTACTTCAATAACATCTTCAGAAGAGATAGCACCTCACTCGTCAGCATACTTACTATACAAAACTAGATCCTTGAAAAGAAATAGGTCAGCTATATGCCAAGAAGTGTAAAACTTCATTTGTTCCTTTCATTACTATTTCACAAGCAGCTTATTACATCCTTATTTTCTACACTGAGTATTCTAGGAAATCTCAGTACAGTTATTTTTATAGCTTGATACAGATTTGACTAACCTACAAACAGGGTCTTGAGCAAATTGATTAGCATTGTTGTATCATTTAGCTTTTAGAGTTTGGTCAAGATTTGATGGGAAATTGTCTTTTGCAATGGGTCCTACAGAAGGAAACAACTCACTTCATCTATATTTGCTTCTCTTCTTCCACTTCGAAGTGTTTGAAAACTTTGTCAAATTTGCATTTCACAATGATTTCTATTGCTCTCATTTTATTTTTTTCTCCTTTGTGTGGTTGTTTCCACTTAAGAAGTCAGTAGGAAGCAAGTGTAAGTTTTCATTAAGAAACTGGTGTATTTTTAACTGCAGCATCACAGAGCATCCCAATTGCATACAAGAAATAAAGAGCACAAACCTTAATGTTTTATGAACTCTGGTGTTGAAATTCCAGCTTATAATTTTAAAGTTTATGTCACACTGCATTATCAGACTGCTTACAACATCTGAGCAAAACTGCTTTCTATATCACTATCACTTTCTATATTCACAGAAAGAACTTCCCAAGCAGTTACCCCCCACCTTGTACTTCCCCCTCAAATGAAGCATCACGCACTGCGTTAGAACTTCAATAAATTCAGTCTCCAGCAGATGACAAAAGCAAATAGTTCTCCAAGGAAAACAGTGGATTTTTAGCTCTCAGACTTGCAATCAAGATAGAAAATTGACTTCTGAAAAACATTAATTCTTCTAAGATATTCCAGTTCCACTGACATGTTTTGAAGTTTTAACCAATATTAATAGTACTTGGTTGAGTCAAATGTATGACTGCATGACAATAAATAAGATCCAGGAAATAGTTAACACCAAAATTAATAGATATATAAAGCAGGTATCTTACCGTGCCTGCATCCAGCCTTTAGGCCAAAGTGGTTTTACTTCTGTTTCCATAAAGGTTTTGAGGTAATCTTCAGCAGACTGGCTTCTATTTGGCTCTAGCTCATAGCATCCCAGCTTGATCTTGACAAGGTTACACAACAGAGACCTGCAGAAACACACAAAAATACATTGAAAGAAACAATCCTTTCAAAATCTCAGCAGAAAAAGGCTGAGAAATGGAAGCACTGATGCTATACAGCTGCTGTCCAGTGCCAGTTGTAGGAACAGCTCAGCTCCAATCATGTTTTCTGGAAGTTTGCCACTGCACAAGTTTGCTACTATAACTGCTATGATCTGCCACTGTCACTTCTTCATTTCCAACAGGCCATATAACTCATTTTTTTTTTCATCCTTACTATCATTTTGTAATTGGTTTTACATTTTCTTTGTGGTTTACTCATAGCTGAAACATCGCCTCTCACTTCGCTCACAGTGACCTCTTATCTCATTTGAGATGGAGAGTGTCTGAAGGCAAGTGAAATCCATTCTACGCTGAATATCTCAAGAAATGATTCTTTCTGACACGGATGCTGTCTTTTACTGCCCTTAAAAATATAGAAGTGCACACAGTTAAGTAACATTGGCATTTCAGAGCCTCTTGAATGAAAAAACCCAGATTTAAATATCTCTTCGTTAATTATGGGTCCCTCCAGGTCAGCCCAAGCTATACTGGTTGTATATATTCCATGAAGCTTGCTTGCCAGTTGACTTAACATACTAAAAAGACTCATCGCGAGAAGTCCACCAGTTCCTTTTAATAATATGTATACTTGTACTAAAATTAGCTTAGATCTTGCATGGGAAATTACTAATTTAAAAGGATCTGCTTGCTTAAAAGCCTATCCAGATTATTTAAATAATAGTAATCTCAGTTTTCAGTAAAATCTATTCTAGGAAACAGAACAGTGTGGATTCATCATTTCAGACAAGAATCTGTGTTGCTCTTGAGAGATAACAGAGAATTTGTGTTTAAAGGGGATAGGAGGGGTTAAGATTCATGCATTCTGGATGCTGGCTTGCCCAGGGACTGGGAGGCTTGCCAAACCAGCATCGCCAGTTTTGCTGGTCTGCCCTATTGTGGCAGAAATCTTTACTGCTCATTGGGTGATAGTGTTTGGTGATCTATTCCTAGAATGGTGGGAAGCAGGTATACCTCTACTTACACCTGTATTCTTTGCTTAAAGAAGCTTAAAGTCCTAGGACCACAAAAATTCTCAAATATTTTGATAAAGCAGATAAACAAGCAGTGAAAAAAGGGTTGGACATAGGATGATCTTGCCTTTCAAGTTAAAGAAAAGGGTGTTTTACCACTGCAGCATTCTAGCTTGCCTATTTAGCTCCACTCTCCAAAACTTGAGGTGTACTTCTGAGAACAATTATTTATTGAACAGTATCATGTAATAACACCCCCTTGGAGACCACTTTATGAAGTCAGTGAAAATTCTTGGTGAAAAAGGTAGTTTTGTCTTACCTCACTGTGTCATCCCAATGAAACTTCTTTCTGGGTCCCACAACTCTCTTTCCAGGTTTCTCATCATCATCTTCCTCCGATCCATTTTTCTCTCTTTCATCTTCCGCTTGCAACCTACGGTTAGAACAGTTTTCTTCTTTATAGATATACAACACAGACAAAATGTCTCCTTGAGAAAGGAGTGTCATTTTCAGTGTTAGGAAAAAAAAAGGACCTGTCTTCAGATTCTTGTTATACCCTTTCTGAAAGGGTAACTGTTCATCTCCCTCTCCCCACCACTTCATGGTTCTCAGAGACAAGTGAAAAGGACACACTGTATGGATGCTATCAAGGATGTTGGCTATAAGGTTCATGTAGTGCCTCTACATGAACCTCTCCCAGTAGAGGAACCATCTCCCTCTACTGGGAAATGGCAGGATGCTTATCAATCTATTAATGTTCTTCCAAGTCTAAAATTAGTTAACTATGGGGAAACTATTACAATGAACAGGACAAAATATATCAAGAACCTGAACACACCATACTCCTCTGTTAATCCAGCATTTTGAGAATCTCCAGTATCCTTTTCACACTTTATAATTTCTTTCTCTCAAGACCTATTTCATTCAGTTAATGGAATTTCTTTCTAGAGTCAGGTGATAACATCACTTACACAAAACTAAGTACTTTGTACAACTCAAAACTTACAGACACCTGTGAACTGGAGCTGAGTACTTTGCTGAGCTCAGGGAATGAACAACATGGGGACAGACTTCCAGCTGGACTCTAGAATGGGCATGCACAGGCTCCAGGAATACCTACCTGGCATTCTTGGCTTGATTACGGGCCTGACAGTCCTCTTGATACTTGCATAACTGTTCAGGCATGACATTACTGACAGCCAGTTTCAGCTTTTGCAGCGGTTCTCTCAAGCGGTCATCCTGTGAAAAGAGAAAACACCAAACCAGTCCTATTAGACTGGTAAAAAGCGTAAAGAGAGTTTCAGATAGTTTTGCAAAAATATTTCCCGCTCACTCCTGAGGCAATATTCCCAGTAATAACTATTGACTGCAACAGCCGTTTCCTACATGTGCTTGAATCCTGTTAGGTGCGCAACAGCATTATAGAAATGCACGTGAAATTTCTCATACAACTCATAAGTCTTGACACCAGAAACAATGAAAGACTGTCACAAGGAAGTGTATCATGAATATCCCAAAACATTATGGTATGGTCTCATTAAATAATGCTTTTTAATCAAAATAGGGAAGGGAAGAAAACCTGAGGGGAAAAGCAAGTTTACTTGACTGATGAGTATCTCAACACTTGCAAATAAGTACCCAATTAATCAAGTCTCCAAAAACTCTGTGGTATAAAAACATCCTAGGTAATTAACAAAATATATATATTAGATTATCTAAGTATTAGATTACTATATGTAGTTTATGTACCTCAAATGTAAGGACTATGTATTTAGAATTGTTTCCAATTATTAAGAACTTCAAACATTAAAGTAACAGGCTATATACTTCCCTACATCTTTTAAATTCTTTTCTACTTTCTATCTTCTGACTTTACATCCTTAATCATAACTGCTTATTGAGAAGAACTAGAATTATGTCTTACTGCTTAGAAATAGCATATGAATCTGTTTGCCTTCTTAGCAAGTTCTGAGATTTCTGCATTCATTATCCTGAGATCCTCTGCAAGATTTAGTCCTGGATTTCATCTAAAGAATCGGGCCAGGATACTTCAGATCACAGACAAAACTTTTTATTCAATAGGACAACAGATTCTTTAAAAGAAAAGGAACTGCAAATGACATATCAAGTATTTGTAGGACCTAGCCACAAAGGCAAATTTGCTCAAACAGTACAGCCTGGGTCACCTATTATCCATCTAGTCTTTCTTTTTTTCTTGACACCGAAGCGAATGCAATAGTAATTTTCTTTTTAGCCTGTCATAAAACCATGATTATTGTGGCTTTCTACTTCTGCTACTTCAATATGCACCCTGTACCCAGCTTTCAAGATGAAAGCACTTCAATTCTCAAATAAAGGGTCTGAGCTACTTAAAATATTTGTTCCTAAAGGAGTGACATTAGCAGGTACACAGAAAAAGGCTTTTAAGCTGATCTAGCAACTGATCCAAAAATCTTTTGCTTTATTGGAGACTGTGGCCGTTGCTCTATTTCCCTGCATTCTGTCCTCATCATTATTGCATAATTGACTCATGCTGGAGCTAATCTCCCCATCATTACCTGGACATTGAGGTGTAACTTCTTCAGACGCTTTATCAGTGTGTCCTTATTGCATGGCACAAAAGCCTCAAGGTGAGAGTACACTCCATTGCGGATGGCAGGATTTATCTCCTGTAACTGTAGCTCAATACTGACAAACAAGAGAGTCAACCAGTGAGGCACTCCAAGACAATGATGACAACTGAACAAAAACCTAAGGAAGCTTTGTATGCATAACATGTTCTAGCTACGCATACTAAAAATAGCAGCTTGGGACATTTTCAGAAAAAATTTTTACAAAAGGAGGAAGTCTTAATCAATGGCAAGAAACCATTCATATACATACTTCTCCAGCAATTTTGAACACTGTCACTCAAATTTCATTTACACCCGCCACTGCACATCAATCTTGACACAATTTTGACTGCTACGATTTTCTAGAAATTACTTTTTGTTTTTTAAAATACAAACATAGAAGCTTCTATATTAAATGCTTAGTTGAAGGATTACAGAGTAAAGAGAGCTGGCATGTTCCTTCATGAAAGCTGACGGTGTTTCAAGTTACGAAAGTGGGGGACAGGAAGAAATAATGGCAGTTTTGTTGAATTTTACACATGAAATCAAGGACACAGGGCACTGCAAAACACTTTACACTGGATAAAGACAGACAGATAGTCATGACAGGAATTGTATTTGTATATAAATCTCTTTGGCTAATAACTAGCTTAGACTGATCTACCTTCATTGACTTTTAAGGACTTTGTTGGAACAACCTCAATAATATTTCCTCTTCTGTACTTTTCCTTTCACCCCATTTCCAAAAAGGGAAGGTTGTACAGATAAGCACTTACTCCAGCAGAATATTATTCATGTCTTGTGTGAAAAACTTCTTCCTGCCTTCTTCATCAAACATCTTGGCGGCCTGAAAATACAGCAATAAAGAGTATCCAAAAGTTCGTAAGAGCATTTTATCCCAACAACCTTTGTATATTTAAGTTTACAGATGTATCACATTCTTATTTTCCAGAGAACAGCATTACTTGGAAAAAATAAACAAAACCAAACTATACTCAGCTGTTCAGAAAAAAGGTGAGGATTGTTATTATTATACTCAAATAAAAATGCCTTGCTCTAGAGCAAACAATCATTCTATTTAGAATCTGCCTGGATCACTGATATTAACGTATGCATCTTCTGATTAACCATGAAGAAAGAAAACAGTAGACATGTTCTATCATCTCACCACCAGCAACATTCCGCTACCACTGTTTGCTTTAAAAAGAGCAGCATTGCTTGACAAGTCAAGCAGGCAAGAGCATCAACACATTTCTCCTCTTATTCTATGAAAGGCTCCTTTTTTTAAATCTCTGTTATGTGCCTCACCAAGTTAGAATTTCCCAGCCTTCTTAGATCCTTCTCAAGCCTTCGCTGCAATTTCTACAAAGGAATTATGTACGCTAGAGGAATACCTCATCCCTCTTTTCTGGTGCTGTCCAGCATTCTCCCCATCTTTAGACTATATCTCTTTTTGTCTGGTCTCTTCTTGAGTCTGTTTGGGGTGGGGGAGGAAAAAAAAAGACAGCCATATTCCTATACATACTTCCTTTTATTAGAAGTTTTTACTGTCTCGCAGGAATTCCCAAGCAGAATCCTTTATCTTTGTTCTTATCGCCTAGATTCTTATTTTCACAAACAATGACAGCTTGTAAAACAAAGCCAGTTCCCTGTACCATTCTACAAAAATCAGTAAGATCATCTCTCTAGTGTTCATCCACTCTGCAGATTTATAGAAGTCAAGAGAAAAAACCCACCACTTTTAGAGGCTTATTGTCATCTTATATTCTGGCACTGGGACCAGACAGTGAATATCTAAAGGAGCTGGAAATGGATATGCATGCAGAAAAGTAGGCAAGTGTGGTATCATCATAGTGACTGACAAACATTAGAGGCAGCCAACGTGCTATGAGGCTGAATATTCAAATAAATTAAAAATATCTAATTCTGCCTTTTAAAAAAAATTTGTGACAACATGGCTAAAAACTACAAATAAATGCAAGCATTAACTTGATAAAATTCCTTTATTACTATGAAATACTCACTGTTCTTGCTCTTTGTAACTGACCCATTTAAGTCTGAAAGAAAAATATTTTCTGGAATTGTGAACTCTACACTGCACAGGAAAACAGGATAAAACATAAGGTAGCCCATTGTCTGAATGCTTTACCACTTCAGTCATGAACATTGATACCAGAGTTTAAGCTCCTGTAAGGACTGCATTCTGCTCACTACTTTCTACTGTAAATTCAGCTGATGAGGGGATGCTACTATCTGTTTAAGAATACTGAAGCATTTGTCCTGCTAAAAAAATTAGAAAAGTTATAGATGTTTTCAAGTTATAGGATACCAGAAAGACAAGTCTTAAATCCAGTATCTTTAAGCGTAATAAAAACAAGGATTATCATCATCTTCTGGTTTATATAAAAGTGAAAGGAAATATACACTTTGACATTTTGGTCCCAGGTGGACCTTAAAAGGCAATTTCAGCATTATACTATCATACTGGATAGCGTTGCTGACTTTTGAAGAAAGCAACATTGGCAGATTCAAGAACTGCATCACTATCACTGAACTGTGGGGTTTCTTTTTCCACAGACAGATTATCTTGACAGCAACCTTCCCAATAGAAAAAAGCCATTTTATTACTTTCCTGCTTATGTACAATATTGTCTTCTGTCATGGTAGCTCAGAATTGCTCACTTAAGGAACTAGAAGACATTAATCTAGAAAATGAAGTCAGGAAGCTTTTATTGAATTCAGTCAGTGGCTTTCTAAAATTTTTTTTTATCTAGATATATCATACTTCATTCATGGAACATAGGCTTTTCCCTACAGCTTTATAAACTTTAGTTGTCTTTGCACTAAAAAGCACTACAGCTGTGAGCCTGGTAGGTACTTGACAAGGCCCATTTCTTTTTTTCCTGATTTTCAGAAGAATTTTTCCCCCACTGATAACGTGTCAGTTGACTGCAATTTGCAGAAGGTAAGGAATTGCAATCTAAGTTAACACACAGTCTAGTTCTTCCCCAACTGTACGGATACACTTGCCCTGCTCAGTCAGCACCAAACTTTGAGACGACATTATCAAAAGCAGAAGATAGAGTTAAGTTTTCTAAGAGCCAATGAATTAAAGCTTCCTTCCAACTAGGTATGGCTTGTTATACAGCGAAGCAGCATGAATTTGGGGCAGGCCACTAACACTTCCTGACTTTTGGCCTAATCCAGTTCTTCTGCAATTTTGCTAGAAGCTTATTGTTGAGTATTCAGGTTAATTTTGCTATGAATCAAAGGCAGACAAAATCACCTCTTCTTACTTTAGTAAATATTAATCCCTTGGCTGTATTTAGCTTGGAACATTTAAAAGTAACCAAGAACACTTTAAGACATTTACATACAGGTAAGATAAATATTATGTTTTAGCATTACTCTAACCTGTAGCAAAGGAAGCTCTGGTACTGTTTAAATTCTTTTTTTCCAATAAGGTAATAACTTGAACTGCTTTTTCAAAACTTACTCTGAGCAAGGAAAAGCTGCACTTTATTCTGAGCAAGGAGAAGTTTTATTTTTACATAAAATTAAGATTAATAACTATAATATTTATATAATTTTAATAAATATAATAAAAATTATGATGAATTAATCTTACAAAAGATTGTCCAGGATCTGGGCAATCAAACAACAAATTTATTCTCAACTTAAGGTAACATCCATAACTGAAACAAGGAGCATATAATACCTTAATAGCTCTGATCCCTTTCAATAAGCTACTGGGATGTTTGTAACCTGTGGATTTAATACTTTTCATTAATATTTTTGACAAGTTTGGACTCCATTCTAACCTTCCAAAAGAAAATATTCAGTTTTGTCATTGGTTTTTTTTTTATAGTCGGATGGTGGGTTTTGGTGGTTTTTGTTATTGTTGCTGTTTTTTTTTTGAATTGGCAAGTTCGCATTTATGTTACAACGCCAAAAATTCAAGACATTGATTTATAAGCTGCAGTCATATTTCAGGTTTCCTCCTCCAAAGTAAGACGACACCCATCCATTTCACCAACTAATAATTCAAGTTAAAGTATCACTGATATTTCCATTACTGAAAAAACCCAAACAAACATTACAAGTGATTTTACACAGAAAATTTAGAAAACCTTGTCTCCACTGTGAAACAAACACTGCTTTAACAATTGACCTGCATCATCTCTGTGCCTATTTTCATCTGAGTATAAATATAGCCATTAAGATTGACATTAAGATCAATTCTACATTCTTTAGAGTTTCAGCCAGCAATTCAAGGATGACAACTTAGGCCCTAATTATTCTTCTTCGTTCTCTCAGATTCTTGAATGCAATCTGTTACCAGTGAATTCATACTTACTGTTCGAAGGTCTCCAATGCGCTTTTCAAGTAGCATAGGCAGACCTTCTGGGAGGGCAGGCACCTGCTTGGGTGTCATGACCTGAGAGGTGTAGGTTGCTTGAGTGACATTTCCATTTTCTCCTGACAGCTCAGATACTGGGCTGCCATCAGAAGTGCCATCAAGCAACTTGTCAAAGTCAATGTCTCCCAGCATCTCCAGGGCACTTTCAGCTTCTTGCAGGAGCTCACGTTCATTTGTGCTACCAAAAATGGAGAGGACAGGATCACTGATCCTAAGATTCAAGTCAGAGATATCATTTCCTGCACTGAGAGAGGAGGAAGGAATTTTACTAGGGGTAGAGGTTGCAACAGTCACTGGAGGTTTTGGACTAGATTCCTTCTTCCTCATGGCTTCCTTCTCCTTTTGAAATTTACGGATCATGGCAGCCAGAGAGAGTGAGTCTTTATACAATTTCTTTTTCTTCTTTTCAGACTTGTGTGAATTTAAGGCCATTACTCTGTAGAGGAAAGAAATCTTTCATTAGAATGCATGTGACTTTTGAGGCCTGAGTAACCTTTAACAAAAATCTGGGAGTTTAGTACAATTAAAGTTATCAGGTAGAAGAAGCAAGTACTTTGTACTATTGCTGGTCATGTGATTTCATGTTTCCAACTGATTTATTTTGTTAAGTTTTGTACACATTAAGGCAAAGGTTATTTACTTTTGACTTCTCCATTTAATTATGGAGAGGTTGGCACAGTTGTTAATTCTCTTCATTGCTAAGAATTTTGACAGGCAGGCTCAACAAGTATATGCTGCTTGAACTGAGCATTTTCCACCAATTCATCACCTTGATGAAAAATACTATCAATAAATTTTCAATACCAACTTGAATATTCATAATAAGACAATTTTCACTCAATGACAGTTTTCTAGAAGCCAATTAAAAACCCCACCACCTTAGTCCTTCCATGCTAGCCTCAGAACTCAGGAAAGCCCACACAAAGTTCATAAGAAACATGTAGAATTATTAAGCTATGTTTGTATTTTCCAGATTAGAAACCACAGGATAGAAAGAAAATTATTCTTCATTTGAAGTTGTAATTCTTAGTGCTATGTAAAACTGGGAAGAACAATGATGGCTAATGCTATTCATAGACTCAAAATTCCTCTTCCGTAATTTGTCATTCCTTATTTTATTATTCCGTGTTCAAAATTTTGGGGGACAAAAAAATTAGCTTGCAGGACTTATTTATGCTAAAACCCCCACAAAATTCAAACCCAAAATCTATTAGCTAATAATTACAGTTTAAAAATAACAATATTCTAAACAGCTGTGATAATCTTGCTATGGCACACAATCTTGAGACCAAACCTCACATACAATTCAAGGGTTCATCTAAAGAAAGAGACCTACCCCAACTGCTTAGGAACTTTCATTTTCCGAGGCTTCTTCTCCTTTTCTGTCCCTTCATCTTTCCTCTTGCGCTTCTTCATTCCACGATCTTCACTTTCTTTTAACTTTGCTATCTAGAAAAGAGATCAAATAAAGGACAATGATCCTTTCACCCTAAAGGACTTCTATAGCAAGAAACATTTCATTTTCCTTACACTTTCCAATTCAGACCCAGGAAAGATACCTCAACATGTGTAAAGGCAAACAGTACCACTGGATTCCTAGCACCAACTACAGTTGCTGACAAGTCTCAATCATTAATAATTTTTAAACAGTTATTGAACTCAGAGTTTTAAATAAGAAAAATACTTTAAGGCACGTGCAGACAGATGCCCAGCCACTATAAGCAATGGCCACCTTGGAAGACTGAATCACCCCACCTTCTTCTGCTACCACAGTTTCATTGCTAAGTATGAAGTTACATAGTATGGAATATCTTTCTGACCAATTCAGATCAGCTGTCTCCCCTCCCAAGTTCTTGCTGATCCCTAGCTTACCTGCTGGTGCAGCATAGGGAAAAAGAAACTCTTCACACTGTAAACATTATTCAGCAACAGACAAAACTTTGGTGTGTTAACACTGTTTTAGTCACAAATCCAAATCATAGCACCGTGAGGGCTGCTATGAAAAACGTTAACTCCATCCCAGTCAGATCCAATACAATTACAATTAAAATTATATTGAAGAATTATAGAGCAGGAAAGGACATCAGAAAGCAGGAAGTTCTTGGAATGGCATGGAACTTGTGAATGTCATATGCAAGCAATTATGTTCGCATTGATCATAACTTGTCAAAGTACCTAGAACAGCACACTGTTTGGGAAAGACTATATATACACTTTTTAATATAGCTATTCTTATGCACCAAGTTTATTTTAACAGATATTTTAAGTGTTATTCTGAATATTAGGAACAATTCCAAATCATGCAGAACTAAAAAATCATAAAAGCAGTGTTGGAGAACGTAAGTTCTCATCTCATAAAATAAAATTCCTATAAAATTACAGAATCACTTGTCACTTCAAGATGGATGGACACAAATTGTTAGCTTGCCTAAATAGATGGTTAGTCTTACAAGACTGGACAGCCTGTGGACATCCTGATTTATATTCCTGATGTCCATTTAGCTTTAAGTTCTGCATAAAAAGCATAATTAAGATCACTCACTTTAGGTGGCCTATGCTTTTTGTCTTCTGCAAAGTCTTCATCCTCTGAGTCAGATGCCTGGCGGAACTGCAGTGTACCAGTGTTGATATAAAACCCTCCATATTTGGTTGTCAGGGATGCAGGAACCAATTCATCATACTGGGCAGGAAAAAGAAGATTAGTTTATCAGCATTTCTGAATAAAATTAATATGCAGTTCATTTAGCAGTCCCTGTACATGAAAAATTATATACAAGTACACAGCTCAACTTGCTAGAATAGAAACAGGATAGTTAAACTATTGAAAACTTACTGGCCAAGGCACAGAACATTACTATCACAGAATAAAACCTTTCTACTTTCATAACACCACACTTTGTTTGGAAGAAAAGACAGGATTACAGCATTAAAGTACTGCTTTCTGAAGGAAATGAGGATGGGCACAGAGGCTTTTCTTTCCCCTCCACCCCCCAGGAAAAAAAACATCCTGAAACTTTTAAACTCACACCCACACACCCCCCCAATATTCTGTCTCTGAGAGGATGTTACCTTATGCTAGACATTTCAAGATACATAAACCATGTGAACAAAGATACACCACCTGCCTATGAGCTACTTCACTTGATTGTTCACTGGTTGTTTTTGGCCAGGAAGTAGGCAGGCACATAGTGAATTATTTGTTTTCATCTATAACAGCCTTACAGGGATACCAGCAACATCACTGGTTGAAAACAAATTTTGTAAAAAAACCAACAAACAAAACCACAAAAACCACCAAACACCTGGCTCTATCGATTTCAGATTTTAAGTTTCATACTTCTGTTGAATACCCTTCAATTTCATGAGACAATGTGTGGTTCAAATTACCTTCTGTTAGTCATACACTTTTATCACAGGCCCTTTAAGTTATCTGTAACTGATAGCTACGGTTATTTCCAGAAGCTATTTCTTCCATATTTTCAAAAAAGATGACAGTCTGAACAATCACTATATTGCAGTGGAAGAAGCCTAATCTATATCAATATTTTACAGAATTGGATGTTATATCCAGGAAATAGGACTGAAGATAGTAGAGATGTTTTTGTAAATTAAGCATAAAAACCCCTTCTCAGATCATATGCTGTTTCATTAAGACTGCCAGTTTTCATTAATATCAATCCCTGCAGTGCACTTGACATGTTCAGGCATTCCAACACACACTACATTTAGTACCAACCCTAACCACATTGCCCTGCACAAAAACCTGCTTCTCAAAGTTCTCTGAAATTTTCTTGTTAAAAATGCTATCCCAGACATGACAGACTTTGCCACAGTATCTGTTAACTTATTTCCAATTTTAGGTGTTGAATATGACATTGCCTCTTATACAAATACCACAATGCCAGGACTTGTTTTGTTGAAAGTCAGATATATTCTCATTTTGTTCAGACAGTTTTAAAACCACAAAAGGTTTCAAACTCTTATACACACTTTATTTTGAAAAACACTTGGAAATTCCTTCATAAATACTAAGTTAGAACTACAAAGCTGTATCTCAAAAATACTGAAATCTGAAGACATAGGAAAAGCGGTCAATATTAAGCATAGTGGAAGACAATATTAATTTTATTATTTCATCACCAGCAGTCTCCTCAGAATGACGTTCTCTCCCAAGTATCACCAGATAACTGTTTATCTCTAGGAAGTATCTTGTTGACAGCAAACTCTCAAAAATTCTGGGAGGATGAAAATATTCATTCTAGCTCTATGCATTAAATATCAGCAAAGCAAGCCATGGAAGTATTTGCAAGGGAACGGAGGGAGGGTTGCCTTGACAATGCCATTATCACTACACAGAAGAACAATGTTGTCCTGAACTACTACAAATTTGAACTACCAGTCTTAGTTTTTCAAACACTGAAAATTGTAAGATGGTGAACTTAATAAGCAACAAATACAATTCTGGAAGCTATAGTCTGTCTGGAAGCATAGAAGCAGAACGCCTGAAACACATACCTGCCAACAGAGATAAGAAGGCATTTACAGGACCTAGAAAGTGTTACAAAAGTACCAGAAAGAGGGAATAACAGTACAATGACTAGGAATCAATTTCTGCCTTTCTGAAATAAAGGGTAGGATTTTGACACACCTCAGAGTTATGCACTCTGGCAGAGGAAAAAGTCGATTTTGAGTTACAGCTGCAAGCAATAAGTGTTTGGTAGTGCAGCCAAACAATTAAGAGAGATACTTATCATAGAATGTCCGGAGTTGGAAAGGACCTGCAAGGATCATCAAGTCCAACTCCTGTCCCTGCACAGGACAACCCCAGAATTCATACCATGTCTCTGAGGGCATTGTCCAAGTGCTTCTTGAATATTGTGAGGCTTGGTGCCATGACTGCCTCCCCGGGGAGCCTGTTCCAGTGCTCCACCACCCTCTGGGTGAAGAACCTTTTCCAAATATCCAGCCTAAACCACCCCGGCACATCTTCCTGCCATTCTGTCAGGTCCGATCATTGGTCACCAGAGAGAACTGATCAGTGCCTGTCCCTCCTCCTCCCCTTGTGAGGAAGCTGTAGACCACGATGAGGTCTCCCCTCAATCTCCTCTTCTGCAGGCTGAAGAAACCAAGTGAGTTCAGCCGCTCCTCATATGGATTCCCCTCTAAACCCTTCACCAACTTCGCGGCCCTCCTCTGGACACTCTCTAGTAGCTTTATATCCTTAATATACTGTGGTGCCCAAAACTGCACACAGTATTCAAGGTGAGGTCGCACCAGTGCAGAGTGGAGCAGGACAATCCCCTCCCTCGACCGGCTAGCAATGCAGTGCTTGGTGCACCCCAGGACATGGTTGGCCCTCCTGGCTGCCAGGGCACACTGCTGGCTCATGGTCAACTTGCCACCGACCAGAACCCCCAGGTCCCTCTCCGCAGGGCAGCTCTCCAGCCTCTCGTTCCCCAGTCTGTACGTACATTCAGGGTTGCCATGCCCCAGGTGCAAAATCCAGCACATGCCCTTGTTAAACTTCATACAGTGATTGCCCAGCTCTCCAGTTTGTCTAGATCTCTTTGCAGGGCCTCTCTGCCCTTGAGAGTGTCAACAGCTCCTCCCAATTTTGTGTCATCAGCAATCTTAATTAGTATTCCTTCCAGTCCTACTTGAGAAGGAAAAAACATGTTTGTTATTTTGAAGTTTGAACCAGCAGGCCTTCCATGCATGTCTGTTAAGACAGAATTCAACAGGCTGAATAAACCAGTAATCAGTTTTAACTGCCACAACATTAACTGGAGACTTAAGATCACCTACATGAAGGGAACACACACAGTGCGATGTGGAGTGTCAGCTACTAGCTTATTTCATTTCCCCCCTGCACTCCATGCAAAATATATTTAAGATAAAATCGTTTAAGAACCAAAAATTCTGGGCTACCAAAAGCATTAAGACAGGAAGTAGGGATACCCAGAAGAGGAAAACAGTGAATGTATACTTCAGCAAGGAAGCTGGTGAAAGAGCCTGAACTGGAGACCTATGTGGATTTGATCTGAATAAGTAGTTAGAAATTTCCATGAGTCATCACCTTTTATCTTCCTGGAATGGAAGGCTTAACAAGCCATACAGAAAGACAGAAAAAAAAGAAAAAGTGGTGACAGGATCTATGAAATACCTTAAGATCATATGAAAGGCTAGCACAAGAAAGCAGGAAAATCTATTAATTGGACAAAATGAAAGCAAAGTGGCTTAGCTGTGGACTTGTCATTCATCTTAAGAGACAAGGACAATCACGCAAAGTAGAGGCAAAGTAAACTTGAGAGTGGAGGCTGGGTAAAAATTTCAGACAAATCTGGTGTTTTTCCACAGCTCTCAGAACCAGCTTCATTACGTACAAGGAAGATGAAAGGGAAAGAAAACAATTATTATCCACAGTGCTTAATAGACAGAGCAGACATTTCCCTTTTGAGCTGACAGGTTGTGAACTGAATTGGTGAGGTTGGGGTAGTATGGGATCAAAACAGAAGAATACAGTAGTTGCCAAGTTTGAAGGAGAAAGCACACAGTCAAAGCTGGGGCCATTATCATAAGAAGTGAAGAACAAGTAAAGGGAAACACAGTAAAGACTTGGCTGCAGAGCAGTAAAGGAAGCCCTGGAGAACACACAAGAAAAAGTAAGGATTCAAGACAGTCCACAAGTGAGGAAGCCATGGATCACTGCAGATTATTAGAATGATCAACATGCTGTGTGGCACAAATCCATAGGATCAAGACAACCAGAAAGGCAGAATTTCTTCAGTATACAGATGAACAAACTATCCCATAACAGTCAGCAGGCAAATAAGGTCAGCAAGATGTGAATGTGTAACTTAACACTTGAGGTTTCACCAGCTTCTGTTGAGGACTATGAGTTTAGTGAATCTTACGAAGACCTTTTTGACATTCAGTTACCCTTAACCTTTGAGAGTTTACCTTTCCCCACCAAAATGTGATTTGTCCTCAGCCCACTGAAGAAGGTATAACTTGTAACTCAACATTCCATTTTATTTTCAACTTACCTGAAACTGAAGCCTGCAGACCACAATGTACCTAGTACCAGTTCCTTCAAGGTAAGCTTACTATTTTCTAGGGCCATAATTGAACAGAAAATTTGAATATGATGGTGTAAAAATATTGGCAACAGCTATATTAAACTTCATTTTAAAGTTTCTTCAGGACTCTCAGTTAAAGGGAATGTGGCTCTTGCAACTTCTAAATCTTCTGATGAATTGGTTTCAAGACTTCTGCTTTGCACTAGCTTTTTCTGCATATGAAATCACAGAAATGATGCTATTAAGGAAAACAGTTGAAGCCCTTTAAAGCGTTCTGCTCTTCCTTATACATTCTGAGATTGAGCATTAAAATTCTCAGACCTACAGACAGGACTTCATATACTATTGGATCCTGTGAACATGGATTTCTCTCACAAAAGATTATGGAATCATTCTGCAGATAACAACATAAGATTGATATACTGTCTCATCATCTAAAAGCAGATCAGTATGTAAGTTATTTTCAACTATTGTCCTTGAGCTACATTACTATGCTTCTAGTACCATTAATCTAATTAAATGTTTAGATGTGAAAGACAATTAAGTTTTTTTTTTTAAAATAAGTTAACCAGTTTCAACTTCACTATTATACCAAGAAAAACAGTGAAATTTTATGGATTATACTAGTTCAGTTCTGAAACCCAGACCCACAGCACACAGCAGTATCTTATATTGTCTATTCTTGTGTTCAGGTATTTTGATCATGATCCTCCTCATTCAGCTCCCTTCCAGAGAACAACTTATACTATAAAAGGACAAAGGACAAAAACCAGGACAAGTATACATGTGAAAAGGCTTTTTAACACTCCTGTATTAAGTCCTGGAAATGAGATTTTCTGCAAATGTGTCCAAGTGTTTTAAGAAACGTAGCCTGTACATTATTTGCTGTGAAACTAGTATTATTTAGATTAAAAGATAAGCAAGGATCATTTTTGTTCCTTGTTCAGTTTATTTTTGAGATGGCTCTAACCAGCTTGGGGGTGAAGCTGTTTATTTTTTGATCATCATTAGACCACCAAATAAAGTCAAGCTCCTGAAGTTATGTTGAATATGGCTGTTTCAGTCAAACAGACTGAATATCCACACAGTCACTACATACTTCAAGGTACTTCAAATATAGTTGATTGATCTCTATGCTTCTTAAAGACACAAAGAACTGAATGCACTCTTTGGCTTTGCTATCCTTTAAGGATAAGTTTCCAAACAAAACCCCACAACTCTGTCTGAAAAATAGCATAATAGAATATACAAAGAAATCCTGAACAAGGATAAGGGAGAACAATATATTGCTTTTCTAATCCAAGATGACATCAAAAAGCAAGCAGAAAGAGCTTTCCCATGGCAAAGAAGGTTCCTCTTCCACAACGCATAGGCAAGTTGTTTGGGTTGGGGTTTTCTTGTTTTGTTTTTTTTTTTTTTTTCTCCAAATCCTGGGGCAAAGGACAGTTGGCAAAGCACAACAGTAAAAAAGCATAAAAGACTATTAAAGACATAATACCTGGCTCAGGGTAGTCTAGACTAGGATAGTCAGTCTCCTAGGAGAATCCTAGTTTAATAGTCAGGGTATTGTAATCCATCAGCCTACCAGAGCACCTTGAGAGAAGTACATATATATATATATATGAAGTATAAGTACTGTATATATAGTGTATATATATATAGACCTGTTTTGTTCTCACCATGACCACCATGTTTTATACCCTTCCACCAGTCAGAGCCAGGCTATTAGCTTAAGTGACCTTCAGTGCAATGAGATGACATTCTCACTGCCTTGAAAGTATTTCAGGAAAGTTATAAAATACGTGACCACCTCTGCCTGTTCAACTCAATTCTTTCAGAGATTGAGCTCTGACCCACACTGAAAATATAGTTCAGTGTTTTTATTACAAATAAATACACAATGTATTACTCAACCTCTCCAGGTTTCATGTTACAGAATTACTAGAAGATTCTGTAGAAGTTATGCTTTCTTTTTCCATTCATTTAACATGAAGAACAGACTTAAGTGTCATATATAGTAAGACAAATGCTCTTAAAGATCTGTTATTTTGGCATGTTATAAACCCCCCTTTATATTACAGTACTAATAATATCTTTTGTATAGTTTTTGGAAAACATTTAAGTTCCTTGTGCTGCTTAAATAAATTAATCTACTCGTGAAGAATAGTTAATCTTAGACCATGATCTACCTCTCCAGTAGCTCAGATTACTTTGAAAAGTAATTTTGTGCACTTCAGAAAATTAAATTTAGCAAAAAGGAAGAAGTTGCTACACCTATTATGATTATTATTTCTTACTCCTACATTATTGATTTACACAAATTTAAACAATGGTACTACAAAGGCCAGGTATGTCTCAGTTTTTTTCAAGTACCTATGCAGATACTGAGTTTTCAGTTTCTCAGTTGTCCCACTGAGGTCATTAAATACATGAGCAGTCCTAAACTACCTGGTTGAAACCTAGGCCAGAACACAGGATTAAAAAAATTAAGAAATTACTTATTCCTTCCTAAAAAAAGGATATGATATTTTGCAGAGGGAGCAAGAGAACATTACTATTGCTTTAACAAACATCAGACCTGTTCTGCAAATTCAACAACCTCTGTCCCTCTAGCCATAATGGCTCCTGTACTAAAGGACTGCTGGGTATATATCGTTTAAACATGTCTGTTCTGCATTAAGCAGAACAGCATCTGCTTTATTTGTTTGGTACTCCACTTTACACCTTTATTTATCTTGGTGTGAGGAGGGATAAAAAGCAAAGAAAGAATCTCCTAGTTGAAATTTGCCCTTGTATTCACTCGAATGCATATGACATGTCAGGTGCCAAATGGCAGATCTACCCTGAAGACACCTGGGAAGCATGCAAGACATCTTTTATTAAAGGTGACATGATGCACTCAGCTAAGTGAGCATTACTCCCCAACCACAGAAGTTCCAAGACTGGGCAAAGTGACAATGAACAAGAAAGACAAGACCAGTAATAAAAACATAGAAGTCCATAGCCAATGAAACAGTAAGTGAATCTCTTAAAAAGCTTTAATGCACCCTCATGTATTCAGTGTGGATCAGGTTTGTGACAGAGGTCTACAAGGCAGCTTCTTCCACATGAAAAATGCAGCAATGTTAAATTTATCTTTCAATCCAATGTGAAAATGTTTAATAATGGATCCTATGTAGCATTTTTCTGTATATGCCTCTAGCATTGGCAGGTTGATAGATTTTTTTCCCCTTTTTTAAGAGACATTTATCTTTCTCAAGCAACAACAGTGCTCTCCATAGCTATGCATAAAACAAGCTCCTTTGAGTAGGAAGGATGAGAGAACAACATCAAGTTGGCCTAAAACAACATCTGGCCCAGAACCCCACAAAACAGGTAAGAATTACCATCAGCACACTGAGCTGTACCATTCCCCAAGTATATACCATTCTCACTGGGAAAAAGCATCTCAAATATTCAAGAGTCTTGAGCAAGATGCTCTTACTGGCAACCCATCAGCTTCAAGTTTTAGATCACAACAGCAAAAAATCTTGAGAGGGAGCCAGGATGGGAGAGAAAAGGATATTAAATCTATCACACCTTTAATAAGCCTGGAGATTACAAGATGAACTAAACCAAATTTATCCTTAAAATGCATGACAACTGAATATCATTGCAGAAATTCTGCAAAGACTAAGCCCTTAAATTAGATAGAAAAAGAGCAACTCTTTTACCAATGTGTTCAGAATTACTAAAATCAACATACAATCCTTGAAAGGCTGTCTTCTAAGGGGATCTGAGCTCTTGAGGCAAGATGTAGCTAAAGAAAAATAAGTTTTTCCTTTAAGCTGAAGTACCTGTTCTGGAGAAACTTTCCATGTATGAGAAACCATTGGTAGGCTAGTTTTCTCTGTCCAGCAGCACAGGACTCTTACACCAGTGTTCAGAAGGCTGCTATGGATCCATGAATATAGTAGACTGGGTTAAATATTGATGTGCAGCCTTGTATGTCCAAAGTACTGAACTGCATGCTTCCCATTGCTCCTGGCATTCATGTTTTGCTTCAGTTCCTGTCAATGTGGCTACCTGGTATCGCTGCTTCAAAAGACAGGTTGCGCTGCTTATAGATTTCTAGGTGGATGGTTATTCCTCTGCATTCATCTACCCAACAGAGGGGAAGGTGCTAGCTGGTCTTTGTTTTGGATGTGCAAATCTCATTACCTCCGAGTAAGAAAATTGCATACTTTTTCACTAAGCACCATGTCTTACTTCAGATCCCTGTTCTCTATTACATAGCAGCACTATAGAGAGCACTGTATTCCCCTGGAATCTCTATCTATATAAAACTTACATTGTCAGGAAGGTATTCAACCAACCAAATATTCAGGGGTCATCACAAGAGCAAGTAGTCCAGCCAAACCAGGCTGATATGCACATGTACACATATGTGTGCATGCAGGAAGAACAGAGGGGAAGCAGAAATCAACAGGGATGCCTTTCCACAAAGAACGTAGTTCTGGGCAGTTTACACTATAGCAAAACCTATTTTCAACATCAAAGCAGTGGAAACAGAGGAGGGACAGCTTTCTTTGCAGGTTATGAACCTTTTGTGTATTACTACCACAGAGGTCTGTTAAAGATAAGCAAAGATTAGGAATTGCCATCAGACTAACCACTATGTAGTGATTAGAAACAATACTACGGTGGTCTTAATTTACGTTTTTTTCTGGAATGAAGAGTTCACAACCCACTGACTACAGTCAAAATGCTCGACCCAAAAAATACGCACTGTATAAACTGAAAGATGGATTTCCCTCTTGCCTGCAATTGCATTCAGAAAGGAAAAGTCACTTCTTCCAAACAGGACCAGCTAAAAATTTTCCGAGGAGGACAGCAAGGTAAAAAACTGAACAGCATATATACCAGATATACCAAAGCAAACAGCAACCTCTAACTATGTACTTATTCCTGTAAGAGGAGACAGGTTTGAAGAAGGATGGGAGGTAGGAACTGACTGTGTTATTTAGGGTAATATGTACCCAAGAAACTTTCTCTGATATTTTCGTTTAGTTGGCTTCATGTCCAAGTCTACTGAATGGAGGAGCCCTTACTTTTCTGTGTTCAGTAGCCACAAGGACTTTGATCATCTTAATGCAGCCATGCTGCTAAAGTCCTTCCTACACTGTAGGAAGGTACTGATTCTTTCCAGAGTAAGTAAACAATGAAAGCAAATCTCTAAGAATCTCATGCATGGTTTTCATTTTCACAGGAGGTAAACAATGGCAATCTAGCCTACTAAGCAGCCCAAAATTTACCCTACTTCATCAGGGCAGGTACCAGTGCCCTTTGAGGATTCTAACAGGAAAAATCTCTCTACTTAGGAGAAGCTCCCTTCTATCAGCACTTTCCAAGAACTTTCCTCCAGAAAAGCATGTCCTGTACCTGTCTGTACTCCAGCCCCATTAAAATCCATTACCTGAGAATCATGCCATTAGCAGATTCCCTACACTTGACCCTGATCCCTGCCCTCAAGAAAACAAGCAGAACAATTGTCTTCCTGGATCCTTGGAGGACCCAAATGCTCTGTTACATATGCTATCTGTTATATATGCATCTATGTTACATGTACAAAACTGCTTAATTGCAAATGGATCCAAAGGAAGCAGAATTCCTTAACTCAACTGCAATGCCTGGTAAAAACAGGCTTATTTTTATTGGTTTATTTCTTGAATAATATTTGATGGCATTACCTCAAAATCTGTTTTCAGAAGGAAAAATCTCTAAAGCTATGGAATAGATCTGTTTCAGTGCCAAAGAGCTCAGTATTTCTTTCACACCTGTGACAAGGAAAAGGATTAAAATTCTAAGGCAGCTTTCAATTATTTTTTTCTGGGATACAGAGGGAGACAAAAGGACACCAATCCTGGAGCAATTCTAGAGGCACTCATACTCATTTTTAAAGTGTTTGTACCCAGGATATTATAGCTTTTTATGTGTAAGAAAGTGTATCTTCCAAAAGGAAGTAAGTCCAGGCTGGGTCTGGCTCTGACATTTCTCAGGATACATGCTGATTTAATAGCTGGCCACACAGAAGATGAGCAAGGCAGGCACATAGACTTTCTTTCTGAACACTTCCCACTTGCATCTGAGATGGAATGAGAGGTTTTCTTGAACTCCTACATTACAGGACCCTTAAACTCTGCAACAACTTGGACTACAGCTGGCATGCAGTGCATTTTTTTTATTTTCTGTATAGAAATGAAGATAAAAGCAAAACAGAGGTGGCCTCTCACTAGTCTGTGTTTGTAATGCAGACACAAGGCATAACGATTTGTTCAGGAGAGCAATCTTTAGAGAATACACCATTCTCCCCAACAGCTTCCACAGCTACCACATGATGCAACCATCTGGTTCTCTAACAACTGCCTTTTGTATGTTCTTGCAAGGAGTCTGGCAAGAGATATCAGAAGTAAATGCTCTTGCAAATCTAATGGATCTGCTGCTGGTAAAAAGAACAGCACTGGAAGGAGGCAAAGTATGAGAAGTACTAATACATCAGTGAGTGTCCATCCCTGCTAGACTCACATACATCTTTGATAGTGTCCTGTACTATCAGGACTGGAAATTATCCAAATCACATATCAGATCTGTGAAACGTCACAATAAATACAAAAAAAAACCAAGATACAACTTGGGTCCTGTATCATAAAATTTCAAAACTGAGGATAGTTAACTTAAGCAACAGTGAGAAACCAGATAAGCCTATAGGTTCAAGTGGTTTCTCAGCAGGGGTGAAGCATATCTGTTCTTATTGAGCTGAAGATCAGAATCCGACCTTTGGAAAGGACATACCAAGGCTTATTGTTCCAGCAGCACAACCAAAAGTTGAGGGATAACGATAGGACAGTTTAATATTTTCAAGTTCAACTAAAATTTAAATCCAGACCAATGGCAAATTAATACAAGCTACAATAAGTATCTACAGCAAACTCACTTTTCACACAACTTGTTCACAGGCGTTCAGACCTACTTCAAAAACTAACAATACACACAGATGAGCTCAGCTTGCTTATCCACTGTGGTTAACAGCTGACCTTCTTTTGCTCAAGAAGGTATCAGTCCTGCAGCATGCCTTGTGCCGCACCTCACAGTTCTTAAGAGCAATATTCATTGCAACTTCTATATGCTAGAAACCTCACAGCTCAGTGTTCATAGAAGCTCTTTACAAAGTTTTATGATTTCCCAGACCTAATACGACATTCAAATGGAGGCTTGACATAATGTATGCTAAACAATGCACTTCACTTCTGTGCTTTTCTTAGTCTTCTCAGAACTCTTTCATCATCGTTCCTCTCCCACTCAGACTTTTAGCTCCCTCTGCTTCAGAGCAGATTGTTGCTGCTTTGTCCAGTGTCACTCAGCAGTGGAGGAAATTGAAGGCTGGCTAAAGTGTCAGGTGTTTTTTTGTTGGGATGTTTTTTTCTTGCCTAAACAGTACACCTACTTCTTCCTGACATATAATAAAAGAGAATTATAGGAGGTCTCCAAGCTTTTACCATCCACTCTCTCTTCCAAGCTTCTTCCTCATTTTCATAATTTCATATATCACCTCTAAGATATCTTCAAATGCGCTCTTGTAAACCTCCCGATATCCCTAATGTTGTGCGCACTTAACTAATACTTTCTTCTTTTACCTCAAGATATGTTTTCATTTCTGAAAGCTATTCAGACAAAATAAGCTGTAACATCCTGCTGTTAAACCAAGCTCATTTATCTCAAAATTTTCAGACATATTCAATGAATGTTTAGAATAACCATCCTATTTGTACTGGGTTTTAAGAGCAGAATAGCCTCCTGATCTAATGCAGGAAATCTAACACCAGTAATCTACTAATAATCCAGATAGCTAGTGCAAGAAACTGAACAGAGCGAGTGTAATTTCAGTCCACAGTAAACGAAGGGCACAAATAAAAAGCAGGAACATTACGTGATAGAGCAATATCTTTCTTAATTCTTGCAGTGCATAACAATATCTGAATGAGACTATAAATACAATCATTCGTTGGATTCCCAAAGTAGTATGCCCTTTGGATCCATACCAGTTACACATGGGCACAAAGTATTTTTCCTTACCCTTCTTCTTTATCAAAAAAAAATAGAGCATTGTCTTATTTCTCCTTGCTGCTTTGATGAGGCTTACTTACCGCTTCAGAATTATCAATGAAAGGGTCCGTTTCATCATAACCGTAACCTATATCAATTAGATCCTGCAGGCGATCCTTCCGATGTTTGTGGGGCTTTCCACCCTGAAAACAAAGCAAGCATTAGATCATTTGGGAAACAGGGAAGCAATACACTAAAGTCTACAAAACATAAGGCATTGGAGGGATGGTCATTTGGGGAATTGGCAGTTTTGCTTTCTTGGACGCTTTCATGAAGATGGTCTAGATGACTAATAAAAAACTGTCACACAGCTATGAGTTCTGGCAAACATGTTTTACTATAGCCTCACCAAAATCATCCCTGAAAGGTATTCACTAGCCACCTGGTTTCTGCATGACCAAAGTCTTCCTAACCTTTCCTATTTAGAGATGTTTCATTGTCCTATGCCTTTAAAACATAGTGATAGGACTGTGATAACTTAGAAAGCATTAAGTTTTTCAGTATGTTACAGAGTCATTACAAAGGAAAATACTGACAGCCTAGCATTCAGTAAAGTGTTTACCCACACAAGATGGATTGCTTTTCTACAGAAAAGTGAAGCCTAAGTCAAGAGAAAAATATTGATCTGGTACTTGCAGATATGGTGTCTATGAGTTTTCAAGACGTTAGAGCATTCATATGACATAACTGAATAAAAACATATTAAGATAAAATCTTTTGAAATGCAAGAGCCATCACCTCAGTTGATAGGACTGGACATGAAACGGTTACTTGAGTAATTTAAAAAACAGAAGCTGCATCACAGAATGTGGGTTCACGTACCTCCAGGAGACAGTAAACTTCAAGGTTTCATCCTTACTGTTTTATGACAAGTGTAAGCATCTGAACACCTCCATTTTAACAGTATTTTGCAATAATTCAAGTTTGTAACTAAGCAAAGCATGCGCTCTTGCAAGCAAACAGGAATCTCTCAAGTATAATTAAATAAATGCAATAATCCTAGGAGAAAAACCTCAAAAGTGAGTTCCATTTTTAATTCAGGTTTCCAAGCTATATTCCAAGCCAAGTATTCCTAATTTTTCCTATCAGTCCAATCATCCCCTACAGTCACCTATCTGATAAAACATCTGAATGACTGCACGTTCCTGAAACATGCAGTACTTTTCTTTCTTTTTAAAAAGAGAGTTTGGATGAGAGAAGAAAAAAATCTAGAAAAATAAAGGTAGCACTTAAGAATTCTGTTTAAACTCCAGCACAAAAGTTCATGCAATTCTCATGATTCTGACTGAGGTGCCAGCAGGCTGTCTGAAGAATGCTACATAAACTATACCTCTACTGATCTCACTAATGTGTAATGCAATCCATCTCTGTACTACATCCTTTTGCAGCAATGATTCTACGATTTCAGTGCACAGGCATTAAAAAAAATTTTGAAAAATTCTCAGTACCCTCTGACTGCCTGTTATTCACAAAAACATAGCGCAGATACGGAACAAAGTTAATAACAAAAAAGAAGTCTCATAATAGCCAAATGAATAAAAGCAGGATTAAAATAGTAACCCGTATTCAGACATATGAAGATATCTGAACCACTGTACATATAGAGTATTTCCTTCAGGCCTGGTTCTACCCAGTTATGTTTAAGGAAGTGTGTTGAAAGTCCATATGATCAAGATGTTCAGGATGCAAGACCACAGCAGAAGAACTGAAGGGATCATCTGAATCAGTGTTTACTATGCAGCACTTCAGGGATGTTCTACCACTGAAGCTTTTCACCTTCCCCAACAGAGTTCCTCCAACCTTTCTGCCCCAGAACATAAGCAGTCATGATACTAGAGCAAATTAAGATGTCTAGTTCCTGAGGCTGCAAATAGTACTCATGCAAGTATTTGGAAAACTCATATTTGAGTTCAACAAATTAACTTCAACATGTAACCTAAGGTTTAAACAACTTTGCCCAACAGGACTAGAAGGTGGCAAATACAATGCCAGTTTCTGAAGAATCTTCCAAGGGCCACAGCAGAGTCTATAAACCAGTAAACTCTATCTCTATATCGGGCAAGTTAATAGAAGTTATAAAGAACAGAACCAGCAGGCAGAACAATATACATTCCAGAGTAGGAAAGAATTTTGGTAGAAGACAGCAGTACTTCAAATGCTTTAAAAAAGGTACAAAGATCTTCAAAGACAAGAAACCATCATGGGATAAGAGGGAAGGTCCACACAAATTAATGTCTGGTTTAAGGCTAGGAAACAAAGGGTAGGAATAAATATTTCATTTTGGCAGAGAAAGTAATCAGTGAAATCACCAAGGAATGTGTATTCATTCATCTTTAGAGGCAACAGAGAGGGCTAACAGTGTGTGTGTGTGGGGGAGACGACAAATTACTGAGGATAGTAAATAAAAAAGGCAACTGAAGAATCACTGAAAGACCTCAGAGTTGCTCTGAACTTAGTATGATAAATCATCAGCTGAATTCAGCATCAATAAAAGCAAGGTAGTCCACACAAAGGAAATACAACCCAAACAAGAAAAAATACAGTGTGCTCCCAATCTGTTATGCTGTTCAGGAAGCACTGGAGTTGTTACACACAGTTCTATGACATTTGCTCAACAGTCAAGAGTGGTAAAAAAAGAAGAGAATTGGGCCTTATGAAAAAAAGGAACAGAGAACAAAATCAGAAGTCATCATTATAACACTGATAAATCAGGGCATCCTACCATTAATATCCTTTCATTTAAAAAAAGAAATTAGAACAAAAAAAGGGAACAGTAAGCCAACAAGGATGTTTAAAGGTAAAAAACCCCACTGCTTCTGTACAATAACAAAATGTTAAGACACTTCAGCTGGGGAACGGAAGGGCTGAATTTAGATGACAGCATCAGAATCACATGCAGCATGCAGAAGAACAGGAAACATTTCACTGTTTCTTACAATACAGAAACTACGGGGCACCAAGTGAACTCATCAGGTTTAAACACAAAGCAAGTTTTCATATGACAAACATCATGGTACTCAGTGCCATGGAACACAATGTGAAATTCAGTGAACTCAAAATGATCTGGCAAATTTATGGCAGAAAGCTATACAAAGGGTAAACACACAGCCTTTGGCTTTGGGAGAAATTAAGCCACAGATAGCTAGGCAGGCACAACGAAGTAATATCAATGCACACTTACTCTGTTATAGTTTCAAATATGAGATTCCACTAGTGTCAGAGGACTATGCTACCACCCATTAGATGGACCTTTGCTTTGGTCCAATAAAAATTCTTACATTATGTACAATATCATCTGAGATTCAATATCATGCCTTTACAACACGGAGTGTTTGATTTTGTCTAAGGAATAACAGTAATCAAAAGAATGAAAATGGGAACCATTCAGAACAGATTTTTATGCTGATGTTTAAAACGTGCAGCAACTGTGAAAAAGTTATGAATAATCAAGTAAACAAATGGTACATTAACTTTATGCATCATCTTTTACAAAAATATATTTATTCATAGGCTTTTTCTTGGTATCTGCAAGATGTATCCAATACTGTACTGATTTGATTATGAGTACAGGAATTTATCTGAAAGGAAGTAAAAAGTCTTCAAGGAAGACTGCTCTTCATGCATCAAATTTTTCAGAAGTACTGCCACACATGCTACGATTAAAAAGATTGTTTGACTCCATTTTAAATGGATATAGATAAGTAATACCTAATTAGTTTAAAGAGGATATAGTACACTTCCTGCAAATCTGAAAAAAGCCTCTACTACCTTCTCACACAACCACTGATTACTTTTACATTAAAGCACTGTTAAAGAGAAGAGAATGGCTATCTGCTTCATGGGATCCCTGTTCTAGTTTAAGCTAAGGAACGAACGTCTCACCACAAGAATCAGAAGATGGCTGGATGTCGTCAGAACATGAGCAATTGTACTGGGTCAGTGTACAGAGATGCAATTCCTCTGAGCTTGGATAGTAAGTAGAGACTGATGGTTCTTGTATTGCAGGAGAGAAAGGACAGGGAGTATCTAACACAAGAACTATTAATCCCTCACCACCCTCCATGCTTAGTGGCCCTAACCTATTAAGTTGTACTTTATATAGAAGACATTCCCCTTCCAGGAATTTTGTGGGGCTGAGGGGCATAAGGTATGGCAGAGAATGAGAGAAAGGCAAGAAATCAGAAGTGCAAACAGTAATCAAGATAGAAGTGCACCATGAATTTGAACTGCTGTAAAATGATAGTTTGTTACCTGCTGCTTTCTAACAATTAAAAGTATCTATTTGCCCCTTTTTATGACTACTGAGCACTGAACTCAAGTTTTTGTAAGTCTAATAACACCATGTTTTGTCCGTAAATGTACACGCTTAGCTTTGATGTATGCATAAATTTATATGTAAAATTAGATTGCTTCCACTAGCAATCCCTCCTACATATATTGCTTTACATACTCTACACTGACTTTCATCTGCTGTAGTTCAGCAACTCTTTTCAGGACATTATAAAGTCCTTAACCCGTATTATGGAAATTAGTTTTCTAGAAAAGTACAGTTGAAACATTTTTCTCTCACGTTCAAAAAATAATTTATCATTCAAATGAAAAGTAAACAGTATTCTGGAACTGCCTTCGCAATTCACTGGGTATATTGGGTTCCATCAATCCCTCCAAAAAGATGAAAATTATTCTTTTCAGTTTAAGGGTTTCTTTTGTTATATAGCACAGCTAACGTGCCCTGAAATAGTAATTACTTCTACAGAATATATAGACTGGGCAGAGAAATCTGCCTTTGCCAGAAAAAAAAAATCCAAATAAATCAGACAAGAAAGATTTTAATATATATATTAATAGCAAGAGATACAAATGACTGCTTGTTTCCCTTCTTTATTATTGAGGTGCTCTATTAGTAATCCAGAATATCAACATGCCTAAGCATGATGATGAGTTTTGATTGCCAGCTCAGAATTAATCACCCAACCCTACCCATATGAATTCTTAAAGACCTGTTTGGGTGTGGTTTTAGTCAACATTTTCTGATTTCTACCTTCATTTATTAGTGAAAGCCTCTTTATGTTACTACCTAGTGTTGTTCAAGTCATTCATGCTACACTTTCAGGAGTCAGCAGAGTACTTTTAGGCAGCTGGCAGCTACAAGATAAACTCATCAAGCAATGACTTATTATTCAACAATAACTTCCTATGGAAGCATTCCAAACTAGTCAGAAATTCATCAAGATTCATCAGTATTTAGCCCAAACAGAAGAGCTGTTCGATAGTGCACAACAGCATTACATAAAAAGTCTTTCCTCCGGCACAGTATTTATCATGAATATTGACCTGCATCTATTACTCAGTTGTGTTTATATAGGAAGCTTTTCCAAGAATAGCTTCACAAGCTATAACATCGTATAGCAAATCTATTTAGTAGACTTGTCTAATAAGCTTGTAGCAGCTTGAAGCTGCTTAAATGAAATAGAATAAGACAGTCAGCTCCGAAACATACAGAAGTCATTTGACACTACAGTAGCAACCCTATTGAGGAAAAACACCCCTGATGTTAACATCTCTACAGCATCATAAGTTATCACTATTAAATATTTATATATTTTAATACAGGTACAGTAACTCACGTATTTTGCCTCGAACTTCCTGGCTAGCATTTCTACTTCATGCCGCTCACGTTGTTCATCATTAAATGGATCTTCTGAGTGAACCGATTTCCTCTGAAAAATACAAAAGTTGAATATTCATTCCATAAGCCACACAGACTGCATCTAATAAAAACCTATTAAATGTCAATAAACAATGCTATGATGACTAAGTAGTCAGAATTTATATTAAGAGTCCAAATACTTTATTCCCTAAAAATTAGTTTGACCTGTTCAATTATCATTCAGTCACTTTTCTAATGAGAACACAAACAGAAAAGTTGAGAAAGACTCAGATTTATATTTTCCAAAGCATTCCACTACAACCTCAACTGAAAGTGTAAGCATAACAGAGAACCACAGCCATTTGAAAAGAGAAAGAACTCTCTCTAAATACAACTCCTTTTCACTTCTGCTTCCACTGCTACCTCTTATTGGTGATGTGATCCTTCTAGACACAATACACAAGATGTACCTGGTACGCTAATCAGCAGGGAAGCAGCCAGAAGACTAAAAAGCTCAGTAAGTTACAACCATAACTAATGTAATTCCTTTAACTCTTGTACTGCTGTTTTGTTCTTCAGATAATTTGTTATCATAGCATGAATTCTACAAGATTGCCACTATGCCAGCCACAAGAACAATAGAGATTTAATATTCCAGCTGTACAAATAAGCACAAAGTACCCGCTCCCCCCCTTTTTTTTCTGAGAAAGCGATTTTCCCCGACATGAAGGCAATGAACAGTAATCAAGGGTATACATAGGTTCGGGGTTTTGTTTTTTAAAAAGGAATGGCAGAAAAACAGGTCTGTCTTCTTCACATGAGAGTTCACATAAAATACAGTAATTGTTGGGGTTGGGGGAGGTACTAGGATGCTAAAATATGGTGGAATAGAGTTCCATTTTACAGATCTTTACGGATGGCAACTAACTTTACTGCACATAGACCACTCATCAATGAATAAACAAAGACTTATGGTAGACTAAGACAAAACAAAAAGCCAACTCTAGGTTCAGAAAAGCAAGATCCTTCCTCCACAGTACAAAAAGCCAATAGATTGACCAAGTGGTGACCAAATAATGACAAACTAGCTCAACGGTATCAAGACCGATGTAATGAGGAAGGTAAGCTGAGCAAAACTGCAAACACTAATAATTATCTTTTATTTTCTAAACTGAGTACTTGGAGAAAAAATTAATAGAGGTTATAGTTAATCCTGAAACGTAAGTTTAAGTTAAACAGACATTTCCTGCAGGCATAATTTAAAATACCGCTCCATTCATGCAACACAGTTTTCTCTACTTTTAGCTGGGAAAACCTATTCCACATCTCCTGCTAGGCAAATTTTTTTTTTCATTTGTGAAATGAGACAAGGTTGAGGCCAGAGGTCAAGCAAAATTTAGTACTCAAGTGTTAACTTGCCTCTCTCCAAACTCTCAAAGCTGTAGCTGACTATCACTTTGATTAGTTAAGCACTACTGGCATCTCAAATTCAAGCAAGTTTTAGTTTTGATGGTTTCAGAGGGCCCTGATGGATGGCTCTCAGACTTTGCAGCAACTTTAAGACATTACTACTTCAGCACCTTTACAGCCTGCTTGACAGAAGCCAACTTGGGCTTCTGGCTCATCCGCTTTTAAGTTTTTATGTACCAAGCTTCAATTGCACCAAGAGAAAAAGGAGTGCACTTTCACTTCTGCCAGTTTAAGAAGTGGAACTCTCAACTCTTCAACCACACTAACATCACTGATATCCAAAAACTCTACATAAATAATTCCTACCAAAAGATGAACTCCACCAACAACCCTATCAAAGAATGTTTTCTTTATCAAGGCAAAAAAAGCAGGACAAGGATGGCATGAATTTCTGACAAACATTTCCACTAGCTTCTGATTCAGGCTAGGAACCCAAATTCGGAATAAAAAAAAAATAGAAGTCGCACTCATCCTGTTAAATAAGTTTTGGGATTCTCTACTGTTTCATTAAGAGACCCATTAAAGCAATGTTTGAAGTTATTCCTGTGCACCAGCCCTTGCCTTCCCAGAAGGGCCTGCCTCTGGAGAACCTTTCTTGCTTGCTCCAGTTCCAAGCAACACAACAAGATTCCAAGACAAGCTCCTAATTTTGTAATGTTGAACTTCAACAGGAATAGTTATAAGGAAGTCGAGCAACTTCTTAAAAGGGATAAGGAGTCAACAATCCCTTTCAGAAAACCGAATCAATCTGCACCCTACAAAAACAGTTTGCATAGCTAAGTTTATATGAACTGTTCATTTTAAACTGAATCACTACTAGAACAACAACAAAGCTGGAAATCCAAAACTCCACAGCATTGACTGCAGACTAGTTAATACCTACTCAGAAAGAGCGAATCTCAGATTCTGCAGAAAAGTGGTAGAGGCCAGGTGTTTCTTGGTCAAGCTTCATTTTAACAAGGTAGTTTGCTCTGCTGCATTAACGGGTATAAATCACCACAACTATTCTACTCCACAAGCAAGATCACAATTTCTTCTGTTTTAGGACTTTCAACAGATTACATAATTTGCTGGTCTGAGAATGACCAGGGTAAGAGTGACTTCTGTCATCCTAAGCCTCCTGCATTGTGCAGAACATATTCTCCTCTTGTATCTGCTTTTAACTATGAAGGAACCAGCATTCACTAATTTTATTGCTGGATCAAATGTGTTTCCCCTCTCTTTTCATGCTGATTAATACAAGATTTTAATTCCTCCCTACCATATCAGAGTAGCTTATCCAGCTTCTACCACATAGCAAGCAAGAAGTTACTGACAGGCCAAGTACACACCAGTTTTTAAACAAGAATAAAAGTCCAGAATCACTTTAAAAGGATGAAATTTATGACACTGTTTTACATAATCAGCTGATTGTTCCACACAGTCCAGCAATAGACAGGCCATTATAATCCATTAATTTCAATTTGCACTCTACAGAGAGCTGAAAAACATACACAATTTCTTATAAAGCATTTCTATCGCTATTTCTCCCTGAAAAGCAGTCTCTGAACCCAATTGTACCAAAAATGCCCTAAGTCAATGCTCCCCCCCAGAAGATGTGGAATTTGCATCAGAACTACATAAAGTCATTTTATAAAGTCATTCATATTTCATAAAGTCATTTTATGTGATTATGTCATTAACATATTACCAAGCTCCAGAAAAAGGCAGTTATGAAACCGGGAACTGCCAAGTGGAAAAGTCAGCCTCCACATATTAAACCACTTCTAAACACTAATACAGTTTTCACCTTTGTACAGGAACTGCTCAGAAAGATGGCACATCACAGAACAGCATACTACTGCTACAACAACTCAGAGGAGTCATAACTGGCACTGTTTGCCCACAACAGCTGTAGGACAGGATGAACAGAAGGAACCTTTTAACTTGCATCAGAACATCTCAGAGGGATTAAAATCAGAGTAATTTGATTTTTCTGTCTTCCACATTTGAACACAATCCAGTTCTACATCCCTCCTACTACAGAACAAAAAAAGTGTGCAGGCTGGTAAGTATAGTTATGGCCTTGTCATCAGCTAGAAACACCTTGGTTCATAAAACAGAGGTTTCAGTCACAGTTTGTGCTGGATGTAAAAATCCAATGGCAATATCAGTGCTAGTATTTGGGGTTTGCTTTTATCACCAGAGCTACCACAACCTTCTCAATAGTAGTTACTCCCTTACCCTCTGCCCTTTCCAAGATGATGTAAACTTTCTCTAAAATTGCCGGTATACCAGAATTAAGAGGAGCCACAAATACTTAAATCAAGTGCAACTTCAGTATTCTCAGCTCACTAAGAACGAGCGTGACCAGGTTAAGGACATGTGTCTCTCCTTTCTACTTGAACACTGGGTCCTGTTGATTGGCTAATGGTGCTTCCTTCTTCAAAGTTGTCTGCACAAGCTTCTCTCCTTAAAAACCAAAGCAGTTCGAGTACCAAATATTTTCTGGTTGGGATGAACAGGAAAAGGGAAAGTACCTTTTTTCTTAAATGAAGTTCTTAACTGTTGCAGATGAGGTTCTACTTTCAACAGCATTAACTCTCATTCATCCCTGCCCCCCACCCCCCAAGACTGCAGAAACTCATCTCCAAGTCTGCTAATGCTCACTTCACTGCTTCTCAAGGCTGGTAGCAGAACCGGGCTAATAACTCCTCATCTACCTGCACACAGCCTACGCACAATCCGGAACACCGACCAGCATGGTAGCAGTTTCGCTCAGCTGCCCGAAAAGGCTCCCAGGAAGGGAGGATGCGACACTACCGCTCCCGGGGCAGGCAGGGCGAGGGGAGCAGAGGTGGGGTAAGCGGGGCACAAGACACCGGCGCTTCCCCGCCCCTGCTCGCAGCAAACGCCGGGAGCTCCCGGAAAGGCCACCCGGGAGCCCTCGGCCAGCCCAGGGGGCGACAAGTACAAGGCCTCCCTCCCCCCCCCCCCCCCGCCCGAGGCACAGGCGCAACCTCAGCCCCAGGAGGAGCCCGGAGCGACGGCGAGGCCGCCGGACCTCCCTCCAGGGCGCCGCCCCGCCGGGCCGGGACCACCCCACAGCAGGACGGGGCGACCGATAACGTTATCGGGGAGGCCGGGGACGCGGGCAGCTGGCCCTGGGCGGGGAGGGAGGGAGAGAGGGCGGCGGGGCCCGGCCCGGCGGGAGGGGAGGGGGAAGGGGAAGGAAGGGGAGGTCCCGTACCCGCGAGTCCCCGCACAGCAGCAGCTCCGGGTAGCTGAACTCCACGCAGCCCTCCTCGGTGGGGTCCTTCAGCACCACCTCCAGGCGGACCGTCTGGCGGAGCGGGAGCGCCTCTTGCGGCGGCTCCTGCCGGCTGCTCTGGCGCGGCGGCGGCGGCGGTAGCTGCTGCGGCGGCGGCGGCAGCGGCGGCGGCTCGGGCCGGGGGGGCTCCCGCTGCGGCTGCTGCTCGGGCCGGCCGGCCTCCCGGGGCGGCTCCAGGCGGGCGGCGCTATCCCGGGGCGGCGGCGGCGGCGGCTCCGGCCGGGAGAGCTCGTGCGGCGGCTCCGGCGGCGCCAACAGCGGCGCCTCGCGGCCCGCCGGCGGCGGCTCCGGCTCGCGGCCCCCCGGCTCCCGCTCCAGCGCCGGGCTCTCGCCCTCGCGGCGCCTCACGGGTGACAGGCTAATGAACGGCACCCGCCGCGGCTCCGCCATCCTCCTCCTCCGCCGCCCCCCCCACCCCCCGCCCGCCCGCCCGCCCGCCGTTCGCCGGCCCCCGCCTCACGCGTTCGGTGACACCGCTCTCCGCGCCCCCTCCCACCGGCTCCTCCTCCTCCTCCTCCTCCTCCTCCTCCTTCTCCCCTCCCCCCTCCGCCGCCCGGTCGGAGCTGCCCCCTACGTTCTCCTCGCCGCCTCCACCCCCGCCATCTTGGCGCCCCCCCACATAAATAGAAGCAGGCCCGCAGGCCGCGCAGGCGCACCGCGGGCGCCGACACCGGCGCGCCGCCCCGCGTCGCTGTTGTTATTGCTCAGCTTCCCCCGACGTCAGCGCGGCCGCCGGCGCCTACACGCCGCGGCCGCCGGCGCCCGCCCCCGGTTGCCTTGGCGATGTGTACGCTGCCCGCCGTCGGCGCCTTAAAGGGCCCGCGGCCCGCACCGGGGCCGCTCGCCACCCTGCCGGCCGCCCCCGCCCGCCGCCACAACCGTCGCGGGGCAATGGCGGCCGCCCCGCCGCCGCCGCCGCCTCCCCTCTCCTCCCCCTTCCGCCTCGCGGCTGCCCGAGGGCGGCCGTTGGTGCCGGGGGAGCCGCCTCGCCCGGGATCCCCCGTCCCCTGAGGCGCGGGGCGGGAGGAAGGGGCAGCCCCGGGCCGGGCTGCTCCGCGCTGACGGGGCGGCGGGAGCCCTCGGCGGGACGGGGGCTGCCCCCGCGGCCGGCAGCGGGCGTTGAGGGGGCTGTGCAGCTCCTCCTCTCGGAGCAGCGTGGGATGGCCGCCGGGCCCGCGGGCCTGCTCAGAGGAAGGTGCTCCGAGGCCTCAGGAATTCAGCCGTTGTAGGTCAGTCACCGGAAGAAAAACCACCCCTAAATCCTAAACGCGCTCGAGACTTCAGCTGCGGGCGAGACCGACCGGTTCCGGGCTGGAAGGGCGACGGTATGAACGCGTCTTGTCTCGGTGGCATCAACACACACCGTATGAAGCGCTGCTGGGTCGGCTGAGAAGATCAGGGTTTGACAAAATTGCTCCGTGGAGGGTCGAGCCCAGCCTGCCCTTGCAGAACAAGCGCTGCTCTGGTCGCCAGGCTGTCCTCTGAGGAGAGGCAGCTCGTTCTGCGGCCGTGCCTGGGCTGCAGGGTACCGGCTCTGGTTGTGGGTTGGCGAGGAAGAGTTGGCCTCTAGACAGGACAACGCAAGGAAGGCAGGGTATGAGCAGCAGCGAGACTTCCTTCGTGAGCAGGAGCTGCCTGCACACGGTGCAAGTGTTTCAGTCTGTCACCACCTACACTGACAGACTGATGGCTGGTATTTCCAGATGGAGGTGTGCCACCGAGGCACGGCTAAGTTTCAGGAAGCTACGAACATCTTCACGTGCATTGTGTTCTCCAGCTTCATTGGAGCAGAGAGAAAGGCGGTAGCATTTTTCGCTCTTTTTGAGCCTCAGAAATACTGGGGAGGAGGGGTTTTGTTCTCGTTTTAAAAATGTGCTCAAGTTATGCAAAGCAAACATAATTTACAAATGTATATTATTTGGGGTAATTATAGCAGACCATTCTGTGCAGCACATTATTCTGCTTTCCAAACTGCATTCATCACAGTGCTTGATGTTTTCCTCTCATTGCATATGAGGTCTTTTGACTTGACTGCTTACTTTCATCTAGGCTCCAGAGAAGATCCGTGACACTAGAACGGTGTTATTGAAAGTTATGATTTCACTAACAGGGAATGGAGGACATTCCGGAATACTGCTTGCAGCAGGAAGTCAGTGGGAATGACTGACCTGATCTGAGAAACGTAGACTGTCTCCCTTTGAAGCTTGAAAGGCTTTGCTGAGCTTTATAGTCGAAGAGACTCGTTTTATCTTAAAACCTTGCATGTTCTAGTATGACTAGCAAGCTCATTAGAGGTATGCCTCAAACATGCTTTTATTTTTAGCGTCGTAATAAAATTATTTGGAAATCCCACATGTTCAACTGTTGAGAATTTCATATTTCATATCTGAGGATGCACATAATAGGCAATGTATTTCTGGATTCACACTGAGTATTGCTAAGCTCCAGACTTGCAGATCCTGCCAGGTAGATTCTCGTTCTCATCAAAGTTTCTATGTAGTCTATGTCATTAAACCTTGTGATGGTAGAAAGGGGGCTTTCCTCAGCAAAAGAGCAATTTATTGCTCGGCAAACAAAAGTCTTGTGCGGAAATCACAGGCTCTTCTGCAGTTCTGCTGAATGCTTGTTTTCAGTTACCAGGTGGGAGACTAGACATTGAAATAATAACAGTAATACAACAGTTTATGTTCACAGGTAATACTTGGACATATCCTTGGAAAGGGGTGAAGATAAGTTGTGCATTTTAAGTGTCCAACCTAAAACTCAGTTCTGCCTTTCAGTCCCCTAAGATAGGTATTTAGAGGTAATGAATGTAGGACAGGTACTCCACAAGAAAATTAGTTTTGCAAGTGTCTGAATTCAGTACTTTAAATTATCTTGGTTGTAGTGTAGATACACCTGGAAGCACATCCTGGTCAGATTTTTAACAGGCTTTTTAAGTAGGAAAAAAATAAGCTGGATAGGAGCAGCTCATCTGACTCATGATAGGGTTACAGAGAAAAACAGAAGTAGTTCTTGGAAATGGTTTCAGGTAGCCATTTGTTCTAAGTTATGAGATTGCAGACTTTGATAGTCGAAGCAGCCTTTCACATCTAAGGTTTTCGTAGATATTTACCGGTTTGTTTATATACCCCCTCTTCCTCTCTCTCTCCTGGGAGTTTAATGAGATAAATAAACCCTTGTATTTATATGTTATCTAACCTCTGAGCATCTTGGAGCACATGTTTTTATGAGGCTCAACATTTGTTTATGCAACTAGACAAACAGTAGTTCTGGATCTTTGAATTTAAAGTGAAGTTACCAAAGACAGCTTGCTCCGGACTCGAGTATCTGAACTAAATCGGAAAGAAACTTGGCAGCAGATCCAGGCATAGCAGTTACTAGAATATGATATCATTACATTTGGTCTAAGATACTGGAAGCACTCAGAAAAGACTCCCAAGAAACAAACCAAATCCACTAGATCTTAAGCTCTCCAGGAATTCAGTTCTGAATACACCAGAAGAGTTCCAGGCTTGTGCCATATCAGTTTCAAGAGGAGTTAGCTCTGTATTTTTTTCATCATTGTTTTTCTGTTCTGCTACCTGGTTTGTTTTCTGGCATTACACTCTGTCTCAGGTATTGTTTGTACCTAGTATAATGTGCTGCACTTGTCAGAGGAGCACAAAATAAAAAAAATACAGTTAAAAAAAAGTAGCTAGGTATGTTTTGCCAATTATTTTGCTTACTCTCAGGATATGACCATGCTAAAATATTCCAACATAGAAAACAGATTCCTTCCTTTTGCATGTTATCTGAAGGACACTTAATAATGAAAGTGTGTCTTGAAAGAGGCACATTAAGAGTTAAAGAAAAATATAACAACTGCAGAAAGACAGTAATTTTTAAGTGAATTTGAAGCTGCTTTTTATTTCATTGGTGAAAGCCAGGGTGAGCAGGTCATACAAAGTGGATGCTCAGACCCGCAGGTGCTACTGCCGCATCAGTGAGTGGAGATTTCTTGACCTGACTTTGTTTCAAATACAGAAAATGACGGAGACAGCCCAGTAAGCCTCTGCCCTGGTGGGGGTGGGATCCTCCTGCTCTGCCTTGGGACGTCTTATCTGTCTGGGAGACAAACCTCTAGCACTCTCTCTTCCTTTTGGGCTAACTGTTAGTGTTCGTTGTGTTAGAGTCAGAGCTGTACCCTGTTTCATCACAGACCAGTGCTAGCTGCTATCCTGGACCTACTGGAAGCTGCTGTTCTGCCTGTACGGCTTCCCCTGGGCTGGACACCCCACAGCAGCAGGCCTGGGGTCCCATCAGAAGGCAGAGCTGTCCTTATGATCAGTTGTGTCCATCTCCAGGAAGCTTGCTTTCAGTTTCAAAGGCTGAATACTTTACTTCCATGAGCTGTGAGGCTCTTGCCATAGAATGGGAATGTAGGGGAAAACATGTTCTGCTTATATCAATAATAAGTTTCCCCGCTCAAGCTTAGGTGGCACAGGATGGCAGTTTGTCTTCTGCTTTGCTTAAGGTGAGTGCTGGGACCTACATCGAGGTAGGAGCTATTTTGATAGCCACCTCATGCCTGTGCCAGTCAGATCTCAGCCACTCAAAAGTCTCCAAGAGATGCTTCTACCCGGTTTGGGCTTTGGGTTTTTTTTGTGAGAATATCCTCATTTTCCATGGGTTCCTTCCTCACTACATCCTCCTGGTATCTTGGTTTCTTATGGTCCAGCCAGGCATCTTGCTGATCCTCATGGTCCTTTCACTAAGCTGCTGCCACAGCAGCTGCAACTTTCATTGCTGTGTCAGGAGATGATGCAGCTGCAACTTTCATTGCTGTGTCAGGAGATGATACAGCTGCAGGTAGGATGGTGTTTGTGTAGCTTCTACTAGAACTGCTGCTGCATCACAATCCACTGCACCAACAATGTGGCTGGCATTGCTGGTGTTCTATTGAATGAGGCTCTCTGAAATCAAGTGTGCTTTTTTTTTGAACTTGTCTTCCCTCCTACAGTTTTACTAAGTTGCTTCGTGCCAGATCCAGAATCAAGGAATAAAAAAAAACCCCTCTTTCCAAAACCAAGCACCAATGCCCTGCAAACAATTTGGAAAACTAATTTCTTTTATCTACAGGATCCTTCCCCCTCATCTTTTCCTTTTTATTATTATTCTTTTAACTAAAAGTACTGTTTCCTGCAGAACATACCTCTAGCTTTCTCTGATCAGGCAGGTGTGCTTAGAGTTGTTACCAGCTGCTCTGCCACATCCTTAAAAAGTCTGAAGTACTCGGTGACATAAACAGTAGTTTAGAAGGACTGTAGGCAGGTAGAGAAATGCCAGGTACTGGGACTAGAAAGAGTGCATAAGCTTCGGGTAATTAGAATATACTTTACCAAGGCACTAATACTCATTTATCACAATTTCAAGGCAGAGGAACTGTGACTGTGGACTTTATCCCATGCACTGGTGTATTGCTCCCCGTGAACTGGTCAAGCCTTACTTCTTGGAGAATGAAAGTTTTGAGTCTATGAGACACTGGACTCCTTTCAGGAACTTCAAGAAAAGCTTTGAACACATGTGATTAAAAGTTCAAGGTTTCAATGACAATAGGAAGTTTTAAGAATAGCAACAATTTTTATGCAAAAGGTAGTTACTGCTCCTGTAACTGGAAACACTTTTTTCCTTTAGAAGTGGATTTAGGTGCATATTTTGTTCACTTCCTGAAATGAGGGATGGTCTTCCAATACCGTGTTGTGTGCCAGGACAGCATAAATGGCAGTACTAGGCATCTAGGAGGTAGCTGACAAAAACGTGATGTTGGCTTTTATCTCATGTTAAAAATAAGCTAGAAATCAGGGAAAGTCTTCATGTTAGAAAAGTAAAGGGATTTACAGGACTGCATATGTCATGGCAGTGCAGGTCCCCAACCAAAGGTGGGGGTGTTATCTGTCATCTGTGCTGTTCACGTGCCATTTCTCAATGAGAACGTCAAAAATGACACAACTTCTGTATGACTAGTGATTTTTATGATCTACAGAATATTGTAACATTCTTTAAGCTAGTAAATAGAATAAGATTGTTAACCTAAAGGAACCTCAGAAAAAATGGAAAGCTTCAAATGATGCAATTACATGGAATAGCAGATTAGGAAGAAAAAGGGATGAGAGAAAATGGAAAGAACTGCGTCTTGGCCAAGGAGGAGCAAACTGCTCCAAGAAGCTGCTGTTGGGAACAGCTTTCAATCCTGGAGAGGAGGTGAGATATTAAGACATTAAACATCAGCTCTTAAGCGGGTGCATTTACCAAGCAATGCTGGTAATTTGTGCCCTCAGATAACGGTAGCAAAGTCAATTCTAACTAATAAGATAAGAACACTTTTCTAGCTACATCCTATTTTTTACCTAGTTGTTAGTAATTGTTTCTGCTTCCGGTGTCAAGATTTCTTGCCAGAACAAGCACGTGACTTTCATCTTTAAGCTTTCATAATGTTAAGGGTGAACTCAGTTGAGGCTGACAAATAAGCTGTAAACTTCTCCACTTCTCCAGTAGTAATGATTCTACGTGAAGTGGTGTGTGAACTTCGTGTCTTAACTGAAATTAATTTGGGAATGTCAGCGCCAGAAAGGTTTTCTCTGCCAAGCAGTGAAGATTAGTTTGAGGTCTAAAATCACTAGGAAATTCCTCCTTGCAGGTGTACCCTTTATTTTCTAAGAAGAAGGGAGAAACAGAGGCAAAAAAATTAGATACCTGCTAAGTGGTCACAAGAAAATGAAAACCACCGAATTACTAAACATGAAATAACATTTTAGCTAAAATCCCCGAATATTCTTGTAGATATAAAGAGTAGCAAGAAGGGATACATCAGAAATAAACACAGAAGAGATTTTGTAGCAGAGTACCCAGTAACACACACACCCAAAAGCTTTTTTCCATTAAAAATACAAATATCTAGAAAGGGAGAGGAATTCAATGAACTGGTGAAGAAACTTAAACTGAGGAGCATCTGCCTGTCACATGTTAATTGTGTCTAACAATGTCACTTAAACCATACTTAAGCTGAGTTTAAAATTGAAGAGGAGCTGCTTTTGGAAAGAAGAGATTTCCTTAATGGTAGCTCTTTTCTGATGCACACCTGCCCATTTGACAGTGTAAAAACACCTAGATATTTAGAGATTGAGAGGGATTATGTGCTCTGGAGGCTTGTCCCTCACTTTTTTCCTCATTTGCACCATTTCTTTAAAGATACTTGCAGTATGGGATGCTTATCTCCGATGAAAATCCTGTTCCATCAGGCCGGCACCCCTGGAGGCAGCCGAAGATTACCAGCCTGTCTGAAACATTGCAGTCATGTTATTGTCTTATCTCTGTTGGTTTTATTCTTCCAGTAGTAATTAAAAACGCACAAGGATATATGAGTCACAATTTCAAGTAGCTTCCCCACCCACCTGTAACATGAATAAGAAAGATGGGCCCTGTAGGGAATTCTCACCTTGAATGGCAATTTCTACACTAAAAGCAGTGGTAATGCTGTTTAATCAGGTAAGAGGGTCTGGAAGTAACTCTCGGCAATACAAAAGCTGCTGTGCCATGATTTGCTCTTGCTGAGGGCTTCTCTTGTGAGTGCTCACCGAGGACAAGACAAACACCCTCTCAGTGCCCATGAAAACAGAGCCACTCAGACTGCGGGCCAGACTAGCCTCATTCACTCACCACTGTGATATTTTCTGGGGTTTAGTGAAGTACAAATATTTTAATAATTATCAGAAATTTATTTCATTTATTAAATACTGTAATATATTAAAAATTAGTATAGTTATGGTTCAGGAAACAACTGTCAAGCAATGTTCACCCTCCAGAACAGGAGAATTACATATAATACATATGTAGATTGCAAAGCAACCTTCTAGAAATCATAAAGACATACAACATAATATTTGGCTGTGACCTTGGAGGAATTTTACCTCGGAGGAATTTTTTAAAATTTTTTCTCTAGTTCCTCCTTTGACTTTCAGACTGATTTTACAAAAATTCCAATTTCCTCACCTTTTTTTTCAATGCTTCTCAGCACTTTGGAAACTGCTTTTACTTATATAAAGTTCTACATCTAAATAAGGGCACATTATCACAGACAGCTGAGGTTGATTGCATAAACAAATCACCACGTTTTTAACATTCATACAAGCTTACAATCAGAATAGTCAGAAGCATACTTTGCATGTGCAGTTCAGCATTTTCGTACTTCCAGGATTTTATTTCCAAGCCAAATTGCCTTCAAAAAGCAAAGCACATCTTCATCACTGAGAATTAACTACATACTGAGCTTGCAGATTCAACACAAAGCTGCTTCTGAGTTGCCACAGCATTAAAAATAACATCGGAAAAATTGCTTACAAAAAACGATTTTCCATACACAAATAATTCAAATAGACAAATGGAATTTTACTAAACTGTTTTCTTACCACCTCAAGTTGTATTTTGAGAAGACGTATGAAATTTAAAGATTTTTGAGCATATTAAAACAAGTGTAGAATAGCAGCAGTAGAATAGCAGCAATAGCTGTGACGATTTTAAGAATAGAGTGGATGCTACGTATCAGAAATGCATGTGAAAACAAGCTATACTTTCTGTACAACAGCTGTATTTCAAATGTCATTTTCCTGGCCTTAAAAGAATTCCCCCTTACATTGGTAAGTAATTGTACAGTCAGATTTAAGTTATATTGAGTACTCATCTGAATACTTCCTCACTGTTTTAAGAGACTGAGTTATTTCTTAGTGTTGTACTGATTTCTAGTCCTCCATAGACTTAGCATATTTTACAAATTTGAATAAATCTTGCCTAGAATGCCTGTGAAGCAGAGCGAGGCAAGCAATGCTCAGAGGTGGGGCGAGAGGAGGCAGAGATAACTGGAAAACAGCAGTACTTTGGCAGTATTTCGTGGTAGTCCTGGAAGGCCAATTCCGTCAGTGGATAGATGGGAAGGGAAAACACTCGGTAGGGAAGGACAGCGTGCAGAAATGAAAAGCGGACACAGCGATAGAACCTGTTTGGGAATAACTAACTAAAGTGAGTGGGAAGACTTGTAAGGCTTGCCTCAGAAATTACTTTGCTGTGACCTTGATATCGATAAAGATTAACTTAGCTCACTTTACCCTAACAATACTATGGCATAGTGAAACAGGATCTCTCTGTCTCAGAACAAAAACCCCAAAATGAATGATAGTCTGCTTTGTTAATGGCCTGTGAAGGACTGGTGAGTGTTGCCAAATTTAAGTGAGACTAGAGGAAAGGTAATTCCGACAGGGGGAGATCACGACCACTGACTCAAAGACCACCCGCTCAAGAAACCCACCGACCCAAAAGGTTAAGGAAGTAAAGGTCTCAAAAACCATAGTGGGCATGCGTAGTTATTTACATGGGAGGCGAAGAATTTTAACCAATCATTTAACAATGAATAAATTAGATTATTAAATATGTTAATACCTTGTGTATAAATAACTGTTAGTTTATACCAACAGTGTGCTGGTTTGTACCTTGCACTCATATCTGCACATTTACGTAATAAATGAAAATACCTTGACTCCAGGTGTAAATTGGGCGAGCCAAGTTTTTGGGACAACAACCTGAAAATAGCTCTTCTGCCTTTAAATGGTGGGGAAAAGCACCATTGTTTTATATAAATAAATAACCTCCCAGTTTGTTCAGTGATGACAAAGTTCAGCACATGTGGCATCATGAATAGGTCAGACAAAAGTAAGATTAAACTTGTAGGATACCAATATTGTGATAACCATCAGTATTGGGAACATACCAGGCAGTTTAAGACCTGGCTTAGTGGTTTTTGTAATTTAATTTTTCTAAAGCTTTCTTAGACACAGCTGTCACGCATGGGCTGGTATTCAAGAAATACATTTACCTCATGTGATATGAATTAATTCACCAGCTCTGCAAAGTAAGATGTTGTGTTTTGTCACATAATGGCTACCCATATAATGGCCTCAGCCACTGATGTGAGGCAAGAAAAAAATTACCAGTAGCTTTAGAGTAGATGGGCATAATGATGCCATCACACTTAAAAGGGACAAAACAGTCAAAGCAAATTATAACTGCTGCAATGCGCAATGTAACTGTTATAATTGAAGCATGGTTCTTTTCTACATGACATAAACCATCTCAATATTATTATATGTATTCTTAAAATATGTTATTATATATTCTATAATTCTGCATTGTGTGTGGTTTTTCACAGAACTCACCACATGGAAGTTGCTTGCAGTGATCAAGGAACAGATGGTGGAGTCTGAGGCTCATCACTCTTCCCTAGTTAAGGACCAACTTCAAGTGTGGTTTGAGGACTCCAAAAAAAGCAATGCAACTCCTAGGTCCATGAAAGTGCAGAGACAACAGCATAGGTAGTATCTCACTTTTCAGTTAGATTTAGCTGTATCTGAGAACTGCTACGAACTATCCCATAGCATATTTCCTGTCAAAATAATGTAAGTCCCAGGTTCTTGAAGAACTACTTGTAAAAACATTTTAAAGACCATTACTAATTTTACTGCATTCATTATTTTAAATTCTCTTAAAGAATTACTAAGAATAATATAATGCGGACCAATTAAGCCCAATACAATGTGTAAGTATGAATTGAAACAGAAGTTCTCTTTTTATTTGAAGAATACACTGTGTTCTCTCAAAAGTCACAGCTCTTACTAAATATAGGTTTTTATTTTTAAATCTATAAATAGATGCTAGTGTAATTCATCAGTTAAGCAAGACCTATAAGGAATTTAGGAACTGTCCCTTGCTCAGAGATGTGAAATGCTTGCTTTATTTCTTCCAAATGAAAATTTAAACTCTACAAAGTCAAAAGTAAGCTTTTGGTGTGTGGCTTCTGAATGTGATTACAGGGCAAAAAAACCAGTTGTTTCAAATTCTGCAAGCAACCTTGAACAACTGGACTCCATCACTCTTTCTGGGATGCTGTAACGTTCATCTAATAAAGAATGAATGGGAAGTATTAGCTCCCATGACATGGATCTTTTACAAGTTCAGCTGAATACAACAATATTGCAGTTACACAAATGCAATATATACATTTCTAATATACCTAATAAAAGTCATATACCTAATAAAAGAATAGCATAATACAGTATCTGTAATGTACATGTTAAATAAGTTGAGAATGACAAATGATGAAAAGTAGCCATCAGTCATCATTAATAAAATGTTTAGGGGGTTTACTTTAGTAGGTCCTGGAATGACAGAGGATCCAAGATATCCCTTGAGGACCCAGATATAGATGTAAAAGAGCACTAATAAAAGGCTGCAGAGAAACAGACTAGTAATTAGTGAGGATAAGACAGTCACACAGAGTGATCTGCATAAACTGGAAAACTGAGCCCATTAGGACAAAATATATTTTTTGTAGAGCTAAAGGTAGGCTGTCTCTTCCGAAGGGTAGACTGTATTCCGGAAAATACCAGTTTTAGAAAAACCCTAGATGTCATGTCACAGTTGAGAAGCAATTTAATACAAGCTTCCTCTGTGATAAAATGGCAAAAAAGGCTGAATGCAGTCTTTGAGTACACGTGTAGGAGAACAGAGAGTGGCAGTATGGAGGAGCATATTCCAGTGTCACATACAGTGATAAATTATGCACAGTGCTTCATGGCCACATTTTTTAAAAAACCTGTTGACAAACTGATTGCCAGTTTTCCACCCTGGAAAATATCTTTACAAGGGATGCTGTCTTCAATACAGACAGAAGTGACTTGCTTGCAGTTTATGCATATCTAAAGATGAGGGAAAAAACCAAACCAAACCAAAACAAAGAATGCTAGGCTTTAATGACTAACATCAAAGATGAACATTGGAAGAATCAAATATTAGATAACAAGGCCAAACAAGCTGAATTTAGAATTAAGGTACAATTTCTAAAAGAGCAAAGGTGATTTCACCATTTGAATAAATTGCTTTGCAATATAAAACTATGGATTTTTCATTATCCACCTTCAAGTTAAGACTCTGAAGTTTTTCTGGCAAATATTTTTATGGAAATCCAAGTTATTGGATTTAGCACAAAGATTAGCAGATGAAATTTATCATCTTGCAATATGTAGGGTCAAGCCAGATTATCTAGTAGTTGATTAAAGACTTGATTTTAATGGTTACTGGTGACACTTTTATGCAATTATCTGCTTAATCAGTGATCATACAAATAGATGAAATGGGGAGAGGGAAGTCTGGAAATGAAATTCAAAAAAGAACGACTGGAAATTACTTCTGGAGATAATACAGGGAAAACTTTGTTAAAGGGTAAACCAATGGGCAAAAACCAGATGTGTTCCTCAATGTATGTATAGCTCCCATCAAGTGAAGCTACGTGTAGCAACAGCTATACATATAATTATTTATTTTGTGTCTTTCTAGCTAATGACCAAGTTCCTTACTCAACCTTAGGCAACTTTCTTATGAAGATCAATGAGCAATCTTCAAGCTGAGGGAACCACATAAACCTAAATGCCTGCTACAGTCCACAGAGTTGGAACATGTGACTTTTCCTTCACAGTGAACTTGCCACCTCTGGTTTAACCCATTACTTGGCTCCAGCTGTTACCAGGCTTAGAAGTTATATGCTGGATTCCAGAATTAATCCCAGAAGGTTGCTGCTATACTGGATCAGTTCAGATGGTGGCCAAAGCAGATGTTATCCTGGAACTCACTTGCAGCAACAGACAGGATAAATGTCCTCCCCTGCACGGTAATTCACTTAGATGTTATTGGCATAAATGTTGTTCGGGTATTACCAAGTTTAACTAAAGGTCATCTTCTTTATCTATCAGGAATGGGTCAGTGCCCAACTAAAAGCAGTTACATGCTGTTTTGGGTTTGGCTTTCTCTACCAGTCACTATTACTGATGTGACTGCTAACACAGTTCCTTCTGTGCATTCTCTATAGCTTATTTTCCAGAATCAGATACTTTTTCAGAGTATAGGAAGTAACTGTATTTTCCATACTCTTCCTTGAAATCCTAATGATACAGCAATTTCTTTTTGCCTTAGTCTCTCTTCCACTGCGTTAACTGAAATGCCACTGTTTCAATTTTGTATTCACTTACTCCTGACCCAATAAACTTACCTGTTTCCCGTACTCTGCATACGCATTTTTATGGGGTTTGCATGGCAAGGTTTTCGTAGCAGGGGGGGCTACAGGGATGGCTTCTGTGAGAAGATGCCAGAAGCTTCCCTCATGTCCAATAAAGCCAATGCCAGCCGGCTCCAAGACAGACCCACTGCTGGCCAAGGCTGAGCCCATCAGCGACGGTGTTAGCACCTCTGGGATAACATACTTAAGAAGGGGGGGAAAAACTGCACAACACCAGCAGCAGTCAGAAGAGAGGTGTGAGAATATGTGAGGGCAACAACTCCACAGACACCCAGGTCAGTGAAGAAGGAGGGGGAGGAGGTGCTCCAGGCCCCGGAGCAGAGATTCCCCTGCAGCCCGTGGTGAAGACGCTAGTGAGGCAGGCTGTCCCCCTGCAGCCCATGGAGGTCCATGGTGGAGCAGATATCCACCTGCAGCCTGTGGAGGACCCCACGCCAGAGCAGGTGGACGCCCAAAGGAGGCTGTGACCCCGTGGGAAGTCTGCGCTTGAGCAGGCTTCTGGCAGGACTTGTGACCCCGTGGGGCACCCACGCTGGAACAGTCTGTTCCTGAGGGACTGCACCCTGTGGAAAGGACCCACGCTGGAGCAGTGGAGCCCGTGGGAAGGACCTACATTGGAGAACACTGTGGAGCAGGGAAAGAGTGTGAGGAGTCCTGTGTCCTCCCCGCCCTCCCCCAGGAAGGAGCTGAAGAAACAACGTGATTGCTATCTATAGAGATTAATTTATCTCACTTTACCCTAATAATACTATGGCATAGTGAAACAGGATCTCTCTGTCTCAGAACAAAACCCCCAAAAAGAATGATAGTCTGCTTTATTAATGGCCCGTGAGGGACTGGTGAGTGTTGCCAAATTTAAGTGAGACTAGAGGAAAGGTAATTCTGACAGGGGGAGATCACGACCACTGACTCAAAGACCACCCGCTCAAGAAACCCACCGACCCAAAAGGTTAAGGAAGTAAAGGTCTCAAAAATCATAGTGGGCATGCGTAGTTATTTATGTAGTAGGTGAAGAATTTTCTTGTGTATAAATAACTGCTAGTTTACACCAACGGCTCATGCTCATTTGCATCTTCCACCTGTGTCGCCCACACCAGGTAATGGACCCAAGTTTGTGGGACAACAGTTTTCTGGTGACCCAGGTGGGACAGCACTGACAGCCTTGCCCGGTTTGTCTTGCTGCACCCGATGGGGAGAAGGGAACTGAATGGATTCCAGCGCACACCAACCTATTGATTGGGGACCTCATCGGCTTCTCTCCTGCAGCCGGGCAGTAAGTGACACAACAGTGCAACACTATTGAAAAGAGGTATTTTCAGATATTGGGAAAAGAGGAGACAGGTGAAATCTCTTGGGAAGCAGTAAACCGCTGGAAATATTTGTTCTGTTTAAGCCCTGCATCAGAAAAGATATGCAGCAGTGGCATAATTGTTTTGAGTCCAAGTGGGTTTGAGTCCCACTTCGGAAGAGCACTCTAGGTATTCTGAGTCAGAGTCTGTTCAAGTCCCCTGTCAGAAGTCCACGTGGGTTCAAGTCCCACTTTGCAAGCATGCTAGGATAGATGTGCATGGCCTGTTTCACCCTGCATAAGGCACATCAGAAAGGATACGCAGCAGTGGCTAGGAAATTCTTTTTGGTACCGAAATGGGCTCTGCTGCTTCTCAAGAGACACCCCTTTGCTCTCCACTAGGATGCATCCTAAAACATTGGGATAAATTTGGTGGGGACCCCGTGACAAAAGATAAATTGAAAAGATATTGTAATCAATGGTGGCCACAATATCATTTGGAAGAATGTGTGAAGTAGCTCAAAAACAGACAAATTTGGAGCCCAATCATTCTAGTAATACGAAATTTTTTAATATGTTATTGGCCAATTGGCATCAGACATTAGGAAGAAATTGCAAAACGTGGATGGTGCAGATGGAATGACAATTTCAGAATTTATGTCAATTGCATATGAAGTTTATAATAATTGGGATGAAGTAGAAGAAAAAGAAAAACAAAAAAAGACAAAGGTATAGGCTTCCTTGTTAGCTGCTTTGGCAGAGGGACAAGGGAGAGGTAGAGGCAGAGGAAATTCACCAAGTGGATTTAGGGGCCAAGGAGGAAGCCGTGGAAATTTGAGGGGGAATCGCTGCAATACCCCTTTAAGACCTAATCAATGTGCTCATTGTAAGCAGGATGGTCATTGGAAAGAAATTGTCCGCGTTGGTTGAATAGTCAGGGAAAAGGGATGGAGACAGCAGCTGGGGTACTGGCAGAAATAGGATTAGATTGAAGGGGACCAGAGGAATCTATTAAAGTTTCCCCAGCCAATCCTCTGGTTCCAGTGAAGCTGGGGAACGAAACAACAGATTTTTTAATAGACAGTGGGGCAACACATTCTGTACTTGCAGACTGTAAGGGACCATTAAGTAAAACCAAAACTAGTGTAATTGGTGCCACCGGGAAAAGGACTCTAAAATAATTTTTGCAACCAATGGAGTGCACTACTGGAAATACTATGGTAACTCATTCCTTTCTCTATATGCTGGAGTGTCCCCTGCCACTGTTGGGGTGAGATTTGTTATGTAAATTGAATGTGCAAATAACTTTCTGTGAAATTTCTGTACAGTTACATATTCCCCCAGAAAATGCTTGGAAGACAGATATGTTTGCTGACTCAATGTGAGAACGATGAAGATGCAAATATTCCTGAAGAAATATTGACTGCAGTAGTATCATTGGTATGTTCACTGGGAAAACCAGGATGAGCAAAGAATAAAACTCCAACTAGGATTGAATTGAAACCTGGAGCTCAACTGGTAAGAAAAAGACAATACTCTATAAAATTGGAAGCAAGGAGAAAACTGGAACCACTTATCAACTCCTTCCTAGAATATAGACTGTTACGAGAAAGCCAATCAGAATATAATACCCCCATCTTACTGGTAAGAAAACCCAATTCTCAAAAATATAGATTAGTGCTAGGCTTGTGAGAAATTAACATTCAGCCAGTCAATATTCACCCTGTGGTACCAAACCCATATATGCTGCTTGCTTCTATCCCTGAAAATAACATGTATTTTACAGTTTTAGATTTGAAAGATGCTTTCTTTTGCATCCTGGTGGATGAACAGAGTCAACTAATTTTTGCTTTCAAATGGGAAAACCTGACTACCAGATGGAAAACCCAATTATGTTGCACTGTACTGCCACAAGGATTCAAGAATAGCCCCACGTTATTTGGTAATGTATTGGCAAAAGAATTGGAACAATGGCAAGGTGATAATGAACATATAACTTTGTTACAGTAAGTTGATGATTTATTAATTGGTTCAAATAATTACAGTGAGTGCCTTGAAGCTACAGTTAGTTTATTGCGTTTCTTAGGACTTGCAGGATACCGTGTCTCCAAGAAAAAGGCACAAACAATAGAAGACAGAGTTTGATATTTGGGATTTGACATAATGCAGGGACAGAGGGAGTTAAGTGCAGAATGAAAAGAAACAATTTGTAGAATTGCGATACCCACCTCAAAGAAACAATTAAGAGGGTTTTTGGGTATGGCTGGATGGTGTCAGCTGTGGATTCCTAATTTCAGATTGATTGCTAAACCGTTATATACTGCTATTAAAGGGCCAGAAGAGCTGTTGGAATAGACTGCTGAATGCTGAAAAGGGTTTGATGAAATCAAGAAAAGACTAAGGAAGCTCCTGCATTAGGACTTCCAAATCTGGAGAAACCCTTTCAGCTATATGTACATGAGAGGCAGCAAGTAGCCTCAGGAGTCCTAACCCAAATGTTGGGAAGTTGGAAGAGACCTGTGGGGTATTTTTCTAAACAGTTGGATGACAGCAGTAAAGGACAGCCTGCTTGCCTGAGAGCTGTTGCTGCGGCAGTGATTTTGATTGAAGAGGCCAGAAAATTGACTTTGCGACAACATATAACTGTATTCGTATGCCATGCTGTGATCTCTCTCCTAGAAAATAAGGGACACCATTGGATTTCTCCTAGAAGACTGGGTAAATACCAGGCTGTTTTGCTGGAGCAGGACGATGTCGCCCTTTCAATATCTACTACCTTAAATCGTGCAACTTTACTGCTGATTTTGGAAAAAAACGACTTACAGCATGTTGCTTGACAACAATTGAACAAGTTAATTCTAGCAGACCTGATTTACAAGATACTCCTCTTTCAGATTTTGATTTAGAATTATATACAGATGGGAGTAGTTTTATGTCTGAAGGAAAGTGATGTGCTGGATACGCAGTACTGACTGGAGACCATATTTTGGAAGCTGAGTCTTTACTTCATAATACTTCAGCCCAGAAAGCTGAATTGATTGCTCTGATTTGAGCTTTAGAAATAAGTACCGGAAAGAAAGTTAATATAAACACTGACTCAAAATATGCTTTGGAGTCGTCCATGCGCATGGGCAATTTAAAAAGAAAGGGGCCTCCTAAACTCACAAGGAACTGCTGTTAAATATGGTGCTGAAATTATTAAATTGTTACAAGTTGTTTTACAGCCAGAAGAAAGTTGCAATAATTCATTGTAAAGCACATCAGAAGGGAAACAACGAGGTAATCGGAGGAAATCAGAGAACCGATGTAGCTGCCAAAGAGGCAGCCCTAAAAACAGCAAAGACAGAAGGAGCTCTAATTCCAGAATGTTGCCTAGATTTAACTCCTCCACAATACACAGAATGAGAAGATCAGCTGGCTGGAAAACTAGACTGTACCAAAATCAAACAAGGATGGTGGATGATACCTTTAAAACAACTCCTAATTCCTGAAAGGATAATGGAATTTGTATTGAAGAAATTACACCAGGAAACACATATGGGCTTTGATGCATTGGTTCTTGTTGAAAAAATAAATGTCATAGGACCAAAAATGCAAAGCCTTGCAGATATAGTGGTAAAGAAATGCTCTGTATGCTGCGTGAATAATCCAAAAATTGAAAAGAAGACACCAGGAAGAAATATAAAACAAGGACTAACTTCTGGAGAGCATTGGCAAATAGATTTCTCAGAGTTATGTAAGAGTAATCAATATAAATAGCTGTTAGTTTTAGTAGATACCTTTTCTGATTGGCCTGAAGCTTTCCCCTGTCGCACCAATAGAGCCAGAGAAGTGGTTAAGGTAATGTTAAAAGAAATTATTCCAAGATTCTGTATTCCAGAGGGAATATCTTTGGATAATGGACCTCATTTCATAGCAGAAGTAGTGCAGGGAGTATCTAAATTTCTAAAGATAACATGGGATCTCCATACTCCATGGAGACCTCAGTCCAGTGGTAAAGCAGAACGAATGAACCGGACTCTTAAAAGACAAATCTCAAAATTATGTCAGGAAGCCCATCTTAAATGGGTAGAGGCCCTACCTCTAGCTATATTAAGGATCAGGATAACTCCAAGAATTAAAGAAAACGTAAGTCCCTTTGAAATATTATATGGGAAACCATATCCCACTAATACAATCACAATAAAAGGGGATCAAATGCATATTAAAGGACAAGAGACAGGCAAAGAGTATTTAATCTCTCTTTCGCAGATTCTATCTTCTTTACATAGATATTTAAACCAGAGGACACCGTTACTGTTGGATACCCCTGTTCATCCCTTTCAGCCAGGAGACCTAGTCTACATACAGACTTGGAAGGACAAACCATTAACAGAAAAGTGGAAAGGACCATATAGTGTGTTCTTAAGAACTTACACCGCAGTAAAGGGAGGAGTGGATTCTTGGATTCATTATACAACAGCTAAGAAGGCACCACTCCCGGAGCAGAAACAGTGGACTTTGGAGTCCACGGGAGAGTTGAAATTACGAATTGTATTGGGGACATTGAAAAATTCTTATGCTGAAATTGATTGTATTCAGAGAACATGAATAATAATTATAGCAGTGTGTTTAGTTTTACCAATTGTTGCAAAAAAAAAAAAAATAAAATTAATATTGGATTTTGTAAGGGAAAATCCAAACATGATAAGACTGAAGATAACGTTAATATTACTGATTCATCAATGTATGAATATTTGCCATAGGAATTTGGGTTTGCAACTTGTCCAATCTTTTGGGAGAATCCACAATGTTAGCCAGATTACCGCATGTTTACCATTACCAATATCTGCTTTTTCCCCTTCAGATTGGGGAATTCTGACTATTGACCTAAATAAAACTTTTGATACCACGTTAACCAATGGGACAGGAATATTATGGCTTAACTTAAAGAAAGAGAAATTATTCGGATTAGGAAGATGGAAAAATTTTGGGAAACAAATCAAAAAACTTGTGCTGGCATATCAATGAAACACATCAGCCAGGAATAATTAAAGAAGCTGAACCCTGTGACCAGTTCCCTTGGGGACTGCAGTTTCCCTCTGTTTGGAAAACTGCTGAGGAAGGAGAATGGCATTATAAGCAGCCAACTCCTTGGTGTATTGACTGGACAGGAGACCAATCGAAAGAAAAGATAAGGAAGTTAATTCTAATTGCACTGAGTCATTAATTGTTCGGCTAACATATCTGAGATTTAGAGAATAGGACCATTGGCCAGAGCTTTAAGATTAGAATGTTTATGTCAGAATTATTCAACACTCCTAACAGATACCTGGACAGGAACAATGGTCAAGGATAAGGTAATCAATTGTGAATGCGAAACCATTCTCGCCATTGGACATACTGTCTGGGTAAGTAGTGATGGATCTTGGTCAACATAATTGGCTCTAAAAGGACCCAGAAAACAGGTGACAGTGGGAATGCTAACTTTGTGTCCTTTGTGGAGAAAATGACCCCTAACCTCTAACTTACGGGGAAAAATTAAGAGATCCAATGTAGATCCATGGCAACACCCATCAACTGGAACAACATTAGGGTGGATATTAGAGTCCATATTTAGCCCTCAGATAACTTCTTTTAGAAATCATGTACGGTTACACAATCTGACTGGACAAATTGGGGCATTAGCAAATGATCTAAATGTACAATTACAAACCACCTCAAGAATGACCCTCCAAAATCATCTAGCTTTAGATCTGTTGCTTCTACATGAACATGGTGTCTGTGGGTATTTGAAATTAAATTATGACAAATGTATCCATATTCCGAACATGACTGAGAATTCAGAAAAACAACTTGACATTATTCAACAAATAGCCAAATCGACCCATGACTTGAGAGAAAGAATGGAAACTGGGTAGCTTAATAAGATTTTACATGACCTAGGATTCTCCCTGACAAGATGGTTAAAAGCCTATTGCAAGACTTGATTTTTTTTTAATTATGATAATTGTCTGTATCATGTTTGGATGTTTAAAAACCCTTATCACTAGAGAACTCTCTCGATCATATGTATTAGTGGTACAAAATAGAGGTGAGACTTGTTGAAGATTAGGACTTCCATAAGTCTCAAAGCAGGGAATTGATATCAATAAAGATTAACTTATCTCACTTTACTTGTGAAGGACTGCTTAGTGTTGCCAAATTTAAGTGAAACTAGAGGAAAGGTAATTCCGAGAGGGGGAGATCACGACCACTGACTCAAAGACCACCTGACTCAAGAAACCTGCCAACCCAAAAGGTTAAGGAAGTAAAGGTCTCAAAAACCATAGTGGGCATGCGTAGTTATTTACATGGGAGGCGAAGAATTTTCTTGTGTATAAATAACTGTTAGCTTACATCAATAGTGTGCTGCTGGTTTGTACCTTGCATCCGTATCTGCGCGTTTACGTAATAAAGGAAAATACCTTGTCTCTGTGTGTAAATTGGGCAATGCACACCAGGTAATGGACCCAAGTTTTTCGGACAATGTGATGAACTGACCACAACCCCTATTCTCTGTCCCTGTGCGCCACTGGAGAGGAGGAGGTAGAGAAAATCAGGAGTACAATTAAGCCCAGGAGGAAGGGAGGGGTGAGAGGAAGGTGTTTTAAGATTTAGTTTTTATTTTCTCATTACCTTACTCTGATCTGATTGGTAATAAATTAAACTAATTTTCCCAAGTCAAGTCTGTTTTGCCTGTGACAGCAATTAGTGAACTATCTCTCCCTGTCCTTATCTCAACCCATGAACCTTTTGTTACATTTTCTCTCCCCTGTCCAGCTGAGGAGGGGGCATGATAGAGCGGCTTTGGTGGGCATCCGACGTCCAGCCAGGGTCAACCCACCACAGCATTCTTCCCTGCCTGCTTGTTCTGTATAGGTTGCTTCTGTTGTTGTTTTCCTCCACATCTACCTTCGCTCCTGGCTGTCCCATTTAGAGTACCTTGACTCTTTAAATTTCCACAGTTCAGGAAAATATGGAAAAGGGCAGGGATAAAATTTTGTTAACTCTACCTGTGAAACAGCTTTAGAACTTCCCTGTCGGCTAAGGCAACTCCTCTTCATATCTCTGTTCTTTGAATGTGATCTCAGACAAAACAACCAAAGATGTTCTTAGATCGTATTTCTAAGGTAAAATAAACACCAGTATTTCAGCTCTTTTCTTGTTGTCCATTTTAATAGTACCTACATATCTGTTCCATTACCAAGACCCTGAGTGCCAGGACAACATGTAATATATTTCATCACTGCTCAAGGCAAAGCCCTGCAGACCCCTGCTCTTTATGTCTTAAAATGACAAAAGCTTTATTACTGGTCAATAAAATGCACTCTGCTAAAACCCACATTATTTAGAATATCAAATATGACTTTCTGACTATAGTGAATAAAGGTGAGTTGTTAAAAAACTTCTTCACTGATCAGAGACAGAGAATTTAAAATTAGTCCCCAAGCCCTTATGCTGCAATGCCATCGTGCTTATTTCGGAAGATTCAACCAACATGTAAAATGGTCTGCACTGGATTTGGATGCTCTTCAGCTCTCCTGCAGGTTAAGCTTCAATAAAGGGAGTAATTAGATGCATTTAACATCTGCTACAAAGCCACCAACATGATTTTTTTGAAGCTTTGTACCAAGACTCATAATTGTATTCCCAATCTGTTTCCAAGTTAAAGTGAGAGGGAAAACAAAAATGCCTTTTACAAGTGAAAGGTGTTTTCTAACTGCTTTCAGTGAAAATACTGCGCCTTTCACACCTCTTTTGAATCAGTGTAATGTTCCCCTGCTGAAAGGCTCTATTATTGTTGCTAGTATGATGGATCAGTTTTCTAGATGTAAATACGTGTAAATGCAAGTACCCACAACTATTGATGTACTTCTAGATACCTGAATGATGATACCCACAGTTTTTGCTTAAAGCAGTAAAAATACTGACATGCTATATGGCAGAAAGGTGTATATGTTCCTTATACACCCAGCCTCAAACCACCATAAAATCAGCATCAAACCACCATAAAATCAGGACCAAGGCCATTGGCTTGCCTTTGACTGATTACTGAACATTCATTTAACGACCAGTCACAAATCTGTCCTCTTCCACAGCAAAATGAACAACCTATTTCAACTTCTTCAGTATGAAGCAACACAGACCAACAAGACATTCAACTGTAGATTCAATTAAGAGCTTTAATCAAACCACAGACAGTAGAGAATACAGTATTCTGAGTTTGCCCTCAGAAGATAAAAAAATACTTTGTATTTTACAAATTGTAAATTTTCCTTTTACAAATAATATACAAATGTTTTCGCTGCAAAACATATAATACACTTCTATGTTACAACTGTTGCCTTCTTTTAGAATTATGTATTCCCTGAACTGTTCTCCTTAGAAAACAGGAGAGTATAATAAATCCAAAAGTATAATAAATATATTGCTAACTAGGGTGGGAAATGCTGAAGAAAACTTTTCAAAAGATCCAGTTCTTTCATCCATCAGATTGCTGAACTAAATGGATTACTCACAGGAACTATATTAACATGAATAAATGTTTTGAGTGTCAGACCTCAAAGCAAGATTGAACAATACAGTTGGTCAAATCTCCACGCTCTGAAAAAGATGCTACCGTCATGCTTTGCTACCAACCTAGAAAGCAAATAAGCCACTTTGGAGCTTGGCATTTTGGGTTGATTAACCCTCATCTTCAGAATTAATGGTAAGAGAGGAGACAATCCTTATAGACAAAAATAAGAGATGAAGGTATTAGTTAGTGAGATTTATCCAGAAAAGGACAGTGCTTAGAATACAGTTTGTATATTACCCCAGACAGGCAATATATAGAAGTCTTTATATACTACCTGATACCCTAGTACTGGCTTTTCATTGTCACCATCATCCTCTCTACTTGCCACATTCCACTCCTTGCTGAAGTAGATCTGTCTCAGCCATTTAACAAATGGTTCTTCTCCAGAGGCCAGAAGACTTGCTGAAAAAAATACAAAACAAAACCCAACCCACAAAGCACTCCAGTAACTTGTGTTGAGAAATCTAGGGAACACCTGAAGAGCACTTTGACTTGTGGACAGTTGGAATTGCTACTAAAAAAATGAGAAACTTTGAACGAGGAATAGAGAGTGGTGCAACAGGAAAAGTACCAATAAAGCTTTAATGAAAAAAAAAAACAAACCCCAAACCAAAAACACCCTTGCTGAATGTTTTGCAATCTCACTGCACTATGCTGTTGCTCAGCTGGGTCAACCTGCTTGACAGTCTAAAGTCCTGCAATGTAGGAGATACCCAGAATGCAGAGGAGAAACCAAGACCCACGTCTTACAGCCACACACACAATAGTAATTGACCCGGTTCATTTTGTGGCACTAACTTAAACAGGGACTCTGTTCTCCTTGGCCCACTTTTTCATGATGCGGACAATGTATTCTACTTGAGAATTACCAGTGCTCTTCAGAAGATGCAGTACTTCCCGTAGAGTCTCTCTACAAAGATGAAAAGCAAAGATTTAAATGGTGAGACCCAACCAATACAACGAACAACTACCCACAACCAAACTATTTCACAAAACATGGTTCCTAGACAGAGAGGTCCATTAATCTGCAGAGCAGGAATAGGTAAAAAATAGACAGTAGATTAGATCCCTGGGGACCAAAAAAAGTCTTGTATACAATTGCAACAAGGAGAGAAATTAAAAGTTAAAAAAAAAAAAAAATCAGCAAAGTGTAATTAGTTTGGAGTTTAGTGTGTGCGCATGTGTGTATTTATATATAAATCCTTACTCTTGCAAAATAGTTCCCCAGAACAAAGCAAACTTTTTTTTCTTTAATGCTACTTGCTAGTCTTCAGTATGGCAACACCTAGCTTAATGCTGCCTAAGCACCTTACCCATAAATACAAATAACATAGAAATGAACATTACCAATAGGATAAACCAGTATGAAGCTGCAGTTTGCCAGCTACTTTACAGCAAGAACTTGTACGTATATTGAAAAACAGGCAAGCTATGTGTATTTTACTGCATCTACTGCAGTAATTGCTAAAAGGACACTTGAAGGGTGCAGTAGTTAATGAGATTATTCCAGCAGAGAAGGGAATACAAGGAAGGTGTGGAAGCCAAGATACACACCTACCAGTCATGTACGAAACAGCAACTTTGGCCGGGGAGAATGGCCATCTGGCATCAGAGCAGAATATTCACGAGGGAACAGTTCTTAAATACAGCCTCACTACTCTCTGTCATTCTCCCCTCCAATAAAATGGGCCGAAAGCAAAATTATCAGTAACACAGAAAATTTCCTTTGCGCTTTCATCAAGTAAGTATATTTGCCTGACATGGACAGTGTCTTCAGGAAGCAAATTTTAGTGAAAACACAGTCTCATCTGCTCATTGTTTAGAGAAATCATGTCCTTCCTACAGCGCTGAGAAAATGTTTCCTTAGTACCGTTCTATGAAACTTAAAATGTCATGGGACAGTTTTCCATTCTTACACCATGAACATGAAATGAGGTTCTTTCCCCTCAGTTCATGAACATACTACATTTATAACTTAGTTCTTCCTCGTATAATGACTAATGCATTTTGGTTTCCTACAGTTCATAGCATTCGCTGATAAGTTCTTCTCCACCATATATTCTATAACTGTTGGTGTGGAAGATACACTTCAAATTGAACACTGCATATGGAACCACGGGCCAGAATGTCTATTCTCTGAAAAGTCAATAAAGAATTGGAAGAGGATACGTAGTCCTAAAGCTAAGATGATGATTCTGATTTACAGCTAACTGGAAATAGGAAAAGAGCAAAATAAATTCAGATACAAGACAGAATACTCACTTTGCTTCTCGGCCAGCTAAGATCATTTGAAAGACACCCACGCAAGCACCTCTCTTGCCTTCCCAGTATTCAGGATTACTGTCCAGTCTCTCCAGAACATCAAACGCTTTGGCTGAATAGTAAAACTGACGCATCTGCACAGAAAGTGAAACATTATTCCCAACTGTATGACCATCTTTCAGAAGGGGATTAAAAATTTTGAGCTCAGTTTTCTGAAATCAGCAATAAGCCATAGAAGGTCCATTTTCCTGTTTTTCTGCAGGCAGCAAATGACACAGAACAGGCGCATTTCAGTTCTATGTAAGGAAACGGGTGGTATTATAACATTACCTGTCTATCTCTGAACATATTATAGACAAACTGCACTGTGAACTTTATTAGTTGGCAATGATCAGCACTGTTGTTTTGATCATGTACAGATAACACTAGCTTACAGAACTTCTTTTTTTATGAGGTGCCTTATCTAGTGTTGTACTGACTATACCAAAGTCCTTGACAGAATATCAACTCCAAACTAGTCCAGACATTTGAAAATGGAACCATTTTTCCTCATCTGGAGATGGTCACAGAGACATATTTGCATGTCTTTTGGGTTTAACTTAGAGCTAAATATTTTGCTTCACTGTTACAGTACAGTACAAAATAAGATTCAGTGACTCTATAATGCAAACTTTTCCTGAGCATAGGAAAATCCGCAATTTTCCTGAGCAGACGAAAATCCACGTGTACCCTATCTTTTCTGCCTTAGGTTCTCAACTTGTAAATGGGAACAAGAAGCAAGTTGGTTGGCAACAGTCAGTGCGAAAGGAATGACCACAGTAACTGTGGCTCTTGAAGTCAGCACAACTCATGTGGACCTTGTGTATGACTGTGAGTATTCTTTACTTGGGCAAGCCTGAATAGCAATGTTGTCTGTGGCTAGCATCTTCCCATGAGAGAGCACAGAAGGTAGACTCATGCACAGCCTCCCATCCTTTGGTGGCTGGAAGCCTGCATCTGCTGAGAAAAAAGGACAAGCTGTGGGAGTTACGTCTGAAAATTTTAGTCAGAGAAACACAGGTACTACAGAATGAGTAAAAATTCCCTTTATAAATGGTGATTTTAACCACTGGTGACTGGCAAGCACTTAAATGGATGGGAATAAAGACAGTGAGTATAAACAGTATTAGATGTGTCAGCTAAAAAGAAAAAATTGAATATTGATCTCTCCAAACTGGCATCTGATCTAGCTCCATTACGCAGATACTGCTTTAATGTCCTCCTTCTATCTGACATAAAAGCAGGAAGTGCTTCACCCCAAGTCACATGCTGTTCCCTACATGGATAAGATGGGCTATTGCGTAAAAAGCAGCCAGAAATTAGCCAGAGGTCCTGCATCCCAGCTTCCTCACTGAACAAATTCTATCAACATAGCAATGGGGCATCCAGCTACACCTAGTCTCAGGACAATGTTGACCTTGCTCCATCCATGTTCATTCAGCGTTCTGTTGAGTGAAGCCTAGTGCGACTGCCTTCTTAAGTTACAGCTATGGTGCTGTCTGTGGACCTACAATGTAATATAATGTTTCAGAAACAACTGGAAAATGCTACATAAACTCAAACAACATAGGCCTTGCCATTTAGTGGAAGACCTACAAACAGCTGGTAGTGTAGAAAGATAAGTTATACCACTATAGTAATTGTTTTTGAAATGAAATTCCTTGGTCTTTGGAGCAGTCATTATGGCCATATGTAGACAAAAAATTAGGCTGAAAAATCTGCTCCTGTAAGTGCAGTTTTTTAAGAGGTCTAGATAAATCAAAAGTTTGGAGTGGCTTCCTCTCTAGAGTACAACAAGGTTTTGAGAAGAATTTAGGCAAAGTAATCAACAGATTCAAGTGAGACTTAAAATGGTCTAGAGAGAGATTTTACAAAAGGTCTGATTGTCAACTTGCTTTCACAAATTGCAGCTACGGGAAACACCAGAGGCATAGCCACTTGCTTGAGCAACAAGACTTTTAGGGTGAGATGGTGGATTGAATACTTGAAAGATGTGCAAGAGATAATGCCCTCAGTTTTAGAAGAATGCTTTTGACATCATAAGGTCGATTTTCTGACTTTCAGTTATGTGTTTGTTAGGATTTTGAGAATGTGTCGGGTTTTGTCAACTTTGTCGGTTGAAGGAAAACAGCAAAAAAGAATGTTACAGATAGTATGTGGATATTGCTGCTCTTTGGAGGGCTTGGCGGAACTGCGAATCATTGGGAGGTTTTCCAATAGGACTCAGTTTACTATCTTTCCTCTATGATAGCAAGTTTGGTCACTATATCTCTAATAAGCCTATGTTAATAGCTGCTAGCTCTTGTGTATTTGCTTGCATTAGGCTCCACTGAACCAGCTCCATGAGCTTTACACCTGTTATCTGCGTTCTGCTCTCCTGCTCACATCTGCCTTCTTAAACCAGTGAACTACTATATTTGCACAATCACAAAATTACAATGTCTTTATATTCTATATTTAATTTAAATTAAATTGAAAATGGCCGCTCCCCAAATGAGCAATGAAGGTTGTCCACCTTCTGGCTCTGGCCAATACATTCTGAAAAGTGGACAGCCTGTGTCTCACCATGACACTTCTCCAAAGAACATCCTTTTCACCTATCACTGAGCTGCTGCTCCTCTAGGTCCCAACACAGTGCAATCATCCTTGTAGATGGCAGAGAGGATGCTGGATAGAGCATTCTATGATTGTCTACTGAAATCCTGCACAGTAGTACTCTGCATAGGACAACCAATTCTTCTTTCTCCTGTAGTGCCATTCACAACAATCCTCTCAGATAAATTTTCTTTATGTGCCTCTACATCCATTCTGTGAATGAAGCTCTCATGTTTTCTTTCCATGCTTGGCAGAACAGCAAAGAAACTTGAATCAGAGCTAAGTCTCACTGTGTATATACACCATCTGAAGAATTATATGTTAGGAACTTAGGCAGAATTGTAATCAGCTTCCCAAGATCTCTTCACTGTTAACATAGCTTTTTATAAAACAGAATTTGGAGGTGTGTCAGCAGTGTATTATCATGGAGCATCAGAACTAGTAAACACAATCTAGAAGCTTAGTACAAGTAAAGTAGCATATATTTTAACTTGTTCTAAAATGCCCAGAGCATCCGTACTAAAGTGGAGATTGTCTTGTCTAGCTTGACTTTTAAAAATGTAAAACAGCTTAGTCTAACCTCATCTCTTTAAAAGTCCCCTCTAGAAAAGGTTCAGAACAAGAACTATTATGTGTTAGCAGGGATCCCGCTGTAGGCAGTTAAGCTCACCATTTTTTCTGAGCAGTTTCATTCCTAATGACTACATACACACCCTGTGTCTTTGCCCCACTTGGGCAGATAGAAGAGTAGTTGTGGGAATTCTCTTTCCATTTCCTTATCAACAAAGGAGTATCTCCCATTGCCATTACAAGCTTTAAGGAAAAAATAACATTGTCCCAGAAAAAAATGCAGCATGAGGCTCCTTGCTGAATCTATGCAAGATATTTTTCCTTCCTTAAAAGTTTGTCATTCCTACCAACAATGAATCCTTAGTAGGAGAAGAAACTGTTATCATTATTGATAGCTCAAGCATGCAGTAATTTACCAGCGATTTAATCAGTGGGTTGTCTACCAAGAAGGCCTGTAAGTTAAAATACTGACTAATCCTTGCCAACTCATCTACGTTATCAGACATCTCACTGTTATAAAAGAAAGTTCACTAGTTGATGACAATGATGGAAAGTATCAAAAAAATGGATGTTGGTACAATCACTGAATTAACATGCCATACACCAAGTTCTAAAGAGAAGACTCACTTTGTAGCAATCATTTGCAATGAGCTGCAAAAGGTTAAAGGACTCCCCTGAGGTCTCCATCTTCAGATAGAGCTTCCAGGCCAACTGTGGTTTCTTATTCATAATATCTGCAATAACAACAGAAAGCTGGGATTGTGAAAAGAATATGTCATGCACAATACTCAATGGCAAGTGGAATAAATGTCCCTAAATTTCTTTGCTTAATGTAAACGCATGCCTCAGCTAGTGAGCATGAGGTTGGGAAGGGAAACTCGTCCTTATCTTCTGCCTTACTAGAGATAAGAGCAATTCATCAGAGCATACCAATGTCAAGAGGAGTAATTATGGCATTTACATCTCCATTTATATTTCACAGATACAGCAATAAGCACAACTCTCATGTTTTCAGATGTGTTGAAGAAATAGAATGGAAAGCATTAGAAAAGTTATTTTATGCAGGACAATGAACTGTGGCAATCCATTTAGACGGTGAGATTTAGAATTATGTGTTCTTACACACAGAAAAAATTTAATTGGCACTGAACTGAGGTCTTTAATACTTGGTGCCCACCTCAATCTAAACATTCAATCCCCATGAAACATAGCAAACCAAAAGTCGGGGAGGCGGGGAGGAAAGCCCCTACAAGCATAAGAAAACTTGTCATTATGCATCTACTAGAAAAAATATTTCCAAATTCCTGAGATTTGGTGCTGGTTTTAAATGTGCCTATGTGACTAGAATTTTTCATTGGTCTTTAACTTCAAACATCACTGCTACACACAATTAGAAGGAAAAGAATCTGCATCTTCCATCTCAGCTAGTAGGAATTCTGCTAGGCTGTTTGAACACAAAGAACTCCAAAATTTGATTTTCTGGAGATAAGATCCACTTCTGTTGAATCTCAGGTTGATATTGGTAATTCCAGGCTTATTCAAGTACTGGGAAAAAGAAAATGAAATTAAGTATTCCTTTCTTTTTCAAGTCTTGCCAGCTACTCACAGAGTAGCTGGCTGTTCACACATGGACCACTCTTCTGCTCTTTCAAAAGAAGGACTGTTTAACTTATTGTATCTGCGCCCACTGTGTATATATGTGCCAATACATACGTTGCAGGTAGAAGGGGTGGCAACATCAACAATAAACATGTAACACCAAATCACAGAATTTATAGACACTTCTCATTTAGGAGGCAGCAAGACATCAAATCAGATTTTTCTTTCATCAGCTCCAGATACCATACACAGTGGCAAACAGCCATGTTTTAATTTCCAAATACCAACCCATCTATCTAGAGAAATGGGGTACTGTGCTAATTCAACGGTCTTTTTACCTTCTCTTCAAGAAGAATTTGGTATAAATAATATAGTAATATTAAAAAAAAAATACTGTATAGCATCCAAAAAGATGCTTCTCTGGTACTTTTTGCCCTTTGGAAATATTTCAGCATTGAATTGTTTACGACTCAATACCTAATCATACTCTGACATGAATGTATTACAATTCTTTTTAATTTCCACAGCAGCTTTTATCCAGAAGGATCTAATAGTAATTTACATACTTGAAACAAAAAGATAACTATACTCATCACTGAACAGTTGTTTCTGCAAAGAATTCTAGCAGCTGTTTGTGAATGAAAAATCAAAGTTTTAAGACAGACACAGGAGAACACAGCAGCTCTACTGAAACTTCAGCAGGAAGTCAGAATGGCAAAAGGCACGCTCAAGAATAAACAGCAACTCTTATGAAAGAGCTAGAAAAAATTTAATTGATAACGTGGCATTGATTCTACCTCTTGTATAAGTAGCACCTTCAAAGAGTTCTGCATCCCCAGATGTATGTCAAAGAACTACTATACCACAGAATCAAAGGGATGAACACTGTCTACTGAACAGCCATGATTTCCCTTTGCAATGGGAGTTCTCCTATCAAAAAATGGACATAAAACATTCACATATAAAACACTCAAACACAACCAGGTACTGCAGCTTAATGAAAAAGGAAATAAACTGGCATGTTCTAAAAGAGAGTCATAGATAGGCATCCATAGGTGTGATATGCCTGTCTGGAAAGATCACATTACAGATGTTGACCACATCTGCAATATGGCATAACACCCCAAAACAAATGTATTTACATTCCACGTACAACTACTGAAAATTGTATGATAAGAACATTTTTGTATTGAGGCACTGTAAAGAAAACAAATTAGCCTAGGGAGTCTCAGACTTGAGTCATCAGAAAAGCCCATCCCTATACTATTTTGCATGTGGCGCTGCAGCTGTATCTGTACTGAGGTGTACTCTACAATGTTTTACAAACTGACTCGAAAATACTAAATAAAATTTGCCATAGGATATTAAACATAACAAACATTTTCTGGTTTCAAGGGAAGAATGGAAAAATTTATGAAAGAAAAAACATGATGGAGATTATAAAGGACATCCCTCAGGCACAGGAACTTGGACAACACAAAGAGTGATGGGTAGGAAGAAAAATACAACGTATCCTTGCCTGTTCCTCTCTTCCCTAGACATCTGACACTGGCTACTCTTGGTATTAGACAGACCCTTGGGCCTGACCCAGTATGGATGCTTCTATTTTATGTTTTACTCTGAACATTTTAGAGTTGTAACTTAGTCTTTTAAGACAGAAAATCTTCACTCAAGCAATTGAGTAGACAATTGAGAAGAAAAAGGTTCACTGGTTAGGACAAAGCTGCATTGATGGAACTATAACAGCCCTGCACTGAAGCAGTAATTGCTTACTAAAGCCAGATGTATGAAAGGTGCAATAACCACCCACGCTATAACTAGTGCAATCAGCTTTTCACTTTCACAGTCCTGAATCCACCTACAACATTAAATTCAATTAATAAAGTGGATTGCCAAGACTGATGCAATAGAGGAGGATCCGTATTCTGCAACGTTGAGGGTAAAGTGACTCACAGCAGCGAGCTAGCCAGCTAAGGTAAACAAAATCATTCTTTATCTTCTCACTCTGGATCAAAAGGAACACCTGCAGGAAGAAGGAAAATAAAAGATTATACATGCATGTACTTTTAAACAAACAGAAGGCAGACCTGCCTCGTTTCAACATGCAGCTAAGTCTTAAGCCGCACAAACTGCTTCATGAGAAGAGTTAGGGTATGCAAGTGCAGTGCAGGGGCATCTCTCTGTGTCGGGTAGGTGGAGGATCCAAACAGTGCCATGCTTATCAAGGGACTTCTGCAACTGCCAAACACCAAGCTGTGCAGAGGGTGCGGCCTGCTCTGAACAAGTGCCAGTGGGCGGCCATGCAACACAAACAGCACAAAGGAACATTGGGCCTGTGGGAAAAGCTATTTGGAATGTGTTTGTTTAGAAAGCAATGCAAGCAATTACATTAGCATCTTCTTGAAATACCAGAAGTTTCACATATATATGAACCTTTCCTCCCCATACATGTCAGAGATCATTCCAGGTCATTTCTAACCATTTTGGTTTCAGTAAGGTTCCAAGGCAAAACATTCATCTTTTGTAACTTACTGTACAAATACAGGTTTATTACATTCTACATCTAAAGGGATGCGTGGGGGAAGTTATACGTTTTAAAATGTACTCTGGCTTTACTCACAGAAAAAAAAAGCAGTTATTTATGCCTCTCTGCAGGTATATTTGTAACTATACTAGGGTGCTACCAGCAAAACTCAAAATACCTTTGTAGGAGCAGACGAATGTACTGGTACAGCAAGTTCCATACATTACTGACATTTTTATTGGTTAAATATTACTGACCCCTAATTTTTGGGGTGGGGAAGAAATAATAAATAAATAAAAAAAAACCAAAAAAAACCCAAACAAAAACAAAAACCCAGCATTATCAGTGTAAGTAGGACTTTACCATAGGTTTTATTTCATTAGGTCCAGGGAGGTAAGCTTTTTAATAAGTGCTATATGTGGAGATATTTTGCAAGTTTATGAGGCACTGGGGAAGGGTGATCTTTATATCAAAGTGTCATCACAGGCAAAGATCAGACATTAGGACAGACTAATAAATGTAATCACATAATCCTGTTATTTAAATGCATCAGCTACATAATACAAGTTTATATAGAATCATTGGTAAGAACATAAGAGGCAAAATATGGATTATCAGCAGTTTACACCTTTGTGTTTCTTTGTTGCCTGGCTGCAGCTAAAGCTTACTTACAGCATTATCATTTTTATCAGCATGGCCTGCTAACATAGTTTTAAGATACTCACCTGCATTTTCATTAAGCTAATTAAATTAAGGTAGGTGAATTGAAATATATATCCATTTTGCATGACAGTCTGGGATATTTTTCTTAAAGAGAAATGCAATTTCAACTCAAAGAAATTAAGGGGGTGGGAAGGAAAAAAACCAGGAAGGCTCTGTTGTCAAGAAATCTGAAGAGTTAGAATGTTAGAGAGACAGGAAAAAAAAAACCCAAACCAACTAAACTTATATGATTCACTTTAGACTACGTGGTTGGGGTTTTTTTTTCTGGCTTGTCTTCTTTCTGGCCTTGTGGAAAATGTTGCTTCCATCTTCATAATAGCTATTTGCTTTTGCATATTTTTGTCATAATTAAGTTTCTACTGCACATAGACACAAAAAATTGCTGTGTGTAGAAGTTAATTTCTTCCAGCTGCATCTGGATGCTGCTGAATAAGATAGTGAGCACTTCCTCTTTTCCTCCCACATCTCCCAGAGGAAAAAAACTTTTTTTTTTTTTTTAAACACAAATTTCTAGGGACACCTAGAAGCTCTTAACTATTCAGTGTCTTTTACTCCTAAATGCCCTGGTCAGTCTGAACAATAAGACTGCCTGGGATCCCAGACAAAGCATAGGAAATCTGATTAAGAGGGCATTCTTTGATCAATTAGAGATAGCTGCAAGCCCTCTTGTGATGCACCACAAGCAGCATGACTCCCCATATACCTCACATTACAAGATTAGCAAGATAATCTTTTCTGAATAGTGTTCACTGAGAGTTTCAGTTCCTCTAAGAAGAGGAAGATGATGTTTCCACAACCTGCTTATTTTCAACCAACATGAAGATCTGGACGGAGAAAAGGAAGGAAAGAGGGGAGTATGTGGGAAATGTTTCCATTGTTGTTTTTTTTTTTTTTTTAGAGAAAGTAAATACATACCTCTTCAGCCTCACTAAAATTGCCCATGGCAGCTTTGGCTTGGGCGTAGTTGAAGTTAAAAGTGTCATCGTTGTAGAAGTAACTCTGGAAAATAAGCCACAGAGACAAAACCCAAATAAATAAAACAAAAAACCTCCCCTCCTCCTATGGTATAATAACATTAAAAATATTCCCCCACACCAAATCTGAGTCAGACTATATCAAGACAACGGGAAGGAAAAAGAAAAACCCACATTATGAACATACGACATTTATAAACAGTGGGTAGAAAATTATGGAGTGGCTTTCCATCCTACATTCGTGACTACAAACACAGCTGGAACATTCCACAGTATTAACCATGAGAGATCTGGAGAATGCTCCAAGCTCAAAATTGCAGTGGCAGCTTTTATGGGTGTAATTTTCTCTTTGGGCATGTGAAGACACGCTGTGCTGCCATGGTCTCTTTCACCTCCCAAGCACTTACTTCACCACTAGGGTGGTAAATAGGCAGTTGACTCCCTAATGGCTTAAGGAGGTGAACAGTTTGTTCTTCCAAGACTTCTCAAGGTTCAACAAGAGATCCTGTGGATCTGGTTATGTGACAGATGCTAGCCTGACACACTGGATCACATGATGGAGGCGGAGCTGCAGTACTAGGCTGTAACCACGCAGCACACTGTGTAATAAGACTTCCTTAAGCTCAAACCTTGCTTACAGGCACCCTTCTCTCTATCTGAAGTGCAACATTAATTTTTTTCTCTCCCATAATATTAGAGTGGACACACCTGGTTAATGACAGATCAGGTTGATCTAGCTGCATCTTTTCTGAAAAGCTGCATGGGCCAAAGCAGGAAATACAACTCTAGGTACAGATTAGCCTGATGTTTGGGTTTGACCTAAATAGCTTAGATTTGATCATGGTCAGATGTCCAGATTGAAGTATAACTCAGATGACCAAAAATCAGCTGAGTGTGTTCTACATTCAGCACTGTCCCACCCTGCTGCACTGGTAGACCTGGTAGAGGTTAAGGTGGAACACAATACCACAGCTAGAGTGTGAATGGGATTGAGGATCCCCACTGAGCAGAGGTGGTGCTTGTGAAAGAACATGGGAAAAAAAGCAGGGTGAATTATCCACTATAGTTACACAGAAAGGCTTTCCTGTGTGCATAACAGCAAGGTGTGCGGAAGAGAAATGTTTTTCCTTACATAACATCTACAAAAGGAACAGAACTTGTGTAGGAACACCAAGCTTTTGTTTTGTTCCCTCATTAAAGAGCAAGGAGGTAAAAAGCACAACTGGGACTGTACAAAAGATATGGGAAGCAAGGGACAAAACCCTTTCCCAGTGCTATCTTCTTTCATTATGTAGGGACACTTGAGGAACCTCTTCCCTTCTCTGTCACAGGTAGTCAGCAAAGGGTACTGACCCAGTCCACCCTCGTACATCAGTACCCCAAGTGCCCGAAGAGGAGAGGTGGGGGTGGCCACCATTTGCCAGATGTGTAGGTTTCACCCAAATAGTCTATGTTAGGGTCCAAAAGAGCTGGCAAATATAGCAAGCTTTGTGAAAGCATGAGGATGAACCAATTGGATAAACCTCAAGCTCAGTTTGTGAAAACATTTCAGTACCCTTAGGGTGAACTAACTGGTTTCACCATATGAGAATTACAACACTTCACTGTATTCTTCCTCAATGATAGTTTCGTGTGAATCAGCGTAAGTCCCAAGTTAAGCAAAGCTGGTGAGCAAGATACTAGTTTTACTGCATGAATAGTCCTCCTGTTCAAATAGCCCCCATTGTATTTTTGAATTAAAATGGAGAGAAACTCTGTCAGCAACCACACTCAAAAACTGTCATTCTGTCCTGGCTCTATTAGTGCTGGAGATCAGACCTGCTGCAAAAACAAAACCAGTAAAAATGATATAGTGCTACTGATAGAAACAAAATATCTAGCTGCTGTTGCACTTTTTTTTTTTTTTTTAACCACATTATATGTACTGGACCTCACTCTTTTGCTGTCTCTTTAGTGGTCTTCCATCTTTTCATAAAACTAACTGTGCTCTGAGTGATGTCCATTTCAATGAGATGCTCGGATACCCAATTGAATAATGAAGCATTCCTTGTGCTGAGCCTGAATTAGCTTGTATTTTTATTTGATCCTCAGTGTTATAATGTCACCCTCAAGGCAGCTGGCAATACATTTATAATAAGGTGTCCTTTGAGACATTCGCATGCCTAAAGCAGTTTTAATCAAACATGGATGAAGGTGCTGTTTCCTGAGAGAATATCATGCAAACAATCTTCACAGAGTGCACAGCTCCACTTGAAGAGCTGCAGAGATTCTACTGAAGTTGATTCCTGTGAATGAAACACAAAGGTGACTGTAAAGCCACCTAAACCTTGCCTGTAAAATGGTACAGAAGAATTATTTGCATCCCTGTGACCTGAAGAGGAGTGGAATGACCTAAATAAATCTAAGCAGTGGCTAGTCTCAGCTAGAAAATGATAAGTACCAACTACTTCAAAAGGACCATGCAAAGCAAGTGGCAGTAGGCAGAAAACTTTGTCCCTTGCTATTTATCAACTGCATTATGTCTCAAAGTATCAGTATTTATGATTCCCTTCAAGAATTTAACAAATACATATTTTACTTAAGCTTGATCATTTTGCAGCTTGCTAGATACAATCTATAAAACCTTCCAAACTTGTAACCTCAACCTTACCTTGAACTATGAGAATGAGTTCCATAAACCAACTGTGTTTTGAGAGGGTCAAAATGCATTTTCTTAGAAGACACGGCGAATTTGCTGCAATTCCAGCAAGCTGTATCTTGTTATCAGCCTCTCCTAATAGAAATGGAGGTTTCAAATCTACCTTGTTTATTCTAATCCTCATTCTGTATAATTTTGTTTTCTTAACTTCCCTCTATAGCAAGTAATATCTATCTTCTAAATTTCTTAAGACAATATTTCAATTTTTAATTATTCTCTGAATCACCTTTCTTTTCACAGTCGAGGGGGGAGTGTCAAGAATTTCAAATAAGAGTACACCACTGTGCAATGAAATGCATCAATCTTTTTTATATTGAATTTTCTTCACTTAGCATAATATTTTGTTTCATCATTATAAATGCAGTCACATTACAACTGTGAAAATCGAGGGAATATTTTTAAAAAAATTATCTTTGCCTAAATATGGGTAAAATCAAAACAGATATATGGTTACTCATGCCAAAGGCATGTGTATGTGGAGAAGTCCAGCTTACAAGCTGAGATCCACATATATATGTTACAATGTGCAACAGTAGTTCTACATACTTTCAGCAAAACAGCTAAGTTTTTAAAAAAAAGCAAAACATCCAAACAAGTGTTTTCGCAAAAAGCGTGTTTGTTTGCCCTGTGTGCAAAACACCAAACTACGCACAGAGCGGAGATATTTTATTCAATTCATTTCTGCGCAAAGCTGGGTGCTGGGTGGTAACCCCACAGAGCTAGCCCCCGCACCGAGACACTGCAAGGCATTCGTACAGTTACATGTGTCAGTAACAGCCAATATTCCCACCCCCCAGCCAATAATTGGTTAATTTCTTTCTCATTTCACCTTAAAGATACAGCTCCCTTTGAATTTACCACACATGCTCAGAGAGTGAGGGGCTTATTTGAGTAGGGGTTTTCTGGCCTGTGGACGTGATTTTTAGTATTATAATGAGGATAGTTCACCTAAAGGACTCTTAGTTTTAGTTCTTATCAACATCCCAATTAGTTGTCCTCCTTGACTATACACTTTATCACCCAGCTTTCAGAGTCTTCTGAGGCAGGGTGTTCCCTTCTATCAGTCTCTCAGTTCTTCAAGGATATAGTTGTAAAACAAATGCTTCCATATCTCTCAGCTCCCTTCTCTGGCCACCAAATTCTGTTTTGCCAGGCTCACGTGGTTCATTGTTATCACTTAGCAGAAAATTCCATTTTCTTTGGGATATCACAAGCAGTCAAATAACCCTTCCCCTCCCCTCTGCACACATAATAAAATCTTTTCTCCCAAATCTGACAAGGTAAGAACGCTCCTTCTTCTGGCTGATAAATATAGCAGGATTGAAAGCTTGCATACCTGTACCTGTCATTATTTCTGCCTCCCTCCTGACAGTTTTTTAACATTAGATCTATTCTTCACCTATATTTTCCTCTGCATGGGCTTTTGCATCTTAGAAATTAACACCGAGTATTCTGTGCTTTTCTTTTCCTCTTTGGATTTTCTTTCCAATCCTTCCCACAACACTTTCCTTTATACCTTCACAGATACAGAATTGTCTCACTTAATCCCCTCCCTGTAGCACTTCTTTGGCCTCATGACTGACCTATCCTCTGATCATCCTATTGCCCACTTCCACCCTCCTCATTTCTGTTCAATGTCTTGTTTGCTTCTGGTTCTTTACTTTGCAAACACTAGCCACGCCTTACTTTCCAATATTAATGATGACTCCATTTTCCTCCCCAGATGCTCCCCTTCTCTCTCTCTCATTTCTAAGCTTTCCCATATACCTCGGACGTGGTGAGTATTTGCATTTAACTTTAACCTTTTCAGGTTAGAACTAGTTGTTTAAGAACTTTTTTTTAAGTAAATAGAAAGAGCTGGGTATTTCTATGGGGTGACTCATTTGATTCTAAGTGTAAGAAATACACAGGATGAATTCTCCTCCTGAAATTACCATCTGCTCCATTGGCTATAGACTAAGACCAGGTGATCAGTTACAACTAGAAGTCTGACTTTTAGATGACTCAAGTTAGGCAAAACAAATCTCACTGTTAGTTTCCAGCTCTTGTTTTTTCCAATTACACACACACACTCCAATTTGGGGTGGTGGTGGTGGTGGGGTGTCTTTCCATTCCACTACAGTGGAGTCATTCCAGTGGCCACAGCCACCTGGGATTTCTTCAATGACCTCTTTCCAGACAAAGTTTAAAGAACGTTACACCTTCATCATTCTTCACTTACCAGCTGCTTTTGGCACCATTACAGCCATGTATTTTTCTTTAGGTCTCACCCTCCTTAGAACATTGTTATTGTCCTCATCTCATGCATCTCCCTCACCATTTCTTTTTAGATTCTTGTTCCTCTCCCTGTCAAATATAGAGTTTTTACAACTCTAGTTTCCAATCAGTAGAACAAGACTGCAATCACTTAACCCTATAATCACACTCCATCCTCTTTCTTTTTCCTCACATCTGATTTATAACTGAATATCTGTAAGTTATATCCTTTTTATCCATTGAATACTGGTGATCTGAAATGCTGCATTACAATAACTGCAATCTCCTTCTCTTACTTTGAAAAATGCAACATTACCTGCAGGGTACCACTCAGATTACTTCTGCAAAAATAATATTCTTTGGTAATACTGCCCTATCTTAGCCCTTCAGTGACTGCTTTCCCTATAAAATAAAAGCTTTATTCCTTTCAGGGTCCTTCATGTCCTACCTTCCTTACATACTCTTGTTCATTAAAATGTTGCCCCCAATCATCAACCGGTGACAATAATTGCCATCACTCATTTGATAAGCCTTAAAAAAAAGGTTTTTTTTTCCTCCATGCTGCCTGCCCCATAAATATCTACAAATTTTTCGTTATCTTGTCTTCTGTGATACCACCAGAAAGCCTGATAATGGTTAAATTGCAAGTGTGATAAGAGCACCATGCTGCACAATACTATCTAAACTGCTTCCTTACATTTTGATCCATTTGCTGTATTGACCATGACCACTTATGTCCCACTGTTGTTCCTGTGTTTTGTTATTACTGTTGTGTTTCTGTATCTTTTTATGTTTACATACTGTCTCACACAGTAGAGTCTAATTCCATAAATTGTGATTCCATGCATTAGAGTACTACCAATACTAAATAATAATACTAACCTTGACTGAGTTGAGGTAAATCAGGACATTACCAAACTGTCTAAGAAGAAAGAAGCAGGAGGACATGCATTGTCTCCCTGGAATGGTATCTAAAATTCAAAAGAGAAATGGAGATTTGTAGAATTTAAAAATCACATGGTAATGGAAATCACTGTCAAGACCGCTGGCAACTACAAAAGCAGCTAACTTCTAAAAATAGTGTAACTTGCCTTTTCAAGGCAAACGACCATACCAGAGGTTAGAAAAACTATTAGATCATCTTGTCAACTTTCTCTACTGCATACAGTAACTATTGCAAGACTGTATTCAACTGCAAATTCTACAGAGACAAATTGTTTAAGTAACAGGCCTTTTCAATGACATAATTTATGTAGCATAATTTTACTGTGAATTATTCTTACTCTTAGGAAATGACACTTGATACAAAGCCTGAGTTTGTTATTCTAACCTCATTGGCCTTTTTCTTTAAAATCGTGCTATTCAGTTATCCTGGACAAAGAAGCTCTACATATCTTAATTTTAGTTCCAGTAAAAGAGTAAACTTGAGACACTGAAAATATTGTTATATATATATAAAAAAAAACCTTAATACATGCACAGGAAAATACTCAGTGATGAAATACAATATGAAAATCAATTTTCATGCACTTGGGATTATCACATTGCTTACAAGTGATAAAGCCATGAATAAGTTAGGCATGTCAGTTCAAATGAGTGTCAGTAAACTTTGCTGATATCTATGTCATCATAAACTTTGCTGCCATCATACTATGCTGTCATCTACTCCGAAATTGCTGTCTGTGTTACTGAAAAACTATCTTTTTTAGAGATTCTGAGGTAAGTTTACTAGGACTAACTTTTCTGAGACTCAACCAGCAGAAACTGGTCAGAGATGGCGGAACCCGAGTAGCAGCTGGGAAGGCATAAACCGCAGTGATGTCAAATCACTACTATTTCACTATGTCAAATGATCATTACAGAGCATGTTGCTCTGTGCAGTTTGGTGAGTTGACAGGAGATAAGATCCTAAGGCTACCAACAGCCCTGAAGTAATCTGCTCCTGTAGGTTAGTTACCATCAATCCATCCACATGAGAAAATTAAAATATCTTTTCTGTATATAGAAATTTCATATATCTGAAGACCAATATTTTTGACTCCATACCACAGCACAAAATAGAGCATTCCACTGAAAAATTATACATTCTCCTTTAAATAAGGTAGGGTTGTAATTATTCCTGGAAAGCACTACATAAGATCTCAAAATATATTTCAAAGGAAAGCAGAATATTCTCATTTTTTATTTTTTAGCACTAGGAGATACTAAGCTTGGATGTCCTGTCATTTCCATATAGAGACAATCCATCCTTATCTATGTCTGAACCATATAATTCAATTCTCCAACTTAACAAAGTTATTTGGTTGTTTATGAAGTGTTTACTTGGGAGCAGAAACTGGTATATTTATCTGTCCTTTTCTACATGCAGGCATACTTATCATGACACATATATGCCTTAACAGGACAATAACAGAAACAACTTTCCTCAGTGTTCTTCCACTCTTTTTTTTTGTTATTGTTGTAATGAGAATGCAGGTATCTCAAAAGTGGTCCTTTCCTCTCACATTAAATTTTTGAAGTTCATAAACTCTCAGCAATTTAAACAAAATTTTAAAAATGCAAATAAACATGCAAAGAAGACTTAAAACTGAGAATACATTTTCAGTCAAAAATAATCACAGTAACAACACACTAGAACCAGACTTTTCTTTTCCCATATGTGATTGGAGAGTTTCTAAGTTTCAGTATTTATTCTTATGTCCGCATTTTGGCAGAAAATTTTGTTATCCCAGCATACCATCCTCCATATACTTTTAGTGAAAGATTTAATTAAAAAACCAAACAAGTAAAACATCTGTAAATCTCATCCAACTCGGCAATGAATACTACTAGTGACAGGAAAACTAGAGTTGTATAGTACTAATTCATCCCATGTGACTCATGCAGGAAGAGGAAAAAGTTCTCATTTTAAAAAATTACTTAGGGTGACCTAAGAATACCTCAAAGAAAAGGCTGCACAAAGTCCAGAAGAAATGTTTCACTCCTCCCACCGAACACCAGATACGCCTGACTTGGTACTAAAAGAGGACCACTGAAAATGAAAGGGGTGCTTTTCTCCATTATGCTTGCAGTGTTTTTAGGGTAGTTTGTATGACTTATGTTAAGCACCAGAAACACTGCATTTAATGGAAATGTTAATGTTAATTTACTTTCACTAATGTTCCTTTTGCCCCATTTCCTCCTTAACTTACCTCAGAAATCTGATCTGTTTAATTTTCCACCCAGTTGAGACCCTGGGAGAAGAGCATGAGACTTAGCTATAAAAATCTAGTTATATCCTCCTTTGTAATGCCAGTTCCATTTCATGTCATTTGGATGAAGAATTTTTATTAAGCTTAAAAAAAATCCCCAGTAAACCAAGCTGCTGTTCTGGGTGTTATTTATTGCTGCTAGAGGGTGAATACTGACTCCTACATTGTAAGGGCTTCCTGGTTTTTTTGTTTTGCGTGTCCCTACTCCTCTTAAAGTATGTAACTTCCAACATGAGATGAAATGCATACATGTATTGGAAAGGACTTTCACATTAACTCTGTTTGCTCTATGTTCCTTGAACCGCCAAGTCAGAGATCTAATCAAAAATAGCAAGGGGCTTAACTGATGACTCCAAATGACTTTACAAATAAATGACACTGTATTCTTCCTAAATTGTCTGTTGCTGCTTTTTCCTTAATGCTGCCATGAGATTTCTACAGTTAACAAGAGCAAGTCAGAATGATAGGACCTTGTTTTGAAAAACAAACATCTTCCTTTTAATCCATTAATTTTTGATAATCCACATTAAAATCAGGAGCCTTGTAGGCCCAGTTGTGAGCAAACACACAGCATAGGATTTCCTCGCTCTAGCGAGCACAACCTACTTTTGTATTATAAATCTGCAAAGCAGCTAAGTAACTTGATAAAGGTCTTACACAGGCAATCTAGTGGTACTAGCTCCTTGCAAGGATTGGCACATTGGAAGTGCTGAAGCATGACTTACATGCTTGAATAGCACGGTTGGCTACTGAGCAAAAGCCCAAGTATGCAAGCAGCAAGAATTCTGTTCTCCATGCTAAATCCAGCAAAACAAAGGCAGCAGATAAAAAATGTCCACAAATATACAACATAGAGACTAATATGCTAAGTTACATAAGAACATAAAAATGATCGTATTGGATCCAAAGTCTATCTGGTTCAGAAGCTTGCTGAGTAAGAATATACAGCTATAGAAAGAATATATTTTGATTTCACATATAATACATGCTGTGGTATGTAATGCCACTCCCTTTGAAGTTTCTCCCATTCCAACAATCTGCACTGAGGACTTCCTAATCATCACTGAAAAATTTGTGTTAAACAGGCAGTGGACTTTTCTTCTATAAATTTCTTTATACCTTCCGGTTCTCACAAGATTCCATATCACATAAGTTGTGTTATGTGAAAAAGTAATTCATGCTATTTAATTTAATTGTGTTGTGGGATGATTTATGCCAATGCTCTTTGTTTTTTTGTATGGTATGGTAACTAATTCTTCTCTATTCCTCTTCTCTTTGTCATTTATGATGTTCTGTATTGTGAACATAACCAAACTCAGTCATCATTTTCCAGGCCATGTACCCTCCTTTATTTAATCTCTCCTTATTCAAGAAGCTGTCCCCTTTCTCTGATCACCCTTGCTGTCTTTATTGTACCCTTTCTTGTTCTACCATACTTTTTTGAACTATAAGAACCAGAACTACAGACAGTATTCAAGAAAGGGAACCACATCTGTATACGACACAGTAATTATTTTTGTTTTGCTCTCTCTTTCCTCATCAATTCCTAAGATTCTCTCCAACTTTTCTGATAATTTTGCAAATATAGTTTAAGGTTTTTTTCCCCGTATGTACTACTTCGCATTTACCAAAGCTAAATTTAATTTGCATATTATTACGCAGCCTCATGTATTCTTCTACAGCTTTCATCATCATGGAAGCTTTCGTTTTTCCTACTATGGGTAATTTTGTACCATTGGCAAACCTAGTCATGTCATTATTTGTCTCCTATAGCTCATTAATTATGAATACGAGCCCTTTCTTTAAAGAAACAAAAGGTTCTTTCAAGTGTTCAAATCAGGTGCATTTTATCCTTTTCACTGCTACTTAACTGAAAATTTTCTGATAGAAATGAGAAAGGTTATTATGTAGCTTCCCTTCTTGAAATTAGTACTGTGGAAATTTTTTGAGGTATTTGCTAACACATAGATTTTGAATTTGATTATCTCAGATCACTATAACAGAATTGGATTTTCATAATAAAATTTCACATCAGGTTCTATGTAATCTCTGTATCAGTCTAGAGTCACCTGTTCATTTGTGTGTTCTCTAAGATGAAAACTTAGCATTTAAAAATTCATTCTCTATATCATGCCATGTCATTGCATTTACTAGGCCAATATGGACAGAACAGAAGTCTCCAACTATTATTTAATTATCTATCTATATAAAATCTCTAGCCTCTTTAATATGCCAGTCACTGTTCCCATCCAGGCTGGCTGGTGAATAATTTAGCCTCAATACGATGAGTCTCCTATCGCAGCATGTAATTTTAAACAATTTTATGTTACTCACTGACAAAGAAAAGATATTTACTTTATTTTGAGAGAAGGTTTTTATAACATTTAGAACCATTTCTCCACTGGCATCATCTATTTTGTAATGCCCCATTGTAAATTAAATAGGAACAATATCCTACGTATCACCTTCCTCCTATCACATTTTAAAAATTATTTTAGGTTTATAGCTTCCCCTTCTAAAACCAGGTGTTCCACTTTATTCATCTTCTTGTAAAACATCTAATATTTTTATAAAAACACTTACATATTTGGTCTTCATGTCTTTGCTTTTTGTTATGTCATATCTAAATTGAACCGTTTGCCTCTTCTATTTCCTATCTACAATTTGTTGACCTCCACCTGTCCTTCATTTGAGGACACAAAAAAACCCCTCACACTATTTTGCCTTCAAAGGAGGAGTTACCTTGAACTGTGTGCTCTTCTGTATGTCAGCTTTCTCCCACAAGGTTTTAAAAAGATGACAAAGCAGTTTTTACACGGAAGTACCAAGAGTGTAAGATGCTTGTAGTACTAATGTTTCCATTTACCTTTAGTTGGAACCAATCCTTCCCATAGGCTCATTTTTTTCAGTTAACCCACCTTCCTAATCAGACTACATTTCTGTTCCCTTCCCCCCCCCCCCCCCCCCAACCATACCTCCAGCCTCAGCCTCTCTATCCTGTTTCGCATATGGGTTTAAAAATATTTCACAGTAAAATTAAGACTTTTAGCTTCCTAACAATTTCAATTTTGGTTTTGGGCTATATCTTCACTATACATCTTTTCAGGATATCTCTTCTCAGACTATCTGTTATTTTTATCCACACGTGCTATGGTCAGTCATCACACCTGCATGACTGTTACAGGCATTAAGAAGTCTACCACCATTGTATCAGTCACCCTGTGAATTTACCGGCATCACAAACCCAGTTAGCTATATTCCTGCTAACTGGGTCCTCCACTACTACAGTTTATATTGCTTCTTCCTGTTAGCTGGGATCCTAACTCCAAAAGGATAGCCTCAATGCAAAAGGAATGTGTTAGGGAAGCCTCATCTATGGAACCACTTCCCACGTGAAGTTCTCTGCTGCACAGTCTCAACAGTCCAAGGGCTGCAAGGGGAACAGAAAAGCTCAACAGTATTTCTGAAAGTTTCATCAGTGCTGCTGCTCTGTCTCTTGAGCTCCTTCTCTTTAGTCACCATGGACACAGGAGACAGCATTCTGTCTCTGAGGACCATGAGCTGTCTGCACCATAAATGTGCATAAGCTACCCGCCTAAAGAAATAGTCCTACTGACAATGCCTACAATGGAAACTGGGAATCCCCATTTTGGCTGAATTTCTGTGTTCCAACTACTGGCTTTTTTGATTTGGGATTTTTGGTTTTACTTTGGCAAGGGGAAGGGAAGACAAGGTCTTGTTTTGGTCTATTATTGAATAAGTAAATATTGAAAATATATTGATTTTTTGGTTGGGTTTTATCATGTGTTTCTTGGTTCAACCAAGGAGGTAGTCCCAGAGCCTCCATTTATCTCTGCAGCCGAATTCCTCTTTACATTTTATCACCCTCAGTTCCAGGGCACACTACATGCTAGGACTCTATGTACTCGATAGGCTTTCATTAACAGTCCTAGATTTGTACCTGTAAGTATCTGTACCTCTGAGGTTTCAGCACATGCTTCATCTAATTAGGCTGCTGTCTTCTGTTTCTATAATGGGGATTACTAGTCAAAGGCAAGCTGCCACAGCATCTATCAATGAAGACTAGCAGTTTGCAGTATCTCTTTTCTGGCCAAATTCATATAGTAAGGTTTGGAATCAACTGAGCCTTCTAATTTAAACTTGTAAATTTGTTTTAGACTATGAATTAGACTTTCTGTTACTCATACTATAGCAACAAAATGCTTAGCAATAGTCATGCTAACAGTCAGCAGTTAGACAAAGATACGATGGTATATTTTTGGATGTTGTAAGAAGGATTACATAATGGAGAAAGAACATTTCAAACATACCACATTCGCTGGCTGATTCACCCACCAACTGGAAGAACTGCTGAGCAATTTTCAGATGATCTCTCTGGGAGAGGGAAAAAAAAATCCAATATGAGTTCCAGAGCTGATGCTACAACATACAGTGAGAATACGCTCTGATGAACAGATGGGGCGCAACTAACAGACAAACCAGGGCTGAAGTAAAACCAGAAAAGGTAAATGTGCCATTGTACGTGCCTAGGTACACAAGAACACTGTAGAAAGCAAACAGGTTCTTTTGAAGCAGGACAGAGAAGCCAAATTCAGCTTAATTTATTGTCAGGACTAGCAACAGAGAAGCCAAATTCAGCTTGATTTATTGTCAGGACTAGCAACAGAGATGTGCATCTCACTCATTCTGGACCGAGTACTGTATGGAAGAAGATTAAGAGACTCAGAGATCCTGCAATCTAAATGAGAAATGACTGCCTCTTTCACTCCATTCCAGTCCTTACAGATCTGTTCACATTCTACTGTTGGAGGAGCTGGAGAACTTTATGGGCTTCACTCACCGAGCCCATTTCTTGTCCAAGTGCTGCATTTACCACTCCTTTGAGGATGTACTCCTGAAAAAAAAAAAAGTAAACAGGATCGGAGAAGACAAGGTAAAGATTTCAGGAGACACGTAAGAGCCTATGTGCACATTATTTTCTTCCTAAATTCAACTCTATGCCAACCCAGTTTAATAGGAAGCTGGTTACTGTGATAGTGCTTCAGCACAGTAGTACAAAGTTACCCCCCAAAAATCCGTTCTACTTGTTAGCTAGTCCCTTCTGCTACGTATGTGGGATGCAAAGGGGTGCTATGTTTTCTGAGAAGTCTTATGCTCAAAGACGATGCACCAGAAGGAACACCGTAACATACTATCATGCCCTCTTCACCATCATGTGACAATAATCGAGTGCAATATTGTTATATTAATGCACAGATCCCACTTCAAGTATGCACATTGGTTAACCATAACCACTACCATCCTTGCTGCAAAATGCAGAGTATTTCTCATCAAGGCAAAAATGTCAAGAGGCTTATGCTCTGTGGTCATGTTACTCTGCTGCAATTAGGAACAGGAGTAGAGTACCCTGTAATCTCTACTATGAGATACAGCTATAGTTTAATTCTTCTGTGAGCAAGATTTTCTCAGCATGTAAAAGACTCATTTGTCTTATTCAAATTTTATAATTAAGAGTTATAGCTATAAACCTGGACAGCTCTGTCACAAATGTAAACATGAAAAAAGAGAAAGAGATATGTACACAGACCAACAACAGAGTGCAGGAAACACCCTGAGAGTACTACCCAGCATGCTAAGTAATCTTTTTAGCACACCAACTCTCTTAAAGACGCCAAATTGTTATCCTATAGGCATCATGACAAAGAAATTTGAGAACTGAAGGAGGATATACAAGTAGTTTTGCAACTACTCCCTGCAATTAGCAGGGAGTTCCTTCCAAGTGTGAGTGAGAAAATGGAAAAAAAGCACAAAGATTCACATTTCAAAATGTGATCAAGCATAATACCATGTTATTTATGTTAGGCACATATATGAGGAAAACGGAGGCTAAAGGACCAATAGCCGCAGAAAACTGTTCAAGTGACGCTTGCTCTACTAAAAAATGCAAGGAGAAGTGAAAAGCAACAGCAGAAGACACTCCTCAGCACAGAATCACCAGATCTGTGTTCTCAAAGTTTTCCTTTTCCCTCCCTCCATCTAATCCTCACACAGACTCATGAAAGGTCCCTTTCATGCCTAGCTATGTGACCTTTGGAAAATAAACTGCAAAGAGGAATAAATCAGAGACTAAAGATGTTGGAACAGCCACAAAAGAAAATTATGGTAGCAGCCAAGGGACACTGCAGTTTTGACTCATTGTAGCCAAAGTGAGATGGAATTAGAAAAGACCTATTAATTGAACTGTTTAATCTAATCTAGCCCATTTTTATTGAAATGGTTTCAGGACAAACCACATGAGCATCTGAGCTAGTAGATCTCTGGGATGGTAACCATCACCAGGGCAGAAGCGACAAGTAGCTGTAGTTGGAAGAGGGCTTTTATCTATGCAGTAATGGTCAGCTCACTAGAATCAAGTCTGCACACAAGAGACCTGTATTCTTATTGACCCCAAGTGGTACAGCAGTAAACATGCTAAGTACTCATATGTGCTCATATGTTGTACTTTATGCATGCACATTAAGTCTATTGTTGATAAAAAGATGGAAAACACGAGTTTTAAAAGTGGGAACGGGGCAAGCTGTCCTCAGGATACCAGTTTTGTACACGGCAGATTTCATAACAATTTATAACCTTTGTCTTTATGGACCATGACATCAGTTTCCAATTACCTGTGGAGCTGTAGGTTCCAGGTCCTTAATCAGGTTGTAAGCCTCCTGCACATCATCTGAAATACCAGACGTTAGAATGCATGACAACCCATAGCACACTGAATTAGAACAAGTCACTCATCCTCTACAACATTCCCCAACAGTCTTAGACTAAGAAATAAAGCATTTAGACACAAGGAGAAAGGTAATGATAAATCATTGTGAATTTATATCGCAATGGTGATGGTTTTCTAGAACTCAAATAACAAACATGGAGTGAGTAATAGCTTCTTTATTACTACAATTTTCCTAGTAGAGATGACTTGGCCTCCTTGTTCATAATCCAGTGGTTGCCTTCTCAACAAACAGTAGAAGGTCAAGATAATAAATCCATCATCTTCCTGTTTTTTCTCTTCTCATATTTATTTACCACTCAAGGAGGATAGGGTAAAATGATTCTGAAGGGAAACTTCATCTTTTCCTTCTGTCCAGCACCTGTTACCTGATCCTAATTCTAACATGCAAAAAGCATTACTAGTATAGAAGTTTAAATGTAAAGTCTGAATTGAACAAACAACTTCCTTCCCATCCAAGAAATAAGTAAACTGAAAAGATTCTAAACTTCACCTAAATCAGAAAGAGATGTTGGCACTGTGGTCGGCTTTGTAAACCAACCTAGTGAAGATGCTCTTCTTACTGGCAAAATTTTGTTGATACAGCATTATACCAGCTGCCTATAAGAACAAACCTTATCAAACTAAACTTTTTTTTTTGCTAGTACATACCATCCATACACTGTGGGGACAGTACTCCAGGGTGACTTAAGGCAATACACACTGGAGCTGCCAGGCTCCCATCCAACCCCTCTGCTTTCCTACCCATTCCCTTGAGCAGTCACATAGTAAGCCAGCACAAGGTACTAGACTAGCCAAAAGTCATAACTTTTTTATGTTTTGTTTTTTAAATAGAAATAGGTTTTTTGTTTTTTTTTTGCTAGCTAAGCTCAGCAGCAGCAACAACAACAACAACAAAAAAACCAGCAGCCCTTATTTGCATCAGTGTAGACCATCAACACAGAACTATGCTCTTCAGGCTCCAACAGAAGCCTCTAGCAAATCTCACTGGAGCAAATTATGACTGGATACCTGGCCCCAAACCCTGCTAAAAGTCACTACCTTAAAGAGTTGAAAAAAATGGGATGAACGTTTGTGCTTCAATCACTCCAGTTCAGAGCATGTCTTAACACAAGCCTGCCTTTATTGGAGACCTTGTAGGTTTTAGAGAGAAAGCTGGAGTCATTAGAAGTAATGATTTCTCACATTCTTAACTGATGCTGCTATGCTAGCAAGACTTTAAAATGGAAACTTAGCCTAACCAGGAAAGAGGCTTTAATCCTAATTCCCCTTGGCCTCCTTTGTCAGTATGCGAGTCATTTGTGTACCACAGCGAAGAACAAAACCAAACTAATAAAAATTACTGCAAGGTTGACAGCAAATGAGTAAACAAGGATGATTTTTAAGTGATGCAGATGATGTACTTGCTTCTGTTTAAGTTAATCTGAAACATATATTATTATTATTACAATATTATTGGGCAAGATAATTGGTAATAAAACCAACATTATCTATAGTGATATTGAAAACAATAATACTGGACAGAAAGGTGGCTGAGAACAGCAGGCATTTACCAATGCCAAAGTGAACTGACTAACCCAATGGATGACTGGTTGTAAGGATAAGGGGATAGTAGTGGATGCTGTATACCTTGACTGTAGCAAGGTTGTTCACACAGTCTCTTATACCTTTGTCATAACCGAACTTGAGAGATAGGACTGGCTAAGTAAGATGATAAGGGGATGGAAAACTGGCTGGACTACTAAAGGACCGCCATCAGTTGTACAAAATCCAACTGGTGGTTCATTACTAACTGAATGCCCCAGTGACTGATACTGTTGAAGGTCTTATACTAATGACACAGATGATAGGATAGAGAGTACTCTCAGCAAGTTTGCAGATGATCAAAGATTTGAGAGAGTTCACAGCTCTTGAGAAGAAGCTCAACAGGCTGAAAAAAATGGGCTGAAAGAAATCTCATGAAGTTCAATGAAGGCAAAATGCAAGTCCTACACCTTGCTTGGTTTGAAACAATCCTAAGCAACAGGACAGGCAGGGGGCTGACTGGCTAAAACGCAACCTGGGGGTACTGACAGACAGTGCATCCTTGCAGCAAAGGAGGCCAACTGCACACTAGATCATATTAGCAAGAATGTAGCCGTCAGGGCAAGGGAAGGGATTCTTCTCTATTTGGCACTTGTGAGATTGCACCTGGCGCACTGTGTCTGGTTTTGGGATCCTTGATCAAGACAGACATTGAAATACTGGAGTGAGCACACCCAAGGGCTCCCAAGGCAGGCAGGGGGCTAAGGAGAGATTGAGAGAACTGCATTTGCTCAGCTGTCAGAGGAGAAGGCTCAAGGGAGATCTTACCGCTGTCTAACAACTAACTAATGGGACGGTACAGGGAAGGTGAAGACAGATTCCACAGGGTGAGATGAAAGGCAGTGGACACAAGGTGGAACACAGGAAGTTCTGACTAGATGCTCCTCTGGACAAGGCTCTAAGCAACCTGATCTAATTGGACCTGCCTTGAATAAAATGTTGTGCTACAGATCTCCAGAGATCCCTGCTCACTAATAATGTGATTCTGTTATTTACCTAGAACTCTATAAATTTATGCAATATAAGGCAGGTGATAATGTACTTTTAATAATATACAACTCTGACCATTTGAATTTACTTGAGAATGCATACCTAATTTACAACCATGATGAAATTTAAATAACCTCATATGAAATTTAAATAACCTTATTGTCATTCTCTAGTATCAAATAAAACAAAATCAGGATAGAATTGCCATATATTGTGAAGACTGTGATGTCTGCAGATTAGCAAAGTCAGGTTATTGAGATTTTATTGCACAGTATTAGCCACAATAAGAATTTCTATAACTGCTAATAGTCATCAGTAGTGGTATATTCTAAAATTTGTCACAGTTTGAGTTGAACTGAAACGATGAGGGAGTGTTTCAATTGCACATGCAGACAAAAGAAGCAGTCCTAGATACAACTGAGCACCAAAGACAACTTATTCCAACTACAAAGATTGAATCTCACCAACCTTGTTGATTACAACTCATAAAGATGTTACTCAGAATCATTATCTGAAATTCCAAGTCAATCACACTATAAAAAGCTCACAGAGCTTTTTCAATGTTTACGTATGCTCAGATTCTCTGATGAGCTTATTGGAACGCAAAGAATATAAAGTGGGTGTGAATTCCTTCTGCCAGCAGAATATATCTCCTTTTTTTTCCTGGTATTTTTTCAACATTCTGGAAAAAATTGCAGGCATGGACTTTATTTAAAAAGTAAAAAAAGACATTTTTCTGCTTTCAGATGCTCTGGTCATCTAAACTTATTTTGTCACGGTGACAAAATACAAGGCTTGTAAGAAAGCAGTGGATGGACACGCAATCATCACATCACCTTATATTAGATGACTGAAGTTAACACCTACTCATCACTCAGCCAGTCAACCACTGTTGACTGAAGGAACACAATGGGAGAATAGGAATGGCTCTGAAACTAAACTCAGATAAAATTCAAAGGAGTCGGCCAGCTAAGGAAAGAAACAAGTAGAAAATCCTTTCCAACTAATTCTGGCTATCTACCTGCATTCTTTAAGAGTTGTAAAGTAGATTTGGAATGAAATGTCTTGTTCACAAACCATAGCTTTGTTCACAGTCACTTTGGCTCATATTCTGTTTGTGCCCTATTTACAGTAATAGTTGTCCTTGCCTTCATATGACATACGCATACCATTCTCACATATTCAGGCAGAGATGTCCTCTCACTATAAACATATAAACACCACCATCCCCAAAGCCATCTCCTGCAACACAAGAACCTCCCATACTCTGCTGAAGTAGGTTTATTTGACAGCACACAATTAAAGCCCTTCTCTGCAAGCCATAGGAGCTCTTACATCACTATTTTCCAGAGGAACAGAAAATGAAATAAACTACATTTTACTGCAAAGAAAAAGAAAAAAAAAAGCAGCATTTCATGGAATAGTCAGTTGAGATCAGATGAATTAATGTCATCCCTGAAGCTATGAAAGAGCCAGAGGAAGGTGTATTTACCTTGCCGGAGATAATAAATGACAAGATTCAGTCTTGCCTCAGGAATAACATCAACCAGAGGAGGCAGGATCTGCAAAGCCCCTTCTCCTCCTCGGAACACCACCTGCAGAGAAAAGCAGCATATTGTTAACTGCATATCAAAATCTTGGCTACGATCTCTTATTTCAAGGAAATAAATCCTTAAATTTCTATATTAACAGTATGAAAAGGTCAGTGGTACTGGCATTAGCATAATCCCTGCTTTAATATAATTATAGAATTACGATGTGTGACAATCTTTTTTCTGAAGAATATAAAGTATTTAATCCATCAGTAAAGATTAACTTATTTCAGCTTTTAGCAGCTCAAAGCAGTGATACATTATATATCAAAGATTTTAAAAAATAACATGGTCTGAGACAAGAATGAGGGGGACACATGAAAAAATTAGGCTAACAACTCTACATCTATTTAGAATGCCACAAGATCCTAAAATGATCAGGAGCATTCGATTCTTTAGACTTCAGTTTCACATGACAGTTCCTCCAACAAAATCTAACATACTTATTCAATAAACCACTGGCAAAAGACCAACATTCAAAATAATGAATGTTAACTTACACAAGTCCAGTTTGAAAGCAGTTTTAACTCTTGGGGAAAAGTGTTAGCTTGTTGTGACTGCTCTTGAAGAATGACAAAGCAAGCAACTGCCCATCATTAAACAAGAGCAATCTACTGTTACTGGTTGTTCAGGAAAGTAATAATACCACTTCAGGGAAAATTAACAGGTGATTAGTGACTCTCTTACTGCAGAACACACAAGTATTTTGGCTTTTATCAGCATCTTTTTCCCTATGAACTCCTTGTTACATACTTCTTGGATGAAGACCATTTTCGCGAGTCATCTTAATTCCACTCACATTGTTGTCATACTAAAGAGTTCAGGGTCATGCATTCTGACTTGCTTCTACAGTGTTCTTATTGACTGGGCTTCACAAAATAACTTGCAAAGGTGTTCTTACAGGACATAAATTATTTTAATATGTCTTCGGGGGTAAAAGCAACAGCATTATTTTTTTCCTGACACAGTTTCAAACTGACAGGGAAAAATTCCAGGAAAAAAAATATACTTGATGGCACATCGATTATACAGGCAGGATTTCTGGAATGGGACTTTTATTGCAGCAGAGATTCAATTGGGTCTGCAATTCCCAAAATACTCCATTTTATGAATCATCAAGAAAAGCTCTACAAATGAGTAAAGTTCATATTAAATCCGAGAAATATATTACTCACCAGGTTGTGCTTAATGAGCTCCTTGCCAAACTCAAAAGATGATGAGGCACTGTCTGTCAAGTTCTTGAGCTCTGCCTGGAATTACATACGTTCCAAAATTTTAACACAAAACCAAAAAAGTACACAAGTATAAATAGAGCTTCATATGATCCCCAAAGCTGATAGAAAGACATCTCTGCAGTGCTGAGTCACTGGAAGATTTTTGCCTTCCCACTTTTTTGTGATGATTTTAGCAATTGGGTAATACATATAGACACAAGGACAGAAGTGGACTGGGAAAACTGCAAGACCACTGTGCACACATGTGGACAGATGACTTAATACCAAGGAAACTGAAATGGGTGACATTCTTAAGAGAAGGACACAATGACATGATAAAGGCCATTATCAACATTACTGATTAAGACAGATGACAAGGAAAAGAAACCTGTATGGGATCTCGAACTAAAATAAAGATGAACTCAAGGGCTGCCCAATAGGTACCTCAGCAGCCTTCCCATTGTAAAGTCGGAAATGGTTACAAGCTTTAAGGTTGAGAGCAATGGTACTGTCAGGAACTTGCTGAAGATAAACAGCTAGCACTTCCTGTGATACATCGTAGTAATCCAGTTTGTAATAGCATAGGGCCACATACACATTCAGAGCCAGGTATTCCCTGCAGGAGAGAGGATTAAAGAGAACATTTAAACTCCACCAGAAAGTTATACTATAGAACATTAAAATCAGTGATAAAGCTCTCACATGTCCGTACATCTTTTACAAGAACATCAAAACTGGGGTTTTTGAGAAATGCTTATTAGGTTTCTTTAGAGCTCTAGTTTGTTAGATAAGATTGCATGGATCCAGATACAGATTCATATTAGTTTTTTCAATGGCAGCTACTGCAGCTTTAAAGGATTGCCTACAAAAATGTTGGTTTGCAAATCTGGGAAATAGTGGCAACTTCACACTAAGGAAATGCACAGAACATGAGCACTATACTTGGCCTGGCAGGATAGGATTTTCTATGCAATACACGCAAAGACATTTAATACGCACATAAAACTTAAAAAATATTTTAATGGATTTTATTATCTTATACCAAGTACAATTATTTCAAAAAGTCCTTGCCGTTGCAAGCTATCAAGCCAGAAGAACTAGACACAGAAATAAGACAGACATTTGTGGTAACAGTAAGTAAAAGGATAATTGTTATGAAGGTTACTCATTTAGCTTTCAGTGATTGCTTCTACAGGACTTGGAAGTTAAAATCTTTTCCTTTCCCCAAGCATTACATGACATACTTATATACATTATGATGGACTCCCATCTTTCTCTGAAGTATTCAAGAGGAGATACTGCCAAAAAGATAGCTACGTATGCTGGGACAGCAGTTTCTATTTTATTAAACGATACTTCCAGCCAGTTAAGAACTCAGTTTGTTCCTTGTTAAATTCTGAACTAAGAACTTGCAGAAAATTATAAAAAAAAACCCCAAACCATCAACAAGTGTCATAGCAGGATAAATAGAAATGGAAAGAATATCAGACTTGAAGGAATGCAAGGAACTCTACATAAAAACTAAGAACTGAACCCTTCTTAGAAAGGCTAAGAGGTGAAGAAGTCAATAATCACAAGCAAGGGTAACCAGACTGGCCATTGGGGTGGGGGCGGGGAGGAGAAAAAGACAAAGCAGGTACACAACCATGTATCATTTCAGAAGAAATAAGTAGCAAAATAAAAAATAGGATCTCAGAATGAAGAAAAGAAAATATCACTAAAAGACAGCAACAGACAGCAGAGTTCTTTTTAAACATGCATTTTTCAATAATGATTTGCAATGAACAAAATTGAGGAGGCTACAACTTGTGCACTTTTTTTGGTGGGAAAGGGACATAGTAATTGGGGAAAATTCCTACTTTCAGAAACCAAGCAACTAAATGGAATTCAAATACCAACAGTATCAGAGACACTGCAATAAGCTTTAGAGTAGAGATGCCCACCGATTATCAAGAAGAATGCGTTTGTAGATATCAATAGCTTCTTGGTAGTGGGACCGCATGTAGTGGATAGATGCCAAGCTAAGCTGATCTTCTGTAATGTCTTGCAGATTCTGGTGAGAGCTCATCAGTTTCTTCTCATCACTGAACTAAAAAGAGTGTGACACATTCTCAGAAGAGTTCAGTGAGAAAAATTTTTTAATTAGCTGGATTAGTTTTGTCCTTGCTGGCAAACAGCAAGTGATTCATATTAAACATCTGGAAAAACTCTGTTACTTTAAAGTTAATTTGACCACTGGAGAAAGCCAAACATTAAAGAGGCAGACCAGTTGAAACTAGATAAATGTGAGGCTAAAACTAAGTACACATTTTCCTTTAAGGTGTGATTTAGACATAATTACATGTCACATGCCTTGATGGATAAGAGGGGAAGAGCTGAATTAATTATTTCACAAACAGAATTTTGCAACACAAGATTTGACTGTTATTATTTGAGCCAGCAGAAATTTTGCTGGTTTTAGATCCAAATCTTATTTCTCCTGGATAGGAGAAAAAATGCAAGACTTGCCAACACACAAGCGCTAATTTTCACAAGACTTCTTTACAGCACTAACAAATTCTCTTTCATCAGCCCCTTAAAATTCCAGCTGCTTTAACTAAATGGTTTATTTTTAAAAGCATTGCTGTATAGCACATAACACACACACAAGAATAAAAACAAGGAAGAGAGTTAATTATATTTGTATTTGTACAATATAATGTACAATTTGTACATTATATTTGTATTACAATAGTGAAGTTGAGGCTACTCACTTAATCAGTCTACTCAAATCACTTATTCCAGTGCTCCCCTTTGCTGGTTCTGCTGATTCAACAGTAATTATGAATTTCTCTTACACACAAATTCTATGTTATGTATTTGTTTTTCATCTATCTGCTCAGTTTTCTTCAAATCCATTTCCTCCTTCCTTGAGCCAGTCACAAAATGATACTCCAGTATAAAGGTAAGAGAAGTTGCTTAACAGCACTAAAGGCAATGGGCTTCATAGTTTCGTAAAACCCTTTATTTCCAAAGACTAACTGCATGAACTAGGAATTATCCAACCTCTCTTCATCATGGACATCTATAAGTGCCAGTGCCACTACAAAAATATTTTAAGATTTCTCTCTTAACAGAGATTTAATTAAAGAGAATGTGACATCAAAGCTAACATTCAGGATTTACACTTTCTTTCATCCAAAACTCAGTCTCTTCAGTAGCACAATACTTGTTAAATATAACACAGGATGGTACAACCCCAAATTTAAGGCAAGATAGCTGTGTGTGGTAAGTGAAATAAGCATTTAATTGTTGTTGAAATTAAAGTAAATTTCATGCTACAAACAATATTACTTCTTGGATAATGACTGACTTAGGAGGATCAGTTATAGCATATCGACCATTTTGCTCAAATTGCTAAGTATAAGACAGCTGCAAGTTCGGAAAACTTGGTACACTTCAAAGAAAAAGAAAAAGAATGGCTTATACATTTCGGATTCTGTTCAAGTTCCAGGTTCCTTGTGATCAAAAATACCATCAGGTTCCTGTTGTATGACTTACGTGAAGTGAGTTGGTAAAACTTTCCTTAGATACATGCTGAGGGCATCTATTCTGAGATCATGTTTTCACACTTACTTTCTCCTCCACATTTTAATGCAGTAGGGTGGTTGTGGAAAACCTTTGTTCTCCTGCCACCACAGCCATTTTAATTATTCTGCCAGGTTGCCAGCATAAATTACACATTACCCAACTGAAAAGAAAACAAACAAAGCATGAGTAAAGACAAGACATCATACCTTATGTGCCAGGTGAAAGAGTAAACGGTTCTGGAGACGACTCTTAGGTGCTGTAAGGAAAATTTGGTAAGTATTGCTGCAAAGAACAACTCAGGGTGTCTCTATGTTATTTTTAACTCTCTTTCTCAATAGACATACATGCACCCATATTCTTTCATTAACTAGCCCAAGTACAGTTCTTTGCAGGTCATGCCCTGGGGCAGGTTCTACCAATTTTAGAGTGGTTGAAAGGCCTTCTTGCTTCCTGTTTTCATTCCCTGCCCTTTTCTTTTGAAATCCCTGTTGAAAATAAGTTTTCATTGGCCTCTGCCTTCCATAAGCTTTAAAACTTTTATGAATTGCACTATCATTTGCCTGCAGGGCCTTCTGGATAGTTCTCTGTTTTTGCACAAGTGACACACAGCACAGCATCTTTTACAAAATAAAAAGCAGCAACAGAGAAACTCATAATCAAGGCTCCTTCTACAACATGTCAACTTTGAAGTAAGTTGTGATTCATAATTCTAGGAATCTTTTCAACTTCCAGTGTATTGCAAAACCTAACACTGCTACCGTTTTGTTAGGTATGCACATTATATTGTACTGAGTTCTAATATTGCATCTGTCCTTAGAAACAAAAGGCACATGAAAGAATCCTGCAGTCAGAGCACATAAGATTTAAACTAAGATATGGTAAGAGATTTAAGGAAGACATCTCCTTTCTAGAGTCACTAAAGTTCATGAAATTTCTTGCTCTAGCAAGATTATGAATTCCATTTAACTAACTCCATATGACACAAATTGTTAACTGTAGAGCTTTAAGTCACTGGAGAGAGCCTTATGCTTCACTGAGAGTGACAAAGGTCCTCGTCCAACAGAGCTATTAATTTCTTTTGCAAGCAATCTTCCAAAAAGCCTTCCCTTGTTTCCTGTATTTTCTTTAGCCTACTCAGTTAATGAGCACTCTCATTCTTGCTCAGACCAACCAGCTGGCAACCTATGTTCCACAGAAAGGATGTACATAGAATCTTTACAAAAAGCAGAATTACTTACTGTGTTTATGAGGCCACAAAAGTGCAGAGTTAGCAAAGCAATGGCCTGTAACACAAGGCTATAATTCTTCTGACATCCTAAACCATGAAAGAGGGCTCAAACCACCAAAACCTCTTCCCTCCCTGCCTCTAAGATGGAATTTTCTAGTAATAAGTTGGATTTGGTTTTTTTTTCTTTTTTTTTGTTCAAAAAGCAATTTAGGGAGATATTTCCAGACTTCTTTACTCTTTCTCCACATAGTAAGAAAACTTTGTAACACAGTGAACAATGCCAAAACTCAGGCCATTCTCATCAGGTTGGCAGTGTAAGGCCGTCCACCTACTCCTGATAGGCACAGCAATTATTTCTCCCCTTTTCTCCTTCCCAAGCTGTGTTAGTTAACCATGTTCCTAGAAAAAGAGCACAGTGAATTGTATCTTTAAAGAACTGATAGAATGGAGAAGTCTCAAATGGCAAAGGCAGTATGAGAGAGTTCTCACAAAACCACAACATCTTGCGAGGTATTACTAACAGGGCATCAAGTTGTTAAGAAGCTAAATGCTCTTCAATCTACAATATACATGGGAATTCTCATTAGCCTAATTATTAAAGAGTGGAATGGTTTTCTGATCTACAATCAATATTGTATAAGCAAGAGCAGTAGTATAACTGACACGACAGTACATTCTAGAAATTATTTCATTCATTGAGTTACAAAGTTAGAGAACCTTATTTTAAATGCATGCTCTTCAAAATGTTGTCAGCAATGATACTGTGGTAAGTCCACATGTGTCCCAGCATGAATTGATAGGTTTTAATATCAAAGTTTAGAAGGGTTGCACATGGACCCCACATGTGCTTTTCTGCAAAACTTAACCAACCACAACCACCCTTCACAATTCAAAACATTTGGTCATCAAAGACTCCAAAAATACAAGCAGGACAGATTGTGGGATTTACACTGAAAATAACATATTGTATAATCATAGTACTATGGATAGTTTTAGCATTAATTTCACTGTGAAAATTGTGACTTGCAAGCAATACTCCCTCAAGAATCTAAACCAAGGAATTCTTGTCTCACTGGTCAACCAATGACTGCAGTGCTGCCCTCGCAAACCTGGCATCTGATCTGACATCAAAATTATTATTTACTACTTGGCAAAATCTGGAGGGTTAGTCCACGTTATTTTACACCTAAAAACAGGCAAAAGATGAAACCTGAGTTCTGATGGTGTGCATGGATATACAGAGAGAGAAAAAAAATGTCCTGCCTCCTAAGATATTATATGATACTATCCATTTGATATTCTTTAAGACACTTTTACTTAATGTCAGCCAGAGAAGGAGAGGGGAAAAACCAAAAAAATATAGTCCTGTCAGTACAGTAAGCAGAACCACGGAAAACGTTCATTATCAGCAGTTTCTTTTCTCCGAGTGCCAAATGCATTTTTTGAGGAAGACAAGGAAACATATGAACAAGGTCAGATTAGTTTCCAGAAAGAATTTGGTTATGAATATTGGATAAAGCTGCTGTTTATCACTGGAGCAGGAAGTGATACAACTGTCTTATCAGAGATAACGATTTTTAGGATATTAGGCTTGTTCTTCTATTACTCTCTGCTGCTACCCAATTTCATTGTCACTGACCTATTAGTGCCACAAGGAAGCACAACCTTCTTTTCCTGTCCTACTTTTTCATGACAATGACTGTACTTTTTTTTTTTTTTTTTTAAATCAGTACTAAGCAATCTAGGGATCATAACAAACATGATGACAATGCTGCATGGCAACAAACTAGACCCTGCTCCAGGTCTAGTATTGGCCTTGTGCTGAAGACATCACTGAGGTAGCTGCATAGGATATATCTCTTTACAGCTAGGAAACACACTGATATTCCTACGCTAGAATTTTTGTCGTGATCAGTGCTGATGTTCCAGGCACTAAAGTCAGAGTTGACATTGATCTTAAAAGTGTTCTGTATATTTTTATGTGCTGACACTGAACAGGCACCTAGTGAAGTATTTGTTAAAATATAATAAACAGCTACAATAAAAGTGAAGACAGTTCTCTTCACTAATTATTAAACAAAAAGTTAAGCTCACTACAAATGGCAGCTCAGACTCTTGGTAGGTTTTATATTGCTGCCACAGGCAGTAAGAATACGATGAGATACAGTCATGGACAATCTGGCATTTCTGCCCTCTCATAACAGTGAAAGGCAATGCTGGTCATGTATCCAGCATTAACAAATCCCATCTAGTAGATGTAACATGTACGCTATAGCAGCAATTCACACATTAACAAATGCAGAATACATCTTAAACATACATAGCAGGAGCTGGTAGGAATGGAACAGTGCTGAGAATGCCCCAGCCTGACAGCACAGAAAATATGACCAGAGGAAACCTTACTCTCCTGTCCCTGAAAAACAACGCCCTGCTCACCTGAATACAGTAGCTGAATGAAGCCCTCTGTGCCTCAGAACCACAGTCTCACTGGTGGAGGGAAAATGCAAGGATATGGGAGAAATGTTTGGAAAAAAACATGGTCCAACAGTGAGGTTCATGCTTACACACATTTGAATAGCTCAACTGTTCAGAATTTTCTTGAACAAAATTTACAGAGGACATTCATTGAAATTTTCCCATTCCCAAAATACTTAAAAGCCAGTTCAGCTATGTTCATTTACTTGCAATATATAGACATTTCATTTCAGTCATGCCTAAGCACAGTAAGTTAAAGATCATCGAAGCAAAAAAATATCAATTATTCCTGTTCTGTAGCTTCCACTATACTTTAAAAAGCAAAACAAGAAAATATGGTTAATAGGTTTTAAAGTATGTATATAAATCGATATTTTCACTTGTGCACTTTGAAAGTTCCATACATCAAACTCTGCTGGTTCAAAACCACAGCTAAATTGCAAGGAAAATGAACTACTCTTCTCAAGAAATACTGTACAAGCAGAAAGCAGATAATTTTGCATGTAGGTGAAGATGCAGTCTAAAGAAAAAGAAAACACAGCAACTTTTCCATGCCTGCTTGTAACTGCACGTTTTCACTGGTGACAACTATCTGACACCTGGCAAATATTAGTACATGCATAAGCAAAACTGGTTTGGAAAATGTCATTGTTCTTACTAACCCATCTCTGTTCCGCTTTTGTACAATATTGCTCCTTCCAGTATAGGCTGTGAAATGAGAAGTATCTCTGTTCAGTTAAACCACATTCAGATCTGACACATGCAGAGTTGTGAAGAAGTAATTACAAAGCTTTGCCCATCAAAAATTAGAAGAGAGAAAAAAAGAAAAACAAAACAAAACAAAAAAAGAACTTTAATGACTGGTTCAGCAACACAACCCCGTCTGTACATGAATCTTGTATTTAATTGTAAAATTCCGTTTATCCTGAAAAGACTGTTTTTCATGACAGATTTAACTGCAGCCCCACTTATGCGCATTTTGTGGTTTAAAAGAACACTGTTAGTTCTTGTGTTTTTCTTAATGCAGCACTAGCCAACAGCTTCTGAGAGCACTATGCAGGCTTCTAAACATTAGGATCAGTTGCCAGGGTCACCGTGCAAACGTGCCAGGCTGAGCTTCTGGTCCTTGTCCTTTGCAAGGCACAGGAACTGGGAATGCAACATAAGATTAATTGGTTTTATAATTAAAAAACAGTAATTTATTATTATTATTTATTAAACCAAGTTGAAGACTTTCAGCCTCATTCTAAGACTAGATGGGCTAGCACACAGCATGGAAAACGTATGTTCAACCAAAGTATGAGAGCACAGATGCGAAAGGAGTAAACAAAGCATCACTTGGCAGCTTCATTATGGGATGACTATGAAACAACAGTAGCTGACTTGAAGTAACTCTACCTTCGCCTCACATCCATGAACATTAGTAACTGTAATGTAAGGGGACAGCAGGGAAAAAGGAGAAGCCAGAAATATCTGAAAGAAATTTGAAAGAAAGCCTAGAGGAGATGAAGTACAACTGTAATGAAAAACATTCAAAGAAGGATTTTTCTTGATTGCCTTTTTGCTCTACTTCTTAGGTTATATTTGCAGTAATTCTGGTTTATATGACTTTTGATATACAGATTTATTCTTCCCTGAGAGAATGTACCATGAAGTTTTAATTAAGTAATGACAAGCTAAGAGAACACTTCAAATCTATTATAAAATAAACATAAAACCTTCCTCCACAAGAGATTGTGGACTATATATCTTGTATGAAATGCAGTAATTACCTCATGGCTTTTAATGCTAATTTCCTAATTTTTAAGTATCTTGCATATTTTTCCACAGACAGTTAACAATAATTTTCTTAAGCAACAGTACATGGCAAGAAGGAACTTCTATTTGATTTCTAGATATTTACAAGTTTGTGTGGAAAATCTGTTCCAGAAAGCTAGGTGACATTTATGTTGCCTTTTCCACAGAGATTCCATCACTGTAGAAATTTAGAATTATAGCTGAAAATAAATTATTTCTCCCTCATTTGCTTTAGCACTATGCTACTTTCAGGGGCTTAGCAAAACTGCAACAATAAACAGCAAGAAGTATACAAGAATTCACGCAAAATAATCCCAAAATAGCAATGGTAAGCAGTCCAACACTAACACTATCTATCATTTTTTCAGCAGTATTCAAGGCAGTACTGGATAAATAGTGTGTTCCTAGAGACTTCACTTGTTGTGTCTATATCCAATGAAATATTTTGCTTCTTCAGGATCTTTGAAAAACCACATAAGAGATCACAAGATGTTACGGCCTCAGCTGTCAATAATATATTGCAAAAAGCCATCACTGATGCAATCCTAAGATGTTAAAAAAACCTAAAAGAGGATCTGTCTTGAGTGAAAATAAAATGGTTCAACCTCAGTGTAAGAAAAACTGAAGTGATGGGAGTGGAAAGGGGAATATACAACACCTGGAAGCCTTCAATGGAGAAAGGACAAATGTTACAAATCTCCACCTGTGACTGCCTCCCCACCAAGCTTAAGTAGCCAGAAATCAGTACTACAGTACTCACAAGAAAGGTTTACCACCTCACTATAAAAACTGGTGTGCTGTCCTTAAACAATTACATAAAATCAGGAACTGATATTACTAGCGTGAGCACTCAGTTATTCTCTGTTCCCTCCCTCAGCTACACTTCCTACGTCTTGCACTCCTTTCTTAATGTTCCTGCCCTTTCCTCCAGCACTGGAGTACCACTAACCATGCCCCCTACCCTGCCACTCACCATGCTACTATAAACTAATTTGAAGGGGCACAAAAAAAATTAACCTTCCCTCACTTCCAGCTCACAGTTAATAAAGGTGCATGCCCAGCTGTGTGTCTGTCATCTCTAGAATGGATTACTGTAATTCACATGATGTGAAGCTGATGACAATGATTCCAACCGGTACAGGATGCTGCCACTTGCTTCCTCCATCATTTAGGTCAAAGTGACACCTCAGGCTCTATTGTCCAATTATTTTTATATTCCAGTTCAAGTCCTAGATTGTAGTCTCCAAAGCACAAATTTGTGGTACATTAAAGATTATATTATTATCAATGAATATTAGTAATTTACACACCTCTTGAACAATACCGATCAAAGCTCTGCATCAAACTTCTTACAGTTGGAAAAAAAGACATTTCCAGTTGTGGGATTCAAGCTCAGCATGATCTTTCAGAGGATTTTAAAGGGACACGAGAATCTAATTATTTCTAAAATATACTACAAAACTGTCCTTTTTGAAGGCATTCCTCCACAGTAGCAGAAAGTACACAATTATTTTCAGCCCAAGACAAGAAGACTACAGAAAGAAAAAAAGAAAAGAGAAAACCCATACTTCAGTAAGAGTTTTACCCTAAAAAGGCAGGAGTCAGAAGTTGACTGAGAACATCACTGCTATTAATTCTACTCAGAAAGCACTGAGATACTATGGTTATGGGAAACAATATAAATCACTAAGATAAACAGAAAGTGACGGGTAACAAAATTAAACTGCAGAAACACTTTTAGGCAGTAAAAATTACCTTGGAATCTAATTTCCATTCCTGTTCTTTAAATGACCCCATGCATGTTCAGATTAAAGTAGAACTGTAACAATGCGACTGCAGTAAACTCCACTCCTTGAACAATCAGATACCTAGTATCTGACTTATAAGGCAATAAGACCACCTACTAAGTCACTCAAACTACGTAAACAGAGTTCTTGCCCACATCAGGGAGATGCTTATTTTTTGATAATTTCAGTAGCCTGATTAGCTTCATCTGTACTGTCCCAGACACATGAAATCAGTCAAAAGAAAAGTAACTTTTTGTTGCTGGTGAGCATGTGCTGGGGTTTGTATTTAGAAATTAATACAAAAAATTATTTTCCAGATGCTTCTTTCCATTCCAGCTGCTCCACCTGCCCAAGGTATTTTTAGGAAGCAAACTGCATCATAACACTCCTGTTAAATGAAAAAGAAAAAAAAAACCAAAACCAAAAAACCCCCCAAACAAAAAACCCTTGTTCAAAAGTATCCTTTATTCCTATGAAAAAAAAAAAAAAGGCATTGAATACTTTCTCTGGAAATCACTTTAAGTGTTCAAGTCAACAACTAGTCCTTTCCAACAGAGATACACATCTCACCTTTCAAGGCTGCTTGTTCAGCTTGCGTATACATCCCCAGAAAGAAGTACGTACAGGCAAGGTTCACCCAAACATCTGGACTGCAAGCTGGTTGTTTGGTTAAGGCCTCATATTCCTGTAACAGAAGAGAGGGTTGTTTTTTTAAAAATGTGTAATAGCACAGACTTGTATTAAATATAATTCTTTCTTCCACTGTTTTACAACATGTCATTAAATTATTGAGATCAAATGACTTATTCTCAAGTTCATTGCAGTTCTTACAATGAAACTATTGCATTTTAACCTAAGGTATGTCCCTAGCTCTTTTTTGTTTACAGCAATAGAACAGACAACAGGGACAAGCAGCGCTATGAATCTTCACTGTAGGAGCACGAATTCTGTCAATAGTGAAGATATAAATATATAAGAATTTATATTATTACAAATATATTATTATTTATCTTTATAAAAGCTAAATATATTAAAGCTATAAAGGCATCAACATAACCAGCTTTTCCTCAGTTTTTTCCAACGCTTTCCTAACTTCCCCTCCAGTCAAAGCCTGGGAGCCATAAACACCAGTGAAATCTCTTTGTGAATACTTACTGGAGCAAGTGTTAAACATGCTTTTATAAACCTGTAGGTAGTATCTTAGTACAGATTAAAACAGCGGTCTCCAAAGCACGCTGTGTGCACCCCAGCGGTTGTGCAAGACAATGCCATCAGGTGCAGGAAGAAAATTTTTTTTGGCACCATTAATAACTAAACCATATATTTTTAAAATAATGTTTATTTCATCTTTATCTCATCCTTTTTTAATTTCTATTTTTGTGTGGTTTATAGCTACATAAGGTATTAGTACAGTAGTACATGTATATAATTTATAAATTTATATATGTATGTATTGGGGGAGAGTACTCAAAAATTTTTTACTGATAGGGGAACATGATCAAAACTGTTTGGAGACCAGTGCATTAAATACAAGTCTACAAGTCAGTATTGGTCAGATTCAAGATTTCCTACCAGATAAAGATATAATTATAGTAAATATTACTAAACTGTGCTTAACTTCACCATCTCCCATTTTAACACTTACAGTCAACAGCTATAAACTACTAGATGCCATATTGTGATATTTCTTACACATCAACATTCATTACATATCCCTTAACACTGTCACATAAACTGCTTCATTTCTTGTTATTTGTGAAACAGTAAAAACTTAACATCAATCTTTCAATCTACTTTCTTTAATGAAGAAAAACTTTGCAGCTACCAAACAGCGACATTCCTGAAGAAAAACATCTTTGCTCTGCATAACAATAGGTTCTAAAAACAGGCAGGGAGACCTCTCAATGCCATTTTTCCCCCCTCTGTCAGGTTTCTGTGAAATTACTAGGAAGGACCATCCCAGTCAAAGTGCCTCCTGCTTGTGCTCCTGCTCTCCACCCAGCCGTGTCCAACAGGCAGCATAAGGCAGAGCAGGCAGGGCCACGTAAGGTTCTCACAAGGCCTGCTGAAAGAATGCCATCCACGTACTTCCCAGTCACCAGAAGCCTCTCATCCTTCCCAGCAACACAACACCTTGCCGACTCTGTACTCTTCCTCAAAACATATGAATTGGAATTTTCCTCTGCCTAGGGAGAGTTTACCACATTGTGCCACTACGGGTGGAAGACTTCTTACCTCTGGGGGAAAGGCACAGATATATACATAGCACTAGATAAAATAAGCCATGCCCAAAGGACAGCGAATCCCAAGAACAGAAACATGCTGACAACAATAAAGTTTATAGTTTGCAAGCACAAAGAATTTTTTTTTTCCTGTTGCCAAGTGAAAGTAAACTGCATTCCCAAACAGAGATGATGTTGGTAGGCTATGCCCTTAAAAGCCAGCTCAATCTTGCTAGTACTTCAAGGACTAGCTGTCCTTCAAGAAGATTTAAAATAAATAAATAAAAATAAATTAAAAAAAAAAAAAAAAGAAAGAAAACATTTACATAGAGGCCAACCTTTCCTACTGAGGCCAGTTCAATCTTGACGTAGGCCTGTCACAGAGCTCTGAGAGGCAGGCCACTGCTGTTTATTGGGACCATCTGGAATCTTTCAAAATCCGTTCAGATTAAATGCACCCAAAGGTCTTTTTCGGGTATGGCTTCAGGCAGATTAATTAGAAAAGACAAAGTGCGTAACACAAGTCATGTTCTGGCTTGGCCATTCAAAGCAAGCAATAAATAAAGACTGCTCTAGCAGTACCAATGTGAATCTATGGAAACACAGTAAATAAAAGTGCGGACTATCAGTGCGCCTTACCCTGTAGTTCTGGGCCATGAGCCCAGACTATGCGCTGTTGTCCCTTTCCTCATTAAAAGGCATTCAACATCAGTCTCTCAGAGACTAATTCACAAGAGCTTTCCCCCCTCCTCTCCAAATAACCAACAAAACCAAACAAACTAAATACTCCAAAAGCTTTCCCAACAGTCACCCTGTGGCATATTTTTGCCAGACAGCAGCATAACAACTTCTTGCTATTTCACCCTCCTCCACCTCTCGCCCCTATCACAAGAGACACATGCTTTTCCTCAAAAGCAGGCTGCCAGGCCAATTGCCTACAGCTATGGACACCTACTGATGATGCTGAGTCCAGCAGGATTCTGCCCAGTGCCTTTATTACTTGTCTGGATCCTCCAAGGCCATAAACACAGACCCTGAAGGGCCAATAAACAGTCCAACCTGTAGGGCTGCCCCACAAGTGCTCAAAGGAGGTGTGGAGATACTCGTCATAAGCTGGCTACAGATATGACAGAGAAGCCTAGAGAACTTCCCAGAGCCAAAACCCCATCTTTTACTTTCTAGCTTCAGCTGTCAGGAACTTGAGTGTACCTGTATTCTCACACTTCCCAACAGAAGTACTCAAGCAAGACCAGATATTGCTCATGGATGAGCCATTACCCTAGTATACCTCTATTCCTTTCATGATTCACTGTATGACTGAAATTATCTTGAGCCAAGACAGGGTAGGCAGGAGGTCCCATCCAGTGAGGAAGTGGAATGGCTCCTGATCCTCTGCTAGGATGGAGGCAGCAAATAGGAGAGACTGTTTGAATCCCTGGCTGTAGTTTGTGAGATTTTGATGGAAACAATATATTGAAGGCTCTGGCCCAGGGATCATGCTTTGCTCTCACATTTTGGCTGATGAGCCAAAATGGCATTACCGTGTCTGGCAGCTGTACCATGCCAGCATTCTGTGTGCCTAAGCCCAGCCAGAGGGTGCAAAGTGCAAATGCAAAACCAGGTCTTGAGCCCCACCTAGCAGCACACCTGCCCTTGCCAATTCATCTCTTAAATTGTCAATACCTCAAATAGGTCTCATAACCATCACTTTCTTAGGTCCTGGCTGCTTCAATTTATAAGATCAGGCAGCTCCAAAACAGAATCACCAGACTGATGCTTGGATTCTGGTCCTTGAGTGATGTTGGGAATTTTTTCAGGAATGGTTTAAGATTAGTGCTATGAACAAGCCATGGCAGAAAGACAGGTGGGTTTTTCCTGATTAGGGATAGCAGAAGTGGAAGACTCCAGAAAAATAATCAGATGTTGCCATCTACTAGGGCAGTTCTGGTTGCCATATGATGCCAGGAAGACACTGGCCATCCACTGTTAGTAAAAATCAGTTTGTGAGTGAAGGAAGCTAGACATTCCCCAGGGAGGGACTACCACCATGACTGCTGGAAGAGCGAAGCCCAGTGCAGTATCACTTGTAAACTGGTGTACAGCAGTAGGGATGATCCCATCAGGCCAGTGTCGGTGATCCATCTTTTGAGAAAGGCATCTACCTACTAAGAAGGGGAAAGTGTGACCCTAGTGAAGCCGAGGTTAGAGCTCTACCTAGAGAATACCTGACTGTTGGTGTGCCTATGATAACAGAATGCAAATTCTCTCATGTGAGCATGCCAGATATTTTGCTGTTATTCTCTCTGAAGATATTCTGGGAGCCGGAGGTCTGTGTGTTTTTCATTTTTTCCCTGCTTCTCCCAGTAGTGGATGAAGACCACCTCACCCCAATTCCCAAGTCTCTCCAAAAGTTGCCATGCAACCAGCACGCCTGGCTCACTATGGAAGTATCATTACAAATAAAAGGATTATTGAGCAGCAGAATTTCTGAAGAGCCTCATCATCAGGTATATGGAATACAAATCATAGACTGGGAATACAGTGGCACAGACAATGTGTTTTCACTTGCAGGCACTTAGGAGTGTGAATCATTTAGACTGTGTGTAATGTCACTCTGGGGAATTCTGCAGAATCTTCTACCCATAGTATTTTATTTACAGTCCTCTCAGCCCACCCCAAAGAGTACTCCAAGATCTAGAGAGTTGAGATAATCGAGGAATTTGTCCTTGAGAATACAGCAGCAATGCCTCTGTAACATAGTAGAGAAGATACAGCATTCTGTTTCAACCTTGAAGCTGTTAACTGAAAGGCAATTCAGCCTCTACAGTCAGCACTCTTTCCCTTGAATACTACAAGCTTGGGAATTGCAAGACGGTGTTCTGTCCCAAAAGAAACTAGGTAAGATGCACAGGCTTATTTCCCACATGCCACCACAAAATGACAAAGTTATCAGGACTCACGACTGTGCCAAAAATCAATCTTAAATCTGAAAAGATACGCCCTGTGATCGCTCATTTAAAACAAACATACAAACAAGCCAACCACAAACCATGCATACAAACCTTTTATTGTACCTGCTTGGGCAGAGGAACAGGAAAAAGACGACCAGGTTGCAGTTTTTAAAAGCCTGAATCAACAGCATCACCTAGTGGTAAATAAAACACCACATACAAAACCTAATCTCTAAAAATTAAAAAAAATGAAAAAATGCTGTTACTCTTTCATTGAAGGAAACATTTATAATCTACTCTGGCTATGAAAGCACCTACCAGGTATTCCGAAGAGCAGAATTTATTTCAAAGAAATTGCAAGCTATTTTTCATTGGTATACAAACGTTTTTCTGTTTTTAAATGTTCACTCCCAATTAACACCTAACATCTAGATATAAATTAAACAAGAAAACTGACTGTTACATTCATAACCTTTAAATTGCACAACTCTAAACATGAACATTAAGTTACCACTACGTTCTATATTGCTTTTCCACATTCTATGCTATGTATACTGTCAATTTGATTCACTGAGCATTTCCAATATCTCCAACGGATATTTGCTCTTCAATTTTTTAAGGCAAGGGGAAAGTGCCTTGTGAACTTACTCGTAAGCTTTAGAAATTCTATTTCTGCCTCACATATGAATCTTGTGCACGTGACCATGTATTACTATAGTTAAACACCTAATTTTACCTAAGAGGGAAAATAACATCATTGTTCTATAATCTGTTTCTCCATGGTTATTTTCTTTTGTTAATACCTCAAATTATCATTTGTTTTTAATATTTCTTCCAGGGAAAGCAAGTTAAAAGACCATGAAAAGTTTCCTCAGAGTACAGCTGTACTTCACAGTGCATCATGATGGAGATCTCCCCCAGCTGACATTAACCAAAACTAGTAAGCCTTAAATGGTGGAATAAAGCATTGTGCAGACCCAGCAATTCACATCTGTAGGAATACAGCAATGAGACAAACACTACTCAGGCAGACTGAGTTGTTTCCAAATCTTCACTAGCTTATACGCAGCCTTGTGGGTATCACCACACCACTCTCCACAACACTCCCTCTTCTGGCGTGCACACTGATTGCAAGCCCTCAGAGGTACAGAGCAAGGCAGACAACAAAAATTTAAGACTTCTACTGAGAAATAGGCTAGCACAACTAAAGGGATCCCAGGGACACTGGCAACAAATTGATTAGCAACAAATTGAGTTTCACTGGAGACATAAATAGACACAAAAGAAAGAACTGCATATGGATGCATACACTGAAAGAGATGCAACAGCACTGTATGGTGAGAATATTAAAAATTTATGTGTATTTGAATAATCAACGTGTCTTTTTGTAACTTAAAGCTTTTGAAGAATAAGAATGTCTCATTTCATTGAATTACCTAAGACAAGAAAACACAAAGAAGTACAATAAAGTCCATTATATGGCCAGGGTCATCAGCCTCTAGAGAAAGAATTAAAAAAACATGCATATCACAGGTAAGTTACATAATGAAGAAAAAGCTATAGTTAAACCTGAAAAATAAAACTGTGGAAAGCTAGCTGCAAAACGGGAATGGAAAGTTTAGGACATGAACTATGACTTTTAAAAGGGCAAATTAGGCTACTGAGCCTAGTATTAAATCAGACAGCAGATAACAACAAAAAAGGTCTATTTTGATAGGCAAATACCTTTTTTTTCTAATCCAAACTGCTTTCCACAGCATCTGCCTTATTACCATACATTTGTACCTTAACTGGCTGGCAGAGCTGTCCCTTACTACAGAACATTTTCTTCCTGTTGCCATCGCTTTATCACAACATCCCGATTTCCAACCTTGGGGAGCAGGACTTCCCCACCTTACCTCCAATGCTCTCTTGTAGTCACCCAAATGAAAGGCAGAGTATCCAATCCAAAGGTCAGCATCCTCCTCCTGCTCACCCACGTGCCTTTTAAACTTTGTAGAGAAGAAAGGATGTAAGAATTTTGTCAGCTGCCACAGAGTTTATAAAGCCCCACAGGTAATCAAAGTAATACTAGGCCATCTTATATCATGGATGGTTTGACAGCTGTGGATGCTACTGGGGTGGAGCTGCTCTCACATTTCTGAGGGAAGCAGCAGGCAGCCCTCACAAGCCAAACAGATATTGTAGTGAAAAAAATGTACTGTCAGTTGTACTAATAACCCAAAAATCAAGAAGAAGATTATGGAAGGACTTGTAAGACAAGGAATAACTGCTGGGGAATACTGGCAGATAGACTTTTCAGAGTTACCTAAATGTAATCAGTATAAATATTTATTGGTATTAGTAGATACTTTCTCTGGTTGGCCAGAGTCTTTCCCTTGTCACACCAACAAAGCTAGAGAAGTGATTAGGATTTTATTGAAAGAAATTATTCCTAGATTTGGTATTCCAGAGGGAATCTCCTCTGACAATGGGCCTCATTTTATTGCAGAAGTACTACAGGGAATTTCCAAGTTTTCACAAATTAAGTGGGAATTACACACCCCCTGGAGGCCTCAACCTAGTAGAAAAGTAGAAAGGCTGAATCAGACCCTCAAGAAGCAAGTTTCTAAACTTTGCCAGGAAGCACATCTTAAATGGATAGAAGCCTTACCTTTAGCTCTTTGCAGATTCGAATAACCCCTAGGGTTAAGGAGGGAGTAAGCCCCTTTGAGATCGTATATGGGAAGGCATATCCCACAAATGTCTTAAACGTCAAGGGAAACCAAGTACATAAAGGGGACAGGCTGCCATCAAGGAATATTTGATTTCTCTCTCGCAGACTTTCTCTTCACTACAGGGGTACCTAAATCAAAGGACTTCTCTTCCCTTGGACACACCAGCCCGCCCATTCCAGCCAAGGGACACTGCCTACCGCTCTCCCGAGGGGAACGGGACAGCCAGGGTGCCGGCGGCGCCCGCGGGCCGGGGCCTCCGCCCCCGGCGCGGCCGTTACCTCCAGCAAGGCGATGGCGCCGGTGAAGTCCCTCAGGGCCAGGAGCTCCTCCAGCTGCGGCACCTTCTTCCCCTTCTTCCTCCGCCTGTCTCCCGCCGGCGGGGCACCCCCCACGGCCGGCTTGGCCCGGGAGAGCATCTGCGGCAGAGAGCAGAACGGGGCCGGGTCAGAGCGGGGCCTCGGCGGGGCTTTCCCCGCCCGAGGAAGGAGAAGCGCCGCGGCCGCCCCGCGCCCCCCGCCCCACCGCCTCTCACCATCCTGCCGCCGGGACCGAGCTCCTCGCTCCGCCGACGGCGCCGTTGCCAGGGTAACCGCGGGACGGCGGAAGGCGGCGGCGCAGACCCGAGCGCGGCGGCGAAGAGGCGCCGGCTGGCAACTGGCGCCGCCCCCGAAGGGTTCCGCCTACGGTGCGGCGGGCGTCGGTCTCCGCAGCGATCACGGGAGGTCGGGAGGTCGGCCGGCCCCTGGATCGGTCTGTCCGGTTGCTGGCACCCCGGACACGTAGGGCCCTATGCCTTGTGGTCTAGTTCCAGCTGCTGGCACTTAAACTGCCATACACACACACACACACACACGTGCAGAACAGAGAGTCCCCTCACCCAGGAAAATGGTAAGAAATGGAGTTTAAGATGAAGGCAGGAGAGACTGCGCTGATCAGGTGCAGTGCACGGCCAGAGAAATGTACTGACGATCAACTGGTTTGCATGTAGCCAGCCCCCTTTTTATCCCCTTGTCCTGTGTCCCTGAGTACCTCCCCAAAACCCCTTGATCTCTTCCTTGCCCCACCTTTGGTCCTTCGCCTAAACATCCCATAATAAGTCTTGTGCAATCCCCAAATGCGCTTCCCTGGCATGCCATAATGAGAAATGCCTCTCATCTGTCAGGTCCAGAGAGCTTCTCCTGTTGGTCTTCATGGGTTGATCATCTGTGACGGCCCTGTGGAGAGGGAGGCCCACAGAGGTTTATACTCTTCTGGTAAACATAGCCACTCCATCTGTATTTCTATAATTATAAAATGGAGAGCATAATATAAAATGTTAAGTATGTGGGTTGTGGACATTTAAACTGCATACAGTAGCTGATCTCTCTGGCAAACTCTGGATAATTTTCAAGCACAGCTTGTTTCCTGTATCATCTCTGACATTGCAGTTTGCTGCAAATAAAACAGATCTCTCCTAGTTACAGAGGAACACCATGTGGTGGAATTCCCCAAAATTTCATTTTTATGCTGCCTGAACTGCACCATTAGCAATTCCAGTGCTGAGGACCAATACATTACACGCCTGCTGACAACTCAACTAGCCAAAAGATACATGTCTATGGACAGGACTAATGAGGTATCCATATTTCTGCTGTTATTTCCTTCCTTGAGAAGAAGAAAATCTTTTGCACTCCATCAGGAAAGAAAAAAGAGGCTTTTTTTGTATGAATAAATGTATCCTGTCATACTGCAATCATCTGTAACATAGTCCGGCAGTGAAGAACCCCATGCTGCTTCCTCAGAGTGTGGGTTCCACGTTCACCTTCATCTGATCACTTCAAGATAGCTTGAATCAGGAACAATACACCCAACTTGCAACCGTCCTGGAGAGATTACTCTGCAACCAGGAACCACGGGAGCACAACAGCACCATGATGGTGTCCCTTGCTTATGAATGTGCTTTCATATCTGTTGTGGTTTAACCCCGGTCAGCAACTAAGCACCACACAGCCGCTCGCTCACTCCCCCCACCCCTGTGGGATGGGGGAGAGAATCAGAGGGACAAAGTAAGAAAACTCGTGGGTTGAGATAAGAACAGTTTAATCATTAAAATAAAACAGCAATAATAATAATATAATGAAAAGAAAAATAATGAGCACGAGAGAGATGAAACCTTGGAAGAAGGGAAAAGAAACAAACAAACAGACAACAAGTGCTGCAACCGCTCACCACCCGCCGACCGACACTGCCGGTCCCCGAGCCGCGATCGCTGCTTCCCCCGGCCAACTCCCCCCAGTTAATATACTGGGCATGACGTCACATGATATGGAATACCCTTTGGCCAATTCGGATCAGCTCTCCTGGTTGTATCCCCTCCCCTCCCGGCTTCTTGTGCACCTGGCAGAGCATGGGAAGCTGGAAAAGTCCTTGACTAGTGTAAGCACTACCTAGCAACAACTAAAACACCAGTGTGTTATCAACATTCTTTTCATACTAAGTCTAAAACACAGCACTATACTAGCTACAGTGAAGAAAATTAACTATCCCAGCTAAAACCATGACAATATCACAGGCCATAAAGAAGGAAGGCAAATAATCCACTCTCCCATAGAGGATTTCTCTGCAAGAAATTAATTTTGAGTTAGTCAGTGAAAGTGATAAGGAATGTGTGCCAGTGCTTTGGTCTCCTTTTATAGCTCTTCTCTGTTAAGTAAGGTATTATTTCTGTCAGGAGAAAATTAACTTTCCATAAATAATTCTGAAATTTTTTGCCTTTTCAGAGTTTTGATTTTAAGTGGTTATGTTGTCACGATTGCATATATAGACTAATTCATATAATACAGATATCTGTCCTCTTATCAGTTGCCTAGGATTTTTTGTTATCTAACAGAAAAAAAATTTCAGGAGGCTAGAAGGCTTAAGAGTCTCCTCTGTCAGAACCCTGTGAAATCAAGGAAAACATCTAGATTGACAGGGATATTATAAGATGCCTTTTTCCTTTCAGATCTTAAAAAATGGCTCAAAAATACTTCATTTCAAACTGAAAGAAAATAATGATTGTTGTAAATACCTCGCAGTAGTTTTCAGTACTGCCATAGAATATTCTGGTTCTGTATAGAAACTTAGAAAAACTGAAGATTTTGATTTGAGTTTTTTTACTATACAAATGCTACAGGCTTGGGGAGGAGTGGCTGAAAGCTGCCCGGTGGAAAAGGACCTGGGGGTGTTGGTCAACAGGCGGCTGAACATGAGGCAGCAGTGTGCCCAGGTGGCCAAGAAGGCCAACAGCATCCTGGCTTGTATCAGAACTAGTGTGGCCAGCAGGACTAGGGAAGCGATCGTCCCCCTGTACTCGGCACTGGTGAGGCTGCACCTGGAATAGTGTGTTCAGTTTTGGGCCCCTCACTACAAGAAGGACATTGAGTTGTTGGAGCGTGTCCAGAGACGGGCAATGAAGCTGGTGAAGGGGCTGGAGAGCAAGTCTTATGAGGAGAGGTTGAGGGAACTGGGATTGTTTAGTCTGCAGAAGAGGAGGTTGAGGGGAGACCTTATCACTCTCTACAATTACCTGAAAGGAGGTTGTAGCAAGGTGGGTGTTGGTTTCTTCTCCCAAGTAACAAGCGATAGGACAAGAGGAAATGGCCTCAAGTTGCACCAGGGGAGGTTTACATTGGATATTAGGAAAAATATCTTCACTGAAAGGGTTATCAAGCATTGGAACAGGCTGCTTAGGGAAGTGGTTGAGTCACCATCCCTGGAGGTGTTTGGAAGATGAGTAGACGTGGCACTTAGGGACGTGGTTTAGGGATGGACTTGGCAGTGCTAGGTTTACGGCTGGACACGATTGTCATGGTTTAAGCCCAGCCAGCAACTAAACACCACACAGCTGCTCGCTCACTCCCCCCTGGTGGGATGGGGGAGAGAATCAGAAGAGTAAAAGTGAGAAAACTTGTGGGTTGAGATAAAGACAGTTTAATAAGTAAAGCAAAAGCCACGCACACAAGCAAAGCAAAACAAGAAATTCATTCACTCCTTCCCATTGGCAGGCAGGTGTTCAGCCATCTCCAGGAAAGCAGGGCTCCATCACTCATAATGGTTACTTGGGAAGACAAACACCATCACTCCAAATGTTTCCCCCTTCCTTCTTCCCCCAGCTTTATATGCTAATCTAATGTCATATGGTGTGGAATATCCCTTTGGTCAGTTGGGGTCAACTGTCCCGGCTGTGTGCCCTCCCAAAGCCTTGTGCACCTGGCAGAGCATGGGAAGCTGAAAAAGAGTAAGTACTATTTAGCAACAACTAAAACAACTCCGAAATATCAACACTGTTTTCAGTACAAATCTAAAAAATAGCCCCATACTAGCTACTATGAAGAAAATTAACTCTATCCTAGCCAAAACCAGCACAGCAATGATCTTAAGGGTCTTCTCCAACCTAAATAATTCTATGATATTCTACGAAATGCCAAAGTAAACTGGGTAAAGGAAGAGAAACAGAAGGAGCAGAAGGTGTCACTGATGAAGGTTTATATTTTTGACTGAAATGCAAGCAAGCAGGCAGTACAATTAGGCAAGATTCTTATTTTTTAAAAAAAGTAACTGAAAATATAGCTTTACTACATTGCTTTCTTCCACTCTTTATAGATTCTTTTACGATATCCTGCTGTTCTAAGAATCAACATACTAAATACAGCTAAAATATTCACTCAAGTGGAAGAAAGCTGTCAGCTGCTCCACTGGTTTCTCCCATTTCCCAGTGGCTTCTGGAATTCTTACATGGCAGGTCCAAAGCTGGGGAATCTGTGAGAGCTAACAGATGTGCAGTGCCAGTGGGTTAGCTGTGGGCAGAAGAAGGACAGTGTCAACTGAGATAAAAAGTAATAGCAGACAAATCAGTTCCTTTTTATTTGCAGACAGTGTTTTGCATGGCACCAGTGGGATTCCAGCATCTACCTGCATTGTGGGGGGGATTTTCTCAACCAAAAGTGCTATGTTTTGGAGGCAAGTACCCTAAGCACTGCCTGTACATGCATACCTCTTTATGTGTAATTTCATTGCCTCCAAAAAGATAACGTGCTCCATAAGGGTAAGCTTCAACTGAGCTTCAACTCACCTGCAAGATGAGAAAGTAAAAATTTATTCTAACTGGATATAATGGTCTGGCTTCCAGTGACAAAACTGGAGACACATTGTATGTAAAGCAGAACTGTAGGCTACATTTAAGAGCAAGGATCCTTCTCAGCTGCTTCAGCATGACAGAGTTGTTCTGGCATGTTCTCAGCAGGCAAAGCTGTGACTCTACCTGTCAGATCATTCCCTCATAGGTGAGGTCTACAGCACTATTAAAGAACAAGGTGGTGAGTTTGGTTGTGATTGTAATCAATCAAAACCATAGACTTCGCCATCAGAAGTGTTGCTGATTTTAAGCTGCACAGCTCAACAGGTGGGCCATGGAATGAACACAGTGTAAAAATTAAGTTATCATCTCCTGACTTGTAAAGGTCCGACCTGTACATAGTGTGTGAGCAATATAAATAGGGGGCAAAATGCTAGAATTTGGCACTATGGCAATTGGTGTGGACTCTCTGAATACAGGAGTGGTCTAAAACCCATTCAGAGCAGTAGGAGTCTCCATTCATATCTAATATTCACTAAAGTCAATTGTGTAGGAGGACACATGTAATTTAATCCTGTATTTTCGCCAGCATCAAATTGACCAAAATGTTTTTAGCATGTCTGGTGTAGAAATTATTATTAAGATGCAGACCAAAGTAGGTAGAGATGTTATAATCTTTTCCTCATATGAAATGCCAAGATGACACTTCATAAATTAAAGACAAGTAGAGAAGTTCAGCTACTCTATTAATACTGCTGCAGTTCTTACCATCACCATTCTATTAGCCAGTGGCATTATCTTGGAGGCTGTGAGCTGTAAAATGATTAATGATCATGTTTATTCCCACACAGAATTGCTGGGAGAGAGGGAATTGACTTACACTGATAGCAGCAAAAGGAAAGTCATGCACCTGTGACTAAACACCAAGATAAGCATCAGAGAGTGTAATGAGTGTTTACATAAAAAGTCAGAGTGGAAAGTGAGGTCTAAGAAAAGGAGAGGAAGGAAGGGAAGGAAAGAAAAAAAGGGAGAGAAAGTAAAAGCAAGAGGTAGGGAAAAAAATAATCATATAACCAAAGCAAGCAGTTAGGAAGTGACCTTTGCATCAGCAACAATCACATGCTTCAGTTTCTGTAATGTCTGGGTAAAATCATGTTTCTTCAGTAATGATGCTTCATCATGTTCTGCCTCTTGTATCTTTGAAAATGCATCTGACAATATCTCAAGATAAATGATATGAAAAAGTGAGAGCAATTAAATGCTCCCCTGCTAAAGCTACGAAGGCGATCCCCTGAGATGAGTAAATGGGAAATAATTCCTTCAGAAGCAAGGAACTTGAAGAATATTTGCTTCTTTTTTATGGAGTCAGCAACATCTGAGCCTTAATCCACCCTGGATAGACCACCCATGATGAGAGAAGGTGAAATATGTAAGTTGACAGCAAAGACCAGCCTGCAGAGGTGACAGATCATGTGAGCATTGTCAGACTCATGTCAGGTCTCTATTGCCCAGCTCAAGAAAGCAAACCACAGTCATGTTAATTAAAGACCTCCAAATGGTGAAACAAAAATTAATAATTTTTATCTTTATTTTGGTAGGGGAACCTCTTTCTTTAGTTTTCATTGGTGTTTATGTCTGTGATTGTATGGGTTTGTGGGAACTGCACCTTCAGAATTTTCCTGATACTTCCAGCACCCAACCTGTCATTAAGATTCAGTCAAGTTAATAAAAGTCACTTAAAAGCTGTCCTTGTATTGGATTTCAGCATCACATTTAAGTAAGTTTTTGGAAATTTATGTATGAGAACCAAGGGAGAGGAGGCAAGACAATCTGCTGATCCATCACAAGTCAGTGTCAGAACTGAAAATGGAATGCATGATTAGCTGGGTCCACACAAACTTACCCAAGCCAGAAAGCCATGTCATTGCAAGTGCTATGTCCCAAAGAATGCAGTTGTACTGGTCCAGGACGTGTGCTGGTATATCTGCACAGTATTCCACTGCCATATGAATTTACAGGATCAAGTGTGCACTAGCTTGAAGGTCTCATAACTCCATCCCATCACATAGTATATATATATATATATAATATATATAGTATGTATATATAGTATGTATAATGTTTAATAAAAAGAGTTTAAGGAAACTGAAGTATGTGTTCAAGGCATAAATTGTTACACACTGGAGCCATTTACCTTCGTAAGGAAAAACAGAACAGATGTTTGCACAGTACAGATAGCTTACATTTGTCACTTGACAGAGCTGTATCCTGCTGAGTCTCCAACTGTGGCTAACTCGTACACTGATAAGAAAAATATGTCCTGTCACTCTGGAAACAAAGTCCTTTAGAGAAAGAGTACCAAATCAGCAGTTAAGAGGAAAGTCTTCTTACTATTTATTTCGGTAGTATACAAGTTAGATGGATGAATAATATTCACTTCAAACTGTGTATGTGTTGGGAAAGGGTTAAAAAGAAGACAACTTTCTTAATTGAGCTAGACATTTATGATACAACACATATTTAGCTTCATCTTCTGGTATGCGGCATCAGAGATCAATGGGAAGATGGGGCCATCACCCAAGCTGCTGGTAGTATGATGCAATTCCAATTAGAACATTTCTTGTTCTTGTCTGTAGATTTCCTCTTCCTAGGTTGGTAACTTCTGATGAGGTCATTGCTTTGCAGTTTAATTCCACTCTAATCTGTGGCAGCAACTATGCCTTCCAAGAACAGACCTAAACTCTTGATAACCCATGGGAATGGCAATATAATGAGGCCTTCAACTTTATCAGGATCTGTACTGGATCAGGATCATGCTTGTACTATCAGGATCATGCAACACATGACCCACATATTTGCATGCTGGTTTACAGGCTTGTTTATTAGTAGATAGTTTCAGTCCCAAAGAATGTTTGCAAAGTCTTTCTTTATGTTCTTGTGTAGTAAATGAGAAAAAAAATATCAGTTCTGAAAAGTCAACATAGCTGCTATGCAGCTGCTATACATGTATGCTATATACATGTATACAGCTGCTATATATGTATAATATACAGCTATGTTTGTCATGATTTACATTACTGTATTCTAAATCTGGATAGTAGAAATATTGTAAAAATCATTTAAAAGACAGAAAAAAATGATGTAATGTCCCTGGTCTTCTCCGTAATATTGGAAGTTAAAGAAGCTACCTCTATACTCTACAGTCTAGACCTGTAAGTTACTGACATTAAATAAACACAGACATAACAGTACTGTAATGTTTTGTGATTCCAACCTCTAACAAAACTGGAAAAAAAGGAAATGGAAACATTTCTGTTTTATTTTTCTTCAACATGGTTTTCCTAATCTCTTTAAAGACAGGGTAAAAGTTGTTAAAGCCCCAGACAATCAAAATAATTTGGAATCAGGCTTAGTAACAGTGGGTAGAACTTGAAAACAACATTTCTTGAAGTTTTTCTACATTCATCTTGTTGGCTAAATATGATCAACTACTACAACATATAATGTCTCATGTAAATTTCATATTAGAAATTTTGTTTTTTATGGAAACAATATTGACAACCTCATTTATTCAAAAACACAGGCATGGCCACTGAAACCAAGGAAATTTGTTTTTTAAGTATATGAGAATTAAATACACAAATGCATCTGCTGTTCTTTTTATTTATATATCTTTTCAGATTTTTCTTTTTAATGTCCTTTCTTCACATTTCCCAATTCTGCAATGCTGGAGACTTGCAGCATCTCTTGTATTTTAATGGAACCTCAGATCGTTGTGTACTATCAAAGTTCCCAGCTCTGGAGAAAATAAAAAATAATGTACAATTGTGAAACTCATAAGTTGATCATAACAATCATAATTAAATGACACTGAGAAAATAAATAATTGTAGCAAATATGTAGAAAAGATTTCAGTTTTAAAGGACACTGGCAAAATATTTTATTCTGCAAAATAAGACGATTGTATCACAATGCATGTTTCTTTACAAAATAGTTGCTTGAAAAATGCTACATTGGTTGTCTTTGGTACCAAAGAAATTGACAATGAGCTGACAGTATGTCTACATCGTCTTCAGACTTACTAGGACTACTGGTGCCAACTTCCACACTAGGAGTACTACAGGGGGCAGCTGGTACTTTCACATATCTCTTTTCTGAGCTTTCTGAAATTTTCATCCTGTATCTTCTCTGTATTTTCTCTTCTCTGAGTGGTCAATTGGAAATAATGATTTCTAATTAAGTAAAAAAGAAATTAGGCTACATGCCAGTGAAAAGATCCTAAAAATGAATGTGGTAAAGGTATTAGAGATACACAGTGCCTCGTTCTGAATATGATTGCACTTTTACAATATGAGCTGGAGAGGCAAAGGGACTCTGTGATGCCCCGGTTGGCCTATCATTCCCATTTTTCAGGATTCTCAGACTCTGTCCAAAAAAGAAGCCATTGAAATGAGAAAGCCCTGTCACATGGGCCATTAAAGAAGGACTGGAAAACATTCTGTAGAGCATAATCCTACATAGGCCAAGAGACTCAGAGAAACAACTCTTTGGGTTTTTTTGCTCTTCTGGTTTCTTTTTCTCTGTCTGAGTATGTCTAAATATTCCAGAAGACTTAGAGAATCTCTGAGAGTAGTTTTAGATCAGGAAGCCAGTGCTGATTATCTGTTTCAAATATACCCTATAATATCTGGTTGTTTATTATCCAGTAAAACAGAGGGCAGAACAAACAAAATGCTGTAGGATCAGGCACTAAAAATCACTTTTCACTAAAACCAATGATACGGTTCTCCAGTGAGTTAATTTGAGTTGGTATTTCTAATCTAACACAGATTATAAGAACACCCACAGAGACCTATTATGGTGTTTTGTAGCTATGCAATATATGCACAGGTATTATTGTTGTTGGCTTCAGACATATAAATACAAGGCCTGCCTATCTGAATCCTAATTATCCCTGTAATTCTGAAGGCAGAAAAAGTGATAAACCACAGGGTTTGTAGTCAATGATTCAAAGGGAGACCTCCATCAGCTGTTAATAATGCTAGGATTACAAAGATGAGGTATTCAAACTGACCTAAGAATTGACTTTTTCGATAGATACTTGGAAGATATTAATGCTGGGATCTTTTCTACCTTTCTGACAAGATGGTAACAGTAGCTGATGCCTAGAAGCCACAACTAGAAAAAATGCACCGGGGACGTCAGATGCAGTTTCTTAGCACCTTATTCCTTAGAAGGTGATTCAACCTCAACTTTTTAAAGAGGGAATAAGTAGTTCCAGAAGATGTGCTTTAAAGACATTTTTGGGATAAATTTTGTGGCTTATCCTTGGGGTGTCAGGAGTCGTTAACTTAGGTAGAATATTCCTGGTGTTTGAGTCTCTTGCTCTGCTTCTCCATGTTATCACATTCTTTCAGGGGAAGGCAGAGTCATTTGCTTTGCCTTCAGGATGCTCCCATTATTCGTAGTTCTGTTGTAAGACAGTATTTTTAATTAAAGCTGCAGTCACCTGTAGGATTCAAAAAGCTTTTTTTTACTTTCCTCTGACACATAATTAGCTTCTATGTTTCTGAACCATATCCCTCCCTGACTAATCTTTGAAGTGTGAGAGCTGGCTCACGGTTGGAGAAAAGTTACTGAGATAGCGGGGGCAGTGCCCTGAAGATATATGGAAGATTTTTTTGGGGGGTATCTGGCTGGTTTGTGTCACTGGTAACCTATTGGTTTTATAGACTGCTAGGTAGGACATTACAAAAGAGTTAGATGATGTTGGCTGGGATCCTTGGGAGCTTAGCTTCATTCTGCAGCCAGGGCACTATGAATGGACTGGCACTGGTGTCTTACCTCTTCTATTCCCTGCGGACTAGAGACCCCTCAGGTACAGGCAGCAACAAACCAAATATACAGAAGTTTTTGCTTTTGCTTGTGGCAGGCCCATCGAATTTTGTGCTTTACACATATGACTTGCTCATTTACTTTTTCTTCTCTCCACCATCACGATCATCTGTAGTATCAGTAACTCTCATATTTACAGCATGATGCCACAGCTTTTCTTTGTTTCTTTTACACCGTGAAGCAGATGTAACTGATCAGTCTGCCAGGCAACTGTGTCTGATGTGCAAAGCCCCGAGGTACAAGGGAAAGTGTGGTGGTCAGCTGATTCCAGGGAGCACTTGCTTCACCCCAGCTGCAGCCTCCTGCCGCACTCCCTCCTGCTCCACATCACCCAATGCTCAAGGCGTGCTCCCGTCATAGGACTTGACACTGAGAGACTACACACACCGGGCTATTAAAAAGTTGAGAGGTCAACAACTCATGTATAGCATATTCTGGCTGGGGACTCACTGTGGCACCATGGAGGCAGGGAACAAGGGAGAGAGTAAAATGAAATGCTGTGCTAAGGCCGTAGTTGATTTTACCTTTTGTTTTTAAAGGACATTTTTAAGATGCTACAAAACCCAAATAAATACATGAATAGATACAAAACTAAGGAGACCTCAGTGCCATTACATACTCTGTGTGTGACCAGCAATGTAAAATACTCAGTTCTACTTGCATTATCCACGCTGGCTAACTGTTTCTCTCATTAAAAGTAAATTACTCAGGCTAAGAAAAGTATAAAAATGCAAATCTTGCTCTGCTGAAGTTAATGACAAATCTCTTATTGACTTATATGGGATAAGTTTCAAGGACTTTGTAAATACCTATAAAACAGGGCAGTGATTAGCAGGTGATCTCAGCATGAAAAGCTATATTCCATTCTCAGTCTGTGGCTCTAGCCAGCCATACTAGCCCAGATGTTTACATGACAGACTGCTAATTTAGAATTACTGTATTACTAATTACAAATGCTAGATTAGGTACGCTGAGGTTTTCAAGTGCTGGCTCATGGTCTCCTCTGTTGTTTGGTATAAGAAAGATTCAGGCAATAATCATTTGGTATCAGAATAGGATCATGTAAAGAGTCTGTGCAAATATATTTGAGGTGTATTCAACATCTTTTAAATACAGGCTTTGAAAGAAACTATGGAATTACAGTTCTGTTTTATACCAAAAGCCCTGTTACTTACACTGTTGCTGATTATTTTCCTTGTTTGTCTTAAAATTATTTCAGGAAGGTAATAAAAGTAAATTGATTTGTTATCTGACAGCCTCAGTCCAGTTTTCAGCAAAAAAACAGAAGCTGCTATAGGTGTGCACAAATGTCCCAAACTCAGACCAATCACACTCAGTAATTTATTTAAATTTGCCTCTCGATTCCTTTTATCTTGTAGTTCTCCTTTGTGTCTACACTTATTCATAATGCTGGTGGTTTTTTTGTCTTTTCTTCATTCTACCTACCTTCCTGAGACCATTATCAGGAAAAATACTCAGGAAAGCCCAAGGCCCCTATTCAGGAACATACCGCAGTGTCCTTTATTGTATGCCTTTTAGTGATACCATTTATAATTTAGCTTTGGTCCCACAGGTCTGAGATGTGGCCTTCAGCTTTGTTAATCCTTACCTGATGCAAGAGGTCGCATGACATAAAGAATGACTTTGTTGGGCTCCCATTTGAGGAGCCATCTGACAAGGTGGGAATGGGCAATGAGACCTGTGCTGCCTGGGAGCAATGTGTCTGGGGCAGACCTGGAGCACTTTGGTGTGCAATGCTGGGTGAGTACGAGCTTTGGACAGGCTTTGTGCTGAGTCTACTCTGTAAGTAGAAATGAAGGCTTTGGTGTGGAGGACTGCAAGTCAGATATTTTTGCCAACACAAAAAGTGCTTTAATGGTAAAAGCTAAAGGAATGAGATTAGTAACTTACCACAGAAGAAAATATAACCTTGATTTATGAGCCCAGCCAGTAGAGGTGGTGTGGCAATGTAATGAGAGATGTAGGGCAATGCAAACATGAAGTAACCATCTGTTTTGCTCTAGGCTTTAACGGACCTTGTATTTTATTTCCATTTGAAAGAGTTATCTTTATAGTCCATTTGACCACTCCCCTTCGTTCTCTCAGCTCATCCTTGTGATGAAGAGTTAGTGCCCTTATCAGGCAAGGTTTCAGGTAATGCTTCAGTTTTATAGCTTCAGCCTTTCCATGAGCAAACATTCACAGCAACCTTTAGCCTCTCTCCTTTCCTGAGTTTTGTTATTGCTAGTTTTTCACAAACAGAAGTGCCACCTAGTACATTGGAGGAGTGGTCAGAGGTGAAGGCAGGGAGGGCGATAAGGAAGTGCCTGAGCGAAGGATCGTACAACCTGTCTTTGAATCTACAGCGTGGGGATCTCTTTTGTCCTATCCAAGAAAAAAATCAATGTAGACCATCTGAAAGAAAGAGGGTTGGAAGAGAAAAAGAAAAGAGAGAGCACACACAATGGGTTTAAACTGAGCAATAATGAAGCAACGGATGTTGGGTCTGGCCCTTTGGCCTTTGTTTTTCTCGCTCCAGCTGCTGCAGCAAGTTGGTTCAAATAAGTGTAGCGAAAAAAATTATGTGATCAATGTGATGCTCATTAATTACTTTGACTTCCCATCAACTACTGGAAATGTGCAATTAGCTGTGGAACAAGCCTTGGAAAGGGTACAAAATGAATTCCAGATGACAGGTAAGGTAACGGGTGTTGGTTATCCTTCTCCGGCTGTGGTTTGTTGTCAGACTTTATGCCACAGCTTTCTGCCTATCTGATCTTCAGCAAACTACCCCTCTGACAAGGTCCTTGCCTGTCCATTCACCTTATGTAGATCTTACAGAAATAATGACCTCCCTCTGTAAAAACAGAAGTGCTCTAGAGATGGGCAGAACAATATTTGCTTTCATGATATTTGGGCAGACTCTTCCTGCATCCTTTTCTGGAGATGTTCAGTTGGGATTGGGAACATGGGAATTGCTGAACTGGATCAAACAAGACCAGTGATCCATCTAGTGCAGTAACTGGGATGCCCTTGCTTCCTCTCCTGGCTGGATTAGCCTTTACTTTCTGAAAATAATTCTCCTCTTCACTCCATCTGCTGATTGCATTATGACTTGAAGTGTGAAGAATATGCAGCCCATGTATCTCTCCCTCATTTAGAGTCACTGCAGATGATGCTTTTATTAATTTGATATCTTACCTCTCCTTTCAATATCACCAATCTACGGTCACTCTCTAGAATATCATGGGAAAAAGAGGTTACAAAGAAATGATACCTATTCCCTTTTTGCCCTCTAGTTGAAGAGATTTTGTCCAATTTTATTGGAAAGTGGTCTCTTGGTTACTTCCTACAGAGCCTGAAAAAATTTCTCTAATAATGGCCAACACTAGAAGTACTTTGTATTGAAAGTACTAACACTCAGCTGAAGAACTCAGCAGTCCACACTGGAGCAAATTTCACAGTCTCATCCCAAGTAGTGGGGGTTAGGTGGTAGGTGGACTTTCTAGCAACTTTTTGGTGGGACACATCCTAGCATAGGACTGCTGAGACCTGTGTCAGAAGAAGAGGGATACAGTGGCATTAGTGGTTATCTGCAGCTCATGATGCTGTTTACTTTTACATTTGCATTACAGGAGAAAATGTTACAGTCAATGCCCTCTTCCACAACTTTACCTCATCACTCTATGTCTCACGAGGCTGTCATACCAGCACCTGTGAAGGTGTGCAGCTCATCAAGGAAATTTATGTGAGTAGCAGGTTTCTTTAAGTTGATTTCTTAAGAAGACAAGACTTTCTGTGTGTGCACGCGCATATGTCTCTCTGTCTTTCCTTATTAACTTTTGATCCTGTTGTTCAGTTCCAAGTAAATTTGACAGGGAAGTGAGGTTTTCAAATAGAAGATGTTCCTGTAGGTTTTGTGAATACAAGCAGGCAAATACTGGAGAGAGATTCTATGAATGCTTCCCGGAGGCTGTCATTAGACATTTGGTGGCGGAGCAGGCTAAAGCAGCCTTCCGCTTCAGGCTCCTTTTCCTGTGCTTAAGTTGTTCTCTTTGTGTGGCCACATAGCCACAGCAATCCATTAAAAAAACCCCAAAACAAAGAACCAAAAAAAATGCAACCCCAAACCCAAACACTCAAATGGCCCAAGCAGAGCAAAAAAGGTCTGTTTCCAACTGAATCAGACCTTGTTTTGGTTCACCATCAGTTTACACAAACATAAAAAGGAGAGAGCTGTGCGAGGATGGGAACATGAGGGCAGGGAGATTATTAGGCTGGCACTGGTACCAAAGAAATGCAAATGGAACTATGCCCTGAGTGCAAAGATGAAGTGCTCACTTCTCACTAGAAATCACAGAAGTCATGTGGGAGAAACTATGTGATTACCCTAATATGGGGAAAAGCTTCAATTAGAATTGGTACCTTACAAGAAGCTGTGTTTCGGTGGATTTTCTCATGTCTAATAACTGTCTCCTCTGAGTGAAGCTTTGCCAATCCAATGTGGATTCTCAAATCTAGCAATGTATGACCACATGCTATAGTCTTTGTTAAGAAGAAGTCCCTCATGACACACAAAGCTACTTGTCAGGCCTCATTTGGTGGTCACGGAAGGATTTTTTTTCATACAAGCTTCATATGCGCATAACTAATAATTTTTCTGATACACAGTATCTTGCATTTCCAACTGCTCAGTCTCCTGCAAATGTAAGGGCTGCTGGGGTGTGTAATTTCATATATGTAATTGTAACAATTGCAACATTTAAATTGTAACTTGCTGTCTGTCTCTTAATGAAGGTCATACTCACAGGCGCTATTCTGTCCTCTGCCTTTTCTTAGCTTTCTGTGATTCCTCCCTCCTTCACTCTAGGTTTGTTCTTTTAACCTTTCTCTAGCTCCTTTGCTACTCTGTTCTTGCTTTTGCTGGGTAAATTCTGTGACTCCTTCTCAAATCCTAAAGTTTTTTCATTCTCCCATCCTCCTCTCTCTGCCAGTTCTCTGCACTGTCCCCACTACTGACCCTTTCTGATTCCTTGCAGAATAATGGCACACTTGGCTGTGTCGTCATAGGACCCGCTTGCACTTACGCCACCTACCAGATGGTCTCGTAAGTACCACTTCTTCCCCCTAATATTGTAATGTTAAAGATATCAAGTGCTGAACAAAGTTGTTTTATGTACAACAAGCTAGCAGAGACATTGGGGTTTAGGATACATCAGACACCTCAAGGTCTACGGTCAAGGCAGTAACACTCTTATGCGTAGCCACTATGTTTGGTAAGGAGAAGAATATCCCCTTCCAAAGCCTTTTGATAAAATCCAATTGCTAGCAGGGAAACTTTTCTAATTGTGGACAGTAAGTTGATTGATTGATTAAGGGCTCAAAAGACTTAACTCTTCAGCAACTGCAGCAGGAAAAAATGTTAGCTTGAGACATGCAGACATTGCAGTACTGCAGCAACATGGGTCCTTCTGGGTGGGCGTTCAGTCACTGAGAGGGGTCTGAGTTACACATGTCAAGAGAAGATCCAAAAACCCCAACCATCTTCAGTAAAGAGTGTTTAGATAGGGAGCAGCCAGTTTAATCCTAACTCTTCTGCCCAAGGAATTATTCCTGGAGAATGAATGTCTCTACTATCATATTATAGATGAACCTGTATAATTCTATTCTATATTATATTATACATTAATATGTTCATTCTCAGATATTAGGAAAAGTGTAAGCTGAATCTGCAGACTTCTAGCATAAATCAGTTAAACCCCCCCATCAGTCATTACGTACAAATCCATATTGTTACCCATGTGAATAATTTCCCTTTTTAAACTTTTGTAGCCTTTTGGTTTCACTGAGAGAAACTGGGAAGACTGAGACACTTTTACCTCAAGCTTTATCTGCTTTTAGCTCTATACTTTTCTTTGAGTGAGATGAGAGAAGTGAATACAATGTTACTAGTGAATGCATGTAATTGATTTACAGAAGAATCAAAAGAATAAGTCTTACATATGTATAGGACCAAGGTAAGTATTATGCTATATACCCCATTTTATTCATTGTGCCTCCTAACTTTATGTTTGCTTTTCTATCTGCTGGTTATGGAGCTGCCCAGAATGATGTCAAAGTCTTTTCCTTGGACTCTGACACCACTAAACCAGTAAAAAGTATGAATAGCGGAAGTTTATGCAAAGCAATGAAGAACACTAACAAACAGGCAGCTGGCTTTTGCCCATGGTGCAATAGCTTTGCAAATCAGAACAAGTGCCTTACTTTACAGCACTTTAAGTGTGGGGAGGGTGCTGTGGGGAGGGCAGCCCACAGGCAGCAGGGTGGGAGTGCACAGGGCCTGCAGCAGCCTGGCTGCTGCCTGCACTTGGCTGCTACTCTCCGGGTTTCATCTTTGGCTTGTCAAATGGACATTAAGTGACACTGAGCTTTATAAGCACGGCGGCTGCTGGGATGTTGTGACAGAATGGTGGAAGTAGCAAGCGTGGTTTGGGATTAGCCCGACTGTCTACCTCCAACTTCATCATCTCTAATTCAGGAAAGCATTGGGCAATGATTAATGGGATGAAATTTAACAAATCCAAATGCTGGATTCTGCACCTATGATGGAGTAATGCCAGGCACAAGTATAAATTGGGAGAGGAGTGACTGAAGAGCAGCCCTGCAGAAAGGGATCTGGGGATGCTGGTTGACAGCAGGCTCAGTAAGAGTCAGCAGTGTGCCCTGGCAGCCAAGAGGGCAAACCACATCCTGGGGTGCATCAAACACAGCATAACCAGCCAGTCAAAAGAGGTGATTATCCTGCTGTATTCAGCATTGGTGTAGCCTCACCTCTAGTACTGCATGCAGTTCTGGGCCCCACAATTTCAGAAGGATGTTAAGGTCCTTGAATGCGTCCAGAGGAGGGCAACAAAGCTGGTGAAAGGGCTGGAAAGCATGTCCTATGAGGAGCGGCTGAGAACTTTGGGCTTGTCTAGTTTGGAGAAAAGGAGTCTGAGGGGTGACCTCATTGCTCCCTACAGCTTCCTGAGGAGGAGAAGCGGAGAGGGAGGTGCTCATCTCTTCCCCCTGGTATCCAGTGACAGGACATGTGGGAACGGTTCAAAGCTGCGCCATGGGAGGTTTGGTCTGGACATTAGGAGGCATTTTTTTACTGAGAGGATGGTCCGACACCGGAACAGGCTTCCTAGAGGGGTGGTCAATGCCCAAAGCCTGTCAGTGTTTAAGACGCATTTGGACAATGCCCTTAATAACATGCTTTAGCTTTTGGTCAGCCCTGAATGGGTCAGGCAGTTGGACTAGATGATTGTTGTAGGTCCCTTCTAACTGAAACAGTCTTCTATTCTATTCTATTCTATTCTATTCTATTCTATTCTATTCTATTCTATTCTATTCTAAAGTCATTCAGAAAAATGCCCATTTTGTTAGTGAAATACTGCCCCTGGCATTATTATTACATCATCTGTCTGTTTCTATTGCAACAAGTATAAACCCTGTAATTTGGTAAGTGGACTTTACCTGGAAAATAAAGTTTTGTCACAATAATGCCAACAACTCTAATGGCCATGTTTTTTGCAGGCAAAATTCCCTGTCATAAAAAACCACTGCATGTATTGTATGGTAAATACAATATCTAAAATATTTTGAGTCTAGTCTGATAAGATTGCAGCATCTAGGAAAATACTTTTATCCTTAAAAACTTATTGTCTTTGTGGATATCTTTGTTTTACAAATTCCCTGCCAGCAGAGGGTTGCCTTAGTTTTTCTTCCTGACTGGTGCTATTGTACAGCTCCTAAAATATGCCATAGTGAGACTAAAAGACTTTTCCTTTGAATTGTAGGAGTAAAGCTTTTTTGATGGCAAAAAGCTGTCACCCTCCAGCACTGCCCCAATGAAGAGGTCAAATCCATTCCATGTTAATGGCAGCCGGGGAGCAGAATCAGATGGGTCCTTGAGCCTTTGTACTCCTGTCACAGCCCTTGGGCTGAAATGGTGCATGGTACCCAAAAGGGCACGGGGAATTGGGGGCAGTGAGAGAAGTTGCCTGGACCAGTTCAACAGAGCTTTTCAGTGTCAATACTGTCTTGAAATCTGCTTGTGTTCTTGAGGACCCCTCTGTTTCAGGTTCAAATTGCTGTTAAACTAATGCAGGGCACAAGAAGAGAGTGAGCTGAGGATGGAAATCATGTGGTAGCTGCCTTGGTTCGACAGCAATCCATTCAGACTTGTCCTCTTGTCTCTCCTTTCAGAGTTGAAACAATACTGAGCCTGCCTCTGATCTCTGTAGGGAGTTTTGGACTGTCCTGTGACTACAAAGTAAACCTAACACGCCTTCTGACCCCAGCCAGGAAAGTGACTGAATTCTTCTACTATTTTTGGAAAGAATCTCAGCTGCCATTCAAAACCACAACCTGGGAAACTGCCTACATTTACAAGAGGAATGATAACTCGGAGGCATGCCTCTGGTAAGATCTGGATCCACCTCTGACCCAGCTGTTGATAAACTCCATCTCCATCCTCGGACACAGTTCTTACAAGCTGTCCTTCAAGTCCTACATTTTGGGAGGTGCCTTACTGCTACCAAGAAGTGAGAGAAGGAAAAGATTTATTATATCCTTTAGCTGTACTGCATATCTGAGTGTTTCACTCAGACTACTTTTAAGTATTCTCAGGCCTTGGCTTTTCCTGTGGACAGCATAGCCCACATGTTGTCCCTACTGGAAATACCTGTTTACTGCATCCTTGATGTAAATAGTGTGACACGAGAGGCTCCTCCATCAGGCTCTCCATAGATCCCTTTTTAGGTCACGGATCTTATCAAGCTCTTGTAATGCTTCTCCACATTAATGGCTTCAATCTGTGGGCACTATTGTTACTCCAAAACATTTCCAAAGTTCAAACTGTATCTTTCTTTGAAAAAAATGACCCCAAATGATTGCAGAGTTTAAGATATGCTCTCACCAGTTTGGAGTAAAGGAGACGGTTTTCACTTTGTGACCTGAAACATGAGACTGTGCTTGATTCTCAAGAATGCTGGTTTTTCTCCCTGCCGAAAATCAAAGGCCGTTTTTAGTCAAATAGACTCTTTCATATACTGATATTTATCATTACTCTTCAATTATTGACTCTTATTTAATTTTCAGCTCATGTGAGTGTTTCTATGCTCCTTCAATTTTTTTTTTTTTCCAAGTTTGGGACATAACATGCTGATTAATTTAAAAAAAAATCTTGTTTCTCCCACTAATTTTATAAATGTAGCTCAAAGGCAGCCAAGAATTCATGGAAATAACAATTAATTATCCTTCTAATTCATAACCTGAGGAACTTGCAGAATTTTAAGCAAAATTTATTACTGTATTGGCTTCAGAGTAATATAAGCATGTACTTACAGAATATTTTGTATACAGATTTTAACTTTTTTTTCTGAATTAAGGGGACTAAAAACTGATCTCAATTCACTGTTTTGTAGGTATTTAGGGACTTTTATTGTTTCCTCCTTCTTTTTTAATATAGATAGCAACTTGATCACGTGATGTAATTGCTATGATTACCTCTCTTTGATGCTTTGAAACATCAGTGCGTTTTGCTTATCTCTTACTACGATCCCTATTCCTCCATGTTTGCAGCTATAATTGCCAATGCACTACATGCACTTTCGCTAAATCCCTTTAATCCTGTAGGTTTGATACCTTTCAGGGAAGTCAATGCGTGTAAGTTATTTCCCAAGTGTTTCTTACCTTGTCTTTATTAATGCTTTTGTTCAGGACCTTCTTTATGATTTCAAAATTGTTCAAGCTCCTTTTCTTTATTGTTGAATTAACAAAAACTTTTAAATTAATTTTGTATCTCTGCCCATTTTTCATCCTAATATAGCTGTAAAAATGCATTTCATTCTGCTTTAATAGAAACTGTCAATTTGAAGGTTTTTTGGACTGTCTAATTTAAAAAATCCATTTTTGCTAAAGCACAAGTTATACTGTATGGGCTAATTGTTATTCCCATACATGTATAAAAATAAGTCAATATCCACAGTGATAGCAAAATCAGGTTATGTCTCAAGTAGGCATATGCATCTGTAAATTAATGGTTAATGATTCTGTTCCTGAAAAAAAATGGAGAGCAAAAGATATTTACAGGACTAGGATCTCTGTGTTGCTAAATCAAAAGTAAAGCAGTTTGAAAACAAAGAGATTTCATTTGGTTTTACCTCTGCATTAACTTTATTTCAGACAGAATGTCTCTTCTCAGACACAACGTGTTGAGGCAAGAATAGGATTTAGGAGTTGGCTGTTTTTGCTTAATCTTTTAGCCAGATTTTACTCGCTTGGTTGGTTTTTTGTTTTTTGCTGTCCTCATTTTTCCCCTTCCAGTTTTAGCTGACTCAGTGTAGGTTTTTTTGTTGCTACTTTCCTTCCTTCGCTTCTCTCACAGTCAGGGTACATGTGTGTTTTTTATCTCAGTTCTTTCTGCAGATCCCATTTAGTTCTCTGAACCTTCACATGTGTCTTCTAAGATTACCACTGATGTCTTAAAAGAGCAGAGCTTCCTGGCTCTGCCTCCCAGTTAGTCTCACTTCCTGTAATTTCCCCATATCCCTAATTTTTTTTCTTAGTTGTTAATATCGTAATACATCATTGTACTCTCCAAACCCATCCTTTGTACAGCCAGGATCAAATACCTCTGGGTGACTTTCCAAACACTTCTAAGTCTTTCATGCCCTGTATTGATTTTCTCTCTTCTATTGCTGCAGAAAAAAAATGTTCCATATTGCCTTACAAACACTCTTGTGTGCTGTGAACAGCCTATCTTGCATTTTGTCATATTTAGGAGAATGTGAGGAGTTAGCAATTTTCTAACAATATCTGTGCTCCCTTGTTCCAGGTACATGAATGCACTAGATGCTGGAATCACAGACTTCTCCAAAACACTGAAGTTCAAGGAGATTTTAAGGACTTCGGAGCAGCTTAAAAAAACTGTGAAAGATCCAAACCGGAAAAGCAATGGTAAGGGGGGGCTGAGTGTACTCTCCACTGCAGGTAAGTTGCTTTTCCCAGGAAATCAGACCTACCCCTTAGTTATATTTTAGGGATAGTCTTTCCACAGAAATGGTGGAGAAATGCAGATATACCATTTCACATGGATGCAAACGTAAAATGGCACAAAGTTCCTAGATTCCTCTCTCCATCCCCATAAAATATGGGGGAATATCCCAGTTCCAGAGAGCTTTTGGGGTGAATTATCCCATCTAGGCACAAGCTCCATTTTATGAAAGATTCAGAAATCCAGGAATCACAACTCCTCCTAAGGAGGGCCTTAGACACTGCACGAATGCTTAGCTCTCTACCATTCCTGTGTTTGCAGCCCTGGTATACATATATAGGCCTCATTTGTGCTATCAAGGGGCACTTCTGGAAATGATCCATCTAAACTAGACAAATGGATGAGTAAATACCTCATCTTCTCCTAAGACTAAGCACCTGGCATCAGCAGGCTGAGTGCGTGCAAGAGTAATAAACAAGCCAATGAAACTATTACTTGAATGCCATTTAACTTAGAAATGTTCATATTCAGTAGCCTGTACTGCATTAGAACTGCCAATGCTTATTTGAGTGAGATATTGGTCATGCTCTGATGCAATCAAACAGAAAATTGTGCAGACATTGAGGTACCTTGTGCCACTTTCCCTCAAATATCCTGGTCTTAGTGCAGAGAGGCTGTAGCCCTGCACCTGGGTCCCAGCACAGTGCAGGTAATGTTCCTCAGCCCAGCATTGCTCTGCTGCCTGCTACTCAAGCATGGGGGCAGCAGGCAAATGTCCTCTTCTTGTCTGTACCTTTCACCAATCTGTCTCCATTTTCGCCTACTCTGTAGTAATCATCATGTGTGGCTCTCCAGCTGTTGTCAGAACAGACCTAGGGACGGCGGAAGTGGATAAGGACATTGTTATCATCCTGATAGATCTCTTCAAGTAAAGTATCACCTTTGCTTTTCCTCTTTTCTCTGCAGTTTGTTGAAAGATAGAGATAATGGGAACAGTCTGAGTGGAACAGTTTTGTTGATGAAATGCTCTCTCCCAAACTGTTTTCCATTGACATCTTTCCTCATGTCTTGCCATTTATCTAAGCTGTTTAGTGTTTAATTCGTTGCACATCCTCTACAACATCCCCTTTAGTTCACATAATATTTTTCTAAGGCAGTGACAGAGCAGGTAGGGTTAACATCATCCTGTGGACTCCTCAGTGCAGGAAGCCATGAGAGAACCACAGAGTCCAAAGTCAGAAGCTGTTCATATGAGATATTGTACATTTTTCATACACTCTGCCCAACCAATTATGTAAATGTGCCTTACAGTACATTTTTCTAGGCTCCATTTATTCAATTTTTAAATGATTTAAAAGTGGTACAACTGTCTCTTCCACTTTAACTCTTCCTCTTTTTAACTGTCTCTTCAACATCTTTATAACTACATAAATCTAACTGTTCAGAGATGTTTCTTAGTATACAACCTGAGTCTTCTGTTGTACAATTTCATTTTTATATTACCAATTACAAAATCTTTACAGATGAGGACTGATATAAACTGGCCTTATCAATGGTAGCCTCAAAGCTTATTTCATTGCTGATGTAGCAAAAGAATCCATGAACTTCCAGGGCCTGTGGGACTTCCCAGCCCTTGCATCTAAAGCTGGTCTTGACGGGGCAGGGCTGAGGCACTTTGGGTTAATGACTTCAGTCATTTAACCTTTAGGTCCAAACTGGAGACTGTGGTTCAAGTTCTGACAGGATCTTCTCTGTCCTGTACACTTTCAAGTTCACCATATATATTTTTCAGAAGTCCCTGTAAGAGCTTTAGACCTTCCACCACTTTATCCAGGCACTAGGAATCCCCAGTTGCTTTTCCTGAGGCAACTGGCCACAATTCCTGTTTCTTTGCAAATGCACAATGGGGACTACATATGTGAGTACTTTTACTTACTGGTGTTGCACGTATAATTGTTGCCTCACCATAGGTGACGGATTAGGGGCTTCTCTGCTGTGATATGCATCCTTCTGATATACCCAGATGCCTGAGCCCATCCTATATGCTGCCCTCCTTAAATTTGCTATATACCCCTGATTTTGCTGAGTATTTCAAATCATGTTCTTCTTCTTAAAACAGAAACAAAATACAGACACTTGTGTTAGATCCAAACTCAAGCTGTAGGAGAAGAGAGTAAGCAAGGTCCCATGCTTCTCCAGGAGTCAAGTCCCTCAGACAAAGTGATGGATTTAAATTTTCTTCAGCTCTGAGCCCTCTGGCAGCCAGGACACAAACACAGTGTTTAAGCCTCTCTCAGGGTAGGTGGGATGCTGTAGGATTATCCAGTCTGGTGGAATCTAATGAAGTTTCCTTTTCACCTGGCTAGTTCAGTCCAAGCCTGAATGAAAAGCACTTTGAAATTCTTCAGGGTGAAAAGTGCAATGTAGAAGTCAGACGGTTCAGGGAAAGGCAGGGACAGGGCTCTGGTGTCAGGATCCCATCTGATGGCTGTGGAGTGGAGCCTGTGGTCTCCAAAAATTTTTAATACAGTACTGACTGAAAAAAAAAAAAGGATGATCAAACAAGAATGATGAGAGAAGGCTCATACAAATTTTTTTCTCAATCTAGCTATAGCAATGACAGATGCTGCCACTTGACACTAATATCTATTGCTAAATTCCTCTGTAACACGTGAATCCAGTGGTTGCCAGTCTGTTAAGCACTTCCAGATGGCCTGTCAGGGTGATGAAACCAATGAATTCTGAAAGCTACAACATTTTCTGCTTGTTTTAGCATAGTTTTCAAGTTCACATAGTTTCCTCTGATTTTCCTAGCTCACTGAATTAAACAAATAAATCAGTAAGCTGCTCTCTGCACCTCTCCTATTGTTTCATGCCCTCCTGTTAAATGCTTTTAGAGCAAATCCTGCTGTGATCAAATCTAGCAGGAAATATAAAAAATTAGAGGAACATGCAGAAGAGTGCAGAAGAGGTCAGAAACATGCACAATAACATGAAGAAACTACAGATTGCAGCACTGTGGGTTGCAAGAAGAGATTCAGTTTTAATAAATATAAACTCCTGCTTGAAAGAAGAGGAAATAAACAGGACAGAAACCAAACAGTTACAATAATAACAATAATTCACTGCAACTGTTGAGTTTCAGATTGCCCTATCTTTTTGATATTACCTTTTAATGTAGTTATGCACAGAAGCTAGCATCAGGGAATGAAAAATTTTGTCCATGATGAAATTTTATTTTTAGAACTACTGTAAATAACAGTGCTGCTAGGGAGAGGAGAGTGGTTCTGTCATGGTTACCACTGCAGCTGTTGCTGATTATTCGTGGGGTTCTTGTGCTTTGCTTTGCAGCAACACGTACTTCAGGATCAACAACTCGGCCCGTTACATGCGGAATGTACTTGTTCTGACTCTGCCACCAGCTAATTACAGCTTGAATACCATAGAGAGTGAGGATGCTGCCCTGGTAATCACACTATTTTATATCTGATTATTGCATTCGGTTCATTCATGTTCATGCACTAGGAAATTAAAACTAAAAATGCAGCTGTAATCATCCCCCATCATGCTTCTATGCTGACATTTTCTTACATTATCGCAGGATGACATTTTGTCCTCATGTAATAATGTAAAAATATACTATCATAAGGCAAACATGCAGGCTTTCATATTCCTGCTTTGTGAAGTTCAACTCAAGCTTTTATTTTGGTCTGCAAGTGTCATGTTCATGGGGCGTGAGGGAGACTTATAGGTCTTATGGCCTTCTGACTCCACATCTGAGTGACTGACAATCTTATATGTAGCTGTAAGGCATCACTGAAGGAAAATCTATAGGTGTGATTGAGATGTAAGCATGGAAAGTTCAGAACTAATAACTGTTGACTGATTTTTGTGTGCAGATATGTATAAGCGGTGGCAACCATTGCTGTTTCTGGCCAGGGGCTTTCCAGTTAAACTTCAAAAACAGGAACTCTTTTTTTTCTGTAGGAAATATGTATTTTTTTAATTTCCTGAAAAGCAGAAACTATGCAAACCCTGTATCTGTTTGGTGAAGCTGGTACTCCTGCCGTCTGCCCAGGAGCTAGACTCTACATGTAGAATTCCTCCCAGGATTTGTGGCTTTGAGCTCCAGCTCTCCAGCAGGCAGCCCAAAGCTTCTGGCTGGATTTTACAGGGCTTCCAGGTCCCCCAGCCCAGGCTCAACACTTTTTGTGTGCGAGCTCTATGGCAGGCTGCTGGAAATTCTGGCACAGCTCCTTGTGCCTGAGCTGTGGCCATCTGGAAGCCCAGACTTGCTGGCACCACACTGGATCCAAAGTCAGGGGCATTGGGTCCCACTGAGTAGACCTGGCCAGGACCTACAATGTAGAATTTCTTGGATCCTTTGCACCAGGATCAGCATGCCAGAGCTTTACACTGGCCTCTTATAAGTTTTCACCACCTCCCTCTCTTCATACACCAAAAATATATTTTGTTTACTTTTATTTTTCCAAGCGAGAATGCTGATTGCCCATCTACTCACTCAGTGTTCAGCAGATTCTGGTCTTTGATGCTGGAGTTCTTGCCAAATGGAGACCACCAAGAATATTGTAGCTTTAAGGCAGAAACATGAATTCTCAAATTGCTGGTTTTCTTTTTCTCCTGTTCTAGATGGAAGATGACTTTGTTGTTGGCTATTTTAATGCAGTCTTGCTGTTTGGACATATTCTGAAGAAATTTATCTTCTCCCAACACCCAGTGTCAGCTGCAACTTTCATCAATGAATTCCGAAATACCACTTTTGAAGGTAGAAAAAGTACAGTCCTCTACAGGGTTCATGAAGTTGATGAGGGGAAAGAAATTTGGTTTTAAGCACTCTTAGGATAAGTCACTTCTGCATTAAACAAGTCCAAGCCCTTCAAAGGGTTTTATTCCCAGTCTTTTTTCATTTTCTATATTTTTTTCCAAGGATGTTATCTTCAATATTAGCAGAAGCACCACACACCCATCCTGTAGAATTACCTCAGTGCATGCAACACGTAAGTGGTAGTATGTCAAAATGATGATCATTTGAAACATTGCAATTAGCAACAGATTGTTTGAGGACCAGACTCCTTTCTGGGCTGTTGCATCTTTCCTGCTGCTTTGAAGTACAAAGCACATTTAAAGAATATTGCTGCCTGAGGAGGGGTGGGGGAAGGAGGAGAGAGAGCTTTCGAGCCAGCAGAGATGGAGGACAGAGACAAGGACCCGAAGCTGGTGTCGTTCTTTTGACAAAGAGCTGAACTCTTGATAGGGAGACTATTTGGAGAATGAGAAAGAAGCTGGAAGAGTGAAGCATATAGGTGGGTTTCAGAGTCCATGCTTCCTCCAGAGGCAACCTGGCATTCAGGTTGTTAATTCATGACAGTGGCATTTCTAAGCTTTTCCCCAAAGGTCTAGTCTTGACCTGAGGCCAGTATGTATGAAATATGATTGATGTTCAAAATGACTCTGAAGCCCACTTACCTAAACTTTAATGAAGTAGTTCCCACCTTTTTCCAGTTTACAAAGCCATTGTAGGCTTGGGTGCCTGCAGTGTGAGTATAAGCCAGCTGGCAATGGGTGGGCTCTTCTTAGTCAACTTTCTTGTTCCTCTCACAGGTTGTCTAGCAGCAGTGGGCTTTTGTAGGCCACAGGCTTAAAATCACAGAATTTGATCATTAGGAAAAGACAGAGGCAGGACTTACACAAAGAAGTGACAACATTACCTCTCTGGGAGCAAAGTCCCAGCTGTCCCTTCATATCAGAGATCTGTACCAAAATGAGGACTCAAAGTTTTGTGTTTACATCCCACCTGCTTTCAGCAAACTCATGTGTAGAAGTTTCCCAAATTTTCCTAATATGGTCTAAGAGGTTTGGGGCTTATCTTTGCTTTAACCATGGTATCCCAAACCTAGCAAAATATAGCTTCCTCCTGGAGACAGCATCCTTTTTAGAATATCAGTAAACTCATCTCTTCAGTTTCACTCTAAATTTGAAAGGTAAGTTGCACAAACTTTTTTACTTATCTGAAATAAATCTTGCACTGTAATGCTCCACATTAGTTATAGGTTTAATTTTTAAAAAAAGTCCTAAAAGTGAAAGGTATTGAATCACCTTCATTCTTGTGCTGGAGGCTGATACAGTAGGGAGTTCATACAATAATTATTTTGATATTAAGAAGGTGGACCATGAAAAACTTAGCATGAGTTTTTGAGGTGAAAAGGGAGAAGGTAATTCCCAAACTAAAACAATGATGATGCTGAACTTCAGGAAAAATAAAGTAAGTTGTCAGCAACAGCAGCAAAAGAGCAATCTGAAGCTCATCAAAAAGGCTCTCCAGAAAAACAGAAGGGAAAAAATGAAGGTGAGACTTTCAGGAGTGGTGGGTATTGGCTAAGCTTGTGCTCTTGTTGAAATGACTGACTTAATGAGAGCAAAGTCAAGCCACACTGAGGGACGTAGGAAGTTCTACCTTAAAATCCTTGGAATGTGCTACACAGGTAATTTTTCAATCCGCACATTTGCTGACATACAGAGGCCGGAGGTTCAAGGGAAAAAGAACCTGGTTAAAATAACGTTATTAGTTCTCAAAAGAGTAAGGGGAATTAAAGTACCCCTATATTTTCTTTCTTGCTGATAGATTCAAACTGCAGGTGGAAACAGGCAATTTCCCTTCTTACTTCTAAAATGGCCCCTTCAAGGGAGGTTACTCCAACGTTCTTGGTGTCCTGAAGAAACCTGACAAGTACCTTTTCTATAGCTAAAGGGAGACTTTCCTCGTCAGTGCAGTCAGTTCAACATCTTTTATTGGATTTTGTAGAGAAAATGTAGTATGCTGTTAAGGGAGAAGTAGCTCCACACTAAGCTGATATATATTCTAGCTTGTGCCTGAAGAAGAAAAATATCTCAAGCATCAGAAATCTTTTTATTTATCCCATCCTTCCTGCCACATATTTGTGTTTCTGAGAACGCAAACCCTCTGACTAATTCCTTGTGTCCGCAGGTGTACTGGGTCCTGTAACTCTAGATGAATTTGGAGACATTGATAACAACTTGACACTGCTGTACACGTCACAGACTGCAAATCATGTACGTATGTCCAGGGAGCAACTGTTTGACCTTATATATGAAAGGAGAAACAAAATACCCTGTACTATTGCATAAGAATGATGAAAATGACTACAGCAGAAGTAGTGGCGTGCCAAGGCATGCTGTGTATGCCAGGAGGGGGTCATGAGAGGCGTGCTGGAGACTGACAGGATTGATGTCATCTGATGATTCAGTAAGTGAAGTGCAGCTGGTATTTTGTGGGACTGAACCATTTCTTTTCAGAGAGAGGGGAGGAATGAGGAAGAATATGGCAGCCAAACATATGGCTAAGCTGAGGAATGCACCACTGTAGCAGAAAGAGTGAGAATTACTTTGCGTTTGGCCAATACATTTATTAAGGGTAGTTTGAAGCAAGGGACAAAAGAGACAGCTGCTGACTGCATTTCTTCTCTCCTACACCTATAGTTCAGAACTCTTCTGTGTTTCAACACTCAAAAGAACGAAACACACATGGTGACTACCAGTCCAGATTTTGTCTGGAAGAACCACAAGCTGCCCAGTGATACTCCAGGCACTGGTGAGACACTCATTAAACCTACCTCTTCCTTGAAGGCAAGTCACACAATTCTAAGATCCACCTGCTCTGCAATCCAGCATGTTACCTTCACACTGCCCCCAGCCAGGAGCTGGGAGCAGAACAGCAGAACAGCATCTTTCCTTCTCCTGCCCCAGCCCCGCTATGCCCTCTGCATCCAGTGCAATTCTAAACCTGCATTTCTGTTTAGGCACTACTAAGTCTTTAATAGACTCCATTCTGTACCAGTGACTGTGGGGAATACCATGGCATGTTTTGGAAGAGGTCATCCGCAAACATAGAACCTTCACTAGAAGATGGTGGTGGTATGAATTGTTTGAAAGACTGTTCAGAAAAGGCAGCAGAGTTAAGGTTGTGAGATATTATCTGACTCTGCATTTCTGTATCACTGACGCAGCATGGTGGCTTCTGCTTGCCCCTTTATCCTTGTTGTAGAGGGTTGAGGAGAGGGCACAACGCTGTGCAGATTCAGGGTGCTTCGCTGGAGGGGTCTCTTAGATGAGCTGGGTCTTTGCAGAAAGGCACTGCGAAACTAGGTTATTGCTCTGTCTCCACTCAAACTTTAAATCTGAAATTCCAGAAATCACCACTTCCTTTTCTTTTGAGTTTTTGGTGACTCCTGGATATCACAGTTGAACACCCTTGTAATTCAGCATAGCAGAGTACAGCCTTGTCAGACCGAGCAGATTGGGATTGTGTCCCCATGTAGACTGCTGCCACATGGTGATTGGCAATGGAAAGGTATATTCTTCAGGGTATGATATGCAGGATAAAAATTATTGCAGTGGCAGTGGTTGCAAGGGTTAGTGCACAGTGGGTTAGTTTTCACCTGAGTCATTCTTATCAGTGAGTGTCCAAAGATGCCGCTGTTAAAGGTCTCTGCTAAAGGCCTTCATTATTTTGCTGTACTGCTTACCTCCACTAGGTAGTATTACAATGCAGACAATAACTGGAGGAACAAACACCTTTTGATAACTAAAAGTCCATTCACAGTAAGGTGGTAAATGGATTCAAACACTTTTATTCCTCAGTAAAGTAAATCAGATGGATTCAAATTAGGGCTTGCTGCTTGACCCCAGCCTTCTCAGTGTTGATCCAGTCCCATTCTCATTCATCCCTTGGTCCCCACAACATGCTGTGTTGTCAGAGGATCTCTGTATCTTTAAAACATTCCCCTGAGTACATCCTTGTTTCAAGCTGCTGTACAAGGGCAAAAGAAAAATGTTTGGGAATTGCAGAAAGCCGGTGTCTACAAACTAGTAGCTTAACACTCAGCGCTTAACAAAGGCCTGACTTTGTGGCCAAGCTATACTAAATCAAAGTAAAACCACCTCCCACAGGTACTTGATTACTTTGTTTTCACATCTTTTTTAAATAAACCTTCCCTCAGTGTGATTCTAAACAAATATATTCCCCCAAAGGGCAACTTTTTACAGACAAAGTTTAAGTAAGTTTAAGTAGGCCAAAGCCAGTCAAAACTTTCCAACCAGAAATATGTTTTTCCTCCAGGGAGGTGAACAAACAAAGCAACCAGAGTCCTGCTCCTTCCTAAGCTGTAACTGAGAACAGCTGACACAGTTCTGCTACCCTCCTTCCTCCTGGCATCCCTTAAGAAAAGGAGCTTCATACACGTTTTGCCATTATTCAGAAAGTTTGAACCCTCACTCTAAACATGGATAATGCCAGCCTTCAATACACAAATGTTTCGGTTTCCAGAGGACCTGAAACCAGTTAATTTGTGATGCACTCTCCCTCTGTATGTTGTAATATTAAGAGCCAGGAGGTGGTAGCAGAGCCTCAGGAACAGGAAATTGCAGTCCCACAGTCCTTCCATGGGCAACCTGCTGATTGTTAAGCTACAAGCTTAAGTTTTAGAGAATTCATAGGAAATGGCTTTGCACATTCTCATGTATATGTCGTTTTATAGTTGTAACTTAATATCCTTCTCTGATGGAGGGAAATGGTAGTACTGACAGTTTTCAGTGGAGAGCATCGGGCTAATACTAAGTTACTAGGAGGCCCTGAGACTGATGCTGGGATGAACACAAAGAAAGAAGGTGGGAAGGTGTGATACACAGAACAAAAAATCAAAGCAAGAAAGCTGGGTCCAAAATCCAGAGTTCCTAAATGGAATTCTATGTCAGATGCAGACACTTATATTGGTATGTTCAAAATCCCTGCCCAGCTGGTGTTTGATTCTGGAGGCAGCTAGTGGGTGTCCTGTTGCTTTTTATTTATTTATTAATTTTTACACTTTATAATTTTCCTGTGTGCCTTTATTTCTGTTTCTGGGCACACACATTAGCCTCAGTAAGACTGAGTAGCTCGGCTCTTTTACTATCCATAGCCAACATGGCAATCTGCGAAACTGGATTCTTCTCTGCCTTCTTTGCCTGAGATACTTGCTCAGTAGAGTAGGTACACTCTAGACGTGGTCACCAGATGAAGCTCTGCACTAATGGCTTGTTGCTCTTCAAAGGAAGCTGGTGGCTGCAACTTTCCTTCCTAGTACCCCTGAGCTCCAAAAACTGACCCAAGACAGGCTCCAATTCACTTTTCCACATTAAGACAATCAAAATGACAACCTTAAATAATCAGTTCCTAGCCTCGCCAGTTCTGCCTGCCTGCTCAGGACTAGGACCCTCATGTGCTCTGTGATTTTGTGTCTAAGTCCTCAGATGCCTGAGCAGCCTGATATTCAAATTGTTTGGCACCTGGCAGCTTCCAAGGACACTAATCTGGCAGCTTTGTGATGTACCAGATTAATTTCCCTCTATAGCATATGAATTTCATATTGAAGGGTAGAGTCCACTCAGTACCACTTGTCATCCCAACACAGTGTCTACAGACATGTTCAGAAATGAGTCCACAGTCTCCAAAGCTCTGTCTACAACAACTACAGAATCACTTTAAACAACTGGGCCAATAAGGGGAGAACCCAGGTACAAAATGTTGAAAAATTTGTGTATGTTAAAAGCTGTACCATGATTTTCCTCTTGACCTCTTCTTGGATAACAAGTTCTTGCGAGAAATGCCTTTCAAATCCACAAGTGGCTGTACTCTGTATCAGCTGAAGTTCTGGGTGGAAGCTGTGATCTTCCGGTGTATGCCATCCTGAAGCAAATCATATCAGTTAAGACTCTGAGTGACAAAGGTATGGGCAGTTGTGGAAAATTCACTATCAAAGAGGCATGTCTTTCTCACTGGGTGGGTACTCAGCAGGACTGGAAAGGAAAAGACATACGTTATAAAGCCTGAATCAGAAAGTCATCATGAGCATTGTGTTTAATGATAAAAACCATAAGGACCAAACCTTTGTTCCCCAGTTCAGAGAAAGCCTTATTCAAAGAAGTCAATGAAGAGCCCATTTTGCATTAAGCCCTGGGTATGCTGCGGGAAAACAATGTTTCCTGCCTGCCAGTGACTTTGATTTCAAATGGTCACCCAGATGCTTACCCCATCTACATCCGTGTCCCACAGATAGTTGTAGCCAAGGTTTGCCTACACCATCCACTCTTAAGAAGTTATTGAAAGGAAAAATTTGGCTGTTTCATTTTTTAAAATGTGGTTACTAAGAAAAGTCAGCTTTATTCCTGGACTATCCTAGTTTTGTTTAAAGAGGAGAACACCTGGAAACTCTGCTGCTGAGCTGATGTGAGATTTAGTGCTGTTAAATTCACCTCGCACCTGGGTGTCCCTACCAAGTGCCCATGCCTCAGGTGGGGATGTAAGACTGCACTGTTCCGGGTCATGCTTCATTCTGCAATGAAAGAGGCAGGCATGTGTCATCTCTAGGCAGTGCTGGACTTTACCAAAGCCTCTCAATTTGGATGTGACCAAAGAATATCCCTGCTCAGCTAATGTGACTTGCACATGTGTGGGTAAGGGTAATTTCTTAAATATAATATTGTTTTTATTGTCCTCTGTCAAGTTGTTTTATTTTTCAATTTTTTTTTCTGCAGGCCCACATGGCTTGACCATTGCTGTCTTTACGCTCACGGGAATTGTGATTCTGGTTCTGATCATCTCTTTGCTGATTCTAAGGTACCAACACCTTTGGCCCTCTGTGTGTCCTTGAACAGTTTTCTCCTAGGGCAATGCCTTTGATCTCTCCTTGAAGAACCATTCATTATCTTACCTTACATACCTGGGTGGTTGCCCTCAGTGTTGAGTCTTTAGTATATATGCCAAGTAGTGTTTGCATCCATTGCTTTTTTATGTCAGGCTAATAATCAAAGGAGAAGATGCAGCAAGACTCTTCCATCTGCTAAGAGGCTCTGATTCCTATACATACACAGAAACATATGTCTCAGACCAATCTTCAGACTTTTTCCACTTACTGCCCATCTTCAGCTTACTTGGGGTTCACTTATGTTTCTTTAACCTTTTGGTGATGTAAAAGTTCAATCTAGAAGGAGGTATTGAAGGTCTAGAAGGTCTTGAGTCACTGTAGGAATCAAAACACCAAGAGGTTTTGGTGTTTTCATTGCATAGATCCATCCTGTCTTTCATTTTTTTCCGACTCAGTCCAACTCCTGGCATACCGACTCTTCTAACAGCTAGGATTTCATAAGTATAACACAGCTCAGCTTTATCATGATGCAAAAATGAGAAATAGAAATCAATGATGTCTCCTTTTGCTGGAAGAAATGCCACCCCATTTCCAAAGTATATGGTTTTCTTTCATATTTAAAAAAAATTCTTACCTGTGCATCCGTTTTCAGTAGCTCAGCATCCCTCTTTGCTATATATCAGAGAACTTCAGAAAAAGTGAGAAAATCAGGTCTTAAGAAAACTTGATTAGACACAGATGCTACTCAGGGTCTCTTATTCTGAGTGGACCAATCTGCCTTGCTAACTAAATCTTTTCATGAGGGAAAAATCAAAGATGAAGATATACAACTCTTACATATCCAGGTGTACTCAAGAAATGGAAGAGCTAATCATTGCCACATCTAAGCACTAACGTATAAACAGACAGGTGAAGTTTGCAATGGCTATGAAAATAGGTAAAAGTTTGTCTGGAGACAGTTTGGACCTGTTGTAAAAGGTTCTGTACTCTTCCATATTTGCAGATGTATAAAATCTAAAGATTCTGTTTAGATTATTAGATTATTATTGTATACATATCCCTGTAATATTCCCTAGCATCAAATATGTAAGAGATTCCTGAGGATCTTTTTAGAATAAAGCTTGCCCTTTTAGCGTTGAAATAATAGCAAACTTCTCAGCTATAATTGCTACCAAAGATTGTCCCCTAACAAGCAAAGGAGAAGAGAGACTCAGCTATGAAAATGAACAAAATGCCTCATTATTCCTTCTTTATCTCCCAAGTTTCTAGGACACTTGAACTATCCCATACCTCTCTGTGTAGTTCTGACTGCTAAGTAAAAAGGCAAAGTCCTGAAAAACACATAACTAAATATTAGACCTAGTAGATTTTAATTCAGTTTGATATGTTCTTAATCATTGGCTGATACCAGTTTGAATTGCAGTGCATCCTGGTGATACAACAGAGTTTATGAGACTGAACTGAGAAAAACAGTTCTTACCACAATTATTGTTCTCCCTTTTCTTATACATGTGTGAGTTAAAATATGTTGGAAAAGGGAATATTTGTGTTATTAGTCAATACCATGGGTTCTCCCATTTAGAGCATTTGCCAGCAGTCATCAGGGTGATGGGATTCCCCAGCAGTCTCTCCAGTCAGTCCTGTGTTTTTTTTTAATAGAGGAAGGACTTACATGGGTAAGTGGGTAGTTTGGTGAATGCTAGTCTTCTTGCAGCTTTTCTCTAATAGAAGACAGTGTCTGCTCTGAAGTTCTGCAAGGGAGACAGCAGTTTCCTTCTCCCCATTCTGAGGGCTCTTCCCTCATTTTTACAAAATGTGCAGAATACAAGGGACATGCACAAAAAGGTATTTCATTTTAACACTTTTGTTACTTCCTCTCCTGGCATTGTATTCACATTAGTTCTTACCATCCAGTATTGATGCCAGGACTTCCTTTGGCTTGTGTTTGTTTGTGGGACCTCCGTTCAGAGTACATTCAATAGCATGGAGAAGACTATATAAAATCCAGATGGCCCTTTGTGCTTTAAATTGTTCTTACCTCCCTTGAGACTCTGGCAATTACCTAGCAGTTGTTCTGCTAAATCTGTTCTGTTCTTCTGCTACAACCATGGAAGTGAATGAACATTTAAGCTTTCCCAAAGCTAGAGGAATTAGAGCAGCCTCAAACCGGAAAACTGTATGAGAGCCACAGGGCCTGTGCTCAAGCCTTGCCCACCTGACACTCCATCCTTGTGTCATCCTGACTCTGGAAGCTTCCCTGTCCTAATCTGCTGTTGTGGGTTTCGGTTCACTGGGAGGATATTCTGAATGAGTTCGCTCGTTTTGCAGGAAGTACAGAAGAGATAATGAGCGTCGGTGGAAGAAATGGTTCCATATACCGCCTGAGGAAATCTTGCCTCTGGAGACCAGTGAGACAAGTCATGTTAGTTTGAAGGTAAGAGAAGCACAATGCCTGAAGCTGGGTCTTGGATTCTGTCTTCTAAAGACCATCGATGCTGGGGTGTTGGCGTACTCTGACTACAATGCAGGCTATGGCTCTGGTAGAACTAGGATCTGTTAAAATTTTTTTTTTTTTTAACTCTCACTTGCTGTATTGAAGAAAAAAGAGATTATTCCCCATCTATTGCTCCCTAATAGAATATATTTGTTTCCCAACAGTAAAGCTCATTTTGTGATGGGGGAATGGGCTGGGTATTGATTTTCAGTCTCTTCCATACCACCACTGTTACAAATGATTTCCCTGTGCTTTGTTATGCCTCTGTAACACCCAAGAGAATGAAAGCAGCAGGCGGAGGCCCCAGCAGCCGTGGGAGCGGCATGGATGTCCCACACTTTCTGTGGCATGTAGTGGCACTCCCTAGAGAGAGAGGCTTATGCTTCTCTGTGTGGCACACACTGACATTACTTATCTCTCTGGACCTGCCAGGTGGGGAGTATGTGATAATTGCAAGTTAATTATTCTTTTTTGTTCTCAGATCGATGAAGATAAGAGACGTGACACCACCCAGAGACTGCGCCAAGGCAAATATGACAAGAAGGTAACCTGACTGCAGTGTCCATGCTCCCTTCCTCAGCTTAGGAGGGCTCTTTCTGGGGGGAGGTAGTTCCTTTCCAGTGACAATTCCACCTCTCCTGACCTTGCAAAATGGCTTGATCTTATGGAAGGAATAAGCCATTTACTCCCTATCAGGTGCTTTGCATTTTGCTTACTGACGGGAGGCAAAATATTAGACTTCATGAATCCCTAGCCTAGTCCAGAATCAGGAAGAGAGGGACCAGAAATCTGATACATTTTGGTACTGAGGAGATTAATGGATTAATGGAGGACAGGCCATTTACAAGGCAATTTTTGTACATTCAGTAGAGCTATCTGCCTGACTGAGATATATTCATGTTGAGTTAAAATTTGCATCATTGACAGTTCTAAATAGTTCATATCTATCTGGTAAATCTTTTGAAGGAAATATAACTCTGTTACTTATTAGCTGATTAACTGAAACTCCAACAGTGAAGCAGCAGGCAGACATTTCTGAAGTATTTCTTTTTACGGACATTTCTTGGAAAAGAAGGATGAATTGCTGTTGTACTAAACCTATGGTTTTTTTTTCCACTGTTATTTTTTCTTCAGGTGGTGATCCTAAAGGATCTCAAAAACAGCGATGGTAATTTCTCAGAGAAGCAAAAAGTAGAACTGAACAAGGTAACTGTTGCATGTAGCAACTGGACACTGCAGGGTGGGATGGAGCCTATGAGTGAAGTCATTGCTTTCCACTGTCAACTCCAAAAGCCATATGCTTGTGCATGTTTGTGAGGTAGGCAGGTAATGAGTTCCTCAAAGGATATTGCTTGATGAACTTCCTCTTTGTGTGTGTCATCTCATCACCAGTTCAGAGTCTGAATTGTATGGCAGTGAAGCTGAGGATGAATGAAGCAATTCATGCTCTGTCATATAGCCTTGCTAAATACATTTTTATAACTGATGCTAAAAGGCAAGGCACTCTTTTTGTTCATATCATGCTAATTCATTAGTAGTGGAATGTTGTAGTTGAATCTTATTATTGAATGCCAAGTGCAGCTCTTTAAATATAGGTAACTCTCTGCTGATTTGTGCATACAGACTTCCAACATGAGAGATGAATTTGGCTGCAGTACTGCATCTTTTTTGAATGAATAGTTTTCCTTTTTACACAACACAGCTATACTATGAATTCAATAAGCTCTAAAAATACCTCAGAGTAAACTACAGTTGTCTATATGAATGGACAAAGTCCAGAATATCATGCAGCATCATTAAATTTTTATTACTTGCTCATTTACTGACTGATTCACAACATTCTGTCACTCATGATGTCTACTCTGGTCAACTGTGAGGTTTGAGTACAGAGGCAATAATGGAGACTACACTGGGCTCTGGAATTAACTTGCAGTATCCGACAGCAGCCACTCTTACCTCCCTAATCCAGAAGGCTCTGGAATGACAAATGCCTTCAAGTACTTCACTCAGTGCCTTAGTACACACTGGTTTAAAGGCAACTCATACATCTTATTAGGGCCTGAGATAAAAAGGCACAGTCACACAAGTATCCTTGACCTGTGTTTCTGTACTAACAATGATTGCTTCTAAAAACAGATGCAATGTTTCTGCTCTAGCTCCTACAGATTGATTATTACAACCTGACCAAGTTCTATGGCACTGTGAAGATAGACACCATGATCTTTGGGGTGATTGAGTACTGCGAAAGAGGCTCTCTGCGGGTAAAGAATCTTGCAGGTTTCTTTCCACCCCCAAATTATCAACTTTCGAAGTAAGAAAAAAAATCCCCATCTCTATGTCTCCGGCCCTCATGCAGCAGCCATGGACTGAGCAAGTGGTGGCGGGTTTCTGACTCCAGGTTCCCTCTCCCTTGCTCAGTTCTCTCCAGCCTTCCCCAGTTGCTGCTGTGGCTGCCATCAGTTTGATGGTCCTCAGTAGCCAGAGGATGAGGTGAGGTGCAAGCAAGGAAAAGTACAGGCAGACCTATGCCCAGTATTTGTATTGTGTCCCCTATTGGGAGCATATAGGATATAACTTTTTCTTTATTTTCCAAGCTGTAGCTGTTGTCTCTGCTGATGCCCTTGTGGAGCCCACAGCGCCCCCAGAGTGTGAAAGGACAGAGAAAAGAATATATTCCATATTAATAAGGGACAAACAGTTTGCGGCTGGAATATGGCAAATCCTGTGCTGTAAAGGACAACAGCCTTTTATTTCTGTTTATAAAAAGAAATGGTAAATTGATGCCTGGCAAGAGTTATGGAAAGACTGATGGTTTATTACTACCAATATTATTTCAGTGCTAATCATGAAGTAATGGTGGCATCAGCTCTTCTGCAGGCACACAATGTCTCTGCTTCTGAGTTCATACAACGACTCTCACCAGTAGCAGTGGTCTCTGGAACAAACTCACAGCAAGGCAGCAAAATAACAGCTCTATCACTAGTTCTTTTCTTGTGAACTGGCATACTCATGGAGGTTTACTTTTAGCAATGGAAAGCATAGTGGCTGGAAGAACTGTAAATGACTGGCACTTTAAGATAAAGGAACAGTCTACTTTGAACTTAAAAGGCCATGAGTAAATTGGTAGGAAATGGACTGTGAGCACAAACCACAGAAATTCCTTTCCCTTCCTCTTGCACACTTTGCTGATTTCTGTCTGAGCTATTTTGCTTTATTGAAGACTCAGCTTTAAAAGCAAATTCACTATTTACATTTAGTTACACAAAAACCTCTTTTCTGGAGTCCTCAGTTTTCTAGCTCTATGTAAACCTAAAATATATTTCATATTCCCTGTTTTCTGAGTCAACTCCTGCATGTACTCCCTATAAAAAATGAAGCGCTGCCTCTTTCAGTTGCGGATAAAAGCTGTGCAATTTAGACACTCATATCTCATCTTCTCCTTTTCCCCTGATGCGGTTTAGAACCACTCTTCTCTTCACAGGATGTTTTAAATGATAAAATCTCCTACCCTGACGGCACATTCATGGACTGGGAATTTAAAATCTCCGTCATGTACGATATTGCCAAGGTAAGCAGGCTGCTGACAGTGCAATGTTAATCAACCTGTCCTGTCTTGCAAAACGGATGCTCTGGAGAAGGGCAGTTCTCAGGGTCTTCTCCATTCCTTGCTAGAGGATGTATGCCTTTCCACTCTGTCCTCCTCTGGAGATAGCTGTATGAGGCAGGAGGAGCCAGTGGCTCTCAAACTGAAGGGGCAAATGGGAGCCAGAGCTGGCTTTGGGCTATTTATAAATAAACGAATAAAGTATGCCCAAAGAAATGTGTCCCAAAGATCAGAGGGTTACAATCTGTTGACCAGTGGCTCTGATTAGTAGGGCCTGTGCAGTCACAAGACCTGCAAAACACACTGCTCTCTGGCCTCAGGTAAGGCATATAAAGTAAAACTGTGTTTTTTCAAAATGATGGAATTATTCCAATTTGTATCCAGAGACAGGATAAACTTTTTCTAAATAAACTGCTTATTTTTCATCCTGATTTTCTCACTCACTAGAGTGAGAAACTAGAAACTGGAGCTATCTATTTCAGGCAGTTCAAGAGGGAAGAAGTTTATCCTGTACAGAAACCAAGACTGGTTTTCAGTAGCTTTCAACAGATCTTTACATTTTAGGTCCTTGTGGTAGGAAGGAATATGAACGGTAAAGGAAATTCTCTTCTATGTTAGAGACTTGTATCTGTTTAGCTGGTAGTTAAGGAATCTTTATAATTCACAGGTATAATAATTCATTATCTCTGCAGGTAATGTAGAAAATTACCTCTGCCTTTTTGCTAGTGCTCAGCTGCTCTTCCCTTCCTATTGCTGATTTGTTTATCAGCATATATTGATATTACTGAGTTAGACAGTCCTCCCATTTCCCTACATGCATCAGTTCAGATTTGGTCTCCACAATGAATGGCTCCACTCTGTCTGTTCTAAAGAGATATTGAAAATCTTGCTCTTTATTAAAGCCCCCTTAATCCAAATTGTCACAGTTTGTTGGCCTTCTTAATGACTTTCAAGTTCAGTTAATGTGCAGCATTAAGTTTCATTTTAAATAGCAGCAGTGGAGTCTCCCTTCCTCCTTATAGCATATCAAAAAACATGGTGTTTTTTAACCCTTTGCAGTTCACCTTCAGATGTTTCCTAAAAAAATAGGGATTAGTACTGGCTCTGTTTTCGAGGAGAGAGAAATCCCAGTCCCTCTGAAGGGAGCGACCAAATGCCCAGTGACTGCACTGGGACCAAGACTTCACAACCAGTTGTTCACTGCATCCTTGGTAATGGGAATGGACATGGAGTCTGAGGATGGGTGGTGAACCGCATCTGTTCTGTGGAATGACTCCTGAGCATTATTAGCCATGTTAATAGAGATGGTTCACAAAATCATCCTGAAAACTTGTATGTACCTAGGAATACCAGGAAACTTACTGTCATTTGGATGATCTGCCAGCCTCTCCTATTCCTTGACCTGATGCTGTGGTGAAGCCTCTGGGATCTAGACATTTCCATGAACCTCTTGTATTGCTTTTTCCAAACCACAGCTTCCCAACCTCCAGGCACCCCACCTATTTTTACTTGAATGGCTTCTTGCTTTACACAAGTTACTTCATAGCCCTTCAGCTCCCGTTCCTCTCATCCCAGCATCTGCCCTTTTCAAGCCCAGCTCCAGCTCTCAAGGCTGTTAAAATCCCTATGACCAGCTCTGCAGTTCCTTTCCTTGCCTTTTGATATGCTCCTCCCTCTCCATACCACCACTTTCCTACACCCCACTTTTACCGTTGCCCAAACAGTCCTTGTACTTCGCCTTCTCTTCATGTGGCGCAGAATCTGCTGCATCAGTGTTTCTGAACAGAGGAGGTTGTATCATTTCTATTCCCTGGTACAGCTAGCCAAGCGGTGACTATTCCTACAGCATTGCCCAGTCCACTAGGGGAGGTGGGGTAGGCAAAGGGGAAGCCCTAAATCTGTTCCATTTACTTTTTTTCCCTTTTTTTTAACTTTTCTCTCTTTGCTGTCTCTGGGTCTGATGGCACCACCTGTAGCTACATGGATTTGGTTACATGTGACCAAAGAGCTCTGATGAAAGGCCTGCTAAGAAGGAATTGCAGTAATCAAGCCTTGCAGTTACTAGTGCATACACTGTTGTTGCAACACTATGTATTAAATAAGGGGCTGCTGCAGGATATTGTGCAAGGGATTGTAATATTCTTGCACTGTGTCAGGAAAAGGGTTCTTAGTCAGAACTAAAGCTTCAGAACTTCAGAGCAGAGATTACAAGAATGCCTCAAGGATTTAGGAGTGCTGCACTGAAAGTCATTATAAATTTTGAAAACCACATTGTGGGTTAATAGGTTCTGTGTTTTCAGGTAGGTACACAGGATAGTTGGAAGGAAAGAGGAAAATTTTATCAGGCACATCTACAAGACTGCCTCCAGAAGTTGTTAACAAGAAAGGCCTGGTATAAGGAAATAAAAACTACCTTTGCCTGCCATTTGATGCTGAAACTGATTAGGAATTCTGCTGTAGCAATGGGTATAGTTCCTGACTGATGAACGCAGGTGCTGGAAGAAGGCGCAGCTGGAGGAAATAAGACCAAAACCAGGCAAAACATCCTGGATAGTGTCATCAGGGCTGCATGATAAAAGCTGCTCAATCAAGAAATGTGTTCCTTGGATATAGCATGCAGTAAGTCTCTGTAAAGTCTAAGTATAGTCTCTGTAAATTTTGGCATGGTCCAGATGGGTCCAGGATAACCAGTCCAACAACATTCTCCAAGGATTGCATCTCTTGCAGGCTGCTTGTGTCTCAGCCATACATCTACTGTGCCCAAAACTCAGCTCATGTCTCAGTGATCTCTTGTAGCATTTGCTGGTCCTTTCCCAAATACGGGTACCAAAGGAGAGGAAACCCAACATGTCATACAGTGTATTCATGACCACATGAGCTATGTAACCCTGATTAAAGTCTATCTACCAGTTATCATACAAAAGGATGAACTATACATGTAGGAGTCTAAGTGGAAGACCATTCAGAGAAGAAACTAAACAGATACGGCTTACCTGTCTTGGCTTCTACAGAATATAGGTTGTGCTCCATATACTGATCTACAGAAATGAGGACTATAGGAAGAAAAACAACTAGCAGTAGGCTACAAGTAGGTGTGAGCTTAAGTAGTTCAGAAGAGAGAGATGAAACAGAATAAATAATAGCAAGAGGGTGCAAATTAGCATACCTACTCCCTTGTTCAGTTTACACCCACTTACTAATGTTCTTTTCCTGCCATGCCTCAGTGCTGGCCCCTTCTCCTGTACTGCACCGTATTTGAGTGTCTTAGACTAAATGAGATAAATTCAGAGGTCATGAGTAAAAAGGGGCAAACTACACATCTTTGTACGCCTGTGTGTGTTGTGAGTCAAGAGTCTGAATCTCAGGAAATATAGCTGAAATTGCATCAGCCAGTCCTCATGGTGCCCACTTCCAAGTTTAGCTCATGAATAGCTGTTACATATTGACTAGTACAGAGAAAGCCATAATGTCAGGTCAGAAGAGACTGTTACGATTGTCTAATTTGATCCCCTGCCTTATATAAGCCTTAGTGCATCATCTAACACTCTCTGCATTGATCCCTCTTTAGCCCTCTGTTTTGCAGAAGAAGATATGCTGCAATGTTTCTGAATGAAGTCTCTGGTGTATGGTAATCTTCAAAGACAATACAGACATAAAGAGCAACTCCTCTCACACCTATGGTGTCCATTGGATGAAAATGTAGTTGGAAGCACTTTTTTTGTGTGACATTCCAACAAATCCATACTAAATTTACCAAAAAAGCATTTATTGCAAGTGAAATCAAAACTTGTGTGGGAGGAAATAAATTTTCCTAATTGCTTAATTGTGTTCTAATCTTATCAAACCCAAGATGCTATGTCAGACTTTTGTTAACTAAAAGGAAGGATGATCTTTTGTGACAGGGTCCTTCTAATGATCCATCATCCATCTACTCATTTCTTAACATTGACTGTTCCTGTCATCTTGGAAAGTCTCTTCTGTAAAATAATATTTGTTTCCCTCCATGTCATGGAATTGTGATTTATGCATATCCATTGTTGATGAAGGCCATTTAATTACTTGGACAGATATTACGCTAATACTTCATATTCTTATTGTGTCTGGTAACAGCTGAGTGTCTCACATATAATCTTGCTTTCTTACTCTTTTTTTATCAACCACAGGGGATGTCATACCTGCACTCAAGCAAAACTGAAGTCCATGGTCGACTCAAATCCACAAACTGTGTAGTAGACAATCGCATGGTAGTGAAGATCACTGATTTTGGCTGTAATTCAATTCTGCCTCCAAGGAAAGGTAAAAACAGTACTCAGTTGGACTCTCCTTCATGGTTTCCAACCCAATGGATTTTTCTTATATTCATAGTCCAGCAGGGCTTAATTACATCTTGTACACAGTACAAAACATACAATATGATTTTGTTTCATGTAGCAGCCATCACACAAATGATATCTGAAAACACTGTCTTAACTTAAGTAACACAATGAAAGAGAATTATTAGCAGGTACAGAAAGAAATTAGGCCATGTAGGTGAGAAGGAAAGGAAAGATGAATTTTAAACTTATAGTTTAGAAAACAGATTTCACATGTGGCTGAGATGCAAGAAACATATTCAGCATCCAAGGCCTTCATGCAAACAGCTCTCTTCAGCAGTAATGCTGAAATTCTGTGAAGAAAAAAAGGAGTTAAGAACCACATGATCTTGTCATTGATCAGATGCACGTTACCACAGTGCTCTGTGATTTAATTTAAACATTAACACTCTTAACTCTGATCATCCTTAAAAAAATCTGTAATGATATGCAATGATAACCTTAATGTTTTTCATTCCGTAAGCAGGAATCTAGCAATGTGTTCAATCAGATTGGAATAATTTTAACAGTTTTTCTTTACATTTTCTATTCATCTCATATTCATAGGATATTCCTGTAAAACAGAGCACTCCTTTCTACTCGTCTTTTCCTTCTTACCTGATCTCGAGCGAAAAGATGAGCCCATCTGAAATGATGTCATCTGAATCTGTATAGTAGAGCTTGGAGTATAAAAAGCACAGCACTGTGCCATAACTGTAGTATATGATCTGAGAAGAAACTGTGATTGCAACTGGGTTGAGAGAAAATTTTTACATTCAGACACAAACATGCTCAAGAGTAGCAATGAGAACATAAAAAAGAGTAAGAAAAGTGCACTGAACGTAAACGCTCTATTCATTCTTCATTGTACATATTTCATATTCAAATTTATATTATTATTAAATTGTAATATATTTCTCTTTTTTTCATTGCTCATAAGATAAATGCTTTGAAAAGCAGCCTCAAAATTTCTGGCTACTAGATTTCTTTCCTTGAAGAAAACTTACTGTTTCACAAGAGATCTACAGATTCATTGTGGCTGGATGTTGCAGCCTGATACCATAACACTGTCTTCAGGGTCACTGTGTTCAGGTCACTGTTATGATACATCACCAGCATGTCATAACAAACTGTCATGCCATGGCAGCATTCTGTTTTTGAGTTACAATGGTGCTTTTTGCACCAGAAATACAGATTAATAATTTCTGTAGAAAGAAGGTGGTTATGAGCAGGTAATATTATGTCAGGCTCAAAAGCACTTGAGAATTATTTCAACAGATTCATACCAAGGCCGCTGGGAAATATTACAGTCTTCTCACCTGACATCTTGTATAACAAACTCCATGTATTTAGCTCAATAATTTATGGCTCAGCCTTTTTTATAGCACTGGCATTCCTTGGACTTATCCAGATACATAGGCTATTTCTAAGAAGCCCATGAAAGGTAGCTAAGAAAAGGAAGTTCATTGCCAATAACCATAACTTTCCTGGAGGTGTGAGGGTCTGCATCTACAGTGGAAAATAGTACGGTCAGGAAATCCCAGACAATTGAAAATTACCACATCAGAGGATTATCTAGCCTGTATTGATAAATCTCAAGATTTATGTCAAGAAAAATGCTAAAGTAGGAAATAAACAGTACCAGCGGGCTCTGGGTTTGATATGGAAAGAGTAAAAGGAAATATCACTATAGCCAATGGATGCTCTGAGAAGGATCACCCTTTTTCAGTTACTTCTCTCCCTTCTCCCTTTACCTCATCCCCCATTGTCATCTGGATCTTCAGACCTGTGGACAGCTCCTGAGCATCTCCGTCATGCTGATGTATCTCAGAAGGGTGACGTGTACAGCTACGGGATCATTGCCCAAGAAATCATCCTACGCAGGGAGACCTTCTACACCAGTCACTGCCGGGACAACAAAGGTAAATCCACAAATTTCTCCTCCATTGAAGCCTTCTGGGATAATGTAGCTGTAACTGGCCCATTTTCCACATTTTGTGAAAGGTACTGTCTCTGATAGCTGCTTGAACTGCTGCTTCTTTCACTGTGTGATGAATGAAGAGCCTGTTTGAAGGATCTCACTGTGGGGGCAAGTGTCCTTATTCTTTCTATAAATAAAGTTTGCATTGAGTTTACATGCCCTTTCTCCTCCCTCCTCACCTTGGCCACAGAATTACAGAAGTTAACATTATACAATGCTGCCCAGACTTACTGTAACATTTAAAGGCCACAAAGGTTTTTCTATTATGAGTTGTGCATGACATATAATAATTCACTCATATTAGGCATCATAAATCAGCAATGTCAACACAGAACAACAAAAACTCAGCAGCATGACACAAGAACAGTTGGCTTTTAAAAACTGGCAATTCAGACTTTACTCAAGCCTGTCAAAATTAACTTTAGTTTTTTTAACTTCTGTCAGAAAAAGCATATCCTCCTGTAGTACGTCCATTAAACCCCATTTTGTGCATCTTGTTACATTGTTTTTGCGTGGTTAACAGCCCAGTCAATCCCAGTTCCCAGAATCCAGCCATTATTATATATTGGAACTGACATAAAAGCATGTGTGGGTTTGGGATTTTCCTAGTGACGGTTACCAACAAGTTTAGACATTGCCTTTACCTCTGAGTCATTCTGATAGATCCACCTCACATTTGTTAAAACATCTAGAGCAGCAGCTGGACAGCCTAATAGCTCTTTTCCTGAGTTACATTTGAGAATAATTTCTGGGGCACATTCATCATCCTACATTATCACAAATCTACGTTCATATTTGGGGAAACACAGTATTTCACATCATCAACGTTTCAATATACATGTAGACCTAAAAGAGATTAGAAATGCCTGTTCCCCTTCAAGCAAATTCTTCAGGACTCCATGCTTAAGACAAGGTAGAGAAAATAAAAGTCTTTTTATTGGGAAGAGGCAGCCACAATCCTCATGAATGCAAGGATTTTACAAATATCACCGAAGTAGATGGAGAAAGGAAAGAGTTCTTCCTTGCTCATTTGGACTTGCAAAGCAAATCCATAGCAAACTACATTCTTCTAACTGTTTGTTCAGCAGTTACAGTCTTTCTGTGTTATGTTAATGGTTATTAAGTTAGCCTCAGACACAGTGTTTCTAAGCTCTTCTGAGATGTGGTGGCATCCTCACTGCTCTGTGTTTGACCCTGGCTGTCATAGTCACAGTCTGGTTCCTTGTTTTAACTTTGACCTGTTTCTTAACACTGCCTGTGTTTTAACACTGACTAAAACTTTATCATTTTAGAAAGACTGTCCCTTTCAAATAGCATTAGGTTAATCCATCCAACTGAAAGAATTTTTAGCACCTCTAGATGCTGTTGCTGGAGATGGTCGTACATATCAGCATGTTTAGAAAGACAGCAAAATTGGGCCTTAAGCCTGTTTGGTAAGTCTGGATTCAGTGTAACATAAAAAATCTGCTTTGTAAACTTCAGTTGAAATTTTAAGCTTTCCATTCAGTAAGGAGATTGTTTTCTCCCCAAAGCTTTTTCCTTAAAAGCATTGGTAGATGTCTAAGATATATACTGCTGATCTAATGGCTTCTGGTAGTATTCCTGATTTTTGATTATGCAATTTGAGTAAACGTGTTCAGCCTAATTTCAGCAGTTCATCAAATTTCATGTAACAGAAAGGAATGTGTTATTACATATTGCTGAAGTGGGTCCTCATTTAAATGTCTGGATTCATTCATTAGCCAAGATAAGGCAGCAAGAGGGCAGACCATGCTTATTCAAACACCTTTGAATTTTGTTTGTGGCATCATCTAACTTTGGAAAAGAGTGGCTCAAACTTGGGATGACCATTAATTTACAAATATCTAAGATAAAAAGAAGGAAAAGAATACCAAATTAGAGTCAATGGTAACGGGCAAAGAAATGTCCCTGTGCATGTTAGATTCATTTGGTTTTTAAGTCTCCTGCAGGAAGTCTTTCAATGGCTAGGCTGTCAGAAGTTAGTCTCTGCAAGTTAGAAGATATGATATTGGTATTTCAGGACAACTGATATAATCACTTCTCCAGGACTTCACTGGCAGCAGCAAGGACTGTGTTCAGATTTTAAGAGAGTTGTTTAAAAAACCCCTATACCTAGCCTCCATCCACCAACTTAGGAAAATTAAACTCAACTTTCAGGTCCTCAGTGAGCCAATTTTCTCAACCTGTAAATATGTATCAATCAACTTAACATACAATAATATTGCTACTAATGAGACAAAAGAAGTCCCCCAAAGACAATAGGCATTCAGAACTGGATTTCTAATAGAAGCAACTAGGTCATAGTCCTCTTCACTGACTTCTCTGCGAGACAGCTGTTAGGCCAGCTGGTTGCTCCACTCCTCCATAGAAACAACTCATTCACTGCTCAAGACTCTGAAATCTTGTCACATACCAACACTCAATTCAGTCTGCCTCCCTGTTCCACTGCTTTCTGCCACTGGCTGATTGTAGTGTTGCTAATAGTTGCTGTTACTTCTGCTCTCAGGTGTGTGTGCAGTGTGGAAATGCAACACATTCCTCTTCTATACATGAGACTTAAACAGATTCTTCTGTCTCTGAGCTCACAGAAGACATCTTAACAGTCTCTCCACTCTATAGCGTTTGGGAGACTCAAATTTCCTGCTCCTTCTCTAGTCTGGAATTTCTGTACTTCAAAGCTGGAAGCTAGTGCATCTTTTTTAGGGTGATCATGCACACTGGGCATGCCTAGGCATCCCTAGTTGCTCTAGACTTCTACAGACCATCACGATTACAAACCTTCCTCATCTCATTATATGCTTCCTTCAGTAAAATTGTCTCCCAAATATAACCAGACGTTATTAATAAATGTGTTTCATGCTTGTTCATGGAACCCTTTCAGTTTCTCTTTCTGTCCCCCAGAGGTAAAAAATTGCTTCTCTTTTTTACCTCCCTCCCCCTGGAACTCTTGAGGTCTGGAGGAGAAGGACAGAGAGAGGTATTTTTACTTTAGCTCTCACTTACTGTGCTTAAACTGAGTTGTGCAAAGGCAGTCTGCATTGTGATACATTCAGAATCCAAATAACTTTCATAGAATGGATTTCATGAGTAAAAGTACAAATGAGCTAACAAATGCAATGTTTTTAAACCATATATAGTAATAACCTAGTTTTAAGGAATCTGAGCATCTGCAGGATGATTTGGACTGCTCTGGTGAGAGCTGTATGTCTCCACACTTTTGATCAAGTCACAATGGGCTTTCCACGTTGTTTTTTACTGCAGCTATACTTCATGCTGAGAGGCACACTAATAATGCCCAGCATTCATTTGGGAAGATGCCATAACCATGTCTACCGTGACCAATAAATACTCATGTACATTCCTATTCATTTTGCTTTCAGGGGCCTTCAAGCCAGCCTGTTTTGATCTTGTGCCATATATTTAGAAAAGCTCCAAAGTTGAAATTCACATCAAAATGAGGGAACTGTCTTCAAGGCTTCTGTTTATACAGTAACTCATAACATCACAGGACACTATCCACAAGGAATGACCTTCTTATGTTTTTTTGTCTTAACCTTTGCATCTTCTTCCTGTGTTAGAGAAAATTTACAGAGTGGAGAGTGGCAAAGGAGTAAAGCCTTTCCGACCAGACCTGTCCTTGGAAACAGTGGGAGAAAGAGAGATGGAAGTAAGCTAATAATTAACTAAGCCATTTTCTGGGTGAAGGGCAGAAGTCCTGGCCAAACTAGAGCTCATGCTCATGGGAGGATGAAAGCTATGCACATTTTATGCCAAATGCTCTAACCTCATGGGAAAGAATGGTATTCTATAGTTGTTACGAGTGAAATGAAATACAACTCATGAAAATTATTTCACTGGAAAGGAATGGACACCTATATGGTGCCACTCTTCTGACCTATTTTAGATATCTTTAAGATGGGATGAATCACACCTCAAACGTACCTCTCTCCACTGATTATATAGCCCCTAAGATTTATTGCTCAGGTGAAAATGGCTGTTTTTTAGACATCCACATATTCAGCAATGAATCCTATTCATTTTGGCTGAATCACCAGTTTCAGAAATAATCCCAAACTTGGGATATTGGAAATACAATTACCACAGCATTTACCTCCATGTCAATAACTGTATCTGGCACCAGCTGCAAGACTGGATCCATTTACTTGCCTTTCATTTATGTATTGCAAATTCAAGTTAAGATGATGTCACTAGTCGCCACAGAGTTAAGTTTAAGATGCCTGCAATAGTGTCCTAACTATAAATTCAAAACAGTTAGTCACACATTTTAATATGCTGCCTGTCAAGAGTAACTGGAAATTCCCTAATGAACTAGTGCTGTTCAGCACCATTATCCTTCTATATCCATTACTCAGGTTGACTTTCCTTAAATTTTTGTTTGAAGGTGTATACACTAGTGAAGAGCTGCTGGGAGGAAGATCCAGAGAAAAGGCCTGACTTTAAGAAAATTGAGAGTACTCTGGCTAAAATATTCAGGTGAGCAGCAGGGGCTCCATTTTTTAAGATGGTCCAAACTCCTCCTAAGTGTTAGAAAGCTCATATTTTTAAGTATGTAAGCTGATGTGATTATGATTCAGTCAGTGGAAAAACTGAGTGTCTTCACCTAGATCCTCTTTTACTCTTTGGCAGAAAAGTAGGCGAGCACGTGCATATATATACGTAAATGTGTTTACATGAGCATCTATGCATGTATTAGCTGAGTGAGGGTAAGACCTTCACCATACCTCAAATGGGTACATTGTGAAAGTAGCAAGCTGCATAATTAGAGATTTAAACCATTCAAGTAATTCACCCCCTGTCTCTAGTCGAGAGTTGGATAGTGACTCATGTCTTCTAAGTTTCGGGAAATGAATGCACATAAATGTTTGGAGGATGATTAGAAAGTTTGGATGAGCTGGGTTGTGCCATAAATGAGTTTGGATGGTCCCATATTAAGCTGACTAGAAGTGTTGGGTTGTAACTCACCAGAAGTGTTAATTACAGGGTTTTGTTGGTATAGAGTTGTAGGATAATAAGGGCCATAGCTGGATAAACCCTGTGGGGTTATACAGGCCGTTCACCTGGCCAATGCTGCATTGCTCCTACAGAATTTGGTCTGAATTAATTATTTCAATGTCCAAACAGTAAGCTTTTATTCACTTCTCTTGGGAAATTGCTCCCCAGTTTTTAAAGCTCTCCTCATCAACAAACCCCAAGAATACTCACATCATTTTACACCTTACATGGGCAGAAGGACAACTGCACTATGCATAACTGCATGTATCAATTGAATAATCTTACTGCAGCTGAACAGAAAGATGCCCTGGTTCAGCTCCTAAGCCTCCATCCTACAAAAGCAAAGAGGTTGCCTCTTGCCACATGCAACACAGTGTTCTCATGGTGGGGGTCTGAGACGGTGCATCCCTAACATAAAGATTTGTTTAAAGTAAGAGTGGTTTTCAAGTCCAGTTGGGTACAATACTAATCTGATTGTTCCAGTCAGCCTGGCCCCATCTACTTTCAGACTGCTTTGGCAAGTGCAGGCTACCCAGACAAATAGGGGTTATGAGTGGCTCATGTTACCATACTTCTGCTTCCAGGAGTTAGTAGGCTGGAGTTTGCAGGATCTTGTGAGCAAAACTAGCCCAGGGGCTACTAATTGTTCCATTTAATTTTTCTGTCTTCTACACAGGCAGCCCCAAATTGTCTTAATCTTTCCGGCTGAAGTCCCCATCTAAACATTATATGCAGTTTTCTACCTACTGTCTTTAGCCTCCTCTCAGGATTTGAGCTTGTCACTTACTTTTTACAAATGAATGTTCATGGATTACCCAAGGTAACCTGCAGTTGAGAATATTAGCAGGGCTAGGTGATTTAAGGGTGCTTTAAGAGCTACCAGCTCCAAGTGGCAAGCGTGGATCACAGACTTTCAATTCATATACATATGGCCTCCAAGCAAGAAAAAGAATGATGAACTTGAGGCACTTTGCATTCTAACTACATGGAAGTCAAACACTGGAGAATTTTCTGTTGCTCCTTTTTTGCCTCTTTCAACAATGTGCTTCCATCAACCGTTCCTGTTGGCTGCTGTGTATTTCTGTTATTCGCAGTAACTACCATGGCCAGACCAACGAAAGCTACATGGATACCCTGATCCGACGTCTACAGATGTATTCCCGGAACCTGGAGCACCTGGTGGAGGAAAGGACAGAGCTATACAAAGCAGAGCGAGACAGAGCAGATAGGCTTAATTTCATGCTACTTCCAAGGTAACTGGCCAGGAGGATTTTCACTGGCATTTTATTTACATATATCACATGATTCTTGGAGAGTGGGGGTTGGGATTAATATTGGTATTCTATTTCCTTCCCCTCTAATCTGATCCTGCTAGGGAGGAAAGATGAGGAAGCTGTCCCTGAGGTCTCCACCCTATGGTGGAGTTTCATGCCAAGATGGTACTGGGACCCGTTATCTTCCTCAACCTTTCTTCATGCACAGGATCCCTCTTTCCAGCACAAACCTCTTTTTCACTGCCTTCCTAGGAACAGACACATCTACTGTGATCCCACATCACAGAGCTCTGTTCTGCTCCAGCACCTTGCTAGGTAGAAGGACTGTCTCCAGCTGGAGAGCAGGAGTGCAGTCCAACTTCAGGCTGGGGTTTAGCAATGCAACAGAGGGGCTGAGGTGAGCTGGGCCATATCATGCCAGACTAGGCTAGATGGATGCTTCAGAGTATGGCATAGGACAAGTATTATTGATATTATAATATTGGTAATAACCAGTAATTTTGGTATTGCATACATTTGGAATAGTAAAATTATCCTGGTATGTCACTACTAGTTTCAAGGGTATTTAAGTAGTCTGGGTATTAATTTTAGGACTCTTCTTTAAAGTGTCTGTTCCATCCAGTTTTGGGGAAAATTTGAAATGATCTGGCTGTGTGGACTGTGTGACAATGAATCCACGTTTCCTTCCACTCTTTCTTGTTCCTACCACTCTATCATTGTCTCATTGTAGATGGAACACAGCACTGTGCAACACCTATAATTTTTTGGGTCTCTTTCAGTTATCCTCTTCTAATATCTCCACTAGGAACAGATATTTTCCTGGATTTAGAAATGCAAGAAAATGAAGGTCCCTCTGAATAGATATTGACTGTCATAGTATTGAATCTTTGTTCCATAAAATTATCAGACTCTGCTATCTCATCTGAAATCAGGATGAGGTGATGTAATTATCAGGACGAAATTATTTCTGTGCTGGGGAAACAGAAAAATATGTCTGTTCTTACTTATTGGGTGGGTAGAATGCAGGTCTACATGTCAGAAGTTTCAGAATTTCAGTTTTAAATTTGACTCGATATCCCTATTTCTGACCTTAGCCAAGAAGCTCAGTTTCCTGTGCCTCAGTTTCCTCATGGCTATTAACACACCTGGATTTTGTAAGGCTGTAGTGCATTAATTAACATTAGTAAGTGTTTTGAGGTCCCTGGCTGAAAGGCATTACGGGCATCTAAAATGCAATTACAGTGTCAGTTTTCAGCAAACTGTTTGACGTTTCCTACACAGAAAGCAATGATGTGGTTGGGTTGCATGAAAAAATACCTTTAATATTAAACACAGACTACTCATCTGTCTTCCTGCCTTCTCTATTTCCACAGGCCAGTAGTAAAGTCTTTGAAGGAGACTGGCCTGGTAGAGCCAGAGCTATTTGAAGAAGTCACTATCTACTTCAGTGACATTGTTGGCTTCACCACACTCTGCAAATACAGCACCCCTATGGAGGTGGTAGATATGCTGAATGATATCTACAAGAACTTTGACCACATTCTTGACCATCATGATGTTTACAAGGTGATTAGCTCCGCACTTTTGCTCAGTTAACAACCAGGGACACACAAATCAAACTGGATGATGTGGTGGATTTGGGAATCTGCCTCCTAAGCAAAGACAAAAGAGAGAAGAACGGGTCAAGATTACGTCAGTTCAATATGCTTTCAGTGTGCTTGCTAATACCAAGTTTCCTATACTAGGTGGTCACAGATTCATTAACTGGAATTCTGGCTACAGTTATAAACAATCATATATCAAAAAGGTGTCAGCTACCTTAAACTAATTAATCCTGCTGTCCAGGGAAGAAATGTTTAATCATGAACAAGAGGATCTGATAAAACCTTCCTTCTTTTAACTAAATATGTATTTTGCTAATTTTTTTTCTACAGGTGGAGACCATTGGTGATGCCTACATGGTGGTGAGTGGTTTACCAAAGAGGAATGGCAACCGGCATGCAGTAGACATCTCCATGATGGCCCTGGACATCCTCAGCTTTATGGGGTCTTTTGAACTGAGACATCTGCCGGGTCTGCCTGTTTGGATTCGCATTGGAATTCATTCCGGTACACATTAGTCCTAGATCAACAATGACAGTGTTGTTGCCTTGTTTTTGAACAGAATAGACATTCATAGAAGATCTGGTAGTACATCATATGCAACTGTTCTCCTCATGAAGAATTAGGTTGAAAACAGTATACCTGGAGGAAGAGCAACAGAAGTAAATAGGCCACTGATTTGCTCCCCCGTAGTGAAATAGCCCATACTCATTCATTCATAGCTTAAGTCAGTGGCTAGGAAGAGCAACTGCTATCGTTCCTGGTATGATTAAGCCAGTCATATCAAATAAGCCTTCACAGATTGCTCTTCCTGACCAAAGTGGAGATCAGCCATGGCCAGATATGCTTGCCTAGCCACAAAATGCGGGCCTGTATTTTATGCTTTCAGAGGGAAAAGCTCTGACAAGCCTATGTGGGAATTCATGTTTTAATTAATCCATAAAAACAATTTTTCTCAAAGGGGAACTGCAGATAGCTCAAGCAGACAGTTCCCAAGTACTTTGGGAAATTTTATCTTTTTACTTTTGTTTGTTTCAACAACCACCTGAACACCAGCTGGCACTGGAAGAACGTATCAGTGAAAGTGACTGAGCCACTGGGAAACCCTTTGAGGCACTACTATGCAACCCTCCATAATGAAGCTTATTTTCTTTTCCTCTTGCTTCCAAAACTGACAGTTAGTAACTGTCTTTTTTCCTGCACCAAAATTGTGTTTAAATACAGTTAACACTGTGTAGCCATGTCCTTTTTATGCTCTTATTGGATTATGCAAGATGAACAGAGTTAGGCTTGGTTTGGAGTGGAAGGGGAGACCACCAGATACTTAGGGAAGTGAGGTACAGAGTATTGTCATCGGTGAGGAACGCAGAGCTCCAGCAGGTACTGCGCTGCTCTGCAACAGTGAGACACCTTCCAAACAAATAGTGTCTTGATCCTCCTTTTTTTCATTCTCTGCATCCCATTTCTAGGTCCATGTGCGGCTGGTGTGGTTGGAATAAAAATGCCTCGTTACTGTTTGTTTGGAGATACAGTGAACACAGCTTCGCGGATGGAATCCACAGGCTTGCGTAAGGATTTATTTTTAGCTGTCAGTGTAACAGGACCAAAGGCTATTGGTTAGTTTGTGACTGAGTGTCTGTTTTCAGCTGAGAACAACTTATTATCAGCTTGCAGAAGTTTTAAAGATTAAGAAACCCTATTTGTTTTGATTACCAATTGTTTCACTGTCCTGCTGGGCAACAAAGAATTGCTCCTTGTCATACTTCAGTGCTGGTAACGGGGAGTACATAGGTTGGTTCACTGGCTGAGCTCCTCCGGAAGATATGATACTTATGTGTCTGGGGTTTGATTTTACTCTGTGAATGGTAGATTTTAGTTCAACCTCCAATTGTATTACAGCTCTGTTGTGTAAACACGCTGACTGTGTATTTTAAGTTGAAGCAATTATGTCTTCAACTTCACCATTAGGGAACTGTGCCAACAGGCAGTTTGTCTTCCTTCTGCCCAGTGTCTTCACATGACTATTCTCTGTATAAGACACTCCCAATTATTCTTTTCCCTTTTGGCATCTAAATATTACAGATACCATGGTCACCTGTATTTCAGATCAACGGCTGTACCAGCTATTCCTCCCTAGATACAATGCTATGTAGTGGAGTCAGATTTTTTTGTACAGCTTTGTAATTGATTCTTATTTAATTTGACTATCAGAATTTATGTTGATAATAATTGGAAGAGCTTCTGCTATAGCACCAGTTTTCACATATACTTAATATGATTATGTGGTGCATTTCCAGACTGAGCTTTCATTGTGTCTTTATTTTTTTAGCTTTAAGGATTCATGTAAGTGGTTCCACTATTAACATCCTGAAAAGAACAGACTGCCGATTCCAGTATGAAGTGAGAGGAGAAACATACTTGAAGGTAGCCTTTACCCTGCAACTCAATTTACAGCTGGGGAACAAGGGTTACAGATCAATTGGTACCACAGTCTCCAGTGGTTGAAGATACTTCTATAAAGACAATGCAGGCAATGAAGAGCTCCCTCAGTCATAAATTAAAGCAACATAAAGATGTGGAGAACAAATGAAACACACCACTTAGAAAATTGTGGAGTGAATTAATCTGATGGAAGGGAAGCTGAATCTATTGTTAATTTGCTCATGCTCCAATATCTGACTGTCTATCTACCAATGCATTTATTTCAGTCTATTACACTTGGCAGATGTCTGTACTTGGGAGCTGATGGCAGGCAGCACAGCTCACCTCTCCCATGGCATGTGTTTCAGGTCATGAAACAAGAGAGTGGGTGTGCAGCTGCATCTCCCCCATTATTCTTCTTCTCACATAGGACTTTAATCCTTTGCTGTGAGCATCAGTTACTGAAAACAAGCAAAGGCAAACACGGCAATGTGCCATGCAGTATTATTTAAGTAAATTAACTACAGGAAATCACATTCTAATCCCTAAATTGTGCTTTCTCTTCTTTGTCATGCATATTTAGGGCAGAGGAACAGAGATTACCTACTGGTTGACGGGTACCGAGGACAAGAAATACAATCTCCCAACACCTCCTTCTGTGTAAGATGATCTTTATACATGAAAAGGGAAGAGAAATTCCCAGTCTTTGCACTTTAGCCTTCACTGTTCCTCCCTGGCACTTGTGGTTTTTTTATACCACTCATCTTGCCTTCTGTACTTAGAGGCTTAACAGTGTATGTGCATATAAATGTGTAAATATTCATGACATGGGACTATGCGTGTGCTGAAGGTTATTTGCATATATAAGCACTTAACAGGTTCATTTCCTTGGAAGGGAAATAAGACTTAGAGGGCAAGTTGCTGATGTGGTAAGTGGAAGAGATGGACAGAAAAATGAAAAACATTAATATTCCCAAAACCTTAGTCCTAATGGCACCTGTGTGTGACAGTATAGTGAGAGGATAACTGCAACTGAATGTGCAGCTCTCTGTAATACCATGTTATGCCTGTGAGCTCTTGTGGGGGAATCTGTAGGAGGAATGAAACTTGAGGATTTTGAGCAGTATTCTGCTAGAAGAGGTGGACAAAGTAACTGTAGTATTGCACAAGCATAAAGTATTTAAAAATTGAACAAAAGCTTACTTTCTAATACATAAGGGATAAGTTATCAAGAAAAAAAATGAGGTTGATGTCCTGGAACTGAGCTATCATTTTGCATTAGTATTGAATAAAACATAGTAATAGTGGAAGTGTTGTTTTTGAGACACTATGCAGAATTCAAGCCAGGATAACTGGTTGCATCTATTTAATGTGTATTTTGCATACGACTACTGCATTATTGCCTGCAAACTCACTAAACGTGGAAGTTCCTCACTTTCTGCTTTAAACTCCTGTGTACAGTTGCTATTTACTAAGTGGGAATTTGGTGCCATCTGCTTTGAAATGACTGTGTGTCAGTACAACTTGGAGCAATTATATAAAGTACAAGTGTTTGTGTCGGGGTTCAGCAGGAAACGACTCTTTTGTAAACTCAGAACTCCTTTTTTGAATTAATATGATCAGTTGAGACTATCAGAATTATCAAATTGGCAATTATTCTGGAATTCAACTATTGAAAGTACCTCTTTAGCTGGATTACAGTGGTCAGTGATGGTTTTGATTTTGCTTCCCCATATAGGCTGTGACTGATAAAATTGCCCCTTAAAATTTTCATATGTGGGGTACTCCAGTAAAAGGCAGGCACACTGCAGAAATTTATGAAAAGGTGGCAACTCTGTTACTGAAGGCCACCTGAAGTTGAATAGTGGAAATGCTGATACCAGTAGTGGTGTTGACAGCTAGAATCGATTTTGATTTGGAGTTAATACAATTCAGGTCTTCCTTTTCAAGCAAATGATGCTGAAATTTTTTAAGGTCAATAATGACACAGCTACAGACCTCCTCTGCAGAGACAGTGAGCTGTACTATCTGGAAAAATCACATGTAAATTCTGAATTCTATTCCCAAATCCAGAACCTAAATTTGGTTCTGCCCACACTTTCTATCAGTAGTGTGTGAATGTCATGAATATAAACATAGGATAGAAATGTTTAAAACCCACTGGGGATCTGGGGATCACTGAATACATGTAACTCGCTGCATTTTTTTTTTTCCATCCTGTCGCTTTCAGGGAGAATCAGCAGCGGTTACAAGATGACTTAGCAGAGATGGTAACAAATATTCTTCAGAAAAGGGAAAATGAAGGGTTCAAGACACGGGAGATTTCACGGGTAGCTAGCTACCGATCAGGTACCCTGGAATACCTGCAACTGGCCAGCACAGAGAATTCTGCCACATATCTTTAAAACTGGATATCTACTATGACTCAAAAAGCTGCAGCAACTCTCTGCAGTACTGCCTGTGAAGGCTGGAGGCCGGCACTCTCAGCTAAAGGAGAAGGAAAATACCTTTTCAAGCATCCTTTCTACCATCTGACCTGCTATCAGTAAATCAAACCTCTCTTCACTGTAACGCAAAAATTGTCAGATGACTTCAGTAAGGGACACACAGCCTGATCTGAGGGAATAATATGTGCACTTGACTCTGGAAAATACTTTTTTGTTTTGATTAGTTTTTTAAATGTGATAGCCTGTTCAATAATCCGCTTCTGAAAATATTCACAGCAAAGCCTTAATTTGTCATGATTTTTAAACGTTGTACTTAATTTGTAATTTTTATTTGAAGAAAGATTTGCTGTAATATATTTGAAAATAACATTAAACATATCATATGTAAATCCTGGATATGTTGCCATTTTGCTTCTTCTGTTGTTTTCCCCTGTGTCTCACATGTTTTGTTTAATCAAGTTGACTTTGTTCAAGAGACAGCACTTCTGTTATTTACCTTGGGAGATTACTCCAGAAGTTGTATGGTTTCTAAAGCTTATCTGAATCTCTTGGGCCTGCAGAATGAAACTGGAAATTTTACAAAAACAGATACTTTCATATCTTTTATCCACTTCTGCTTCTGTCCAAAAACCAGAAGTGCAACAGAAATGAAGGAAACAAACCTACCTGAATTTCTTAATCCTCAGAAACTTTCAGTTCAACTTTGGATGAAGTTTCAGAACCAGGCAGAACTCAGGTTTTACTGAAATGGCTTGCTCATTAACTGACACCATGATATTTACAAACAGCTTTAAAAAGCAACCAAAGCCCAGGTGATGCATGTAAAAGAAAATCAGCATTCACATGAAGAAATAATGACGAGTGAGTGAAATTTTTGCAAAGGCCTCTTGTGCATTGGTGGCTTTCAAAGCAGAGCTACTTCTTTCGCCATTGTCAAATATGGGTCAGTATTCAAACCATAAAACTTGGTACAAAATCATTCTTTTATGGTTTTGAACAGCATTTTTGTCCAAGTAAACAACCTAAAAATGTTTAAAAAGAGCAAGCCAGTTGCCTGTGTTTTTTCTTTATCAACCTAAACTGGCTTTATAAGAACACATACACACACACAAAGAACAACCTAGGGATAAACAGACAGATCTGAAGTGCAGATACCTGGAAAAATTAAATCAGGAGGTACTGTAGGGCTTATAGTCTTGCCGAATGAATGCAAATTCCTACACCGAGGAACACGATACAGACAGAAATAGCAGATAGCATGTAACCAACAGCCACAGCTTTCAGATTATGTGTAATCAATCTTAAACTTGGACTGGCACTAATACCATATCATCACTTCTTCGGTCTGTGTCCTAATGGAAGTGTTCATTGGGATAAGGACAGAAAAAAATGTCTGGTATTCTAAAACTGGTAAGTATTAAAAAGACTACCAGTACAGCAAAAAAGTATAAAGTCTGCTATTTCCTGCTCTGTGGTGCCAATCAACAAGCTTCGTCTCCATGTCTGCATTCTTGGGTGTGACTGCTGTGCTTCTTGGCACTACTGGACTGTTCCGGTTGCTGTATCTGTGTCCTGCCTTCAGTGGGGATAAAGTTAATTTTCTTCCTAGTAGCTGGTATAGTGCTGTGTTTTGGATTTAGCATGGGAATAATGTTGGTAACGCACTGATGTTTTAGTTGTTGCTAAGCAGTGTTTTCACTAAGTCAAGGACTTTTCAGCTTCCCATACTCTGCCAGCAAGGAGGTGCATAAGAAGCTGGGAGGGAGCACAGCCAGGACAGCTGACCCAAACTGGCCAAAGGGATATTCCATACCATATGAGGTCACGCTCGGGACATAAACTGGGGGGCGTTGGCTGGGGGGCAGCAATTGCTGCTCAGGGACTGGCTGGGCGTCAGTCGGCCGGTGGTGAGCAGCTGCATCACTTGTTTTTCCTGGGTTTTGTTTCTCTCTCTCTCTCTCGTTGTTTTCCTTTTCATTACAATGTTTTAAGTTATTGTTATTATTATTATATCTTAATTATTAAACTGTTCTTATCTCAATGCATGTGTTTTCTTACTTTTGCCCTTCTGATTCTCTCCCCCATCTCACTGTGGGTTGGGGGGTGAGCGAGCGGCTGTGTGGTGTTTAGCTGCCTGCCAGATTAAACCACGATGATCTGACATGCTCAGCAAGCATAGCTGCAACGCAGCGACAAGTGCTGGACTCCTCAAGAGTTCAGCTGACACCTCTGAGATACAAATTATTTTACAGCAAATGTCTGCTGACACTGATGGCGACAATTAATTTAAAGTGCTTAGTTTCCAGTAGCCCTTCTCTTTTCTGCATTCTTCAGATCATAAATTCCATATAATTCTTTGACAATAAATAGTTACCTTAGCAATGAGTCAATGGACCCATCTTCTGTTAGGTTTGTTTTCTACATGGTTCTGTCCCTGCACATATGTTTCACCCATACATCACAATAAAACCAATTTTGACTACCCTTTTTAAAAATTTGCTCGTGATTTCTGGTTTGAATCTGTCTTAGATTCAATGTCTTACCATTGCATCTTGTTATCAAATGTTACCTCAAAGAGCCCTCTATCATCAGAAATCTGTCACTTGAAGGTCCAGTCATTTACCTCTCCTGTTTTTTTTAAGCAGTGAAACGTTATATTAAAAACCTAGTGTGAGATATAATTTGTTCTCCAGGTGGAAAGGATTTCGGCTGCACCATCACCATTCATTCGAACTTAACTCACACCAAAAAAAATTCTATGAATCCCTGGGCTGGGAGCATGTGGAAGTGAATCTTTCCAAATACACATCAAGAGCTTTGTAGTTTTGGTCATATTCAGACTCCTCCCTTGTCTCTATGTAATTTTTGTCACGCATCCGCACTCCCCTCCTTTTTCAGCATTGTGTATTTGTGCTCTCTATCCTAGTGTTCATGTGCCTCCAATTCCTGGTCATGACCATCACTTGTACACAGAGAATCTTGTTTTAAGTACTTTTTTTTTTTTTCCCCTGTGGTAATCCTATACAGGGAATTCTATGGAAAATATAATTTTGTATTTTACTTCACCAACACAGTCAAACTGAGAGCAGCATGTGACAGAGGTCATTTCAATGTCATTTTCAAATGAGATTTCATTTGAAAAAACCTTTGGAAAACGTTCCTCCAAAGCAAACACAGCCTCCGTTCATGATTAGACATTTAAGAGTTATTTTTCACTCGGAAGGCAAAAAAAAAAAACCAAAAACAAAAACCAGCACTGTGTTTTATCCTTATCTTTCAGTGAAAAGTAGCCCAGAACAAAACAGTAATGGGTATGGAAGGATCCCTGCAGCTGGCAATAGTGTTATAGTGCTCTTACCCTGGGCTTGAGGCCAAGTGCTATTTGGCCTGAACTGGCTGGCATGTGACCTTGTTACATGAGGCTATTACAGGCACCAGTATCAAATTTGAACTATCTTAAACAATTACTGAAACACGAAGTCCTAATAATGGCTCTTTTAGGACAGTGGTAGAATATCCAACAGTGGGGGAGAAGAAAAGGCAGCATCTCAATATGATCTGAATCATGAGGGCAGGGGAAGACCCCACGGGAAGTTGTCCCTATCTGTAAACCCTAAAGAAAGGAGCAGCCCTCAGCTTTTCTGCTGGGACACGCACAGTGGTTGTTCCTACCAACAGGGTCAAAAGCTGCTCTCCCTCTGATGTAAAACGCATAGTTTGGTAGGACACCACCTAACTCCTGTTGCTTTATGGGGGCCTTTCCTCATAAACCTTTGCCTCCTTTCGGTTAATCACTCCTGGCAGCCCAGTGGCCCAGCGGGCGCCGGCCTGGGGCTCCCTCCTCACTGCCTCGGGCCGTACGAGGCCGGCCCGGCCCGCGTTGTGGCGAGGCCCAACCTCAGCCTGGAGCAAACCCCACGTCCTGGCCAGGCCTCGGGGGCTCCAAACAGGCGCCGGGGTGAAAAAGACGCCAGGACCATTGGCGCCCAGCTTGACTTCACGCCTTCCCCAGCGCCTTCCGCCATCCCGCCGGGCTGCGAGGCGGCTGGGCACGGAGGGCAGCGTGCCGGCCGGGCAGCCACCACCCCCGGGCCCGAGAGCCGCCTCGGGGACTCCGCCGCGACGCTCTGGGCGGGAAGCGCGGTGTGAAAAGCGGCCGCCGCCGGCGGCCTGCCCCGGGGCACATCCCGGGCGGGGGGCGGGGGACAGCCCTCACCCCGGCGGGGCCAGCCCAAGCACGGGGCGCCGGGGCCGGGGCGGGCGCCGGAGGAGGCGGGAGCAGCGGTGAGACCTGCCCTGAGCGAGGGAACTTCTTAAAGTCCCGCCGCCTCCCGGTGCCCAGAGGAGGCGCGGGGGAGCAGCGGCATGGCCCGGCTCGGCGGTGGCGTGTGCTGCTGCTGGGGGCTCGTCCTCCTGTGGGCGGCGGCGGGGGGCCGAGCAGGTGAGGCGAGCGGGGCGGCGGGAGGCCGGCCCTCAGGGGGCGGCGGGGGGGGGGGGCTTCACCCCGGAGCCCCCCCCTCACCCGGGGAGGTGGAGGGGGGGAGAGACGGACCGCAGGGCTGCCCCCAGCCCCGGGGGCGCCCCCAGCCCCGGGGAGCGCTTGTCCCGCCGGCGGAGCCCGGCCCGGGACTCTGCCGCGGCTCCGAGGAGGCAGCGCGGCTCTCCCGGGCCCGCCCCGTGGGACCCGCCGGGCTCCGCGCCTCGCCTTGGGCAGCTGCTCCTCGCCGCGCCTCCTCCCCGCCTGGCTCCGGCGGTGAAGGCCCCCCGGGCCGCCTCGGAGCGGGTGCGAGGCGGCCCGGGGCCGTTAAGCCCCTCCAGCCCCGGGGGGACCCTGCGGGCGCGGCAGGGGCCCGGCTGCCTCACGGGCGGGCTCCGAGAGCGCCTCATGGCCCGCCGCCCGCGGCGGGCTCGGCCCCGCTGCCTCGTGGGTGTCAAGTGCTGCCACTTCATTCCTCCGTGCTTTCCAAGCATCTTTCCCGATCCCGGCATGGGCGAAGGGAGCCAGACTAAGAATTTAACAGATGGGGAGCTGCCTCGAGCGCCCAGTGGTGCTGGGTTTTAATGTAGTATGCGGGCATGGGGGTCATTTGGGATGGGCACTGCGTTTTGGGGCCGCGGCCTACAGCGTGCGGCGTCTTGCGTCTTTAGCAGAGGTTTTAGCGCTAGCTGGTGCGTGTAGGTCATCATCTGCGTTTCAGAATTCGTACCTATGCGTGATCTGATGTTTTCCGAGTAGATAAACCTGTGCTGCCATTAGAGTAAGTAATTTACCAATATCTGATTAAATTAAAAATTGTTTTCTGTGGTGCAAACACCACTTCATGCTAATTTTGTGCTCATGGCTGTTTTTCATCATGTATTTGCATAAAGTACTTTTTCAGTCAAAGTTGTAAGGCTCCAGTTAGGGTAATGCAATAACTGAAACTTTTGTAACACTTTTGATCTGACTCTGTTGACTGCCATAGCTTTTCTGTCTCCTGATGTTAGAGCTTTATTCTTGTTGCAACTTCAGAGTCAGATTTGGATGCAAGCAGATTTTGGCGAATGCCATGATGGCACATTTTGGTGAGCTTCACAGTTTTCCATAGAATCTCGGCTTCCCACTTAAAAATTGAGTTTCTGCTTGGTATGTTTGAGAAACATTGCACCTGTGGACGCACACTGTGGCAGCTAGCAACTATGTGCTAGAAAGACATGCTGGTCAGATATGAACATAGGAATCTTTAAATTTGTTATTTTTTTTTTAAATTTCAAAGTATGAAATGGGTTTACCAGCAACAGGAAGCATAGGGGAAGGAGTCACTGAAGGGGGGAATTTAAGAGATGGTGAGCAAGTGTGGAGTATGTGAAAGTGGAGCTGCCTCTGGAGGATCAGTAAAAGTTAGTGACAGAGAGCAGCCTTTTAGAGCAGAACACCCATTAGAGAATTTTGGATACCATTTGTACTGATGGTAGTAGTACGGTTGTTGGGGAGCAGATCTCAGCAGGAGAATATTTCCCTCTTTTGCTGCCTTCAATGAATTCTGAGGATCTTAAGGGCTGGATTCAGCGCTTATCTTCTAGGCAATTAATAAATTAACCATGAATTTCCACAAAACGGGGAGAAATTAAGGTAACAGTTGTTTTAGAGTCCCAAATGTTACAAGCATCTCATTTTGCTGACAGTCCTACCTCATTTTGCAGACCTACTTTTCAAATCTTACCTGAACTGGCAAAAACTTGTAGTACTATATTATCAGGACTGAAGGAAGGGTGAACTGTGAATCACGCAAAGAGAGTGAAAGGAAGTTTAGGGTATAAAGTCGTTTCAGCTAATACCTGACTGATTCCTCACATCATAATTGAAGTACTGGTAGAAAACTACTAAGTAGCAAATAGAAATGCCTTCAGGCTATTTCATGGAGTTAACTTGGCCTGCAGCACTGTGAATTGTCTAGATTTTTTTTTAAGTTGGTTCATTGTTCTTTAGCATTTTGAACACCTTGAAGATTCTTCATCATACTGTTTGGAAACTGTTTCTAGAGAATGTTCTCTGGTAAAAATGACTTAAAATTTAGGGACTATGAGATTAGTGAAGCTACTTGTGAAATGATTATTTTTGTTTCCTCTGTGGATGACCTATACTGGGGACCTGTAACTGTCTTGGCAAGTTTTCTGCATCAGCTAAGCTTTACTAGTAAGTATCCTTGTGAACACGAAAACCGTACAAGACTTAAACTCGTAATTTATAGCTCACATTTGAATATTGTGTCTCTCTCATGTAGGCACAAATTGGGGGATTAGGCGTCAAATAATGACAGGCCTGTTAGAGGCAAATTGAAAAATTACTTAGACCTGAAATGTATGAGGAAACAGGATGAATTAAGGCCAGTAAAAAAGAAAATGCAAATAGCTTAAAATCAAGCAGAACAAGAAAGCATTTACTCCTTTAATTGAAAATTCTGGGTTTCGTGTTAAGTTGTTGTGTGGCTTAAGCTAATCTCTAAAGAAGTCCTGAAGTACTTAACATTCGTTTTGTAATGGATTCCAATCATAACTGTACTTTGAAATCTCAGTTGTACTTTAACTGTTTAAAAAAAGGTTCTATGCCTCTAAAAGGATGGATCTAAAATTTTTAATGGGAAAACAGGACAACCTCTATCAAATTACAAAATTGAACAGAAACATCAGATGCTCCTTATTCTGGTGGACCTGAAATATTTAAATGCTATACCGTGCTAATATAATATTTACTCCTGAACATCAGCTGTAGGAGAGGGTGTACTGAAAACAGGAGATGTGCAACTTTGTGCTAGGTTTTTTTGTGTTTGAGTTGTGCAAAACTAGTTTTCAGTGAAACAGTAGAATGATAGCTTCCTTATTTAGTGGTAAGTGTATAGGTGGAATCTACGAAGTACATCTGAACACCTCTACAAAAAAAGGCTTCACCTTTGAAAAGCCATAGATAAGCATGTAAAACATAGACAAAAATTAGTAGTTAAGGAAGCCAGTGGTTTTCCTGTTATTAGGAGATGCTCATGGTTGTTAACTTAACTTGGCTTGTTACATGCAACCTAAACAGTGCTTCATTGCTTGTGAATTACCTTGTTTCTCAGACTAAGGAAAAAACTCTGAATATTAATTCCCACCCCCAAACCTTGTAGCTCTTTCATCTGCAAGGAAGAGGGAGTTCTGTTAATTTCTCTAATTGGGAAGTCCAATAGCCTATCTAGATACATGTATGTTTTAAAAACAACTTACTGGGAAAGCGTAAGGAAAAGCAGCCGTTGCATATTGCCAAACAAATTTTACTGGCATTCTTAAGGCATGTCAGGTGTTATTTTTGTAGGTGTAATTTATTTATTAAATATTAGTGGCAGTTATCAAATAGTGTGTTTGTTAGGTGGACTTGGGCCATCTCGCTGTACTGCTCTTCGTTTTTCTTCCTCATCTTCTCTGTCCATTCTGTTGTTTCATTACAAGTTACTGCTACTCTTTTATGTCCTCTTCAGCATCTGATTTCTTCTTATTTTTAGTCTTGCCTCAGTCCTCTCGCTTAGTATTTCCTTCAATTGCTTTCTTTATATTCTCATGAACATATATGTATTTCCACTCTCCTGCTGCCACCAAATAAAAGACACGTTCCACTTTTGACATAACCTTGGCAATGCCTGTATTGAGCCAAAAAGGCAGAGAACAGATTTGGCATTTCAGCCTGAAAACCAAGGGGACTACCACCACCTCTTAGCCACAGCTGAAGTATCTTCATTTTTCTATTATTTAGGGTATAATCCTGGCGAAAAGCAGATCCTTCTCACTTGTTGAAGAAATTCCAGCACTCTGCCAACTATAGTCGCTGTTTCCGGATCTTTATTTTGCAGAAGCATCGATGTATCTTTAAAAACAGGCAATTTGAGGAAAGCTTCCTCCCAGTCCCTACTGCCTGCAGAAAGGAGAAGGAACTCTTGTTTATTTCCAAGCTTGTTTTGTCATTGCACTTTTTGACTTCTGTCTGCCACCATACAGTGCACTGCTTGTAGTGGAACTGCCCATAGCTGATGCTGTGCAGTTCTCCTGGTTGGCTGGTTGCACGGAGGGGAAGGGTGACTCTGCTGACCTACCCTGTCCCCAGGGATTTTGAGTCATTCATTGCAGTAAATAGTGTGTGCTTTGGCTTGTTATTTAGGTTATTCTAAGCAGCGCTGTTATGGAATAGCCACAGATTATCACAGTCTTTTCTGTTCCTCGGAGCCCTGAGAGCACACAGTAGGCTGAAGTACTTGTCAGCATTCTCAGCTACACAGTGGAAAGTCTAACTTTGATGATAAAAGGAAGACTTGTAGATTTATGGAGAACTTGATTCATGTGTTGCATTTGATTCATATGTAAGAAGCTACCAATACAACTGCTGGGATAAGAGATGCCAGGGCCCCTGCCTCACTCTCCAAAAATAAACATAAAAATGACAGTATTATTCAAAGGGAGGGTTCCTGTTGTTGCAGGACACATGGGATTGTTTGGAAATGTGCAGTTGCTTCTTGAATATCTATGTTCCATGTTTTATTTCAGTTCTGGATGGTTTTCTTGGCAAAGGTAGTGCTGATCAGTAATGGGAAATGGTCTTTTCCAGCATCACTGTTAAGCCACAACTGTGATAGCTACCTTGATGCTGTTCCTCTAAAGGCCAAATAAATTTTACTGGCATTCTTAAGGCATGTCAGGTGTTATTTTTGTAGGTGTATTTATTATGTAGGTGTAATTTATCCAGGTTTGTTGGAAATTATCCTGTAATTTAATGTTTCCCCTTCTCTCCCATCCTCTTCTAGTCCTGGTTTTCTTCAGTTTAAATTTGTCATATGGCAAAGCTGGGGCAGGGCAAACTCCAAGGGTAATTTTAAAGTTTGTTCTGACTTTTGAAAATAGCTCTGCATGTTCATGCTCTGGCAGAGCATAAAACAAAGAGACACAGCCTGCCGTGTTAGAATACCTGTGTCGGATCAGTCTGTCTGGCACCGGCATCAGCTGCCTTTTAGAAAAGAAAGCAACAGCGATTTTGCTTTAGGCAGAAGAAAATTTCTTTGACATACCGATGTAGTCTGTGGGCACTAATAACAATACCCAGCTGCCCTCGTTCCTCTTGACTACTTGCCACCTCTCCACAGCCTACTGAAGAGATGAGAAGATGATCATCTTTCCCCCTACTTTTTTCTTGCTCTTTTTACCCATTCCTCAGCTGTCTTTGTGTACTGGGCGTGTGGCCTGTCTCTCCTCTGCCCTGCAGTGGGCTTCTTGGTTGGAATCAGCCTTCCCTTTTACTGCTGGACAGGTTAGTTGTGTTCTGCGCTGACCCCTTGCACCACCTGTCTCAGGACCTCCCTTTCCCTGACCTCTTTGCTTATGTGAGCTTTAGCTTTGTAAGATGGCCTTTGGCTCTCTTCAGTGATGACCCTTATCAGCCTGCTCTTTTTTAATAGATTTTCAGTCTTGAGTGATTCCCATGTTTACCCTTAGGCTGAAGTAGCAATTACCCCATGTATTACTAGAAGACAGTTAAGGAGACAACAGAAGAGTAAGATTATAGCTGCTTGAAGAGTCATCCAAAGTCTGTCATGTCTCAGTCCTTTAAATAGCCTCAGTACCTGGCAGATGAAAAACATGTTTTTAAACACTCTGTTCCAAGTGCTTGAAATGACCTCATCTCTAAATAGATTCATGTAAAAACTTCTATTCATAGAATGGGGTGGGGGGGGTAAAACCCAGTTCCTTCCCTGTTAAAATTCTGTTCTTGCTAACGCTTTTCCTCTTCACATGAGAAGTGTCTCTAGGACATCACGAAGACTGACATAATGCTTAGTGGTACAAAGTCTAGCTGGAGGCCAGTAACTAGTGCTGTATGCCAGTGGTCGATACGGTTCAGCATCTTCCTTAATGATCTGAGTTATGGGGCAGAGTGTACCCTCAGCAAGTTTGCTGATGATGTAAAATGGGGAGGAGTGGCTCATACATCAGAGGGTCATGCTGCTCTTTGGAGAGACCTCAACAGGCTGGAGAAATGGGCCGACAGGAACCTCGTGCAGTTCAGCAAAGGGAAATGCCAAGTCCTGCACGTGGGGAGGAATAATCCCATGTACCAATATATGCTGGGGGCTGACCGTTTCAAAAGCAGCTTTGCGGAAAAGGTCGGGGGGTCCTGGTGGATGTCAAACTGAACGTGAGCTAGCAATGTGTCCTTGCGGCAAAGAAGGATAACTGTCTCCTGAGCTGCATCAGGAGGAGTGTTGCCAGCAGGTTGAGGGAGGTGATCCTTCCCCTGTGCTCAGCATTGGTCAGGACATGCCTGTAGTGGTGGGTCAGTTCTGGGCTCCCCAGTACGAGAGAGATCTGGAGCTACTGGAGAGAGTGTGGCAAAGGGCTACGAAGGTGATTAAGGGACATCTCTCATGTGAGGAATGGCTGAGAGTGCTGGGACTGCTCCACCTGGAGAAGAGAAGGTGCAAGGGGGATCTCATCAATGTATAAAAATACTTTAAGGGAGGGTGTAAAGAAGATGGAGCCAGGTTCTTTTCAGTGGTGCCCAGTGACAGCACCAGAGGCAACAGGCACAAACTGAAACACAGGAGGTTCCCTCTGAACATCAGGAGACTCTTTTTTCACTATGAGGGTGAGCAGTCATTGGTACAGGTTGCCCAGAGAGGCTGTGAAAATCTTCATCCTTGCAGATACTTAAAAGCCATCAGGACATGATCCTGGGCAACCTGCTGTAGGTGACCCTGCTTGAGCGGGGATGTTGGTCAAGATGACCTCTAGAGGTCCCCTTCAACCTCAGCCATTCTGTGATTCTTGGTAAGAAACAATTTTAGCTATTCTTGCTGGAACACTAGGAGAGAACAGCTTTCCAGCTGTTGAATGACAAAGATTATTCAGCAGTCTGGTAAAATGGATGAAAACTGGCTTAAAGCAACTGAGTAACTGCTATGTCAAAAAGTGATTAGTTGGAGAAAGAGTTTGGTTCTTGGAAAACGTTTTTGCTTTTTTTATTCAAATACGACATGGCTCTTCATACAAATAGCTTCTTTATGTTATGCTTTAGAGTACTGAATAAAGTGGGTGTACTTAATTTGAAATCAAACTAGCTGCTTAATCACAAACATTTTACTTATGGCTTTTTGAAGAGCGTTAGGTATTGTGCTGGCATTATATTGTTCCATTATCATAGCGTGCATGCCAAGTATTTTGTGTGAGATCATCCAGAATTAGATCTAGCTGTCTATTTTGCAGCTGTTATGGGCGTGATGCACAAAATGAATTGTTGTAAGGAATAGTAACCAAATTGTAATTTCTTGCTATAAACTGACAGCCCTAGTTGCCACACACTGGAGAAGGGTCAGGGGAATAAAAATGTTACTGGTTTCTCAGTAGTTTTAAGTGTTTACGAACCTATCCCTTAAAACTTTTAAAATAATTCTGGGAACTCTGACTCATGACTTCTTATCTCTTTTCACTTGCAATACTGTAGTAGCGATTTGTTCAGTCGTCAATAGAGATCTGATGTAATCAGGTCCCATCTTAGGGAAGGCTGAATTAAAGTTGTAGGGAATTTTTTTTTTTTTTGGAAGGCAGTTTACCTTGTTCTTCGTTCTTCAGTTCAGCAGGATTAAAACCCACCTAATAAGGAATGTTTCTTTAAACAGCAGTTCAAGCAGAACTCTGAGCAGTCTAGTGTCCTTACTTCCCGTTCATTTCACACTTGGGATCGATTCTATTCTGGATGGATGATAGGGATTGTCTGTCTTATAAAGAATGACATGCCTGTGGTGCTTTTGTCTTTAAGCCTGTGATCCACTGAGTTCTAGTGCTCCTGTTCAGTAATGCCACCTCCAGGATTAGTTGCCCAGAAAGACAGTTTAGAAAACTTTTTTAGCCTTTTGAATCTTCAGGTGGAAAACAAAGTCAACGGTAGCTTATAATACTTTGCAGTTGCTAAGGCATGCTGTCTTCTAAAGTTACTTTCAATAAGGTTTGTATAGATTTTCTTCTGGGCCAGGTAAGGAAATACTTTTCTGAATTTTATCTCAAGACTCAGCTGTGTTGGAGCTCTATACAGAAAGAGTTGTAGATAATTTCCAGAAGAGTAACATGAGAATATTGCACTGTAAGCTTTTGTCTTGGTAAAACTCCAGTTAGTTCTCATGCCACTTTTCAGTATATTAACATTAATGTTGCTCTCCATAGTAGAACTAAACCTGATGGAAAGCTATCAAATTAACTTTTTTAAATTGCAAAAATATTGTCTTGACATTTCAGTATTAGGTAGGAAATACCTACTCATGTTTGTTTCCCCTTTCTTCTCCACCATAGAAATCCAATATGCAACCGTGTACTGGAATAGAGCTGAAAAAACACTTCGGGTCAGGAATATGCTGGACAGGAGTGGAGATGCCTATGGTTTCTATAACAACACTATACAGACAACAGGTTGGGGAGTTCTGGAGATCAGAGCAGGCTACGGCAGTCAGACCTTAAGCAATGAAGATATCATGTATGCAGCTGGCTTCTTGGAAGGCTATCTCACAGCTCCGTAAGTACCTCAGGAAGCAACTCGACTTATGACGCTTCCAGTGGATTTCTGTATACTTGTGAGTTTTTTGTTTGTTTGTTTTTCCCCTTAATTCCCATCCATTTAAACTAACCATACATTTTGCAGTTGTGTGTTGTTCTTTTAATTAGTAGCAGGTATGAAGTATAGCATCTTCATTATGGGATCAAGATGTGCCCTCTCCTTCTCATCCTGCAGGCTCTCCTAACACCTTGGTGAGATAGATGAGTACTGTATCTATATTACTGATTAAGTAATGTAATCACAGAATAGTGCATGTGTAAGGAAGTGCGTAAGCCCTATGTTGTAAATAATTACAAATGGGGTAGCAGAAAGAATAGTTATCTCCCCAGCCTATAGTTAGGTGACTGATCAACAACAGATGAGACAATTGAGAACAGATCAGGCAGGGAGAGATGTTGCTAGCAAGGGCTGCAGGGCTTTCCTAAGGACCTTTTTCACCAAACACTGTCAAGAAACTGCTGGGGAGCAGATACTGAAACTCCACAGCATGGGGACTTTAGTCTCTCTTGGACAAATTAAAAAAAAAATGCTGATACACTGATAGGCTTGAAGACAGACTGGTGTGTGTCTAGAAGGGTCAGTGTACTCCTGAAAGCCCTTTGAAGAGAAGATGGACTGAATCTCTCCTGCAATGCAGATCTATGAAAACTGGAAGAATTTTGTATGTGTAATGAATCCAGAGCAGTTTTTTCTAGAAAAATCAACCAAACAAAAAAAATCCCCCAAAAACCCAAACAACCAACCAAAAAAATAAACAAGTCCAAAACCAAAGCCTATTCTTTCCTTGACTAAGTTGGAAGACAGAATGGCACTATGGCATACTAACTGATGGGATATAACTGGTGATATAGCTAAGAACATGACACATGACTTGTTGTTGAACAAGCTCCATCTTTTCCTCTATCAGCTTAGTCACAGGAAAAGAAAAATTCCCAAATTCTGATGCATGGCTGGGGAATATTTGGGAGATGCTTGTGATGGATGCAGTGACATGAATTTGTCTTCAGCAGCTTTGCTTCCAGAACACTAAAATAAATACCCATAGGCTGCATTGAACAGGCCAGCAGGGGAAGGTTGTCTGTCAAACAATTGTCAGATATGGCTGCTGGACAAGATAATATTAATTTAATTAGTAAGACATTTTTAAGATCAGTTAAGATTTATGGATAGTTCTCTGATCATATGATAAGTTAATGTGACTCTCTAGTAGACTTTGCTGGAGAGGCAGCTAGGTCTCCGGAGAGTATAAAGTAAGTTCAGTAAGGTAATATTTGTCAATAACAAAACACTTCTGAGGGAAAGAGTGAAGGAACCCTAGAGTTCTGAGTACACAACCTGTACTTCAGGTAGGAAAAGAAATGAAGTACATGAGAGATCTGGATGTATGTTGTTGGATTATTTGGCATGAGAGGTTACTGTTACGCTCTATTCAGTCAGTTTATGCAAACTATGTATGGATCTGGGGGATGCTAGCATTACATTTAGAATATTGTTAAAATTGGGTATTGCTCAACAGATTTTTTTTCAATAAGGCTGGACTTAGGTGCACACATCTCTAAGTGGTTAAGCTTAAGTTTTGTCATACTACATAGAGAGCCCAATCCATGCTAAGCCCAATTAGATGGCAAGTAATGTTCTAGTAGCAACAACCTACACCCTGTTACCCTTCTGCCTCCACAGTAGATTTATAAGTCTTCCTGGCTGTCTTTTAAATAAACTTAAGTATATGCCCATTCCTTTAAACATGGTTCGAATGTGAAACAGTGTCTGCAGGGACTTCATCTGATGTCTTAGTCTATGCTTAGCTTTAGGGGAGGGAGTTTCTGCCCTTTGTTTTTTCCACAGGTGTTTAGTGAAGATTCACAGAAGTGAAGGTACTCACAAGTTACTCTGCTCAAAGCTTTTGCCTTCTCTAGGTCAGGTGCTTACTGAGGCTGGTTCCTAGCCCTAGCTATTGTTACTGTAGGGCTACCTGCTCCAGCACTTAGGGGCCCTTTGCAGAGAAGTGGATACAGCAGAAATAGTAATGAACAGCGATCTTAAAGTCTGTGGAAGTGAAGTTGAGGGTTTGTATCAATGTAGAAAAGTAGAGTTTGAGACTTTGGCTTTTAAGCAAAGTGGGAAACTCAGCTTTTTAAAGGAGTTAAGTGCAAGAGTGGTATAAGATGCAAAACCAGAAGTAGCCAAAGCCTTTCGTTTCTGAGGAAACTTTGAGGAAATCCGCTGAGAAATCCCCTGACAGTGCAAAACCTGAAAATGCTTACCATCATTAAAATGACTATCAAATACTATGCATACCATCTGAATCTGGGTTTTGGCCATGTCTTTGCCCCATTGTACATTTGTACCTCCAGTGGAAGCATATGTCTCACTGGGGGTTATGAGTATAAGCTTTTTCTGTCAGGTCTTGTAAAGCTATTTCGGATTAAGAGGGCTTCTCTTTGAAGCTAAGAACACCTATTGAAAATGCTCCAGCTAAGGAGTGGAGATGAATTAGTGATGTACTCCCCTGATCCTTGAGAATATGGAGAACCTGTTGCTTCAGGCTTTGGCTGTATGACCTTGGTGGTTTTTTTTATTCAGCAAACTGCAACTAATGAATCCTCTTACACAATGTGTTTGCAATTTCCTGAACCACAGGACTAGTGAGAACTCCATAAGTTGGCAGATGTTAAGATTGTTCTCAGAGCTCTGTTTCTCCTTCTTTATCTTGCCTAGAGATTCACAGAATCCTAATTAACATGCAGGCAGATGTTCTTTCTTTGGGACAGTTAAACAAGTCTTCTGAAGTAAAACCGGGAAACAGTTTCCCAACCTGTAACTGTTCCCATCAGACCACCTGGCCCATTCAGCCTGTCTTCAGGGATGCTCTCTAGCACCGTTGTGACTTCTTTTATGAGAAGGTGTCTCTAAACACACTCATTCTGCTTTTGCAGACATCAGTGCCCACAGTAGCTGCACACAGCTCAACCCTTCCTTTATAAAACTTGGTAACAACAAGGAAGAGTGTAACAATGTGTTTGGCTGTGGTGAAGGCTTTATTTGCATCAACAGCCTCTCAGTTACTGGAGTGAAGATACTTGCCTGTACAAGCACCACCTTGGGTGGCTCAGGCACAGCCCACCAGCATGAATACATTGTGTGTGCCTGGTAACTGAAGTGCCCTCTAGCACATGGCTACCTGTAGCCTGAACAATTCCAAGGTCTCCAGCTGTTTTACACCTGTTCGCGGCAATGACTCCATGAAGCAGAAATGACCCAAGGTGGCTCTTTGCAGAAACCTTTAAATCCTACAAGGAAGAGCTCTGATGTGCATTATTGGGAAGGATACATTGCAAGTCTGATCCCAAATTAAAGTACAGGTTCCTGCAGAAGCTGTCTGGTGAGCAGGAGTTCCAGCTTGACAGTGTCTGCAATTTGGAGATCTCCAGGAATTCTTGGCTAGGTCAGTTCTTGCATTACACTTAGGGCATGAAGGACATTTTCTAGACACAGCTAGGCCTCATGATGTAAGCAAACGAGTGATAAAATATCTCTCCTGAAAGTGTACGCTTTGTCCTTAGTAGGAACCTAAGCAGAATGTAAGACAAACAGATTTAAAAAAAAGAAAAAAAAAAAACCAAACCAAAAAAACCCCAAAACAAAAAAACCATGCTGGGACTGTTTTATCTCAGATTACTGGGGAAGAATTAATCTCAGGTCTAGCTATATAGGTCTGTGGTAGAAATAGCAATAACTAAGTTAGTCAGACCTGTTTACTGGTGAGGGTAGAAACACAGGCCTTTTCTAGAGCATGATTCATCTTTCCAGTGTCGGCACCTGATTCAGATAGTAGCTGTCTATGTTGAAAACACATAGTTAGGGGCAGAATAAACCTAATTCTAGTCTGTAGTGTCTGGAGATCAGACATTTGTTTTTATCACCAGTTTCTCACCTCTCTGAGAGCCTCATCCAGCCAAAGATTTTTGCTCTGGTTTTCTTGGGTATGAATTCTCTTCTCCCATTACAAACAGAAGTGTTAATGAACCTCACTTTACTTGGGGAATGGCAGAGCACATCCAAATCCATGATATTAAGCACATAATTTTCATCAGTTCCAACTGGGGCATGCCAGGTGCCTAAGAGCAGTATTTAAATTTGAAGCAATGTTAATTGTACTCTTTTTTTCTGATATAACCTCAGCTGACCTGAGTCCTGTCATCTTCCTCTCTAATTTGAAGAAGCAGGGCTCTGCTTTGCTGTTTTTAGACTTTGAAATATTCTCCCAGCTTTGTAATTGCCTTGCATTTGGCCTTAAATACAATTCCAAAGCCTTACCTTACTATAATGATCCAGTTTACTTCAGAGGATAATACCCTTACAAAACAGGCAAGTCACGCACATAGAAGCTTTGTTAAAAAAAACAAAAACAAAACCAAAAAAAACCAAAACAAAAAAAAACCAAACCCCAAAACAAACAAAAAAAACAACAGGGCAACTAGGGGGAAAATTCTCAATAAGCTCGGGCATTTAAAAAAGAAAAATCAGTTCCAGGAATTGTATGTCCTCTGTTAGCATATACAAGAAGGAAGGCCATTAAAGAAGGTGTTTCCAGTCCCTTGACTGTGAACTAACCCAGTCTCTACATCAGTCATCACAGCTTAGAGATACAACTAGTGTAAAATCTGCCTTGTAGAATCATAGAATCGTAGAATCATTAAGGTTGGAAAAGCCCTCTAAGATCATCAAGTCCAACTGTCAACGCAACACCACCATGCCTCCTAAATCATGTCCTGAAGTGCCACGTCTACGTGTTTTTTTGAACAACTCCAGGGATGGCGACTCCACCTCACTGGGCAGCCTGTTCCAATGCCTGGCTGCTCTTTCAGTAAAGAAATTTTTCCTAATAACCATTCTAAACCTCCCCTGATGCAACTTGAGTCCACTTCGTCTTGTCCTATCACTAGTTACCTGGGAGAAGAGAGTGACACCCACCTCACTACAACCTCCTTTCAGGTAGTTGTAGAGAGCAATAAGGTCTCTCCTCAGCCTCCTCTTCTCCAGACTAAACAATCCCAGTTCCTTCAGCAGGTCCTCATAAGACTTGTTCTCCAGCCCCTTCACCAGCTTTGTTGCCCTTCTCTGGACACGCTCCAGCACCTCAATGTCCTTCTTGTAGTGAGGGGCCCAAAACTGAACACAGTATTTGAGGTGCAGCCTCGCCAGTGCTGAGTATTGCTTCCCTAGTCCTGCTGGCCACACTATTCCTGACACAAACCAGGATGCTGTTGGCCTTATTGGCCACCCAGGCACACTGCCAGCTCACCTTCAGCCAGCTGTCAACCAACACCCCAAGGTCCTTTTCTGCCAGGCAGCTTTCCAGCCACTCTTTCCCAAGCCTGTAGCGTTGCATGGGGTTGTTGTGACACAAGTGCAGGACCCGGCACTTGGCCTTGTTAAACCTCATACAGTTGACCTCAGCCCATCGATCCAGCCTGTCCGGATCCCTCTTTAGAGCCTTCCTACCCTTGAGCAGATTGACACTCCTGCCCAACTTGGTGTCAACTGCAAACTTACTGAGGGCGCACTTGGACCCCTCGTCCAGGTCACTGATAAAGATATTAAACAAGACTGTCCTTAGCACTGAGCCCTGGGAACACTGCTTGTGTTGCATAACCTATGAATGCAAAATGAAGAGAGTAGCGCTGATGGTTGAACCTGAAAGCTTGATCATGTGTCTTACCCTAGGCAGTGATTACAGTAGTATCCTGGCTGGTTTTATCCCCTCGTCTGGTTCTCATCTCTGAAAGACCATCTGCCAGATGGACTGTCTTGTGCTATTTCTCCTCTTCTCTAGTGCCATGACAGCTCTGACTTGTAGTATGGAGCATGTTACTCTATAATTTCCTTCCTAAAATTACTTTGGATTTTTATTTGCCAAATTCTCTGTGGCTGTAGGTATGGAGAATATTGATCTCTCTTCAAATTTCTTGTCCTTTTCAAGAAGTAGGCTATGATTATGGCATGTAGTCTTGTGTTAAATAGGAGATGGGAAACTCTAGGACTAAAATTGATACTACATCTGCAGTTTCATGAAAGTTGTAATGGTGTGAAGCTGCTGAGTGTTCCCCTCTCTTGCCCTAGCACCTCCCTCCACAGATCTAACCCCCCAACTTGTGTCTGCTCTGGCACTGATCAGGCCCTTTCATGCATCAGTTCATTTACTAACACAGTAGGGAGCTGCCTTCTTGCACCACCCCTGTTATATCTGTCTACATAACAACCTAATTCAAAATACAAACTGCCAGAAAAATATGTTTGCTTTTTTTGCTGGGTTAGTGTTTTGCCTGAATGTATGCTGACAATTAGATTTGGTAGTCAGAATGGTACTAGAGCTGAGATAAAGCAGCAGGGTCATGCAGTCAAGTACTTCAACAACTGGGAATGGGGCAGGGGACAGAAAGAGGGGAGAAGGTCAATGGATGATTCTCTAATTATTAGCAAACTATTCAATTTGCTCTGGCTGTATTCTCAAATTATGCCCCGAGGGAAACTGGGAACAGCTCGCATCTGTATCCTTCTTAGGGGAAGTTGCCCTCCTGAGTTTTAATACAGGGAATTCTGTCATGCTGGCATGTACTTTCCTTGAGGCTGGTACCTGTTTCTTAGCTCTGTTTTCTTTCTGTCAGCACTTGGTAGGAGCTAATTTTACTGATGACTGATGTAGTTCTACCAACTCCAGACCTCAACAAAATAATTTTCTGTTGATTTCTGCCTGGAACTAAATATTCTTCTACCCTCCTCCTTTTTTTTTCTTTTTTTTTTTTTTTTAATTCGGTGGCTGAAAAAAATGTTGGTTAAGTTTGACCCAAATTATGAAATGTTGATAGGATAAAAAAATAACAGAATGAGAAAATGCAAAAGTTCTGGTTTGGCTTGAATCAGACCATTACATTTGACATAAAATGGAAGGGTGATTTTAATTTTTGGGCTCCTGAGCAGTTTTTGGCAGTTTATTACATCTTGAAATATAAAGTGCTTCACTTCAACAAAACAAACAAAACCCAGCCAATCAACCAACCAAAAAAAACCCTACAACTTTTGTTTCTATTAGTTAATGGGATGAAATAGCTAACTGAATTTTACAAAAAAAAAATCACAGTAATTTTGGTCTCCATAAAGCTGAATCTGTTTAGGGCTGGCATGAGTGGGAGTTTCGGTGGGAACACGTAGGATCAACTTATACATGCTTTAAAATAGAGAGTTTTAGCTTAATTGGTAAGGAAGGAACATGGTTAATGGTAAGGAAAACCTGCTAGATTTCAGGCTGAAATTCTCTCTTTCACAACTGAATCAGCAAATTATATTCTCCTCACCTCTAGGTTTTCTTGGTTCCAATAGAATAGCTCTCCAGTAAACTACTTTTGTTGTGATTTAAATTAATGTGCTAAGGCTTCTAAGATGCTTCTGGCCTACAAATATTCCCTGAACCTGAAGCTTTGCCATGAAGTAGTTCAATCTCATCCTTGCTTCTCTTTCCATTGTACAGCAGTTTGAGCAGGTATTAGCAAGGTCATTTATTTTAAGTTAAATTTCAACAATCCTTTTGTGTAACCTTTGCTGTTTGTCCTGCATTAAAGATGTGACATAATTTCTGTGTTTAGGAAAAGCTTACTTCAAGGGCTGTGATGTTTGTCTATCAATGCTTGTTGACCAGTGGGTTGCTAAGGAAAAGGAAGGGAAGATGCAAAAGAATAACTTCTTCTACTCTTGTTCTTTCAGGCACATGTATGACCATGCTGCAAATATGTATCCGCAGTTAATTAAGAATCCCACCATTCGAAGTGGAGTTCAGAATTTTATGGCGTATGTATTTAGTTATTAGAAAAAAATTATTCAACACTTGGGGTTGGAGGGTGACTGGATTTTCAAGTGTTTTTTATTCTCTTCCTTATGGGCTAAAGAAAATATATGCTTCCTTTCCTTCTGATCGAATGCCATTAGTATGAAAAAAAAATTCTAAGCATACATGAAGCAGGGCATATGCCCTTCCCTAATTCTGATTATTTCAAAGAAATGTTTAAAACCGTTGCTATAAAGGAGTGTGGATAATGCCAATGAATTCTGAATGTCATTCTAGTTGAAATCCTTTTCTAAAAAGCTGGTATTTTGAATGTTACACTGAACAGTGTGGTCTCTTGGCACCTTAATCTTTTTAGCACTGTGTATCCTTTTCTTCCTCTGTTAGGTTAGCATTTTGTTTGTTCTACCACTGACGTAAATTCTGTTCTAATCACAAAAGTCCTGATTCCCTTTTCTCTTTGGCTGTATAAGTCAAAAGTAATTCTGCTGAAATAATGCAGCTACACTGGTGGGAAACTGCAAGTGGGAGAAGAACCAGGCCAGGTACTGGGAAACTCAACTGTGATTACTGCTTATTTAAATCTCCTTAGACTTACGTTTCCTTCCATTACAAATAGTTCTATGAAACTTCGGTAATTTCTGGGGACTATTTTTCCACCTTTCCCCTTGTCTTGTGCTTTCCCCAAGAGGTTATGTATCTGACTAATTCTGTTATTGGTGCACATATATAAAGTTGATTGGTTTTAGCTTATCCAAAAAGAAGAAAAAAAAATCTTAGTGCTTCCTTACTCTCATTCTTCAGCATTGCTGTCCTCTTTGTGAGGAAAATGGGCTAGCTACCATATCAATGTGTATGGCTTTTTTTCCAGAATGACTCAGCATAGCAGCTGAATCCCCCAGGATGCATTGTTGGAGGATGGGGAAAATACTAGGTGGCCTTGTATCATTTTCCTGTTGCCTATATCCTGGACTCCTGCATCTCTGCGTTACTTAATAGCAGTCTTGCAATATGGGCTGCTGTGTTGTCCTGAAAGTCTTTAACCGTGAATGCTGTGGCCGTATCCCTGTTCCCTCTGACATAAGTCTTGCACCTTGTTACTTCTAGAAAGCTAAGTCTGGCTGGTTCTGTTACCTTTTTTTTTTTTTTGCTGCCATACATAATGCTGGATGGATAGATACAGGAGGATGGAAGAGGCTGCAATCTGGTCCTGACTTACTTTAACAACTGTGGTTCTTCTGTGGCCCTTTATGCACAGCAAAGGAGGGAACTCTGGGAGATCCTTATAATGTTGGCTGCTCTTGCCCTCGGGTCTGTTCAGCTTGTGTTGTCTCATGCTGTAAACCTGGGTTATTTGGCTAGTAACCCCTTGATTGGATTTGGCACATGGGATGGTTGTGTTTGGCCTCCCATATTTTCCTCAGAGGAAGATAGCGATAGTTCTTAGGCAGTGTTTGAGCACAAACAGCAGCATGCCTTCATTGCACTTTTACATAGAGGAGAGAAATAGGCTCTTCAAAGGTCAGTCTATTTTATCCTTAAATAGGCATTTAAAAGAGAATGGTTCATCTGATCTATCAAATGCTTGCTTCCCTTTCCCTAGGAACCCATAAGGGGTTGCTAGATCTGATGTAGCAGAGTCCCACACAGAGTCCAACTCTTATTTTGAGACTAAAGTATGACAGAGGCACGCTCTTTTAGGGTATGTTGCATGGATCTGAACATTTATACCCAGAGGATGTAACACTTATGTCTGCAGGATTTCCAAAGCATGATTTTGCCTCAAAACACTAAGAAGGTTGGATCATCTGTGTCATAATACATTTGTCCCTTCCCTGCATTATCAATTATAGTCTAAAATAAAAACAAGAAAACCCCAACCTGTTTGTTCCTCTGCAGGAAACAAGATCAATGGACAAGACAACAAATCAGAAATAATAAGGATGACCCCTTTTGGAGGCATGCTGGCTATATTATTGCACAGTTGGATGGTCTGTACATGGGAGCCCTTGAGTGGGCTAAACTACACAAACAAACAGTAAGATTACTGCATCTCTTTTTCAGTAGCTGGGGATGGGATGTCAGAGGACAAAGATGGGAGAAGGAAATCTGATATTTTTTTAAAAAAGGATAATTAGTGGCAAGTACTCATACTGCGTGCCATTCTACAAGAACTTCAGTGGCTGTTCAATGTAGGTAATGTGACTGAGCACTTGGGTTATGTCACCACAGATCCTTTGCACTGGACTTGGAACCGTGGGCGCTCAGATGCTGATCAGATTGGGGGTGGCTTTTTGTATCCATGTATGAACGCTGGAAGGACAGACACTTCTAAAGTGCTTGCTGTTCTCACTTTACAATTGTTATCGAGCAAATGAACGTCTAGGTATAAAGGGTAGCTGCAACAGCATGAATTGGCACATAGGGAGTGTATTAAAGCTTTCATTCTTATTTCCATGCATCAGATTTCAAATCCTAAAAGCCTCTCTATTTTGGAGTATGTTTTATGTTGCTAAATGTCTTCTCCTTTTCTGTCTTCTAAGTCTCCCATTACAAAGTATATGGTCAGTGCTGTGACAGGCCAAATGGGGTATTTTTTTTTTGTTTGTTTGGTTTGGTTTGGTTTTTTTTTTTTAATTCAATTAGAATTGTGTTCTGGATCATCAGCTTGCGTGCAATAGCAGAGCTCCTTTAACTCCAGTAGAGTTATTACAATGCTGTGCTTAAGTCTAATATCTAATAGGTTTCTCAATGTGAGAGGGACAACTTGAGTAATTGTAGTTGACCCCTTTTGTCTTGGTTTAACCATATCAAGAATTTAGAGAAGTTGGGAGTGCTAAATAATAAACAGTTGGGTTTAAGTAAAATGCACATCTCTTCCTTGCATAGAACTTGCTCTGGGGCTTTCATGAATGGGGAATCAGCTCAAACTAAAAGAAAAGACTGTTCACAGTAATGGAAAGATCCATCCTGGTGGGCCTGAGTTATAGGGAAGATACTAAGAAACCTTGACTTTCTAGGAAAAGAACTCCATTAATTCCTTTTCATAACACCTGTATCTGAAGAGCCCTGCAAAGCTCATAAATTTTTTTGGCTGCTTCAGAATCCTTTAGATTCAGATGGGGTGAGGCGTAAGTGCTAGTTTGTACTGGAACTGTTTCTTTATAATAGGCATGTCCTACCTGTCACGTGTATTCCCTGCTACTTACTTATTTAACTGTGTATTTGATACTAAAAAGCACTGACCTCTGAAATGACTGAGTCATTCTTAATCCTCTTTTCAGATATCTCATCAACATGCCTATATAAAAATGGTACATTTAGTGAAAGTTCAAATATGTGGTTCCGTCTGAAATATCTGTGTCCTCTATTTTTGAATTATATGCAGTGAATATATATAGTTCTTTTCCCAAATGTGCCTGGAGCAGATGGTGGGACTTATTTCGACTCCTTCCTATGCCATTCACAATTTTAGCTTTTGGCATTGTCGCCTATGTTGGGATCCACACCTTTTTATTAAAAGCAGAAATTTTCCCCATGTATGTATTTCTCACTTGAAATGGTGCTGCAGGTTCCTCTCTTTGCCAGAGCCAGTAAGTTAACATCAGTCTCTTACCTCTGAGCACAGTTTTGGACAGCTGCTTTTGCACCTACATGTTTGGTTTTCTTTGGCATCAACATGATACCTGACAGCTCTGCAAAAGTACATGCAGTTCATTCTGTTGGATACCATGGTACTTTTCAAATACTTTTGGGAGATTAGGCTACAACAGTGCTATTTGTGTACATATTTACTGCTGTTAGGATCCCCTTCAGGAAATGAAGAGTTTGAAGATTGTCGCTCTGAGCTTACATGGACAATAAAAACAGGTGCAGATGCAATGTTACTGACTAGTGTTTTAGCTTTGACACGTCCACTTACCTGAGAATCAACCCAGCTTCTGTAAACTGTTGGCACTTAAAACAAAAACCAAACAACTAACAAAAAAAAAACCTGAGGAGACCAACAGTATCTTCCTTATTCCGTGTGATTAAAGAACACCTGCCCTCCAAAGAGTCTGTTTTCAACTTTGCTTTTGCAGTATGTATTTTGAGAATGTTACAAAGGTTCTTTTATTTAATCCTTTAGATTGTTAGTAAGTAGAATGTTTGGCAAATAAATTCATGTAATAGATGATATTTTTTTTTCTTATTTCTAAGTATTATACTTTGGTTCAATTAATCCAATGTTGTTTTGATCTTTCTTTGGGCAACAAGTGCAGTAACAAGTATTTACTATTTCCATTACTTATTTCTCACCTTAAAAATAATTAAACTGGTTACTGAAAGTCCCCACAACAAATTCTGCATGTTTTTAAAAGCAAATCTCATTCCTATTGCATGTTTTCCTTAGTGCTTCGAGAGTCTCTTCTTACCTCTTTCCTTTGGTAGATACTAGCTTTTTTTCATTAAAAAAAGAATCCTTCCTATATATGTATTGTTTTAGGATTATTATCATCGGGAACACATTTATCTTTTGATCTCTAGTGGTGCAGTAGTTTGCATTCATGGTGGTAATGAACATTAGAAATATTGATAATATCTTGTGTGTGGGTTGTGTGGTGTTCTTATTTTTTTTACTCCCTCCCCCCCCAACCCAAAACCAAAACCCCCCTAACTGAACCAAAACCCAACATGTGACAGGTTGTATTTTGTTGCCTGATATTCTGACTGCTATTGGGAAAAACTATGCATACTTCTAAATACAACTGATTGCTCTCTGCACATAAAGAATAATTACAGAGTAATTTTCCCTCAGTGTCCTAAGCTTAAAAGAAGGCTAAACACTGCAGAAGGAGGGCTGGAAAGTCTTACTTTTTCCTCTAACTCCCAAAAGATCAGAGACATGGGGAAGAAAAAGAGAGGAGGAGATGGATTTCAAAGTTCTTACATTCCCTCCTCCCTACAATGAATGCTTCTACATGCACAAAGTGCTCTCCTGAACACTGAAAAGTTGGTTGGTTAACAAGGATAGGCCAAAAGATGGAGAAAAGGGACTGTGTTTACAAAGTCTGTGGATTTCAACACTGAGCACTGGGCAAAGTTGAACAAAATTTTTCCCTTTCCAGGAGGATGGAAACAAGCTTTATCAATAGCTAATTGGCTTTTAATCTTACACATTTCATGTGTCAGGGTTTCTTATTGGCACTACACATACCTTTGCAAACTTGGAAGTAGTTGGAGTTTTACATTTGGTGGATTAGTTGATGTGCGCTTATTTGAGGAAGACAAGTGAAAAGATCTGACTTTCCATTGTTCTGTACAATGCGTGGTAGTTTGAAGCTATGCTGAATCCGCATAGTGCTTACATGAGTTGGATTATGTGCGCGCAGGCCACTCTGAAATGTTCCGTTTTTCCTTTCTCCCCTAAACTTGAGGTCTACTCCACTTGAATCTTGTAGGACCATTGTGTCTGCCACAAATAACTGAGCCTTACTACAGAAAGAAAATCTGGTGTGAACTCTGAACTGTTTGATAGTAGTACATACGGGGTTTTTTATTCCTATATGTATGAAGCATATGTTTTGTAGTGTAGTGTTCTAAACTATTTTTTTAATTGCATGAAGTCTGGTTTCCTGCAGGGCTATTTTAGGTAGGTGCTTCCACTGAGACCTGCATGAAGGCAATGTGTATTGTAAACTTCTGTATCTTGAATTTGATATTTACAGGTATCATTAAGAATGATGTCAAAACCTGAATACATTTTCATGTTAAAGTGTGACATTATTCTGTCTGGTTTAGCAACATTTTATATCCAGTAAACAAACCCAACCCTTTTGTCAAGACAATTTCTGAAGGAGGGGCACTCAACATTAAGCCTTTTCATCTGCCTAATGCTCTACCAACGCTGTGATTAATCTTGGGCTTGTCTACACAGGGAAATTACTCTTGAATAAGGACGTGTCAGAGTTTTAAGTAGTACAATGATTCTAGGACAGCTCTTTATTTGTACTTCCTTATTTTGTATTGAGAATGCTCATGCTTGGGGAAGTTACTGAAAAACAGTTGTTACAGAATAACGTCTATTTTAGTGTCCCATGTAGACAAGCTTTTAAGGTTGGTTCTTTCCTATCTGCTCCCCTTATTAATTTAATTTCTCCTTACAGCTGACGTGACTCAAACTAAATTTGATTTTTTTTTTTTTTTTTTTTTTTTTTTTTTTTTTTTTTTGCTGTTCGGGACAGTACCCTAAAGGAGGAGCCACACATTTTAGCAAAAGGACTTTTTCTCTTGTTGTGGCTATACCACCTCTCTGCTTGTCTATTTAGCTCATCCATTCACTCTTCTTCAGGATGTAAGCCATGCATGCAAGGAGTTTTCCTGACATTGCTGTGTGAGATGGGAGAAGGTGATTGCAAAAGGTTGTAATATGCCCTATATTATGCACTTCTTATGATGCGCACTTTTTTTTGTCTAATTCTTGCTGGTGGACACCGATTGACTCCTCCTAGAGCAGACTTCTCCATATATCCTGGAAACTGGCTGTAGTAATGCCTGAACTGGGGCTCTCAGACTTGTGGCAGATACCTCAGGCCAATCCTGAAATTCCCAGATTTGGCCTGCACTGCAGATGCCCAAGTCTTCTGTTTGAATGCATTGTTTTACTGAGACTCCAGAGGAGCTTTGTGCACTGTGCTTGTGTGATGTCACTGAGCATCAGACAATCTTAAACACAAAACCAGGTTTATCCAAGCAGAGCAATGAGTTATTGGAAACAAACTGGAACAAAATTTGCTTGCCCCTCAAAAGAGGAATGAAAATAGAACTCTAGTGGGTGCTTAACAACCTAGTTCCTCTTTTTACTTCTCTGATATTTTGGCTGGCTTTGGGAGCTGACAGCCTAATCTCCCCCAGTGGAGCCCTAGGAATTTATATAAACTTTGCTTCTTTGTTTGAGTGGATCTTGCCTCCTGCTCTCTGGCCACCTTTCTGTGCTTATAGTTCTGATAGCTTCCTCGCTTGGCACCTTTGTTCTAGCCTGAATGGACTTCCTAGTACTTACTGAATTGTTGACTTGAAATGACTGTAAGATAGCACAGAAGTGTGAAACTTTTTAAAAATATACAGGCAATTCCAAGTGATGCTGCAGCAGTATCAGTGTAGCTACCTGTAGATGTTGCAATGAAGGTTTTATGGAGGAGAATACGTACTTGCCAAATGGATGGCAAGTACAATTAAAATGTGTCGGGGCTGGACGAGCATTTTCATATGCAATCCTGTTTGCTCCCCTCATGGTGGTGCTGTACAGTAATGCCAGTGTATATTGGACATTGGAAAACAGCTTCTCATTGTGTGGTGGGCTTGCAGACCTTTAAGTGCAGCTGGATGGGGAAAAATTGTGCTGAAAGAGTGCCAAGTCTCTCTGTATAGATTCCAATGAGATAGCAGTTGTTGGGACTTGTTTGTAAATGATTCACACCACCGGGTTGCTTAAAACTATCCAAATATACATCTCTTGATGTTTTATCAGTTGTGGCCTATACTGCTCCCTGTTTGGGTCTTTACAGCAAAAACATGATGAGCTAAAGCAATGTAACATATATGAAAGTTTGCTTTGGATTTCTTCCTCAACTATAGCTGCTGTTAGGGCCTTCTGCGATGCATGATTTTAGTTGTGAGAATGGCTTATTTCTTTCACTTGTCTTGGTAAGCATTGTGGGAAGATTTAGTTCCTTCCCCTGGGATATAGGGACTAGAGTTTACATTATTTTGGTTTTCCTGTTGGTTATTATCACTGCCAAAACAGCAGATGGATAATACAGAAGTAAGCCTTCTGCATAAAAAGTAAATGGATTTGGCTCTGTTTATTTTGTCCATGTCCTTGTCTCCCTTTTATTGGGGTTTGTAGAGAGGTCAGCTATATGGTTTAATTACAGTGATTTATATTGCAAGCAATGTGTTTCTTTGCTGTATGATTATGTCCCGTTCTAAAGTTACTATTCATAGCCCTACAGTGATGTGCATTCTGACTTCTTTTCCTTAAGCCTTGTCTTAACTAAAGGTGTGGTGCAAGCAGGAACAGGAAGGATTTAGAAAACGGTCGTTGAAGGTTGAGGTTAGACCACCGTTAAGCTTTTATTTTTGAAGAGGCAAATTAAGAGAAGGATCTGAAGAGCATGTTGCACAATGAGCTATGTGTGGTTAAGCCTGGATAGCTCCAACCGTAAGGGGTTTTCACAAGCATGTAGCATAGCGGAGTGCCTTTTGACTGACTTCCTCCCTTCAGCTAGTTCCATTCTTGATTAGTATTGTTAACATATCTTGCTTCCCTCATTTGTTTACTCCTCCTCAGTCCTGAGGATGTCTTACATCACAGGTTTTATAAAAATCCGAAACTCCCAAGAGTGTTTGTTAATGTAAAGCTCTTCAAAGGCATCTAGATCAACCAAAAAAATCGAAATCTTACTATTACCTCAGTGAAACAGTAATAGCAGACTGACTGGTATGCTGTTTGCAAAGACATACAAAAGTTTCAGAAGTTAGTGCTAGTGTCTCATTTTTTCCTCAGAAATGTTAGCATTGGTAATGCCACTAGAAGGGCCAGAACCTTAAAGTTACCTAGGTGCCTAATCTGACACTGAGTTTGAGCATTTGGGCCTTGTGAGCAGGTATTTCGTAGACCATATAAGAGCTTCCCTTGAGAAAAGAAAAATTCTAACAGCTGAGACTGTCTTGATGCTTCTCTGTCTGAAAGTGCTTTTTTGTGGTCTCTCTTTTCTCCCTTTCCTCAGCCACTGAGCAACTTTGATGTCCAATTTCTGAATGCAGTTGGAGACCTGTTGGACCTCATTCCTGCATTATTTGAATATTCTGCACGGGGTGGACAATGCAACGTGGAGCCAGGAAGCCATGGGAAATATCAGTGGGATATGGGTCACTGCTCTGCACTCATCAAGGTGAGCACCAAGAACTTTATCTCCAGTGACTGTGTTGATTTGCACTGTCACCAGTCTGCGTTTCTGGAGTCTTCACAGTTTATGTTGCATGTGCATAAAGAGACTCCTGTCAGTCAAGGTGCTTTTATGCAGTTGTCATTTGTGCCTCCATAGGATTCTGAGTCCAGTTTTGCTCACTTGTGTTCAAGGGCAGGGAAAAAAACAAATCAAAACAAAACCACAGAGTCTGACAGTGAAAAGCTACTAGAATTACTAAGGAACGGGGAACTACCATGGAGAGGAGAGTGGAAAAGGGTAACTTCTTTCACCTAGCCAGGTGAAGTCTGAAAGGGGGTATTGTGAATGTCTTAAAACACACTGGGCAAATAAGCGGGGAGGAAGGGAAGAGGATTACTTAAACTAAAGGACAGTGCTAGCACAAGCACGAATGGGTGAAGTGGCTGATGTTTTCTAAGTGTTAACAGTGATACTCTGGAATGGCTTTCCAATGGGAGTAATGACAGAAAAAAATGCTTTTAAGATAAGCGTCTGATGCATCATGGTGGCAATTAAATTTTTCAGTTAAAATTATCAAGGATCTAGTTAGTATATGGAGACTCCATGTATCCCAGAGCAACAATGTTCACCTTAAACTGAGAAGCATTCATTCAAGCATTTGCCTACAGCAAGAGATTTCTGAGCTAACAACAAATCTTAGAACCAGGGAAAGACTTTGAAAAGATGTACTATCAATTATATTGACCTTTTCAAAATTAATTTACTTGCATTTGCTTCCGTACTTCAAAGTCACCCAGAGGCATTTTCACAGAAACAGCATGTTCTGAGTTAATGTTGGATATGCTTATCACTCTCTACAACTACCTGAAAGGAGGTTGTAGTGAGGTGGGTGTTGGTCTCTTCCCAAGTAACAAGTGATGAGATGACAGGAAACGGCCTCAAGTTGAACCAGGGAAGGTTTAGACTGGATATTAGGAAAAGTTTCTTTGCTGAAAGGGTTATCAAGCCCTGGAACAGGCTGCCCAGCGAAGTGGTTGAGTCACCATCCCTGGAGGTATTTGGAAGATGAGTAGATATGGTTTAGGGGTGGACTTGGCAGTGCTAGGTTAATTGTTGGACTTGATGATTGTAAAGGCCTTTTCCAACATAAAGGATTCTGTGATTCTGTGCTTGCAAAGAGCTGATCTGAATGTGTAAATACAAGTATTCAAGAGGAAACAAGGGAAAGAAACCATACCAAGTGACGCAGGTGTCCCAAAAAACCCTAAGCTGTTTCACTTTGAAAAATAACAACTAGTTATTTGAAAACAGCATGTGGGCAAGAATTATTTCCAGAGTTTTCAGAAATTTATTGTTAAGTACACAGTTAAAAGCACAAGAATCTACTCCTTCTTGAACAATGCAATTAATCAAACTGCTTAAAACAAGTTGTTCTCCCAGTTTCTATCAAGTACAAAACATGCAGAGTATAGTAGGGTCTGAAATTACTCATCTTTCTGCTTCTCTTTTCAAGGTTCTACCTGGATATGAGAATATATATTTTGCCCATTCCAGCTGGTTTACATATGCGGCCACACTGAGAATATATAAGCATTGGAACTTCAATATAGTTGATCCAGACACCAGCACCAGCCGTGTCTCATTCAGCAGTTACCCAGGTAAAGCCAAGAAACCCCAAACCATATAGATATCCAAGATGGCATGGACCATCTTACTGTCTTGCAGATTCTTGTCTATAAAAAGGAAGATACCTCAACAAGCACTGGCTTCAATCTACCTTAAAACTTTTAGCCACCGAAAGGACAAAATGTCGTCTTCAGTTTTCTGGCTTGAACATGATGTTGTTGTCGTCGTCTTTTGTTGTTCATTAATCACCTTCAGTGCTCTGAATAGTACTAGTTAAATATTCTACCTCTGGCACAAACATGCTGCTTTGAATTTTGCTCACGTAGTCTGCAGTCATCTCAACTGTTGAATTTCTCACCTTGCCTATAGCATTTGCATGTTTGGTAATAACAATTTTGAACACTTCTCTTTACCACTGTGGCATGATTCATGCTGTAATGGGATTATTAGAGAGTATCAAACGCTAGCCATTTGAAATTGTATTGACTTCTTTGGTGTTGGGTTAGCAAACCTTCAGTTTTGTTTTTTTCCCCCACATCTCCCTCTTCCAGCTTCTCTATAAGCTGCTGCAGAGGGGAGGTTTTTTTTTTTTTAATGCTTATTCCATGTGTTAGTAATACAGCCAGCCAGAATATTTAAAATCCCCCTCAGGAAGATTAGGCAGCATATAACATTTTCAAGTTTCCTGGAAGAATGGTAGAAATTGCCATCAGTTAGTGTTTCAGTGGTAAAATATGTCCTCTTGCTAGAGTAGCACCAAGAAATGTGGACATGAAAGACCAAAGCAAATCTAAGAGTCTAAGAGTAAGCATTGCATATATTTTTAAAGGTGGAATTTCAAATTCAGAGATGCCCAAACACTCAAGTATCTTCATAAACTTTTAAAAGTGAAGTATGTGTCATAGGAGACTGTCTGATTCTGATGAAATTTTGTTGGTTGATGATTTCAAAATGTGCTTTATTGAATTACTGTCCTTGCCTTACTACAAAGGCAAGGGTCCTTCATGGCAGAGACTCCTGAAGCTGTGAGTGGGAAACTGTTTTGAAAAGCAGTTGCATTCATTTTATGTTGAAAGCAATTTTTTTTTCTGTGGGGCTCTCACCCTCCTCAGTGACCCTCAGGAATGCAGCATTTTCTGACAACTGAGATTTTTGCTTTGAGGAAGGAGTAGGGGTATTCTGGCAAATGCCTAAGTGTACAGCCTTTCAAGAGCTCAGGTTTATTTCAGATTCCCTTGGAGGAATTTCACTTGCTGGTTGCAAGGAATTTTGCCAAGCCCGTGTAACCTGGTAGAAAGCCAAGGTTTCTGTCTGAGCTCTGTTCATCAGCTGAATGTATGGAAGGTTATTCTGGATCTCATGTCTCTCAGCAGAAATGCTGGTGAGGATAGTACTCCTTCAGGAGAATGTGGCTCTGTTCAGCAGCTGTTGCATGCTGCATTGTGCTGCAGATTCAAAGGGGGGATCAGGATCAGCCCTGCGGAACACTTATTATTTTTAGTGGGTGTCTACAGTGATGTCTCTGGGATCCTTTTGTGGATTCTTTGTATAAAGTGAAATACAGGTCTTCTGTTTTGATGGGACTGATAAAACTCGCTGTATGGGAGGATACCTGAAAATCAGCTACTACTATGCTGAAATGGTCAGGGTCTGTTCACTAGTGTACAAAATCCCTGTGCGCTTCCCTGAGACTGTTGAGGTTTGCAGAGATGGCTCATTTAAAAGTTTGCTTGTGCCGGGTAGACTCTGACACAGTGATGTGGTAGGTGTACTCCTACCAAGAGAACTGAGTTAGAACTGTTGCAAAACATAGTTCCCATGGCTACAGTGAAGTTTGAGACACCGGTGGTGTGCAAAGTGTACTCGCTGGCCGCCTAATTACAGGATACTCTCACAAGCCCTAGACGAGCATGATCCATTGACTACAGCAAATTGCATTAACTGTGGGTGTAGTTCACAAACTTGCAGTTTTCCAGGGGATGAGTAAGGTCTAAAGCACTGGCCTGGTAATGATCTAGGGACATCACGTAGGAAGGAGGGAACTGCCGAATTCCTCTGCTCCATGTTGTGATGAGATGAAGCCTGATATTTTCGGGGCATCTGACCAAGGAATCTGCAGGTCCTGGCCACTGTTCAGCTTGACGACTGTAACTTTTCTCTGCATGCAAGTTCCCACTTCCCATTCTCTGTCCTGATAGACACTAAGAACCAGTAAGAAAGGCCAAGCTAATAAGCTTCTCCTGAATAGTAACATGAACCTAATGTACATAGAAGTATTGACTTTTGGAGGAAACAAAGAACATTAAAAGACAGGTGTCCTTCCAGGCCTTCCGTGACACCTAACTGAGTAATTAAAAGATTTCTGTCATCCAGTAGATTGGATATGAAGTGAAACTCTTCTGCTGTCCAAAAGCTGTGTCAGAAAAGCTTCAAGGAGTTGTTTGCCTTCTCAGAAGGAATGTGCCAACTCCCTGATTTCTCCTGGGGTCACAGAGTAAAATTGTCCAGGTTGTTTGTTTTCTGAATTTCGAAAGACAGGCTACTACACTGCAAAAATTAATATTTGTTGTGACTCAAAGGATCTAAGACTCATCACTAACCATGATGCATGTCAGCATGTGCATTATGATACAGCTAGAGGGCCTTGCACTTCTTTGCTTCTGCTGTGACTGAGCAGGTGGGAGGACAGGCAGGAATTGCAGAGTCCATCCCGGCTTGCCCAGCAGTTTCCCACATTCTTACCAGCATGCACAAATGTCCATTGTTACAGCATTTCCCCTCTTTGCTGCTTTGTTCCTTTCAGAGCAACAGTAGCGCTGCAGAGGCACAGTCAAGTGGAAATGAACAGTAGTAGTAATCTCTGCTTTTGCAGAACGATTTAGCCGCTTGCTGCTCGTTTCCACACTAATCCTAATCCTCACTTGAACTCTGCTTGTAGTCTTAGCTTTCTCTTCTGTTGAAAGCATCTGTGCAGAGTTGCATATAGGACAGCTCTGTGAACCTCTGGAAAGGAGGAATGTCTCTGAGCTGAATGCTTGGGTACCCCTGACTTCAGTGTCTTGTTCAGGCTCAGGACATAAGTACTTAATGTGTTTGGTGAATCTATGCACAGCAGAGAGAACTTAAATTGTACAAACACGTTACAGTTGCTCACAAATGTTGAGTGAAGCGATGCTCATTTTGGAGGAGTAAGAAATGTGATGACAGAGACTAGGTAGGTCCTGTGTTTTGCAAGACGTATCTAGTACAAGAACAGAGAGAAAGCCCCCCGCCCCGCCATGTCCGCTGCCCCATTGAGGCATTTAAAGAAGTGAGCTGAATTAACTGATGAAATCTGTAGTTTTCCTTGGACAGCAGTTCCCAAGGTTTGCATCCATTTGCAGGGACCTCTTCTTGAACAGTTAGTTTTGAACTCCATTTAAGAAAGAGAGTCTACTATTTGGACCCAGGCACTCTGGTTTGGGTAGTGACCTACTTTCTCTGGGCTGAGCCACAGTCTTGTTAAGTATGTTTCTCTGATTTTAGCTGTTTAAGCAAAACAGTTGAGAACAACTTCACTGCCATATTTGCTTCTCTGGTCTGCTGTTGGGATCTTGCTTGGTTGAGACAGGCTATGACATGGGAACAAGATGGCACAAGTTGTCTTGATGGATGGCTATACGTGTGCTGCTAAGGCAGGAGAGAGAAGTAATGTGTCCATTGCTTTGAAGTAATCTGGTGTTACTGCAGGATCAGAAGTGCAGCATGATCCTTCCCCACAGCCTGAGCAAGAGCTGGGAGGAACAAAACATGGAAAGGGTGGTAGCCCTTGTATTCATGGGACCAGCTTGCTCATGAGGTATTGCCAGACCATTTCTTGCTTCTCTGCTCCCTCCAACATCTGTCTAAAACCTGGGGGGAAGCAGAGGAAAGTGTCTGATGCACTTTGGAGATGAGAGGCTGGAGCTATAGTGTGGGATGTGCTATTTCTTAGTGCCTAGGAGAGGTCTGCAAGAGAAAGGAAGTCAGCTGGTGGGATTTCAGTCTTGGCATGAGAAGCAACTGCTGATGGGATTAAGAAAACCAATCCAGAGAAGACATCTCCTTTCCCGTTGTCAAGTGTGTTTATAGCCCAGAGCATTGAGCATCTCAGCCAGGAGCAACTCTCTGACTCCCAGCCTGTAATACTGACCCTTTCTGTACTTGAATGAGCACAATGACCTTTTGAAACACCAAAAAAAGCTGATGCCATCTGGTTCAGAAAGCAGCAGCCTACCTCTTTAGCAACAATAGCTGCCAGGAATGTGCTACTCCCTGCATACTCTTTGGTGTGCTGTCTCTCTGGAGAACGCTGTGGCTCAGATTTCAAAAAATATTTTGCTTTGCTTGGCTGATTAATATTGTCATGATGAATGAAACTCCAGACTCTGAAAACTTCAGTTTTCCAGTGGTGATTGGAAACCGAATCTAAGTGGCTCAGACCCAGAAGTTGCAATCAGAAGTGCTTTTGCTTGTTTCTGTGTAGCAAGAGTCAGGTTTGTTGCAGGGAGGGGAGGGAAAAAAAAAAGAAAGAAATTGATTGAGAGTTGCTGATAAAAATGGGAGATGGGTTTACAGAAAAAATAGGTGAACAGTACAGTGAGACAACAGTTGACATAAAATGCATTTTCAATTACAACATTCTCATACATACTTAAAAAGACAAGAATGACACAAGAGGACATCAAATACCTGCTGATATCTCTAGGCTTCACCCAGGTTTTATTTTTGTGTATGTCTTTGCCCTGTTGTATGTGTTTTAACTTACTTTTATTTCAGGGGTGCCTATGCCTTAAGTCAAAATGGTATATGTTGTCTCGGAATAATTAGGCTAGTAATGGTGTATCATGGAGGCCACACTGGTGCCTGCAATAAAGCATTGCAGGATAAAACTTGGTAAATACTAAAGCCCAGAAGGAAATCCCCTTGTTTTCAGCTTAGCTGACTTTTGCAATTTATTTGAATTACAGAGTTCAAACCTCAGTTAATTCAGCATCACTCCTTGTGTTGACACTTGCTTTGAGTTGAGTTTTTCTGTTTTATCTCAGCTGTTGATTGAAAAGGAAGAAAAAAACTATTTGGTTTATTTTGAAGTAGGGCACTTGGCATTGACACCCTCATGGGAACTGGCATTCAGTTTGAATCACAATTGTTTAACAATTTCATTTCTTGTCTTTGTTTGGGCAAGCACTCAACTTTTAACAGTTTATCGCTAGAGTATCCCATGTCTTTGTATAAAATAGACTGGCAGAGCCAGGTTTAGAGTGTTTCTCTTCTTGTCCTTACTTATTTGAGAGAGAACTCTGCTGTTGATATACATAATTTATTGACACTCTCTTTCTGTCTCCAAGAATAAAATACTAGGAATCACAAGCTGCCAGGGTGCTCTGCCTGTTCCATACTGACATATTTTTAGAGAACAGGTGACCACAAAGTATATTTTCCTGGATCTGTTCTGAAACGGAGCCCTTAAACATTACTTTTGCTTGAAGGAGGTCTGCCTTTTGATGAAAGCCCAGGAACAGGAGGCAGAGCTAAGTCGTCTTTCTGGCTGTCATAGGTTGCTGACCTTAGTTTGTTTGCAGAGTGCATTAATAAAGCTTGCTGTAGAAGATTTCATAGTGGAACTCAACTATTACGTTGTCGTGCATCATTTTAGCATTTTGTACTCTTTGAAGAGTGATACCGTTAAAAACTCATTAGCAAGAGACCAGGTTCTGGATGACTTCCCCATCAGGAGCTCAGTTAACAATCTTCCTTCCCCAGCCTGGCAGCTCTGTATCTGCTGGGGAATCTCAAAGTCAAGTTATTTCTGCTTTGTAAGTAGTCACCATGCTATATCCATGGCATTATAGCTGACCTTTGCAGCTCTGTATACCACCTCCTGGCGTGGGATCTGCAACTGGACCTAGTACTTCTGTTGGCATGTAACCTGGAAGGGAATCCTGCCCAAAGATCCATCGCTGTGTTGAGTTTGTAGGGCTGATAGGCATAAAAGAACCCCATTGACAACATGTCAGAAAGAGGAGTAGGTGAAACTTTCTCTGAAATACAGGATGTGGTTTATGATTTAAGAGGTGCCCATTTCTTGGAGATGCTTTTAAGAATAGTTAGACTGGAAAAGATTAAACTAGAAGGAAGATTTTTCTGCTTGGCCTGATTTAGTCCAGAAGGGATTAGTTTAAAGGAATACCTGTTGTCCTTACAGAATAAAAATCTAAAACAAACTGGTTGATGAAAATCTCTTTGTGGAGTTTGTACTTTTGTTTTGGTTTTCTTTGTTGTATTTTTTTAAAGGAATTTCTTTGTTAGAAACAAACACTCACTAGGCATTTACAGTATGTAATCCTCAACGTAAGAATAAGACATAGCTTGACATATGAAGGAGAAATTCCACATTTGGGATGCAAACATGAAGCAAATGCTGTAGACAAAGAATTAGGTTGCGTGTTGAAGGCATGACAAATGAGAAACTGTGCTGACAGGTGGGCTTAAAACGCTTGGCAGAAGTCGCCATCTCATCTTTAACACACACATTGACTCATTCATATCCTCTTGGCTTGTCTCTGTTTTGTTCTGTGAGTATATCAAAGGTTCACAAAGATAACAAATTTTCTGTTATTGCTGTTTAAGGCTTTTTGGTGTCCCTGGATGACTTTTACATACTAGGCAGCGGCTTGGTAATGTTGCAAACTACCAACAGTGTGTTCAACCAAAGCCTCATTAAGCAAGTGGTGCCTGAATCCCTGTTAGCCTGGCAGAGGGTCCGTATTGCTAACATGATGGCATATGGTGGCAAAACTTGGGCAGAAACCTTCTCAAAGTACAACTCTGGTAAGTACGGTTTCATGTGAATCAGAAAAAAGGATGTGTTCCCTCTCCCCCTTGTACCCTTTTCCTTCCCCATGCAGGACATGTAACACACTCTTCGCTCTCATACCTAGGGACCTACAACAATCAGTACATGGTGTTGGACCTGAAGAAGGTCAAGCTGCAGAAGAGCCTTGATGATGGTGCATTGTACATTGTTGAGCAGATCCCAACCCTTGTGGAGTATTCTGATCAAACAAATATTCTCCGGAAAGGTAATAGCTCCTGTAGTAGTAACTGGCTTATGAAAGCCATCTCTTTGTGTCAGCTGATGGAGAATCGTGCTTTGTACCTGGGAAGGGTTTATTGAACACTAGTCCTGAGTTTCAAGATAGCTTTGTGTGAGCATCCCTCTCTTGCCAGGTCTATTACATTGTATTAATTTCTCCTGTAAGCTGTAGCAGGAATGTGGTGAGCATCTGAGTTTCTTAGAAGCAGGGGAGGGAAAAATAGAATTTACCTGCTTGCTTGCTTGCTTTTTTCCTGGTATTATTTTGCCCTGTCATAGAGACCCATGAGGAAAAAGGTGAGGCCTATTTGAAGGAGTACTAAATAACTGTGATGCTATGGGCTACTTGAAATGTTTGGTGAGTGGGTCACCCTACCAGCAGATGAGCTTTTAAGTGTGAGAGAAGTTCTGTGTTAGATTCAGCACCTCAACTTTACTGGAGCTCTGTTATCTGATAAATATTTGCTGTTTCAAAGGTTCCTTAATCCTGTAGCAAGAATAGCAGCAACTTGATGGAAAACAAACAAACAGAAATCTAGGTGAAGCAAAACACCCACCGTCAGGTTTCACTCACAAGTGTTTTCTAGACATTCTGTGTCAGCATCTAAAAGCCTGAGCTCATGCCACAAATTTGAATGTGTCTGGTGCTTTGTGCTCCCTCCTCTAATCACATGCTGAGGAGGTGAATTGATGAATTGCTCTTCATCATCAAAGTGACTGGAAATCCATTTACGTTAGCAGCTGGGGTTGTTTCCCTTTGGAATTTTTCCTTGTGTCTAGCCAGTTCTGGACTGGAAAGTTCTGGCTTATTTTAGGTGTTGCCACAATGTTAATATGGCTTTATGAGATGTTTCTTCCTGATAATTTGGAAAAATCCCATGTCTCTCGTTTATGCTTCTCTGGCTCCTTTTTCTGTTGAAGATATGAAAGTAGGCTGTTGCACTTCATCTTCCAGTGTTTGTGTGTAGTTCAGATGGTGAAATGCCTTGGGCTTCTCTGTGCTGTGTTGTGGATTATGGTGCAGACAAACAAGCTAATAGAGACCCTCTAGCTCTGGCACCTGAAGCAATGCAACCATATCGCAGCAGTGCTGCACCTGTGCAGAGAGGCCAGGCTTAGAGCGTTCCCCGAGTTCCTTTTCAGCAGTGACTCGAGAGCTGCTTGTGTGGGATCTTACACTCCTCTGAGGCTGGGCAGGGAAACCTCTGTAGGAGGGCTGTGGCTGCTCTGCGTGTTCATCACCTCAAACTCCTGCAAAGCTGATCTCAGCTGTTTCGCAGGATGAGTCCTCAGGGTGGAAGTCTGGGGGCGGGTTGCCTGGGTACAGTCTCCAGTGGTGTTGTACTGGGAGTCAACCCTGGTCATGCCAGTGACTATTGCCTTATTTTCTTGTGTTCAAACCAGCTTGACATGTTATTCCTCGACATGCTGTTAAGGCAGTGCAGCATGGAAAATGGTTTATTTTTCTTTTTTGATATAAACAAGAGCATTCAGCTTTTTTAAGTGATTAACAGATTGGGTTTTGTCTCTGGCAGGTTACTGGCCTTCATACAATATCCCTTTCCACGAAAAGATTTACAATCTCAGTGGGTATGCGGCATACGTTGAGAAGTACGGCATGGATTTCTCTTACGAGCTTGCTCCAAGAGCAAAAATATTCCGTCGAGACCAGGGCAAGGTGACCAACTTGGAAAGCATGAAGTACCTCATGAGATACAACAGTAAGACACATGTTTACATACTGTGGAGCTGATCTTAATAAAGCAGTGTTACTTTTAGTTCTTGGATTATAGTGGGAAGCTGCAGCCTCACACGCAGATCAGAGTTGTATTACCCTAGGTGCAGAGTACACACAAAGCAAAAAGATAACATAAACTTACTGTTGAGGTAGGAAACCAGGCTAACATTACTCTAACAGAAAAAAGACTGGGTTCCTTCTAGAACAAGGGCCCTCAGCCTTGCTGTTTGACCTTTCCAGAGAGCTTCTGACACTCCAAGAGGCTCTGTGGGCTGCTGTTACCCAATACATCTACAGCCTGTCAATCTTGAAAGCCTTCAGTCCTAAGCAAGAAATAGGTCAGATCAGACCAGAGACTTTAGTGTAAAACTGCAGGTCAGTTTGGCCTCTTTTTTTCCTTGTTCAGGCAGAATGATCTTTGGTAGGTAATGCTTTGCTCTGCTTTTCCCTGCCTGGGTTCTCCTTAACTGGATTAAAAACAGCTTAACTTCTCACTAAGCTCATCTCTAAGTAGAGATAGCTTTAGATGCTATATTTTTATTCCCAGTTATAGGGAGCACGCTGATTATGGGGCTTGGGGTTTGGGAGGGCTCTCCCTGGGTGGGGTATCGCTACTGTTTGGGCTGTGAGTAGCAGCATGCTCATAGACATTGAGGCTTGTCCTCCTTCCCCTCCTAGCTTGCAGCCACTACAATGGGTGTTCAAAGACTTTGCTCTTTGCCACTTATTTTAGTCCAGAACAGGAAAACAAAGGCTTTCAGTGCTGCACTTTTCTTCCCCTGCCTCATCTCTTCTGCTTTTCTCTCCTGACAAAGTTCCTGCAAGCTTTCATTACGTGGAGTTGCAGATGTTTGTGGTTAGAGGTTGGCAGTGGTGCCCCTGGGATGTGTGGACTTGGATTAGGAGTTTGTCTACTTACTGTCCTGTCTCAAGCACTGGCTTCTAGCTGGTACCTGGGGAGGAGCGTGAGAGCAGTGTGATAGCCCTGTGTTTCTGCCAGCACACCTACCCGGCTTTTAGTGGCTTGGGCACTTTGCATCAGTAGTAGAGGCTTTTGTGAGGGGACTAATTTGTTTTCTTTTCCTTTCTTCCTTCCCTCCCACCGCATTTCTCCCCAGACTACCAGCGTGATCCTTATGCTGAACACAATCCTTGCAACACCATTTGCTGCCGGGAAGACCTGAATCCTTCTTTTCCAGTGCCTGCAGGCTGCTATGACTCCAAGGTAAATTACCTCAATTTCAGCATCTGCTGAATGTTTGCCACGGCCTGTTTGTACTCCTATCAGACCTGTATCGTGTTTCCCTGCACTACGGCAGGCATGGCCAGGCCTGTCTGAGCCCTCTTTTCATGCTTTCCCAGTGCTTGGGCAGATCCTGAGATGGTAATTCTGTGCAGAGTCCTATCTCCTGTCCCTGACACCAGTCCCAGCACAGTGGCAGAGGGCAGAGGATACAGTGGGAACTTGTGGTGTTTAGGGGTTAAACCCCAAAGCCTTACAGCAGGAGGAGCCTGAGAGAAGGCTGTTGCACAGCCTCAGCCTCCTGTTCATGGGGACTGTGTGGGTGCCTCTCCAGAGCCCACAGGAATGTGTTTTCAGCCTCATTTTAGCTTTACCTTTGCAAAAGCCTGGCTCCCTAGTGAGCCGCCGTACTCCAGGGCTCCACCTCTCTGTGAAACTGCTTTGAGCAAAGTTTGCTAAAGATTGCTTGGCTTTCTGGGGGGATGCGGGAAAACCCTTAGACCCACTGTCCTGGAGAAAGCAGCAGTTTTTCTAGGCAGTTTGTACAGTATTTTCACTGTGAGGAGCAATACTTGAGTAAGCAGCTGCCTAGCCCTGGTGTGCTGGGAGGCCATACAGTGCTTCATCCTGTGGGGACCAGCCTGCTGCGTTTCTGGATTGTGAGTTTGGCTGCTGGGATGGGCCCTGTGGAGGCTGTTTTGGCGTTGCCAGTGCTGTGTGTCCACTCAGCTTGCACAAGTCCAGGCCAGCTGCCTGCTGCAGTGGCCGGTAGGAGCTCCCAGAGCTGGTTTTTACAAGATGAATCCAGAAAATTGCTGTGTAGAGGTGTCTGCTAAGGGAGCAGGTCAGTGCGCGCAGGTTGTGATGCCTTTGCCAGCACGGTTAGGCAAGGGGAATGGGCTGGGCTGGGGGAGGACAGGGGACCTAAGAGAGCCATTGAGAGAAATAGCCCTGAGCTATTTCCCTGAAGCAAAACCTGGAAGTGAAGCTAATGTCAGTCTGCTGTAAAGACTAAAGACAATGTTTGTGTCTCTGAATTTAGGAAGATGGAGCAGGCTGGGGACCTCTTGGGAGATAATGAAGGAACAGGGCAGGGTCTGGGCAGCAGCATTAACTCTGTGCTGCCTTTGTCCTTTCCTAAATTACCCTGACAGTGCCCAAGGGGATGGCCCAAGTGCTTAACACGCAGCAGAGGTTAGGTCAGACCCTCTAGGCTGCCTGCTGCAGCTCCAGCTCTTCTGGAGACGCCCAAACCCAGGGAGGATTGTACTGAGGGCAGATGTGCTGCCTCTCGCAGCCTGGGTAGCGCGAGAGCTACAGGGCAGTGTGGCCTTGTGCTTTGCTATTGCCCGTCGGTGCTGGCTGTTCTGTGGCTGAAGATGCCTCTGTGCAGGGGAGGAATGCTGCCTGACCAGCATGCTTTTCCCCTTGCTCACTTTTTTCATTGTTACCAAATCTCCTGGAGTTGTTCCTGCTCTGTGGGATGCGTGCACATGCCACCAGTCTGCCCTGAACTCCTGTTCTTCATTACAGGTGTCAGATTTTCGTCTGGCTTCAGCGTTCACAGCCACTGCAATCAATGGCCCCCCAGTACAGGGCGGTCTCCCTGTCTTCACCTGGAGACGGTTTAACCACACGCGACACCAGGGCCTGCCAGAATCATACAACTTTCATTTTGTCACCATGAGGCCGATCCTGTAAAACCAGCATCAGTATTCCCAAATGGGATTTTTTTTTAATGGAAATTTTCATTCCTGTGTGTAATAAATTGTCCTGGATGTCCACATCCCTGTGCCTTACCTGCCTTCCCCTCTCCTGCCTGCTGGGCACTTTGTCCTGACATTGGCTGCCTCTGTGCAGCCAAATGCACGTTCTGCTCTTCTGAGCTATCTGGGTGACCCTTCCTCTGACCGGGATTGATGGGAAGCAGGCATGGCGCTGCTTTTCCATGATCTGACCCATCATCACAGCTATTCCCAGAGCAAACTGCGATGCAATCAAAGAGCGATCAGTCTCCAGTAGCAGCACAGGACCTGCCTCCAGGGCTGGGCCAAGCCAGGTGGCTGCTTTGGGCCATGGTGGCCTTATCTCTGTGCTGGCTTGATGTCTTGACTTTTGTCTGAGCAGCTGGCTGCGACTGCGATGCTGTAAACTGCTTCTCATCCAGGAACATCACTAGCAAAGAGTCAAGGCCAGGTTCTCCCTGGCAGGTCAGTAGACAACAGGCACACAGGGCATGGCTTTTGCGAGATTTCCTTTGTCTCACCGAAGCTGCACGCAACGGTCAGGCTGTGAAAGGTAGTGAAGAGATGTGCCTGGTGGTTTTCTGAAAGCAGCCTGATGCTTTTGGAAACGCCACCCCGCCATGCTTCCCCCGTCCCACGCTGTGGTGTAGCAGCAGGGAAAGAACTGTCTGCTTGTGTCTGTGCCACAGGTCTCTTGCTGATCGGCTCGTGGAGTTGTTCAGTGACCTCTTTGCCTGCTTCCTCTGCTGTGGAGGTGGAACGTGACGGGAAGATGGCTGTGAGGGCCGGGGCTGTATGCATTGCTTTTAGTTACCGAAGTTTGCACTGAGGAGTCGAGTCACTGGTCTGTTTTGTGCTAGGTGTTATACATGTAATTAAGTAAAACAAAATAAACAGCTCTTGCCTCATGGCCTTGGCAGTCCAAACTAAACTGCAAAGCAACTGCCCTGTGTTACAAAGGTGAAGGATGAGCAGTGGGAGGTTTTGATCAGGCTGCTGGAGTTTAGCTTGTGTGATAGGGAAGGAAGTGAGTTACTGCAGCATGGGTGAGGTTCTACCCTAAATGTTTGGCTGTCACAGTAGGGCTGATTTCCCTCAGGGGGAGAGGGAGACCACAAGTTACAGCAAAGCTTTTGCCGAGGATGAAAAATCCGTGGAACGACTGAAATGCCTTGTTTGCTGGAGCAGGAGGAGGTAAGTGTGAGAGGGTGGAGAAAGCATCTGTCCCATGTGCAGGGGCAGGAGGAGTGGGTGGGTACAGGGGCGGGAGAGCACTGCGTAAAATGACTGTAACTGCTGAAGTACTCGCCACAGAGCTGCTCTTTGCCCTGCAATACAGTTCTTCATCGGGTAAAGCAGCAAAATTACTCAGCCATGGTAGCCAGACACACACAGCCACACCGTAAGTATATGCCTTGGTGTATGTGTGAGTTGCAGCTGTGCTCAGGCTAGAGAGGGATGAATGTCGTGTTCACTCAATGCCTCTTACGAGCCAAAAGAGAAGGCGGTGCTGCACAGGTGCCTTCTGCCAGAGGCAGTGGGGAGGAGGCACCCCTAGCCACAGAGTTTTTACATAGAGCACCCTCTCCCTTTACTCCTACCCCTGAGGTTCTCCATCGGTGAAGGGGTCTTGCTCGCCTGCAGCTGGGACTCTGGGGACACTGGCCCCTGCGTCAGACCCTGCCCCAAGCTCCGTGCGCACAGACCACCTCCAGGTAATGTTTTGCAATCCCAGCCACCCCTCCCTGCCCTGTGCAGCTGTGCTGAATGAAGGGCAGTGGGGCCTTGTGCTTCCCCCTGAGCACGAAGAGCAGCGCTCAGCCAAACAGCCCTGCCTCTGTGCTGGGCCCTGGCAGTGCCGAGTGTGGGGAAGCTCGACCTGCCGTGTGTCACTTACCTTGCGTCTCACCCTCTGGTTGGTTTGTCAGCTTTGTGAGCTCTCGCTGGGATGCTCTGATGCCAGCTGCAGCCTTACAGGGCTGCAGTCTTACAGGGCTGCAGTCTTGATTCTTTTTGGATAAGTACCAAATATGAACTAAGCACCTTTTTGTGTGTAGCCTTCAGGTGTTTGCAGCTGATTGCTGCCTTGGGAGACACTTTAAAGTCCTGCACTGGGGACTGGCAGCTACAGAGCCACTGCCACAGACTGAATTGAATGGAAGAGGCTGTAACGGGCATTAAGGAGGACACTTAAAAGAAGGAATGGAGCTGGGTCACGAAGGGCAGTACAGGCATCTGAGCTGATGGCAAGCAGGGAACCAAGAATCAACTGCTTGTTTGAGGCTGAAGCACGGAGTGGCTGGAGGATGGCTGTTTGCTACTTGACTGTCACTCCCAGGCAACACAGCAACATTGCAGGTTGTATTTACTGGCTTTTCACCCAATCTTATATAAAAATACTAATGGAAAAGTACTGTTTAGAAGTTGGTCCCCAGGGACCTGGAAATTGCCAGTTGGATACTGTGTTGGACAGCGTCCTTGACCGGGGCACACCTGGATGCTCCGCCCTGCAGGGAGGGGAGGCATGCAGCAGTGGAAGCGCCAGGCCCATTTGTAACTATGCAGGGAAATGGGAACGCTGCCTTTCTCCCACCTTCAGCCTCCTACCCCGAGGCAGGACCTGCTTTGTGCTCAAACCCAGTGCTGTGGGGAAACGGAGCTCTACTTTCAAAAGCCCTTTTCTATGAATAAGTGTTTACATCAATGGGACCTTATGAGCCTTAGGACTGCAATCCATATGACTGAGGCTAATTTTTTTTTTTTTTTTTGCCTTTGATGGTTGTGCTGTTAAAGGTCGCTCCATTCCTCTTACCTTGCTGCCCTGCATGCTTCCTTTGTGAGCAGGCCAGCCCGGGTTGATGTGCCGACCACAACCACAGCAGCCTGGTCCAGCTCCTCTCCCCAGCACAGCAAGGCCAGGGACTGGAGGAGAAGGCTGGGAGTGTGGCTGCAGGGATCTACAGGTGGGGCAAGAGAGAACCGACAGCTTAATTTCCAGGCAGCTGTATAAAGTTAAAAGGTCTGTTTCATCATCTTGCTCCTCTCTGCAGCTCTCACCAGGGAAAAAAAAAATGGGAAGGTGTGCTCTAAGCAGAGGGTTTTGTGGCAGAAGCTGCCCCTTTTCACGCCCTGCTTGCAGGTTTTTCCAAGTCCTGTGGCTTCTGTCTCTTAAATGTGAGGTTTTTCAGGCTTGGTTAGAGAGGGACTTTTACCTTTTTTTTGGGGGGAATGGGGTGGGGTGGTGGGTTGAGAGGTGGTTGTGATAAAACCCTCCCTTGCAATAATGAAAAGAAACCTGCTGTTCAGTCACTGGAGAATGCCTACAGAGGAAATGAGTCTTCCCAGCGAGACCACTGCGATTACCCCACCTAATGCAAGCTTTTCCTTCCTTTACCATCCCGCTGTTCTGAAGCAACTCACCCCCTGTCCCCCCGCTCCCGGTTCAGCCCATAGGCACTACTGGTCATACCCTGCACGGCCTCAGCTCTCACAGGGGGCCGGGTGTGACAATAGCACGCTCTGCCCTTGCATGGGCAAATCCTGCTACAAGGTCTGGGCAGTGGCTGTCTAGGCAAGACTGGACCGCACGGCGCTCTCTGGGGTGAAACCAACTGCGTTTCTTTGTCGGTGTCCTGGTGCCCTGCTGCTGGGGCAGAGTCCTTCGCAGCCCATTCCTGGGTTTGTATTTTTGTTTCGTTCCATTACACAGTGCAAGCACCAGTGGCCTCTAGAGGGGCACTTTGCTGTACGCGCAGTCTGCTCTGAGGTTGTAGCACTTCTTTCCAGACATACCTTTGAGCGTATGGCAAAGCCGCCCTGCAGCAAAACAGAGCGAGCACTCTGGATCTTTACTTATTCACCTCTCTTTGTACCAGCACAAACTGCAATTACAATAGTGCTTCAGCAGAGCGGTTACGCTGTATTTTATAATAAAACCAATGGTCTAAACTATGTGCAGGATATATACTCTTATTCTAAATAGGCAGTTTGAGAAACTCTGGACTTTAAAGTGTGGTTGTGTTTAGGCATTGCCTCACCTAAGTCCATCATCTTTTGGTCAGACTCAAAGCAAGCTTTAGTTAAGTGCCAGAAAACTAATTATCATCACAAATTCATTATATGCTCTTGATGTAAGGGCTCAGTGCTAACTCAGGGTAGGCACGTCAGTAACTCCCAAGTTTTAGGAACTCAGACTGAGTTCCCTACAATTTGGCTCCCTCTGGCAGCAGAGTTGGGTCCAAGAGGCAGCTTTTACCCTACTGCCTTCTTGCAAGGCAGTTTATTGGTTCTCAGTTAAGCTGCACAATGCATCTGATGGTGCTATACCTGGCTTCTACCCTTGAAAAGCAACGGGGGTTGGGGTGGGGTGGAATCTTTCTTGATGCCTACACAAAACCACCCTTTTTATTACCCCGATTGATGCAATTAGTTCTGTGCACAACAGCTTGTCCCCGGCTTGAGAAGCACAGCTGGTCGGGCATGCTGAGACCACTGCTGCAGGCTCAAGGCTCTAATGCTTAAGGGTGCTGTGAAAAACCAAAGGCAGTGTCTGTCCAAAGCCTCTTGCCAAAAGAATGCCAATTTTTTCAGAGGTCGAACCCAGCCGCTTGGAGGCAGAGGAGAGCAGCACCGGTAATCTCATTTCCATTCCTGTCCCCTTCTGGGGCAACTTTGGCATCCAAGTTACCAGATTCTGTCTGTCCAGGATACATAGCCCCTCTTTGCTTTGCAAAAGCACCTGGAAGGTGACTTTCTAGAAGTTATAGCACTGCTTTCGTTTTTTCGCTTGTGTGAGAAGGCTGGGAGGGCAGTGCCATGCACTGACCTGCCGGGAATGACCTCGAGCCAGACCATTGCTGCTCAACAAGGCTGCCAACCTGAAAGGCCTGCGGTGCCCCCTCCTCCAGGTGGCAGCACTTCTGAGGAGAAAGAGCACACACTGGGCTCTTTTGGAAAGAGTTGTGTCTTGAGATGTCTGGAACTAAGCACAGATGACTCAAAATGTTAAAAACCCAGTAGTTTATTTCAAAGTATAAATTTCAGGCTTGTCAGACAAAACCCCACTACAGTTAACACAGACACACACGCTAATCTACAGTACATACAAAAATGGGGAGAGCTTGCAACTGCCCAGTTTAAATTGGACATTAAATCCATCCTACATTTTTTGTATTTACAAGTCCAGCTGCAAAACAAAACAAGAAATCAGATTCTGAGTTCCCTAAGAAAGGATTTTGCACGTTTGACTCCCAATAGCCAATAAATTACTAAAGCTGAACAGGACTCCCCAAACAGCTACTACCCAGTTGTCTTATTTACAGCTATACCCCATTAAATTAAGACAGCACTTCAAATATATATATATGTATATGTGTGTGTGTGTATATATATATATATAAAAGAAAAAAGAATGCTCAGCCTGCATAATGACAATGAGAAATAAAGATGCATTTTAACAGGTACTTAGAAGGGATGAAAAGGAAAATCCATTCATTTGCTTTCTCTTAGCTATCCTTATTTTTACTTTCTCCGTTCAGAAGGTGTTCGGAAGGGAATACAGATGTTGGTGGCAGGGCTGGCTCAGTGTCATTTCAACTCCTCTCCCTCCAGTGTTTCCATACAATGCCCACCCCTATCCAAACCAACAAATTAAAAAAAAATATATTTAATATAGCAAGCTTCTATTTAGAAAGTCTGGATAGATATTTTTGACTAAATGAAAATACTACAGAGTTTATAAGAAGGCAGAATCACAGCTTGATTTTGTACAGTGTACGCAATACTCTCATAGTGGGGAATGGCTGTCTGGGGAGCAGGAACAGATTTGACCTGTCCCTACATATAATACAGATTCTAATTTATTGGACATTTAAGACAAACAGCATAAAGGAAGGGCTGAAGTGACTAGTTTTGTTACAGTACAAAACGGTGCTCGGATCCTACTATTGGGCCCAATCGTGCTCCCACTGAAGGCACGAGGGGTTTTGCCGATGTTTTCAAAGGAAGCAGGGTAAGACCCCTTATTTTTACAGGGAAGACACCATGGGCATTTCCAGCCGTGTGCTAAAACCCTTGGGATGGGCGAGTGTCTCAGTGCTTGTGCTCAGTGGTCCAACATGGTCAACGGTAGCACAAATAATTCGAAGGAGCAAAATCCAAGACCAGCTGCTACTCCTCGAGAAACTGGTCAGAGCATGGAAATAAATACAGGCTGAGGGGAACCTGCCTCTGCAGCCTCACGTTTTCTGCCGCTGCAGGTACAGTACAGATGCCATACCTACAGTCTGCCCCATTCCTAGCGTTTAGTTATTTGAGTCCAATATAGCTTTTTTAGACATACACTAAAATAAAGGAGGCCAGTGAAGCTGTGACTAAGAGGAACGCAGTGGAAAGGAATGGCATTTTGCCATCAGCACTCCACAGCAGGGCTCCTCTCCAACCAGAAACTGAACTAACTCAAATTACTTTCAACCTGGATATCCAGATGCCCTTGATCACACAGCAAAAACAAACCAAACCCAAAACAAACCAGAAAGTAAATGAGGATGGAAAACGCAGCTGTAGAATCGGGGCTGTGTTTGCTAAAACACGGGGAATTAGATCCAAGGTGGCACTACTGAAACGTCATGTACCCAGTGGCAACAGCAAAACACTTAAGTCGGGAACAACTTTATACCAGGGTACCGAAAACAAGATGGAAAAACTTGCTTGAAGTGCAGAGAAGAAACTAAAACCAACCCTTCCACTTAAAAGCCATATAGAGATTTTTAGCATATTTAAAAGTGGATTATTGGAAGCCTCCAGCAACTAACACCTTTATGAAGAGCCCCGTCTAGAAGCACAGTGCTAACAGACCTGTCCTGAATGTTCCCAAGTATTTTGGTAGTACTTTCAAATAAAGTCTGTTAAATGAAATAAATTATTTCTGAATGTTTGTTGCTATTAGAAATTTAGTTTCTCAATAGTTTTATTGTTTCTGGGAGGTAAAGGATAATAAAATTAACCAGCTGCCCCACAACACGGGGAAAAGTGCCATGAGTTAAGGAATTAAGCAATACTCCTGTTCCTTGGCATAAGCGGTCAGTACTCACTGCAGAGATCTGCTCTGCCATGAAAATGATTTTGCAGAAATGGCATAGTTCTCTCTTTGTGTGTCAGTGATTTAAGAACCAGCTACCTTTAAGGTCTCCAAACTAAGCTAGGCATTTGAAAGTCAAGCCATGCTTTATCACATACTTTGCCACCACTACTTGCTTAAGATCCTGAAATTGGACCTTTAGCAGCTCTGCTGGGATGAAACAAAAGAGAAGTCAGCTTTCACCCCAGAGCTGCGATGGCTTCAGTCAACAAACCGTACCTAGCTTATTTCATCTATTCACAAAAGATCAACTGCACTCTGCCATACGTAGCAGAAATGGATCTATTAAGCCAGAAGCCAGGTTTTACAATCATTTCAGTTGAGAACTACATCTTTCTTTAGTAAATAAAGATAAGTCCAAGAAGATACAGCCCACAAAACCTCCAAACACAATACCGGACCATCCCTAATAACACCTCCATTGGAGGAAAGAAAAACATTCTAACACAGGACTCTCACCCCCCGCCTATCCCAAGCAAGACAAAGCTAAGAACAATTGTGACCTAAACGCAAGCACAAACTATAGAAAAGCTCATGTATAGTTTGGGCTGGAATCACAATTAAATAAGCAGCATAAGTTCTAGGTTGTATTCTAATATTTATTTTAACTTTTAAACTATAAAACCTCATTTTACTGATATGGCCAACGGCCCTTTGGTACCACCTCAAAGACGCATTAAAAAAAATTGCCCAGGGGGACGTGACAGCCATGAACTGGAAGAAACTGCTCTACCCTCTAATACAGAATTGGCTTTATAAGGACCCAACTTTCCATAAGTAGACTAAATGAATTATTAAGTAATTATTCCTTGAAATAGGCAGACAAAACATTTAATTAAACATAGAAAAATTCAAGGCATTATTGATTATTGGCACCAGTAATACAGGGACAAGTGTTAGTCAAAGGAAAGGCTACACATCATTGATACATGAGATTCAGTGTGAACCTTCTCTCATGATCCTTGGATTTAGACAGAATTTTTACTCGCCCAAATCAGTAAAACTGCTGTACTTCAAATGCAAGTTTTCATACAGAAAATTTTCATTACTCACCTGACAGAAGTAACAATCCCAGCTACATGGAGTGCAGTAAAATAGCATAGACAAAAAGTCTACAGTGCAGTTTCTTTCACTGATAAAAGTTCTCGAAGGGAACGCAACTAAAGAACCCATAATCTCGTAGCACATTTCACCAGCCATGTTTTGGGATTTAATTTTTCCTGCCCTTTTCCAACCTTGCTTTACATTTAAAAATGTTGGTTTTAAGAAAGAGAGCACTGAAATTAAAAAATTTTTTCTTCTACAGCTTTGCTACATGGCAAAGTGGATTAAAAAAAAAAAAAAAAAAAGACTCTTTCCCTTCTAAATGCACTGTTCGGTTTTGCCGGGCAGAAATGAGACTGCTGTCCTCGTTCTGAAAAGTGCCAAAATAAAACCCTTACGTATACTTTCTTGTCCAGGTGCATTACATTTTGGTTCTGCAAAAAGCAAGTTTAACATGTCAACAACAGTGGGGCAGACGCACCAATTTCTTTTGCCAACTCAGAAGCATCATAAAAGCGTCTATTAACATTTGAATTGCTCACAAGTTTTAGGCCAGTATCTAAAACTGTTTCTAAACTGCTTTGGGTGCCTTAGCTTTCTGCAGAGGCAGGCAGGTGACTGAGATGGAGAAGAGGACTGGAAAGCCAACTTCTATCTTTTTGTACTAGCTGAACATCCAAACTGAGTGCAAACAGCTAGAAGCTTTCACGGTGCCACACCACAGAGGTTTCTTCTTTGGCTGAACTGCAGCATACAGCCTTCCCAAAAGAACAGAGAAAGGCTCTGGTGGAAAACACTGTCTGTATGCTCTAATATTCTTGACAGGACAAAAACAACTACTCAAGAACTACAGTGAGGAAAGGGTTGAATGGTACTGCCGATAAAAACGAATCCAGCGGCAGCGGATGTTACACTTCCTGGTCTTTACAGAAATAATGATAACTGCAGGCCAGGAAAATGAGAAGCGGTAATGGAAGGCTAGAAGGGAAAAAATAACTCCAAGCAAATAAAAGAACACCACAAGGTATCTGGCTACATTTATTTCTGAAATTATTCTTTAAGGCACAAAATAAATCTAAAAAATAGGACTGGATGTATGAGGGATGGGGCAGAGAAATTATCTGAGCTGGAGAGGTGTGAATGCAGTCTCTACAATCCAGTTTCAGATCTGACCTGGGAACGCTCCCAGTGTGAGTGGGGGAGGATGGTGAAAGTAGAGGAGCATTCTTATTTAAGGAGAGGTAGGAGGTAGTGGGGTGATCTATTTTTTTTCCACCACCTCCAAATTTACACACATATTGGTTCCCTGGCAGGACTCAAGTTCCCTTCCCTCCCCTCAGAGAGCTCATTACAGTTTGTAAAATAAGACCAGACCACTCAATCTTCCAGTACAAAAGTGAGACCTTGAATCACCCTTCATATCACAGCCTGCTCACAGAGCGGTGGGAGGCAAGAGGCAAATCTGTTCTTGCCCTCGTGTTAGCGCCTTGATAGATATTACAGATGTGTATGTTTTGCCTCAGACAAACTGTAATTTATTATTTTGTTCCCACTCTGAAGCAGAATCCCAGGCATCCAGGGTGCCCTTGGATAAAGGGTAGGGAGGTATCTAGGTGGAACAGCTGTCATGGAAGGGAAAATAAAATTTTCAAACGGCCCATGACTTGAGCTATCCAGAGAAAACAGGCTCTCTTGCTGCAGGTGAGACTTTATTTTTCTTTTGGTTCTGGATGCATGTAGTGTATCACACAACTGTCTAAAATAATCCTGCAGAGAGTGGATTTAAAAGTGAATTTCATGCATGGGATCAACCCCCCAAAACTGGGGTAATTCTTGGTAGTAGGACAGGTTTAAAGGCTCCAAAGATCTCTAGTCTAACTGCTCTGGGAAGAGATCACATCTGTGGACTGGGGGTCACAGAAGGGTCCAAAACGTCCATAGATGTCCTTAGCCCGGACTGCAAAGTAGTATTTGCTGCCAGACACAAACTGCGTAAGAGTGCATGCCATAGGTAGCGGGAGGGCCTTCACTTCCCCAATCTTCTTCCACTGGGAGGGCATAGTGGCACTCGGGTCCTCGTGGTAGGCGTAGAGATGGTAACTGTCCACAGTGGCACAGCTCCGGTCCACCTCCATGACACTCCATGACAGCACAATACCGTTCTGGCTCTGTACCCGTGCCAGCTTCAGCTGTGGTTTTTGAGGCAGAGAAGTGTTGGCAGCTTCAGGGGGCAGACGTGATGGCTGTGGCGCCTCCGGGAGTGGGGCAGGATGTACAGGGCGTGGTGGCTCCTAAGCAACGTAAGAGCAATAAGGGAAAGGTCAGAGTCAGCACTGGAAGGAGGCTTTAATTCATCACTCCCCAGGCAAATGGAAGCAAATGAGCCTGCAGTCACCCAACCATCATAACTCCAAGTCCTGTGTGCCGAGAACACACGGGCAAGAGAGCAGCAGCAAAGGTTGAGAAGGGGTGGGACCAAGGATGCCATAAATTCTTATTATTCCCATATCACCTGTACAGCTAGGGATGGATAACTGCTACAGTTATTTCCCGATATCCTTTTTGCTTCCCACCCAAGAGGTGACGGACTGAACGCTGCCCTTTACCAAGACTGAGCAGGCAGGTTCACAATGACTCTGAGCTAATCTACCTTTGAGCTGCTGTTCCCACATTACCCAAAACACCCCAGGCAGTGGATTAAGCTGACAACTCATCAACTTTTCAACAGGCAGGTTTTCAGTCACAAAAGGAAGAATGGGTTACAGTGCCACATAGATTTTATCACCTTAAATTGTTCACAAAAGCTTAGCCTCAGTTTCCAGAAAACTGTGAAATATGGGCACAAATGTGGCTTTCCATTGTTTTTTTAATACCACAGAAATAGTCATAGGTGTCTCATTTAGTTAAGATGAATTTAGGAATGTGGTTACAATGAGTACAAAATTTTGTTATTCTTCAAGCCAGGGGCCTTTCAGGTTGGAATCTGGGGTCGTTTTTGTCATCTTAAGTGTCCTGTGTGATACTGGCTTGATTTATTCCCATTATTTATCACTGGAGAATGCATGAAGTTGAATGGTGTCTAGATTGAAAGAACGATGAGCCACCGTATTTGCCATGTATTTACCATTTCAGGACATCACAAGTGATGTGACTGCCCAACAGTGAGTATGCAGGCAATGTATTTGGTTTTCTGAACAGCAAAACCATATGAAATGAGTCAGAGTAAATTCTCAAACACTTAGGAAAAGGGGTTTGAGGTGATGCAGAAGTAATCACACCAAACAGTGATAAAAAAAACCCCTCTGCAATTTGGGAGTTGGCAACCTTGAGTATCTTGTCCGTACCTCGTTCTCCTACCTCAGTTTTGCAAACAGCTCTACTGGGAACCCAGTCATCCAATTCGTAGCCAAACCACGGCTAAACTTTTTAGTGGCAGTTCTGTACCCTTGACTCCACAAATCACCTACAGACAATTTGTACCCCATTTTTCAATATGTGCTACTGGTGATCTGGAGAACTCTGCGGTAAGCTAACAGGTTGCATAGCTTTTACCATTCCTGGCAGAAGCTGCTGTAGGTGATAGAGTGGTGCTATGCAGGTGAACTGGCTGCCAAGTATCTACAAGGCATTTCACTACTCTGCAGTTCATGCTAAGAAGCAATTTGAAAGACGTTAATGCAGAGACAAGCCTGTAAGTTGCATTAAGCAATTTCAGAAGGACTACTCACAGCATGCACTGGTGGTGGTCGATGATGCACTGTAAGCTGAGGTGCTCCAGATCCAAGAGTTAGTCCGTTGTTCACAACATACGCAGTTGTTTGAGGCATTCGTACTGTCATACCTATAAGAAGCACAGTGAATACTTTGAGTATTCAGTACTTAAAATCAGCTAAACAGAACACTGGAAGACCAACTCCTTGGTTCCTTTGGATAAAACCAAATTTCATACTGCCATGCTCTCCTCAAACTGCCAGCAGACTGATGAAGTACTGCACAACAACAAAACCACCTCCCATCCCCTGAAGCTGAGAAAGAGGGCAAGTGCTTATATCTGCAGAGGGGACAGAATGACATTTTAATAATTTGTAGCATGAAACAAATGGGTGGGGAAGGGAAGTGTGGGAGATACAGGGAGCCTAAGTACAAAAAGAAAAATTACATCATTTTGGGATTCAGAAAGGAAAAGACAAATGCTGCTGCAGCAGAATGATATCCACTCAGAATTCAAATGCCAGAAGGCTGTGCTGTGGATGGCACTGAAAACAAAAAAAGTAAGTGCGCTGGTTTTGGCTGGAATAGAGTTAATTTTCTTCAGAGTAGGTAGTAGGGGGCTATGTTTTGGATTTGTGCTGAAAACAGCATTGATAATGCAGAGATGTTTTAGTTGTTGCTGAGCAGCGCTTACACAGAGTCAAGGCCTTTTCTTATTCTCACCCCACCCCACCAGCGAGTAGGCTGGGGGTACACAAGAAGCTGGGAGGGGGCACAGCCAGGACAGCTGACCCCAGCTGACCAAAGGGATATCCCATACCACATGACATCACGCTCAGTATATAAAGCTGGGGGAAGAAGAAGGAAGGGGGGGACGTTTGGAGTGATGGTGTTTGTCCTCCCAAGTAACCGTTACGTGTGATGGAGCCCTGCTTTCCTGGAGATGGCTGAACACCTGCCTGCCCATGGGAAGGAGTGAATGAATTCCTTGTTTTGTTTTGCTTTGCTTGTGCACGTGGCTGTTGCTTTACTTATTAAACAGTATTTCAACCCATGGGTTGTCTCACTTTTACCCTTCTGATTCTCTCCCCCATCCCACCGGGGGGGAGTGAGTGAGTGGCTCTCTGTGGTGCTTAGTTGCCAGCTGCTGTTAAACCACAACAATAAGTCACTATCCGAGAAGCTTGTCCTCCCTCACAGAACAGACACCACAATGGATGTTACTCACAGGTGTTACCATTTCATGGTAACCTGACTGGCAGGAATAAAATAGGTAATTTTATAGCCTTGTAGATAATATCCAGAACTCTTGCAAACTACCAAGTTTTCATTCATTTTATACTACATCTCACTCTCTTAAGTAACTTTTTGTCCATATACTTTTTGGAACATGGATGTTCTGTGAGCTCAAAGCTTTTGCTCATTGTTATGGGTTGCCTCGGTGTCCCTCTTTCTGTCTAGAAATACAAGATTTGGGGCAACCTCCACCACCCCCTAGTTCCACACTTATATGAGATCAAAGCATTCTAATACTCCAGAAGAAAATCTTGCAGAGCTACATGTGTCAGGAAACCACAGCTGTTGTATGGTAGTTTCTTCTTCATATAAACAGTCATCAAGGTATGATCATCGGTGATGAGCGTCAGAAGTCTACGTAATCTGCGAGTCTGAGGTATGGAGCTCAGAGTGCTAAATCTTAATGCTTTTTTATAATAAAAGTGCTGAAGTCTAGGTAGCTGCTTCACATCTTTTTCCTACTGGCACATCTATCTAAGAAGTTAATGAAGCTGTGCAAACTCCTGTAGGATAAACAGTCACCCGAACTGGCTGTTTGTCATCTATGAGAATCCAATCAGATATGCTGTTTTAGCATGACTGTTATTCTCTCTCAGGAAAGTACAATAATCTGAAGAAAGATGGACAGAAATACCTTAATAAGATGTAAGGTACAAATCTAGCATTATTTCTAGGTAGGCACACTACTTAGTTGAGGTAGAAGTACAAAACTAGTTTTTTTAAAATTTATTTATTTAAAAAAAAAAACCTACAATGAATGAGTTCTCACAGTTAATCTTTCAAAGGCAAAGGGCAGAGATCTTACTGCTGAAACATCTGCTTCTGACACTAAAGACTGTTTCAATGATCATATAAACCAATACACATCAGTAGCAGTATTTCTGAAAGCTGTATAACAAGGAGAGTAAAAAATGTAGAATGGACTAAAAGATGAAAATTCATGACAGCTAAAAGGGATCAAGAAACATGATTACTTTTCTGTTAACAATACATGAAAACTCTCTATGCGGCATGCAAATATGAAGCCTTGAAATAATCTGTATTCTAACTAAACTGGTCTTTTATCTACTCAGGCTAACCACGTGGCTTCCTTGTCCTGAGGTACAAGAATGCACAGTGCTCTGGAGGAACCGTCATTTTCTTATGTCTTATGTGGCTTGTCAGGCAATGGTACTGTGTAATACGCAGACATACTTTTCAAGCCAGAGTAACAGAACTGCCTCTAACAGAATCACAGAAAAGTCCAAATTTGAAGGGACCTCTGGAGATGACCTGGCCCAACCTTCTGTTGAAAGAATGCTCTTAGATTAGGTTATTCATGGTGTGGTCAAGCTGAATCTTAGTTATTTTGGTGGAAATCTGCCTTGATTTCTGAGAATTTTTAAGTAGACAACCGAAAGATAAGTGTTCATTGTATCACTGGACCATCAGGTCAGAAGCACATTACACAGAGATTATCTTGGATGACCTTGCCCAAAACACATATGAGTTCCCTACCTCGTTGAGTTCTCCTAGAAAAGGCCTTAAAATGGTGTATTATCTAGTATATGTTCTTCAACAATACATTAATAACCTTGCATGTCTAACACTAAAAGGTATTCTGTAGATATTAATAGTAGTGATATGTATTTATTCAGAGTAACTGCTCTAAGAAGTCGTAGATTCTGACTAAAACATATTTTATATTTTGGTACCAAAGAAGAAAATACTATTAAAAACAATTAACCTAAGTGAATGCATGGTTAAGTACTCAAAACTCCTTCCAAAACAATAGGTAGATCACACACGTCTACCTTGCAGCTAAGGGTAATGATGAAGAAAACTAAGTGTGGGCTGAGGCTATCTTGCCTTTTATGGCCTTTTGTTAACAGGAACGCAAGATGCAGACATGCCCCTCAAAAGATACTGCTGGCCAGAAGAACCTAAACTCAAATGCACATGGCACAAGAGTATAAGAAGTTTATGAAATATGAACAACTACTCTGAAAAGAACAGCAATTTCCTCACACCCTAACGTTTCATAGAGGTAGCTCAAGAACTGTCTGATCAACTTCTGTTTAGCTAGCAGAGCTGATTTTTCACAGCCTATGGCAATACAGCTGAATTCAGTCATAAGAGATACTTCAAATTAAATTGCTCCAAACATACATGGGTATTCCAAAACCTATCATTTCAGAACAAGGAATCAATTATTTCTGCACAAACCTATACAGGTACAGTCTTACATAGCTCAAACACACAGTGTTCCATGTCTGGCTTATATAGATGGTGTCTAAAAAATCACTACCTGGATGTCGTAAAAGTAGGCTCATACTCAGAGCACTAGAACAGGGAAATTTATGCTTAATGTAACAGTGTTAAAATAACTATAGCATAGAAATTGTGGGGAGCTAAAAAAACAGGCAGTTAAGATCCACTACTTTGTAACAAAACATAAACTATAATTTAACTTTAAGGTCTTTATTTTTGACATTTACTACTCTTCTCAGAAAATGAGTTTACTGCTATGGGAAGATACCAGTTACACGTCTGCAAAGTCAAGATGAACTTGCTGACATCTCTAGTCAAGGAAACTCAAGCATGCCTCCATTTCTGATATATTTGGTGAGAAATTTCATCTGTCCAGGCCTAGAGAAAATAAGAAAATTTGCTGGGCACAGGACATCAGAGATTGTTAAGGAATTACATTAGGATGCCTGATATAAATGTAACTTTTAGATGGGAAATTGAACATGATTTACTACATACTTACATGTTTTAATCTTACTCCATAGTAACAAAGCGGTCTTTAACTATCTTTCCACAAAACAGTGGCGCTCATCACATTACTTTTTGCTACCATGTAAAGTATTGGGCATGTCATCTAGAGGTGTTTAATTGTCAGAGCTAGTGCCTGAGATGACTTAAATCCAGTTTTAACTCATTCACATAGCTGCAGGGGGAATGATTTCTTAATAGCCTGAGATTTTCCTCAAGTCTGTAAGCTGGAAAAAAAACCTAACCTCCATAATTTGGACTAGTATTTTAATAATAAAAAAAACCACAGACCCCACATACATCAGGCAGAACCTAACAAGCTGTGTCATGCTAAAATGTGCATGAAAGAAAGCATCCCCTACCTCCAGTCTGTGGGTTGACTGGCCTTAAATTTGGGCTTGGCATGACAGCTCCCCTTACAGGATTCTGAGCTGGTGGTGCAGGAAGAGTGGTATAGACCACCTGATGGTTAGCAGGGGCTCTTGGTATAGGAAGTTTTGCAGCAGTTTGAGTCACTGGCCGATGAGTTACATTCACTGTTGTCGGAGCTGGAAAAAAGTCAGACAGACCACAACCTATAATGGAATTCCATGACATTAAGCTCATATGCCTATTCCAGAGTACACACCTCCTTTGGAAAAATGACTCATCTGAGCCATGCAAAATAAAAACTGTCTCTGTGAAATTCTATCTGCTTTTGATAATGCAAGAAAAGAGAAAACAGCCTAAACAAACAGTAATTTTCACCTGAAATAATAATGCCAATATATATACAAATTCCAAACAGAATAGATAAACCTAATACGATCCCCCTCCCCCCGGCAAAAAAGAAAAAGGTCCTGAATTTAAGCACAGTTGTGGAAAATATAAAACCCACCACCAAAGAGTCTGTAGAACAGATCAGTCATAAGATAATTTCAGTACCAACTAATCTTCAGCAATCATCTACAGAAGAAGAGAGTAAAATAAATAAAAAAAAAAAGAGGAGGATCTATGTTTCTTTATGTTAGAAAGAAAAGGCGGGGGCGGGGCAGAAATCGCACTGCAGACAAAATAACGTTTAACTAGGGACTGAACTTCAATGTCAGCATTGCCATTCACTCTGCAAAAAGGATTAATTGCCAAGTGCAGGTGGACAGAGCTAGGAGTGATGTTGCTGATGTTTTTTTCCCCTATTACTTAAATAATGCAACTGCTACAGGTTTCTTCTCCTTCACTTTTACGAACAATAGTATATTTAATAATTTCCATGACCATACTTAGCAGGATTTCTTCCTCTCCATGGAATTAATTTGATCCTGAATTCTTTCTAAACCAACAGGACTATCTTTCCCTTTCACTTCATCAGTTTTTTACAAAAAAAATAGTTATGGGAAACTGACTAGAATGGAAGATTAAAAAGTGACTCAAACATTCTGAATATTCACCTGAAAAGATGAGCACAAGGTAGAACACAGCAGTCTAGTTTAAGGAAAAAAACAGTCAGTACATTCACATAAAGAAGTAAACTGAAGTTACCTGTAGGTAATACATGTATGGTGGTCTGGGAAGGTCCACTTGTTGGCACACCTGTCTGCTGCACAGGGTTTGGCTGCAAAGGCTGCAAAGGCTGCAAGGGTCGAGCCAAAGGCTGGGTGGATATGCTCAATCCTGTAACAGGTGTCTGGTTCTGCTTCTTGCCATCTGCTTTAAAACAAAATAAAGTTATAGACAAAAGCAAACAAATTAGAATATCACAGAGTTTTAAAATCTTTTCCCCCCCTGTCATTCACAGATTAGCAAGTAATATTTCCTAGCATGACATTTCTTTGATCTTTTCATTCTGCAAACTGTAGAAAATTCATTCTTCCCCCCCGTCCCCGCCATAATCCGTAACATTTCATTCTATCATCATGAAGTCTTCGTGTTTCAGCATAACTTGGAAACCTGAATTTAATGGAACACTATGCCAAAGTCTTTGAAAGTTTCTATTAAAAAAAAGAATAGCCTAAAACCTTAAGAAGGCCTAAACACTGCTGTACTCAATTTGTTTCAAAAAAATTGACAGAGCTCCCTAAATACATCTTGTCTACTTTTGATGCTTACATCCTTTTGTTATTTGCTGACTCTTTGCTTTGCTCAATCTGTTAGTCAGCCCTGTTTGTTGCTGTTTTGAATTTTCATGCTATTTTTTTAAAAAAGGGGAATCGCTTTATTATTTATAGAAAACTTTAAAAAGAGAATTTAAGTTGTTTTCTCACATTGACACCCTCCTCAACATGACTTACTGACTTGTGAGAAGTGACAAATAGAGTCTGTATCTGTAGTTTACTACAGCAATGTTTTTCCCTGCTTCAGTTTATTTGTGACAACATAAAATATTCACCTGAGTGCAAGTCTGTATGTAATCAAGCCTGTGCACAAGTTGAATAAAGAAGAATTGAGGAGCTTTTGTCTAGATAATTCAGCTGGATTAGAGTAGCAGTGGGCAGAGAAGGCACCACCAAAAACTAAAAACCACAATATAAAAGAGTAGGTTTTAAGGGCACTCATTCAAAAAAGATTTGCCCTAATACATGCAGTAGCCACTAATTTCGCAAAAGAGTGCAGAATATAAAAATAAAAAATTCGTTAATACGTATTTTACTCTTGAGAAAATATATTAACAATGTATTGAAGAACACATTTAGAAACTATCAATTAAGTATATTAACTATATTTCAAAGCATTAAGAACTGGGTTAATGGCAGTGTAGCTCAAAATGTTGGGTTTTTTAGCAGTTGGAGACTATTTTGGTGGTCTCACCGAGCTGTCTTTAACACCAGCTACTAATAGCTTGAAGTAGCAGTACCCTTCACAAACTGCTATATGATAAATTAAATACAACTCAAGACCCCCAAAATAAAATATAGTACAAATTGCAGACCATATTATCTTTCTGTAGACTGAACAGCTGAGCTACTTCACTGAAGCCATTTGATCAAAATATAATTTTCGTTTCTTTCTTTTTTCAAAGTCTATAAAAGGAGCAGTAGAGGGATGCTCATTTTGAAAATAAAAGGTGAGATGTTTCCTGCTCTTTCATCAACTAAGAGGGCTTGTGCTTACTTCAAGATTCTTTTTTTTTCCATGAGTATGAGAGACTTCCCGGCGCTCAACAAATTATTTGACTCTGAAGAAATTCCTACAGAGATGCATATGTCTGTTTACTTTGAATGTTTACAGACTGATGCACATTTCAAGTGCCATTTGATAATATAAGTGATGCGAGTGCATTCTCAGTCATGACCTAGAGGAGATGTGCTCATGATCCAACTAGTAAAAACCCAGACACACTACTGCTGTAAAAATGTAGTTCAAGTAAAAATGACAGTCTGGACAAATGTGAGGTCGTCTTTGGTTTTGCTTTTGGTTTTTATCTCACACAGAAGCAAGTTCATATTTCCCTGACAAATCAAGAACCCTGTGGAGATTCCAGTTGCTGGAAACTAGGTCAGGATCACACCAGCCACAGGAAATGATGAAAGATAGCCAACTAGACTTCACTAAATAAATGGAAACAAAGAGCAAAGGCTTATTTAGCCATGCAAGTAAAAAATCACCACGGAAAACAGAAAGACTGTCTGCATAGTAAGCACAGGACTAAGGTTGAAAGTAATCCACAAACAGTTCGAATGCTAAATGAGCACAGCATCATATTCATTAAAAATGTGGAACTGGAGGAGACAGGACAATCTGATTTATGGAAATGAGCATAAAGTGGAAATCATTACTACTGGAGGTGTAAGCAAAACTCCAAATACACAAAATGAAAAAGAAGAGGGGCTGATTTCCATACAGAAAATGGGCCTACAACACCGCAGCTATAGCAGGAAGGAGTTTTAATCAGCATACTAATTCAGAAGTGGTATAATGGGAGTACAGAACAGCAAACATACCATATGCGTGTTCACGATTAAGACAAAAAATGATGCAGGAAATTATAGATTTGTTGATCAGATAAAACAGCTTATAAAATAACGATAGTGTATGTATCTAATAATTTTTCCTACAAAAAGACAAATGCAAAAAAAAGTGGAATATGGCTGTTTTTGAGAGTACATTTGTGTATCTTTCTTAGATTACAAATCCACTTTGCACTAGAGATAGGTATCAGCTAAATCTATTAGTTGTTTTGGTAGTTTTATGAAATGATTTGATGCAGTGTGCTACATAAGTATTTAATAAAAAGGACAGCAAGGGGACTGTACAAGTATTGCAAGACACTTGCAGGCAGAGAATTATCTAGATTATTCTTTGCTAAAAGGATGACAATAATTGCTCTGAACAGAAATTAACATGGTTTCTCAAATGTTGTGCAACATTTTCATTAATAATTTTTGCTCACATCAGAAGCTGTGCACTAAATTTAGTTGCCAGTGTAGTAAACTGGAAGATGCTACCACTATGAAGGTGGACCAAAATATCACACAGGAACAAAGCTAAGACTTGAGAACTAGAAAAAAGAAAATGATAGTAGAAAGTGCAACATCAGCCATTTAGGAATTGATAAGAACTTCTACTATTAATGTGGGAAATCATGTGTGGGGCAGTGAAGATAATCAGGAAAACCTGCATATGTTGTTGATTATGGAATCAATGGAATGTCTGCGCATTGCTTGTCTGATAAAGAAGACAGAAAATGCAAATCTAGGCTGTATTGGGTGAGTTTTTCTACACTGCGATGGTAATATTTTTTTTTCCTCCCCTACAGAAGCGCTATTTGAATGCAAACTGTTGTATGTAAAAAAGGGGTTGGAAGTTAGAGATGTGCTTCTGCGTTAATAGAGGAGTGGTATTTCAAAATACCAAACCAACAGCTGTTGAAGGACAGCTGCTGTGTTTTGTAGGAGTACTGTGTCCAAACCCAGTGCCTAGTCACTCTAAAAAAAAAAAAATAAACACCCCACCCAAAAACCCAACCAAACAACACCCCCCCCCCCCGCCCCAAACCACGATTACCCCTTAAAAATAACACACAGGGTTTTGTCTATCTACCATGACTGAAGATTGGGCTTGATGATGATCTATACAGATCTGCTCTTCCATGACCCAATATAGAAACTCTCATTTCAGTTTTATAACCTCACAAAACACCTAAAAATTCCATAGATCTTAATCTAAATTTTAAGTCTAATCTACCCTATATGCATACTCTGGTACACAGTATTTCAGATATTAATTTTAATTATTGATCCAAACGGAAACATCACTGGAAAAAGGAAGGAATGGAGAGTAGATTACACAAACAAGTTTAAAAATCTACCACAATGTTAACATTTACTCTCAGTCTGAATCTGTATACTACCAAAATAGCGTAACTTTGTTTCCTAGTTCTACCAGGAGAGATTTAAAAGGAAGCACATGGTAGACATCTGTCTCCAAACATTAGTATCTATTTAAATACCTTTTTTAAGTAACAGAATTAGGTTGACTTAGTATGCGGGTGACAGCACTTTAAACAAAATAATCAGGATCTGTGTGTTCTTGGGAACACTATATAGGTGTTGCTCTTCAATTTGAATTAGTACTGAACTGATTTTCTAGCATACTGCAGTGAACACCACTAATGCTGGAGGTACTTTCTATCCTAAGGTTATCTAGAACAAAATAAAACCTGCTCCACATTCGCTGTAAACAAAGTTCAGTGGAAGAAGTATTTCGTTAAAGGTACATACATGCTTATGATTATGCAAAAGTTGTCAGCAGTGTACTTTTCCTCTGTTTAATGTGAACGTTATTATCAGAGTAAGTGAATTATTTCCCAAGAAACTTGCTGAAAATCCTAAAGATGTGTTTTCACTGCACGGTGAAACTCAAGCTTTTATTGGGGTTTTAGTCCATACATTTCTACAACTTGTATGAAAAATACTGACTGCTCACACAAACTCTAAACCTAAACTAATCTGCACGGCTGCAGATTATCAGTGACAGTCTGGCTTCTGCTTTGCAGTGAAGAGACACATAGGAGTAAACCCAGCCTGAAAGTACTTAGAGAAGCGTTCTTATGGTTGCACATGCAACCATGGTGTTTGTTGATCTTTTATGGTAATTGTGAGGTGAAGACCTACTTTATGCAATCAGGGAGAAAAAAACTCTGAAAAAAATGTTACTTTTGATAGAAAAAGTTGAGCTGAAATACATTACAATACTGTGACATACTACTTTAAAACACACCATAAATCCATTTAGATCTGTTGGTGTCTTTTACAGAATATTAAATAGGCCTGGGTAGCTTAACCTTACCTGACAGAGTTCCACCGTCCAAGTGTAACCATCTTTTTTATCATTTTGAGAACTAACCCTCAGAAGAGATGACAGTGGTAAAAACTTGATTCCCTATGCTATTCTGAAACTCACCTAAGCAATTCACAGAATCATCAAAATCCTGGCTGGAAAGGACCTCTGGTGGCCATGTAGTCCAACCTCTTGTTGAAGGTGGACTGTCACCAACACTAAATCAAATGAGCTGCAGTTTTGCCCAACTGAATCTTGAGAACATTCAAAAGTGGAATTTCTACCATCCCTCTGTGCTGCCTACTGTGATTTCTTTTCCCCTCAGGCTCAACCTGAACCACCTGAACTTGTAGTTCATAGCCACTGCCCCTTGATATATCATCTGGCACTGCTGAAGAGAGTTGTGCTCCATCATCTTTGTAACTATCCTCCAAGTAGTTGTATGCTTATGCTGCTATTACATTGTCTCTCAGTTTGCTCTTTGCCAAGCATGCCATGGTCTGTCAATCTCTTCTCACAGGCCATGTGCTCTAGGCCCCCACCATCCTGACACCATCTATTGGGCCCTCTCCAGTGCTACCACAACTCTTCTGAACTCAAGGAAGGGGGTGCCAAAACTGGACACCGTACTTCAGGCATGGTCACACTAGTGTCAATGTGGGGGAAATACTAACTTAAATTTAAATGAGAACACACTGTTGGCTCAGACTCAATTCAGTGTCCACCATATATCCTCTGCTGATAAGAAAACCAGACTGTCAGCTACCTGAATTGCGTTAACGCTTCTCTACTAATACTTGTGTATCACATGAACTGCTTTTGGTGCTAACACTACATTTGTCCCTCACTGAAAGAAATGCTACCACATTCCAGTATGATTTTCTACATTTGTGTAATACAAATACAGAGCAAGTAAAAATATTAAGAATGTATGTGTAGAACTTGAATGGACTAGCTAGAGAGATAGCTACTGAGATTGTCTAGAGGAATCAAACTTCTTGGTGGCTGGACTTCAGAATGCAGTGCAGAGGCATGCATTTAGAGACCATGCAGAATTAAAATTTTATCTCTAATAGCAGAAATATCAAGTTTTCAGTTAAGATGACAGCCCAATACATAGTCTTAAGTACAGACTCTCATTAATTCTCTGAAGTACTATAATTCTTCAGTAATCTAATGCTAATAATAATTAGACCTGCCTACAGTTATGCAAGATTAAAAAAAAGTATTGTTTTAAAAGATGAGGTGCATCCACACTGCCAAAGCACATAAGAGCACAACTATACTAATTCTAATCTTGGCATACAGTCCCAAAGCAAAGAACAGATCTGCATTTGGTATCTAAACTCTTGCACACGAAGTTTTTTAGTTAAACAAAAGATTAGAAGCTGTAATAATCTAATGCCTGAATACCAACTCTTGAATTAAAATTAATTGATTCTTTAATTAATCAGTAAATAGAAAAATTAAATACATCTAGAAGAACTTTCCAAAATATAATAAAGAAGTCAAACATCTCAAATTAATTCCACAAGCCTAACACATTTAAGCATAGACAGCAACAGTGCTTAAATTAAGAGAAAGGTAAAAATCTTAAAGACGGTTTTACAGTAAGTAGAATTCCTTTTATTTAATGCCTATCAGAATTCTTTAATAACAGTCCTGTTTAACTGAAACACCAAGGAATAAAATACACTAAGCAGAAACAGAAGTTTATTCCTTTCTATCATTCAAGGGGTGAAATAATACTTGTAGCTCAATTACCCCTGCAGCTAGCAAAATCTTTTTCACCTACCTTGAGAAGAGCCATCATCCTCTTCATCCAGTGTAAGATCAATGACACCTCCTGAATCGCTTCCTGTGACCTTCCCGCTCTGAAAGACAAAACTCCTTCGTTTTGCAAAAGCAAATCCAGGGAACACAGGCGGAAAAGGGATACGAATCGAACATTGAGAAGGAGAGGTCTCAGAACTGATGCACTTATTAGAAAGGAACTGATGAAATGAGCAGGAGGAGGAGATTTCAGACAAATTTCCCAGGACTTGAGAAACAGGCAATAACCAAATGACTGTACTGCGGTATCAAATACTGAAGTATTTTTAGCTTTATAAGGAGTAAAAAAACCTGATGACCAGTAGCATATTGTTATTTTACAGGTAAATAAATAACAATTTGGTGTTATAGAATACCTTTCAATTATGACTCTTAATATTTTAATCTGGTTGTAAACTGTACTTTCCTGTACAGTAGTATAACCTTTTGACAGAACAGTCACCAGGACAATATATTACTTATCCTGAGACAGCTTGGCCTATGTGCCTATAAAGAAACTGACTTCACAATAAGAAAAAGTTACACTAGAACCTGTATGCTTTAAAACATGTCATCAAAAGCCATCAGAAAACTCCAACTGTATCCAGCTTTTTAAAGTAATATCATTACTGTATTTTTACCCATCATCACAAATTTTACCATTCTATTATTCTACATATGAAGCTGTTTGTAACCACCTCTTTAGAGGGGATAAAGCTGTGGTGATCAGGAACTAGGAATGGTGAAAGAGGATTTAAGCTATGGTGAAGGCTAAATGTTATAAAAAAAACGCTTTGTTTGATGGTCCTCTAGGTTATCTTCTGAATCAATTGCTGTCCTTTGGCTGCTCAAGACTGGAGGAATGGAAAAAATACTTGGGGAGGCCCTATATATTTCTGTGTTTTTAAATATACTTTCTAGAAAAAAATCTTGAAAGATGTCCATTTCTAGTTCTTTAAACTTGCAAACATTAGGGGTTTTGCAGAAGAGATGATCATTTATTGTTGGACTGAGCTGCTACCAATTTATGGATTAGAGTAAACCAGGTTCCTTAGGACAGACAAAGGGTTAGGAAAGCAACATAATTATCAAAATCTCTGAACAATTAACACGGAAAAAAGCATAAGAGTTATCAGCCTGACATGGCCTGTACAAATGCAAACATGACAAATCCTAGGAAGATTAGAGATTTTTCTGTGCAGTCTGATGGGGACAGATGCAAAAAGCCGAAGCCCTGAAATTATCTGCTTTATGACCTTTCATTTGGGTAAAACTAAGCCTTTAAGGAGGTCCTAAAGACAATTCTCACATAGGCAAGGCTTTGAGGAGAGGGAAAAGAAATATCGTATGATTACTAAATGCAAACAAAAGCTGTGTCCAAATTATCGGTCACTGATTTTGGAGTGCCTGATGTGACTGATCTCTTCATTATGCATTATTACAACCTGATTTCTTTTTGCCTTAAATTCTAATGTTGCCACTGATGAAATTCTGCTAATAACATACATAATACACAATCTGAGTAAGAAATATCTATTTATGTTCACAGGTGATAGAAGAGACCTCTACAGGGACTCTATCTTTGTATACATTGAGAAACATCTTTCAGATTTATTAACCATGGAATTCTTCTGTTGAACAATTTCTATTTCAAAGACCTTCCAGCTTCAGTTTTCTTAGTATGATGAGCTGATTTACCCACTTGAAGCTTAAGGTAAAAGGCACATTCAAATAATCAATGATTACTTGATCAGCATAAAGTCAAGAGGAATTTCATTCCAACTTGACAATCTTCCCAGTCAATGACATGTATTTTGAACTACGGCCCTCTCTGCCAGGAGAGAGCAGATTGAAAAATGGAGGGGGAGATTTATAAGGAACTGGAGAAAGAAAAAACTAACACAAAGCTATTAATTTCTTCCCACTATAAAATACATTAGTCTGAAGTGATTTCCTTTCAATTCTCCCTTCACAAGGAAATCTAAGTCATTAGAAAAATACTCTGTATGAGAGCTAACTGTTTTCAAGCCCTACTTAACCATGACAGTCAAGAAAGTTCTTTGAATTTCCAAGTCAGCAAGTGTCACTGCACGCTTTTGTTTTTTTTTTATTTTATTTTGGTGTGTCTGGAAGGCCAAAATCTTGAGTTAGCTAGGCAACTAGTGAATGATAAAACCTATCAGCCAACAAGGTCTTACACATACACTTCTTAGGAGGAAAGACCTTCTTGTAGTTAGCCACACTATTCAAGGTTTTCTACTAAACAACCCTGGTAGCAATCTCCTCAACAGGAACTATCTGTAAGTAGTTAGGTTCTTTCCACAACTGACACTAGATGATGCAGGGCAGCGTTTTCAGTGGTGTTCTGTGGTAGATCCTCAAGTCCTGGTTCCAGGGCAAACACTCCCGCTACTCCAAGAACATGGTGTACTCCACACACAGCTCACCCTGAAGTCCTGACTCCCCAGCCCCCCCAACTAGATTCCCCTAGTTCACCAACCATGCATCTCCCTTGAATTAAATTTATGGTTACAGGAAAATTTTAAGGAAACTTGAAACACTGGAAATGCTGCATATTGTGCTTCTCACCTAGGGCGGTATGGTGTAGCAATGTTGTCACTTACCACCGGAATGCTTAAGACCTACAAATGGAACCATTTGGAATCATCCCTCCCAAAAGCAAGTAATAGGTGGTTTTCAGAAAATCCTGTACCCAACCAATCAAGGAAATAAAACTACCACTTTTGAGTATTATGACTGTTTTACTCAGAAATTCTCTCAGGGCAATTCTTGCTGCTACAAGTACTTGTGAAAACTCCAGTTTACAACAGAGCTATGTTTGAGGAAAGGGTAGAGAGAAACAACTGCTATTGCTTCTGTAAATAGAAGGGAATGGGATTCTGAGGAGGAGACTGCCATGTCACACATCAGAAGAGATTCAGACATACTGCTCTGAGCAAAATCAGAAACCAGCTTAAGAAAGCTCACAGCCCTGCTGAAGGCAAAAGGAAGCCTGACATCAGAGTTTCAGTCACGTATGAACAACCTTCACATTTATGTCAAAAATTGAAATAAGAGAACAAGTCTTTCAGCTCCTAATATTAGATTTCAGCAAGCATTTGGGCAGAAACTGCTAACACAAAAAAAGCAAAGTTGAGGCATCCTGGTCTGCTATCAGTTTTCAGCTTTCCCTAAACACAGGAAGCCAAGAACCTGAACCTGCTTCAGCTGATCTCTGCAGAAGAGAAGATGATGCAATCATAACACCTTTTCATCAGTACAGTCACACTATCGAAATAATTAAAACTATTTAATGAGAACCCAAAACATATGCCTGGTGCTTTAGTTCACATATTGCCTAGCAAGTCTGAATAACAGAAGATTCAGTCTCCCTTAGCATACCAAATAAGCTGGACCAGAAATAAAATAACCACAGTAATATGAAGTGATCTCTACCTATTTAAAGATCACAGTTACAAAAAAACCAAAGCAAACAAAACCACAACCCCCAATACCACCACTTCATCATTTGTCAGAACCAGAGCACCAGTCTCCAAACAGACCAGAAGTGGCACTTAAATCTGATTGTTTACAACAGCATCTGGGTAGTTTCTAGTAATGATAACAGAAAAGAGTTTACATTGATATTCAAAATACGTAAACTGCCAAACTCCCTTTTCCATCCTTCTTAAGACATACACATTAACATGTGTGAGCTGTTTAAACTTCAGATAAGTGGAAATCCTCCAAAATACTGTCATTCACACTGACATTTTAGACCTGTTTTATCAATAGCTGATGAGGTAATGTTGTACAACCTGGAAGTAGTAACATCACAAACTGAACCATCCAGGTAACACAACTGTATCTGAGCTGCCTTAGTTTAAATCTTTTTCTGCTTTCATATAGCAGCCAGCAGTGTAACAATTTTAACTTAACACAAAACAATGTAATGAAAAAACTAAATTAAAAATGAAATTAAAAATTAAACCTAACAAATCCTACTCTGAAACGTCACAGTTTCAAAGATAAACATGCAAAAATTTTTAGGAAGAAAGCAAGAAAAATATAAGACTTCATCTTTTCCTGACTTCCTAATTTTAATATAGTCACATCTTTATTATTCATCTGGGCGGTGAACTTCCATTTGCAATTAAGATGTTTTGCATAAAAACAATGCATCCTGTAACAGAAAATGTCATACTTAAGTCTAATGTAGATCCAGCCCAAGGAGAGGCATGCAACTTGGGGTTGAAAGGCAAAACACTACGTGAAGTGGGGAAGAGGACTGCAAGGTATGATTACGAGCAGAAACAAAGGTGAAAAAAGGAAGCAGGAGGAGGAAAAAAGGCAGCAGGGGAAAAGAGAATTACAAGCCAAGCAGCAGCCGAGCATGCACCACCCCAAATACGCACCACCCCAAATACAGAAGGACGGCAGGAGTGTATTGTAATGCTACTCTGCTATTCTCATTCAGGGTTGTGTGTTTTTCCTGAAACAGCCAGCCAAGAGAAGGCACTTCACATTTACAATCTCCATCTGTTTTGAAAAGTGTTTTCTTTAAAGCAAATCTTGTCGAATTGCAGGCCCTCTGCCCCAGCTTCTTCAGTTTGCAGAGTCATGTCCACACCTACCTCCTTTACCAATATATAACTATCCTCGGGCTCTATTTGCATGCCAAATGCCCCCAGGCAAGCATCTAACTTGGCAAGTGTGAAGGAAAAGTATTTTAATGCCAAGCACATAACTTGTGAAAGTAGCAACTGAAAGACTCTAGAAGAGGGGCAAAACCAAGAGAGTAAAACCTCATCCCTTCCAAGTATCTGAGTGAAACCTGGTTAAGTCCTGAAAACAAAGGCTGAGTCATAACCCTCTCTAAACACCATGCAATTTGTTAAGCATAAACTGCTTTATAGTGCATATGGAGGATAAAATAACGAAAAGTATGTATAAAATGAATGCAACTATTGAGATTTTTGCATTTTTCTCACTTAAATTATTAGAAATTGGTATTTTTATGTGTTCTACTAGCTGCAAAAATTTTGCTGAAGCGATCTATAGTACTGATTCTTCTCAATAATGCTTTCAGATTTTTTTTACCATGAAAGCTACTAGAAACAGACTTGGTTTTAATTTCTTACATAAAATACCTATTCATATTACAGTCATTACACTTCAATTCAGGGTTTTCTACAAAGGATTGGTAAGTGTGACCTATGGTCAGGATTTCATGCATTTTCCACTGCATATACTATGACAACATAATATCTGCTTTCTTCCAATCCCAACCACAAAAGTCTTTTTAACAATCAAAGAAAGTACTGAGAAATAGATGTACTGACAAAAAAAGATATACTTATGAGGAGAAGTGCTAGGAAAAGGCAGCAATAATAGTTTTCCTTGAGGAAGAAAAGAACTAGACAGTTACTTTCTAGAACCAATGCCATATGTATATTAGAGAAATCTAAAAAAGAAGTAGAATAGAAAAAGAGACCTTAGAGGTAATAAAAATCCTGGAACTTGTTAAAAATGCATAAATACAGTGAACAGGACCACTTGAATCTGAAGTCACAATTAAGATTTGCAATAAAAGCAATGTAAATGCTTTATAATGAAGAACTTTCTTCCTTCTTTTGGAAGACTGTCATTATATCCCATATGTCATCCATTGCAATATCTAATAATTAACCTACACACTAGTCAATTAATAAAGGGAAATCAGAAGGGAGTCAGCCTCACAATGAAATGAAGGGCTGCCTCTGCCGTTGAAGTCATTCTGAAGCAGTGTCCTCATCTGTCTCTGGCAAAGTTGGGACATTGAGACAGCCTCCTATCTTATGTGCTATGGTCCGTTTTTCCATATGCTGAGACCATTTCACACTATTGTAAAATACACTGTAGTGGGAGAAAGAATATCACCTTAGCTGAGCCATCCAGATCAGCACTGCTGCAAATTAGGTTGATTCATCATTTGTAATTTTGAAAAGAGAAAGAAAAAGGGGCGGGGGGTATGGGGAAGAAAAGCTATTTCAGTTCCATGAGGAAAACAAATGTAAGGAAGGAGACTGAATTGAAAGGCCAAAGCACATATGGTAGGACATGATGTTGAGAAAAGGAGGTATTTTCCACCCTAACTACAATTGTGAAATTTAACACAGAAAGTAGTAGTTAGAACATCACAGCATATATATGTCAATGGCAAACTACTGAAGAAAACTGGGTGTCCTGGTTTCTGCTGGGATAGAGTTAACTCTCTTTCTAGTAGCTGGTATAAGTGCTGTGTTTTGGATTTAGTATGAGAATAATGTTGATAACACACTGATGTTTTAGCTGTTGCTGAGCAGTCAAGGACTTTTCAGCTTCTCATAATGGCCTGCCCAGAGAAGGCTGGAGGTGCACAAGAAACTGGGACGGGACACAGCCGGGACAGCTGACCCAAACTGGCCAAAGGGATATTTGATACCATATGATGTCATGCTCAGCATGTAAACTGGGAGGAGTTGGCCAGGCTTGGCCACTGCTCTCGGACAGGCTGGGCATCGGTCAGTTGGTGATGAACAATTGTTTTTCATTTGCATCACTTGTCTTTCTTGGGTTTTATTTCTTTCCCTTTGTTATTTTCCTTTTCATTACAATTTATTATTATATTTTATTTCAATTATTAAACTGTTCTTATCTCAACCCACAAGTGTTCTCACTTTTACTCTTCCACTTCTCTCCCCCATCCCACTGGGGAGGGGTGGGGGAAGGAGGGGGGAGCGAGCGAGCAGCTGTGCGGTGCTTAGGTGCCAGCTGGGGTTAAACCACGACACTGGGAAAGAAATATCTAAAACTCAAATTGAACAGAAACTGTTATCTGTTACATCATTTCCTATAATTGCACACATACACATGCCAACATGCACATGTATTTTACCACATGAAAACCCAAAAGGTAAATGTTGGTACTTCGAAGAAAATTCTGAATATGCACTTCTCTATTCATATACGATATATGGGATTACAAAAAAGGTTTTGGTATTATATAACGCCATGGTTCAGTTCATCACATAGTGATAACAATGCTATTCATTGTAATGCCACCTGCTTTTCATAAAGGAACATTTCAGTATGTAAGAGTTAAAAATGAAGGCGGGGCGGGGGGGGGAATGCAACAACAAAAAAATGAAGTGCAGAATAAAAATTAATTCCAGGGTAGTAAAGATCAAAATTCTGAAGATTACACGTGGCACGTTGACACAGTGCAGACAATGTTGTTATTAACAGTTTCTACAGTAACAAAACAGAAGAAATTCCGGGGGTTGTAAAACAGACAATTCATGAAGCACCACACCACCACAATCATACATGATGCACCAAGGCGTTATATAATAGCAAAATCAATCTTAAGTTATGGGGAGTGATATTAAAAATATATTCTGGGAATGGGGTATGTGTGGGAGGGTGGTGATACTGTGTTTGTAAGCATAATTATAAGGTCCATATTACTTTTTTAGTCATCCACATACAAAACTACAGATTTCAAGCACAGTCTAAGCAGCTGTGGAAATTATTTTTTTTAAATACATTTTTGAGCATATTTCAGTCACTAACTGCTTCAATGTCAGACTTATCATTCCTTAACAGTTATTTTTTCCACTGCAGTAACTCCCACAAAACTGAAGTAATTATTCCAGCCTTGCAAAGCTGTCATGAAGATTTATTTGACCAGGCACCAAATGTATTTGCCATATCTTACCAAGATAAAAATGAAAATGATAATGCAATAAAAGTTAGCAGTTTACCGAGATCACCGTTAGCACAAACAAAATTTCACAGGGCTGCAATACATGTTTTGATACTGTGTGGCTGCATACTTGTATAATACTCAAACACTATTAACAGACATTTTACGTATTGCATTTACAAGATTGCTGTGTTCCCCTTATCCTTAATAGGTACTGTGCAACACTTCCTACAGAACAACAACAATGCAAGCATGGAAAAAATGAATAACCAGTCTTAGTAACCCCTATGTATTATATACCCTCTCATTTCTTTGGTGCAAAGAGTAGACGTTGGCTCCGCTACCCCTATTAATAGAAGGGTCATAAATCAAGAAGGTTCTCTGAGAAATCGGTTGCCAGAAATGCCATTTTCAGGTGCTAGCAATCATAGTTCCAACTAACAGCCACAAAGGAACACTTGGCACAATGCTTAAAGTATTTTTTTACTGCTGTGATTTTGTTTTTCCTTAATCAAACAGTTAAAAGGGTATATAATAAACAGATACATGCATGCATGCACGCACATGTCTCTCTACTGGTTCTTACTCTTTTAAGGTGAAACATCTACCTTGTTTCCCCAAAGCTCACTGACACTTTCCCAACAGTATTATGCGGGATGGCCACCTTGGATGATGGAAGATCATCTTATTAATCAGTAAATAGGTTTTATTTATAGTACTTTTCAGATTAGTTTAATGCAGCTTTTAAAAGCTATTATTCATGTCTGATGTAATAACATCATCAAGTAGATTGCTTTAATATTCCTCTCAATTTTTTGGCCCAAACGGACAAACTGGAGTCTACAAAACACAAGTATATTTACCTGTTGAAAGGTGCTCTCAGTAAGTGGGGGGGTTTAGGTAACGCAGATATGGTCTCAGGGAAAGACAGATCACTTTAAAAAATGAATTAAAAAAAATAATCTGAAAAATTCCCAACAGGATGTCATGTAGCTGAATTGGGTGGCTGTTCTAAGGAGCAAAATTCAAGTAAATCCATTCTTGTATGACTTTTAAACTGTCCTCCTGCTAACATCTTTATAATTTAAATTTCTAATTAGTCTCAGGTAAAGGTTCCACCTCACAGATGAGAGTTAGTTGCATTTTAAACAGCACAAACATAACCCCAGGGTCAGAGACAAAAATGAAGTATCCCATTTTACATATATAATTATGCATGTTTATTTTCAGTGACAAAACCATGAAATGCAAGGAAACATACTCATCAATAATGCTTCAACAATATCGAATTAATAGCTGCTTATGAACTGTAAGCCGACATATCCACTTTGTTCACATTGTTTCCCAACAGACATTCACGAAGATCGTTACACATTGCAAAGTAAAGGGATAGGAGTTATAAATGTACTTTATTAACATTTTACCAGATGAATTTCCAATAGTCAGCAAAATAGCTTAAATGAAACTGTCGTTCAACCAAACAAATCAAGGCATGTCAGAAACAATGGGAAATGGATAGGACATTGGTGGATTTTTTTTCCCTTTAAAAAAACCTAATATTAGCCGAAAAGGTGAAATGCACAGACGAAATCTAGACTGAAGAAAGATTTACTCCTTAAGAGGATAAGGTGCACCTGGAGTGAGGAACAGGGAAGAAAAGACTGTTCACCTGACCTGGGGTTTTAATAAATATCATGAAATTGTTCTTGAACAGATTGACTTTATGCCAGCCATTTTTAACACGTCCAACCTCATTCAAATTCATTCACTGTTATTTTATGTCACAACGTAATACAAGCTGCTTTCATAGATTCCCTCAGTATACCATAGCTATATTTATATATTATATATAATATATATAAATCCTGTATCTATAACTGGGATTCATAATAAAATACTTAAAAACCATTCTAAAGATTTGTTATATAATTTAAAAAAATGCCTTTGCCTCTGTAACAATAATATTTACCCCAACACATTAAAAGTGCTTGTCATGTCTTCAGAAATGCAATTCTAGGACCTTAGGCACTGGAACGGCCATTGGTAAAATGACTGGGACTGAATTACAACCCTTAAATTTCTGTATATGCAGGAAAAAGTTGAAGTTGAGTGACTGAAACACAGTAAAACGCCCCCTCCCACATCCCTGTGGCCATTCCTTTTGGAACAAGAAGCAGAGGAAGGCTGAAAAAGGAGAAGCAGTCATACAGCAAAAAAAATCATATGTACAAGCTGCTTACTGAAAACTTTGACTATACTGACCTAAACAGTATGCAACTGTTGAGAAGCTGTATAGTTCAGGATAGCCAAGAAGAGGTGTACCAGACTAAAAACACAACAAAGCTAAGAACACGTTCAATTTCAAAGCATCCTTCCAATGCCTTCACGTATTTGCCACTGTGCAGAATGGAGCTCTTCAGGGGGCACAGTGAAGGTGCGTATAGTAAAGAACATTTACCTTCTGTATCTCCCACACTGTAGATCACTGTACCTTACAGTGGGGATGAATTACTTAAATAGCAATAAAAGAATAAAAAATTTAACATACTGTGAGATACTGTGCCAACTTCGTAAAAATAAAAAGTAATTAGGGTAATCCTTGAAGTAACAGCAGAGATTTCCAAACGTATCAGGAAAAAGCAAAGAAAACACAAGTTCTAGATGCACAGCATCGGTACCAAAGCTTCATTATGAAAATGAGATGCAAAACTAAGTATATGGATGTATTATATAAGGTTTCAGTCACTCCCCACTGTTTTCAGAGTCATCTCCATCAAGGGGAATGGAATTTAATCAATGACATGGCAGCTATTATTTAAAAAGATTAGTTTAGTTGACTTGGTTGACTAGTTTAGTTGACCAGCTAAGTGCTGGTTTTTTTTCAACTGAAATGAAATAGTGTTATTTTAGGAAAAGTTCTAATTAGAAAACTCAAGAGTGATAAATGATAAATTTCTTTCAAAGTATATTTGTTATATGAGATTTTTAAAGTGAATTTTATATGATGGTTAACAATTTTGTATTAATTTAACAGCCAAAGTCTAAATTTAAAGTTCAGACAAACAAACTGCACTTAACCTGGTGGTTCACCAACATGCTTCACCTGTAATGAAAATTAATGGAGAAAAACCCCTACACCCCAAAAACTCAGTTATCCTGCTGTTTGAGGTTCTCTGCTGATACTGCCACTGAGGAGTTCGATTCATGTCCGTTTTGATAGGGTTCATGATGTTCACACAGCATAACCTGCACTGCAGTGAACAGGATTGACTTGAAATTTTATCTCACAGTTAAAAAAAAAAAAAGACCCCCCTGCTCCCCATATTACGGTACACATAGCCAAAGTTGACTTTACAAAAGCAGCAAAATACCCACTCTGTTTGCTTGCTCCAGCTTTTGTAGAAAGGAAATACATGAGCAAAGATTTATATAACACTTTGGGTGGGAAGGGGAACAGCAGAAAGCTTTTTCAGTTCTGGAAGGTTAGAAATACGTTCTATTAATTAGAATTAATTCAAATATTAGCAGAAAGCTTAATGAAAGCCAACTCCAGCTCTTGTGAAGCAATAATACTTCCAGCCCAAACCAGGAATGCTTTTTCTCATTTAAAAAAAAAAATTCTTCCATACAAAAATAAAAAGCTAGTAACACTGCAGTCAGTAGCTTTGAAGTATCAGGTTCAAACTGATGGTAGTAAAAGGATATTGTATAGCTGGTGCCAATAGAATCAGAATTTAACAAATGAGAAGCCAAAAATATCCAATTATGAGCCAATAGAATGGAAGTCAAGTTAGAAGCCAAATGATAATTAAAAAGAATCAGAGACATGCCCACATTGGCCAAAAGAGTCCCTTTTTCAATTTAAATCACCAGCTAGATTTATGTTAAGGAATGAAACAATCAGCAATATGCTGTTACAGTAAGTTACCTGGATGCAAGTTAGGATCAGAGCAGGGCATGTGGTCAGTATGACCACAGTGCGCAGCAAGAGGGAACAAAAAAGAATCATCTCCTGGCAACATACTTTTCTTGTTTCTGCAGGATAAATGTTCAATGCCAATATGCTGGAACAAGCAACTACCTGAGACAAAGACAGGAATATTTCTTCTGGGGGAAAAAATAATACATACCTATCTTGGTGAAAGTTTAGAGTAAATATTTTCAAACAAGAAACTAAATTTGCCAGTCTGGCTGAATTATGAATTCTTCGAATCCCTAAAATTTGGAAATTTATGTTTCTCTAAAATATCCTAGAATAAGTTACTGCACAGTTCTCCTATATTTTGAGAACTGTTTGCCCTTCGTTTTTTCAATTCTTCTTCTTTCTAGCCACTAGAAAGGATTACTTTCTTCACCATTTCCACTTGATTTACTCTAGGCTTGACAAAATGATAATCCTGGATCCATGGTTTCCTTCCTCTAGTCATTGATGTCATAAGTTAATGCTGGAACTAAGGAAGTGTAGGATTGTGCAGAAGTAATTTTTATATTAACAATTATATCTGATCAACTAGCTCAATCATTATAACAACAGCAAATAAAAGTGACTGTAAACACAATACGTAAGATGAATATAGCACTTTCAAAACTTTTTAATCTTTAACATATTCCATCAGAAAATGGAACACTGTGCTGGTCTTACACTTTGGAAAATTGATGCAGTAAGTATGAAAAACCTACCCAAGGCCACAAAGGTAAACATTACCAGCCAAGATAAAAACTCCAAAATTCAAGCATCAAGTCCTCTGTTCAGACTATAACAAGGTGATAAATCTCATTCAATAGCTGAAAGCCTTTCCCAGCAAGGAAGTTCTCCACAGAATTAAGAGTTTATAATAGTCAATTTGTTATTTCAGCTGGGATTCTTCTCTTATTTTGTCCACTGCTGAGCAACATAAACACTTCCAGTGAAGTTCTTAGTGTGATAAACCACGTGTGTGTGGGCGCGTGTGTGTACACACATATACACATGCATTTCAAAATGACGAAGCCCATTCGTGTTTCATTCAGTTAATATAATGGAAAACAGTTTTAAATGCTACACTGTTTCTTCTTCCAAAGTGGACCTACCATGATTTGTGATTTGATGACCAGTTTTCCATTTTTGTTTACAGGAAGATGTCTCAATTTGTCAGAATCTCTGATGAAAATCATGGCATGGAATAGCAGAGACAAACCATGAGTTAGATTCTCAAGTGTGATTCATTAAGAATGAACTATGCCTAGCCCTCCTAATTTGTAATTTTTCTTCATTAAAGAGCCTTTTAAACTACAATTTCATTTCTCTGACAAAATTCACATCCACTATCCTGAGAATTTCTAACCTGTAAAAACCTCCTATGGAAAACGTAATGACAGGATCAGGTTACTACACTGAACTAATCTAAAGAAGTTAAAACCAAAAATAATATTTGGATAGGGTTTGGTGGGGAAGAACAGGATGTGCTTTTTCTGAATTATACTATACTGACAAAGACTATACTGACCGTACTGCAAACACAATGTGAAATGTAATGGAAGGGGTAGGTGAGAGGAAATACAAAACAACCTCTCACAAGACAAGCACATACAGAGACAACACTTCAACTCTAATTACTTGCCATTTAAGCAACAAACCTGTTCAACTCTTTTGAGAATGTTTTCCCCATTTCATGCACAACTGAAGAGATCCCAATTTTAATATCATTTGTATCAAATAGTGTCTTTGGGGAACAGAATGACTGAAATCTTAGCCAGAAATATTAAATAGGAAAGGGAAAGACCTGCAATACAAATCTATAGCTCACAGAGAAAATCAATTTAGAAGAATGCTTTAAAAAAAAAAAAAAAGGCACAATCCTCTGGTAGGTCTGATAACAATTTGAACAGAGAGGGTGACAGTGGTCAAGCAATTCCAGGTGTTTTCATGCATATGTATATATTTGTAGTGTATCTGTGTCTATTTCATTCAGCTTCTACTTTCTCTGTGCTCTTCAGTAATCAAGTATTTGATTTGTAAGATGCTACATTAGTGCCAGCAGGCACAGAATGGTATAATAAATACACTTCACAAAATATAAAAGCCATGCACTTAGTGAAGAAAGCATAGCTCTTCAGCCAAGTGGAAATCAGTATCTCCCTTTCATTCTTTTAAAATAGCTCTGCTCAGCCACTTAAAGAGTCCCAGCTGCCACAAAGTCATACAAACTCCAAGCCCTGCTCTGTTTGAGTTTCTGTTCCATAGCTCACTTCAGGAGTGCGAACAGGATACTTCTTGCTGAACTAGACCATAAGAAATTTCCTTATTAGATGAAGAGAAAAAACAAATCTGATAATTTTTCCATTTTAGCAATTCATTTGAAATCAGTTCCATTACAGAAGCATCAAGTCATTGGTTCTTGTTTTATCACACGCTTTATAAAGACAGGTTCATTACAACAGCCTTGAACGGGACCGGCAGTTAGGTTCCCACTGGCCATGTTCTTGGGGAGAAACACCTTGGAAGAACTGTGGTTCAACAGGATGGGGCTTTTTGAATTCAGAGCTGGGTGTCCCTCAGGGACTAAAGTCACAGAATTAGTGCCAGGTGGCACCACAGATTTCTTAGGGAATAAAATTTTGCTTTGTTCTAGAACAACATGGTTTATAGAAGAGGTGGAGGCACCAGATAGTGATTCTTTTATCACTTCACTTGGGATCTTGCTATATAGGTAATTGGGGGCGTTATTCTCCATTATATCTGACCATGCCCTGTAGCGAACTTCCGCAGCTCCCCAGTAGTGTCTAATAGCAGATTCGGAGCGATGGCCTGTCACTGCCATTATTTCTCTAGGCCCCAGTCCTGCTTCACAGAGTAGCTGGATGGTGGTAGTTCGGAGAGAATGATTGGTATATCGTTGAGAGAGCCTGGCTGCCACACTTATCCTGGGCATCATGGTACCTAAGTAGTTCACACCCATTGGTTCTCTTTTGTACCAGACAGGCTGTTCTTGCATTTGCTCTGACGTTAGCTTTAAAGGATGCAGGTAAAAGGCAGGGGGCTCCGGAGGCAACTTAGACAAATAAAGCTCCAAGGAAAAAACAGGACAGTTTGGGTCCCCTGGCATATCATACATTTTACCCATTTTATGAGGATCTTCTCCATTTTTTCCTTTGCCAGGATACCTAAACATAGCATATCGACGCCCGTTCTTGTCCTTCTCAACAACAAAAGCATCTGGAGCCAGATCTCTTAAAATTTCCCTCCCTCGTTTGGCAAAATGCAACTGCAAATCAAACCACACCTTGTTGACAAGTGCCAGTGGACTGTGCAATCCCAGCACACCAGATTGTTTAATCTTACGCAAGTCCTCAACAGCTATAGGAGGATGGTGGTGAGTCTCATCCTTTCCCTGCATGCGCAGCATCTTCAGCACGCTCACAAATACCATGTTTGCACCAGCAAACTCTTTGTCCTTCATTAAGCAAATCTGACGATTATAAGGTGGCATTTTGAGATGCCGGTTTAAGCCAGCACGCATTGACTTGTAGCTTGCCACACTGTAGGTATTTCCGTCATGATTCCTTATTGTGTAATAAAACTCTCTTAAGATATCATTGAGTTCACTTACTGGGACCAATTCAAAGCTAGGATCCTTGCCATTTTTGGCCAGCCATTGTTTTAATAGGTTAGCTGCCCAGCCAGTCTGCTTGTGGGTGTTTTTGATGCTCTTAGCATCCTCTTCCTCTTCCTCCAAGCCAAAGAGGACATCCTCGGGGAAGTTAAAATTCGTCTGTGCTGCTTCTACCGCTTCTTTATTTTCTGATGAAGTCTCTTCCTGTTTCAACTGCTTTTCGAAACAATTGATCAAAGTTGTACCATCAAATATGCCACAGGTATACGGCACACAGCGAACTACTTTTTGTTCTGAGAGCTGTGAAGTGCGGAGTAATACATAATATTTTGGATTTTACATAACAAAAAGCAGGTGGCATTAACTGGATTTTTCAAATGATATGGCATGTCAATTCCATACCTCACTAGCCAATTAAAATGCATCAGGCCCTTCTTTATTAACCATGGCATTACACATGCTTTAACTCATTTGACTGAAAGCAAACCTAGAAACATACACTATAACAGAAGACTGAAAACCGGAAAGCATCATGTGTTATTTATTTCCCTCCTTGCTCACCTTCCATTGCTAAATACCACTTATCACACACAATCTGTTTTTCCAAAATCTTTTCCGGGTTTCAGGCTCTACCAAAGAAGAAAAATTCCAAAATATACATCATATATTGAAAATTAAATCTTAAAACCGTACATCTGTCATCCATTCTGGTACTGAATTTCCTACATATCAAGTACTGATAAATGTTTTAATAGCTATAATCCACAGGTATCTTTGAAAAATGAAGTTCCAAACAACCATGCTTTATGAAATGCCTTATTAAAAAGGTAGAGTGAGGCACAGTTTATACTCTATAGTATTGGTTATCTTTGCCAGACTAGTTCTGTGACAGGTGAAAAACAGAATCTTGTCCAGTATATTTTCTTCTTGCTTTGAAATACAATTCAGATTTAACTGTACCTTGAAACACTATTAAATGTGGAAATTTTGGCTAGAAGAAATTAATTTTATTCCCCTTAATAAAATGGCTTCCAGTTAATAGCAATGTAAGTATGAGGTGCTTTGTGAAATATCTGTATGCAGAAATAAAATTAATTACAAATAATTTTAAATAGCTTAACGTCAACCTTTAAATTTCAAAGCAAGTTCAACAAATCTTAGACGAGGAATCCAGAAGTACTGCAAGTTCTCCTTTATCATGAAGTAGTTATTCCTGAAAAAAGTTTCTTTTCCTTCTTTTCTTTTTCTATGACATATGGCAATGAAATATTAGAACCCCAATTCTTATTAACTTCTGGATTAGTGTGGAAATGAGAGCTGCAATAATTTATAAAATATTTGTAGCTTTAAGTTCAAGCCCTTCAGACAAAACTGGGCAGGGTTCTCTTTTGTATGTTAGCTCTGTTGTATCAGACACGTTTTTAGTGTGCTCCTGAATTACTAACTCATCTACTTACACAAACCCCATCAGAAAACTTCTGAAAAGATTATCAGAAGCTCATGCTCCAAGTAATACTCTGGATCAGAAGAAGAAGAAAAATACAAATGGACAGAAACTAGAAAGGATGGCACAAAAGAGAAACTAAAATTGTTTCATTAGGAGCAATAAAGGTAAAGAACTTTTCTCCTGTGGATTGTAACTTTAAAATTTTATATAGAAACATAATCAACAACCTACCTGTGTTGTTCCCTCAGCAGTTCGCTTGTTTGCCGAAGTATCTGTTGGTGGCCTGCTTGCCTGGTTTTCTGAGGGGTCAAGAAATTGTTCATTTGCAGTATCTAATCAGTACTGAATACTGCTATCCACTATACAAATTTGGAGGCAATATTCAAAATTGCTTGATGCTAAACATTCAGTATGTGGCACATTTAACATTTTTCAGACCTAATTTTCAAGTAAGTATTCAAGCTTGAATACTACCATTTTTCAGAGGGAACAGAAGATACAGAAAAGCAAAATGGCACCTTCCAGCCTAGAAGCAGTGCATGTTTCCTTCCTTGAAAGTCTGACAGCGTATTCAAAATATTTTATGAACAATTCCCTTGCCCATCTGAGGACAAAGCATAACTCCAACCTCTCCTCCCTCTGTATGTAAACTGACAAGATATTAAACTGAAAAAAATAACAATTATTCAACATTTTTGTACCAAAAAATGATGAACAATGGATGGTTAAACAGACTGCAAAATACGTAACTGAGACGATTTGTGCAGGGAGACTGAGTATCTTTATTAGCTCAGCCATATATATATCTACACTAGCAACTTAAGCAGATGTTGCTTGAATATTTGATGTAAAATTTTAAATCCAAATTCTCCCTTCTCATTCCATTTCATTTCAACCAGAGCTTATCAGCAACAGTGCTGGCCCAAAGCAGTGTTTCAATTCTGGTGACTAAGGCTATGTGAACTGCAGAAAATGAGACATTTCTGGACACGTAGGCCCTTCCTTTGGTCACTGTGCCTGATCTGACACAACCCTTTTTATTTTTTATTAAATCATTATATTAACTTTAGAGCTAAAAATCAATACAAAGCAGCATATAACTGTCCAACTCTATGGAAGGCGTATTTTAACATAGGTAACTTAGAGATGGAAAATGAAATATAACTAGTTCTGATGTCAAGCTCTGCTTTAGTTCATTTTAACATTATATTGTGCCAATAAGAAACTTGCTATAATTCCAACTCACTTGGAAATCTTGAGGACCTCTTAGAAAAACATTTTCAAGGTATGTAAAATCAGAAGTGCAGAGAATCATCATGGCATGGCCAAAGATGGAGAGAAAGTATTTTAAAATAGATAATCTAGATATCGTATTTGAACATTCATTGTGTTGAGAGACTTTATTTTAGAGTACAATAAGTGTACTTCTTTGGAACTAGGCTAGTATTCAGTTGCGGTTTTTTCCTCCCATTTTGTTTACTTTTAAGTGTTGTGAAAATTAAGTTAATGATTATACTTCCCTTTCAGTATGTCTTTGCTTAGAAAGGCAGCCAGATTATTTTGAGAGGCTGTATTAAAAATAAATACCAAGTTGTTAATGGTAGAATAGGAGTTTCTGATTTCATGCTAGGAATGATATAAATCAAATTCTAAATAAAACAAAGCTTACAAATTCATACTGCTAATTCCTTCTAAGGAGGGATCATTTTCAACAATGGCTGAAATACATCTATGACAGAAATGATGTTGATCTTGACAATTTCAACAGAAAGGCAACCTAGAAGAAACATCTCAGTAAAATGGACTAACAAATTTCCACAAGAGTTTTGTGTTTCCCTTTGACAACTATTTTCCTTTCCCAGTGTCAACACTCAAGCATAACTTACCAACTCTGGGTGCTGTAACGGTGGGTGGTTCAATAGGAGTTGTACTACTAAATGCAGAGAGAGGAATCTTCATCTGTAGCGGGGCTCGACTGCTGGTAGCATTATAAAGTCCTGAAGTACCCACTGTGGGCAAAGGAGTCCTTGTGGCCTGGGCAACAGGATGTGCAGTAGAAACAGCCTGTACTGCCAACGTTGTGCCTATTGGCCCAGCACTGGCTGGAGAGTTCCTTTGAATACCAGGACTGGGCACAGATGGGCTGTTATTTGGTTTAGTTGGGTTAGTTGATGCCAAAGACACTGTAGTTTTGGTAAGGCTACCAACTGTAGATGAGCTTTGTACGGATATAAATTCAACGTTGCCTGACTGTTGGTTAGTGACCAAAGTCCCTGTGTGGCCTTGCAGGAGCTGAGGCTGGGATGACACTGCAACAGGTACATGCAAGATTACAGGCAAAGACTGCAATGAGACAGACACTGACTGAGTGCTGCCACTGGGCACTTGGTTAGTGCCTACAACAGTAGCCGTGTTAGATGTGGGAAGAACTGTTGTTGTAAAAGAGCTGGTGGAGGTCACTGGAGTCTGAGGCTTAGGTTGTCCACTGACAACTGTCGGAGGAGCAGCAAGACTGGAAGCTGGCACTACACACACACAAAAAAAAAAAAAATTTTAGTATTTGAACCAAGTGGGAAGTTTCACTCCAACACAACAAATGGAAATGGTTTACAATGGGGGTGGTGAGACACTGGAACAGGTTGTCCGGAGAAGTTATGAATGCCCTATCACTGTAAGTGTTCAAAGTCAGGCTGGATGGGGCTTTGAGCAACCTGATTTAGTGAAAGATTTCCTGACCCAATTCAGCGGGCTGGACAAGATGTTCTTCAAAGGTCTCTTCCAACCCAAACCATTCTATGAGTCTATGAGAAATGTGGTATATGATTAACTAAATTAAGATATACAAAGAACTATGACACAAATGGGCCTGAAGAAAGCTCCAAGATTTAACTCTTGAAAACACATCAAATATAGCATTTTAAATACTTGTTACAGAAATGATAGAACAACTGGTCCTTCATAAAACACAAGAAAAGAAAAACTAAGTCAGTTATGACTAACTTGCTTTGTATAGGTAGGACCTTGTATACAGAAGGTTCTATTGAAAACGAATATTAATGTGTCAGAGAAGATACTTGCTTTTATGCAACAAAATTTCAGGATTAAATCTAAAGATCAGGAGCATAATATACTACAGAACACCAGTATATGCCTACTATGAGATGATTCTGTGGAAAAGATGCAGCATTCAATATTAGGTAGACTATTTTTAAAACCAAGGATGGTGTGACAACAATAAATGTAATTAATGGTGGTTTTGACTCTACATTCCCTACACAATTCTAATCTAGGAATTCAATTTTTCAACTTGATTCCCTTAAGAAATGGGGCTTTTGACTTCCTTTAGTTCCCCACTCAACCTCTGTAGCCATTAGTTAGAGGGGAAGATGTCAGCATGATATGGCCTGTGAGCCACGTGTTTCGCTTCTTGGCAGCTGAGAAACTGCAAGTTTTGCTGCTATACGTAGCAAGCAGTCTGCTGAAGCATCTAATTTACCCATATGTTTTGGCTGGCCAAATCAACAAATTTTTTCCCTTACCTGGTAAGCACGCTACAACAAATATAAACTGGGAATGTGGTAGGGAGCTAAAAATAATGATTTTTGAAGTCATAAAAGCCAGTTTTGCTCTGTTCAGTTAGTTACTTATTTAATGGAAAGCAATAAAACTGTTAAGAAGTGTGTTTATAGTCCATAGGCGGTTTCTCACCTGTATTCACAGGGGCTTGAAAAGTTGCTGGTGTGCTCTCTCCTACATTCCTCTTTGACTCCAGCATCTGTCTCACTGTACCAGCATTTCTATGGAACGAAGTTTCAGTTGGCATTTCTCAATGAGCCACACCAGATATAATTATGAACAGTACAATGATGAAAAAACACCTTATTTTACAGCTATTCTTTTCATTGAGATTTTCTAAACCCATTTATCTTCTGCACCCCATGCAAATTAACTTTGGATATTCCCCTACTAAAAAAAAAATATGCAGAATTATTTGTGAATTTTCTAGTGCTTGCACCAAGTTTGCGTTTCATCATAAGAATTTTCCCTTCTTTGAAATTAAACTTCCATTTTTATCCATTATTTTTAACCACTCATCTCAGTTTACCTAAGAATGGATTCAGTACTGTCCATTTATGACTTCTGTGAAAGAAAATCCAATTTTACAATTGAAGAGCAATGAAGGAAAAAGGAAGAGCACTTTAATTAAGAAAAAGAAAATACAAGGATTATCCATTACATCAGGTATCTCAAGTGTCCTATTGTCAATTTTAACATGGTCACAGTGATGTGGTTTGCTTACCGATATGTCACATTGCTTGTGTTTGCAGTGTCACTCGCTACTTTCCCTGGAGACAGAGGTGCAGCTGGTGAATTCTACAAAAGAAAAAAAGAAAAAGAGAGAGACAGAGAGAGAAAGACAGAAGCCGTAACAAAACAACCATAAGTCAGCTTGCAGACTTATGCTTTCATTATATTTCATATTAATTAATTTCTGTGCAAGATATACATTTTCTGAAGCCAACACTGCAGGAGAACTTGACATGTTTTACAATCCCCCAAAACTTCCCTGGTCCTACCTGCCTCCCCCTCCTACATCCTTCTTTTTTATAAAGTCTCTTGCCTTCAGGTTTTTATAGCATGAGAATCAAAATTCCTTCCTGAACGTTAATGGACTTTTAGCTTCCATTTCTTCACAGTAATTAATACAAAATATTCATTCTAGACACAGAGAAATACTATCGTTTGTATTGATTTCTCCTCTCTTCCCCCTCCACCCCCAAAATCAAGGTACTGGGATTCACTGTTGTGTACTCTGTACCCTTCGTACTGAAGTCAGATTTACTTACGTACAGTTTAAGGTGCTTGTACACTAATAATGCCTAAAGAACCTTCTGTACAAATCAGAATTACATAACAGATGTTAAAAGACTATTCTTTGATATCACTGCCTTTAACCAAACAAGGCAAACCTACTTTGTGAACACTGTCGAACAACCAGGTCACATCTTTCTGCATATAACATTTCTTTATTTTTCAACACAAGGTTTATGCTAACTCAGAGAAACAAATATAACAAATCTAGTTCTTACTTCCTGTCTTTTCTTCAAGTCCTCCCTGGCTGCTCCAAACCGCTTTGTCAATCTAGCAATTTTAGCCTAAATGGGAAGAAGATGAAAACAAACAGGCAAAACCGTAAATATCCTCCCCAAGAACCATCAAAGAAATTACACAAACTAAAAGATATAGAGTTAAGATATCAAGTCAAAGGCTATTTTCAAATAAGGGGAAAGTATTCTCCCCTGAAATACAGTACAACTATATTACTTCAGAGCAGCAGAAAGACAGACACATGTATCACAATCAAGGTATCTTAGAGACAACTTGAATTATTTTCCCTCCTATTCACAATTGCACAAACAGAATCCATCTTGCAGAGGTTCACGCAATATTCCGCATGAATAAAAGCAACTGAAAGCATCTGACTGTTTTAATGTCTTATGTACCAACCATATTGAAAAATGCACTCCGTTTTGGCTTTCATATTATCTATTCTTCCCCCATTTATCCTATTTCTCCCTTTCACTGATACACTACATATCACAACACGCCTTACTGTCAACTTCATTCTACTCTATTTGATGTTCAGGTGTCAGGTTCATTATCTTCTTAAGCACCATTCTTACATCTCATCTTTTATTTCTTGTGCTTCCCTCAATATACCATTTGGTGACCATTCCTTCTGCAATTGCCTCAGCATTACAAGATCCTAATTTACCCTCTCTAGGTTGCAGTTCTGATGGCTGATTTATTCTGGAGGCAGTAGCTGTGCCACTTATTCCAAGCAGGTATTTTGGGTTTTTGGAACAGAAAGAAAAGTTAAATTCTTTTTACAAACTCCTAAAATCACTAGGCTAGCACTAGAAAAATGGAAGTTTTAAAAAAATCAGCAAGTTTCGTATACCATGATTTCAGAACTTGTAACCTAAAAGGAACTGGTCCATTTAGAAACCTCACCTCTTTCACATTTTTAGAAAGCAACGTGACAGGCTACAATTATAGTCTGCCATTAATTACATTTATATTTCAATTTCTGTTATCCTTTACAATGTAGAGGTCTTTTGGAGCATCATGCATAATAAAACCATGTAAGATGAGATAGCGAGTATATTGATATCAACACATTCATAGCCTTATAAGATGTTATTAATTTGACACTGTAGTTGATGGCTAAAGACAATGATAAACAAGTATACTGAAAGCATCTTAGATAGCACTTAATAAAAAGTCAACATAAAACAGCTGGGGCGGTAAGGGGAAAGAGTCTGGCAAACTCCATACTTTTTTTTTATGTTACAAGTAGAATGGCCTTATTGTTTGGATTTGTTATGACATAAGCTTTTAATTGTCTTGCCACTTCAAAATTCTTCCATTTTTGTGACATTCTTCACCTCACCACTATGTACATAATTTCTATAAAGAATGCAAGAAAGCAGACCGCATTCATCATTATCTATTTGTTTCCTTGCTAGAACATAATTATTTAGTTTCTGAGGAAATTATATGGATAAGTATCATGTGATGTTTTTTTGTTTGAACATTCTACGAAGTCCAGTACTGTTGTCCTCTCCTTTCTGCACTTTTCTGTTTTTAAGCAAATTTCTGACTTTACAGAGGCATTAGATATTTTCATACTTAACATTTATTTGAAGAATGTCTAAATGGAACAGAAGAGTGGAAAAGCAGTTTACTAACAGCTAATGAATCAGTTTGCCAGAAGGAATATTTGCTTTGGGTTTTTTTGATGATTAATTGGTTGCTTTCTTCTGAGTAGGGAAATAGAATTTTACAACTCAAAAGTAGCATTAGTATTTGCTGCTTCGCCCCTGCTCCCTAGAGTCAAAATGGCTTCCTTACTGACAACTACAGGAGACTTACCACTAAATGTTCAGGAACTTATTTTTAAATTTGATTCTAGCATGCAGTTCAACACACAAACACCTACCTGTAGTTCTGTAAGCACAGTTTTATGCCTCTTGTTACATTCTACTTTCTCTATTCGGGTTTTCAAGTCTGCCAGAGTCTTGTCAAATACAGCACACTGTAAAGCAGTAAGTTTTTCTTCTAACAGTCTCTGGATAACCTGCAACATTATTATTAAAAAAAAAAAAGAAAAATAACAATACAATCCCAGAATTTGGGAGACCATCTATAAAAATATTCTCAACTCTTAACAAGTATCCTGCTACAAATAAATATATAGTCACCAATAAACACGTGGTTGCACAGCTAAGAAAAATTTCTACATCCATTCTGGCAAATACAAATGGTCCCTCTTTGCCATTAACTCAAGAAATTAATTTTGCTGCAGTATAGTAAGTGTATAAAACCTTATTACATATAAAAAGAACCTTAATAACACAAGATATTTTCATAAAGTACTGGTTTTACACAGATTAATTTTTCCTTACTTTTCTGTTCTTGAGAGGGATGCTGGCATTCAAAGAACAGAAACTAAAGACATTCAACAAAACTTTGTTTCTAAGATGCATTTTCCCCTAACAGAAATGCCCAGTGTTGCTTTTCTTGCAGAAACTAAAAATGGAAAAAAGAAGAGACTGATTTCTACAAAGTTTACTGTTACAGTTATTATTTAAGTTTTTTCTCCCTCCTACACCTATTGAAGTGCAAAAATTTTCTTTAGGAAACAAAAATAAACAAGCAACAAATGTGGTTCTCTGCATCCTACATTAACGAAGTTACAACACACTAGCTAACTAACTAGTGGAAGAAGGGCACAATTTTTTTTTTCTTCAAGACTACAGGTTTCTTTACATGCCAATGTAAAGGCAATTAACAGCTCTATGATGATCTGGAAAATGCTGTGTTGACTGCACTCTTGTTTGGAGACAGACTTTCGTTAAAGCTAGGCACACAATAAAGCACACCACATATAAACCTTTATGACACTGAAATGCCTCCTTTGCTATAATTCTCCATCTACAGTCACATGTGACTTAAGAGTTTAAATATTTAACACATTTTAAATAGAACTCTTGCAGCATAGTTTTCAAGTGATATTTGGTCTCTTCTTAAAAGTAGGGCTATATAGGACTTTATATGAATTAAGCCACCTTTGTTATTTGAATTATGTCCATTTTTCAACCACAAAAAAGAAAAAGTTGGGGGGGGGGGGCAGGGAGTGTGTGGGAAATGATAGCTAATTCAAAGATTGTAAGACAAGTGACAGGTGTGTATTTGCCATCTTTGTTTGTTTGTTTGCCATGCTCTGCACCTCCATTCTACCTTTTGTAATTTTTGGTCAACATCCCTTCTGGCTGTAATTTTTACTTGGAGTTCTGCTTCATAATCTTCTCCCATGTACCGACGACGTTTAGAATGAACACTGTCCATGTCCTCAGATCTGGAACGTTTTCTCCTTGACACTTCACCTGGAACAATTAGATACAACTGCTCATGAGGAACCTTTGAAAAAGCAGGTATCTGCAAAATGCTGCGATTGTTATACTCCAGTTCTTCCTGCTCCTATCAGCACCATCCTATAATGAAACATGGCTTTGGAGAAGCAAAACAAAACCCTCTTCTGAAAACGGAATCTTCTTCTCAGGATTCCAGCCAAATAAAACTACATCTCATTCTGCCTGTGTCAACAATGAACTTTTTTTCTAGCTCCCATGAAGTTTTAACCTGTACCTGCAATCCTTGACTGAAAAAACATTCAAACCTTTTTCTTGCTTCTTGGGTAAGAAGGAAAGTAAAAATCTAACAGAAGAACAGGCTCAAAACAGAACTATATTTTAAAAATCATTTTCATCACAGTGATGAAGCACAAAAGAACCAAAGAGACCTCACTGACTCCTCCAGCTCCTGGCACTGTATCCTCTAGAGATCCACATAAAAAACAACAAGCCTAGGTAAGTTATCAGGAAGGGAAGCTGCAGAGCATACCATCAAAACACCAAAGACCATAGCCCCCAACCCCTCCACCCCAAACCCTGAGGATGATACAGAAAGACAGAATTAGTAGTACATCAATGAAGATTCACTGGAGACTGAAACAGCATAACAAATAGTCACTTTCCACTACCATTTCTACTTTACTTGTATTACATACACTCTGTGAGTCATATTTCTAGCTTCACAAATTTCTTATAGTCTGACTTTTTGATGGTTAGATTTCTGATGGTTTCAGTCTCATCTGATTTTCTGATGGTTTCTGATTTTTTTGAAAGTTGCACTGAAAGTCCACTAAAGTACTAAAAATTATTAAAAGGTAATGTTTTATAGGGCCACAGGGCTCTTCATAAACATCTGCAGAATGCTGAGTATTTGCAAGCAATATAAATGTCTAAGGTATGAGTTTCATTTTTTTTTTTTAGAATGACAGTAAACAGTGGAAAATGAAGCGGGGAGGGGGGGGAGCTACATCTCCAGCTTTCTTCCATTGATCAGAAAAACTTGTAGAAATAAGATAAAAAACACCTGAATAGTTAGAACACTGTTCCCAGACTAGTGAAGACAAGTTTCTCAGGATCTTCCATACAACTCTTTTCTACTCCCAGTCAGTCTCTTTAGAAAAAGCCTAACCACTGAATAGTAGAACAAGTAGCTTCTAACATGCAAGAGCTGCTTACATATTTAACAGAACATGTTTAATGTTTACGTAATTTGTTCTGAAGCAGATGCTACATCTAATTTTACTGCAGTTAGATTCTCTTTGAAGAGCTTCTGGGTGCTTGCTACTAGTGGAAAGGATATCTAAAGACGACTGTGACTTCTAGGAAACTCTAGCAGCCTCTAATGAGCCGTGTCAGCTGTTCTTGATCAGAGGATGCTTTGTGCTTATATTCCAGCTGATTCCTTATGGAGGCTCAAACGCTTCTTCAGCAGGTACCAGGGAGAGGCCTATATTACTGCTGGACCCAGAGAGCAGCTAAAAAACATAGGACTTTGTACAGTGGGGTTGCACAGAAGGGGGATGGTCCTTGCACTCAGTAATGGAGGCAATGTGCCACGTGGTGTGGTCTCCAGCAGCCACTGAAACAACTCTCCTGGTAATGTCAGAGCCTCCACCCAGACTGAGCTATGCTGGGGGAAGACACGGCTTGGCATGAATTGGGGTGCAGGGATTATACAGGGCCTCCCATTCTGGCTGAGGCTATGGCAGAGGGAGATGAGCTTCTTGGCTACAGATGTGTGAACTAGCAGAGCTGTGTTGCCAAGTTAAAAGGATCTATGGGAGGAGGTCGGGGGTGGCACAGCATCAGAAATTATGAGAAACGTTGACTGGATATACTCCAAGATCCCGCAGCCTCAAGAACTGTAACCCCCAGCTGTACCAAAGCAGGTACAGTCAGAGCCTGAGCTTACCCAGATGGGAAATGAAGACTCCCATAACGACAAAGGCTGGAAGCACCAAGACAGCAGCTCCCACTCTGCCTGCAGATGTACAGGACAATGACAGATTTGGTTCAGTGCCCTCATAGCAGATATGGGGCTGGGAGCTGTGCCCAGTGAAATGTCTGAACTAGCTAAGCCTGAGCCATGTAGCAGCACCACATATTAGCAGCCAGTGACTCCCTGCCTGCGGGGAGAGGGGGGAGGCCCTCATCTGCTAGGGACAAGTGACCTGTGCAAAAGATAAAGGCACTATATGGGTGGGAATGGGGTCAGTAAAGACTAAGCTCACCTTAAGCTGAATCTGGTGAGAGACATGAAGGGCAAAAAGAAGGGCGTCTACCAATATACTGGCAGCAAAAGGAAACCTAGGGAAAATATGTCACCCCCCTGCTGAATGATGCAGGGGAGCAAGTGACAAAGGACACAGAAAAAGCCCAGCCACTCAATGCCTTCTTTGCCTCAGACTTTAATGAGAAGACTTGCCTTCAGCATGCCAGCTCCCTTAGACCAGTGCGACAGTCTGGAGCAAAGGCAGACTTGCTCTTATTGGAAGAGCATTTAGTTAACATTTAAACAAACTGGACATACACAAGTCCATGCAAGCCATAAGGATGCACTCACAAGTGCCGAGGGAGTTGGCTAAGGTGACTGCAAGGCCATTCTCAACCTCTGAAAGGTTGTGGCAATAGCTGAAGTTTCCTGAAGACAGGGGTGATATTTGCTTTCTTCTAATCTTCAAGAAGGGCAAGAAGGACCCAGTAAATTACAGGATGGTCAGCCTCACTTCAGTCCTTGAGAACGTGATGGAGCAAGTAATTCTAGAAATCATCCCTAAACATATTAAGAAGGTGGTGATGGGGAATAGTCAGAATGGACTTATCAAGGGGAAATCATGCTTCATCAGCCTGACAGCCTTCTATGATGAGATGACTGGCTTGGTGGATGAGGGGAGAGCAGTGGATGCTGTTTATCTTGTCTTTAGTAAAGCTTCTGACACCCAAAACATCCTCAGAGATGAACTCATGATGTATGGCCTAGATAAATGGACTGGCTCAACTGCTGGGGCTCCAGGAGCTGTGACAAGTGGCACAAAGTCCAGTCGGAGCTCATCACGAGCAACGTACACCAGTGGATGATACTGGTATCAACACTAACGTCTTCACTAATTACTTAGATAATAGGATAGAGGGCAACCTCAGTAATTTGCAGATCATACAAAATTGGAAGGAGTGGTTGCTACACTAGATGGTTATGCTGCCATTCAGCGTCACCTTGACAAGCTGGAAAAATAGGCCAAAAGGAACCTCAGGGAGTTCAACAAAAGGAAATGTAAAGTCCTACACTTGGGTAGGAATACCCAGGTACTAGTACAGGCTGGGAACTGACTTGCTGGAAAACAGCTTTGCAGAAATGGCCCTGGTGGTCTTCATGCATATCAAGTTGAACATGAACCAGTAACGTGCCCTCCTGGCAAAGAATGCCAACACCATCCTTGGCTGCCTGAGGAAGAGTTTCACCAGTGGGTCAAGTGAGGTAATTTTTCCCCTCTAATCAGCACTGTGAGGCTGAACCTTGAGTCTTGTGTCCAGTTCTGGGCTTCTAAACACAAGAAAGATGTGAGCATACTGGAAAGAGTTCACTGTAGGGCCAACGAAGATGTTTTACAGACCTGAGCATCCATCATGTGAGGAAATGACAGCTGGCATTGTTCAACTGGAGAAGGCAGTTAGGGGAGATTTTATAATGTGTGTAAATTACCTGATGGGTGGAGAGTGAAAAAGACAGAGCAAGACTCTTAGTGAGTACCAGTGAAAGGACGAGAGAAATGGATGCAAACCAAAATACAGAAAACCCCATTCAAACATATCAAAACTGTTTTACTGTGAGGGTGGTCAAACACTGGAAGTGGAACACTGGGAGGCTGTGGAAACTCCATCTGTGGAGATACTCAAAACCTGTCTGGACATGGTTCTGAGCAAACTGCTCTAGTTGACCAGGTTTTGAGCAGGGGGTTTGGACTAGATAATCTCCAAAGGTCCCTTCCAACTTCAACAATTCTGTGTTTCTAACACATGCCACCAGTGAAGTGTAATAGTCTTAACATTACGTACTTCTCTCTGTGTGTTTCTCTTCTTTGTGGGCCTCTTCTTTATCCTCCTCACTCCCCTTTCTTCTCTCCTCCTCCACCTCTTCTACAAACAGAAGAATAAAACCCATGCATTACTTATGCTGACCTACAGAAGTCTCATAAGAGTCCTATTTTGACTAGCAAACTTAGAACACTTATGAAAAATCATGTTGGGGAAGGCGAGAGAAGTAAGTATGACACAGAGGGAATGCAGAGATGAAGAAAACCAGAGGATACCTTCAGAGCAAAAATTTGAACTACCATATAACACAGTAAGATTCACTTCTGGATTTGTTTAGCTTTAAAATCAACAAATTGCCTCAAAGTTACCTCCGAAATGAAACGATGTATTTTTAATGTAACTAAAGTTCTCAACAAATTATTTTAGTTTATTTTTTCACCTAGGAAAAAAGTATAAAAATTTCAGTAACAATACACTAATATATTTATTTATTTACAATAGGCAAATTCACACATAATCTTAATGGTAGAAAAGGCCTAGATTCTTCTTAACAAAAATGAATTTTCATTTAAACATTCTTCCTAATACAAAGTATCACAATTTAAGACTAGTCATTTAAAAACATACAGTTTAGAAAATTCTTAAATAAATAAAAATCTGAAATAACACTCTCAAATGTACACAGGTTAAAAATGAAAAATGCTAACGCTTCCTGAAGACTTTTATTATATACTCCATGAACTTCCATTATGTGTTTTGTACTGGCTGTATTTGCTGCCTCCTATGCTTGCTATATACAACATAAAACTATTACTTTTAAGATTACATTAAAATCTATCCAGAACATAACACAAGACAGCACTGTTATGCACTTCTTGATCTGTACACTTCTCCAATTTCCATTTTGTTATTACAGCAGAGTTTAATAGCTTTTTTAGAGAAAGTTCTGGCTGCTTGATGCTCTCTTAACACTAAGTTTTACTTCTATTGTGAAGAACATTTGAATGATTTAAAATAAGTCACCTAATGAATCAGAATAAGGAAGGACTCAGAACCCCCAAAACTATTATAAGACTTTTCATTTTGTTTATTTATGCAAGAAATAATATAATACCACATAAATTCTTCAAAACCAATCTGATTTATTTTTAAAGTAATTAAATGGCATAGTGCCAATGCCACCTGCTTTCTAAGGCTTATAGATAAGCTTCATGTATTTAATTCTTATCAATAAAGTAGGACTCATTTACCTAAGAAACTATAAGAGAGTCATTAAGTTCAAGAGTACTTTTCCCTCAATTTACACATTTTAATATTCAACTGAAAGACACAAATATTCCATGGAAAGATAAACATACTTTGAACATCTTTAAAATATCATGCTACAAGTTTCAAAGCTGAGTTTTTTGAGTTCTATGTAGAGAACAAAGTAATTTCAGGCACAAGGAAGTCCCTTCCTTACAATTTCCCATCGCTGTGAACAGATTTAGCTCGTTTAACTGAAAGTGGTTTAAACACAATGCCCACATGAAACTCTCCAGTTAAGAAGGTTTGAACCTTAATACAGAGATAATTTTACAATTGGCTATCAGCTTATTTTTCACTGATAAGCTGCGATCTTGTTATCCTGATGCTAGACAGGCAGAAGCAATGAATGCAATCCTTCGAAAAAAATAATAATTTGATGATATCATTAAGTTATCACTGTATTTATCACAGTTGCCTGCATAAGTCACACTATTTGCTGTGGATCTGTACACAAAGGTGTTTGTTTTTTGGTGGTGTGTTTTTTTTTTTTTTTTTTTAACACCAGGTGTTTGCTTGTCACTAAAGAGTTGAAAATTCCTTTTAATAATTTCTACAGCTGGAAGCATTTAGATCTGCTTAGTAACTGACTAGATGCATATCTGGATGTCAGTTCTGCCAAAATATACATATAAATGGAAGTAAAAATAATGAGTAAGCCTAAGAGCATCTGAACAGTACTTGCAAGTTACTCTGCACTGCACAGTCATACTCTCACTATTGCATAATCCTGTAACCGCAATATTCTCCTTGTGTTGGCTAGAACTGATGTGCACAGACAGCAATCACAAAAAAGTACAAAAGCATAGCCTTTCTAAGTAGTGAATCCTTGATCAAACTCTACCCAGAAGTTACTATAAAACAGAAATACAGATTTTTCCCATGGAATGTGACAGGGTTTGACTATTTTTGTTTCATATCATAGATTCATGTATTTTCAAAGGAATCATCATGACCTAGATAAGCTGGAGAAATGGGATGACAAATGCTTTATGATATTCAACAAGGACAAATACAAAAGTTCTGCACCTGGGATGGAAAACCCTTGCAAAATAAGACAGGCTAGGGCCCACATGGCTGGGGAGCAGCTCTGCTTTGAGGACTCGCACAGACAGCAAGCAAAGCATGAGCCAAGAGTGTGCCCTGGCAGCAAAGAAGGTCCATAGCATCCTGAGCTGCATTTACAGGAACAGAGCCACTATACCATAGGAAGTGGTTATTGCCTTTCACTTGGCAGTCGTTATGCCATCTCTTGGTAAGAAGCAAAAGACTGCTAGGGGCTGGGGAACATGACCTGTAGGAGAGGCTGAGGGAGCTGGGCTTATTCAGCATGGAGAAGACAAAGCTTAATGGGGACTTAAAAAGAGCTTTCCAATACCTGTTATGTGTCTTCTGAGCCAGACTCATTGTAAAGGTGCATGACAAAGGATAAGAGACAACATGTGTAAGCAGAAACAAGAGATTCCAACTGATAGAAAGAAAAACATTTCCAACGTGAAGGGAGTCATTGGAACAGGTTGCCCAAAGAGGTCATCCAGTCTTCATCAGTGGAAGTTCAAGATCTAACTAGATAAAGTTCTGAGCTACCTTCTTTAATCTCATAGCTGACCCTACTTTGAGCAGGAGACTGGACTAGAGACCTCTTGTGGTCTCTCCCAGCCTGAACTACTCTATTATTTGGTTATAACTCATCCTGCCTATAACTCCTCCTACAAAATATATATAAAAAATTATCAAGTAATTAAAACTCAAAGCACAATATTCTCTTCTTTAGTTATTTATTACCACTTTTTTAGTTGGAAAAAAATTCCATAAAGGACTTTAAAATTACAACTGATGGAATTCAACATCCATTAATTGGTCCCCCGCAGTCCGTCGGACAGAAGTGTGCCTGATTTCTGGTTTGCAAAATCCAGTGACTCAGAAATGCAGCAGTTGTGTCTTTGTCTGCTACATTAAAGAAACCTCTTTCAACCATATATTCAGCCGCCATTTGCAGATATTATAGACCTCCTCTACTTCTGAATACTACATTCTTCTACTGGATGAACAAAACTTACGTTATTTTAAGCTTTCCAGTATAAAGTTTGTTTCCCAAATGCTGAAATATTTTTTGCAGCAACACTCTGAAAGTTTTCCATTATCCCTTTTTGAAGTAAAAGCCAGAATTAGAAATATTATTGCAGAAAAGTGGTTTAATCTGTGCCATTTAAGTGTAACTTGTTTTCCTGTTTGTGAATTCAAAAATTTTGACAGCTAGTTCTATCACAACACAGGAACAGAAGTTCTGCGTTTAGTTGTTCACCTGCTGTTCACATGCTCTGAAGTTCTCTTCAAACACTACTTTCTTGAAGCAAGCTGTATTCTTTTAAATGTTAATTGCACTCTTTATTCTTAAAAGGTTGTACTTGGGTGTGCTGCTTGACTTCAGAACAAAGATCAGCAACAACTAAGTCCCCTTTCAAACTATCCCTGAAGGGCATGAAATGCCATTGCTGTAGAGAAGCCTAGAATCAAAGTGTCTAGAATGCACTCAAAGTGCTAGCAATTCTGAGAAAGACTTTAGATTTGCTCTGGTAGACATCCTCACCAGGTTCAACTTGAGAGTGTATAGATTAGGTAAGAGAAAAAACATAGCAACAGCTGCACTAGGTAAAACCAACAGTTCACCTAATACAGGATCCTAATTCTAACACTTTAATGTCAATAGTAGATGATCAAGTAGGGAAGAATATAAGGAGAAAAGAACATAGTTATACGGTCCCAGAAAACTTCCTCAGCTTTCTGAAAAATTGCTGGTGGAAGACCTCCAGTGCCTTAGGGTTTCTGTGCTTGATAGCCCTCAAAAAAAATTCCTCTTCCACAGAAGATGAATGTAGGTAAACTTTTAGCAGTCACGGCGTTGCAAGCAAGGAGCTCCATAGTTCTTCATGTGGAGAACCATCTCTTCTTCCATGCCTTGATCCTGCCTCTCACTTTTCTTCCTTTCCTCCACTTGATACATGAGATTCTTGTAGAGAAAAAGACAGCAAATGTCTATTCTCCACACCACTTACCATTTACAGATCTTTGTGACATCTCTCCTCCATCCCTTTTTTCAGGCTGAAAGATCCTACTTTAAAATACAGTCCATCCTTGTCTAAACGTTCTCTCTCTGATCCGATCTGACTCAAAAAGTGAAGAAGCCGAGTCCGCAGAAGCGAAGTGCTATCCACAGTCAAGGAGAAAGAGCTAGGGCACGCTTAAGCCAGGTGGATTATAGAGAAGTCCACTGGATGTCCCCAAGAGTGCTGAAGGAGGTAGGCTGCTGGCATTGCAAGGCCCCTCTCTACCATCTTCATTAGCAACCAAAGGAAGCTTCTGACTGGAAAAAGGGAAATGTCACAGCCATATTCAAGACAGTCACAGAAGATGATTCAGGGAAACTACAGGCTGGTTGGCCTCACCTGATATCTTGTGGAAGTTATGGAAAAAAAATCCTCACGGGAGGCCATTGCCAGGCACACAAAGGGAGGAACGTAACTGGCAGTAGCCAGCTTGGATTTAGTAAGGGCAAATTGTGCCAGACAGACCTGGTAGATTTTTACAACAGGCTCAAAGAATTGGCATCAGTGGTATACAATCCATCTGGTGGCTTAGCACTAGAGGCAGTCCTCAGGGATCCATACGGGCCTGATGCAGTTTATCATATTTACTAATGACCTGGACCTATGGGCAGACCACACTCGGCAGGTTTGCAGATACAAACTGGGGGGGAGTGGTAAATATTCTGAGGGGCATGGCTGCTATTCAGAGGCACACTGACAGCTGGAGAAATGGGCTAACACAAAGCACAGCAAGTGCAAATGCAAAGTCCTGCATCTGGGATAGAATAACCCTATGCAACAGGACAGACTGGGAGTTGACTGGTGTCCTGGTTTCAGCTGGGATAGAGTTAATTCTCTTTCTAGTAGCTGGTATAGTGCTGTGTTTTGGATTTAGTATGAGAATAATGTTGATAACGCACTGATGTTTTAGTTGTTGCTAAGTAGCGCTTACACCAGTCAAGGCCTTTTTCAGCTTCCCATGCTCTGCTGGGTGCACAAGAAGGTGGGAGGGGACACAGCCAGGACAGCTGACCCCAGCTGACCAAAGGGATATCCCACACCATATGATGTCATACTCTACATATAAAGCTGAGGGAAGAAGGAGGAAGGGGGGGGGGGGGAGGGGGAACGACACACGACAACACATTCAGACAGATGGCATTTGTCTTCCCAAGTAACCGTCACGTGTGATGGAGCCCTGCTTTCCTGGAGATGGCTGAACACCTGCCTGCCCATGGGAAGGAGTGAATGAATTCCTTGTTTTGCTTTGCTTGTGCACACGGCTTTTGCTTTACTTACTAAACTGTCTTTATCTCAACCCATGGGTTGTCTCACTTTTACCCTTCTGATTCTCTCCCCCATCCCACTGGGCGGAGTAAGCAAGCAGCTGGGTGGGGCTTAGTTGCTGGCTGGGGTTAAACCATGACAACTGGCTAGAACGTAACTTTGTAGAACAGGGCCTTGATTCCTGATGGAAAACAATTTGAACATTAGTCAGCAGCGTGAAATAAGTTCAATAGCATTTCAGGCCATATTAACAAGAAATGTGTCCAGCAGGATAAGGGAAGTGATTCTCCTTTGGTCAGCACTTGAGAAACCCCCACCTGGAGCACTCTGTCCAGTTTTTGGATCCCCAGTACTAGAAAGGCACTGACAAAACCACAGCAAGTCCAGCGGAGGGTCACCAGAAAGGTCAAGGGGATAAAGTACATGCTATATGAGGAGCAGATGACAGAACTGGCTTTGCTCAGCCTTAACAAGTGAAGACTAATTGGAGATTGTATTGTTGCCTTCCATTACATAATGGGAGGGCAGAGAGAAGATGGAGCTACTACTCTTTAAGGTGCACAGCAACAGGACAGGAGGCAATGGGCACAAGTTGGAAGACAGAAGATTCCAATTAAGCAGAAAGATTTTCACTGTTGAGGTTGGTTAAATATTGGCCTACCCAAGAAGTAGCTGTGGTATATCCATCCTTGGAGATGCACAAAAGTAAACTGCCAAGGTCCCTGAGCCATCTGATATAATTAGACCTGCTTTGAGTAGGGGGTTGGAACAAAGACCATCAGAGGGTTGAATTAAAATTACTCTGCAATTCCATCATCTTCCCTGTTGCACCTTCATGTACCTTTTCCAGTCCTGTGACATCTTCTTTGATACGGGGCGGGGGGGGGGGGGGGGGGGAGGAAACAGAATTATAGAAAACATTTAAAAGCGTGGTGTCCCTTAGTGAAGTTTTCCTCTATTTCTTCATATATTCCTAGCATTCTTCATTTGCTTTCTTCAACTGCTACTGTATCAATGTTTTCACAAAACTACCTGCTATAATCCTGGAAAATCATTCTTGAGTGGTGAGTCACTTCTATCTTCCTATCAAGTTATGAACAGTTTCGCACTCATCTGTACCACTTTGTAGTTAACCACAACGAGTTTCATCTGCCATTTTTATACTCCAGTCATTCAGCATTGTAAGATTCCTCTACAGCTCTTCACAGCATCATAAGCAAACTGTCACCTTGCTTGTCACTCTTCATTTTAGGTAAATTATTAATCTGCCCATTTGAAGAAAGTCTTCTGGTACCATTCTTTATATCATTGTTTAGCCATGCTGGTTTTCATCTGGACTTTTTGAAAACGGTACTTTTTAACTGAGCAGCTTGCACCTGTGCCTCCAATATGGCATCTTCAAATGATCTCCATATAGTCTCCACAGATTTAATCCTCAAAGACTCTTTCCAAAAGTTAATCTTTATCTTCTAAGAGAACTCTGTGTTCTCATACAATTATTTCCTGCCCCTGCAACCTTTCTGCTATTACCTTTGTTATTGAAAGACTGAAATTGGTGAAAGTACTGCAAAATTTTTGTATTAAACCCATGTTAAATTTAGTACAAAATGGGTCCCCAAAAAACTTGCTTGAAAAATTTCACACAGAAAGTACTATTCAGAAAATTTATATTCCCTTCTCTGCAACTTGATGGGCAAGCTTTATGAAGCTTAGAATGCAGAAATTAACAAGTGACTGCTGATTAACGACAGAGCATACTTCACAATGGCCAGTTTTCATTTAATGAACAGTCTCAGTTACAGCCATGCAACTGTAAAAGTCAAACTGTTACAGCCAATAAATAAAACAACTAGTCAAGAGAATGAGAATTGAGAGCAGCCCTGAGGAGAAGGACTTGGGGATACTGGTGGACGAAAAGCTGGACATGAGCCAACAATGTGTGTTTGCAGCCTAGAAGGCCAACTGTATCCCGGGCTACATGAAAAGAAGTGTGGCCAGGAGGTCGAGGGAGGTGATTCTGCCCCTCTCCTCCACGCTGGTGAGACCCCACCTGGAGCACTGCGTCCAGCTCTGGAGCCCTCAGCACAAGAAGGACATGGAACTGTTGGAGTGGGTCCAGACGAGGGCCACAAAAATGATCCGAGGGCTGGAGCACCTCTCCTACGAGGACAGGCTGAGAGAGTTGGGGTTGTTCAGCCTGGAGGAGAGAAGGCTGCAGGGAGACCTTATTGCAGCCTTTCAGTACTTAAAGGCAGACTACAGGAAGAATGGGGGCAATCTCTTCAGCAAGGCCTCTTGTGACAGGACAAGGGGTAATGGTTTTAAACTAAAGGAGGGTAGATTTAGACTGGATATAAGGAAAAAAAAATTCACAATGAGGGTGGTGAAACACTGGAACAGGTTGCCCAGAGAGGTTGTGGAGGCCCCATCCCTGGAAACATTCAAGGTCAGACTGGATGGGGCTCTGAGCAACCTGATCTAGTTGAAGATGTCCCTGCTCACTGCAGGGGGGGTTGGACTAGATGACCTCTAAAGGTCCCTTCCAACCCAAACCATTCTATGATTCTATGAATTTGTCCCATCACCAAAACTGAAGATCTGAAAAAAATATTGCTGGATACAATCATTTTAGACTTCTGCAAACTGTAGTCCAATATTTAATATTCACTTCGGTCTTTTTGCTCCAGAGCAAAACACTCCTCTGTGACCACATTTTCTCATTGGGTAAGATGAAAAAAGCAACCTTGATATCCTAATTTCATTCATCTCCAATGAAAGAACCCTTAAACTGTGGTAAGGACAAGGATCATCAATTCATTTGTAATGTACATTTTATAAAAGGGACTCTAACACACTACAATTTCGACACAAGTACACACAACGTTCTTTCTCCCTGCCAACCCCCACATCCAAATAGTTTCTGGAAGACTTCAGTTGCACAACAGTGGTATCACTTTTGCAATCTCAGTGCAAGACCTAACACCTAAATAAGATTCTCAGAGGGAGCTATGGAACCTATCTTTTCTCTGTTTAACTGGTGTAAATTTAAAAGTAAACACCAGAAAAGAAAGGAAGAGTCTGAAACATGGCTGAAGAGACTTATTCTTGTCTCCCTTTCTCTAGTTGTTTAGAGACTGAAGACTCAGAGTGCCATTACACATTCGTGAAAGACACAGTTTCATCATTAGTGAAACAAGAGTTGAGAAAATATGGTTACTAACTTCCCAGAGACTGAAAGACACCTTGATCTTGTTTAATCTATGGAATTCCTACCCAGTCAAGCATGTTTAAACACATTTGGGTTAGCATGGTCATAATTTCATAAAAAGTTATGGGGGGGAAGGGGGAAGAAAAAGAAAAAAGAAAAAACCCCTCCAAGATTTGAAACAGCAGCTTTCTTAGTTACAGATAAAACAGCAGTGTCAACTTATCTGTAAATTATTCATCTGTTTTATTTTCAGAAGTGTAATAGTATGACAATGAGTGCCCTATGTCAAAAAAAAAATTGCTTACACAGCTGTATGACAATAATAGACTATAAAGGACATCCATTCAGTTTAACATAAAAAAAATCTTCTGCTAGCTACATGGAGACTGAAGTACCAGCTTCCTACACTTAATGCTTTCAAATGTTAATCAGTTGGCATAGCCATCAGATAGGTTAGATAAAAAGCAGTATGAGTTAAATGAATAAAAGCTACATGGCATGAAAACTGTACATGACTTGTATTTTTCATGAAACCTGTCCAATACTGTCTTCTGGTGAAATAAAGAAATTTGAAACAAAGTGGACTTGTGGCATGCCTGGATTACCAACATGTTTTCATTCTTACTATTTATTTGCATGTTAAACGAAGTTGAAATCCTTTCTTTCCCTCACAAACAGTAAATGAACACATTTCTCTTCCCACAAACCTTTCTGTTCCATGTCTGGCAATTACTCATCTTTCCTCTTCTTCCACCCACCACCCCACCCCAGTCTTGTGATGACAGTTTTTTGGTTTTACTTTCATTTTTTCTGGGCCTCAAATTCCATCCTTGAAAGTTTTAAGACTACGTAACACATAATTGGTGGGCGAGACTGCCTTTTTGATTTAGAATCATGTCACAAGCGTGTCATTCTAAGAAATGAACAAAATCCCAGACTTGAATCAAAACTACCAATCTAGAAAATTCTTACCTGGAAGACTTGACTTGTTTGGTAGTATCACTTCAGCACGTTCCTCCTTCTCATCACAGGGATCCTCTTCATCAGACAGTACTAAGAAAGCCTCTTTTGGCAGACTTTCATTGCTTTCCTGCTTGGATGGTGAACCCAAACAGCTGTCTATTTTCTCTTCTAAATCTGTGACTGCATCATCCACTGGTAGCAGAGAACTTTTAGAAAAACAGCTCAGTTTGTCTTCAGCTGGGGCGAGTTTTTCCAAAATTGGAATAATTTCATCTGTTTCCATAGAGTCAGTATTGTCCAAGATACTTTCACTTGGCTCATCTATTGTCTTCTGAACAGTGGTTTCTGAAAGACCTGTAGTGCTGTCTCGTTTGTCCTTTGGTTCCTGGTCAGCTTCTATACTGCTAGAGATGGCTTCTTCTCCAACAGCATCTTCAACAGTTACTTCTTCAGTCCTCTTTTCCTCACAAGACAAACTAGAATTAATAGTTAAGTCATTTGTTTCTCCACTCTCTTCAGAAGAGTCACTAATATCACAGATTGATTTACTTTTGCTTTCTGATGGGACGTCACTCTCTCTTTGGCCCAAATGATCTTTTGTATTATTTCCTTCATGGAAGTTATCTTTATTACTACCAAGCGCTCCATTTTCAGCCTCGCGCGCTAAAGCACTATCAGTATCTTTATCTTGCTCAGGAGTAACATTCTCTGGAGACAGCGTTAGAGGATTGGGTTCTGTGTCATTGACTATGTTCCCTGCCCTACTTTCAGGGCTTTTGGCTTCACTAATTTCATCAGAACCTGTTCTTCCTTCTTCAGAGTTAACACACAAGTCCACTAGGCCATTTACTTCCCTCTTATCCTCCATACAGTCTGTATGGCTTAAAGGGGAATTTAAATCAGAATCTCCATTCTCATGCTTTCCATTTAACAGTTTAACATCAGTTGTCTTCAACAGCTCCTCTTTAACCTTATAGACAGCTTCAAGTTGTTGTCGATCACTTACTCTCATTGTTTTTCGCGCTTTAAAGACTTTTTTCTGAGGTTCATCTGCGCTATCCATCTTGACCCTTAAAAAAAAGTTCAGAAAAAATTGTGAAGGAAACAATTTATTATCCTCATATTACAGTGTTCCTGTAAAGACTGTTGTATTTAGCACATTTTAAAGCAAACTGGTTTAACTGTATCTACAAAAACAGAAAGAAACGCCTGACAATGCACTTAAAATTTGTTTGTCCTCACAAAAAGTGAATACAAGTTTCTACATACACTCTATAAATGTGTATGTGAAGATCATGGAGATCACGCTATAATATTATGCAGTAATGTTCTGGCTACACATTTTAGGCCAGTTGTCCCGTAGTATTATTATAGCACTGCCACAAACTGAGGTTGTCTAGCTAGAAACAGATATTGTGGTAATGCAAGAGCCAGCAGCCTCTCTTCTTGTAAAAGAGCAAGAAATATTCTCGGCCCATCAGTTTACTTTTATTTTTACCTTTCTAAAACTATGTAAGTTCACAAGTTTCAAACAGAATTAACAACTGGGGTAAATAACAAGGTTTTAGTATCAAGTAACTTTTAAGAAAACTTCAATGTATTGAAATAATTTCTGAATGTGTCATTAAGATACTTTTTTCTTCTGTATAGATAAAATAGAACTTCATCCTCCATTTTATACAATGGTTAACTGAACTTGGTTTTTTAGAGCACTTTCATTCTATTTGCAGTAATATTTTACTAAGACCATTTGTACTCATAAAAACTAGTTTTTCTAGCTCCTTTTAGAAAGATTTCCTTTACCAAGGAAAACTGATGTTTTTGCCCTACATATAATTTTATTAATTCCATCCACCCATGCAAATATTTAGAAAAATAAGAACATTAATATATAAACACTTTAAGGAAAATAATGTTCAAAAATCTACTTTATCAAATCAATAAATGGAGTTAAATCCAGCATTACCTAGGAAGGTAAAACAATTTTGCTGAAATACAAAATCTTATTTAATTTCATTTGTTTCCATTAAACAAAACAAAAAGAAATCCATAGGGATCTTTAAACCACATTTTTTCCCCATGTGGTCTTGGTTTACGACCCAGTTTTAAAGGAGTAGATGTGATAATGTTGTTCAGAAGCAGGAAGCAGTTAAGGAACTTGTTACATCCTAAATGAAACTCAGCAACTAAGATCTTGAATCAGATGATGCTAACCAATTTAGCTCTACTGAAGCTACTACACCATCATAAGTTACTCCTGTCTAGGATATGGCTTATCTTAAATTTCTCAAAACATGTAAAAGTTCACTGGGGTAACAGTAGTTAAAAGATATTACAGCAAATAAAAACAAAAGAAAGAAAATAAATCAGGCCGTTATCTCTATATGGATTTTTTTTTTTCCACAAGCACCGGATAAGCAAATGTTTATACTATTGATACAGCAGAGTTATTACACAAAGGATGCATTTTGAACATTTAGTACAGTTCATTTAGCGCCTTCCCCCAATCCACTTTCATTTACAGAGCTGAGAAATTAATTTAAAAAGTGCATTTTGTCTTTTCACATGGGGTATAATTTTTTTTTTTTTTTTTTTTTTTAATAAAAAAGCAGGACTATTGCCAACAATAGCTCAGATCCGTGATGGTTTTGTATAACCAAGTTGTAAAATTCATGAAATGGAGATTCAACAGCCTCTCAGTAACAGTTTGGCTCCACTCTCTTTGTAACCAACCTTGCCTACAAGTTTTATTTAGGCAGCAATAAGATTGCCCTTTAGTCTTCTCTTCAGCAGATTAAAGTTCTCAAGCTCCCTCAGTGTCTCATTGTAGGTCATGTGCCTTAGGCTCCTGTCATTTTGATAGTCCTCTGCTGCATCCTTCCCACTTTACTCGGAACAGTTTGTGAGGGAAATTATTTAACATTTATGCATTGTCCAACTAGAATATTCTACTGTAAGATATGAATATATATTCTAAGGTTCAATGTGAATTCAACTATCAAGAGAAACTCTAAACCTTACAATCATGACATACCGTACAACTATAAGGCTTCTTTTACACTTAGTTAACCTGACCTGACAAAAATATGGGCAAAATAGAAAGCAGTATGATAAAAAAAAGAAGTTTTTACCCTGTTTTGCATTTCCTAATAACATAACATTGAGATTCTCTTCCACTTTATTTCAGTTCTTTTCTGCACAACAATCTAGAATCCTCGTATTTGAGTAACTGATGGTGCTTAAATAACACTTTAATTCACACCTCAGGAACAGATGAACAAATCTTCACAAAGGGTTGTATCAGCTCTATTTACAGACTCTCACTAATACCATTAAGACATGAATTTTTGCCAGTCTGAACTAGATTTTCTGAACAGGATTGTCTATTGCTGCATTGCCACTAGTGGGAGCAAAATAGAACACCTATAGAAACACTGATCTGAAACATCAGTTTACTTGTTTTTAGAAAAATATTCTCATCACATAACCATTTCCAGTCATGAACTATTAACTCCAGGTGAGCTGTTAATGTCCTTCCAGACCTGTCTACATGCTAAATACAGCACCGTCATATTCTTCCAGAAGAGAATACATTTAACACAGTAATTCTAGTGCTTAGGTTAGGAGAAGCATATAAAAACCTCTAGTATTTCAGAAGTGCGCATGCAGTTTTTGAACACACATCCCTTCCTTCTTCCCAAGAACTCAGAATGTAAAGCATGTTTTTTCATGTCACTATAAAAGCATGTATCAGACTGCCACGTAATAGAGTGTTGATCATCATACGCATGCCCCATGCATATAATCCCCTACAACCAACATGCATGCTCTTACAGCTGTGTATCTTGTAGATCCAATTGGGAAAAAAATAGAAAATTCCAGGCTTGGCTAACCTTAAGCAATTTCAAGAGCTCCTACTAGGTGACCAGCTAGTGAGAGTCTTCTGTTAATGTAGTGTAAGGATACAGGGCCTTTGTATCAGAATTAAGACAGACAAGTAGTTTGATCTCCCGGACTACAATGCTTTCTTTTATAAGCATTACCCAGAATTTAAAAGTTCTTATATTACAAAATTCACAATCCTACTTTTCCTATTATGAAAAGATTAATAAAATGTTCACAGACAACTTAAAATCAAATTAATAAGTGCATCACTTGAGTAATCATAAAACATAACTTAAAACAAATTAATATTTTCTGCTCTAGTTTCCTTAATCATCTAAGCAGTCTTTAATTCATATTTTTAACATAAAATACAGTAAATACACAGTAAAATGAAGGGCATTTCCTTTTTAAATTTGCCAAGAATAGCAGTCTTAAAAAAATCAATCAGAATACCTTTATATTGATGCATCCTTACTTTTCTCTTTAAAAAATACTGAATAAGCTTGAATTTCTAATATATTTCAAAATTATTTTATAGCTTAAGATATTATCCAAATTCTAGTTTAAAAACAAAGCTCTAAAAAACCAAATACAGTTCTGCAGTGAACCTGTACAAAAAAAAAGGCTTCTCATAAAATTCCATTGTTAGACGGTTATTTGAGTAACTCGTGCGTATATTCAGCTCAGTCCCACAATCTTTTGCAACCAAAGAATATCCAATAAAAGCTACCATAAGTGACAAAATTATAAGCATAGAAGATTAACAGATGAACGCTAAACGCTGGTTAACAGCTAAACATCATGTATCACTGCAGACCAGCCTTAAAGCGTTTCCAGCCATACCCACAAGGGAGCACACTGCAGCCAAGTAACAGATCTCATATGAGAGCAGAGTAAAAGAAGAAACAAATAAATCGGTAACCGGTCCAGACAGGTTTGGTCATACCGGGTGCAAGCCAATCAGCATTCATCTGATAAATACTGCCTTCCAGGCTTTCAAAGGGGTAAGGAGGTTGCCCTTCAGACAGCAACTCCAGAGCAGGTTATGTGAATTCCAGTCTTGCAGAAATAAAACATTTAAAAGTAGTAGCGTTCTAAATGAATGTATGTTGGTAGTCTCCCTTTATACTTAACAATTAACACAAAGTTTAGTTACATTGGCTATGCACTCCCCTCACCTGATGCTTGCGTATTTTCAGTTTATCATCATCATGTGACCAAGTCACAAGAAGGAAATGAGTGGCACAGGCACCAAGCCAATGGAGGGGTATCTTTTATTTCAAAGAAAGGCATTTGTACAGAACAGCACAAAATGACTCCTGCATGTAGAGCTAAGCGTATAGGGGTTAAACACTGTAAATAAGGTGGTAGGTTTGGGGTTGCTTTTTTTTGATTTTTTTTTTTTAAACACAAGAATTAATTTTGAAACACTAACACACACAAACATTGCCTATTTCAGCTATCCTTTACAAGAATTCCCTCTTCTTTTGAAGCCTGAAAGTCATATATACTTCAGCACAAGATACACAAACACACCATTAGGCACTCCCCTCCAATAATATTTGGACTTTTCTTTCTCATGACCAAATGTGTGCTACATGGCAAAACCAAAACGTGCCAGTGCAGCTAGGAATATGCGAAGGACTCCTTTCTCAGCCATTTAAAAAGTTTTCCCTCTATCCCTTATTTTATTATTATTATTATTACTCTGTAGAGAGATTGCAGCTCTAAAGCGACAAAGGAAGGTATCAGCTTTGCAGTGGATTAGCCTATAATCGTGTGCTCCTCTGAGCAGGCCAAGAGCTGCTCGCAACATCGGCCAATCAGCAAGCAGCTGCCTGAATCCTGCCTGGTAACAGGCAGCAGACAAAGAGAAGGTCATGGAAACATGAGGCGGGGGAAGAGCTGGAATCTAAACAATAGTGCACAATGGGGTTTGCATAATATCATCAGTCTAGAACAGCATTGGCACAGGGTTCCTGGAGCGCAGGCAGTGCTAGCCAAAAGCACCACAACCATGAAACATTTGCCAAAGTGCAAGAACTACATGGAGGAAGTAAAGCCTTTGATCATGAAAATCAGTGCTGAAATATGCAAAGTTACTTAAAATGTAGCACAGCCAAATCAAGGAAAGCGAGGCAGCAAATGGCCAGGACTATTTTGTTCTAGATGGAGAGTCCCAGAGAATGAGAGTGGTGAATAGAACCTACCTTTAAGTAGGGGTTCATAAAAAGCAGTTTTCAGTTGAAATCCTCTATAGCAATGTTGATATAAATTGTCAGAAATTTAAAAACTATTTTTAAAGAAGAAAAAATAAGTTTGTGATTTATTCTTACAGAACATGCGCTGAAATAATGTGCCAATAATTTTTCTACCACTAATACAAGTCTACTTATCTGACTGAATGCAAGACACACGCCACCAGCCTACTGAGATCCACATACAATTACTCATTTATTTTAAAATGGAATAAACAAAATAGAGGGCATATGATAAATGCAAATAATATTTCTTCTAGCACACCACAGATTATTTGAGTTTTCTTCCCTTTTAGGCTAAAATTATGTTAGTGTTGGCTGAACAAAGTGAAAGAATGTGACATTGTCTAAGAAAAAATTACATCACCAACCTGTCCTATTTCACCTAGTACACATACAGCAAAACAAGGTCCGCTGCAATTAAAAAAAAAAATCTTTAGCTTATTTCCGCCCCCCCCCCCCCCCCCCCCGTGTTTAATATGGGGTTTAATACTGAGGTTCGCGGTTTAAGCACCAAGCGGCAGTTCACGCTGCAGCAGAGCCCTGCAATGTCGCCCGCGCCCCCGAGGGGGAGCCCGAGGGGGACGCCGCTGCCGCCCCCGCCCCCCGCGCCCCCTCCCGCCTCGCCGCCAGCCCCCGCCTCGCCCCGCCGCTGCGGGGAGGAGACGCCAACCCCCCGTCCCATTGGCTGCAAGGAGCAGCCAATCAGGCGGCAGCTCCTTAAATTCTACCCAGCAACAAAGTCCCCACCAGTCCATCAGCGAGACGTCGGCCAGGACGCGGGTGCAAAGGCGGGGCCCAGGGCACGGGCCAGCAGGTTTGCGTTAAACTACCACGGTTTTCGAAAGAGCTGGTAAATGACCTAACAAAAAGGTAAGGGTTTTTCAGTGTAAGACCTGGAGCTGCACAAACGCGCTAACTCGCGAGTGCTGCGTACAGGGGCGTGCAGCTGCAATAAAGGTCAGGTGTTTAACGTGCAGGAGCATTTTTAGGCTATTTTAAGACTACTGAATTTCAGTGATGTTAAATGTTGAATCAAGAAAACTGCCGAGATCCAACCTGGGTTCAAGTGTGGCAACTGGTAACTTTTCCTTCAAATACCATGCAGTGCCGTGCTTTCCTCGTGTCTCAACAGAAGCATCAAAATCGGTGTTTTTTCACGGCTTCATTATGACTTCTGCCTTGAAAGTAGTGGCCATTTTCCCTCACCCTTGCAAACTGCCTTTTGAAGAACCAGTTGAGTCCACACATGTATCTATGCCTAAGAAAAACACCCAAATCTATGGTTACAGCCTTGGTAAACCAGAGTAAATTCACAGTACAATTTCAAACAGGTTGTATGGTCTTGTGTACTGTACTTGATTGACAACTTCCTGTACAAACTTGAACTACAACCTCGTCACTTTGGTGTCACAGTGAATTAAGCAGTTGTCCTGTGTCTTCTCTACCTCCAGAGGATAATACCGCCTTTGACTTTGGCTTGTGAACCCATTTCTCATACTAAATCAGTAATTTTAGAGTTCTTTTCCCAGGAGGCTGCCCTGCCTCATGGGAAAAATGGATTCCTCATGGGAAAAAAGCACTGTCGGGTCCATTTACACAACTAAGATCTTTCATCTGCTGGTGGTTTTGCAGAATTTTCCTTACATGGTTCATCAGTTTACACCTTGATAACTAATACACATAAAATGCATACCTTTGAAGATGGAAGAACAGAAAACAAGTGAGAATCTTTCCTAGTCAACTTTTAATTAAGATGCTTACTCCAGTTAGCCTTATAAAAGCAACTCAAGTGCCTTAGAAACACCCGCGAAGCTTAAGCTCATTCTCCAAGAAGAGTTTTGTCTTTTTCTGTAAGCTAAATTTTAACAACCATTTAGGTCATTAAAAAACAGTAAAACTGCTTGAGTGGAACTCAGCCAGAGCGATAGTGGTAGATACTGTGTTTTCTTACTTCCTACAAGTGCTGGGGATTTCAACTTTTATCAACAACTTAAACCATAAGCTTTCAGTTCAGCTGTGAGATCTCCAAACACTGAATAAGTACTGCTGTTTGAAATACCTGTAACAGCAAAATTCAGCTTTCTTACATATTAATTTTTTTAGCACAAGCTAAAGCACGAAGTATATTTTTTCTGTAAAAAATAGATTTACTAAAGTTTTATATAAAAGTTGAATTTGTGCATTTTAAGATATATTTGTGGAATATTTTTATTCCACACAGTTTAAATGTTATACTGCAGTTCCATCTTTGGCACAGGATTAACAGTTACCATTATCCTTAAATATGAGGAGTGCTAATAATTCCACAGAGGTGGACACTAACTGCCAGAACACATTTACAATTTAAAGCTAATCCAACTTCTGATATTCCAAACTCAAAACCTGAACAACCTGAATTAATTGTTCATGTACATGCAGACCAAAAAAATATGAGAAACTCTGCAGAAAAAAAAAATCCTTAAAAGGCAAGATGTTCTGTTCATGTTTAGGCTTTTCTATACATTATAAAATACAGTATTTTTCCTTTTACAGGTGAAATTTCAAGTGAAAATTTAACAGGCTACAACTGTAAGAAGGTATCACTAATGTATGCAGAACTGCATCTTTTAAGGCAGATCTCTTTACAAGTCTTCTGTTAGATAAAATGCACAATAACACTATTCTAATAAAAAAACTGATATATTTACCCTTAACATTCTATAAACTATTTTCTAAACTAGTTCATGTATTACATATGCAACTAACTGTAGTAAAGTAACCTTGGCTTTCCAACACTTGCAACTTGGTGACATCAGGCTTCAGAGGCGAGCTGTCTGAGGCTAAGAGTGGTTGCCTGAGGTCACTTCTCAAATGCCAGAAGAAACAGAAGTGAAAAGTTGCAATAAAAACCAGGTGATGCTGCATTAAAATGTTATTAATTATTTGTCATGCATACAAGCACCTTTTAGAAGTTTTTTGCAAAAATAACATGTCCTCAGTAACATAAAGGCAACAGCTTAAAATGGAACTAAAACAGCTGTGGATTAGCTGGCTGTGTGAACCTGCTGTTTCATAAAGCATTATCAGTATTTCCTCTAGGGAAGATATCCTTTCCCAGAAGGGGCAGTGCACCTGCTGCCTTGCTTGCTTGTTCCTTGCTCAGACCAGTCCTTCCACACACAGAAGTCACAGCTGAACTCCCACCAAGCACGTCACCTCTGATTGGAGGAGGCAGGTCTTCAGTACGTGACGGAATCAGCCGTTTCATAATTTCATCTAATTGAAGCCTGGTTGGGACTTTTCATAACCTTTAGCTTTTGGGGGCGAGAAGGCTATTTACCTATTTTCCACATGAAATGATTAATCTCGGTTCTGCGAGGGCTGCAGGAGGGACCCCCGCAGCCGCCGCGCCCCCTCGCCACTCCCGCGCCGGCAGAGCCCAACAGCCCCTGCCCGTGGCCGGGCACTGCGGCTAATTTGCATACCCGCTCAGGATTGGCTGCGGGAGAGCTGCTTCGCATAAACCAATCCGTGACCGCGAGGCGGAGCCACGCCCGAAGGCCTGTACAAATCTGCCCGGCAACCGGCTAAAAATAGAATGGGCGTCCTGGCGCGTCACCAAGATGAGGCGCAATAGAGCACCTCCCCGATGGTGACGTAACGCACTTCCGAGAAGACGCCGGGCGGGCCCTCCTCCTCCCGAAACGTGCAGCCGCGAGGCTGCGGCTGCCGAGGAGGGGCCGGGGAACGGCTGCTCTGTAAACACGAGGATCGAAGGGACACCCAGTCTTCAAGTTTTGTGCCAAAAGCAGAGGCGTTACGTGGGGGTATGGCACACTGAACTCTTTCAGGTTTTTGTGTGTTTTGGTCATCTTTTTTAAAATAGAAAAAATTTCTGAAGGTCATTCTCTTTTCAAATCAAAACATACACTATTATAATCTGCACATCATCTTCTTTCTCACCGTCATTTCTAAGCAAGCAGGAACAGAAACCATCTTTCTTACTCTGTTTAATAACCGTCAGTTTGGTGACATGAAAACTGAGTAATCCGTAACAGATGTCATCAAGTCCTCATTAAATGTGGACTCCTACACCTGAAGTTACAGACTTTTGGCTCCTGAGTTATCCCTTGGTAAGTCACACCTCACCAGAGACACACCTGTACAGTTCATGCACTCAAACTAAAAGCTCTCTGGGATTTGGAAAGGCAAGCAGGCTGAACCAAGAAAAGAAACTCCGTAAATAGGTAAGGCATCTTGAGAATAAAAATTAAATACAAAACAGGGTAAGTAAAGCACACAATTTAAAAATTCTTATGTAAATACATGTTCTATTACAAATAACTTCAGTGATGATCTACAAGTACAGCCTTTTACCATTTTCAACCTACAAAACAGGTATCATCTACACAAGTTTGATTATAAGTACTACTGAACTGACAGCATAAACTCTTCTGACTGCAGCAAAAGCATGTAAAGAGGCTTCCGCACTTTTCTATCCACCACGTCTGCCCCACGTTTCTGTTTCACCGAACTGGTTAAAGACAGGTGAAAGCCAACATGGTAAGATGGATGAGAACAGCACCCAATGCACACAGGACACATACAGCTGCCCAATCCAGGACTTCGGCAGCCTGAAAAGCACCATCTGATACAGAAGGTATATATATAAGCACCCCTGGTATGTAAAAACATACTTGCTACAAGGCTGTCACAATTAACTAAGGAGAGAAAGAAGAAAAGTGGCCAACGCAGCTGGTCACAGAGTGACCATGACAACGTCTGACAGCCTTTGAATGACTCGACAAAACAGAATCACAAAAATTAACACGGAATCCCAATAAGAAGGTTAAAGTGAAGACAAAAATCTGAATATAAGAAATCTTCAGAATAACAGTAGAAGAAAAAAAACCCCAAAAACCACTGTAAGAGTTTCTTGTAAAAACTACAATTTACCGAAACTTTATTACCTGTATACCTACTGTTAGAACTATTCGTCACAAGCATCCTTCTTTAAGGAAAAGTAGTTTACTCCATAGAGGTTAGTTAGCTACTGCTAATAAATTTTACTAGCAACTGTGCCCTGCCCTGCCCACAAGACAGTTATTCATTAATGAGAGGCTAAATGTTTTTCAAAAGGAACTAATGTTGGGGAAGAATGGGAACTGCAAAACAAACCTATCAACCTAATATTCTATTCATGGCTAGATATAAGAGAAAAATCAAAAAACGTGTTTTCAGTGCTGGTAACCCACTGTATTAATATACTAAGAACCCTAGATAACACAGGTAATTCACATTTTTACAACGATAAGCAGTCACTCTCTAATAAATTTTTATGGCAGTCAATTTCTTATTATACCAAGCATACAACAGAATAAGATTTATTTACCCTAGTAAAAGTGTACAGTGGCAGATTAAATTCTCTTGGGTCAATGGGCAGACAATTATTTTTCTGTATTTGCTGCTAGGCAGAGATTTGTCACATGTCCCAAACTTGTAAAGACTTGTAAGAAAAATTACCCGAGGTATTACCCAAACTGCACTTTAAACATTTCATAATCAAACATGTAAGCAACCATAGCATAGATGATTCTTCAACGTAGGCATGCTTAGAACAAGCTCTGCAGACACAGATTGCCAGATTTAAAATTAATTCTTCACTAAACTGACCAAAGAACAGGAAGCAGAAACTGGACAAACACAAGATTGTTTCTTTATGTAGCTCCAATCATGGAAATAAACGTTAAGGACAGTACAACTAGTTTTGAAGGGGTTTTGATGACAAAAAGGAACCTGAAATGCTATTGATTCTTGTTGTATTCTTCCTTTCTAGATCCTTCAACATATCCCCCTTTTCTCACTATACTTGCTGCATAATAAGTAGACTTAGGATCTCACTATATTCCATTTGCCCAGGTTGTTCTGAGATCAAATGCAACATCTTAGATTTAATTGTTACTGTATAAGAGACTCTCTCTTCTCATTAGTATCTTCATGCCACGCTTTTAAAATTCAATGCAAGGAGGTATAAATTTTGAAATAATGTCACACTAGCTCTAAGTAGTACAGTTGTATTTATCTGCATCAGCAGCACCTTAAACAAGCAGCAAAGCACGATATGCCCTATTGATTTCTCAGATGCTGACTTACACCTAATGTTAATACCCTCATGTCAACTCACTTATATACTCTGAGAAACAAAGATATCTGAATAAAAGCAAAGAAGGACCAGAGGAATGTCCTGGAAGTAATCACTTGGTTGATGGGAAAATCCTTTTGTACTTCGTTCTTTAAAAAAATAAAAAATTTCTTCTTCCGATCAATGTTTTTGAATGAACATTAATACTAAAATTGCATCCACTCCACATAAAGTGTGTGGATATTACATTATACAGTGCGCAGTCATGTTTGCGTATGAAAGATAAAATAAAGCCAGAATACGATGCAAGCACCAATGAGGTTGCACATGAATTCAGATCAGGGACCTCAGTCACGTTAAAGCTAACCTTTTAATTTAACCCAGCAGATACAAAACAACCCAGCCCAGAGCCCAGATCAGTTGTCCGAAGCTATTAACCATGCAGCTGGCTTTTAACACCTAAGCCAGCACAAGACAGGGGGCAGAAGGGGGGACAGAAAACAGCTTCAAGACTAGTGTGTTGCATACCAGCCTTTCAATACCAACTTATATTATCTCTACAACTACAGCACTGAGCTAGATCAGGGAGCTTAACCTCCAGATAAATATTTAGTAGGGCCAGTGCTTTGTTAAACTCAGCTCCTTGAACTGGCTGACAAAACAATCACAGGAACACCAAGGCTGCTGCACCAAAACATGCAGCAAAACAGCCTTGGGCTTCCTGGGTGTGAATGTATGAGTCAAGCAAGGTCTTGCTGTAATGGACAGGCAGACCTTCCAGAGGGTGACAAAGCACTACAGGTGTCCCATAAAGTCAGCTTCATCTGGTTTTTCAGGCTTTTTAGGGACAGGGCAAGGAGGCTGTTTCCACAATGAAATATATTTGATATCTTCAAGTGTAGGTGGTCTTAATTATTTTTAAGTGCTCATAACTACTCTTCTGACATAAAAGCAATAGGTGCAATAATATTAATTACATATATAATAATATTTAGTTATTTCTTGAATGCCTCAAAAATAAAGTACTGTAAAGAAGCAGATTAAAGATCTAATTTAACTCCTGGTTTTGGACTGTACTAGATTATACAGTGGTGGAAGGACCCGGAAACACACACTGCTTTTGGACAGAGTATTAAGCAGAAAGGGGAACAACATTTGCCACTGCTCTATGGAAATACCAAGCTCCTAATGTGAAGTTTTATTTAAATATTCCCAGACTCATGTACTCAGTTATTACACTCAGTGTAATTATGTACTCAATTACAGATAACAAATGTTGATTATACTTGGTATTATGAATTCAATACCATGAATATTAGTACAGAAAATATGGAAATCCATACTATTCCATCCCTTTAAAAATATTTTAGTGAACATCCTGCAGTATGTGCAAACATTTTATTCTCTATTTAAAAAAAAAAAAGAAAAAAATTATTTGTGGTGGCTCATATAAATATATACACATACTAAGCTTTTTGCCAACTGACCTGATGGTAATCAAGTATGTTATTACTAAACGTTACTTTGGTGCTTTAAATTGGATGACAAACTTTATTCCATAACATTCTCAGTTTTTTCTGGTCACATGAAGCCAGTTACATGCATTTGAGCTGTAGAAATTTTCTGTGGAAATTCTCTACTCACTCATCTGTTTGGATTATACTTTAATTTAGTGACTCGGTATCTATTTTAAACATTCCAGGAAAATGAATTAGAGTATATTTATAACCCACAGCTGGGTTGGATGGCTCTACTTAATGTTCAGTTATCCCAAAGTGTCATCATCACAGAGTTGAGTATTGCATCATCCAAAAAGGTCAGACTGCCAAGAAAAATCCATGTCGAATGTGCCAGAGTATCCTTAAGGGAATTTAACTATTGAAGCTTGAAATGGCTTAGCCTAAAACTAATTACATCTTACATAAACTTGATTTGCAAAATTCATGTGTCTGATAATCAAAGAGAATAGTCATTTGTGACAAGGACCAACGGGAGAAGTAACCCCTTAAGGGGTCACAAAATATCCCAAAACTCAAAAGAAAATTTCTGATGTTTAGCAGAGGTTGACAGCATTAAAGCATTTCCCCCCTCCTTCCCCAGTCCTTTTTGCTACAAAGACAGAAAACTGATTTCCCTGGCACTGTTCTTCACTTGGGAAAAAACCCAACCAAACCAACAAACAAAAAACCCCCAATCCCTGAGAAACCATATTAGGAAAAAAATAAACAGAATAACCCCGCCCTGCAACCACTAGTTCTGCTTGGCATATACCAAACAATTGGAGTTTTTGCTCATCTAAACCTCTAAGTATTAAAGACAGCTTACAAGCAATCATTTGTTGTTTTTAATTACATAGTACAGCATGACTTCACAGTTAATACAAATCATAAATGTACCTTCCTGTGCAGCTTATCAGCATTTATTATCTAGGGATTAAAATAACTTCTAGAGTTTATGGCTTCCAAGATAATTTGAAAATACACAGAACAACAAGGAAGCTAACCTAAGCAAACCATAATGTTATATGTATATGTTGCCAAAAGTCACCTATAAATTACAGTAATTCAAATTTGATGCAGCTTTCCTGTCTCAGGAGAACTAGTATCTGATGACAGATGTGACCGTTTGGGGATACACGCTTCAAGTAATAACACATAAAAGTGGAGAAATTTGGAGCACAGCATTCCAAACACACCTACTGGTGAACTAGTTTGGATTAGATGACTCTCTCCTTTTCCTCGTTACCTGCAGTCACACCTATCTTCAACCCAGATATAAAATATTGATCTTGAACAAGGCATGCAGAATTCTGTCACACTTATAATACTGAAATAACTTTCAATAAGTATTCTAGGTATGATAATTCTGATTGCAACTGACTGCATTCACTCCTTGAACCCCTAAGGAAGAATTTCAAACACTGAAGTACCAAATCCAAAACGAGGTACAGAGAACAAATTATGCATGACTTCAACAATGCTGTTAAACAGATGAAAGTAAGTTCTAATGTATACAAAAAGCCAATAAAATTTCCTTCCAACAACAATTTTAGACAAAGCTGGTTTACCCCATTTTTCTTTTCTGTCCTCACACATACTTAATTGAGAACATCAAATGTTTCTCAGACTTAAGACTACCAGAGAAAGAAAACCACAAAATTCATGCAGGGGAAGTAGAAACATGGCGGGGGGCGGGGACAGGGACACGATGACCAGAAAGACAGACAGGAAACAGAAATCTTAATTCTAACTGCATTATGAAAAAATTTAATAATGACCAGAGTGAGCAAGCAGTCAAATTTACTTTTATGTTGCTTGGTACATTATGACTCCTTTGCTAACAAAGGCCTGCCTTATCCCTCTGCTGAATGCATATATCTTGCACTTACTTTACTGATGGAGAACTAAGCCAGAGAGAAAGAATGCTTACCCAGAGAGAAATAACTGGCTTACTCAAGATCAGACAAAAAGCCTCGAAATAAAACCAACCAACCAACCACAAAAGAACCCCATGATTTGTGACTCTCAAGTCTCTTCTACTTTCATTTCATTTATGCCTTGTCTTGATCAAAAATAACAGTAAAACTCCAGTAAACTAGTTACTTCACAAACCAACTCAGTTTGTAATATCAGGTCTTGCATTAGATTAGATTCTTCTAAAGAAAACTGTTGTTATCTGAAGAAGTGACATCTACCCTTTTTTGCCCACATTCACATTTGTAGCCCATTACCACAACCACTGAAACCTGTATTTTGAATCTGTCCAGTACTCTAAGGTGCTTTAACAAACATAATGAAACTAGGAAGACATTTATTTGTTACAGTTAATGCAAAAGAGGACACACAGCAAAGACTGCATTTGGCAACAGTCCTGTGCCATTTCTTGATTTGTAAACATCTTGTAGCTGCATATAATAGAAGTCTAAGATGAATAAAATGTTCTCAGAATATTTTACTGGGGGCTGGGGGGGCGGGGAAACAACAGGGACATGACAAGAGGTAAACTCCTATGCCCCTAGCACGTAAGCTTTTTTGGAGTCTACTTCCAAGGCCATCCTACAATTATTGAAGGTTCCTAGTTATTCTACGTGACAATTGGTAACATTAACAAACTACTTAGGTTTGCTTTTATTAGCAACTCTTTCAGAAAGATCAGGCTGATAACCCACCACTGAAAACAAAAAAACTCCCAATACACTAAATGCGTAAATACAGAAAGATGAACAGTGTGATCATTAGTACCTTTCCAAACACATTTCTGAGTGAAAACTGTAGAAGAAATAACCTGAAGAACTGCTCTCTATTTTCTCCATTATATGCCCAGATAACTAAACTGAGTCTTCTGTCCTTCCAACAAAATTTATGTTTAGCTCAGCTACAATACAACTGACGTAAGCTGTGCAAGTGCCACGAATGCACAAATTTAATTTTCACTATTGGACAGCATCCTCTCTGGACAGGTCAGTACTAACCAGCTCTAAAAAGAAGCAGTACAAAAATGAGCATAGTAATTCCAAAAAATGCAATGTAAGCATTTACACTTTTATTCTCTGGTACCATCTGGAACAAAGAGGCAAAATGAAAAAGCTTTATTTCTGTTGATACCATTGCAGGCTACCTTAAAAAAGTCGTTGTGAGTAAGAAAAAACAATAAGCAGGCAAAAAACCCTACATACATATAAAATCAGGAAGTCTTTTCTACATATTTTCACATTAAAAAATAATGAACAGAACTATGAAAACAGGACATTGTTCCAGTTCTGCATAACTTATTCTTGTCAATACAGGCTTTGGAATTCGCCCAGGAGAGAAAAGAAAGCACCTCCTCTGGCTTGTCCAAAGTTATACGTGCACCAATTGGTGAGCTGACTGCTACTAAACAGAAGCTACTGTGTAAGAGCCCGGCCTCTGCCTCAGTAGGAACACTAACCTGAGGTTCATTCTATTGAACTAGCAATTCTTATAAAGCTTGTTGAACCAACTTCAAGGTCTTGATACCTTTCAAGTTTGGATGAAATCAGTTGGTGGGTAAAGAATCATGAAAATGGAGAACTTTTGTCTCAATATAAGAAAGAACTTTTTTATAGTGAGAACAATGATTCACTGGAACAACCTCCCCGGTGACGCGGTAAAATCCCATTCACTAGGTTTTCAGGATGCGACTGGACAGGATACTAGATAATCTCATCTAGGCTTCCTTTCCCAAGGAAGGTAGGACCAGATGATCTTTCGAGGTCCCTTCCAACCTGGGCTGTTCTATGAACTTAAGCGTAAGAGACTGATTTTACGACCAAAAGATCAGCATTAGCTGCTAGATATTAAAAATCACTCTAAAATAGGACTTTTAAAGGTGGACAGATGACTAGTCCATCAGTCTTCTGAAGGAGTGTTACATCTTCAGCAAGAGAGCAGTAATTGCAGAGTTGAGGAGGTACCTTTCAAGCTAAAACAATCTTCTACCAATAAGCTAAGCCATTAAAAAAAAAAGTACTTCTCTTTGAATATGTTATATAAGCACACATATAAAATATGGTTTATATACTATATATATTTTGCATTTATATAGATATATATGGTTGGAGAAAATGTGATCAGCTGGCTTACAATAAGTCTAAAAGATGGTAATTAGCATGTGAACTTAAGGATCTAGTTTTATTTGCATAGAGTTTTAAATATAATTCTTGTATATGGAAGCTGAAAAATATATGCAAAAAGTAGATGAGACTGAAATAAGCTGAAGTGAATTTATCTTTAGCCACCTTCCTCCCAGGAAAACAAATTCAGCTAGTCTGGCACCTCTGGTCAGATATGCAAAAAATTACTACAACTGAAGTAAGACTCTGCTTCTGAAGCATAATTTCTAGTTTATATGATAAGACACAGACTTCTATCAGACTTGGAATTCATATCTCAAGTACCTAACTTCCATTTCTTTGGTCAACCAATATGATTAGAGCTTCATTTTGCATCATCTTCTTGAACTCATTTTTTGACTGTTTACTGTTCTGACATGGTGAGATAAACCATTCATCCAGTAAATGCTGCTGATAAAAATATAGAGAAATATACTTGAAGACACTGCAAGAAATACCAAGTTTAATAGGATCTTACAAAATTCTTCAAGTTACATGACATACTTTATATGCAAATAGATAAAGACAGTTGTTTTAATATTTAAGGGGGTGAAGCAGAACTAATGAAAAGAGAGGGTATGCATCAGAAATTGTTTTTATTTAGAAATACCCTACATAACAACATAGACAAACAGGATGCCAAATAAACACTACTGTGAATGTCTTTGTTTTAAGGGCAAGGTACACTGCAAGGCTTAAAGATTCCATTCCAGAAGGGGAAGGTTATGTTTGGACATCCAGACTAGGGGGGACACTAAGCAACTGACAAAAAACTTTAGAGTGCCTGTCAAAAACATAACACTTTTTTTTTTTTTTGTCAAAGAATTCAAGTGAAAACATCAGGATAAATTTGAAGAAGTGCAACACAGTGCAATGCATTTTTGATTCAGATCTTCACACCTACAAAACTCGATTAAAATGACGGTGCTTTCATACATAGGTTTCAACCTTCACATCCCATTTACTCATCTGCATCTTCCACCTGCAAAATTTCATTTCAGAAGAATCTTCAAAACAGTTCACAAGTTGCATAAGTACAAAGTTAGATTTCAAAATATGTTTGCACTAGGAAATCTTTAACTGAAGGAAAGAAGAAATGAAGCTGCTGCCACTAGGGTCTGCAGAACTTCTCTAAGAACGCACAATACAGTTGAATAGATGTCCAGCAAGGAGTGTTGCAAGGGTCACTGAGGATATTAGGGCTGATGCAATGAGAAAAGACATTGAAAGCAATTTATCCTCAGACATAATGAAATATTTTTCTCCCAGTTCTGCTACTATAGCCCATGCACAACTAATCCAGTATAATCCTGCCTCAAATTCTGAAGACAAGTCAAGGAACAGAAATACTAGAGCTTATTGCTACTATAATAAAAAATATAATACCAAAACATTTGATAGAAAGTGCTGTTTACCACGAGGATAACATCAATTTGCAAAATCAATTTTATTGCCAGGTTGTTGGTTCCCATCCATGGCAAAGGCAGTTTGAAGGTTCATCAGAATGAGGAAGAAATCATTATTGTATTTCATGAGGAAAACTAGCTTCTTTAGTCATCCTTCTTCAGACAGACTCACTTTACAGCAGCACTGCTGCTGTAAACACTCACTGTATTCATCTGTGGCCACCAGAGACTACTGCAGTTGCTAAGCAACATTTCTTTGTTTCATCTCAATTTTGACATTTGCCATTTGGGAATACTCATTGGAACCCAACACTCTTTTAGTAACCCCATCTCATTCCTCTCCTTTTCCAAAGATCTAACACGCACCAATTGCATAACATCAGATACCAAATGAAAAAGTGAGCTTTTCACAACTCTTATGAAATTCAGTCAAGTAAATTTTTCAGGGACCAGTGAGTGCTTTTTCTATATATACAGGAATCTGCCTACACAATTCTGCTTCAGTGATCCTCTCCCATAAAGACTTTTTTCCCCAAGTCTGCACATTAAGCCATCAAAAATCAGAGGTAACAAATTGGGGGGTGGGGGGGGGGCATGGGGCAGGCTGGGAGGGGGAGAGATAGAGGGAAAAGCTTCTTTTCTTCTGTGCCTTCTAAATATCTACATGTATCTTCTGCAGATAAAGTATCTTAGAATATTTGCATGTGGCAAGAGACAGCCATCATAGTGCTACAGACACCCTACTCGGTTTCAGCGACTGTCTTGCCTTTTCCAATTTCTAGTTTCTCCACTTAAGGTAAGCAACAGAAAGTAGAGACTTTCATAGTAACAACAATAATAAAAAATTCAAATCCCAGAGCAGGTAGTATATTATCTAGATTTATTCTACTCTTGCAATACTTATACTCCATAAATGAGATTGAACCCTCTCAGTGCATCACACATGAGCCTATGCACGTTCTCCTTCTATCTTACCAAAAAAGGACCAATCCAAACAACCTTCAGTGACTCTACCAATATGCAGGCAATCAAGCAGCAAATTCCACAGTGGCGGGTAAAGAAAACAGACTTCAGAAATCCATACAGTCAACCTATTTCTGCAGGTAATATCACTATGAGATAAGTGCTTCTTGAGAAACTGCCCCCACAGATTATCATCTAACCCAGAGGGGCTTCCTGCTGAACAGTGTCTTACAGGACAGCACCCTATGCCCCACATGGTTATTCTGCCCACTTTGAATACAGTAACAGTATTCAAAAGCAGCAATGAGTTTTCCATAACTCTAGCAGAATAAGCACCACCACTGCTATGCAGCACGATCTTAAATAGTTTAGTCAATGTTCATACATAAGAGTCCCATTCTCATAAACTCTCTCTTGACCTTATTAAATAGTATTTAAGCATTAAGAAGTATTCCTGATTGTCTTGTAGTAAGGGTTCTGTTACGTGAACTATATGCAGTGAAATTTTCCTTTGGGTTGAGTAAGGATTGAGGAAGAAAGAGAAGAGGATGAAATTCTAATAATTAGGTGTAGGCTCTTGGGATGAGAACTGTAAATAGCTATATTTTTATGAATTACTAAGTAAGCAGAATCACCTTAAACTGATCAGGGGAAAAAAGCAAGTGCTTTTTTAACCATTTGAAATAGGAGATGACAAACCTGATTAATGTTACACAGATGACTCAAGGATGCAGAGTAAAAAAGTTTTGGATAAAAGTAATCCAGCTATTGCACTTTCTCATCTTGCAATATGGATCTTAATAAAAAGGAGTCAACTAGAGAGTTTTGTATTACTATCAAAAATGAAAGTCATAGAAGATTTCAAAGCAGTATCAGACTGACAAAGGAAATACTGCAGAGAAAGAGGGTTTCCATTTTTATTTCTTATGTAAGTAAGTCTGGTTCAGAACGTACAGTAGAACCTTCTGGGGGATACGTTGCCAGACCGCATCAAGACAGACACCGAGAATGAACTTGTAAGTTTGGGTGTACAGAAACTGCGTGATCACTTTGAAGTCTATCATGGCCTTTCTTTTGTTTCAGAATCTTCTGTATCAAGAGGCATATGTAAACTTTAGTCTTCGAGGAAAGAGATGTTTTAGAGACATTTCTGGATAACCCCCCAAAAACAGCAGTCTGAGAACGCTACCTTGCTTCAAAATCCAGACATAATGGCTCTCTGAAAGAACAAGGATTTGTTTCTTCCCTCTCTATGAATATATAAAACCCACTGCTGTTACGCTGTCAGTACCTGAACTCTCTCATGGGAACGTAGAATTGCCTGGCAGACCAGTTAGATGGCCTTATTTCCTAAAGTATTCTTACGCATCTTCAGGGGAAAAAGAAATTCCATGATTTTAGAAGATGATATAGCTAGATTGCCCATGTCTAGCTGTAAGAATCCTTCCCAAATTCCTTGATAAGGGTAAAGGATGGATAGTATACTGCATGCACTATTTTTTCACCCATTTGACAAGAGAGGTTTGACAAGATGCTTGCAGCTGACATTCTAACACTGCCTCTGGTCTAGATACAATCCACTCTAAAAAATTTTTGCATGGAGATACTTTTGCAAAAGACTTTTGAAGTCTGGCATATTGCTTCATCCAGCTGCATTAATAAGTCCAACAAATCATAAGTACACTTTTGGCAATATCTCTTTATTAAAAAGCTCCCCTTCAGTTAGTAATTTTTCTTGCAAATTCATATCGACACAGGTCCCTTTGAAGACTGGATTTCTGTGATCAGTAAACCATGAAGATCAAAATTACTCAAAGAAAGCTGATTACTTACAAGGCTGATGTCGCTTGGATTAACCTTTCAATCACCAGCCTCTATGAACAAGGTGCTCTAGCTGCTAAGTAGCTTGCATTTATCTTTTGTGTTGCGGGATGACCAAATATCAACAGCCATACCTGTAACAAAACAGTAGTACTAGGAATCTGAAATATTTTCTGTGAATTACAGCTTATTGTTAATATTAAAGGAACGTGGGCTTCTAAATGTAAGAAAATTAAATTAAAATCTGTAGTCTGAAGGCATCTCTCCTCCATGACCAAGAAAGAATCGATCTTTCTGTTTCCTCGATTTCTTAGAAGAAGGTCCTTGAAGAAGAAAGTAGAAAAAAGTTATATGCAAAATGTCCTCTTGACAGTCCTCTTGAACACAGTAGGCTGCAGGTTTTCTCAGGCTAGGTTTCTTAGAGGACACAAATGCAAAATAAAAAGGACGATTGCAGAGATGTTTCACCTGATCAATGAAGACCTCTACCTTTTAGAATAAGAAGCTACAGGCCTCAGATGAGATCAACTTACACTTCCAGAAGTGTTTCTTATGTCTTGAGTTAAGAGGCTCTTCACTAATGACCCCAATGAGGCTTGCAATTACGCAGGATGCACAAGATATACTCTATAAAAGGCATTCCTGGCTTTAAACTTCACATCTAGGCTGATAGATTTTAATTTTTTTTTTTTCCTGTGGAATTCTTTTCAAAGACAGCTATGAGTCCCAGTTTGCAGCCACTCAACACCATCAACTGTGCATAGTAGCTGGCAGTGAACTTGTGGACAGAAGTAGTCAGCCAGCAATGTTTTGTTGATGCCGACTAGTAAGGTCATAGATACTAGCCTAGTGAACCAGAGAAATACATCTAGAGAGATGATCCTCCTAGGACCCATGTCTCCTCCTGCTCAGAAAGAGTGGGTTTAGAGCCACCTCCAATGCCAGTGTTGCATTCCTAAGTGGAAAGGATGGAAGTAAACAAAAGCAAAACACATTTCTTCCAGTAATGAGGTAATTGTTTTGCTTGCTACTGCAAATGTTTAAAAATAAAGAAAACAAGACAACATTACAAATTCATGAATCATTGATAGTCTGCATAAAGCAAACTAGCATTCACAGTAGTATACAATACCAAAAAAAAAAGGAGCTGCAAGTTTAGCTTAACTGATATATTATTTGGCAATGATTTTGCCAGAACAGTCCATAAAAAGTTTTTTGAACCTGGACCTAAAAATCAATGCCCAGGCTATAGTGATACTGCCAGCACTTTTCAGTAGTGGTTAATACTTGGTCTGTAAAAGACTTCTCCAAACTGCTGTCTGAAGAGCCTAAAATAGCTCTACAAAAAACATCCTTAATTTTACCACTGTGGGAGGGAGAAAAGCAGTTGATGAAGCAACAATCCAGAGGCACCACCATTGCAAACACAGAAGTACATGAAGAATTTTTAAAGCTATTTTGGACTGCTTGCCTTCCCAAACTCAGCAGAAAATTATATGGGGAAAAATTCATCCGTACAGAGTCACTCGGAGCGATCACCTACAATAAACTTCATTTTTCTTGTCTAGAAAGCTTCCCAAATGCCAGGCAGAGTTAGATGCCAGAAGCAGACAGTATGAATTATACTCAGGAATGCCTCCTCTGACAAATGGTGTAAAAGCTTCAAAGGAAAGCTGTCTTAAATTTTGACTATTGAAGTTTAGCTGTAATAGCTCAACCTCCAGAAAGGTTCTACTCAGAAACCTTTAACATCAAAAGGAATATTCTGAATGTAGCTCCTCCACAGGCTGACTTTTGCCTGGTGAACCAGCAAGCCACAATGCTTGTTTGCTTGCTTCCTGTAAAGAAAGGACTGCAGTTTCACCTTATCCTAAAAATCAAAGGCCAGATTTCTCTTTGAATGACTGAAGACATCAGTATACACCCTTTCTTCATGTGCTGGCACATAACATAGCTGAGCCATTTCCTGATCATTTTGCAGACTAACTCCAGGTTCTCCTGACGATTCTCTATGTGTGACCACCTCTCTCCAAGTTTGCTTTTGTGATTATAAAACTATCTCATTTATGTACCCAAAAGGTGAATATTAACCAGGTCATATTTATTTGTCACAATGGGACCTTCTTGGGGAAGAATATCTCTAAATAACAGAACACTGAGGAAACAGTAGCAGAAGCTATTGAACTCGATAACCTCCTGAGAATCCTTATAATCCATTTTCTTTGGAAGCTGTTACTACTTTCTTTAATATCTTGCACAGCTCCAGTGAAAACTGTCTGCACAAGAAACTATTGATCCTTGAAGGGAAATTTTATTAAAAACTATTTGTTTTGAGAGTAAAAAAAGTTCTATTTTATCCCTTGAAATAAGCAAATTTCTGTGAAGTCTCTGTGAACATTCAAGTCTAAATGTGCCAGGACAGTGTTAAAAGACACCCCCACACCCATCGATGAGAAAACCGTTAACAGAACACTCTAATTCATAGCTGTGACATTTTGATTCCAAAAAAAAACTTCAAAAAGGAGCCATCCGAAAGGATGACATTAAGATGTTAACCAGCAATACCGGCAACCTCCTAAAATGCTCATAGTACTTTTCCTCAAATGGCATGACCTTGTAGGTATCATAATCACAATGAACAGGTATAAAATTGAGTTGACTATAAATACAGAATCCAAGAATTCTTTTCTGGCATTGAGCCTAGATTAATGGTTAAATTTTCCCCCACCTTTTAACAGATGCTGGATTACTAATCTATGCTAGTACTGGTCCAACAAATAAAGTGGTTACAACAGTAAATGTGGCTACAATAGTGTAAATCACAGGCAACCTTTGAAAACAATAAACCCCCTACTTTTTTATTCTGTTTATGAGGTAGCTTGGCCTTCTTTCTGTATCAGTGTATCCATCTCACAGAGGGATAATGAACCTTATTTTGAATGAACAGTATAATTATAAAACCTAGCAGTCTTTCAGTTCTGCCTGGAAGAAGCCTTCATCCCAAACAAAGGTTTTATATTGTAAAAAGAATGATACTGAAATAAGGATTCTACCTCAGACTGGATAAGTAGTATGCTTTTCTGCTTTTGTAGAGATTTCCCTATCAAAGTTGTTTTGTTGGTTTTTTAATACTGAATAGTTTGATAGGGATAACACACCCTCCCCTGCCAAATATCTTTCTTTCTGAAACTACATCAGAACTGGAGGTAGCTACGATTTTTTATGGACAGTATTAGGATATTCTCTCCAAAACGCTAATAGAGAGAAACAGATTCTGCTTCGCATGTTTTAGCAAATCCTCACATGACAGTGACAGAAAACTGCTTCCTCCGCTGTTTTTTTCATGGAGTTTGTTGATCAGGCTCTGATGGATTTTCTCACTCTCCATCTCAGTAGTTAAAGAAAGGGACAATCCTTTCTGTATCCTTTTTGCTGGGTCTGCATATTTTTTGCTTCACAGCAAGATCCAAATTTAGTCCTTCCCGATTCTTTTTATCACATAGAGTAGAATTTGAGATAGGAGTCCTCTGACTGCAGGACTCTGGGTTTATTCTTTCAAGCAGGCTTTTTAACTTGAAGGCTTATGCATGTTTGAAATACTGACTCCTAGACACCTCTGCTTTGTTCAGTGGAGATCCTTTGTCACAGTCGGAGTGTCTTCAGCCCACGACCAGAGTACCAGATTCTAAACCAGGAGATCCAAAACTAGCCATCAGAGTTCTTTTTCAACTGAGACGCAACTGGGCTGACATTGCTGGCATGACACAGCTCTGGTTCACTTTGAAACTGCACAAAGATGATGAAGGTTGATAGGAAGAGTGAGCAATGAGCTTTAGAGCCTCTTACTCTGTCTCGGAATCCTGTTGGCCAATGCCTTACTGCCACAGTAGCTTCAGAAGCACTGGGTAACTCTTTCAGTCAGTTCAAGTTCTTCTGTCTTTCCACTCTTATCTAGGCAAAGACGACTCGCTTTTCTTTTAAGCAGAAGAGGTTTTACAACAGAGGGTCTGCCAGCACTTCTTGGAAGATCTTCCTTAAAAAGGTTGAAAAAAAATCTTGCTCCAGTCTGAATGCTTTAGAGGACTTGAGACTTCTCAAGGGGGGGGGGGGAAGATCATCGATCATCTACATGCTCAAATTTAAGAAAAGACAAATCTAGTTTGCTTCTCCATTTATGACTTTCTTCATGTTCTGCACTGTATTTGAGTAAGCTGAGGAAACGAAAAGGAAGACAGACCTAAGGCAGGAAGCATTTCAACAGAAGTTAGACTTGAAAATAGAAGGTTGTTTCTTCAGTTAGACTAGATGTCAGTGTGAGAAAGAACCACCTCACATTACACCACAACTTCCGCAAGTTTATATATCTTTCTCGTTGTTATTCTACATGGACATAGCTTTCTGTAAAGCCAGGATAATAAGAATAAGAATACTTCCCAAAATCAATAAGAGATATTAGACTCCAAACCAAAAGCAAAACTGTAACGCACAAAAATTATGTAATGCCGTTGGAAGCAAAGAATTCTTCATTTTTCTCTGTCCTTGTGAAATGTGGTCAATCAAAAATTCTGTTCTACAGTTACCGCACATATTTACAGGATTGCTGACACTTAAGTAGAGGATCAATGTGCATTTTTACAGTGACAAATCTTACACCCATATTCCTCAGCTCCTCATTTCCACCCTATACTATTCCAGTGTTGGCAGAACAGTTTGTAAAACATAGTACAGTAAGCCATTGAACCAGCTTCCCCCTGCAGTAGCCTTTCAGATCAGTTTTCTGATCCAGCTCCTTGCTGTGCCAATGTTACGAACAGGATGGCAAAGGCTATGAACAAACAGCTGGAACCAGGAAGTTACAAGGGCTGCTTAAGCAATGTTGATGCAAAATGTTGAAATCACAGCTTAGATTATTTCCAGCTCATTTTCAGTCTACTCAAGCCACAGCTATCTGTGGCTTATGCATTTTACCACCAAATGATGCTGTGTCCGTGTTTACCTACCTATATGTGAAGTTCCTTAAGCTATGCTGTCTAGATGCTTTTTCCATGTGTATGCCTACATACTCAAAACTGAACTCAGTTTCTTCCTCCCTGTACATGCAGCTGTGCACCCCCATTTTCCCATGCTCAACAGCAAGTAAGTTAAAAAAACCTCATGCTTTTAGCTCATCAGGGCAATTTTACTGCCACAAAGATGTCTGAGCTGTTCAACATTATGAGGTATTTAATGATAAACCAGAACTAGCACAGGATTTGTCTAGAAGTGTCACTGTAAACCAGAAAAATTCAGAAAGCTGTCAAGCAAGTAAAAATCTGTGCAGCTGACCAACAGTGAATACACCAGCTGTCACAAACTAAGCCATGCCAGCTCTATCAGTGACCTTTGTCTTCCTTTAAGACTACTGTGAAGTCAAAAAATGAAGCCAGAGATGGTGAACATCTGCATCTCAAGGAATTTTGACTACTGATAAAACTTTTCTAAATGGTTGCAAGTTTATGGCTGAAGAAGTCCAAAATCACCTCACCACACCAGTGGACCACTTTCAGAATATAACGTGGGCAGGTTCTGAAAAGAATCATCTGTTCTACCCATCGCAGTATTTTCTTTAGACATTTGATATTTGACCTAATTCAAAAGACCTGCCCTGAAAGAACATTTAAAGACAGACATACTCCAGAGAATGGATTCAGCTTTTGCTGAACAGAGCTCTGACAATCCTTAACTGATTCATCTCTGCAAGCTTTGGCACAATCCAATACTCAGCTAAACAGTTCTTGAGCAGATGCAATGTTTGTAGGTTTTTTTGGTAATGAAAACCAGCAGTTGAGAAAACTTCCATAAAATTTTGGCTCGGCACAGATAAAAATTAAGACTCTTCTCATATCAAATATCCATACAGATGCCTCAGCACTTGAAACTAATGCTCAAAAAAAAATTAAGAGAAACCTTCCAAATAAGATTAAGTACTGTGACCAAGAAGAAAACTTAGAATAATTCCTTAGAGATCTCGCTCAGTGAAAACACAATATGAACTACATAAATGCTTGCCATAACTCTCCCTCCCCCTCTCCCCAAACTAAGTCCATCGTCCCCATCCCCCCCACCCCCCCAAAAAAAACCACCAACCAAACAAAAAAAAAACCAACCCAAAAACCTGAAGATTTGGACTCAAGCTGCTAAGCTACTAGGGCAGAAATTATGTTTACATCTCACTAAGCCATCACAACTAGAGCAAAGGAAATAGATGGGTTAAATACACAAAAGCAATTCAACACCATGTAGAGAAAAACTGATCTTCCATAGGCAGACAAATAACACAGCAGTTACATATTTTTTGAAACAGTGTGGGTAACTCAACTTGCTTTGGCTTACCAAGTAGTTTGTCAAAAATAGAGAAATTATGAGGGATGAGATCTATCACAGCAGCATGCCAAAAGTTTCATCCTGAAATGTCTCCTATTATTTTTCTGTCCGTTCCATTGCCAAAAGCTTCGCAATATCTAAGCTAAGAGAACAAGGTAGAAGTACCAGCAAACTGATCTACCTTTGAAGAAGCAGCATGGTGCTTGTGCCACTCCTGTCATAAAGGAATGAACCCAAACCACCTGTCTGTAATGTAAAAGTTCAAGGAACTTAGGAACACACAGGATGAGACTCAGCAGACTAAGCACAGGCAACTACTGCTGGTTTTGATGCTCTAGAATCTAGCAGATATAACACAAGGCCTAGAGGAGACCAGTGCCCTTCTGGAATCACAGCTGAGATGCAGAAGTCACGTCCTAGAGCATCTAAAATGACTCTACATGACTATGCCTGTGAAGTGAATCCTATCCTTGAAAACTAACTGATGCTAAATTCCAGAAGCACAGGAAGCTCAGAGCAAATGCCTCCTTTCTTTCTCCAAGCTACCAACAAATGGTGTGGCTGCTGTAGAAAAAAAATCTCTGGGGGACTACCTAAGCCACGTAATAAAACTAATATTTTGTGGTATACTTTTAAGGGACCCAAACCCCTAAAATGCTTAATACATCAAAAGCCAAGTCCAGTTCAAATCATCCTTTTGCTTCACCAAAGGGAACAGATTACATGGACTGTACTAGCTCGGTAACAGTTACAAATTAATGAAAATTTCATATTGTACATAAAGGAAGGCTTATTTAACATCCAAAAAGGACTGAAGAGCTCTTCAGCAAATCAGTATCATTTCCAGATTTTGACTCAAATAAGAAGCCTGGCCCAGTTTTGCAGGGAAACAGCTAATAACAAACATGGATTCTCATATGCAAAGTTCATATTATGTGAATGAGAAACACCACCACTATGGTTTTGTTCCATCTAATTTCTACAATCATAGCTCATAGGAGCTTAGAAAAAGATTTTGCATTGAAGTCTTGAAGGTATAAAGGTCCCCTACCTTTCCAAAACAGAATTAAAGGATGATGATTTTAATAAAAATTAAAAAAATCAAATCACTTCACCTCTTGACTGACCTTGAGTAAAAACTCATCTGGAATACTGTACTTCCCACTATGTATTTCCAATTATGTAACACTTAACCTCATGACTGATCTCCTAAACAAATAAGTGATTTGATGCATAGTAACGAAGATGATTCTTGAAATAAAACACTTGCTTGATAGGTAGCAGAAAACAACCTGCTTCTTTTCATCTTTTATAAAATACATGATATTGTCATGTTCTGTCAGAACATGAGAATCTACTTGTGAATCTTAAATAGGAAGACTGAAATCCAGCTATAAGTTACCCTCAACTTGAAAATGCTTTATATCAAAACCATCTCTATTCCTTGGAACTTAAACTGTATTGCAACTCCAGCAGCAGTTCTTTGAGCAAGCTATAAAGCTTAGAAAGTATCTGCTTAGTTTGGGGTCCACAGAAACATTCTCACTCCCACAGCTGGTGCCCAGATGCAAAAGTTCGGTGAAATCTCTTGACATTATACCCAGACCACAATACATTTGCATGTAAGTGTTTGACTAGTATATTGCACAGCACAATGCAAAAGAGGTCTGGGAAGTAGATGCTGCCATTTTATGCATTTGTCCTTTCATGTTAGAGATACCCTATAATTTTAGGATTACATCTGGTTGTTGTGGTTTTGGGTAGACCTAGTCCACTTATGCTGAAGTTTCAAAGCGCTAGGCTCCACATCTTAACATATTAGTGTGGTGGGTTCGGGTTCATAGCACTGACTCAGGTTCACAGTGCTCACTGACTTCAGTACCTGTGCAGACACTGTCTAGATCAGCCTTCTTGACAATAATGACAGAGGTGTTGGACACCCAAATGGTTTCTTCTCAAAACTCAAATGACTGTAAGCTGACTTCTGTTAGTCAAAACTGATTGAAGCTGGAAGTTTGAGCAAACATACTAACGTATTTTTTTTTTTAATAGTCAACAAATCTTGAGAATTTCCATCTTATTTTCAGAGTGCACAACTCTCAAAGAAAAGGCTTCTGCTAACAGTATGATGGCCTTCTCAAATGATGCAGAAGCTACAGCAGTATCACAGCAACCCTTCAATGTGTGAACAAAAAGATCCTATTGACAATTTTCAAACTACTACCTATGCTGCATTTAAACAGAATAGTTAATTACCACAGTTTAGGAAGAAAAGTTTCTTTTCCATTTTACCATAACTAGAGTACTGATCACCAAAGTGCTTCCATCTTCCTCTAGGGAAAGTCAGCAGCAAATAGGACTAATAAGTCAGGGAATACATGCTACTTTCATTAACAGACAAGATTTAAAAAACAAATAATAAAATTGTGCTTAGAGACTAAAAACTGGTCAGATTTTGCATACAAGCAAACAGCAGTGTAAGTATTAAGAGATAAATAATGTTAGCTTTTCCCAGCTCAAGTATCAGTCTTTTATCAGGTTTGCATCCAAAGTGCTTTCATTATTCCTTGTTAAATGAATGCTAGTTCTTTGTTAGAAACAATCACTTCTCTTTAGAAGACGGAAGCAAAGCCTTCCCCCTAGAGGAAGCTTACCTCCCACACCAAGTTAGAAATAACCATGGCATGTCCAAACCAACTGATAGCCTGCATCATCTACTTTAAGTGGCACTAAAGTCAAGTTTTAACATTTTGACTTCGATGGTTCCTGAGATAGCTGGATTTTCTGTGCCAAATGAACAGTCTGGGACTTGGTTTTGCAATGCCTCTCCTCCATTACTGAGTTGGCTGATAATTTCCTAGGCTAGAGAATGCAAGTTATTTACAAAATTTTGCTTTATACTGTCAGCAACGCTTCCTGGAACACACATGCAGCTCTTGTGCTGGCATGCATGATACTCAATTTATCCTAGCCAATAAAAGAAAGCAAATGCAATTCTACAGTTTTCTCACTTTGAGAGCTAGCTCATGAGACATTGGTTTCATTCTCCCTGCTGCTGTCAAATGTGTTGCAGAATTCACTTTCTAGCTCAAACGGAATCCAATGCATAGCATTAGTAGCAAGGCTTACTAAAGCCTTAGGCTGCAAGCTGTGAATTTTCACCTGGATACGCTGACCATCTACTGAATTTTTACTTAGCTACATGACGGAAGGCCCTGAAACCAGTGCAAACCAGAAAGATAAGCTGGCCACAAACATCAGCAGAAACTGCATCCATTAAGATAAGAAAAAGGAATGTCCCACCTGGAGACAGAGAAAGGATCCAATAAAGAACACGAAGACCCCAGGCTCAGATATGGCTACTGGACCGAACCATCAGGTGAGGGGAGAGGAACTTAAACTCTAAGGGTATCATTGCCCAGGGATTTCTTCATTTGGGGGGTCCCTCTCCAGAGGCACCCAGCTCGAGCTGTTTTTTTACTGCTGTACCACTCAGTAAATTCATCTGGCACACGTTGTGTCAGAGACTCTGCTTCAGGGAAACCTAGGGTCAAGCCTGAGGGGAGAGAAAGTGCCCAAGAATAAGCGTGTGTGTGTGAGCAAGGAGTCAAAAAGGGGTACCCATCGGCTCAGTGGAGGTGCCCGCTGCGAAAGTACTCTGGTGCTAGCAGTTAAAACCTCGGATGGTGTGTGTGCAACCCCCTGAATGGTGTGTGAATGCTCAGGCAGCAGCTTCTCCTTTAACACATGTAATAGATGCCACTAGGACAGTCAGCACAAAATCCTGGGCTATAGCACGTTCAGAATTCTCTTTCCATCACATCTTGTGATAGCAAATCCAGGTGTGACTGAGCTTCATAATTTCCCCTTCCTGGCCCAACTGCAGTGAATCCAACTGCATGCACTAGAAGTTGCTGATGCTCTACCTCAGTCAAAGCTGGAAAACTTCACCAGTATAACTATTTTCAGTAAAGGTAATATATTCATTGTTTGCAGTATAGATTAGCTGATCTTTCCTAAGTAGAGTTCAGATCTATTCAGAACAGCTAAACAAGGCTTCATCATTCCCTCTGTGAGGTTGCTCATGGAGAACACAAGGGATCTCTTCTCCTCCCACCCCAACACACACATGCAGAGTGCAGGCCTACACCGCAACCGATAGCTATATGCCTGTGACTGATCGTAACATCATCTAAGTTCTAAAACAAGGTAGTATAAAAGTCGCACTGTTCACAGCTTTAAGTATTGTTCTCTTTGATTTAAAAAACAAACAAACAAAACCAAAGCAAGCAGATTTAAGTGTAAAAGGAGAACCTGACATAAGACGAAGTTTTAGGGCAGGTCTGACCACAAATTAAGAAAGAGACGCACAACAAAAGAGAAATAAAATTGTAAATAAAAAGAAGATAAGGTCTCTGACTACACACCACTAGGAAGACTGAATATTATTAGGTATTTTACTTTTCTTGACCATAAAGGTTTTTATTCAACAGTTACAAGTTTTGCTGCATGGAGATTAAGCCTTGCACAGTGTCCTTTCAGATACAAAGGTATCCAGAATCACTGCAACATGTCTGGTGAAAAATATCACACTGCTAGAATTAAGGAAGACATTGTAAAGCATGACAAAAGGAACCATTTCTAGTCTCATCAGACCACTAAATGCCGTTAGCCATCCATGTGCTGAAACCAGAAAGGCACTTGGCTAATGCAAAGCTGGCTAACTCTTGACCTCATCATCTCTAAATACCTTATCTGGCTAAGAGCCACAAGATGAGACGGTCCAGAAATTATTCTTGGGCAGAAGACCTAGAAAACTTTTGTGGGGTCTCACTACATCAGTATAAGGCTGGGCATGGTTTGGCTAAATACGGAACCAGCTCTGGGTCAAACTAGTGATAAAGGTTGTAACAGTCCCTACTAGGTAACTGTATCCAATAACCAGAAATTTAGATTACATTGAACGCTTCATGCCAGCATTATCCCAAGTAGTCCACTATGGCAACTCTGCACCTAGCTAAGTCATACATCAGCTGTTCCAAATCCATATGCCATCTAGGTGCCATAGGTTGGCCATTCTTTTATGACTGTCTTCAAATCAAGATTAGATGTTTTTCCAGAAAGAGACAAAACAAAGAAAGAAAATTCACTGCTTTCTTTACTCACTCACAGCATAATTAAAAAAAAAAAAACCAACATCAAAAAAAGTGCACCATTTGTAAATAGTAGGTGGTCTGCCTCCAGCTTCCCATTACTTTTCCCCTCTGCATTGGAGTGCCTATTTCAGTAGACATTTTTGCTTTCTGAAGGAACACAGTCAATGGAATTACTGCGTTATATTAATTCTTTCTTTTAAAACTCAAAACTGGGCTACATAAGCAAAAACATAGCCTGCAGATCAAAGGAAATGATTCTTCCACTCTGCTTGTCACCTGTGAAACTACATCTGTCACCTGTGAAACTACATCTGAAGTATGGTATATCCATTTTTGGGACCAGGAATGCAAAAGAGATATTGATAAGCAGGTCCAGTGGAGGACCACACTAAGATGGTTGAGAGCTGGAGAACATGAGAGATGAAGTGAGACTAGTGAGCTGAATTTGTGGAGCATGTAGATAGCTAAGTGCTAAGAACTAATTGCTCTCTTTAACAACCTAATCAGTGTTCATAGAGAATACAAAGCCAGGCTGTTTTCAGAGATGCACAGCATACTGACAAGAGGAAACATACAGCTTGCAGCAACAGGAATTCCAGATAGATGCAGAGAACAGTTCTTCACAAGGGTGGTCAAACACTGAAACAGCTTGTCCAGAGTGGTTGTGGAGTCTTCACCCTTACTGATTTTCAAACCTCACCTTGACAAACCGTGGAGCAATCTGCTCTAATTTTGAAGTTACCCTCCTTTGAAGATGATGTCAGACTAGATGACCTCCAGAGGTCCTTTCCAACCTAAGTTATCAGTTTAACTTTTAAATTATTTTACAATTTTTGTGTTCTTGAGCCAGAGTGATTTTTGTGCCTTTTCCCAGGACCCTTCCAATTTTTCAACATTGTAAAAAAAACCAAAACCCTATGGACAACAGGGCTGTAACCCGTATTGATGCAGAATTCACATCATCAGTATAACCAAGGCAGATTAAAGCGTATGACTTCCCTACTCTTTCTCTGTATTCAGTAGAATTTCAGATCCTCTACTGTAACGTCCTATTTGGGACTTCAGCTCAATTTTTTTGTCTCTGTGATTCCTACTTAATTCCAGGGTAGGGTTTCCTGTTAAGCAGGTATGTTCTATAATGGATGGTTTCTTGATGTACAACTTCAGATTCTGCTGTGCAATAGTAGACTGTTTGAGTGGGTCCCACTATGCAAATGATCCCGGTGACCTGAACAGTCAATCTTTCTATCCTCTACAAGTTAACAAAAATTAACTACTTTACAATCCCAATCATAATGAAACTTTACTTGGAGCATGCTTCCTACCCCACTCCCCTTTAAAAACTTTAAAAAACTTTTTAATCCATTTGATGTTTTATTGATACAGGGGGTTTGGGGTGTGGGGGGAGTTGTTTGTTATTTAAGAAAGACTGTATGAAGGCATAACTGCATTATACATACTGGGTATTTACACCAAGGAATGTTGTTATAAAACTACTTTAAATTTTTTTAAAATAAAGTTTTATTTCCATTATACCACCTCAGTATTAACTCTAATAACATTCTTTCACATTTACTGAATCCCCCAGTTGTCCCCTCCATTATTTTTCACCAGGATTGACGTTGAGGCGAAATAGTTATTTAGGTCATCCTGCTTGACCTTTTTAAATAAAGAGTCTTCAAGGTCTTCTGGAATTTCCATTGTGTTTTCAATTTTTGGGAGGGACGCCTTGGAAAAGAAATATTCTCAGCCAATTCTTTTAGAACTTCTGGGTGCAGATTACAAAGACCTGCTTATAGCCTTTGTTAAGAAATGTCTATCATGGACTCTTTAGTATCTTCCTTGCAGCTTCTAGATTTTAAGTACCTAAGTCACCTGCAAGATGTTATAATGTAATCTCACTTCTACCTAAAAAACCCAAAAATAGTTACTGTCATCTTCTGCATTTTCTCTTTCACTATGAATCATGTCATCATTGTCGCCTACATCACTGTCAGAATTATTTCTCAATTTTTAAAAATCTCACTTTTGTTATCCTTTGCTTTACTAGTCAAGGTTTTCTCTCAGGAACACTTTATTTCTTTTAAGCAGTTTTCTACATTTTTCATGCCCCACTCAATGCCATTTCTCCTCTACCATCCTTACACTTAGACTTTACAGAAAAGGAGGGAGGGGCCCTGAATTGCTTCCTTCACATTGCAATGAAAGCAAGACTGATTTTAACAGAATTTGCCTTTTATGGACAACCTTTATAGTTGTTAACTGCAATTTCTAACGTAATTTATTTGTGGAAATCTACCATATACCTATTTACGTACTTTCTCTCATGCATACACACCCCCACACACCATTTTTGTACTTTTTTTAGTCTGGACATGCATATAACCAGACTTCTAAATGACAAGCAAAATTTTGTCCCATATCAAATCTTAAATTATCACTAAAAAAAGTTATCAAAGGTTTCAAAGTAAATGAGATATGTACAAAAGACGACTCATTTGGCCCAAGTTGTTGGCATGCAGCATTTTACTCTGCCATATCGATGCAGAAGTATACCTTTCTCTAGTATCATTAAATTCGCCCCCCCCCCCCAATATCAACCAGTTCTAGTTCTCTTTCCTAGCATATTTACATCTTCTCTATTGGCCTTAATTCAAAGTCCATTTCAGAATGGCTCCAATCCTTTTAGTCCCTATCACTGCCATTTTAAGCTCAAATAATCTACCTGCCTACTTTGCCCATCTGCCTTTTTAGTTTTATTCTCTGTGATTAATCTCATTTTTCCTCCAACTGGACCAGGCCCGTCTACTGCCAGTTCCACATCCCCATCTTGAGCTGCTGTCCACCTTTAAGTGACCATGCTTTCCTTTACCTGTTCATGCATCTCCAATTACCTCTTTTCCCTAGGTCAGAGACTTCCTGGATCTAGTCACTTTCTTTTACCATCTCCCCTTTCCAGTCTCCCACCCTGTCACAACTTTTTTGACTCGTAAAATAGAAACAACATAAATACATTCGTGCAGAACTAGCACATCTGCCCCATGCAGTTATTTCATGCACTACACGCATAACCACAATACAGTATATTACGTAGTTAGCAATACTGTCATTTTGTTAAAATTTGCTGCTCTAAGGCAAGCTTATTGTCTTCTGAGGGGGGAGGGTCCGATAAATATCATATTCTGATCTGTCTCCCTGTTTACAAATACACCTTTTTAAAATTTACATAAACGCACTTTAGAATGTGCATTTATACTAAAAGATACATGGACAACAGTTCAGTGTCTAATACTTTTAACAGCTTCGCCATCTCAAAAAGAAGAGAATTCAAACCACAACCAGGATAATGAAGTTTCTTCATAATACCATGAAACCAAAAAACCACCACTGGGGGATTCAACCTTCTTAATTCTGCACCCTTTTCAGGGTAACCTCACAGTATTCCTAAGCCTTCATGTGCATCAACTGGTGTCACTATAGAGACAAAAATAACACAGTAGCAAAACAGTAGAGGTTTGAACCAAACAAAACCAGTAACATTAGCAGCAAAAACTGCATACTCCAATTTCCAATATTTTTTTAAGTCTTGAGTTTTACTTAAGTAAACATTTTACAAGAATTGCTAGGTAAAATTGCCCATAACAACACTGACCCAAAAATAATTACAGCAAGAACAAATGACTTCCGGGCTTCCCAGAAAACGCCTCTTATATTCCAGTTTAATTCCTGGCATTATGCCAAACTGGGGGATGGGCACCTAAGTGGAAAAATAACTTCAAGGGCCTCTAAAACATTAATGCAGAAAACGAGTTGCTTCTCTTACCTGGCGAGAAGGTGGCACGTGCAAATTGAGCTTCCTCCTCCGAGTAAGCCACTGTCATGTAGCTCATTTGCATAAGTATCACGAGCTACAAGTAGACTTCCAGGTCGGCCATCTTGATACTAAGATCTTGTTTTGTTTACATAGCAGCATGAGTACTATTTTTTAGCCAGCCTGAGCTATGCTGTTGTACCTCTCAGCTAGTAGCCTACATCTGCTTGTTAAAGCCTGCTGGAACTCCCACTTCTCCACACAAGTGACTGAACGTGTCAGGAGAGCCCCTGCAGCTCACTGAGCATGCTACAGCCTCCAAGGGAACGTTGCAACTGCAAGTGCCTCCAGTCGGACTCTTTGTACTGCCTTCTGTGCTGCCAACTATTAGCACTGCAGCAACTATGTGCAGTGAAGTACCTCCCACATACCACACAGTAGTACCAACAAGCATAAATTTATTACAGCACAGCGCAAGACAGCACACTAAAAAAAGGAAGGAAGCTGAAATTTCCTCAGTATTTTCACTTACTAGCAATCTAAGTACACCTAGGTTCCTTTGTACATCTTTTCACATACATCAGTGCAGCTCTTTCCGTCCAGAAGCCAGAGTGCTCCTGCAATCCGTGCACAGGAGAAGTCCATGACACATGTTAGCTGCTGCCGATGCAAAGCCAGACTACAGTTACAGCTAGCTGGCGCCAGTAAAAATTTACATAAAGGGGGCCTCATTTCCAGACTAAATTGCAGCAGGATATTGCTCAGCAAAGCCCCTCCTCCACCCCGTGAGATTACTGTGGGTTCTAGAATATATCCTCTAGTTATTTGCTTCCTAATAATCCAGATCCATGTCAAAAGTCAAGTGCTGCTCTTACTGTTTGTATCAACACAAATTGACAATAGTCTCTGCAAAAGAAATTCCACTTTGAAGCCTGTTCCTAGTAGGATGCTACACACTGCACTGTTCACAGCAATTCTGGTGAGCGCCCTGTGGTAACTGAAATAACACCAAAAAAATGGGTATGCTCAATGGCCAGCAACCTGCTTTTCTTAAACTGCTATTTCCAGTATTTTGCAGCCTACCAATAACAAATTTAAGCATCAGCTCCAAGTAGGACAGACCCATTTTTAACCTAATGCTGACAGGTAACATATCTGGCCATTTAATTTGCCCTTTCCATTTAATATTTAGTTTTTCTTCATTAGGCAGATGAAGGAAAAAATCCCCCATCTAGAGATGTGGACTTTTATCTTTTCAAGTACCTAAAAGGTACAGTGACAGCTGGAGGCAGAAGCTTGGATTTCAGCCTCACTGACTTCAAATAGTTAATTTATTAATTCTTACCATTTTCCTTCCAAAGTAGAATTACATTAAGAAATGAATTACCTTTTACAAATGCTTATCCTAAAAATCATTGTACTTTTTTGAGGAGGAAAAAGAAGCCAGGCTTTGCTTACTATTAAGTGCGCATATGTAAAGTATGAATCATTCACCAATACCTTTCCCCCCATTTGCTGCCTTAGAAGAAACTCTTAGAGCACAAAACAACTCAATGCAAATAAACATACTATTTACTATAGTAATTATAAACATGAATTTGTGAAACCCTGACTAAAATAAAGTTAAACCCACATTAATGTTTGGCTAGCTACACATCTAGCAACACTGCTGTAGTTGCAGCCTGGCACCATTTAGTGGAAAAGGAAAGTGATGGAGACAGTGTTGATTCCAGCAGGGCAAAGGCAGAGCGCCCCAGGACCAGAAGAGCCTGTTTTTCGCCACAGGCCTCTTCTAGTTTCCTGCATTGTTCCTCTTTAGAATGCCAACAGCGTCAAGGCTATATATAGTCAAATTACTTTATATGTCCCCTTTTCCACTGTGAGCATAATTTGCTGTTTGGCTGGTTCTAGGTTATTTGAGCATAACACAATTTGCTCATCTGTAATGTCAAAAAGATACCGATTTTATGTCTCAAAGTATTTAGTAATGCAAATTACTCTTCCTTGGTTGCTACAATTCATCCTCAGCTGTTGTATCCAAAAGCCTAAAGTGATGTGTAAGGAAAAAATAATTATTTTTCCAGAATGACCGTCACATTAAAACGACAGCCATTAACTATGCAAGTGATCTGGTACTGCTCTTCTTTTACATCACGTGTATCTTTTGATTTATCTCACTTTCTGACAGATTTGTGTAGTTAGCATACTTAAGCGCCGTGCAGAATACATCCTTCAGTGATGCTGTTGTCATTTGCAGAATGAATCATGAACAGCCTCTGAGCTTGAAAATAAAGGGCACCAATGCTGCTTTAAAAAAGCAAACCAAAACAACCCCTGTGCTTCCCACGTACAGCCGCCCCCCACACACCCCGGCCAGCTTTACAGCCTTGTGCACAAATACCAGAATAATAGTATGAATCTCAACAGGGCAAACCAGAGTCTGCAAAATAAGAGCCGTTGCCGGGAGCATTTTCTATTCTCGGCTCCGGTCGACTCGGGGAAGTCCAGGTCGGAGCTTGCCGGCAGCCCCGAGGGCGAGCTCTCCATCTGCCATCTGGGGGAGGCACCACCCCGCTTCCAGAACCTTCCCGCAGCCACCCGCACTCCCTCGGCTTTACCATCCTCTCCGCGCCGCCCTGCCTCTCGCACCCCTAGCTGTGACAAAGCTTGTTTCCAATCGCAAAGCGTTTTTACGGAGAGGAGGAGCAACTGGGTTAGTAGTTAGAAACGCAGCAGCTCGGTTATACAGGGCACGGGGGGGTCTCCCTGGCTCAAGGGGAGCTGAAGTAGCAGGAGGGCTTGGGGCGCCCCAGACCACCTGCCCAACACCTGCCTGTCGCACCCCGACAGCGGCCTCCAGAACGGGACATCTGCGGGGAGGGATTTTGTTTGTTTGTTCGGGGTGGGGGTTTTTGGTGCAGTTTGGTTGGGGGGGTGGGGTTTTTTTTTTTTGGTTGTGTGTTTTGGTTTTTGTTTTGGGTTTGGTTTTTTTGTTTGTTTGGTTTTTTTACTGCAAGAGTCTCAGCTGGGAGAACAAACACTAGCATACTCAATTATATCCTCCAGTGACTGCCACTACAGAAAAAGCCAAAATGTCTGCCTGCCTCTCCCACGTTTAGCATGGAGTCAGTGGAAACACCTGAGAGCTTTTATGAGTTTGCCTTCACAAAGCCGGTTAACGGGACTCTTCCTCCAACATGCACACAATTTTCTAGTCTCTCATCAGGAAACACCTTAAAGAGCAGATGTTACAGTCAGAAATCATAGGGCCAGTTGCATTCAAAAGAACTACTATTAGCTGTATGGTTTCAGTTGGTACGTATCAAAGACGACATCCTCAAATTTTAAATGTCAGTTGATTCATCTCAGACTAGAAAGGTATAGAAAAGTCTGCCACAGAATGATTTGTCTAGTTCAGACACAATCTAGTAGTTTGATGTAAAGAAAAAAAAAAACCACGCCACCAAAACCAAAAGAAAAAACCCACCACAGAGCAAAAGAAAATTAAAGGCCCTGGGCCTTCCATAGGCAACACACAGAGTCTAAAACAACCCTTTCCCCTCCGACTTCACCTCTTCTCCAAAGCATGAAACTGAACAAGTGATTCATGTAGGAGTCAGCCAGGAGTTTGGTAGTTCCCAAGTTTTTCTCACATTGGTCTTTGAAAGGCACAGAAAATGACATTCATTTCTGTAGTAGAGAACTATCGAGCCATTATCTTAGTTAGTGTGGTTTATTTCAAAATATTTTACAGCGGAAGCCTATACCAAGAGAGGGAGCAGGGAAGGCAGGAAAGGGAAGGGGGGGTGAGCTGACACTAGTTGTATCTGCTTTTCTGCTGTAGAAAAGGGGTGAAAGTGTCTAAAATGGGTAACTTCCAGGCAGTAACAGTCTCATGTTGCACTCTCTTTTAGAAAGGGAAAAATACTCATTTTGACTCCTTATGAACTCTACAAAAAACACATTTTGCTCACTTAAATTTACATGAAGAATTTTATCAATTACTAAATGAATACTGAAAAGCTGACAGATCTTAACCTGCAAATCAAGATGATGCAGAAAAAATTAACATTTGCCTCACTCATAATTCCTTTGAAGACACTACATTCTTGAGAAAAACATAGTAAAGTTTACAGCTAAAAATAAAGGTCCAATTTAACTGTTTAATAATAGTCATAATGTGATTAAGTATTTAAGACTCAAAACAGTTCTGAGTGCTTGCTAACCATTTATTTCTAGTACCTAAAGAACCAAACAAGTCAGCTGTTTGAAAGTGATTAGCATGCATTAAACAGTACTGCATTAATTCAGCAGTCCATTCCAGTTTGTTTCCAATCCTGCCTGAAATTGTTTGCTCCCAAAATATCTACCAAAATAGAAGATGCAGCTGTGCAAATTGAGACCATTCTGAGTTTTAAGAGGCACATAAAAAATAATCAAGCCATGTTAGAATGGTTCCAAGCAAGTACGATTTAGTAATGAAAAACTATCCAAATAGCTGGAGCACAAATGAAAATAAAGTAGAATCGTTTTCTTATAATCAAATACGCCATTTGCAAAAAAAAAAAGAATTGGGAAAAAAATGTGAATCTGTACACTCCTTCAGAGTAAGCTATTGGGTATGTTTCTCTTTGAAAGTCACTTGTATTTGAGACTGCTACCCTATTAGCAATTCATTTACTTCTGAAAGCCTATCCATCAAGTTTACCTATCAGCAGTAGAAAGCTAATTGTTCTAGAATGCAACTGGTCTCAGAAGTGTAGAAAATGCAGACAAGAACATTGAGCAGAATCTGACAATGCATCTCGCATTAAAAATGTACAGCGATAAATTCAGTTGAAGTAGTTAATTCACTATACACAACTATTTCTAATTCAAATCATGAACATCTAATTTATATATTCAATAAAAGCCTTTTTTTTTTTTTAAAAAAAGCAGCCACTGAAGTGCCTTGTTCCCATGCAGGTGAATTGGTGTTTTTCATTTTCTTTTTGACTACTAGAGAACAAAACTATTAACACCATGGGAGGGAACAGAGAGGAGATCACGCTGTCAGCTACCAGTACTACTGTACAGCAAGCATTACAGTGTACTTGGACTTCTGGAAACAGGGATGTGTTCCATATGCAACATAGGTTTCAAAACCTACCCTACTTTATGCATTCCAACACCCACTTTAGGAAAGAAAAAAGAAAACCAACTAAAAAAACCCAACCCAGACCACACCACCCACCCAGCTCACTACAACACTACAGCTCCCTGCTGGGCCAGGCACTTTGTACAGCACTTCCAAGAATGATACTGTTTTCAAAAAGGCCTATTGAAGAGCAAAGTAAACCAAAGGGAAGGGAAGATACTGAGACAAGAGCTTTCCTCTGAACTCTGGCAATCTCTCAGTGCATCTTCTGTAAAATGGGAGTAAGCTTACTCAGCTCAGAGAAAAAAACACAGGCAACAAAAAAGGCACGAAAAGGACTGTATGAAAGACATGGCATGAACATACAATATTTTACTCAATTTAATACATGTGAAGAACCACTCCTTGCAGTGAATGTCAAAAAATACGCTACTTTTACTTTTAGTGTTCCCATTAAAGAGGGGATTAACAAAAAAACCCCAAACCAACAGAACCAATAGAAATTGACAATTTTTATATGCCTACTGCTTTATAACTTTTTCATCTACTCCTTTAAAAAAAAAAACCAACAAAAAAACCCAAAACAAAAACCCAACAACAAAACCCCCACAGGATGCATATGGCAAAGTATGTTTAGACATAAAATTTCATCCCCTTCAATGATTACAAAGTAGGAGTTCGGTGATCTTATTATAAAGAATTAATTGTTTCTGCTTGCTTTGAACAATGTAACTTATTAACATCTGGAATTAACAACAATAACTGACTAAAAACCATACAAACACAAACCTCAGTAATCATTTGTAAGACTGGGGTCAGGGTGACTTGACTCAGAGTATCTTGTAGAAAACCTGAAAGATTATAGTTTGGGGAATGGGATGAAGGAAATCTCACTACATTATTAATCTGCATTCATTAGATGAGGTGAAGGTATGGCAAAACTTCACATTTTATCAAGCTAAACGCATTTCAGTAGAATTAAATGTCTGAAAACTCAGACAACAGAAGTGCCCAAATGTTCTCAGGATCTTAACTATCTTACCCAATCAAGAAAAGCCACTATGAACTAAAATCTCCCTTAAATCAAATTCACTAAACAAAATTCTACTAGTGATATAACAAGTAATAAAACTACCTACCTACCTGCATTTCATCATCACCTGTGACCACACATTTACATTATTCCTTCACTGATCTTTTATCCTAAAGCAGGAAAATCCTATGACCAATTACTTTAAAATTTACAGCTAGCTGGAAGTCAGCTATCAACCTGGGCTTAAAATCCTGTATTTTACTTTTTTTTTAATTTCTTCATACCAATGCACACAGTAAACAGAGAAACCACATCTCCTGACAACCTGATGTGCACTATCTGCCCAGAATACTTCGTTACTTTGTAAACACTGTATTGTCGTTAATTATAGAAGATCATTTATGGGAACAGATATTTAAAAACTAATTTAACTACCAAGTACTTTGTTACACAGTGTGCTAAAAGCACCAAATTAATGCGCAAAAATAGGAGGAAGGACTACACTTCTAGGCATTTAGTACTAGACTTTCACATCCTGAGCGCTAAGTTCAACTGCAGACAGGAAAATACTATGAGCTACATCCTGATGAGTTATCCAGTTCTTCTGGTGCTCCTGATACAGTTCTGGAGAACTTCAAGTAACTCCCTATTTAATTACTCTCAAATTAACTCATATCCAGCTTAAGATTCCATAAAGACCTTAACTACGTATTTGAGACAGACAGAAAACAAGCAAAGGAGTGAGTCGTGAGGAAAATTGTCTTTTTTCTCCTCCTCCTTTTCTGTTCTCCCCCTCCCCAATGGAAAAAAGCTGAGCACTGCTTTTCTCCCACCTTCAAGTCCCTGGACACTGACACCTATCAACTACCTTTTAATGAGTGTTGAGGATGACAGTTAGCTAGGCCACCAACGAGTAACACACACACAGGAAAAGACTAGGCCACGTGAAACCACTAGCACTTTGAACCTCAGATTTCAATTAAGTTATAGAGAAGAAATACAAGAATAATTTACCTCAAAACTTTCATTGTATCATTTGTAGTAGTTCTGCAGAATTTATAGTAATTTTATTCTTGAATAGCAAATTACTGCTACCTGCAAGATAGTTAACATTTACATAATCATTGCTATTCCAATGTATTTACGCAGGTTTTGTAGTTCTTACCTACCACTGGAAAAAGTTACACGTCGAAAATACGATAATCAAACGTAAATCTAACCACTTGATTACAAAAATTCAACAAAGTTCATAAAGAGTTTATTTTATGTTTTAGTTAAAGTATGAGGCAAGCTTTTGAGAAAGGGCAGCATAAAGTGAGAGGTCTTCTGGCCTAGTAAGGAAGTAAGCCAAAATGAAATAATTCGATTAGCAAGACATATGGGTCTGACCTTTGACCTCCCCTGTCCCACCCAATCTACCCTGCAACTGAGAAAGGACAGAGGTCTATGAATGATTTCAGTGAGAGAGGGGAAGGAAAACAAAAAACCCAAAAACAACCCAAAAAAAAAAACCACCAAAGAACACCCTCCTCTTGACAAAAAAATGACAATATTATTTTAAAATATTTTATACAGCTTAGAATTAGTTAATTTTACCTAAACAAAGTTTGAAATTGTTTCTCAGCAAAGCAGAGCTGGTGCTTACCTCTAAGGTCTGGAGCATGTGATGGCAACAGCTCTGCTCATTTGCATACAGTCAAGCTAAACTGCTGCAATGAAGAGCACCTCGTCAGCCATTTTGAAACTGCTCTGTCTCAGCTGCACTGAAAATGTGATTAAGATGGCTGCAATGTGCACTCAAGACCAGCCACTCAGTGACAACTCAGCAGTGGATAAAACATTAATACAGCAAAGCACCTCCCTCTTTGCCACACTGCAACAAACTGCACAGGCAGAGGGGGGCCAGAGGAATGGTTTCTTTGACAGGCAGGAAATGGTTAATGCACGGCTGCAACATTGCAGCTACTCAGAACACCACTGGTAAAGAGAAAACTAAAATAAACAAAAAACCACGGAGAGGCAGCCCTGCTAGGTCTGTGATCCAGGATTTGGGTACTTCGAATCCCTCCCGACTCCAGGCAGTTCAGAATCCACATCACGTATTAACAGCCACAGATACAGAGCCAGATCATGCACAGAACTGACAAACATTAGGGAATACTTTTCAAGAGCAGCCTCATTGCAGTCTTTTTAAAAAAAAAAAAAAAAAGAAAAGCTTAAGAAACTGATCTATACCTTTTTGAAACACCACCTATTTTGAAATGTTGTGTAATATTAGTTGCCCAATAAAACAGTTTTACCGGGGGGGGGGGGGGGGGGGGGGGGCGGGGGTGAGTTCACTTTATAAATAAGGAAACTAGCAAAAACCCCAAGAACACTCCAGAACTTCAGTGACTGCAGAAATTAAGTATCTCAGTCTTTATAAATGATGCAGTATGGTGTGTAAGTTTTTCAAAGAAGAGACATATCTAGAACCCCTTCAGCAATTTTGCTGGAATCCTCTTTTAACAATACTGAGTAGTTTGTCCTAAAGAACTGGTTTGGGAACCTAGAGGGGTGGACAGAGAGGTTGTCAAATTTTAATGCAAGCAGAATTTAAGATAATACAGGATCCTCTTTATTATCTGTTCATTAACGTCAATCCCCCACTCTTGTCCAGGCAACGGTGAAATCAGTTCTGGAGGCATATCTGCCACGCTTCATCATGTATACCTCTTCTACAAAATCCAAATACAGCTATTTTAAAACAAAATAACTGCAAGCACATATAGGGTGATCCTGAAGGACATTAATGTCAAATTATTCCTAACCTTCTATCAAGAAATAGTCTGTGTGATCCAAAATTAGCCCAACACGGTAAGCTGCCCCAAAAAAAAAAGCGGAGAACATGCCCTCCATCCACTTCTTTTATGAAATTGTCTAAACTTATGTAACTGTGCATGTCTGTTGCCAGCTGTAGCTGGTTATTTCAGGACTGACTAATCATGCCAGCAGTAGTTGTCTTATGCACTCATCAGCACCACAGTATTTCAAACTTAAAAAGTGTTGAAATACACCATCTGGCTAATACAAGGGCAAAAGGAAAATCATGATTTACAACACAAGAAAAAGCACATGCCACATACATGTAAGCAGCTACAGTGATTATTATCTTCGATAATGCAGTACAGATTCAGAGGACAAAATTAAAATATGCTTAAAGTTCAAAAGCCCCAAAAGACAAGTCTCTCAAAAACAAATTTGTGAAGACTGGAGAACAACGTCATTAAAATTAATTCAAAATTACGCACTACATGGAAGCTTTTCTTCACCAAGACCCATTACTAAATCAAAAATCAAGTTTACAACAAATTCAAAAGAAACGTTTTCTATTAGCCAGTTATAACACATGTTGCTTACTCTGAACTTCATACACAGAACACCCCCAGCTTACAGGGATTTACAGTAACTTGTAACATTTCAAAATTCAAACTTAGTATTTCATCTATAGGAAAAACATACATACACTTTGATTTCCACAGTAGCAATGTTTTAAATAGAAGAGAATTCTATGTTTAGTGCACCTACAAAATTCCTCTATCAAAAGGTGAATTCTGATGTCCAGCCCTAGAAGTTCAACAAAAACTGAGGGAGGTTCTAATCCGGAACCGAAGAGCTGCACATGTACAACACTGCATTCTCTAACATTCAGTCTTGGAGCTGGATATATGGAAACTCGATGACTTAAATAGGCTTGAATAGGCATAACTACTTGACAGAAAAATTTCAGATAACACTTTCACTGAGCCAGGGAAAACAGAACCCACGTCACACTCTGGTTGCTGCAGTCAATAGTCTTACTTTGTCAGTAAGCTTCATGAACATGCAGAGGTACTGATATGTTAATACATACACCTAATTGCAAAAAATCTAGCTGAATTGTAAGAAACCATGTGCATTTACTCAAGAGTTCACTTCTATATACTTTGGTTAACATACACAGATGTGTTAGTTAAAAAATGTTAACTAAACTAATTTTAGAAGTCAGGTTTTATTTTAAACAAACACAAAATTAGGAGTGAAATCAACTCATCTGAGAATGCTTTGGGCCAGGAAATATTAAAGTGAGCCTACACTAATGTGGAATTCGTATGTTAGCATGGGACTACAATTTCTTATTGCTACTTATGGTGGCATCTAGACAGGTTCTCTAAAAACCAAAAATAACCAAGAAAATCGGTCATTTTAAAAAGATTCAGAATGGAATTTAAACTTAACCTCTTATGTTTAGATTTCTCTTAAACGCATACTAAAAACTCCAAATAACCTTAACTCTGCCCTCTTTTTATGACATGCCAATACACCGCAGTATCATCTCAGCAAGTTCCATTATTCTAGTCATAAGCTACATTTTAAAACAGAGCTTCCATTTTCCAACCTTCTCATGAACATCAAACAAGAAACTCATGAGAATGGTACCCTGTCATTTCTCTTAATTGTTGCTCTGTATAAGTAATATCACCCCACACACCCCTCTTTTAAATATCATTACGTAGAGTCAGACTTTATACTAGGGCTCCTACCCTGAAGAATCAAGGGGAGGCAGAAAATGCTGGACCTTCAGACAGGGTTTTATGCTATTTCACATTACAATGGCAGTAAAAAAGCAACCACAGCATAAAGCATTTCTTTTGCTCTACTTATACGCTTAGAAACCAGTCTGCTACATATCACCCACATTTCCTTGTGTGCAAACCACATCTCATCCACTTTTCTCATTTACCCTCTTCTTTTGTTCTTTTTTTTCTTGGGGTTTTTTTGTACGTTAGTTAACATTAAGTGGACAAAACAGTTCTTACGCTGATGAAATTCAGAGACTACTACCGTTTGTATGCATCTGAACTGAAGCCTCAATAGACCATCCACTGAAACCCTCCTTTATTTCTGTATTTACACAGGCCAGTAGGTTGGCTTCAAGAAACATCTCAACTCTCACCACTGCAAGAACTTCACAGATAAAAACTACTTAAACAATTGGGGAAAAGAAAGAGTCCATAATGATCATGAGACAAGGAACACTAGAGTCCAGAAAGTCAAAGTCGGCACAATATTTGAGGTCTTTCTGTAATTCCAAACCACTTGAATGTAGGACCAATGCAGGAAATTTTCAGTGTATTGACTGAAGTCACCAAGCATGTACTTAAGTAAAAGTAACTTACTGTAGAAGTACTTTGCTACTAAACACATTTTGAAAGACTTGAAAAAATCAGAACATACCATCTTTTTAAAATGACCTTCTGGAAACTGCAATAAGTCAGTGGTAAAGGTAGAAGGAACTGTCTTTCATGTCAGGTTTGGTTGTGGGGTTTTTTTTGTTAGTGGTTTTTTTGTTTGTTTGTTTGTTTTTTAACCGTAACATTTCTTTACACTACTGTGAAATGGAGGATAATGGTTAGGACAGCACAAAATGACAGAGCAAATGTACAGGTTATTTTAACAGCTAGCTGACATATCCAGTGTCATATCATTCATAAAACCTGTGCTTTAAGTACATATGTACTTAAGAGCATTTTCAGAAATTGGATCTAAAAGAGAAAAACTTTTTTCTGTATTAAAAATATCCAAGTTATATACACCAAACAAGCTCTATTAGTTTACCTAAATATCTTAGAAAATAAATTATTCCAGAAAGAATACTTTGCACACAGCCATCTAATTTACTAACATCTCACATGATTTGATGTTTATTCCTGGAAGAAATAAGAATTGGTAACTCGTTAGTACAGTTTAGTCATTTATAACATGCACAGCTCAAAATAAAATGTCTTCAAGGGCATAGCTTTTTCTTTTTAAAGTTACTCATAAATCCCAAAGGAACATAAAGAACATTTATACAATATACATCCATATACACAGTCTTCTGAATTCCTCCACAGTGATATGATGGAAGCTGACACACAACTGAGGATCAGGCATTTATTTAATACCACATAGTTACTACTATGCCTTCAGCTACACCACCAAGGCATCATTACTAAAAAAAAAAAAAGGGGGAGGGGGACGAACTTGCTGTTAAATACACCAGCAGTTTTTAAAAGTACACATCAGTGGTACTAAACAGGATAATGAGTGAGCAATGGAATTAATGAAACCACATTTCCTGCAGATTTATAAACATTGTCTTGCTACTTTTTATCAGAGTAACCTCAGTTTATCACTGATGCCTTACCACACTGGGCGAGTGCATGTACGCATCTACCTTGAAGCTGCATGTTGACGTGACAGCCTCCATACTGCTTTGACAGACAATACATATGTCCTGACTGACAGCAAGTTATCCCCCAAAAGAACATAAAACTGCCAAGTTCCCTCACTGGGGACAATGGTAGCCGCTTTTGCAGGAATTAATTATCTTTGATACTTACTACTCTGTCAAATTTACTGAAACTCAATGAGTCTTTCAAGAATTATTAAAGATAGAACAACTGACAAACAATGATCACATAAAATTGGACTACCATACTAGAACTGAGCAGATTTCTATTAAAACTTGTAGGGCTGTGGCACAATTAAATATTTTTGTCACATACCTGTTTTGCAATTTTCTGCTTAAGCAAAAAAAGACAATTTATATTTGTAAAACACATTTGTCTTATTAGTGGAATTCCTAAGTGCCATTTAATAACCTTATTCATGCATTTTTTTTAAGTTTCATGCAGGCATTTATTTTTCACTAACAGCATTCTGGTCTTTGTTTAATACTGGCTAACATAACGTGAAATGAAAACATAAAATACAAATCCACGTAAAACTTAAGCTTAGCTGAAATTCTGCTCTCAACTTTCAGATGGTTTCTTGCATATATATATATACACACACGTACACAAATATGACAGAAGAGGGATAAGAACTAGAACATTAATTAAAACCAGAATATGCAACTAAGACAAAAACCCCAAGCAAACAAAAAAGAGACTCCCATTTCTGAATCACAATTCAACTGTTTACACCCTGAAAAACTAGAATTTATTGGTTTAGTTCAATCTTTACCATTCTAAAACAATACTAATGCATTCTGCAGATCCAGTTTCTAGATAACTAGTATCAGTACTTCTAAAATTGATCACACTCAATTTTATGATCTGATCTGTAAGCTAATACTGAACTTTAATGATCAGATGCTTCCAAAGACTTAAACGTTCTACATAGGATCTCAAGGATTTTCTGACCTCCATTGCTACAGAAATAGGGGGGGGGGGGGGGGAAGAGTAACAAAAAACCCCACACAAACAAAAAAGGTAAGACACCTAAACATACTATAAATGATATACAGAATCTCTTCAGGTGAATGAAAATTAAGATCCCACAACATCATGCAAAATTTTGCTTTTAAGAAGATAACCAGAACTCAGAGGCTGACAAAATCTATGCTCCAGATCCTCCTGACTGAAAATCTCAAAGCTGGAAGACTTCAGTTACCTTGTTTGGGATCAGCCACCAGGCTTTAATATCAAAAACAAGACTGAGCTACAGGAATTTTAAATATGAAGTATTACCCAATTCACATCTAAACTTTATTCAGAGATTAAGACATTTTGTAACTGTCCAACTTAACAAGAACTTAACAAGATCACCAGGATCACTTGAGAGAACAACGTAACTTTCTTTCTCTCCGCTTCTTCACCAGCTGTCAAAAAAAAAATCAGGTTTTTTGTTGTCCCACCCAACAACCCTATCTGACTCTCCATTCTGTATTTGGATAAGTCACTGCTGCTTGATGAACAGGTTCTTACCGTATGGTGGAAACAGGAAAGTGTTTTTTTCATACAGTACAGCATATAGTGCAATGAGCATAACTGAAATAACAGAATTACAAATATATATCATGAAAGCATCATTTGTGTTGGCCAGTTTATGAGTTCCCAGTTGGTTTGTGTGTGTAGGTCAATCTTACAAAGTAACGTCACATGCTAAAAGAGAAGTAGAGTCCAGCCACAGATTTAACTGAAAAATATTAACAATCTTAGATTTCACTGCCTTTAAGAGCAATACTATATAAAAATATACTGGGGAGGGGAAAAAAAAAAACCAAGCCAAAAAACCCATATTCACATATCACAGTAGTTTTATAACTTGAAACTTATTTTCCTAATTTAATATCCCTTCTGAAAACTGTGATGTACATCTGTGTCATTGCAGTAATTTCCAAAATAAACTCATAATATAAACATATAACTAGCCCACAATATAGAAAAACACCAGGTGGAGAGCAAATGGAAAACATACATTCAACTTGCAAATTATTTAAGTAAGAGCAACATACTGGTAAAGTATCTTTTGGCCTTACTATCTACATTTCATTAATAACCTTGAGATTTTTGGCATAAATATAATTTCTGACAGTAAGTCCAGATAAGCCTAATTAATGATTATACTGTTAAAAACATCTAGATGGGGAGAAATTTAATTTTTTTTTTCTTGCTTTGGAAGGAAACTAGAGTATCTGGTTTAGTCAACTGCTTTTCACTGTGGAAATATTGTCTGTAACAGAAAAAATGCCTTCTCCTGAAAATCACAATCAAACAATGAAAATAAGGATTTAGTTACTAATTAGGAATCAGTTACTAAAACAGGTTTTAAAAAATTGTTCAACACGTAAACTGTTTCTGTTTGCAACAGATTCTGGAAAACAAGTATTTATAATTAAACTATTTTCATTCATAGGTTGTTCAGTCTCTTGGCTAGAAAGATCACCTCCCATGCCGGGAAGAAAGCATATATCTATATTATACCACATTTCCTGTCTTTATGCCCCAAATGGAAGCATTACTGAAGTGGCCTTTACGGGAGAACTAACATACTACAGTTAATGTTGATCTTCTAAATATGTGAAATGGACATAATACAGGCTGAAGCAGGAGGTATCAGCAAACGCACAGTAGTGTATCTATTGGGATTAGCATCTTATTGATAACAGACTTTGTAATGGCTAGGAAATGAGTTAAGAGGTTCCTCAATAAAAGCATCAAAACAATTGTTTCAACTGATGCATATAATTATTATATCTTTCTATGAATCAATTCTGTTATGATCATGTTTCAAGCCTACACAACATTCAAGATAGTCTTGTTAAATTAATTCATAGAACAAAATACAGCAGTGTTCCACATTATCACAGGAAGCATCAGTTCACTACTGCTACACTTGGTAGTGAGGTTGCAGCTGACGAAAAGCCTTTTACTCCAAGTGACGTAGTAAGTCTTCTAAACTAAGAACAGAACGATGAGAACACAAAGGTCTCTTGAGATGCTTTGAAAAAGAACATACAATGAGCACTTATAAACAGTGACAAAGCAAGTTTTTTTGTATTTTAATTATTTGGCATTTATTGAAAAAATGTATTGCTATCCAAAATTATTAGTAAAATTCCTTTCTGGATTATATGTACATAGGAACTTGATTTGATACTTCTGAAGCATACCAAATAAGATAACTGCCAAACTTAAGGAATAAATAGTGGGTGTAGTTGCCATGATTCATGAATTGCACAACTCCTCATGCAATCATTAGTGAATTCATTTTATGATGGGCCTGACAACTACCATTAGCCCCATTTCAGAGATCTGAAAACTGAAAAGTTACCTACCCAAGATCACATATCAAATAATAGTGGGTTTTGTGTTTGGGTTTTTCCCCTCCAAAGAATTCTTAATATTTGAGGTAATACTCTCCTTCATACCTTCCTGTAGGACTGCACAAACCAGAACCTAATCTGAAAAACATACTTATTTCTTACACTGATATCTGCTGTTTGTGTACAGAGTTCATATTTAACTTATTAATTTCAGATTTAAGCAGAAATTAAGCACATTCTTCACATTTTTATTTTTAAAAACCTAAATATAAAGTAAATAACTGTAATAACTGTAAATAGATCAAACTGGTATAACAGAAAATGGTCCAAAATATACTTTAACTTGCAAAAGATAGCCAAACAGCATGCTTGTAGAATATACTGGTCTTGCAGATACAAAGTCAAGTAAATTTGTTCATAATAGTATTGTATTTGCTTGTATAATCTGGGATATTGACCAAACATATATATTAACATACTCTTACTTCCGCCAATTAGCATGTTAAATAAACAGTCTAGATGCACAAGTGTTATTTTTCTGTGACTGCGTGAAGGCTGCAATTTTAAACTCATTGACTGTTGCCTAGAACAATCGAGCTATTCACCCCTTTATTTTAAGGGAATATTTATCCATCAACAATTCCATTCAATTTTTCCATCCAACAAGTCTGTGTTAGGGGTCACACTAACATTAGAACACATAGATTTATCGACTATTATGCAACAAAATATTCTAATGTAGGCATTTCCACTGGATATCCATCAAAGATTAGGAGATCTAATAAGAAAGATGTATACCCATTAAAAGAAAAAACTGCTTGAGGACAATGCTACACCTCTAACAGGCCCCAATGTCACATCAGAATTAAAATGTGAAACACTTAACCATGAACACAGTTTCAATATTTTAAATGTTCAAGTTCAAAGAAAATCAGAAGTTCAAGTGTACCTCCTTTATATGAATACACTACTTAAACTGTTAATTTTCACCATTTTGTTTGATGTGGTCCTCCACAACAACCTGGAGTAGCCACTCTGGCCTTCTTTACTGATGACATCACGTAAATAATGTGCAACCAGGCCTTTCCCCCCACCCCCCCCAATGAAACACGCTTGTTTCTCGTAAATTAGCTTGCCCATATGCTTCAGAAACTTTAATCTGAAGTTCATCAGCGCGCTATTAAGCACAGTAACAAGAAAAATAGTTTCCCTTCCTTCCTTCCACCGCCCATCCACCGTGACGCTCAACATCCACACCCGCCGTGTTTGCCAGGATATCCACTGGCTGCATAGGGCACCACCCAGGTCACGCCACCCCCAGTTGAGACAGCAGGCGAGGAGCTCCTTTCGAGGCACCAGGACATGCCGCTGCCCCACCCAAACACCCGCCCGGCACGGGGTAGGAGGCGCCTCCACCTCACCTCACCTGGCCGACGCGCAAGGCAGAACGCAGCCAGACAACTGCCTGGCGTTGCCCGGCTCTCCGCGCCTTCAGGACTCAGCAGAGCGGCCCAGCCGTGCCCTGCCCCACACCAGACCTACCTGTGACCCACAGCGGCCGCCGCGGGGCTCCCTCCACGCGTGGGGGGCGGAGGGAGGCGCCTCCCCGCACCCCGCTCCCCACCTGCTGCCACCTCTGCCCGAAAACAGCAACGCGCATGCGCGCCGCCGCCTGCACTGGAGCCTAGTCACGTGCTCCCATGCAGCGCGCGCGTAGCTGCGCCGCGCTTGTGAGGGAGTGTGGGCTCGCGCCGCGGCGCGTGTGCAAAGCTGCAGCCCCGGAGCATGCGCAGTGCCGTCGCCGCCGCCGCCGCCGCGCGGGGCAGCGTTCCGCACAGAGTGCTGCCGCTGCCCGGCCGCCCGCGCCCCGAGCGGGATGTGCGGTACCTGCGCCCCTGCGTCCCGCGGCAGCTCCCGCCTCAGCGCTCGGCGACCGCCGCTGCTCCCGCTTTCCCGCCGCCGCCGCAGATTCAAAATCGGAACCCGCTCCAGGCACCAACGCCGCCTCCCCCCGCCGCACGCGCCGGGCCGTTATGCAAATAAGCCTCGTGTCCCCTCCCCTCTTTCGGCTGACCCCGCCCCCTCCGTGGGCACAGGGGCCGGCAGTGGGGGCTGCCTCGGAGCCGGCCAATCCCAGGGCCTGCCATCTTGGCAGCATGCAAATGAGCCTCCGGGTTATTTAAATGAGCAGGTAGCTCCGCCCCTTAGCGGGCGGTGGCGGACGGTTATTCGCGATAACGCGCCGGGGCCGAGGGGCGCGCTGCAGCCGCCGCCGCCAGGGGGCGCTGTGGCGGTGCCGGGGGCAGGGCTCAGGGCTCAGGGGCAGGGGCAAGAGCAGCCGGCCCGCCCTTCCCTCCCTTCCCCTCCCTTCCCCTCCCTTCCCTTCCCTTCCCCTCCCTTCCCCTCCCTTCCCTTCCCTCCCTCAGCTTCCCGCCACAGTGGCTGTGTGACTCTGGAGCCTCTCTGACACCTTCAAAAGCCTACCCGAGGACCACTGGGCATCTCTGAAAATAACCTGTATTATCAGCATCCTGCATCATTTGCTGCGGCTCCCTTACTGCTCCTCTTGTCCAGGTTCTGGGCTGTGTGCGGGGTAACTTCAAGTTTACGACAGGCTGCACCTGACCAAAACACAGAGGTTTGGGGTTTTTTTAATAACCAGCTTTGGGTTTCAAGAGCGCCAAGAAACCAAACAGTACCGTTGGCTGTGCTGGAACTGGATCTAAGGCACGTGGCTTATCCTGGGTGAGCTGCAGGTCAAAACAGCAAGTAGCGGTTTCCCACCCACCCTCCATTTCTGCCTCAGGGGTGTGGGTGGGAGGGGGAGGAAACCATGGCCCCTGCTTTAATCTGAGCCAGAACTTGGCACCCTTTTTACTGTAGCCAAAGGCAGGAGTGACCATTGCCAACAGCTGGTCTGTCCCACGAGGCACAGGTCAGGTCTAGCAGAGAGACCAGCGGCTGTATCCTCAGGTACACAAGAAGGTACAAGAGCACAGAGGGACATGTGTAGAGTTTTTGGCAGAAATGCTTATATACCGCCTGTGCTAATCTAGTCCTGAGATTCAAGTACCAATCACTTACTAACCCTGTAATGGAGAGTCCCATTCCCTCCTTATTAAAGCCAATAAAGTTCACATTCTTCCTACTGAAGGCTTGAAAAATGGTATCCTGATTTATCTACTTCAATAGCAAGCTAAATATGAAATTTTTGTCCATTGTATACGGACCAGGCTGACCAACATGGCACTTTGCTCCTGGGTGTTGTGAAACAGTACCTATGACACAGCCATTGTAAGAGTCCTGTCAGATGTGGTTGGCAGATTGAGGGGCAGTGTTTTAAGATGCTGCCATTCCCAGTGGTTTGCCTGACCTCCCTGCTACATGCTTCCACTGCACAGCCAAGACAGAAGAAGGAAATGTATGCATGTGCCCATAAATTTGTGCGAACACATCTGCACCAGTGCTTTAAGCAGGTGTACTAGCCTGGGAACTTGAACTGCTGAAATGTGAACATCTTGCTGTGTCATCTTTGCTACAGGCATGACAATTTCTAAGAGAAAGTGTGGCAGACACCTGCAACAGTAATTTCTTAAACTTTCACAGCTAGCTTTATCGAGCTGCAGTGCAATACTGGAATGTTTTGTCTTGGAAAAAGGGAGACTTGAATTTTAGTTGAGTTTTCTGAGCTTTTGCATACAGTCAGAAGACAAGGCATTTTGGAAAGAAAAGGCTATAACTATCCAGAAGTGGGCAGTTCCTAGCCATGCCTATTGTTTAACTTGAAATTTCACTGCTGGTGAGCACTTTCGCAGGGTCCATGTGTATACATCCTTTGAGAGTCAATCGGGAGTGAATGCTTTGTGGCTAAAAGATGCATGTTTTCAGAAGACTGGGTATTAGTACAGCCACCTCTGGATATCAATTCATGTTATTCCAAACTTAATTTAGTACGGAAGCCATTACAACAACATAGTATTTTGTCCACTGCAGTGCATTTTGAGCACCTAAAGGGAGAGTGAAGAAGGTTCTGTCACCCTAAAAAATATACAGTTTGTCAAGTCTGATGTTAGGTATGAATTTGCTGCTATTAGCTTCATTTTTTTTCTCACAAATAAATAGAAAATATAGAAATGCACCAAGAAACAAATGATTACAAAAATCTTTCTTGGATCTCTGAGAAAAAGATAGTACTGAAAATCTGAGTGCCTCAAAAAAATCCTATTTGTCAGGCCTAATATCTGTCTCCATTTGGAGTTAGGACCCTGTTTGATCAGCAACTGGGGGGGATCCATCGACTACTACTAGAAGAGATGGGTTGCTGTTGATTGTGATTATCCCCAGATTCTAGATTGCTGACAATCTCTGAAGTGTTTATAAATCTACTTATAAATGTGCTACTGTTCTTTCAAATGCTGAAGAATCCAGCTGTCCAAAGTTTATACATTGTTCATGAGGACAGAAACTGAAATCTCTGAAAGTTCAGAGAGCCATTTCTGTAACGAAATACAGAAACATGAGAGTTGCCATTGAAATCTCACACTTAAATAGCATGGGAAAGTTTCTCCAATGCCTATTTCTTAAGAATTACTCATCAGTATTTCAAATGCTGTTTAGGAAGGTGGTTTTTGTGGGTTTTTTTGTTTTGTTTTCTTAGGTTTTTTTAAATTATTAATAAATTAAACACTTACTTGAAAGGTTACAGGAAATAAATGCATCCAAAGTTTTGTATAGAATTGCCTAGAAATTTAACTTGGTGTATGAATTCTTTTTGCAGAGGCAGAATGTGATTCTGTTCTTCACCAAAGCTTTACAACAATGACAGAAGTGGAATATAATAACTTTGCTCCAAAACAGTTACAGAAAGGCAAACTATTAAAATGCAAACAAACAAAATTGGTTAATTTAATTTTCAGAACTACTCATTGATCACCAAAGACAATAAAGATTAACAGAAAATCAGCATCAAAATTTCTAAATGGAAAATTTATTTTCATTCTTGTTTTACTTAACACAAATTATGTTAATATGGTCATCCTGATATCATAGCCATTTTCTATCATTACAAATACATGTCAGATGATTTATTATTGCTTAAAAATGGGTTTATAGAAAAACTAAAGAATACACCCCATAATTTCTTTTAATGATAGTGTTCTTTTTTCAATTTCTTTCTCAGGCAGTATTCCTGCTCAGCCTTAAAAGCAAAGAAAACCAACCTGTCTTTATTTACTTTATTCACATACTTCACAGTTGTGTTATTTAACTCCAAAGTTGTATTAATGTAGCTGTTACAGCAAGTACGTGCCCTGCTATGGCATTTTTTATACCAGTATAAGTAGTAGGCTGACGTTCTTAAATTTGAAGAGCAATGATCGTATTTGAATTATTATTATTAGTCATTTGAGGAAGCGAAAGTCCAGATTTCTGTCAGCTGCCCTTGCTAAAGTCAGACTGGTCATAAATTCAAAAAAGCAATAGTATCAGTTTATATTGCTCAGACTTTTTGCAAGAAGAAAGTTAAAATAAAAAATTGTTGAGAAAATACTACTTCAGCAGCTTTGCTTTATTTACAAAATTTATTTTTTTTCTGTGAAAGTGGCGTGTAAAGCAAACACTACCCTGGAATTAAATTTACAAGGTACTAAAATTATACCACCATGGAAAAGTAGATGCCCATGTAGCTCACTTTCCTGTCTGATGACTCTGCTAATGTGTTCAGGCATTGTAATGATAAACACAGAGGAAAACCCAATAGAATCCAACACACTTTACAAAAATAAAAAAAAGAGTATTTTATGTGCAACAGAAAGTTTCTTCTTGAACTATGCATATAACATTTCATTTTCTTATTTCCAGGTCATAGGACAGCTCCCAACCTATGAATGACATATCACTAGTAAGCTGATTACATGATCCTTCTTTCTGTATGTCATATTGTGTTAGAAAAATGAGACTTAACACCTCGAATATTTCCCAAATATTAACTCTCTCCATATCATTTAATAATTGCTAATGGAGACATTGCAAGTCACAAATGGGAATGATAAAAGGAAAAAAGGAAATTGATGCACAAAAGAGGCATAGTTCTCAGCATGAAACTGTACTTTCTATATATAGACAACTACTGACTTTTAATGAAAACAAAATCTGATCATAAGAAATGGTTAGCAATCAGGAAAAAAAGAAGTAATTTTATTTGTACATTTTATTTTTAAGTCATTGCTGGAAAATGTGTATTTACAAGAGGTCACCTTGCTAAATGGATGACACTTTTGAGCCAATAAGATTTACGTTAATTTTTCTTGGTAATTGACTAGATTAATAAGTATTTCTTGCATAGTAATAGCCTAATAGGATGGAATGATTACAAATTCTCTGATTATAAACAGTTCCCACACAGGGCAAAAGAAAGACCATAATACCAGAAAGTAATTTCACTAACAGAAATATTTATGGCAAGAAAAAAAAATATCCCTATCTGACAACATAATCTGTGATTTAATGACTCATTTGGGACTTCAAGAATTTCACTAGGAGGGCTCAAAATGTTACTGAAAAAGGAATTGCATGATGCCTTCCTGGTGGAGAAAAACAGAGAAGATTTTTTAAATTCCTTTTTCATATAAGGGCACTTTTTTTTTTTTTTAAAAATACAGAAACTTAAAGCACAGCCAGCAGGAAGAAATCTATGAAGATATGTTAAGACATGTCCAAAACTTTCTAAAAACATCAACTTAACGTACAAAGAGTACAAACATGGGAAATGTAACCAAAATACTTGAGGAAATTTTACTATGAATTAAAACTATTTAAAGCATTTTCACTTAGATTACTTTTCACTGTAGATTAAGTACCTTCCCATAATGTGACTAAATATGTTAATATTATCTATTACCTTTAAGGGTAATAAGAGGATTTGGGGAAAATTCCTAAATCTATTCTCTTCCTCTCCGATTTCATAATAGTTTTTTATAAAGAACTTTACTAATCATGAAGTAAATATTCTGCTGCTCACCTGTTCTGTGATCAAACTTACTCTGTGGTGACTTTGCTGTATTAACAACCTCACTTATTTACTGAGCTGACATGTTTAGGTTAAACACCTACCAGTCCTTTTCTCCTCTGACTTGTCCTCTACCTTTGCTACCTTCTACCTCCACCATAACAAAATAGATCTAACTTCATTTCTGGTTTTAATAAGAAAATTTTATTTTAATTTATATACCATAAAGATTGATATAGTTCAGTGGCAGGTACAGAGCTCAGTGATGAAGAAGTAGTGACAAAAACATGGTTTTATAGCTTGTTAAATTAGTTTCTACTACACTAAACTATTGGTACTCTGAGATACAAGCAAGTATCATCTGCACCCTGAATTCCTGTGCCTAATATCTAGCTGAAGAGTCTATCGGACTTCGAAAGAAAAAGTAATTTTAACAAAATACGACCTAATTGACAATTGGAATCTATTAAATGAAGATCCTTTTCCAGAGGGTCTAAAATTAAGTCAGTTCTAAGCACTGACCAAGAATCTGGTTGTTGGAAAGAAGAGCTTGTCTCCCATTGTCCCACTTATTCTTTGATATGAGAAAGTTGTGAAACGTAGTTGTAAAAACAGCACCTGATATACTGGAGAACCTTAAAGCTATAGAAGTTCTTTTGGTTTTAGCTATTTTCCTTGCAGTTTATTTTGTATCACTATAAGTATTCACGTGGTGGCCGTGGAACAATCTGGTTTTCAAGTCTGTTGACTGTGTAACTTACTTCCTGAACACAGTTGTCTTTCCATTACTTCAGAGATAATTGCTCTAGAAGTAGCTTGGCTTGGAGGATGCCTTTTCCCCCCTAAAAATGCAAAGTAATACTGTGGTAGCTTTGTTATTACACTAGAGGTTGAGAAATCAGTGCTCGGTTTTAACTCCCACAATACTTAGATGCAGCGTGCTTGGCCTCCAAATTACACAGGTAAAGTTTTATAAACATAAGTTTTATCCAATACATTCAAGTATTTTTAGAAACTGATGAAAAAATGTAAAGAATATTTCATATGTTTCCTTCTTGGGAGTATGTTTTGACCTGTTAGAAGAAATCTATCTGAACATCACTCTGTAATGTAATGAATATGGGATGTCTTCAGTAAATGAACTATGCAGATAATCTGAAATGTGTGGGCTGATTTTTGTGTAGTCATGTTAGTGACTTAGTTTAAATGAATAAAAATATTTGACCTTTTTGAATGTTTAGAAATGGAAGTACGTTCTTTAAAAGAAAAATTTCTATACTGTTTAAAAAGCCTTGCCCTCAGGGTGAATCAGTTTCTTTTCTCAATTTCTTTTTCTCAGCTCTAACCTTGAGCTGTTTTCAATAAAATACCTGCTTTAGATCCTTCTAGAAAGTGGGAGACTCATGGGTTAATGAATCCAAGTGGTAATAGTGGTAATAAATTACTCAATAAATGATGTGTATCTGCAGGAAATTTCCGGTGAAGAATCAGGTGCAGAGTGGTTTAGTAACAACTTAAAAAGGTAAAATACTTGGACTTAGCCACAGTGAACTTTTTCAAGATGACGTTAATTACAAAATATTTGGGAGTTAAGAATATCTCATTTTGAAATTTCTCTTTTTTTTTTTTTTTGTCTTAAACACAGAATCACTGGCCTTGTATTAACTTGCTGGAGGCTTTGTAAATAAAAATTTGGCTGTCAGAAAAGGGTTGGAATGTAAAAATGTGCTTGTTTGGGTTTTTTATTTATTAATGTTTGGTTTATTACTGTTGTATTTCCTGCTTGGGTTGAATATCCTCCACAGTGACTTAAAGTGCAAATGAAGGGCAACTTTAAACTCACTCTATTTATGCCAAACCTAAAAAAAGCAATCATAATTATTAAAAACAAAAAAGGAACCTTTTGAAGTTTTGGGTTTTGTGAGTGTTAAGTTGCCTGTTATTTTTGCTAGAAATCATTGTCTTGCCTTTAAAGCTTTTTCCTAATTGAAGTTGTCGTCTGGTATTTTTTACCACGTTCTGAGTACTTTCTCATGACTCCTAGAGTCAAAAAGAATCTCCTATAGGCTCTTTTTATTATGTGGTAAAAGAAGATCAATACCTCTTGTAAAAATATAGCTTAGAAAATATCAAACAGTTCTTCCAGTACTGAGGCAGGTAACTAACCAAAACACACTATATTCACTGATCCTGATTAAAGTCATCAACAAATGGAGAACCCAGCACCTATCCATTGCCAGTTACCACTATCTTACTTCATAATGTATTTAATTTCCATGACTTAGCAGAATAATTTTAAATGATTTCTCCAGATGATGATGTACTTGGGGAAGTGAGAAAGGAGCTCTTATATGAGGTAGGGGTCCTACAGATCATAATATATAAACATACATTCTTGAAAGAAGGAAGTAAGAAAGGGAGGGAGGGAGGAAGGAAGGAAGGAAGGAGGGAAGCTTAGGTTGCCTCTCCTGCCCCTTTCGCCAGGGAGGCATAGTCCTCAACATTTGAATGAAGGAGCCACTAGTGAGAAGACCTGCTCAGAATTTGGCTAACAGGCTAACGTGTACACATAGAAACAATCTTATCCCTCTGCCAGGGACAGATTGTAGCAGGGCCCTCTCACAGACACATTCCCTATGATACAGGGACCTGAAATCACTTCTCCATTCCTAGTTTTGTGTGAGATGCATCTGTTCTATGCCAGCCGTTCCCTGTGGCTGTGAAGGCTGTGAAGAGCGGATGGATGCCTGTCTATGACAAGAGAAGGGTGGAAATTAAAAGGAAGAGGACCAGTTGATTACAACAAATAGTAGGATTGAAAGTAGAGCTGCCAGGCATTTATCTTCTCCATCCATTCCATTTACCCCATCCCTTAATGTCCTCATCCTCTGCCACAGCTGCAACCTACTGTCCTTCCACTCTTTCCACTTCTCCATTCTCTGATCTTTCTCCTCTTTCAGCAGTCTTCTGCATGCCTTCATTCCTCAGCTGTGCCAAGATTATAAGAATCTGCAAGTGCTGTTACCAGTTCATGATCAGGGGCTGCGTGTCTTGTAAGCCCTGAATCAAGTGTTACCAAAGCTCGTTTTCTTTTGATCCCAATCAGTTACATTGTTCAGGGGAGAGGATTCATTATTTCAACTATTAATCAAAAATTTTCATTTTGTTTTGACAACAGCTGTGAAACATACCTGCTCTACAACTGACAGTCCATTGCTTGTGACTGAAATATCATGAGTAGGTGGGAAATGGTATTCCAAGCTGTTCATCAATCATTTGCTTGTGCAACTGGGTTGCTGTGGACTGGATTTATCCCTTCCATGGTTATGGGTGTGTTATTCAGATTCCTAGTTTCCATTCATCAGAAATGGCACTGGACAGAGTTAAAGCTGAAAATATATAATGTTATTTCTACCCTACTATCCTGCAAAAGTGTCTTAAGATTTTATTTACAAAAAGAACCACTGAAGCCTGATTTGAAGCTGTGGTAAGAATATAGTCACCACAGAGCAGATATAGCAGCTGTTTTATTCACTATAACCAATCTAAAATATATACATAATCATTATGTTTTCTGTAATTTCCAATAGCATATGGTATTAAAATCAAAACGGAATTATTAATAGTGAACCTTTATGAAAGTACTTAAAAATCTTAGTCCTGGACTCCAAGACATGAATGCACTAGCTACTCTACTGTGGTGGGTTAGCCAAGACCAGCAGCCAGATGCCCACCCAGCTGCGCTCTCACTCCCCCTCCTCAACAGGACAGGGGGAGAGAATTGGTTGGAAAAGCTCATGGGTCAGGATAAAGATGGAGATTGCTTTCCAGTTACAGGCAAAACAGGCTTGACTTCAAGAAAATGAATTTAATTTATTGCCAATTAAAATAGATTTGCGTTGTGAGAAACAAAACCAAATATTAAAACACCACTTTCCCCTCCCCCCTCTTCCCAGGCTGAACGTCACTCCTTCACTCCTGACTCCTCTAAGCCCCATCCAGCAGTGCAGGGGGGATGGGAGGTTATGGTGCATACAAAACAATTCCTGTCTGCTGCTCCTTCCTCCTCACACTTTTCCCCTGCTTCTGCGTAGGTCCTTGCATGGGCTGCAGTCCTTCAGGATAAACCTGCTCTAGCATGGGTCCTCCATGGACCACAGTTCCTTCAGGATATATCCACCTGCTCCAGTGTGGGGTCCTTTGCGGGCTGCAGTGTGGATGCCTACTCCACCATGGTTTCTCCCACAGGCTTCCAGGGAATACCTGCTCCACCATGATCTCCATGGGCTGCAGAGGACTCTCTGCTCCAGCACCTGGAGCACCTCTTCCTCCTCCTTCTTCTCTGACCTTGGTGTTCACAGAGTTGATTCTCACACTTTTTTTCCTCACTCCTACTGCTGTACAATGTTTCACCCTTTCGTAAGTATGTTTTCCCAGAGCTGCCGCCAGGTTGGCTGATGGGCTCAGGTGTGTCCTGCAGTGGGTCTGTTGCGAAGCCAGCTGGAACCGTCTGTCCAGCACAAGGCAGTCCCTGACATCTTCTCAGAGGCCACCCCAGCACGCCCCTGCTACCAAAACCTTGCCACCCACATGCAATATATTCCTCCCCTTGCCTTTGTGAAACACATTTTTGTCACTAAAATATACATTAATCACACAGTCCCCACAAACCTCTGACAACATCAACAAAAAATTCCCCACATCAAAATCAAAGTAACACCATCACAACACTGACAAGCGTGAACAATATACAAACACAACAAAACTCCACCACTTGCCCCTTCACCACAAGAAAAATTGCAAACACCAGTATCAAAGCTCCCCCAAATTATTCCACTCCCTGGCAATGCCCAGTCTGAGTTTTACCGATTACCCCTCCCAATTATTGTCATTATCTCAAATTCCTTGAGCCCCATGTTGGACATCGAAAAGGACTGTGGTGGCTTTGCCTTGTCTAGCAGCCAGACATCCATCCAGCTGCTCTCTCACTCCCCCTCTTCAACAGGACAGATGGAAAAAATTGGATGGACAAGCTTAGGATAGTCAAGATAGACAGTGAAATCACTTACCAGTTACTGCCACTGGCAAAACAGACTCAACTTGGGGAACATTAATTTAATTTACTGCCAATTAAAATAGATTTGGGTAGTGAGAAATAAAAATTAAAACACCACCTTCCACCTTCCCCCGCTCCGCTATCTCAAACCAAAAAGAGCCCAAAGTTCCTATTGTGTAATATATCATGTATTTTCCTTTAGTCTTTGCTTTTTGATAAAAATGCTGAAACGTTAGTTCCTTTACCACAAGCTGCTACTGATTCTTGCTTTGTTTGTGTTATTCTGCTATAGTCTTACAAGTTGACATTTTAATGTTTTCTTGATGTAGCTTACTGTATACGTCAAATTATTAACAAAACCATCTTTGCAAATGTACCTCATTTGTTTCAAAAGGAATCAAACAACTTAAAAAGATTCCAGCCAAAACATTATCTCATCATACTCGGTTTCTTCGTTAGGATGGGCAAAAATATCCTTCTTGCAGCAGGAGGAAGAGAAATAGATCATGCAGAAATCCATAGATACATGGAAGAAGTTATGCTGTCACACAACAGCATGTTCTAAATGCTTATAACATCTTTGAGCAAATTCACTCTTTATTTTGCATTCTCACATTAGCCCAACTTTCAGATACCAATAACTCTTTAGGATTTAATCTGAAAGAAAAACATGTTTTGTATTAACTTGTATTATGTTAATAATACAGCTTAATGAAATGTTGAAACTACTAAAAATATATTTGATTGAAAATTCACACATTTTTAATTTATAAAGACTTATTGTGTGACCTCAGCTTATCCTGGTCTTGTGTCTCTAAAGAAAAAACAGAGATATCTATAGAACTCAGCGTACTAAGCAGAGTTGAATGGTCTACCCTCATGATGCTAACGCTGAGTTTCCTGAAATAAAAGGAATGCATCTTTTTTAGTGTATCTGATGGTAACACTGTCAGCTAACAAAATACAACTTTTTGTGTGATGAGTGACAGAGAAAGAAATATTTCACAACAAGTAAATAACACACTTTCTACACAGTATTTGATTAACACCAGACCTGGCTGACAACAGAAATAATTTTCAGAAATATTACTTGAATATTTGATACATTTTGAAAGAACATATCCATTAAAACCTGCTTAACTTCTGAAATTTAACCAAGTGTCTTTTCTTTCTTTACATCCTCCTCTCCACAATCACTCTTCCATTCCTGTCCTCAAAATTTGACCCACAAAAATGTGTTTGGGAATTGTACTAGAATCTGGTCAGGAGTCTCAATGTCAAGGGACAAAGCTCTGAACAAAAGACATTAAATCCTCAAGTGAATAGTTCAACTCCTTTCAAATCACTGAGGTTTTTAGGTGCACGTCTCTCCAGTCTCCTGTGTAGTTCTGCCTTTTGTACTTGTCTCATGCTAATGTCCAGTCCATTCACTCCTGAGACATGTCCACAGGGCATGTGCTGTTTGCAGCTGTTCTAGTTGCTCCAGGCTCCGGTAACTCTTTTGCTTTACCCTTTCCCAGCCTGTATGTGGCTTTCACTTCTCTCTGAGATGTGAAACTGTTCAGGGCTTCTCTAATCAGTTGAGAAAAGAGCAGGGTCACTCACATTTTTGGTCACCCAACACCGAAACCAATGAGGAACTATATAGCTACCAATTGGCAAACCTGTAAGCTACAGCACTGGAGCAACAGCAGAAAATCAAAATTGTTTTGTATATATGCATCATAACTGTGAGGACTGGCATTATTATACAATACTCCTCAAAAGGAGTCGACGCTCTTCATCCAGGAAAGCCACCTACCTGTTACAAAGGTGTAAAAGGTTTGCCTTGTTTCAAGTTTTGCTTGATTGAGTAATTTTCTTCTGCTTTGCAGTTCTTCTCTTTTTCATGGCCTTGCTCCTCCTACTTTATAAGTGGCTTCTTCCAGTTACTCAAAAGTAATGTTCCATTTGCTAGAGGGGTTGTGGTTTTCCACTATACTGTTCGGCTTTTTGCTAAAGATTAGCACCATGGTTTTCCCTTCTAGTTACTTGCTAGTTCATTAGTGGAGTGATAAAAGTGGCTCCCTAAAATAGGAAACTGGATGTTTTTAGGGTTTTATTTCCCACTCAAGATGATCCCATCATAATAGCTCCGCTCTGGCCATGCACACTCTTCAATGCCCTCAGGCACCTTTGGAGAAACCTACTTCCACCACCATAGGGTGTGTATAGAAGTAAAAAAAAAAAAACCATGCCTGCCCATTGGCCTAACCATGGCCGCTGTGAAGCTTGTGAAGGGTCGCTGTGCAGCCTGCCTGGATTCCCAACCTCTGCTTTTAGTGAACAACATTTTTTCATGTTTCTTTTCAGAGCTGCGGAGCAGCCGGTGGTCCTGAAACTGTGTATGGCAGAGCTGGCGCCTCCGGCCAGATGGCGGAGGGGAGGGCGGCCTGGGGTCCCCCGCAGCTGACAGCCAGCCCAGGAGGTGTGGGGTGTCCCAGGTAGCCGCGCAGGGCCCCAGAGGAGCCTTGGCACCTCCAGCCTTCCAGAGAGAGGCCGCCATGGCGGCCCGCTGAGCGGGGAACGGGGCGCGGGGAGCCGTCACCATGGCGACGCGCATGAGGTAAGCGGCGTTGCCTAGCAACCGGGGCTCCGGGCACGAGGAGCCTCTCGAGAGTTCAGAGCACTGGCCGTTGGAGAGGGGGGAGGGGAAGGGAGCTGCCGAGGAGGAGGGGAGGAAGCAGGAACCTGCCTTGAAAACGGGCCCGAAACCGGCCAAGCGGAGGGTGGAAGGATGGGCTGAGGCGGGAGAGGCGCGACGGGTGTTGGTGGGATGGTGCCGGGCATGCCGGGGCGGCGTGGGCCTGGCGCCGCCGGGCCTGGCTGCGGCCCTCCCTGGGGGAGGCTCCCTGCAGGCGCCCGCTCGGCCTGTGCTCCCCTCGTCATTCCTGCTGGGGAGTACAGCCAGGGCAAGGCAGGGAGCGTGTGGGGATGTAAAAGAGCGTTACAGAAAGTCCCTTCCCCCATGTTGGTTTTCTTGGGGGAGGCTGAGATGAGAAGGAGCTCACTGAACATATCGCTGTCATGCAGTGGAGTTGCTTTCTTCTTAAAGCAACCTAAAATTAACTTTCTTGCTTTTTTCTAAAATCAAGCCACTGGGGCAGTACTTTTCTTTTTTTCCCAGAACATTAGTAATCCTGATAGGTCAAACACAATTCCTTAAAATAGAATATGTTTACAGAGACATGCTGAGACTTCTAGACTACTGGTTTAACACTGGAACAGGTTGCCCAGAGAGGTGGGAGATGCCCCATCCCTGGAAACATTCAAGGTCAGGTTGGACAGGGCTCTGAGCAACCTGATCTAGTTGAAGAAGTCCCTGCTCGTTGCAGGGGGGTTGGACTAGATGACCTTTAAAGGTCCTTTCTAACCCAAACTATTCTATGATTCTGTGATTCGCATCCCAACAAAAGACGTCACAAGAGAGGTCCTGAGGAAGCTGATGGAGACAACCAGCCGTCTGTATATTGACAGTTAATTTTCTTTGGTTTTCTGTGCTAGATGTTATGAAAATTCGCAACTGACCGTGCCAACTCAGGAGAGAGGCTAGAACGCAGAGAACAGAATTACAAGAGTAAATATTTATTCAGGCATGTGAGGTGTCCAAGCCAAATTGGGGCACTCCAAATGTGGTTTTACACAAGGTTGTTGTGCCCCTCAAATGTTCAGCTGCAACACAATTTGACTAATCACTAACACAACACTACTGATTACTAATCATAGTAAAACTTTGCAAAGTGACTATATTTCTGCAGCATTCTGGCTCCTTGTCTATTGATCCAGACATCAGTCTTGCTATAGTTACTGATCTATGACACCAGACGACACTGGGAGGGTTTCAAAGATGTGTTAGAGGGGCTAGGATGCCGGAGTGATCTTGGCTGTCCAGGGGTATCTTTTATCCTTCATGGACAGCTCTAAGCTTCCGAAAAGTTCTTATTCCAGGGCCAGGCTGTCCCTCTGGTCCTTGCAATGAGCTGGTGTCTATTAGTTTGTTTTTCTTAAGCATGAACAATACCAAAGTCTCCAGTAAAATTCCAGTACCTCATTACATTGCAGTGTATAATGTGAACTAATATATATTAACAAACATAATGCACTTTCATACTACAAAGACTGCTTGATATAATAGTTAGGGAAGGGAATTTCCATAACATAGACAACAGGTCAGAATGAGAAAGTGTTATACAGAGACCTAGTATTGGCTTCTACATTGACTGATTCCTCAGGAAAGACATCTGGCGGTTATGACAGACATGTAAATCTTCACTGAATATGAATTAACAAAAAGTAAAATAGAAAAATATGAGGAGACATACAAAATTGGAAGAAAGATGACACAAACAGTAGTAGAATATTAGCCTGTCTATCTGTATATTAAATTCTCTCACATGAAATAGTTTTCAGGTGTGATAAGTCCATCCCAAACAGGTACACCATTACAGAAATTTGAGTTCAGAGATGTCTGAAAGCATTGATTAGAACAAAAAAAGAAAAATTGAGAATGTTTTGTTTAGAAAGTAGTAAGTGACAACAGCTATAAAAGCTATGAAAAATAAAGTGGCACAGAAATTTCATGCTGCCTTTCCATTTGTCCTTTCAAAAAAACATGTTGAGGGCATGTTGTGAAAACTGAATGACATGCACTGTGTATGTACTAAATTACAGCAGTCAGGAAGCCTATCGGAGCTGTAGTCTCTGTCTGGCACAGAACTGCCTGGTGCAGCCCATGCTCCATCCGATGTGAAAGAAATTGCTCCAGTATGACATCTTCCTATCACCACTACAGCTTCATCCGGACCTGAACTATTAAACATATGCAATTTTTACATTGTGTAATAGAAACCAGGTCTACAGGTTCATAAGATGTGCACAGTGTGGGTAATATGCACTCGCAGCCCAGAAAGCCAGCCGTATCCTGGGCTGCATCAAAAGAAGCGTGGCCAGCAGGTTGAAGGAAGTGATTCTGCCCCCCTACTCCGCTCTGGTGAGACCCCACCTGGAGCACTGCGTCCAGCACCAGGGTCCCCAGCACAACGAAGACATGGACCTGTTGGAGCAGGTCTAGATGAGGGCCTCAAAAATGATCCGAGGGCTGGAGCACCTCTCCTGTGAGGACAGGCTGAGAGAGCTGGGGTTGTTCAGCCGGGAGAGGAGAAGGCTGCAGGGAGACCTTATTACGGCCTTTCAGTACTTAAAGGGGGCCTGTAGAAAAGATGGGGAAAGACTTTTTAGTAGTGCCTATAGTGATAGGACAAGGAGTAATGGTTTTAAACTAAAAGAAAGTAGATTCAGATTAGATATAAGGAAGAATTTTTTTGCAATGTGGGTGGTGAAACACTGGAACAGGTTGCCCAGAGAGGTGGGAGATGCCCCATCCCTGGAAACATTCAAGGTCAGGCTGGATGGGGCTCTGAGCAACCTGATCTAGTTGAAGATATCCCTGCTCGTTGCAGGGGGGTTGAACTAGATGACCTTTAAATGTCCCTTCCAACCCAAACAATTCTATGATTCTATGATTATATATTCCAAGATATCTCAAATAAAAATGTATCCACTTTTGGTCTTCTTGAGTTTAGTTCTACTCCAGGCATTAAACTTGCATCTCCTGCGTCCACAAGAGAAACGAATTCTGAGCTCTTTCCATTACTGTCAAACTGTGCAATGGGAAAGAATTTTCTAATTCTTTTGTTAAAATCCCTATATGGCAGTCTCAATTCCTGGAACTAGACCTATTCTACAAGTCTTCTGTTTAGCATTTTGGAACTGCCATTTTAGTATAAACTTTCCTAACTGTGAAGTGGGTGTGTTAAGGAGCAGCTGATGAGGAGCCATGCTAGAAGCAAGTATCTAGGCAGACTCACTGCCATAGTGCTAAAAGCAAATTTGTGAAGTCCCAGATTTAATGCCCCCTCACCCCCCAATTCCTTTGCTGCAAAAAAGCACAAACTATCCCAAATTCTTCAGACATCAGAATTTTACTGTAACAAACAAATCATTGTGGCTGTAACTTGTTTTTATGATTCATGAGCACACTTTGTAGCATTTCTAAAGTGTAGACTTTTATTCCTGGATTCTAGTTGATGTGATAAAGTTCCCTGGCTTTCTGTCTCCCTGTTTATCACTACCACCAGCACCAGTTAGTCAAATTACGGTCTGCTGCATTAGAAAAGAGCGTATGCTATTCTTGATAAGATATATGGAAGAGAATAATTCCATCTGTAAAGAGACCTTGTTTTACGTTCACTTTGAGTTTAAACTGAAAACACATTTAAAATCAAGCACAGAACAGTAACATTTTTATAGTCAGCTGTGCTATTGGAAGCACCATATTTTATTTTATATATCCAACTTTTGTATATGCCTTTTTTTACTACTTAACAGTGCTAAACAGTTATATATGAAGGTGTGGGTTTCCTCTGCCCCACATTTTATCATGTGTGTTGATGTGCTGATTTGTTAAGATATAATTCTGATTTTTTAAATGATGTCATAAGCTTCAGGATAGTGAGAAAGCAGGCCTGTAGATATTTACACTGTTATCTGACATTTGCACTAACAATAAAATATTTCAGGAATAACCAGGCTATGGATCCCTGACTCAGGAAGCTTCAGACTTACTCAACAGCTTCTCATCTCATTTTACATCACCCATAGCTCATGCACTGGTCGGGCAGTGCTGCTGCCTCCTCTCTGGCACCCAAGATCATGCTTATCAGCTCTGTGTAGCATGTAGTGAATGAGGAGTAGGAAAAGCCTATAATGGCAGGCTGTGTCCATGGCTCATGTCTCCCAGTGTGCTGTTCTCCCCAAAAGCACATTCCTCGGCTACAGCATGTGATGTGCCTATCAAGGGGAACTTGGCGTGGGACAAAATGTGTCACAATCTTCTCCTTTGAACCATGGGGTTTATTACAACTGGTCTTTAGAAGCTGAGAAGTGTATGCTTGAGGAAAACATTCAGCTACTGGGGGTTTAAACTATAGGTGCCGTGCTGTGCACTAAGACAATTACCAAAGATGCTCTAGTTCCTAAGCATCCTAGGCTGGGTTGTTATAGTTTAGGAATTAAAAGCTATTTTTGCTGTTCGGCTGCAAAATTAATGGGTCATTTCTTAGGGATGCATAACTAAAGTAACTGCCTTTCTTTCATATGAAAACCAACAGTCCTCCCTGTTTATACTAATTAATGATTTCATTGTATTTTTTGGAAGTGTGTTGTGGTTTAACCCCGGTCAGCAACTAAGCACCACACAGCCGCTCGCTCACTCCCCCAACTTCTGTGGGATGGGGGAGAGAATCGGAAGGGCCAAAGTAAGAAAACTCGTGGGTTGAGATAAGAACAGTTTAATCATTAAAATAAAACAGCAATAATAATAATAATAAAATGAAATGGAAAAAAATGAGCGAGAGAGAGATGAAACACTGGAAGAAGGAAAAAAAAAACAAACCAAAACTAAACAACAAGTGCTGCAACTGCTCACCACCCGCCGACCGATGCTGCCGGTCCCTGAGCCGCCATTGCTGCTTCCCCCGGCCAACTCCCCCCAGTTAATATACTGGGCATGACATCACATGATATGGAATACCTTTTGGCCAATTCGGATCAGCTCTCCTGGTTGTATCCCCTCCCCTCCCGGCTTCTTGTGCACCTGGCAGAGCATGGGAAGCTGGAAAAGTCCTTGACTAGTGTAAGCACTACCTAGCAACAACTAAAACATTAGTGTGTTATCAACATTATTTTCATACTAAGTCTAAAACACAGCACTATACTAGCTACAGTGAAGAAAATTAACTGTCCCAGCTAAAACCATGACAATATCCACCCCTTATTCCATACCATTTACGTCATGCTCAGGTCCCATACTATCCAATACAACCTCAATAACCACCACCCGCCTTCCCATCCTTTAATAACATACACAGATATCATTTATCATTCCCTTAGTCTATGGACCACCCCTGTAAAATGTCTGTAGAGAGTCCACAAATGTCCATTGAGTTAATTTAGTCCATAACTTTGGGCTCCATCTATCGTAACAGTCTTTCAAGGCCGGAGAGATGGTCTGTGTTGTGTTGGATTGTTGCATGCTGAAGTCAGTCTTTGTTCCATCACTGCTACACTTTGCTGGTTTCAATCAAAGTTCATTCTTCATTAATTTTGGAAATTCTTACTATGATATCATTGATGTGGCATATAGCAACCATAGGCGTGATGACATACAATATTATATAGCAATTAACATCATACCATTCAGTTCATTGGCTATTTTCACCCAAAATCAAATCCCCTTGAGGCACACATCGAACTCCTCCATCCTCCCGCATCACCCACCAAGTGCACCCGGGTCCTCGAGCAAAAGCAATCCCACGAATGGGTTTGCCTTTGCCCGAGACAGAAATAATCCAGATGGTTTTCCCCAGCATATTTTTTACATGCACCACAGGGACTTTATCCCCTTCCACAGTGCATAAGGGTTCTGATTGGGCAGGGCCAGCTTGATTGGCAGAGCCCCTAGTATTGACTAACCAGGTGGCTTTTGCTAAATGTGTATCCCAGTGTCTGAATGTCCCACCCCCGCATTGCTCTCAGTGTAGTCTTTAACAGTCCATTGTAGCATTCAATTTTCCCAGAGGCTGGTGCATGATAGGGGATGTGATACACCCACTCAATGCCATGCTCTTTGGCCCAGGTGTCTACGAGATTGTTTCGGAAATGAGTCCCATTGTCTGACTCAATTCTTTCTGGAGTGCCATGTCGCCATAAGACTTGTTTTTCCGGGCCCAGGATAGTGTTCCGGGCGGTGGCATGGGGCACGGGATATGTTTCCAGCCATCCGGTGGTTGCTTCCACCATTGTAAGCACATGGCGCTTGCCTTGGCAGGTTTGTGGAAGTGTGATATAATCAATCTGCCAGGCCTCCCCATATTTATACTTCAGCCATCGTCCTCCATACCACAGAGGTTTTACCCACTTGGCTTGCTTGATTGCAGTGCATGTTTCACATTCATGGATAACCTGTGCAATAGCGTCCATGGTCAAGTCCACCCCTCGATCATGAGCCCATCTGTATGTTGCATCTCTTCCTTGATGGCCTGAGGTGTCATGGGCCCACTGAGCTACAAATAGTTTACCCTTATGTTGCTGGTCTAGATCTGCTTGAGCCACTTCAATCTTAGCAGCCTGATCCACCTGTTGGTTGTTCTGATGTTCTTCAGTGGCCTGACTCTTGGGGACATGAGCATCCACATGATGTACCTTCACAACCAAGTTCTCTACCCGGGCAGCAATATCTTGCCACAATGCAGCAGCCCAGATGGGTTTACATCTGCGCTGCCAGTTGTTCTGCTTCCATTGCTGTAACCACCCCCACAGGGCGTTTGCCACCATCCATGAGTCAGTATAAAGATAGAGCACTGGCCATTTTTCTCATTCAGCAACGTCTAAAGCCAGCTGGATGGCCTTTACTTCTGCAAACTGACTCGATTCACCTTATCCTTCAGCAGTTTCTGTGACTTGCCATATAGGACTCCATACAGCAACCTCCCATCTCCGATGTTTTGCCACCAGACAACAGGACCCATCAGTAAACAGGGCATATTGCTTCTCATTTTCTGGTAGTTTATTATACAGTGGGGCCTCTGCAGCACGTGTCACCTCCTCCTCTGGTGATGTTCCAAAATCTTTGCCTTCTGGCCAGTCTATGATCACTTCCAAGATTCCTGGGCGACTGGGGTTTCCTACTCAAGCCTGTTGGGTGATCAGTGCGACCCACTTACTCCATGTAGCATCAGTTGCATGATGTGTAGAGGGGACCCTCCCTTTGAACATCCAGCCCAGCACTGGCAGTCGAGGTGCCAGGAGGAGCTGTGCTTCAGTACCGATCACTTCTGAAGCAGCTCGAACCCCTTCATATGCTGCCAATATCTCTTTTTCAGTTGGAGTGTAGCGCGCTTCGGACCCTCTGTATCCCCGACTGCAAAACCCTAGGGGCCGACCTCGGGTCTCCCCGGTGCTTTCTGCCAGAGGCTCCAGGTAGGGCCATTCTCCCCGGCTGGTGTGTAGAGCACGTTTTTTACATCTTGTCCTGCTTGGACTGGCCCAAGGGCTACTGCATGAACTATCTCCTGCTTTATCTGTTCAAAGGCCTGTCGTTGCTCAGGGCCCCATTTGAAATCATTCTTCTTCCGGGTCACTTGATAGAGAGGGCTTACAATCAGACTATAATTTGGAATATGCATTCTCCAAAAACCCACAACGCCTAAAAAAGTTTGTGTTTCCTTTTTGCTAGTTGGTGGAGACATGACTGTTATTTTGTTGATCACATCCATTGGGATCTGACGACGTCCATCTTGCCATTTTATTCCCAAAAACTGAATCTCCTGTGCAGGTCCCTTCACTTTACTTTGTTTTATGGCAAAACCAGCCTTCAGAAGGATTTGGATTATTTTTTTCCCTTTCTCAAAAACATCTTCTGCTGTGTTGCCCCACACGATGATGTCATCAATGTACTGAAGGTGTTCCAGAGCTCCACCCTGTTCCAGTGCAGTATGGATCAGTCCATGGCAAATGGTAGGGCTGTGTTTCCACCCCTGGGGCAGTCGATTCCAGGTGTACTGGACGCCCCTCCAAGTGAAAGCAAACGGTGGCCTGCACTCTGCTGCCAAACAGATTGAGAAGAATGCATTAGCGATATCAATAGTGGCATACCACTTGGCTGCCTTTGACTCCAGTTCATATTGAAGTTCTAGCATGTCCGGCACAGCAGCACTCAGTGGCGGAGTGACTTCGTTCAGGCCACGATAGTCTACTGTTAGTCTCCACTCTCCGTTAGACTTCCGCACCGGCCATATGGGACTGTTAAAGGGTGAGCGGGTCTTACTGATCACTCCTTGGCTCTCCAGTCGACGAATGAGCTCATGGATGGGAATCGGGGAGTCTCGGTTGGTGCGATATTGCTGCCGGTGCATTGTTATGGTGGCAATTGGCACCTGTTGTTCTTTGACCTTCAGCAACCCCACCACAGAAGGGTCCTTCGAAAGACCGGACAAAGTAGACAGCTGTTTAATTCCCTCTGTCTCCAAGGCAGCTATACCAAAAGCCCACCTGTAACCTTTTGGGTCCTTGAAATACCCTCTCCTGAGGTAGTCTATGCCAAGGATGCACGGAGTCTCTGGGCCAGTCACAATGGGGTGCTTTTGCCACTCATTCCAGGTTAGGCTCAATTCTGCCTCCAATACAGTTAGCTCTTGGGATCCCCCTGTCACTCTAGCAATACAGATGGGTTCTGCCCCTACATAGTTTGATGGCATTAGGGTGCACTGTGCACCGATGTCTACTAGAGCCTTATACTCCTCTGGGTCAGATGTGCCAGGCCATCGGATCCACACAGTCCAGTAAACCCGGCTGTCCCTTTCCTCCACCCAGCTGGAGGCAGGGCCTCTCTAATTCCAATTGCAGAATTCACAACCCACTTCTTGTGAATGGGAATCAGAAGTTTCTCTACTAAGATCACGGATAGAATCAGCGCTTCTACTCCTCTGTCTGGGGAACTGCTTACTGGAAACTGGAGCAGAAATTTTCCTGGAGGTCTCCCCTTGAGTGATTGTTTTTCCTTGCAACTCATATACCCGTGCCTCTAGGGTCGAGTTAGATTTTCCATCCTACTTCCTCATGTCCTCTCCGTGGTCACGCAGGTAAAACCGTAGGGTGGCCCGTGGTGTGTGTCTTCTCTCTTGATCAGAGGGACGCTTACTCCTAATGGCCGAGATACTGGTCCATACAGGTAGGGAGTAGGACATATCTTCTTTGATTTGCTGAACCTCCCGGGACAATTTCTCCACAGCTGAGATGAGGGAGGAAGAGACATGTGCTTCATAATCCCGGAGTTTATCAATCACATTCCCCACTGCTGGTGCCTCTTCATCTTTCCAGGACATTACTGCCAGGGAGTTTACATGGGATGATGGTGCGCTCCGTACAAACTTCCGCCACATGGGTCGTGTGCATTGGGCTTCATCTGGATCTTTGGATGGCTGTTCACTATCCAGGTCACCATAAATCACCTCAAGCACAGCTAATTCCCTCAGGTACTGGATACCTTTTTCTATGGTGGTCCATTTTCCTAGGTGATATATAACATCTTCCTTGAAGGGATACCTTTCTTTCACAGCAGACAGGAGTTGCCTCCAGAGGCTGAGGGCTTGTGTCCCTTTTCCAATTGCTTTGTCAATGACCCCATCCCTAGAAAGGGATCCCACTTGTTTGGCTTCCTTCCCCTCTAGTTCCAGGCTACTGGCCCCGTTATCCCAGCATTGGAGCAGCCAGGTGACAACATGCTCACCTACATGACGGCCGAAATCTTTTCACATATCTCGCAACTCACTTAAGGATAGGGATTGGGTAGTTTCTGTCTCTTGTACGAGTTCTTCCTCTTCCTCCTCCTCTCCTCATTATAGCCCTACTTTTCCATCATCTCTTTCTAAACGAGTTGACTTTCCTTCCAATATTTCTTCTTTTGTATAGGGGCAACTGATACTGGCACGGGTTGATTCTCTGATTCAGCTGCAGTGTCTGTCATGGGTGTTTGAGTGGTCACAGTGCCTGTCGTCGGGCTTGGAGTAGCCACAGTGCCTGTTGTGGGGGTTTGAGTGGCCACAGTGCTTGTCGTTTTCCCTTTCTTTGTCTTTTTAGATCCAGAGGCCTTCTCTTCCCCTTGGGAGTACTGAATAGTGTTGAACAGGGCTCGGTAGGCATGGGCCAGGCCCCAACACATTGCAGTGATTTGTATCTCTCTGGAATTGCTAGGGTGACAACATATTTCCTCCAAATATTCTACTGATTTTTCAGGATTCTGCACTTGTTCAGGGGTGAAGTCCCAAAACACTGGAGGTGCCCACTGTCTTAGGCTTTTGCCTATACTATCCCACATACCCTGCCACCCATAATTATTGAGCCTTGGGGCAGCCTCTGGATGATATTCTTGAATTTCTTATTAACCTTAGACAAAACCCAAACAATCTGCTATAGGTATATCAACAGATGTATCTTAACTACCCAAGGATGTTCAAGATACTGAAAAGTTGTTGTAATGAAGGACGAGACATTACAGAAGACGGTAGCTAAGGTGCCATTCTGTATTTCCTTCATAAAAAACCTCTCAGAGGAGGAGGTATAATTGCTAATTGTATCCATGAGGTGCTACCTGAAGTACAGTAACGGCTTCCATGCAAGACCCAAATAACCGATAAAACTCAAGGCCAGTGTTTTAATAACAAATCTCCTAGGCAAAACATCTCTAACCACTGCAGAGCACAGCAAACTACAAAACCCAACGCCAATCTTTAACATGTACTTCAAAATCAGCATGGTGTAGGTCTGACTAACTAATATCGAGAACAGATGAATCAATGCTGTGACCAGAAACTGTTATTATCTCAAACCCTTCGTGGCCCACGTTGGGAGCCAAAAAGGACTGTTGTTGTTTAACCCCAGTCAGCAACTAAGCACCACACAGCTGCTCGCTCACTCCCCCCACCCCTGTGGGATGGGGGTGAGAATCGGAAGGGCCAAAGTAAGAAAACTCGTGGGTTGAGATAAGAACAGTTTAATCATTAAAATAAAACAGCAATAATAATAATAATAAAATGAAATGGAAAAAAATGAGCGAGAGAGAGATGAAACACTGGAAGAAGGAAAAAAAAAAAACAAACCAAAACTAAACAACAAGTGCTGCAACTGCTCACCACCCGCCGACCGATGCTGCCGGTCCCTGAGCCGCGATTGCTGCTTCCCCCGGCCAACTCCCCCCAGTTAATATACTGGGCATGACGTCACATGATATGGAATACCTTTTGGCCAATTCGGATCAGCTCTCCTGGTTGTATCCCCTCCCCTCCCGGCTTCTTGTGCACCTGGCAGAGCATGGGAAGCTGGAAAAGTCCTTGACTAGTGTAAACACTACCCAGCAACAACTAAAACATTAGTGTGTTATCAACATTATTTTCATACTAAGTCTAAAACACAGCACTATACTAGCTACAGTGAAGAAAATTAACTGTCCCAGCTAAAACCATGACAAAGTGCAAAGGTGTTGGGCCCAGTTTTGTGGCCAAACACCAGTGTAGAGATCTTCCTTATTTTTTCGTTCCGTTTCAGTTTCAAGGTGCAATGTGACTTGCATGCATCTTCAGTAAAGTGACAGATGGAAGTAATAAATACTAGAATTATTATTAGAGAGCTGGTCAATATTCAAGTACCACTTCCTCCAAGCTCAAAAATGGTGCATCCCTATGAGGAAGAAGTCAAGCAGAGGAGCCAGGAGACCCACATGGATGTGCAAAGAGCTTCTAGAAAAACTCAGATGGAAGAAGGAGGTTTACAGTATGTGGAAAAATGGACTGGCCACTTGGGAGGAATATAGGAATGTTGTCAGGGTATGCAGAGATGCAATAAGGAAGGCCGAGACTAAAGACACTTGGAACTAAATCTGGCAAGGGATGTCAAGGATAACAAGAAGGGCTTTTTCAAATACATCAGTACTAAAAGAAAGACTGGGGAAACTGTGGGCCCATGGCTGAATGAGGTGGGAACCTTGGTGATGCAGGAGGCAGAGAAGGCAGAGTTACTGAGTGCCGCCTTTGCTTCAGTCTTTATAGAATCATAGAATCATTAAGGTTGAAAAATACCTCTAAGATCATCAAGTCCAACTGTGAGCCCAACACTGCCATGACTCCTAAACCGTGCCCTGAAGTGCCGCATCTACATGTTTTTGAACACCTCCAAGAATGGTGACTCCACTACCTCTCTGGGCAGCCTGTTCCAATGCCTGACCACTCTTTCAGTAAATAAATTTTTACTAATATCCAATCTATACCTCCCCTGATGCAAATTGAAGCCATTTCCTCTCAATTTTATTGCTAAGGCTGGCCCTCAGGCATCCCAGCCCCCAGAGCTGAGAGAGAAAAACTGTAGAAAGGAAGACTTTCCCTTGGTTGAGGAGGATTGGTTCTTCTCTATTGGAGGATGATAGAGATCATTTAGGCAAACTGGACCCTCACAAATCCATGGGCCCCAATGGGATGCACCCCTGAGTGCTGAGGGAGCTGATGGATGCTGTTGCTAAGGCACTCTCCATCATCTTTGAAAGATCATGTAGGACAGGAGAGGTGCCCGAGGACTGGAAGGCAGCCAATGTCACTCCAGTCTTCAAAAAGGGCAAGAAGGAGGACCTGGGAAACTATAGGCCAGTCAGCCACACCTCCAACTCCAGAAAGGTGATGGAACAGTTCATTCTGGAGGTCATCTCCAGGCACGTAGAAGAAAAGAAGGTTATCAGAAGTGGTCATCATGGATTCACCAAGGGGAGATTATGCTTGACCAACCTGATAGCCTTCTGTGATGGCATGACTGGCTGGGTAGATGAAGGGAGAGCAGTGGATGTTGTTTATCTAGACTTCAGTAAGGCTTTTGACACTGTCTCCCAGAACATCCTCATAGGTAAGCTTAGGAATTGTGGGTTAGATGAGTGGACAGTGAGGGGGACAGAGAACTGGCTGAACGGAAGAGCTCAGAGATGCAGAGCTCAATGGTGCAGAGTCTGGTTGGAGGCCTGTAACTAGCGGTGTTCCCCAAGGATCTGTGCTGGGTCCAGTCCTGTTCAACATATCCATCAATGACCTGGATGAAGGGACAGAGTGTACCCTCAGCAAGTTTGCTGATGATACAAAACTGGGAGGAGTGGCTGATACACCAGAAGGCTGTGCTGCCATTCAGCGAGACCCGGACAGGCTGGAGAGCTGGGCTGAGGGGAACCTAATGATGTTCAACAAAAGCAAATGTAAGGTTCTGCGCCTGGGGAGGAACAACCCCATGCACCAGTACAGGTTGGGTTTGACCTGCTGGAAAGTGGCTCTGCTGGGAAGGACCTGGGAGTGCTGGTGGACAGCAAGGTGACCATGAGCCAGCAACATGCCCTTGTGGCCAAGGCAGCCAACAGTCTCCTGGGGTGCATTAAAAGGAGTGTGGCCAGCAGGTCAAAGGAGGTTATCCTCCCCCTCTACTCCACCCTGGTGAGGCCACATCTGGAGTACTGTGTCCAGTTCTGGGCTCCCCAGTTCAAGAAAGGCAGGGAACTACTGGAGAGAGTCCAGTGGAGAGCTACGAAGATGATCAGGGGACTGGAGCATCTCTCTTATGAGGAAAGGCTGAGACACCTGGATTTGTTTAGCCTGGAGAAGAGAAGGCTGAGGGGGGATCTTGCCAATGCTTATAAATATCTACAGGGTGGGTGTCAAGAGGATGGGGCTGGACTCTTTTCAGTGATGCCCAATGACAGGACAGGGGGCAATGGGCACAAATTGGAACACAGGAAGTTCCACCTGAATATGAGGAAAAACTTCTTTACTGTGAGGGTGACAGAGCACTGGAACAGGCTGCCCAGAGAAGTTGTGGAGTTTCCTTCTCTGGAAACATTCAAAATCCACCTGGGCATGGTCCTGTGCACCCTGCTGTAGGTGTACCTGCTCAAGCAGGAGGGTTGGATGAGATAATCTCCAGAGGTCCCTTCCAACCCCTACCATTCTGTGATTCTGTGATTCTGTGTGATTATACTGATTAAAAGTAAGATCCAGAGGGATAAACATCTTATTATAGTATCTTATAAAGATGTGTTACAACAAGAGTTGGACTTACTGTAATTCCCTTCAGAAAAAATACAGAGTTAGGATTTCATAATTCTCAACTCTGCAATTGAAGGAAAAGGTTAATTTTCCATATTTTTTTTTCTGCCAAGCATGTTTCACACATATGAGTTTTTCAGTTGCCCACAGATTCTTTTTAATTATTAAAAAAACAAGAAAGGCACTAGTGTGGGAGAGAAAGAGGAAACTTTCAGAAAGTGGAATAAGTTTCAAGCTTTTTTTACAATGGTAGCACTTAAATGTTCTGTTTTGAAAGAGTACAGTTAAAATTCATAACACAATGACTGTAATTACACTGAAATTATAGCACAGTTACACCAGTAATTTTTTATCCTACAATTACCACTAATTCACGTAACCACAAAGAGCATGGCTGGAATAATTATTGTGTGAACACAATGGTTCATGTGAACACAATTTACATCTGAGATACATACACATACATATATATACATATATAGAGATATACGTAGGTACACATACATACACATACATATATAGATGTGATTGTGTGTCTGTCTATATATGTGTGTAGAATTCAGATGTAGAATTACACAAACGTGTTGAGTAGAATGGGAATAACTGGAATACCTGTGTAGCTACTTCATATTTGTATTGGCATCAGTTAATCATTAAAAAGCATGTCCTTACTGTAACCAGGTATCAACTGGACTAAAGCTACACTGTAATTAATCGCTGTGTGATTATGTTGATATCCCATATGCTTAACACAAAACATTTAACTCTCTATTGCACATCATTTTAAAAGCTGTCAGAGTGACTTTATTATCAGTTACTTGCAATTGTTTATAATATGCATGTGTTGAAATGCCACATTTAAAAAAAAATTTAATCATTGAATTATTTGAGTACGATGAAATGATTCCAAACTTGGTTTCGAATCTTTTATAATTCACAAATAGGTAAGATGTAGAATTTTAGGTTTGTAATATTAGTTTTCTATAAGAAATACTGAGAAGTCACTACAGTCTGAAGCTATTAGAAAGACTAAGATATTAAGTGTTCCACATTATTATTGGCATATTTCACATTAGCTTTTATAAGAAATTGTTGAAAATATTTAAGTTTTTACAGCATGCTAACACTTTCACTATAGAGCGTAATGAATGCTTATAATCTAAAGAGTACGACAGATGTGAAGTAGAAAAAAGACGAAGGTAAAGCAAAATAGTAGCGGTGATCTTTTTGGTTCCGTGATTTCTGTCTTGGTTTTTCAGTTTCGGGGTGTGGTTTTGTCTCTCTGCTTTATATGGCAGAAAACCGGAAGGGATTGGTTGCAGGAAACACAAAGAGAACAAGAAGCTGTGAGGGACCGTTGGAGGCAGGAAGTGCAATATTGATGAAAGAAGGAAGTGAGAGCCATACAGGAAGCAGTCCGTCAGACAGGGTCAGGAGAGTTAAGAACAAAGAGTACTGTGCAATGACATCATCAGTGAGCCCGCTGAAATTGCTTCTGTGACTATGTCTGCCAACTCCAAACTCTGGTGGAGTCCTTACAGGAAAATGTTTATCCTTCCCCTTGGCCCACATAAACACTAAGGGATGGTGGGGAGGAAGATGACTGCATGGAAACTACGTCACTGAATGATGAGGTGTGAAATGATGATTTTTGTCCTACAGCAAGGCTAAACTACAGCTGCAAACAGAATGCAGATGAAAAGGACTTATTTGCCAACGTCCCTGCAATTCTACTTCTGCACATTTGGTATTAAAATAGAAATGTGTGGCTAAGTAAGTCAAGATACGCATTTGCCATTTGGGATGCCTTTGCAACATCATCTCTGTTGTGAAATCCCACCAGTCATGATAGTTCAGTTTTAACAGCACATTCATCTGACTTCCTTGCACACTACATACTCTCCTGCATTATATTACTGCATCTTTAAGCAGAGGGTTATACATTCAAATCCCTTCCACAGCTGTCTGCCTGCACAGCATTATGGCAAGGTGGTATTAAATACCTGGAATGAGACTCTCATTAGTGACTTCTCAAGAAGACTCATTTTGTAAGCTACCAAGCTTAGTCAGTCAATTAACTTCTAAGCCTATGTACTGTTGTGCTCACCTTACCTGCATGCAATAAGGTCAGGTTAATATACCTATGAAAACATGTATCTTTGGAGTACCTGAACCAACCAAGGCTTAGCAATATTTATGACCATTATACCACCATATATATATTCATGCATCAACAGACGTGTATGTTCCTAAGTTGACCTTCAGTAAATGTCTTGCATTCATGTGGTAATAATTATTGCATGGGTGGGTCTGTTTCATGATGGCGTACATAAATATGTAATGCTATTGGTATGAACAGTGTAGACAACTGAGGAACATTACAACAAATGTGTAACAACTCATTTTCTCCAGAAACTAATGATGACATATGAGTGCATAACTTCTAATGCAGGAAAACTCTCATTCTGAAATGGAACCATGTCTGAGGTGGAATGGTGCAGGAAAATCACATAATCATTCCCTCTTTTAAAGTACTTCAAGGTTGTTTTTTATCAAACTTATTAAAATGAAAAGCACAGGAAAATAAAATCTAGTCTTTTTACTGAAGCAAATGGGTTTTCCCTGGCGGTCTCCTGTATAGGCATGCTAGCTGCTGCGAACTGATTAACTTGAAACCCAACATAAGATCCTTAAATATGAACAGCTCACTTTTAAAAATATCCAACATCAAGAGGCAGAGAAGAGGGAAATTGGAATGAAAAGACAAACTGCACCATGTTAATACTGGGGTATCCTTCCTGTTGATCACTGGATATTACATTTGCCTTCTGATCTTAAACAGACAAACTGATGACAAGATATTTTTGAGACTGCCGTACTATAGGCAACAAAAAGTGCTTAGGAGGTGAGATCTGTTTAAGAACCTAGAAATACAGTGACACTATCTGCGTCTGTACCTGAATCCAAGTCACTTCTTTTAGAAATATTTGATTTTTATTTCTATGCAAAAAAAAGAAGACACATTGAAATCATTGAATGTACATGACAAGAAAAAAAGCCCCAAACACAGGAGAAAACAAACCCAATTCTGGAAGGCAGTGGTAGTAATGATGCCCAGGATCGAACATCAATGGACTCCTCTTAAATTAACATGGCTAACAAAGGAAAGACTTGGAAGACATTTAAAAACAGACCAGTGAGCCAAAAATGAAAGTACAGCAGCCTCAAGAGTGTTTATTCTTCACCTTAGAACCCACTTATTCTTTATAGAGAAAACCAAATGAAGACTAATGAGTCAGTATGACTCATAGTTTCAGGAAATGGCCATATACACATTGCCAGATTATATCAAGAATAGAAAGAAAGACCTCATTGCATCTGAAGACCAACACAGAAAAGACCTGTGTAACCTTCCTTCTCGTTTCTTGCTTCTCACAGCAGCACTGACAAATATATCCAAGAAACTAGCACTGAGTCATCTCATCTGTTTCAGTGTCGCACATATGAGAGCCCTGCAGGAAACAGGGTCACATTGAATCCGTGTATGTTTCAGATAAGCCATTCTGCTGCCTATTGCTCTCCATCCGCCATCCCTCCACACCTGGATCAGCTTCTCTGTTTACTTGTGTACAACTTTCTCCTATCCTCAAATCATCTTGACCTCATGTCACCTTCCTGTTCTAAACATGAGTGCACCAGGCAGTACAAGTGTTTGCAAGTAAAACTTTGTAAATTACAAGTACATGCAGAAAAGTGTACAGACCTCCTTAGAGTGGCCATGCTTTTCTCTCCTTCTGTGCTTCAGTGTAGCCCTCTCAGGATCTCCTGGATAGATCCCTGTTCTCTTGAGAGAGGATCACATCCAATCCTAGCTAAACAGCTTCTGAAATTCCAAGACATGCAAGCAGTTGGCAGTGCTAGCACTGGAGGAAGGGTATTTATGGGACATGGATTGGGGCCACTACAAAGCAAAGGGTCACTGGCAGGACTGCAATAAGGGAGAGGGTAACACCAGCACTTCTGTTAATGCTGTTGACATGATCACCCATACTATGTGGAACAAATTCAATTTTTACAGCAAAGGCCATCAGCAAAACCCAACAGAGGTTCTATGAAGTTTGATGTTGGCTTCACAAAGTATCCAAACAAATTCAGCCCCTAATGAGGTGGCTCCTATCAATGTGTGGTCCAGAAGCAGAGATCCAGATGCTACAGATACTCCTGGAAACTGGGTGAAGACCCAGCCTGAAACTGGTACACAGAACTCATTCAGCATTACCTGCTGTGTTAGCACATGACTAAGCTACCTCATTCCTCATAGTGTTTGAGTGATGTCACACTGTGAACAGTTAGCCCCTCTCTGCATCCTTGGGTTCTGTCTATGTCTTTGTGCATGAAATGCTGCACGCACCAAAGAATTACATTTTCAACAGGCTCATTTCCCAGACACATATCCTGCAGCTTTTGACTGTGTGGAAACAGGAAAAATACAGGAAAAAAAAAAGGAAAAATAAATTTGCTTACACTCCTTTTATTTACCTTTCACATTTTAGAATGCAAACTGATAAAAGTAGATCTCCTTGAACACATTATAAGGCACTCACTGCAATTATTTATATTTTACTTACATCTGTTTATATCTTAGCCGTGTGTGTGTGTTTAACTTTGGCAAATGCTTCACAAGACAAATGATACCTTTTCTAGGTTGCCCACAGTGTTTTCTTGTTAATTCAGCCTGGAGACTTAGGCCTTGCAAACAGCATAATGCATATTTCCAAAGAGACGACTGTCTTTTGAATGAAGCCATTATGCCACCTGAAACGCATCTCAAGTAACACCTTCCACCCAGACAGCCTGCAGGTCTGAGCATGCAATTACAGTCATGACTGCAGATTCCTCAGATGCTCTCCAAGCGAATACCAACTCTGTATAGGCTTGAAGGCCCCACAGAAATGAGCTGCAAGTGAAAAAATTGTCCTTTTCAGGTGCACTTCAAACTAGGAATAGAAATCATCAAAAAGTGATAAAGAAAAGCAAATTTCATCCTTGCTGGTGCTTGGCCTAGTATTTGGAAAATAAAGATTTGTGCATTTTTTCTTCTTTATTTTCACCTGCACACTACAATCCTAATAGATAGAGGCTGTCATCTCCTGAGTACCTGATAAATCTCCAAGGAAGAGAGAAGGATGAAGGACAAACTTGCTGAGCTCATATCTGCATCTCAGCAAAATGGCCAGAAAGCTGACAAGTGAAGAAGACAGCCTTCCAATTGCAATTACATTCAGTTCATATCTATCCTAACATTTAGAAAAGTTTTTCTAAAACTTTTGAACTTTCTTGATATGAAACTACCTTCTTCTCTTTTCACTTTGTTACTTCTTGTCCTATTCCAGTGGACATGAAATAAAATAATTATTCTGCTCCTTTTTGCAGCAACTTTTTCAATATTTGAATTGTAACCACATTTCTCCTCATTCTTCACTAGACTAAACACGTCCAGTTATTCCAACCCTGGGTTAAGTTTTCTAGATTTCTTATAATTTTTGTTACTCAACTTCGGATTTTCTCCAGCTGACATGTATATTTGCTTGGAGTGTAGCGTCCATATCTGGACCTACTATTTTATAGCAAAGACTTTAGCAAGATTTTCACTTGTTGTAAAGTGAAAGGAATTTCTGTCATTGTTCCCTATTCACTTTAAATTATCATTATTATGTTGAATAAATAATATTTTCATTAAGTAAAATTTATTTTAGGAATTTTATTGGGAGTTCGCTGACATACAGTTTCCCCCCATAACATCAATTTACATAGTGTTTTAAAATAATTTCTTCAGTTTCCTTGGTATAAGTACCTTCTTTTCTCGTTGCTTAAACTTCATCTCTGATCAAGAACAGTAAGCACCTAGTTAAACAGGCAGAAATTGTGCATATCCATCCTCACAGGTGGGGTGGGTTGACCCTGGCTGGACACCAGGTGCCCACCAAAGCCCCTCTATCACTCCTTCTCAACTGGAGAGCGGGGAGAAAATATGATGAGAGGCTTGTGGGTCAAGATAAGGACAGGGAGAGATCACTCATCAATTACTGTCACAAGCAAAACACTCTTGACTCATGGAAATTAATTTAATTTAGTATCAATCTAAAGTCAGAGTAGGATAATGACAAATAAAAACAATTATTAAAGCACCTTTCCCGCACCGCACCCTTCTTCCCAGGCTCAACTTCACTCCCGGCTTCTCTACCTCCTTCCCCTGAGCAGCACAGGGGAACAAGGAATGGGGGTTGCGGTCAGTTCATCATGTTGTCTCTGCTGCTCCTTCCTCCTCACACACTTCCCCTGCTCCAGCCTGCGGTCCCACCCATGGGAGACAGTCCTTCACAAACTTCTGCAATGTGGGTCCTTTCCACAGGGTGCAGTCCTTCAGGAACAGACTGCTCCAGCATGGGTCTCCCACAGGGTCACAAGTCCTGCCAGCAAACCTGCTCCAGCCTGGGCTCCTCTCTCCATGGGGCCACAGGTCCTGCCAAGAGTCTGCTCCAGCACGGGCTTCCCACGGGGTCACAGCCTCCTTTGGGCATCCCCCTGCTCTGGCGTGGGGTCCTCTATGGGCTGCAGGTGGATATCTGCTCCACCATGGACCTCCATAGGGACAGCCTGCCTCACCATGGTCTTCACCACGGGCTGCAGGGGAATCTCTGCTCTGGTGCCCGGAGCGCCTCCTCCCCCTACTTCTTCACTGACCTGGGTGTCTGTGGAATTGTTGCCCTCACATATTCTCACTCCTCTCTCCAACTGGTGTTGCGCAGCAGTTTTTTTTTTCTCTTCTTATATATGTTATCACAGAGGTACTACCACTGCCACTGATGGGCTCAGCCTTGGCCAGCGGTGGGTCCATCTTGGAGCCAGTTGGCATTGGCTCTATCAGACATGGGGGAAGCTTCTGGCATCTTCTTACAGAAGACACCCCTGCACTCCCTCTGCTACCAAAACCTTGCCACACAAACCCCATACAACAGGCTATTCAATAGATCCAGAAAGTCTCTCCACCTTTATCTCCTAATCACAGGCTGGTATCTCTGCCACTGTTACTGAGCAAAACACAGTAACAACCTGTCACCCAAAGCAGATACTTCTCAGAAATTGCCACCTGATCAAAAAGCCCTCCACCTGCCCAGCAGATTTGTAAGTATATTGTACTGTCGCTCAGCAGATGATTAGTTTGTAACCAAGCAAATCCTTTACTTTCCATAAGATCTGTAAAAAGCTGACAGTTTCATCCTTAGGAAGCGGACAGTATGCTGAAATCTAAGTTGCCGTATGTATTGGGTCTCTAAATTTGTCTGCTAATGAATAACAACTATTACTACTGCAAAATCCCAGTTTTTGACAACAGGAGAGAGTTTAAGCCTTTTGATTCTTGGTTTCAATTCAGTCAGCTAAAAACTGGCAACACTGGTGGTTAGTGGGAGGCAGTCATCTCACCATTAGAAACTACAGTCCCTAACTTGTTTCCCACAGGGTAATGAACAACTCCCTGATGATAATTACTTCTGGTCACAACTGGCCACAGTTCCAAAGTCATTCAGTGTCCAGCATCCTGAGAACCTGATGATCTGGCCATTTATTCAGGTACTTTGCATAGCCTTAGTTATTTTGAAAATCTGCCTTTGACAACTAACTGCTATTTTAACTTATTATAGGTAAGTTTAAAATCAGGCTATTTTGTGATCTTAAATATGAAACACATCCCACTCCAACCCAGGATCTTGAACACTGGCTGGCAGATTTACAGAGCAAAGAATTTGTTTTGGTTATTGTTCTGATGAAAATAGTGTTATGATGAGCCTCTCCTAAATATGGAGAATTCTAAAGAAAATAAAATTTGTGTTATTGCAGCTGAATGCTGGGGGACACATTTGTTCCTGAACTGTTAACAGTATCTGAAGGCAGTCAGGAGACTAACCAATGGAGATTACCTATCAGGACAAGGAAGAAATTGTCAAAACCAAAACCTACACAATTTCTTAGCATGTTCAGGTCCTCAGCTGGTAATGCCAAATCTGAACAGCTCATATTCGCACAGCACTAGAGCATGACAAGTAAACATCATGCTACCACTTCAAGATGTCCTTGGCTGAGATACCCAGCTAATGCAAATTCTGTGGCTAACTAACAGCATGGGAGAAATGGTGCCTAGCAGTTGAAATCTATTGCAAAGCTATACACATCTCTTTTAAAATATGCACTAAAGTAATTACATAGAATTCAGAACTTAACAGTATAAAAAACTCATGGAAGCCTTTTTCCATCACACAATGCAATGAAATCTATTCCCCATCCAGCACAAACACAACCTGCAGAGGATGGGGCTGGGGTAAGAAAAAGACACAGCTGAAAGGAATTCATTGATCTGATGCTTCTCCTTGACAGGGCTGATGAACAAGAAGAAGCCTAACTGGGTGAAGCCAAACAAACTGTGATGGATAATCTTCTCCAAGGTCCTCAGCTGAAACCTTTTCTTTGCAGTACAGAGCTCATTTCAGTCTTTGCGTAGTTCATTTGACCCTCTTCAAACCCCTCTCTGTGAGACTTCAGTCCAAAGCAAACAGTCCTATCCCCTCAGATGAGAAAGGTAAAATCTGCAGCCTAAATAGAGGTCTCCTGACCTTTGGATGTGACTTATGTTTCCCAGGGACATTGTGTGCACTTGATAACTGGCATTTTCTAACAAAGACACGTTTTCAATGCTGCTGTGAGGGAAATACACTGAATATGTCAAACAAGAACCTGCATCATTATTTTCATCTGGACCTTTCTCTCTCAGTGACTGACATATAGAAGAGTGAAGTTCAGTCAGACTTCATCTCTTCCCAGTGTTTTCAACTTTACCTCCTTTACTCCTGTAGACTGAAGCCCAACACTACACAACTGTTGATTTTTGCGGGGAAGACAAGAAGCTCCATCTCTCCGTTGTCTGTTCAGTCTCATACTCTTCATGTGCTACATGTGCATACACACACAGGCACACATACACTCTCCATCACGGCAATGGAGGCCCTCTATAGTTACAGGATGGCTTTCCATCTTGTCTCACCGTGTGTCATGGTTTAACCCCAGCCAGCAACTAAGCACCACACAGCTGCTTGCTCACTCCCCCCTGCACTGGTATGGGGGAGAAAATTGGAAGAGTAAAAGTGAGAATCATAGAATGTCCTGAGTTGGAAGGGACCCACAAGGATCATTGAGTCCAACTCCTGTCCCTGCACAGGACAACCCCGAAATTCACACCATGTCTCTGAGGGCGTTGTTGAAGTGCTTCTTGAATATTGTCAGACTTGGCACCATGACTACCTCCCCGGGGAGCCTGTTCCAGTGCTCCACCACCCTCTGGGTGAAGAACCTTTTCCTAATATCCGACCTAAACCTCCCCTGGCACATCTTCCTGCCATTCCCTCGGATTCTATCATTGGTCGCCAGAGAGAAGAGATCAGCACCTGCCTGTTGTGGTTCAGCCCAAGCTGGCAAATGAGCACCACAAAGCCGCTCGCTCACTCACTCCCTCCTGGCGGGATGGGGGAGAGAATCAGAAGGGTAAAAGGGAGAAAACTCATGGGTTGAGATAAAGACAGTCTAACAGGTAAAGCAAAACAGTAATAGTAATAGTAATAATAATAATAATAACAACAATAATAATATAATGAAAAGCAAAAGCTGCACGCACAAGCAAAACAAAACAAGGAATTTGTTTACTACTTCCCATGGGCAGGCAGGTGTTCAGCCATCTCCAGGAAAGCAGGGCTCCTTGACGCGTAATGGTTACTTGGGAGGATAAACGCCCTCACTCCAAACGTATCCCCCTTCCTTCTTCTTCCCCCAGCTTTATATGCTGAGCATGAAGTCATGTGGTATGGAATATCCCTTTGGTCAGTTTGGGTCAGCTGCCTTGGCTGTGCCCCCTCCCCTCCCAGTTTCTTGTGCCCCTAGCACAGCACTGGAAGCTGAAAGGGTCTTTAGTAGAGGCACTACTTAGGGACACTTAGCCGCTACTTAACAACAACTAGAACATCAATGTGCCATCAACATTATTCTTACCAAATCCAAAACACACTATACCAGCTAAAGTGAAGAAAATTAACCCTATCCCAGCCAAAACCAGCACACTGCCCCTTCTCCTCCCCTTGTGAGGAAGCTGTAGACTGCGATGAGATCTCCCCTTCTCCAGGCTGAATAAACCAAGTGACTTTAGCCGCTCCTCATACGGTTTCCCCTCTAAACCCTTCACCAACTTCATGGCCCTCCTCTGGACACTCTCTAGTAGCTTTATATCCTTAATATACTGTGGTGCCCAAAACTGCACACAGTACTCAAGGTGAGGTTGCACCAGTGCAGAGTAGGACAATCCCCTCCCTTGACCCTTGACCAAGCAATGCAGTGCTTGGTGCACCCCAGGACATGGTTGGCCCTCTTGCCTGCCAGGGCACACTGCTGGCTCATGGTCAACTTGCTGCCGACCAGTACCCCCAGGTCCCTCTCCGTGGAGCTGCTCTCCAGCCTCTCGTTCCCCAGTCTGTACGTACATCCAGGGTTGCCATGCCCCAGGTGCAAAATCCGGCACTTGCCTTTGTTAAACTTCATATAGTTGGTGGTTGCTCAGCTGTCCAGTTTGTCTACATCTCTCTGCAGGGCCTTTCTGCTCTCAAGAGTGTCAACAGCTCCTCCCAACTTTGTGTCGTCAGCAAACTTAATTAGTATTCCTTCCAGTCCTGTATCCAAGTCATATATGGAGAGATTAAAGAGTACCGGCCCCAAGATGTATCCCTGTGGAACCCCGCTAGTGACTGGCCACCAGCCTGATGTAACCCCATTTACTACAACCCTTTGAGCCTGACCCATCAGCCAATGGCTCACCCATTGCATTTTGTGTTTATCCAGCTGTATGCTGGACATTTTTGTCCAGGAGGATACTGTGAGAGACAGTATTGAAAGCTTTATTGAAATCCAAAAAGATTACATCGACTGGCTTCCCTTGGTCAACTAGGTGGGTAATGCTGTCATAGAAAGGAATTAAGTTTGTTAAGCAGGACTTTCCCCTCGTGAACCCATGCTGGCTGGGACCAACGACTGTGTTGTCTTTCAGGTGTTTTTCAATAACTCCCAGAATAATCTTCTCCGTAATTTTGCAAGGCACAGAAGTGAGACTGACAGGCCTGTAGTTACCGGGGTCATCCCTGTTGCCCTTCTTGAAGATTGGGACAATGTTTGCCAGCTTCCAGTCAACTGGGACCTCTCCAGATTCCCAAGAGCATTGAAAAATCATTGAGAGGGGTCTTGCTATGACATCAGCCAGCTCTTTAAGTACCCTTGGGTGAATCCCGTCAGGCCCCATCGACTTACAGGGATCCAGCTGGAGCAGCAAGTCCCGTGCTAGTTCGGAGTTGTTTGGGAGTTTATCATTCCCACAGTCGTGGTTCTCTAGCCCAGGGCTCTGGGGGTCCGAGAGCCCATCATCGGTGTTGAAGAGCAAGGCAAAGAAAGCATTAAACATCTCTGCCTTGTCTATGTCCCTGTTTGTGAGGTGACCATGCTTATCAAGTAATGGGCCAATGTTATTTCTGGCCTGCCTTTTGCCATTAACATATTTTAAAAAGCCCTTTTTATTGACCCTCATGGTACTGGCCAGCTTCAACTCTAATTGAGCTTTGGCCACATATATTTCCTCCCTGCAGTGGCAAGCAGCATCTCTGTAGTCCTCCCATGTTGCCTGACCTTGCTTCCACTGGCCACATACTTTCTTTTTTCACTTTATTTCTAGAATATCATCCCTGCTTAGCCAAGCCGGCCTTCTGCCTCTCGTGCTTGACTTCCCTCTTTTTGGAATTGCCTGCTCCTGTGCTCTTAGGAGATGGTACTTAAAAAGTGACCAGCACTGATGGACCCCAACATCTTCAAGAGCTTTTTCCCAGGGGACCTTACTAAGTAGTTCCCTGAGCAACCTGAAGTCTGCTCTCGTCATATCCAGAGTTGAGGTCTTGCTGGCAGTTTTCCTCCTGTCACCACAGATTTTAAATTTGACTGCTTCATGGTCACTGTGGCCAAGGTGGCCACCAATCTCCACTTTACCCACAAGGCCCTCTCTGTTAAAAAGCAACAAATTGAGGAAGGCACCTTTCCTGGTCTGTTCCCTTAGTACCTGTACTAAGGAGTTATCATCCAGATGGTTTAGGAATCTTCTGGACATGTTTGTACCAGCTGTGTGGTATTCCCAGTTGACATCCGGCAAGTTGAAGTCCCCCATAAGGACAAGGGCAGATGACTTAGAGGCATCCCTTAGTTCCTTAAAGAATAACTCATCAGTGTCATCATCCTGGCTGGGTGGCCTGTAGTAGGCTCCCATGACAACATCCGCTTTATTTGTCTGTCCCTTAATTCTTACCCAGAGGCTCTCAACTGTACCATCACCAACTGCAAGCTCCATGCATTCCAGCTCCTCCACTACATAAAATGCCACCCCCCACCTTGAGTGCCCTGCCTATCCCTTCTGAAGAGACTGTAACCATCCATCATGGCACACCAGTCACAGGACTCATCCCACCAGGTTTCACTTATGCCAATGATGTCATATCTCTGGGACTGGGCCAAGGCTTCTAGCTCCTCTTGCTTGTTCCTCATGCTGCGCACATTTGTGTAGAAACACTTCAAGTGCGGTTCATTGTGCCTATTGCCACACGGAGCAGTCTGAAGAATCTCACTAGCACGCAGCTCCTCGACCTTTGGCGTGCGAGAAAACTCATGGGTTGACATGAGAACAGTTTAATAATTGAAATAAAATATAATAGCATACAATTGTAAAGAAAAGGAAAATAACAAAAAGAGAGAAACAAAACTCAGGAAAAACGAGTGATGCAACCACTTGCTGACCGACACCAGCCAGTTCCCAGCAATTACTGCCCCCCGGCCAACTCCCCCCAGTTTATATCCTGAGTGTGACGTGATATGGTATGGAATATCCCTTTGGCCAGTTTGGGTCATCCTCGCTGGCAGAGCATGGGAAGCTGAAAAGTCCTTGGCTTAGTATAAGCACCGCTTAGCAACAACTAAAACATCAGTGTGTTATCAACATTATTCCCATGCTAAATCCAAAACACAGCACTATACCAGCTACTAGGAAGAAAATTAACTCTATTCCAGTCGAAACCAGGACACTGTGGAAAAATTCAAGGTCCAAAATTTATGCAGCAGTATTTTGTAGTTTTGTTAGCAAGAAGAAGGGCAGATAAGATTTTGGTTCCTTGCAGTGTAAAGATTGTTTAAAAACATATTTCCCTCTGATTAGAAATTATTTCTGACAACCAGTGTTCACAGTTCCAGAGTAGCTAAATTTGCTGGCACTGTAGGGCTGAATACATAGTAGAAAGGGTAGAAATTTTCCTAAATGGCCCCAGGAGAGTTTAGCTGGGAGAGTGAAGCATAGGATCACCATAATTAATCAGTATTATATTTATTCCCTAGTGTCCTGGTTTCAGCTGGGATAAAATTAATTTTCTTTGTAGTAGCTAGTACCGGACTATGTTTTGGATTTGTGCTAAAAACAGTGTTGATAATGCAGAGATGTTTTAGTTGTTGCTAGATAGTGCTTACAGAGAGTCAAGGCCTTTTTCAGCTTCCCGTGCTCTGCCGGGCGCCCAAGAAGGTGGGAGGGGACACAGCTGGGACAGCTGACCCAAACTGACGAAAGCGATATCCCATACCATGTGATGTCATGCTCAGCATATAAAGCTGGGGGAAGAACAAGGAAGGGAGGGACATTTGGAGTGATGGCGTTTGTCTTCCCAAGTAACCGTCACGTGTGATGGAGCCCTGCTTTCCTGGAGATGGCTGAACACCTGCCTGCCGATGGGAAGTAGTGAATGAATTCCTTGTTTTGCTTTGCTTGTGCACACGGTTTTTGCTTTACCCATTAAACTGTCTTTATCTCAACCCATGGTTGTCTCACTTTTACCCTTCTGATTCTCTCCCACATCCCACTGCGGGGGAGTGAGCAAGCGGCTGTGTGGGGCTTAGTTTCTGGCTGGGACTAAGCCACGACACCAGCTCAACTGAGAGAGATTATACATTTTGAACTTGTGAACTTACCATTTTATGCACAGTCAGCATCACAGTTTCCCTGATCTGTATTTTCCTACTATTGTACTGATGGAAAGACAATTTGAGAAACAGGAAAATTTGATTGTAAAAAGCTGCAATAACTGACATAGTAGAATCATATGTAGGAGTAGTTCTTGGAAAAAATGACTTTGAGATTGGCTGCACAGATGTCAGTTTTTCTGTGTTGCTTTAAAGTAGTAACCAGCTTTACATCAGCCCAATGTCAGCTATCTGTAAAGTCCTCAGAAGTCTATTTAAGTTACCCATGCATGGCTTGTAGCATGGAGTGGATGTTGGGGCTTTGTGGAAGTAAAACAGCAAACCAGATTATATTGTCGGGGCTCTACAGATCTGAAACAAATCTTAAACTTTTTTTTATCCTCATGGTTAGGCTCCACGTTCTTTTCCATGTGAATCATGGCTGATGCTGTTGGAAGATGCTTCTGACTAGTATCTGGACAGAACCTCTCAACACATACAGGTTGTAACTCTCTATGAATCAGAGATAATTATCTGTCATACAGCAAAGGCATACAAGGCAATAGAAAGAGCTGGACAGCAGAAAAAGTTATTTGGGTCACCACCCAGTTTTAGCATTTATTTATTTTTAATCAGAATTTGCACTTCACCTAAACTTCATGGTGTTCTCTAGTTTGTGCACCTCTAGACAACTTAGCAAACAGTAATCAGAAACAATCTGAAAAATGATGGTTCCAGATCTTTCCTAGCAGATGCCTTTCTTTGCTACTGGATTTCCTTTTTTTTTTTTCAGGACACAGTGTTTCACCAGTACTCTTAGCACTGATGAATGCTTGCAAGTGTAAGCACTTACAATGTGTAGTGCATTGCATGCAAGTTTGCAGGACATTTTCTACATGCTCTGTTGACCTACATATGCCTCCTAGCTCTTGCGCAAGGACACAAGGCAGCTCTGTTTCCTGCCATGAGTCATCACTCAAGAATGGTATTTAAATAGGAGGAAAAGGAAGACACACACCCCTCCCCCAACAGATTCCAGGGAAAAGCAAGTAGCAGCCTGTGGTTTTTACAGACAGAATTACAGTTTTTTTTCCTTTTTATTAACCATCTTGCTAGGAAATCCCAGGAAAGTCACAGCCTTGTAGTTTTTTATTATGCTACAACTAGCTGGAGTGGAAAGACTATTAGAGCACAATGTTGACCTTGTCTAGCTGTAGTGAAGTATATATTGTCCATGTGTTTGTCTCCACTAGAGTTTCACAGTGAGAAATTTTATGAATACACACATGCACAACCCCTTTTTGTCTATGAAGATACAGTCTTAGGTTAAAGAATAAACTTTTAGACCCTGGATCAGTTGTGTAAAGAGTGCGCACTTTAACCTTTACAAATATCAGGTACCTCAAGTTAAATGGCCATTAGTTAACTTGAGGTAAAGTCAAGTGAAAACAAACTCTGCTGGGAGGATGGGAACTGCTAAAAGAGAGTTTTTCTGGGTGAGTTAGTCTGCATCTTGTACCTTACCCTGAAGCAACTAACAGTGATTACTATAGGAGCCAGCACACTAGATTAAACCTCTCTATTCTACTAAAGTAATGCTTTCCTTCCTGTAGAATGCCCAGCAACATCTTGCTAGACCCTAACTTTTCTTGATGCTTTTCTGTTTTGTTTCTGTCAAAGTGTTTTTCTGTCTTATAGGCAAGATCATTTTCTCTCTGGGGACTATGGGTTGGCAAATGAAAGTACATACTTTTTTCAATGTTGTCAAAATTCGGGTGTTTTTGGTTTTGTTTTTGGATTTATTTTTTTTTTTACTATCATTTTTGACAGGAACAGAAAAAAAACCCAGATAGAAATATATGGTAATTAAGATGTGGGGGAAGGGAGGAAAGAAGGTGAAGAGCAGCACAGGGAGGAAATGGGACTCAGCTGGCTAAGAAAAACAAATAGAGCATAGAAGATGAACAGCAAGAGGTAAAAGGAGCAGTGAAGGGACTGTCTCATGCTCTTATTGTGAAAAGGCAGGATAAGCATTTCACAGGTGTTAAAAAACTAAACTAAAAGGATCAATAAAAAAAATATGTCACCCAGATTTTTCCAACTGTTGTCAAGCAAGGAATGACTGAAACTGATTCATTTGCTTGATGGCTCTTGGCAGCCTGTACAAAATGAGCTGATGGTTATTTTCTGAGGAAGTAGTGTTCACATCCCTCCATTTCATAGGGTACTAATCAGTCTTTGTGTTGGCAATCTCTGCTAGCAGGTCTATTACAGCAAAAGCATGGAAACTAAACTGCTTTTTGCTTTAGTAGTGGTCTTGTGGGCTCAGAGAAGAACCACAAGGGGAAGGAAGAAGTACAGTGGGTGTAAAAGTTCAGATGCTCCTACCCACACCTTACCTCTTCTGAGGATAGACAAAGATTTTCACTGCCAGTGTTCCATCCAAGGCAGAAGGTTCTCTTTCGAAAACACCTTGCAGGAAAAAGTACCTTCTTTATTAACACTCAACTGTAGGGGGAGGACAACACCTGCTTGTACCATCACACCACAGGTTGGCTTTGGGGCTGAAGTCAGATTAACAGGCCCACAAAGATCAACTGCTTGCTCCTACCCCCAGCTGTCTGCCTCTCCCTTTATGGAGATGTACTTTACACCAGATCATAGAAATTATCAGTTTGAAGTGTAACTTTACAGAGTGGGAAATACGTTGGGGGTTGTTTTCCCCACCTCTTTAATGACCTAATCAACAGTGCAATTCCACACACCATTGTAGTTATTAACTGAGGAGGGATAAATTGTGTTAGCGAGGGAGAAGCAGCAGGAGGAATAAACATCTTGAGGGTCAGGATCTAATGCTGATAAAACATTATTTGGAAGGACTGCTTTGAGTCACTTGCTGAAGGGCTAGCTGTTTGTGGGAGCACTGGGAGAAGCTGCATCAGATGAGGTTTTGAGGTCCTGAAGAGCTCTACACCTGGCCCACCACACCAGCCAGCAACTCTGTTGTTTTCCTAACAGCTGTTTCCATGGCACTGTCATGCAGGCAATATTAGTCATCCTGGCTGGAAAAGGTGGTGTCAAAGGTTCACACTCTGCTGCCAGTCACCTCTTGTGGGGGAGGGCAGTAGCTGGTCTCAGAAAGCATCTAGACAGGACTGGTTTGATGAGGGTGGAGCCTCTTTCAAGAGCTTGTAAGCACAAGGTCCATGTTCAGCTGAATTTGCTGCTGGTACTTGGGAATGAAGTCCTATGCATTCAACCCATTCCTTCATTGGTAACTGTAATAGTAATGTGGTTTCATTTAAAATATGAGATGGCAAGAGCTTAAGCCACAAGGAGTGGTTAAAGGCGTTTCTACTGATAAAGAACCACTTCCCCCTATCCCTTGGCATTGAAACCTGAAATCAGAAACAAAATTTAATGACTTCTGCCATGCACTTTTGGAGGGACAGACCACAAGCAGTACTGTACAGAGGCATTCCTGCAGAGGTAAGATAGGAGGCCTCCAGAGCAGCTCGGGAGCATGGTAATGTGTGGGAGCTGCTATACTTGTTTAGCAGGTTTAGCTGCCCCTGACACAACACCCCTGCAGTTGGCGGTATTTCTGGCCCAGTAGCCATCACCTCCTGGCAACTGCAAACTGACAATGTCTTCTTCCCCACCTGGAAAAAAGACGAGACACACGAGAGTTAGAAGGCTCCTCTGTCTGCCTTCCCGTACAACGATCTGTGTATGGGATTGTCCCTCCCCATGTGCTGGGTAGAGTCCCTCCTTCTAACAATAAAGAGCAAAAAAGATAAAGGCAATGGGAAACCTGTACATACAAGCCCAGACCTGTGTCTTCTCTAAAACCGTTTTGATCTGCTGAGGTTGGGAGGCAGCACTGACACTGAATATTCTCAAGTACATGAAGCCAAAGACATTTGTGACTCCATACTTTTGGACCCAGGCCTTGTCAACATGTGTGAACTGTACTCCAAGATCTCTGGCTATCTGATGCCTAGAAGATCACTCCTCCATGGTTAACGGCACCCTCAGACCTCTTTCAGTCACAAAACAGACAGGTCTGGCTTTAAGCTGGGTCCAGAGGCAGGAGAAAAAAGAAAGATGGCTTGCAGACCTCCTCTCAGACACCTTGCCCACCTAATGCTCTAACTGCGCTGAGAGACAGTCTGGTCCAGTTTCTTATCAAAAAGCCTTGCTTCAATTCAGCTTTATAGCTTCTAAGTGGAATGAATAAACCACTGCCCTTAGACTGTCAAGTTTCGTCGCTTAGACTCTAAGTAAATACTTTATTAAGACTCATTTACACATGAAGCATTTCCTGATTAGGTCCATGTGTGGATACTTTTGTAATGAAAAAGGATATTCATGTGCAGTTATTTCAGAGCAGCCATTGCACTTTTAAATTCATTGCCTCCTCCAACTCACATTAACTTTGGAAGTGCTGTTAAAACAAACTTATTTTTGAGAGCTTGTCTACCTGTCAATATAACACAGAAAATTGAAGACGGAATGAGTGCTCGTCATGTTAGTTAAGAAGGGGTGAGAATAGCTGTTGTGCTCTTAAATTCACACCCCAGCTTGTTTCACAATATTTCGTTTACACAGACAGCCCTTGACGGTTTTTTTTTTTTTTTTTTGCTGTGTCACCCTAAAATGCCTAGCTTTGGTAGGGAGAACTCTTTCCATTCCACACTCTCCATGATGACGATATAAAGAATGCTTATTGGACAAATATGAATATTTCAGGGGAAAAAACATATTTGAATGGTTATTTGAATAAAAATTCTTGTACAGGAGCCAATGCCATTGGGCTTAATTACTTCATCTATTTATGAATGTTTAATGTTTAGTTTGTTATATTGCCATCATCTCACCATGTCCAGCCATTTTTCTATGTAATTTCCCTTGGCTGTGTGGTGCTTAGTTGCCAGTGGGGGTTAAACCATGACACCTCATCACACCTAATTCCATGGAAAGGTCCTCCTGCAGTTAAAAGTAAAACCTATCTGGGAATCAAAATATATTCCAAGCGTAGTGTGCACACATTGACACACAGGCTATAATTACGGTTAATGATTAGTACTGAGTGAATATTTATTGCCAAAAAAAAAAAAATATGGAGAAGAAAAGCAATAATATTCTTGGCTTTTATAAAAATTTTGTAAAATTGGAGCATTTTTTATTTATGTCTTTTACACAGTTCTTCCTAATTTCTGAAAGTTTGACTGACAAAGCTAAAGAAAATCCAGCCCTCCCAGTCTCCATGACTAACGGAGCCACAGAGCCAAAAATTCTAAGAATGAATGCAACTATAGTGCAAGGGGTGCTGCTGCCAATTTGTTTTTGTTCAGATGGTCAAAAGAGACTCAGCTACTGATACATGCCCACTTGCAAAGTCTGCTGGTACAAACATGTAACTATCTTAATAAACATTTCTCAGTAGAGGCAAGACCTGCTGTTAAATGCCCTATGCCCAAGGGCAACAGCGTAATCTTGATGTCCTTTTATAAACTTTGCTTTTATTGATCCGTGTCTTCTTTGCCTACCAGATCTGAGCAGATTGCCTAAATCACATGAGAACAGCAATCTGGATTTGGCTTTAGGACTTGATCACATGAGAACACTGGGACAGGTCAGCTGCCATGACCTACTTAGCTTTCTGGGAGGAGATGCAGCCTCTCGATCATGGTAAAGCCCTCGTGTAGGTGGGCACGCGTGATGTTTTTTATGAGATTTGCTGTACCTATGAGGAACAGCAAGTTCATCTCTGTATGCAGAAATACGTCTTTGCATCTCTGCTTTTCTTTTGAGCAAATAATGCGTTCCTCCTGGCAGCTTACAATCTGCTGGCGACCAGCTCGGCTCTGAAATATGAGCTATGGTAGATGGGGGGAGGGAAGGTCAGACTGGAAGGATGTGGGAGAGGATTTCCATTCCAGACACAGGCTTTTGGTTAGAGCACTATTGTTCAGATGTGAGTTATTTGAATGACCAATGAGAAAAATTCTCTCTTCTCCCTTCCCCCCTTTTTTAGCAATCGTAATATAAGTGTAAAGGAAGATAAACACTTTTTGTTATATTTCACTGGTTTCATTGTCCTGACTGCATTGAGCATTTCATGGTAAGACTTCAAAGTGCTTCCGCCTTTTCATTTTATATATGGATGTACAGTTTGCTTGAAAATATGTGTCCTGCTCAAATTACATCAAGACGACATTGGAAACTATGATATACACCCATCGGCTAGACATAAATTAGCACTATTTCAAATTCTGCTGCAGTGTCTCATCAGTTTTCAGCATTTTTTCTCTCATCCTAGGAAACAGGTTTTTACACAGCTCTGCTGACATTTGGAGAGTTCAGTCTCCGTGCTGTCAAACACTAAACACTTTGTGAAACCCCAGCGTTAAAGAAAAAGAACCCACAATGGGAGAAAAACAAGAAATAACTTGTTTTAACAGATGAATTGCTGTGATAAGAGGCACTGTTAAAAAATATGCATGTGAAATCCATTACATTTAAGCACATATTCCTTATTTCTAGACAAGGGATACACAATACAAATATGGGACAATGTGTAATCCAGAAGTGATAGGATATCTTATATAATTACCAAAGCTATTGCTCAAACTGGGGGAACTGTGAATTACTTCTAGTAGGTTAAAAATGACAGTGGAAGCAGGACGTTCTTTGATCAATTCCACTTCTTCAGAAAGACTGTACACAATAATATTGCCTGAAATCAGCAGGAACCTAGTACAGGAAACACTTTCTTAGAAAACGACCAGCAAAATATGTTTCTCCCATACAGGTGTGGTATTTGCCTGTTTTGTTTGCCAATACATGCATATGTTCAGTGAAGGAGACCATTCTCTGGCACTATAACGGAGCACAAACTTTTCTCATCTTAGTTGAAATGAGGTAGTTGTTGTTTAATTAAAGGGAGATACTCTTCCACCCTAATGGAAAATTAATGCTGAAAGTTTCTTAGTCCAGTTCAGGAAAAGAAGTATTACAGAGCACATCCATTAAAACACCCGCTACCACCACCCATGGATAAACTACAAAAATCAGAAAAATGCCTTTATAAAAACTGTAATTCAAACAAATGCTCTTGTCCAATCAATGAATGTAATTTAAAAAATTCCTCCAGGAACATCACATTAATAACCTTATCCCTGCTCTGAGGCAAATCCCAATAACTTCTAAAGACTAGATGAATCACTATCACTCAGTCATCTGAGAGCTTAAAGAACTGTAAACATGGATGTTTATAAGCCATAGTCTGTACTGCTGTACCAAGGAGCATAATTTTTTGTGCTGCATATGAACTCTAAGCTACACTATACCAAACAAGACTTTGTATCATTTAGAAGATAAATCTGGGAGAAAAAAATAGACCTTTTACTGAGGTCCACAGAGATATTTTGACCTCCAAAGGATTTCTGTATGGAAGGATGTAAATCTACTTGTTAATTAATTCCTACTTTTTTGCATGTTTGTTTTACTCTTCATCTCATGTTTTACTCCTTTCCTCCAGTAACCACCCTTTATCACTTTATGTGTTTCTTCAATCTACAATGCTTTCCCCTTTCCTCCTACGGCTTGTGAAACTTATCCAACCCGTTCTTTCTTCCCATTCTCTTCACCACACTTGCTTCTCTTCTGGTGCTCTTTCACGAGACCTGTCCTTGACTTTTCTGATTTGATGTTTACACTCTGGAAGAAAAGAGACTGGTTCACTTTCCTGTTCTCTTCCTCCTTCCCTCTTCTTGTCAAGTTCTGAGTCACCAAAATACTTAAGACTGTAAAAAACTTGCAGTCATGACCGTGCTGCCATTTAAAATTAAGGAGATGCGTAATACCTTGCTAATGTAAACTCTTCATCAGGAAATTTACAGAGAGGGAGTTCTTGATTCTTCTCTGACCTTCTTCAAGCAGTTTTTCAGAGGTGCTCAGGGCTGGATGTGGCCATGATGTGAATGAATTAGGTGCTTGTGCAGCATCTGAGGTTCCCCCACCTCAAGTAACCAAGAAAGGCCACCAGCCCATAGCAGCTGCAGGCTAGACAGTTAGAAGAGGAGACTACTGATCCCCTAAGCCTCTCCAGTAACTCTTATCCTGTTGTCAATAACCACAACTCAGAAAACATTAATGGGAGTTTTAGAGCATGGGACCTCTGGAGAAAAAAAACAAATCCTTACCTTTATTTCTTGCGAGTCTCCATTATTCATTAGTTATGATTACTTGTATTATAGGAGACACTTGCTAGTGTGTCATAACTGAGGGTTCAAAATCGTTCTAATTATAACAACTTTTTATACATGGGACTTTTTGAAGTATTTGTGTGTTTAAGCTTTCCACATTAAGCCTTGAGAATTTTCCATGTTTAATCTCAGCTGGAAAGTATTTTGAAATGCTCTAAGCAAAACTAATTCATCTGGGTTTTTTTTTTTGGTTTTCTGTTTGACTTACCAGGAGGGGAGAAGAAAGCATTTTATTCTCTAAATATATTATTTGCCAGGGTTCTCATTGCTGTGGTCAAGAACCCAAAGCAGAGAGCAATCTCTCTTGCTCTCAAAGATTTAGAGAATTTTGAAACAACAGTAAACTTGCTCTGAAGCCAGACTACTTCTGGTCTCCCTTATCCTGAAGGCCATTACACTCCCTTTTCCAGTAAGAGGTAATTAGAATTCCCTAAAGCAAGTGAATAAGTGAAAATCTTTCTACCCTAGCCGTTACAGAAAGCTAAACTAGAATCAAAGAATGACATGTAAAGTTTTAACAGAAGTTTTTATCTATAAATTGCAATAGAAAATGAAGAAAACAGAATAACACAAAAGCAATTACTCATCCTGGAAATATATCCTATTGTCTGTATTTTAATCCTCAACACTAACAATACACAAAGCATTTCCTAAATGCTACAACAATTAATAATTTTGTTTATTTTGTACACATAACAAAAATGAGGAAACCTTGCTGAATGCTTAAGAAGATGGAGGAAGCAAAGAAAACGTCAAACAAGTGGTGACCAGCCAGGATCAATATGTCCCCAAAGAAAGGAGGACAACGTATTGTTCAGATGTTGTAAAGAAAAGAACCATCAAAGAGACCACATTTTTTTGTATCACCAGTAAGTTAAAAGCTAAGACCAAACACCAAAAGCATGAATCAGGCTTGTTTGCAATTAAAACCAACAAAAGCTATTAGCGAGGGCCCAACTTAACAACAAATCTAGAGACTTCTCAGAGGTGGAAACTGTTAAAAAACATGAGCAATACTCAAGACTACAGTGGTGAGCTACCACACAACTTCTATCTCCAGCAAGAAATGCAGAGGTTCTGTGGATGCTTCCTTTATTGTAAAATCTTGATTCATTCCTACAACACTGTACACTGCATATAGCACAGATCTTGTGAATGACCATAATGCTTACTGGAAGCATGGGATAAACAGGAGTTGTGCAGGCAACCTTCATTCTGTTATCCTTGGAATGAATACTTGATGTTGCAGCCTTAACAATGGTTTAAACAAGGATTTTTATCAGTAATTTTTAACAGAAAATGAACAAAAATTGACCTATTTTATTATTCTTCCCTAGCAACTCAGTCACATGATGTCAGCTTGACACTTTGGTCCTAGACAAGACCGAATTACAGAATTACAATGTCTTGTGCTAGCAGAGAAATAACTGAGGTAGCATGTTTTCATCCACTATGCAGAATGCCATGCCCTTGCAAATGGATTTCCCTGCTATTTGCTTACATCTGAGGACTGGGTAGACTGAGAAGTCATGAGTTTTATTCCAGACCTGAAACAGAAATCTAGTAGCTGCTCTTAAGCTCCTGTGCCTGTTGCCCTTGAAAATGACCCTTTCTGCTTCAGTCTTTCCATGTTGACTCCCAAATCCTTGTTCCCTCTTCTATTTCTAACCCATACTTTCTTGCCCAGCACATGGAAATGTCTACCATTTTCCTCCCAGGATAGTTCCAGTCTCCTCCAAGATCCAAGACAGATGATTTAATACCCCTTTTACTTTCATAGTTTATATTATCTCTCTGCAAGGATAGGCCAAACAGCTCAACAACCCTCAGACTCTACTTCTTCCTCAATTATCCACCAGCCAGCCTACTGTACTTCCATATTAAATCACAGTCTCTGTTTTCTCTACTTCCTTCTTCTCTCCTAGTTGTATCCCTGGGATACCCATGCCTCACGTGGCTTTCTACCTCCCATATCTAGTTCTTGCCCTTTTTCCATTTAAATTAGGTCTCGTCTTTACACTGCCTAGGCATCAATGGCGTAGAGAGTAACTGAGACAGGCATTTTGTTTTTAATCCTGTTGTTTGGCCATAGTCCAGCCCACAAACACATCAGGGCTACAACCAAAGACCACACTCAGTCCTCAGCTGTAGTATGCCTGATGCGGAGGCAAGAAATGTGACAGTGGTTAATATATTGGTGTGCTGAGACCACTATTTATTTCACTGATCAGTAGCAATTCATTAACTCCCTACTCCTTAACTTTTTCACCAGTCTGTCTATATCCATCTGCTGTTCTGCTCCGTGCACACTGATCAGCATATTTCCGAGGCAAGGACTGCCTTGGAGTTGTGTCTGTACGGAGCGTTGCACAGTGGGATCTTGGTTCAGAGTGAGAGCTAGATGGGATTATGATGTTCATGATGCTAAAAAAATTAGGATGCCTGCGGAAAGCACGAACATCCTATGTTTTTTAAACGGGCTTTAACTTACCACATGTGTGCAGAGCTTCACAGGAACAGCAAAAAGCACATCCCCAGCATAAAGGCCATTTATCTCCGAAATGTCAAATTACTCTGGAGCTTCCTCATGTTAAAGACATCAGAATTTCTTGATGAAGGCAAATAGTCTCTTCTTTTTCCTATTTCTCAGATACAGAGGAATGTTCTTGACTGCAATTTTCCAAGTAAATTAAAATGCAATCAAATGAAATACAAACACCAGACATATGGCCAGAAAGTTTTAGCCTAAATGGTTAATATTTTGTGAAAGTTTTTGCAATTGGAAATGGGTTTACCATAGGAAGTGCAGTCAACTTTAATAATAGGTGGTGCTCTTAAGTCCTTCCTATGAGACAGAATCACCCATACAAATAAAACTCTTTATTTTCTAGAAAAAAATAAGATTTTGTTATTCATTGCTTCCCACATCATAGATTTGTTGGCAGACACATCCAGTTCTAATCTTCAGGTCTCAATTTAGTGGATTCCTTAAAAAGACATCTTCAACTTCCATTCTTTCATCTCTGCTATTAGTCCTGAAGAATTTTTTGAGAGTAAGATTATCTTAGATCTGCAGCCTTCCACACACACTCCTGAACTAATCCTTTCTCTCAGCACAATGCAGTATTACACGCAACATCCACATCTAATAGGTGTTTTTGTCTTGGGGAGGGTGCTGGGGGAGAGGCTGCGTGCATATGCGCAGCTGTGTGGAGAAGAATGACCATGAATCATAGAATCATAGAATCATTTAGGTTGGAAAAGACCCTTCAGATCATCAACCTAGCACTGCTGAGTCCACCCCTAAACTATGTCCCTAAGCACCACATCTACATGTCTTCTAAATACCTCCAGGGATGGTGACTCAACCACTTCCCTGAACAGCCTGTTCCAGGGCTTGATATCCTTTCAGTGAAGACATTTTTCCTAATAAATTTTGCTGGAGCATATCCAAAGAAAAGCAAGCCAAAATTTGCATTAACTGAAACCATGGTAAGGTATATACCTCTACAACGTTTGGTGGCTTTACTTCTTCATTTCTTCCTTTTGGTATTTGTGTCCAGGTATCCTCAGGTATAAAGTGTAGGTACCAAACTTCTCTACCTTAACTCCATTTTACCTATGGCTTCCTCAGAATCAGTTCCATCACTGTTAATGCAAAGCTTAACTACACACTTTTGTTTGTACCTCGCTGTTGCATATTTTGAGCATATATTCTAACAGTAAGGTGCATTTTGAGGCCTAAGACCAGAAGATGTTTCTACCCTGACGTGCAAGAGAAATACAGCCCCTATAACATGTTTGAGGAAAGGCAACTCATGTTAGGTAGGTTAGCCTTAGGTGGGTTTGATGGATAATTTGAAAGGGCTTTACACATCTTAACATCCTGCTACCAACATATATGCTACTTTTATGTGGCTAAGGATCTCCTGAGCTTTCACATACTCTGTCTTGACAGTCAGCAGAGAAAGAAAATGGAAGACTGAGGGAAGCAGACTTTCTGAGAGGACTGACATAGGCACTTTGCTTTTTTTTTTCCCTGCTATAAAAAGGAGAGAATGGGTGTGGGGATAGTCACCTTCGGTTATCCCAGAGAGGTCTGTCTGCATGGTTAAAATTCAGCCAGGTCTGGGGCAGAACAAATCTTCTCTGTAATTCTGCATACACAAGGTGTATAACACAACACAACAGCTTAGGGTAGGCAAGAGGAATCTCAAGCTGACCAAACCTAATTACACAAATTGGAGTTTGGTTGAGACATTAGGTTCAAAGAGCCATTCCAGTGACAAGAAAGAAGATGCTCCAAGATCTTCTGGAAGAATACCTTGTTAGTCTTCCAGTTTCGTATTCCATTAAAAACATCTGGCAAATCGAGGACTAAACCAACAAATTCCATTTATACGGTTCAATTATACTAAGCAACTGTTTACAGTGTGCTTGTATATGTAGTGTTCATGCTAAAAAGATGGTGTTTTTCTTTCATTTATCTGTCAGGACCCATATTCAAAGTTCGTTGTTGCCTAGGAAACAGTGGATAAAAGCAATGAAAGCAAAATATTTCACTGAACATCCTACACTGCTTTAGATGCCTGTAGTAGTCTCAATTGTTCCTACAGCAAGCAATCCTCAATTCTAATCTTTGCAGATAGGTGAAAGATGAGTGGCAATTCAATTTTATTTAAAAATGTAAACTCTAGTAATTTGAGAGGAGTGGTATAGCCCAGTGGTTAGCTGTCAGATGACCGATGTCCTGTGCATGACTCGACTTGCAGTGACCTCCAGCAACTCACTTAACCTCATTCTCATGCTTGTGCAAATTTTTTTCATGCTTACCCTATAAAAGGATCTATGACATAGGCGATACGATGTTGTTTCTTAAAAGTGCAAAAACATAAACTTACCATGCAATGTATTAACCAAGACATCTGAAATATGCAAATGACTAAAATAATCTGCTTAATGTTTGACTCGTAATATCTCACATGTACTCTTACAGTTATGAGTGTCTCCCTGGAACACCAGAATGTTACAACAAATACACATACTGGGGGGAAACATTTAGGATAAAAGAGGAGAGAAAAACGCTGTTTTATAATTTAGAAACTTACTTTTTTTCCTTATAAAAATGCAATACACTTCAAGCATGACAAAATTAACATAGCAACTCTGACTGAAGCAACACATATTCACAAATATTTAAGAGACACATGCTTTCCAAGAAACTGCTTGCTTATCAAGTCACACTTCTCAAGTAAGCATGGATAAAAAAATCAGGCTGTAACAAGAGTTTACGGTTCCCACATCGGTGTCAAAGATAATCAGGTCTGACTTTCTCAGTTGCAGAAATATTTCAGGATGCAATATCTACAGACCTGAAGAAATACAAACGTTGGAATTTTTGTCTTTTTCCTAGTCTGATGGGACACAGGTATAGGTTTTATTATTGTAATAGGACACCACACCCCACACACACCCCCATTTAGAAGAGCTAGTACTGGGAGGATAAATTGTCCCATGCATTTCAATATAGTTTAAATTCCACAGTACAGGACAGGACCCATCCCCATCCTTTGACAATACAAAGTATCAGAAGAGTGCAGCACAACTGGCTTACTCAAAGGACCAGAGACGGCTACGCTGCAGCAACCAACATAAACCCTATGTAGCCCTCTTGTTTCATTATCTTTCACGTCAAGGAGGAAGAACACCTACTATTTACTTGCATATCTCCTTGGAAGGAAATAAGGATATGAGCAACCGACACATCTCTCTTACCCAAGTAGTAAGCACATTGAGCTGAAACATGAACACATCTGGTCCGGCGGTTCTGTCTATATTGACATATGCTGACTCCTTTGGGCTTTTGAAGAGCAAAATACAGCTCCTCTCTCTTCCTACACCTTTAGGTTTCACCTGAGCTAGATCATTTCCTGTGACTGCTTTGGAGTTATCAGAGCAGCTCCACTTCTGATAAGACATGTGAGAATACTGCTGTAGGCAAAATCTGTGCAGCCACAAACATTTTTATCGACACCCTCTCTAAATGGGTCAAAAAACTAAGCAAGGGAGCACCTTGTCTGCACCACCATTCCCACCTCTCCCAAAGCTATGCCCACATAACCAAGTGACATATGGTTATGCCCTGAGGGCCAAAAAAAAGAGAAAAAAAAAAAGTAAAAACCCTGTTGGTGATGGACAGATGGACAGGGAGCGTCCTCCATTTATTGGGGTTATCTGGAGAACAAAATAACCCAATAAGAGAAGCAGAGATGAATGACAAACTGGAAGCAGATCAAATGCTTATGAGGAGATTAAAAGCATATGGAGAGATCTGATCTAATAGAAGAAGAGGGGGACAAGGCTATTCGTTTGCTGTTCAGTATGATGATGCGATGATTGAGTTAGCCTTTAGGCTGAAACACCATGGGCCAGTTTACATTGCTGTTACCAGCCCTGCGTGACAGAAAGAACAAAAGAACATAAAGACCAGAGATCGCATCTGTTGCGATTGCAGATCTCCTCTCAAGTAATCTACAGGTGAAAAGTATACCATTTGTTAAAAGTTGATTGATTTACTATGCTGTAGGTGGCCATTGAAAATTGATCTAGAAAATACAACATAATACAACAGTTATTTAGGCTGAGGAAAGATAAAGAAGTGCTTTCTACTAGGTAAGGTATTAAAGTGTGCAATCATTTCTCAAAGAAAGCCAGGAGCCTGTGGCTCTGTGCTCCAGTGACACTTTCGTAACGAGATTGTATCGACCACGCAAGGGAAAAACAGCAGATGTATTTCACGGGAGATGTCACCTCCCCTGCAAAAGGGTTCAGATGCCTTTTTGTACTTCAAATGCTACCATGGCAGATCAAATGTAGTATTTATATATTTGCAAATACAGTGCAAAAGGAACACACAAAACAGATGTGGTTTGACAGGCACTTCAACCCAGATTCTACCAAGTCCAAAAAACCTGTGCTAAAGGGCAACGAGGAAAAACCAAGCTCCTTTCCCCACGCATGACCAGTCAGCCCAAGGCTTCCCACCCCAGGCTCCCTCAGAGCGCTGCCCCACAGCCCCAGCCCCCCAACCGCTTTCTGACGACACCCCGGGGCTGAGCCAGCCGGTTTGCTCGCTGCGTGTCAGGCTTTCGGCCGGGCAGCAGCAGGCCGGGCGCGCCGTGAGCCCGCACCGGGGCGGCGGGGCAGCTCCCCGGGGAGCGCCTCGGCCGCCTGAGGGGTAACGGCTGCCGGGGCGGCGTCGGCCCGCGGGGGCGGGTGGTGGTGGGGGTCCCTCCCCGCGGCGGGCAGCCCCTCAGGGCCGGCCTGAGGCGGCCCCGCACCCCCCGCCGCTCCCCTCCTCCACCGGCCGCAGAACCAGCCGCTCCGGCTGAAACCCGACACCCGGGGCCCCCCGGCCGCTCCAGCGGCCTGGGGCCGCGCCAGGCGAGGCGGAAACACAGGAGTGGATTCCCGCCTGGTGGCGGCTCCAGCTCCGAGCTGCGGCGGGGCCAGGCCGGGCCGTCCTGCGGCTGTCGGCAGAGGCCGCGCGGGGCGGTGTCGCGCAGAACCCCGCTCCGAGTGCTCTGCGGTATCCAGTCCGCAGAGTAGCGCCCGCCCGGATGCAGGCGGTGTCCTCAGCAGCTGCTGTCTCCTTCCAGGGTCCCAACCGGCCCGAACCGGCTCGAACTGGCCCAGGCCGGATCTACTGGCCGCGGAGCAGCGCCTCCCCCCCCCGCCCCGCCCTCCTCCCTCCTCTTCCTCTCCCCCGAGTCCCCCGGCCTCCCTCCCAGCAGCACCGTGAACCCGTGCTCACCCGGCCCCCGCCCTGCGCCTTCCCCACGGCCAGGGCAGGGCCTGCCGCTACCGCCCCGCGCCGGTGGGCGCTGCTGCTGCACCTGCATCACATCGGTGTGTCGTCCCTCTGCCCCGGTTCCCTACCCACGTTTCCCTCTCCTCCACAATCAGGGAAATACCGCGTGTTCTGCAGTCGGTTTTTTTTTTCTTCCCCTTTTCTTCCACTGAGGGAAGAAATGGGCACAACGCAAACTTCGCTCTTCTCGGTCAAAGCCACCTCTCTGCAGTGGACATGGCCGCACCGGGGCCCCTCACAGTCCCCTGCCCCCCCCCAATTGTGTGCAGCCCGGAGGTGCCGCTCTCCTTCCCTGCCTGTCCCCATGCTTGGGCTCCGATTCTTGCTCCCCCAGCACACGTACGCCTCCCTGAAGATGTGGGACCCCAGCTGCTCTGTCCCCTCTTGTCACAGCGCTGCAAGGAGCAACGCAGCTCTGTTGCCTGCCACCGTCGTGGCGGAGAAAGGCACCCCTGCGCCCGCCCATCTGCCCCCAGTCATTGTCAGGCCAGTCACCCCGTGTCACCACAAGAGACAAAGAAACCTGGGTGTTACCCTCTCCCTTCTGTCCCACGCAGTTGCCAGGAAGGTAAGCACACCCTGGCTTTATCACTCCATAACCACAGAAGACACTGCATATTTTTTTTTTTTTTAAACCCATTCCTACAGCTTAAAGGAAACCAGCCTGACTCCATTTTGGAGAGGATATTGCTTGGAGGTTTGACGTCCCTCTGTGGAGCAATTTCCTCCAGCAGCATCTGGAGCAGGAGGGAGGCAGCATGCCTTGTCCTGCGGGTGCTGTGGGATGCGTCTTTGCCATTTGGAGCCAGTGGCTGGCATGGCTTCTCTGTGGCTGAGTGGTTTTGTCAGGCATGGCTTTGTGCCAAACTGGAGAGGTATGTGTGCCTGGCCTTTAGCCAGCTCTGCTGCACTTCTGGTAGTTTTGGTGAAAACTTTGTTTTCAGACCTCCATGCTTCTGAAGGCATTGAGGCAGCAACACTACACACCTCAGGGAGATGTTTCCCACAACCTCAAGGGGGAGGGATAGGTATATGTTTGCCACTGTCCTCCCTGGCTTTGGTTTGATGATTCATCTGAGTAGACCTAGCAGCTGGCTGCTGCTGAAGGAGTTCCCTCCTTTCACCTGTGCTAGCTTTGGCATTTGTCAGACACCTCACTAAGCCAATTTAGTTCACTAATGTGGTAGATGCTACTCCCATCCTCCAAGAGAAATGTTCTGCCAGATCCATGCGTAGAGCTGGCTCACCAAAGAGTCCAGCAAATGCTGCAGCCAACCCTAGAGTAGGTCTGCTACAGAAGTGGGGTGTGGCAAAGGAGTAAACAACCCCCTCAGTGGCAGCAAGCTGTTTATTTGTCTCACTGATACTGTCAAGCTGTTCCTGAACAGTTCCTCCTTAGTGAGGAGAGGCAACCACATGTGATGATGTGTACCTCCACTCAAATCTCTGGAAGTCAATCATTCACTATCCTTAGGAATATAAGCGCTATAGGTGAAAAGTCTTCTCCCGTAAGTGCATGCCATTCACATCCACATCTGGAATTAAAAATATGTGTACAACTCCTATTGATTTTGACAATGGCACAGACAACAGGCACAAGTCATCTGGTTGGTATGTTGTGATAAATGCTTGCAAAATGTAGAGATTCCCCAAGGAAAGTAGGAAAAATTCATACATGTGTAACTGGTTGGCCATGCTCATGTAAAAGAATGTCCCAGTTTTTGCTCGGATAAAGTTCATTTTCCTCCTAGTCGCTGGTATAGTGCTGTGTTTTGAATTTAGTATGAGAATAATGTTGGTAACACACTGATGTTTTAGTTATTGCTAAGCAGTGCTTACACTAATCAAGGACTTTTCAGCTTCCCATGCTCTGCCAGCGAGGAGGTGCACAAGAAGCTGGGAGGGCACGTAGCCAGGACAGCTGACCCAAACTGGCCAAAGGGATATTCTCTACCATGTGATGTCATGTTCAGTATATAAGCTGGGGGGAGTCAGGTGGGGGGCAGCGATTACTGCTCAAGGATGGGCTGGGCATCGGTCGGTGCATGGTGAGCAATTGCATTGTGCAGCACTTGCTTTGTTTATTATTATTACTACTACTACTACTATTTTACTTCATTTTATTTCAATTATTAAACTGTTCTTATCTCAACCCACAAGTTTTCTCACTTTTACTCCTCTGATTCTCTCCCCCATCCCACTGGGGGGGAGTGAGTGAGTGGCTGTGTGGTGCTTAGTTGCTTGCTGGGTTTAAACCAAAACAAAGAAGTTGTGGTGGGTTGGCCCCGGCTGGCAGTCAAGCTCTTACCCAGCTGCTTGCTCGCCCCCATCCACAGCAGGATGGTAGAGAGAATAGGAAGAACAGGAACGAGGAGGCTCCTGGGTCAAGATAAAGTCAGGGAGATCACTTACCAATTACCATTGCAGGCAAAACAGACTTGCCTTGGGGAAATTAATTTATTGCCAATTTTTATATACATATATATATATAATTACTGATTTGGGTATTGGGAAACAAAACAACAAACATTAAAACACATGGTAAAACTCCTTTCCTCCCCTGTTTCCCAGGCTCACTTCACTCCTCTCCAGATGCCTGTCCTACCAGCTTCTTACCACCACAGGTCACACTCAGTCCCTTCAGTGAGAAGAGTGGGGCACGGGGGAGTGTTATGGTCAGTACATAGCAGTTTCTCTCAGATACTCCTTTCATCTCACACTTTTCATCTGCTCTGGCATAGGTCCTCCTGGATTGGAGGGGATACCTGCTCTGCCATGGAGCACCTCGTCCTCCTCCTTCTTTTCCTCCTCTGTTGGAGCCAGCTGGAACTGGCTGTGTCCAGCTCAGTGTTTTTTTCTTACGGAAGCCATCCCTGCAGTCCCCCACTGCCAACACCCTGACATCTGCAGCCGGTACTGGACTCAGAGTTATGGAATCACAGAATAAATTAAATTGGAAAGGACCTTTGGAGGTCATCTGGGGCCATCCTCCTCTGCCCTCCTCCCACCAAAAAGGTGTTGTGGTTTAGCCCCAGTCAGCAACTAAGCACCACACAGCCGCTCGCTCACTCCCCCCACCCCTGTGGGAAGGGGGAGAATCAGAAGAATAAAAGTGAGGAAACTCCTGGGTTGAGATAAAGACAGTTTAATAGGGAAAGCAAAAGCCACGCGCACAAGCAAAGCAAAAGAAGGAATTCATTCACTCCTTCCCATGGGCAGGCAGGTGTTCAGCCATCCCCAGGAAAGCAGGGCTCCATCACGCGTAACGGTTACTTGGGAAGACAAACGCCATAACTCCAAACGTCCCCCCCTTCCTCCTTCTTCCCCCGGCTTTATATACTGAGCGTGATGTCATATGGTATGGAATATCCCTTTGGTCAGTTGGGGTCAGCTGTCGCGGCTGTGTCCCCTCCCAGCTTCTTGTGCACCCAGCAGAGCATGGGAAGCTGAAAAAGTCCTTGACTAGTGTAAGCACTACTTAGCAACAACGAAAACATCTCCACGTTATCAGCACTGTTTTCAGCGTAAATCCAAAACATAGCCCCACACTAGCTACTATGGAAAAAAATTAACTCTATCCCAGCTGAAACCAGGACAAAAGGCCAGTTTTGCAGGTCAATCGGGTTGCTCCCAGCATTGTCCAGACAAATTTTTGATGTCTCCAAAAACAATGATTCTGCATTCTCTCTAGACAACTTACCCCAATATTTGTCATTGCTGTGAAGATTTTTCCTTAGATTTACTTAAAATTTCCCCCAAGAGCAGTCCAGTTCTGTTTACTCTGTAACTACTAATAGGTAGCAGCAATTTGATCCCCCCATGGCCACCTTTCCAGTTTAAAGAAACCCTGATGTCTTGTAGAGGACAGAAACACTAGGGTTGGTATTAATGGGGAGTGAATGCGTGTGGTGGCACCAGAAGGAATGGCAGAAAAAATGTCTATAAAATGGCCTATGTTGATGGCACCTAGATTAGCAGATCTGGATACGTCTACAGACAACTTCTTCAGACACAAAAGACTTTCAGTATATCCTAATGACTGACAGAGATGGGAAGGTGGAGAGACTAATTAGTGTAAACCTCTAAAAGCTACCAAAAAACCTCCACCATCCGTACCCAAAACAAAAAAACCACATCTACCAGAACATCTTGACACAAAGCTATGAACCTGGGAAAGCTGAGGAGCACTTGATAGCTGGCATCACTTGTCTTAAGTGTAATTGCAAGGAAGCCTGATAAGACCACTGGGACCAAGTGTAAGTAAATTAAACCAGTTTTTCTCTAAAATGAAATCACCTTCTCCTCCTACAGGGTGTTCCATTGTTGCTACAATATTGCAATATCATTTCCCACATTTTCTATCTTCTACCTTACCTGATTCAGGCCCAAAACCATATTGGTGGCCCTCCAGTGGGCTAGCTCTAGCTTGCAAACACCTTTCTGGCACTGGGGAGCCCAAACCAGGACACAGTACTTTTGAGTGGTGCAGTTTTGCACGTGCTGAATAGCAATTCCCTTGAACCTGCTGACTACGCTTCTGGCTAATGCAGCTCAGCAGTTGGCCATGATTTCTGCAAAGGTGCACTGCTGAGCCATGTTTCACTTCTTGCCTACCAGGAGCTGCAGGTTTATTTGGAAAGCTGCTTTCTAGTTGATCCCCTAAGCTGTACAGTTTCGTGGGGTTGTTCTGTTCTAGGTACAGGATTTTGCATTTGTTTCTGTTGAACTTTATGAGGTTTCTGTTAACCTGTTTTTCCAGTTTGTTGGGACTGCTGCTGAGCGGCAGCCCAGCCATCCAACCTGTTGACCTCTCCCCCTCTGGTTTCTGTCTGCAGCTGTGCACTGCCTTCATCAGCTGCAGAGCATTTTACAGAAGGCTGTTCACACACCATTCTCACTGCCTGCTGAAGGAAACACATCTACTCACTGCTTTCCTCTAAAATAAGATCAGCAGTGACCTTGGGGAAAATTTATGTACGTGTACAAACACGCGCATGCACACACACACATTACCAAGTAAAGTCTGAACAAAGTGAATTTAGTGGAATTCATTACACTCTGTCAGTTTGCAGTTATGCTGCATTTTAAGTATCCATTTCAAGGACCCCCTGCTCCAGGAGTAGAAGAATGCTGCTTTTCAAAACAGGTAGTTCCTGCCTAGTCTTAAAACAGAGAAGATTTAAGAGAATAAGGAGGAAAAAGTCTCACTCATCTCACAGGAGGCTGTGAACAACTATCTCGGCTAAAAGGGACTAGCCCCTTAAGCACACCTTCCCCCACCCCATCCGTTGCCTGCAGCTCTCATGCCAACAGAAAATACTTACATTCTCACATTTTTCAGAAGAGTCAAAAGTAGCCCCCCATTTTCACATTTTTTTTATAATTTTCAAATGTTGGCACACCTGGCGCTGGCTCTGGGAGGCCTCTCTGACAAAGGGAAAGTCTCTGCTCTACCTGCCTGTCTTGCTTCCTTGGTCTCTCTCCCTGATTTCCGTAGAAAAGACAGGTCAGACCGTCTCTGAAATACTCTCAGGAAGGAGTTTGGATTTTTGTCTGTAACTGCAGGGATGAGAGAAAAAAAAAAAAAGTAGAAACCTTCAGGAATTAGGCAATCAGAAAACTATATTATATTGCAACTGAATACAGATTATTTTGTAACAGGCATGTCCCGCCCACCCTCTTTGAAACAGGATTTGAAAAAATTCCTTATAATACATTATGCCTCATTTAGGATGACACCAACAGTTCTGATTTTGGCTGTTCTCATTTGTCTCCCTCTCCTGGCCAATGGTGGTTATTTGTTTTTTTCCAGATTTTGTGGGGTTTTGGGTAGGGAAGTCTGTTTGGCTTTTGTCCATACACATCTCAAAGTGAATATGTGGCTGAGCAAAATAGATTTTATGTGTACATACTTGTTCCAGTGTATTGAAGGGTTAAATAAATATTTACCTACTTAAAAATTCACCTCTGTAGTCTTGAAAGGAAAACATAAATCTTGCCATATCTCTCAAAATGAGCCAGGGGAAATCTGCTAACGGGAGTGCTCACTTTCAGTCAAGTTCGGCATGCTGGAAAGATGCCAGGAATAGTGGAGCCAAGAGGTGGCTGCATTTCTGAAGAGGTGGTGACAGGGAGGAGAGCTGGAGTCAGTCAGTTTAAGGGGATTTGACAGTTTTGGTACAGTAAATTGAATTCTTCTGGCTTTTAAAGGCTTAGTATTGACATAATTCACTGCAGGCTGCCAATTTTTACCTTTTGCTTGAATGAGTCATATAAATAAAATGTGTTTAAAAACAAAGAGACATAATTAGTTTATTGCTGTGTATAATGAAGAGCCTGGGAATAGACTGAGGGGTGCTCAGATAATATATAATGTTCCCGTTCTGGTTCTGAGAGTACCCTTTACTCCCTGAATGCAGTATCTATTCAAGGGCTACCCAACAGTCCCAGTTTTGGTAACCCACCTCAGATGCGTCCCTGACCTACCACACAGTGCCAAGCCTGTTTCTTCTGCATCCTTGTAGCTTCCTGAAACTTTAGCCACTGTTTCACTCCCTTCCCTTTCTGGCTTTGAAATCCAGCTCAGCCACTGTCCATGGAAACTGTTATTTAAGTCCAGACTTCCACAGACCTCTCTCTGGTCCCTGGAGGCTTCATCCTCAGCACCCTGAGAGTCTAGTCAGGGATTCTCCATGGATGGGACAGCTAATTGTGTCTAGTTGCATAGTTTTTGTAGATAAAATGTGTTATTTAGACTAAGACAAACAAGACGTTCCAGTTTCATTTCACTTACGAGCTACAGAAGAATGTGAGTATCCTGTAGCCCAAAAGACTCCAAACAGTTAAATATCCAAGTAATTACATATCCCAGTGCATCACTAAGCTGTATTCACTTGTGCAGCAGCTATGTTGTCTTCCTGACACCCTTCCACCATCTCCTTTTTCCCATTTTTAAAAAATGGAAGCTAAATACAGGCTTGTTTCAGAATAGTCTTCTAGCCTTTAGGAGAAATCTGGCCTTCAACTGCAAATCTGTCCTGCTTTTTTTTTAGTTTATTTTTTACATTTTTGCAATTAGTATTGATGCATTCAGGAGAGAAAAGGGCAGAACTGTAGGGATGAGTAAGGAGCACCAGAGTCTGAGTTCTAAAAAAGTAGCTGTCTGGATTATTTTATTATTTAGAAAGCAAAAGGAAAAATAGAGTCAACATAAAAAAGCTTTGAAAAATCACGTCACAGAATATAGAATGTAGAAGAAACTTCATAAAAGTTCAAACAGTTCCGTTCCTGTTTCAGTTTAACAAGCAAAATAAGCATTCAGCAACTGTATTTTTTATGAAGAGTACACCAGTGTTTACTCTGAGTGCAGAATATATATTCTCAGAAGATTCGAGTATATTGGTAAATTAGAGTCCTTTAGGAAAGCTACTTGTCAAATAATTTTTTTATTGTCCTGGATTGTCTTGTGATAACTCTTCAAACTTTTCGGCTCATTAAACTCACTCAGATCTCTTACATAACTGGGAGATTTTTTTTTAACATGTGTTGGTTTTTTCCGTAATTTGGCATAATTGAATGCTTTCACTTTAGCAAACAAATGTTCTACTATGGAAATTTTAAAGAAAAAAGAAGTGCCTGAAGGTGGCCTCCCTTCTTTTTTCAGAGTGGTTTAAGCTGTCATTACACTGCTATTTTAATCTGGCAGAAGTACGGGCTGCTGTTGAAAGGAGCGGGCTAGTTTTCCTTCTCCTGCTCTTTCCTGCCACTTCTTCCCACCACTTCCCTCGTGCCACTCGTATGCCTGTGGCTGCACAGTGAGTTGCTTCAGGGAACCACTCTTGTTGAAAGCTAATTTTTATTTTGCTAGCCTAGTTTTCCTCACTGCGAGGAGTACAAACAGTAATGCCAGCCCAAGGGCAGTAACAGGAAAAGTGTCTGAGCCAGGCAGGGAGGTGAACAGGATTATTCTTCAATAGTCATTTAATAGTCAATTTAAGCTAAACAGGAATTACAGAAGTTATTATGTGCTGGTGTTGGAGGTACTACTGCTGTTTTGAACATAGTATTGATAACTTGATAAAAAACTGATTTTCAACATAATTAATTAGTCTGCTTTTTGCACTCACACACCTTTAGTTTTCCAGGAAAACACCAATTGCCTGAGAATCACACTATTTCAGTTTGGATAAGTTCAGTAATTGTTACAACTGCTGGGTATATAATCTTGGCAAGCCTCTAAGGATCTAATGGAATCCAAGTAGACTGTGCGTACAGGCTTCAGAAGTGTCTTGATGTATTAGGGATCCGCAAGACCTAAAGCTTTGGCTGCTCACTGAGAGAGCTGGCTACAGCTATAGATCAAAGTTGTTTCAGCAGAATCTACAGGAGATTCTTGTGGCCAACTGCACCTCTGCCTCTTTGGCCTCAAATTGTTCCATGTATTTGCCAAAGGTTTAATTAATATGTGTATAATTAAGTGAATAAGAAACTATGAAATGTATTAGTACATTAAAAAATAATAGAATTGAAATCAATACTTAAATAAGAAAGACTGCTAGTTCAGAATTCATGTGTGAATTCATGTCAAATTTTGTTTTCATACAGATATGTGAATTTGCCTTTGTTCTTTATCCCTATAATTTGTTTCACCTAGGTTTGAGAATTCACTGGCATCTGCCTTGATTACAGAAATTAGCACAGGATTTGAAGTAGAATAGGTGTTTGAATCGCTACAAGAAAGCCTGATAATACTCCTGGAAACCTAAGCGTAGAGGATAGCCAGAAGTTGGCATGGGATCTTTCTGCATCATCTCTCTTTAGATTCCTAAAAGCAATACTGTCATCCTCAAACATCTTGAAATACTTCAAAATCCTCAAGGTGGTCAGTGTAATTTCAGCTGAAAAATATACACAGAAGCAGATATAGTGCTGCAAAAGCATTTTTGCAGCACTATATTTCAAGTGAAAGAAACAAAGAATTTTATTCATAAATCTAACTTTGTCACAAAAATTAGATAAAAATGTAGGAGTAAGTACTGAAAAAATAGAAGGTCTAATTTACTGAATTTCTTCTGATAAACTTTCTCAAGAAAGTGTTCAGTTATATTCAGGAGGCTTGAGGACAGAGAAGTGTGAGCAACCTGGAAGTGGAATAGATTGATCAGGTGGTGCAAAATAATCTGCAAGGGAGTTAAGAGTTGAGAGGGGATGGGGAGTTGAGATGCAGGAGAGATAGAAGGTGAATTAACAGGCGGTAAGGAATTGGAAAAACAGAGTTTGAAATTTTTTCTTGGCAAGTGATGAAGGCTACAGATCTCTGACAAAGGATGCTTGCTGAGAGCTGAATACACTTGCTAGGCGCTGGCGGTACAATAATGTTCCCTGGCATGCTCCCATACAGCTGCTTACATAGGAGAAGTAATGTTGGTCCTATACTTTTCTATGGTATAGCTTGACTCTCCTTTCAGAAAAGAGCACAGCAATTTCTAAATCTGGAGAGAATGGGATTTTTTCTATTAAAAACAAAATAAGATCTTGGAAAGTCATTCTGCTTTCCTGTCCTAAAATTGATATATTGCATATCACTCCTTTTTCTTGAGCTTGATGAAAATATTATAACCTTTTTGCTTGCATGTTATCTTACATTCACAGTCAAGCTCCTGTGAAATCAGAGTTTATGTTTCGCTTGTTTTTCAGGGAATTAGATTAAGGACTTTGCATGAGTCAGACAAACACATGCTATGTGTTGACTTTTCATGCTCCATGAGATTTCTTTCATGTTAATTTCCGACATGGTTACAGAAATAAGATTGGTGTTCTGCAATGACAGCTAGGGAGACAGCAGTATCCCAAAGTCTAATACTAGGTTAATCAAGACACAGAATCATTACACATGCAGTTCTAATGTAGCCAGTGCAGCCTGTAGTTGGCATCTGCAATAGTTGGCTTAAGTAACCCAGAACTGGACCAGCAAAATAAAACAGAAAGAAAAATAGCTGCTCTTGTGTGATTTCAAAGCTTGTAAGCAGGGTGGAAGGAGATAAAGAAGCCAAGGAAAGTGTCTTTGTAAGGATTTAGAAAAGAGGCAGGAAAAACAAGTGCTGAAGTAGGGGAAGGCATTAGAAGACTCAAAAGAACTAGGAAAAAAATAAAAAGTGACAAGAAGAAAGGACCCATGAACACTGACTATAAAGGAGCTGCATTTGCATGGATCTCTGCAGTATAACATCTCCAGGTTCCCAAGGCTGCTGGGCTCTCTGATAGCTAGGATTAGCAAGGTTTTGTTAACAGAACTATGTGTCATTGCTTAGTTTTGTGTAGTTGTATCCTGTGTATCCAGTAAGGCTTGTCTGTCAGATGATGGAGTGTCTTTGTCTCAATTGCTGTCTGTTTTACTGACCCCTGCCCTGATTTATTGCTTTGGTAACTGCAGGAGCGCAGACTGTGCTCTCTGTGTCTTTCCAGGCATCTTGGTGAGCAGGGGGAGGTGGGAAGACATACAACAGAGTCTGTACCCAGGCTTGCAAGGTCACCTGCACCTTCAGTCTGAGAGTCAAGGGAGCACCTTAAGGGCACTTTATTGATGTTCTTATGTGGCAAGGCTGTAAATCATTTGCCCACCAGATTGATTTATGTTGCTGGATGCAGGAGCCACTCATCTTCTGCTTCATAGTTTTGGTGTTCATCTTGTCTGTGCTGCACGTTGACTACCAAAACAGGAAACATTGTTGATTATTTTCTTTGTTACTTATGACCAATGAAGGTGACACACAGACTGCGTGGTCAAAAGAAGCGGTGACCTGAGTCACTGTGAGATGACATTGCCTTTTCAGTGGACTCCAACTTGAATTCTTTTTATTACTTCTGTATCCATAATGAATGTAAACTTGTACACCATAAGTTTTACACCACAAGCTTATCCTTAGTGCAGACTTATAATTAACTTCTCTGAAATCATGTTGATTTTGAATCCAAACTGTGTCAAAGTAATATTTGTTTAAGCTTGCTCTCTAAAAAAGCCTTGAAGAAAGAGGATTAAGTGCAAGTTAATTTCTTTCTTCCTAGAACTTTGTATGTCATGACACTAAAGAGAGCCTGGGAACACATTGAAGAAGAAACACTAAATAGCCAGATGAAAACACTTACCATTATCTGCATAACGTAGGAATCATCTGAAAACAGTAAAATGGCAATATCTGGAGATCATACAGCCTTTACGAACTTTTTTAGTTGCTTCAGACAAGGCCCTCATTTGCTTTCCTTCAATCTGTAAGGTGAGAACAGGGTAAAAGATGGATTATAGTGATCTAATCTGAAATAGATGGAAATCATTGTGTCACAGCATCTCCATGATTTGCTGCCAATTGTAATGAGGCAAAGCAGCGTGTGCAGCTCTTGTAGAGTTTGGCAAAGTGCTTCTCCTCTGCTGAACAGTATCCAATGTCCTCACTTGATCAAATCTAAATGTAGATGTCTTTACTGATAGGTGTTCTCACACTGAAGGAGTCAGGCACCATTCCCAGCTCTTAGTCCAGACAGGAGTACTTCAGTACATACAGTTTTTGTTTTGGTACCTGCAGTCCTCATTGTTACTTAGTGTTGTGGTTTAGCAACTAAGTACCACAAAGCCGCTTGCTCACTCCCCCCACCCCTGTGGGATGGGGGAGAGAATCGGAAGGGCCAAAGTAAGAAAACTCATGGGTTGAGATAAGAACAGTTTAATCATTAAAATAAAACAGCAATAATAATGATAATATAATGAAAAGGAAAATAATGAGCGAGAGAGAGATGAAACCTTGGAAGAAGAGAAAAAAAACCAAAACTAAACAACAAGTGCTGCAACTGCTCACCACCCGCCGACCGACGCTGCCGGTCCCCGAGCCGCGATCGCTGCTTCCCCCGGCCAACTCCCCCCAGTTAATATACTGGGCATGATGTCACATGATATGGAATACCCTTTGGCCAATTCGGATCAGCTCTCCTGGTTGTATCCCCTCCCCTCCCGGCTTCTTGTGCACCTGGCAGAGCATGGGAAGCTGGAAAAGTCCTTGACTAGTGTAAGCACTACCTAGCAACAACTAAAATGTTAGTGTGTTATCAACATTATTTTCACACTAAGTCTAAAACACAGCACTATGCTAGCTAGTGAAGAAAATTAACTGTCCCAGCTAAAACCATGACAATATCCACCCCTTATTCCATACCATTTACGTCATGCTCAGGTCCCATACTATCCAATACAACCTCAATAACCACCACCCGCCTTCCCATCCTTTAATAACATACACAGATATCATTTATCATTCCCTTAGTCTATGGACCACCCCTGTAAAATGTCTGTAGAGAGTCCACAAATGTCCATTGAGTTAATTTAGTCCATAACTTTGGGCTCCATCTATCGTAACAGTCTTTCAAGGCCGGAGAGATGGTCTGTGTTGTGTTGGATTGTTGCATGCTGAAGTCAGTCTTTGTTCCATCACTGCTACACTTTGCTGGTTTCAATCAAAGTTCATTCTTCATTAATTTTGGAAATTCTTACTATGATATCATTGATGTGGCATATAGCAACCATAGGCGTGATGACATACAATATTATATAGCAATTAACATCATACCATTCAGTTCATTGGCTATTTTCACCCAAAATCAAATCCCCTTGAGGCACACATCGAACTCCTCCATCCTCCCGCATCACCCACCAAGTGCACCCGGGTCCTCGAGCAAAAGCAATCCCACGAATGGGTTTGCCTTTGCCCGAGACAGAAATAATCCAGATGGTTTTCCCCAGCATATTTTTTACATGCACCACAGGGACTTTATCCCCTTCCACAGTGCATAAGGGTTCTGATTGGGCAGGGCCAGCTTGATTGGCAGAGCCCCTAGTATTGACTAACCAGGTGGCTTTTGCTAAATGTGTATCCCAGTGTCTGAATGTCCCACCCCTGCATTGCTCTCAGTGTAGTCTTTAACAGTCCATTGTAGCATTCAATTTTCCCAGAGGCTGGTGCATGATAGGGGATGTGATACACCCACTCAATGCCATGCTCTTTGGCCCAGGTGTCTACGAGATTGTTTCGGAAATGAGTCCCATTGTCTGACTCAATTCTTTCTGGAGTGCCATGTCGCCATAAGACTTGTTTTTCCGGGCCCAGGATAGTGTTCCGGGCGGTGGCATGAGGCACGGGATATGTTTCCAGCCATCCGGTGGTTGCTTCCACCATTGTAAGCACATAGCGCTTGCCTTGGCAGGTTTGTGGGACTGTGATATAATCAATCTGCCAGGCCTCCCCATATTTATACTTCAGCCATCGTCCTCCATACCACAGAGGTTTTACCCGCTTGGCTTGCTTGATTGCAGCACATGTTTCACATTCATGGATAACCTGTGCAATAGCGTCCATGGTCAAGTCCACCCCTCGATCATGAGCCCATCTGTATGTTGCATCTCTTCCTTGATGGCCTGAGGTGTCATGGGCCCACTGAGCTACAAATAGTTTACCCTTATGTTGCTGGTCTAGATCTGCTTGAGCCACTTCAATCTTAGCAGCCTGATCCACCTGTTGGTTGTTCTGATGTTCTTCAGTGGCCCGACCCTTGGGGACATGAGCATCCACATGATGTACCTTCACAACCAGGTTCTCTACCCGGGCAGCAATATCTTGCCACAATGCAGCAGCCCAGATGGGTTTACATCTGCGCTGCCAGTTGTTCTGCTTCCATTGCTGTAACCACCCCCACAGGGCGTTTGCCACCATCCATGAGTCAGTATAAAGATAGAGCACTGGCCATTTTTCTCGTTCAACAACGTCTAAAGCCAGCTGGATGGCCTTTACTTCTGCAAACTGACTCGATTCACCTTATCCTTCAGCAGTTTCTGTGACTTGCCATATAGGACTCCATACAGCAACCTCCCATCTCCGATGTTTTGCCACCAGACAACAGGACCCATCAGTAAACAGGGCATATTGCTTCTCATTTTCTGGTAGTTTATTATACAGTGGGGCCTCTGCAGCACGTGTCACCTCCTCCTCTGGTGATGTTCCAAAATCTTTGCCTTCTGGCCAGTCTATGATCACTTCCAAGATTCCTGGGCGACTGGGGTTTCCTACTCAAGCCCGTTGGGTGATCAGTGCGACCCACTTACTCCATGTAGCATCAGTTGCATGATGTGTAGAGGGGACCCTCCCTTTGAACATCCAGCCCAGCACTGGCAGTCGGGGTGCCAGGAGGAGCTGTGCTTCAGTACCAATCACTTCTGAAGCAGCTCGAACCCCTTCATATGCTGCCAATATCTCTTTTTCAGTTGGAGTGTAGCGCGCTTCGGACCCTCTGTATCCCCGACTGCAAAACCCTAGGGGCCGACCTCGGGTCTCCCCGGTGCTTTCTGCCAGAGGCTCCAGGTAGGGCCATTCTCCCCGGCTGGTGTGTAGAGCACGTTTTTTATGTCTTGTCCTGCTTGGACTGGCCCAAGGGCTACTGCATGAACTATCTCCTGCTTTATCTGTTCAAAGGCCTGTCATTGCTCAGGGCCCCATTTGAAATCATTCTTCTTCCGGGTCACTTGATACAGAGGGCTTACAATCAGACTATAATTTGGAATATGCATTCTCCAAAAACCCACAACGCCTAAAAAAGTTTGTGTTTCCTTTTTGCTAGTTGGTGGAGACATGACTGTTATTTTGTTGATCACATCCATTGGGATCTGACGACGTCCATCTTGCCATTTTATTCCCAAAAACTGAATCTCCTGTGCAGGTCCCTTCACTTTACTTTGTTTTATGGCAAAACCAGCCTTCAGAAGGATTTGGATTATTTTTTTCCCTTTCTCAAAAACATCTTCTGCTGTGTTGCCCCACACGATGATGTCATCAATGTACTGAAGGTGTTCCAGAGCTCCACCCTGTTCCAGTGCAGTATGGATCAGTCCATGGCAAATGGTAGGGCTGTGTTTCCACCCCTGGGGCAGTCGATTCCAGGTGTACTGGACGCCCCTCCAAGTGAAAGCAAACTGCACTCTGCTGCCAAACGGATTGAGAAGAATGCATTAGCAATATCAATAGTGGCATACCACGTGGCTGCCTTTGACTCCAGTTCATATTGAAGTTCTAGCATGTCCGGCACAGCAGCACTCAGTGGCGGAGTGACTTCGTTCAGGCCACGATAGTCTACTGTTAGTCTCCACTCTCCGTTAGACTTCCGCACCGGCCATATGGGACTGTTAAAGGGTGAGCGGGTCTTACTGATCACTCCTTGGCTCTCCAGTCGACGAATGAGCTCATGGATGGGAATCGGGGAGTCTCGGTTGGTGCGATATTGCTGCCGGTGCACTGTTATGGTGGCAATTGGCACCTGTTGTTCTTTGACCTTCAGCAACCCCACCACAGAAGGGTCCTTCGAAAGACCGGACAAAGTAGACAGCTGTTTAATTCCCTCTGTCTCCAAGGCAGCTATACCAAAAGCCCACCTGTAACCTTTTGGGTCCTTGAAATACCCTCTCCTGAGGTAGTCTATGCCAAGGATGCACGGAGCCTCTGGGCCAGTCACAATGGGGTGCTTTTGCCACTCATTCCCGGTTAGGCTTACTTCTGCCATAGCTGCAGTTGGTATAGAAGACCATGCAGTGCACCTTGCACTTTGGAAGGAGGTAATTATCTGTGATTTTATCTGATGAATTATGTATTTATATTTACTCTTTTTCTACTTGAATTCAGGCAGCTGCTTTTCCTCTCTGTGAAGAGAAGAGTTCACTTTGTACAGGGACCCCTTATGCTGCCTTCTGTGAAGATGGGTGGGAGACCCACACACTGCAGGCTGTTTGTTAGGCTGCCCTCCATGACAATGCTTTTATAGACTTATTTCCTGAATGAAAAACTTTATTGAAAAGGGTGGAAGTTTGAAAACATTCTATAATTTTGAAGACAGTGTTGTCTCTCTTGGTGGGAGGAATGTGATATAAGAATTTTGCATCCTGGTTTTGATATTATGAAAATGAAAATATTTAAATGGAGCAAGAATTGAGTTGTTCTCGAGACATCTGTGGCCAGGATTAGTCTAACAATCATTGATTGGACTAACAACTAAGAGGCAGTAGACAAGTGGGAATAGAAAAAACCCCATTGACATGTAGCGTAACAACATACTGGAGTGGAGATTATGTCCTTGTAATATAAAGAAACTCCATTTAACAATGCAGAGTTCTCTTCTTAGGGCCAACAGCTGTAATATAACTAGTCTAACAAGTCAAAGGAGGTAAATTTGATTGGAGGATAGCTGGCTGTCATTTATAGCACAAATTGGTGAGTCTGCAAGTGTCTCCTATGCCCTCACCATCCTTTTTGGAAGCATCATAGCAGGTGTGGTTTTGAGGCTGTATTCTCTCCTGCTAATGCAGTTTTGGTTGGCCCAGGTCACCTGAGATGAATTATGCCCTTTTGAAAATACTTGAGTTTAAACACTGCTTATTTGAATAATTGCAGAAATAATTGCCAGAGGACTTTGAAGGCTGAAACCTTGTCCACTTGCGTGAAAAGGTGAGGGCCTGTGTGCTCTTGAGAATTTTGACCATCAGCGTCTGCATTTATGTTAGCTTCACAATTAATGCCCTCCTTTCCTGTATTACAAATGAAGAAGGGATACTGTGCAGGAATTTGGTAATTTTGGGTATATTTTCTCCTGTCTGTGTAGTGGGACCGGGATGTTCTGAGGCAGGCATAAGCTTTGGAAGGAGATTGCCTAATGATGTTGTATATTCCTCTGTTTACAAGACTGCTGCTAAAGCACAGCAGTGGAGCAACAACCAAAAGGAAAGACATGCGACTCTCCACATGAGTGCTGGTGAAATGACTAAGACAAGAAAATAAAGTATGTAATCTTGAGAATTATGCTTATCATAATATGTTTTAAGGCTAGATGTGAAAGCAATGTTTCTCTGACCTCCTGCTTCAGGACACTGTAGAACTGCCCTCAATGCTTTTTTTAATCAAGCTCAGTAGTTAGTTTCTGCTTAAAGTTTCAAAATAATATTCACTCTTGAATTAAAGATTTCAATGGATGTCTCTAGAAACATTGTTTCTATGACTAATTTATCTCATAGATAATATTTTGCACTGTGTTTCATGTTAATTTAATCTATGTTCAACTTCCAGCTTTCAGAATATCTTTAACCGCTTTATGTGAGGCCAAAGGACACTTCACTAAGAAAAAAAAACTTACCACATAAGTATGTCTCAATTTCTGTGAAGCAGATTCTTATCTTTCTGTAGCTGCAAAATGTATTTATATAGATAAAGAAATTATCTTCATAAAAAATAAAGTCAAGAAACAAAATGTTGCTTTATATAATTTAAATTAAAAAAATTTTGTTAACTAGTATTTAGTGGTTTTTTAAATATTATAAACAGCATATTATAATTTAATGAACATGAGACTAACAACTATTTGAAGTTTGAACAGCAATGATAATGCCACTCTTTGAAGGATAGGGTTACATGTGTATGTGAGCAAAGGTCTGGCGTTTTCTAACGTTTAAATAGTGAAAGTGTTCAAGCATGATTACCTCATTATTTTAAAGTATGATTAAAATATTAGTGGGGCACTAGCAAGGGGTGTTATATTTACCTTTTTAGCTAAAAACAAACAAACAAACAACTATTTCATTCTTGTTCCAGGAGTAGAGGGAAGACAAAATTTTCTCATGCAAAAAATATAATTCTAATAAATGCACAGTATTCAACCCATTTTTTAATTAAGCTTTTATTTTATTTTATTAAGTTATTGAAAGGCTACTTATTTTTGTATGCCATGTTATCTTTCTTTCTCTTTTGTTTGAGGAACACCAGTATTCATTTCAACTTTAAGTCTTATAAAACCAATGAAGAATCTTCTGAAAAAGAAAAGTGAAAAACCTTTTTTTATTCAGCAGTAACCCTCTGCACAAGTTATATTTTGAGGTTGTAGAAGGAGCAAATCTGTGTTTTCACCAGCAGTGAGGTAGAGTGCCTCTCCACTCTTTATATGCGACAGACTATTTATGTAAAGGTTAGTGTTATCTTTTTATTACTATATGAATAAAACCAGGTATTTTTAGAGCAACTGCTGATTATTCAAACTGTTTCATCAAAAACCAGTAAAGAAACCTGTTCTCTCTCTCTTTAAAAAAAAAAAAAAAAAAAAAAAAAAAAGAAGTAAAGGTTTTTATCATCTGACCAAGGTTCACAAACATTTGGACTTTTCTGCAGAGTAGTTCAGACAATTAAAATAGACTCTCTTAAAGAAAACTCCCTTCAGTATTTCGGCTATGGGGCCACTCCACACTGTCAAAAGCCTTTTCATCATTTAAAAGGCTCATGAACTTCCAGAAATATGGAAGAAGAGACAGTCAACAGTTCCTTTGTTGTTCTGGAGTTAATTCAATGTGGCGTGGGTTATGGGTTATCAAGTTTGTGTATTAAAACTGCTTTAATGCCATTGATCAAGACAAGTCAGGTCTATACAGCGTGCATTCTTGGGGTATTTATTTATAAATACAGCTAGAAATACTCTGAGGTGTTGAGAACACCATTATAAAATGTGCAGATTGCCTTGGAATTAGGACATCATAGTAGTCTGAAATGAACCCTGCACTGGTTGTTTCGTTCCTAACAAAGTTTGTGTCTTATGTGGAGAAAGTGGCTAATTTAAAAGCTGTAGTCACAAAACATGAGTGATTAGGATTTCAGAATTTCAAGAAACTTTGCACGAGCCTAGCAGTCTTTTTGCCAGAGATAACTGCACATGGTATTTTAAAAACTTTCCCTCTAATTAGTTTAGAATTTCAGCTATAGCAATCAGGTAAGTGCAGGGTTAGTATTTTACAGATGATAGAAAACCAAAATCCAAACAAAATTTGGAAAGGCATTTCTTAGCCCCACTATTTAAGCAATCACCCTTGGGATTTGTTGAGCAAGTCACTTTGAAAAACAATAAACGTTACTTTCTAATCAAAGATTAGGAAACTGTTCACAAAATGAAAGAAGAGAGATACATGCAAAACAGCATAGATGTAAAATTTCTTGTTCAGTTTGTTTGCTGATGACCTGAATATGTTCGTCCTGTGGAATGTGATGTAAAATGTGAACCTTCAGCTATTAGCTTTCTTTTTGCTGAAGTTGTGGGAAATACAGGCTTGAAAAGTGGGCACCAACTTATTATATTTATTATATTCTTTTAATTTACTTAGCCTGCACTGAGATACCTCACAAAGGCTGCTTACTTGCTACCTCTTGATGATTCTCTGAGATTTCTCTCTGAAGATGGATGTATGAATCTTGTTTTGAAAGGATGGTATATAATAGTGTGCAGAATACACAGCATAATCTTAATTTGATGTAGTCGGATAATTTGTTAAGATGATTTGATGTAGTTAGATGGCATTGAAAAAAGCAAACCAATCATTCTGTTAAAACACTGTATCATGGGTATAGATAATGCTCTTCATACAAAAGAAGCAGTCTGTGGCATTTCTGAACATGCAAAAAAGGATAAGAATATTTGGAATGAAGATTTTTGTACCATGAGATTGTAAATCTACTATGAGATTGTGAGTCTAAGTGGGTTGATGGGTCTGCTAAAATTCATATCATCACTAGCATAGAGTTGTGACTATTGTTACTTGAAAGCACATTGCTTAAAGTCCTCAGATATTAATTAAGGGTGATGTTTCACATGATAGTTGGAGCTGATCAAATAGCTTGTGACTATGGAGAGGGGCAGTCCTGCTTGTGCTTCTCATGCTCCCATGTGTGCTTCTGTCCCCTTGGCTCTTGGGTGAGTTTTAGTGAGCTGTATGATTCCTGAAATAGCAGAAAACCATTGTTGCTGTACTATTTGGTTTGATTTCTGTTCCTGAGCAAGTTGCACTAGTTGACCAAAGGGCCAGATGGGTGCTGTAGGTGGTGGAGGATATAGGTGGGTGCTGGGGCTGGGTGGGAGGGAAGGAGTGGAGCTCCCCTTTGGAGGCAGCAAGCTCTTGGACTAGCTGAGGTGTCTCATGAAGTCTCAACCTGAGGGGTGCAGAGGAAGAGCACCCCTTTCTGCTCTGCAGCCTAGGCACCTGGTCCGCTGATGTCTCCCTCTAGCCTCTCATGCCTGGGCTTCCCCTGCAGTGGGACCACTGGTTCCCCTTCCTAGTGCCTGTCCATGGATCATGGGCACAAAGAGCATGTCCCAAGGGACTTCCTGTCCTCTCTGAGTGGGTGCCTGTGTCACACTTAAGTGATGGGGTCAAAGACAATGTACCTAACTTTTGTGGCCACAGCGTTAGCTGGATGACTGTAAGTCCCTCAAAGCTATTTCTTTAACTAAATTTCTAACACTGGTCATGAATACATTGCATACCACAAAATGGTTTTCACAATAATGTTTGACATGGTGACCTCAGTCACCTGAGAAGCACACACGTTTATGTAGTGGGGTGAAAGTTGTGAAAATGTGCTTGATTTTCTTCTAGTCTAGCTCTCACCTGTTCTAAGTGCTTGACTATCATTGTATATCTTTCAGACTGAACCTCAGATCATCTTCCAAGGCACAGCCCAACCAAATGTTTTCATTTAAAGGTGGGCTGACGTCCTACTGAAATAAAAAAGACTAGCTTGCACTGTACAGCCGTATTCCTGGATCTGAATAGGACTCAGATGGCTAGATTTTAAAAAACGCTGGACACACTGAAGAGAAAACTAGAGGTATTTTTTTTATAAAATATGATTATTATTCTTAATTTTTTTTTTTTACTGTATGTCTTCATGTTGCTACAAGTCATATGTATGTGGGCAGACTATCATATGTAGAATGATTTTTCTGTGTTATCTTTGCACTCCTTCTGCTCTCATTTTCAGTGATTTAGTGGGTTTTCATTCTGTGTGTACTAATCTACATTGTAAATTTCTTTGGAAGGGACTGCCTTGTAATATATGCTTTTGCAGCAACGCTACAATTAGATATAGTTCTGATTGGAACATTGGGGTCCTACCGTAAGGCAAACAATTACTAATCTTAATTATACACGGAGCAATAACGTGCCTGGCAGTTCCAGTCTTTGAGAGCTGGCTGGTGTTCCAGTAAGAAGAGTAGTTACTCCCTCTTTTCTACTACTTCTTTTTTTGCCAGTCCACATTTGTACCACACATAAACAAGATCTGCAAACCAACAGCAATTCAGGGAATGCTTAATCAGAACATTTTTTGAGGTTGGGGTTTTAGCACCGATGAAACAATATGTTGGACAAGCCTGGTCCAGTACAGAAGGGGGAGCGAGGCGGAGCGGTGAGCTGCTTTACCAATGCTGCCATCTCTTGATCTTGTTTGGTATTGCCACCCTTAAAAATTCATGGGAGATACGGTCGGATTCTCAAAAGCAAAACCAAAACCCCTCCAAACCTCTGAGTTAACAAATGACATTTTTTTTTTCCTAAAGCCTCTCAACTTTTGTATAAATAAACTTCTTAAACACACAGCTGCATTTACCTCAAGCAAGGCTACTTTCAGGCTTTTATGTTTTTAATAACTTCCTTGGCTGGGTCACACAGACTTTGAAGTTGTTCTGAATTGCTGTCACTCAAATTAAAAAGTAACACTGAGAAACAGAGAGGTGAAACGAGAGAAAACAACAGATCTGTCCAGTAGTAATTTATGCTTCGTGAACTCTTAAAATGTCTGTTTTATGAGTAGAAGCCGTGATGGGAGCAGAGACTGCAACATTTTTCTTTCCGAGTTCATGGAAGTTGAAAACCCACTTTCTTTTACTAAGGAATGTTGCTTTGGAGTTTCTGTAAAATAGGGTCTTAGCTTAGCTTCCAGTGGGCAATCCAAAATGTTGATTCAAATGATAATTCTGTGTGGAGATTTTAGTGGTGTGGTTTTTTTTTTTTTTTTCCTTCGGCTAGAAAGTTTGTCACTGGAAGATACCAGCTTCTGATACCTGAATGAATTAATGGAAAAGGATGGATTCCAATAGGCTTATATTTTCCTAAAGCTTTACAAAAAGGTTAGCACCCCCCCCTCCCCCCAATTTATCAATGTTTTAAAATGTGGAAGTTTAAGATTTTGGGTTAAAATGACAGTTGTTTTTAAGCTAGTGTACATGAAAAACACTGAAATTATTGAGATAGAATATTTCTGTAGAACCCTACTGAAATTATTTCTGAATTTTAAAAAATTATGACTTAGTTTTAGTTATGTTTTGATCTATCTCAAAAATTAATATGGTTAGATATTAATTTGAATGGAAGATAACATTTTTCAACAGATCTAATCTCTGCAGCCAGATGAAAATGAACTTTGTCCTTTTTTTTAAATATACTCCCTCCTGGACAGATTGAAACAAGCTGGTGTGATTATAGTCCCTGTCTTGGCAACTGCATTTGGTATGTAAAGACAATTATGCCAGTCTAGCTGTTTCAACAAATACTTTTAAAAATCCTTTTAAAATGAAAAAATAAGAAAATGCCAGTTTCCATTTGGATTTCTGCTGGTTTCCCTCTCATCCTTACAATATGAGGAGGTGCCTTTCCAACGAGGACACCGTTTTCATGAGAACTGGTCTGAGATTTCCCATACCGCTCAAAAATTATGTGTTATAGAATACTGATCTTAACTGGAACAGAACTGACAACTCAGAAATGTTTGGATCTGTAACACAATTTGACATCTGTCCCCTTAGAAAACCCCACTGTAATGTCATTCTGTAACTTTGCTACTCTGGCATTTTAGGAAGACAACTGTTTTCGTTTTCACATTCATTTTTTTATTACTATTTTTCTTTGACTATTTGTACTTGTAGTGCTCTTGGCTAGGTAATTTATGGCCTAATATCAGAGCCCTAGACAACTGTGCTTGTTGCCAAAGGCTTGGCAATCAGATCTGAGAAGTGTTTTAAAGATGTGTCTTGTTTGAAATTGCTTTTCTGTTCTTCCCCAAATGAAATCCTGCTGCTACACACATTTATTTTGGAATGGGAGGAGCAGCAGCAGAGGAGAGATGGTATATGTTTATAAATATGCCTGAAAAACAAAGCTTTTGAGAAGCTGAAGCTTGCTGGAGAAATGAGAAGTGGGCCACCTGCATTTGGAAAAGCGGTGGAGTTTTCAAAGACTGGGATGGGCTTTAGGGTAATACTTCTGAGGCCATGGCTAACATTTGCATTTGTACAGGCTAAAGTAGTGGTCAACAGATGTCTCCCACCCTGACTCTCTGAATGCACATGCTGTAGCCCTGGATGTCCTGTTGTCCTGAGATCTGCCGCAGAATAGCATCCTGTGTCTTTCTGTCATCCTACACTGATATCTGGCTGTATGCTGCTGCCTCTGTGTATGTTAGCGCTTCTTACTCAGCAGGGCCCAGTGGTCTCGTGGCTTCTGCATCACCACGCTTTGGGAACAGGGTAATGGTGGTATTGATTAAGGGCTCTTTAGAAATGAAACACTTTCTTTGGCTGGTTTGTTTGGGAGAGAACAAGGAGAGTAAAAAAAAAGGTGTGTGTGAAACAGCAGGTAGAGACAAGGCTGCTTTGGTTTCATGAGACCTTGTGGTTTAATAAAATGGATGAGCTTTCTAGGGAGCTCTAGAGGGAATCCTGGTAGCTTTTTATTCCTTTTCTGCTTGCTGCTGCTTTTAAACAGCAGCTCCCACATGCTCTCCATTATTTCCTTTTGTTTTAGGATGGCTCTTCACTGAAGCTCCCATCCAGCTCCTCAGCTGATCTTTGCAGGTATCTCTGCAGAATTTACCAACCAAACTTGTTTTTCCTTTCTCACCTGGTTGCATTATCGACTTTCAGTCTCTCTGCTGCTTTTATACTGAGGAAGGGCATGCAGTGTTTGCAACAAGCTATGTGAACTGATGATAGTGACCTCTCCGCAGCAACATTTTTCTGGCTCCTCTTACCCATCAGCTATTCTCTTTGTAAAAAGCAACTGTGTTTCAGCTCTGTGCCTTGTAATTGTCTTCCCTTTTCTAGAAATGCCCGTTTACCTCCTTTGCCGACCACCAAATCCTGTCCCTCCTTCTTCAGGATATGATTCAACTGCCCTTCTAGTCCCTGTGCTTCCTTCCTAAACACAGGCATTCTGTCTCCTCTGCACTGAGATTTTTAGCAATCACATGTATCACACAAATCCCATTTTTACTTTTGAAACATCTGTTTCTCCTGCTTTTCTTTTTTTGGGGTGCCTCATCCTTTTCCTGCTTTGGAAAATACCTGGTCCCATCTGAAGAACACAGTGTGATTTCCCCCTCCAGCATTCACAGCATATCTTTTGCTGACTTTTGACCTGGGATCCCACCCAAGAAATGATGAGAAATTTTTCCATCACTTTTGGGACCCCTCCAGAAACTGAGTTTCGGCTTCCCATAAAGGATAAGTTTCTATCTGTTTCTGGGCTTATGGCTGGGGTAATGGTTGGTCACATTTTAAACTGTAAGTATCTGCACAGTCTTCTTCAATGTATCTTCTTCCTTTTTCTCTTTGTCTGTCTGAAGTAAATATGGGTCTTCTTTGTGAGGTCTTTATTTCAGTTATATAGTTTCTTTGTTTTATGGAAATTTTGATGGTGACCTACAAAGGGGAAGGAACTGCTATCAGTGCAGGGAGTGTTCACTGCTTGTACATAGGATGCCTAATACAACCAGAACCATAATGAGCTCCAAACTAGATAGGACCTTTTTTAGAGAACTAGAAAGTTAAGCAGGGTGTGGGCAGCAACATGGCTCTGGTGAACTAAAGGTAACTGCACTGAGAGTTAAGAAAAGAGGTAGATTCTTCAGTCTTAACAACCTATTGACAGAGGAAAGAATATAATGGAAAAACAAGTGTAATTTTTGTTTCAAAATGGCATTGACTCAGCTTCCTACAACCCTGAAGTCACGCGAGGCAGGAAAGGGGATGGCCCTAGTAGCAAATGGCTTGGGGGAAGAGTGACACTTTAATACCAAACATGTTCAGAGCAAACCACAGACAAGTCAGTTCTCAAACTGTACTGAGAGCTGGGACAGTCTCTGCAGCAGCAAGCAAAGAGAGCAAAACAAAGACCTCTTTCTTCAGGGAATCACAGGGCATGTCTACATGGTGTGTTATGGGCCAGCATGAGCTTGTGACTACCAGCTCATACCCGTAACAAGCTGGTCCCTGAACATGTACATATTTATTATGGCAGAATGTTTGGTTATTGGAAGCAATGCTGCCAACCCAAACATACAGAAATCATGTGCCAAGCTTCCCTTCCAAAATGAGATTGCCTTTAAAATTGCAAGATTAAACCACCACCAACAACAACCTAAAGCAATACATTTTGGATTATTTTTATTTGCTCTCTGGTGTTGGAACATTCATTGTCTGCTTGCAAGTTTGTCACCTTATCATGAAAGCTAGAAATGTGCTTAAAAATAGTTAAATCTCAGACTCTAGGGTAGTTACCTGATTATAGCCTCTGCAATGCTCACAAAGCTATCAGGTGTCACAAGGGTTGTGCTGAGTGTGACTCCTCAGGATTATGTAACCAGGGAGATTCACACCTGTGTGCCATGAGGAACGGATGTGAATGCCAGAGTGGGAGGTACACATGTTCACATGTGTTGAGTAGAAGATAAATCTTGAGTGAGTTGAGAAGACATGCCAGATGTTTCAGGATGTGGACAGGCTTTCTTTTCTGGGTCTAGGTAAGGCAGTTTAAGATGTTCCTATCCCCAATTGTTCAGCTTCCCCCAGTGCTGGAGACTTCTGCCTTCCCAGCCAAGCTGGTGCGTTGGGAACGGTGCTACAGTACAATGTCAGATCACCTTCCCCAGCAGTTTAAGCTCAAATAATGGGCTCTGAACAACAGTGGATTGGCGAACGCTTGCATCTTCTGTCCTCTTGGCAGTGAGAGTGAGGATTCTACTGAGAGGAGTGAGGAGATTAGGGGTGACGCGCATCTGAGGAATGCTAATGTCTTAAATCACTACAGTTCTCTGTAGAATAAACGTCGTCTAACCCAAGGCAAGGCTGAAAAGGTGCTGGTGACATGGCTTGATATTACAGATACTGAAAGTTCCTGCCTCTAAGGGGCTTTCTGCTTTCTGAAGAGAGATTACAGTAACCTGTAGCACAGGAAGGTGTGTGTGTGAGAAGCAGAGGATCAGGTGTCACCTCAGTGAAAGGGGTGCCCTTCAGACTGAGGCTGAGCCACTGAAACTGTTTTGTGTTTTATCTCAGCGTTGGGAAGGAGGCTGATTTCCAGCTGGATAGTGAGATGTCATCTTCTGCGCCATCACTGCTCTGTGTCTATCCACAATTAGATACAGATGGAGCTGTCTCATACAGGGCTCCCTGTCCGGATGCTGCTGCTGCTTTGATTTTGATGCCCTGTGTTTGGAATTAGATCCTAATCCACTTCAAAAAGCAAACAAACCCCAAGAGCTGGAGTGCAGTGGATGTGTTAAAGTAGGCTGTCTGAGTGTTTGCTCCATTTCTGACATTTATGCATGGCTCTCTCTTGTCCTGGGAATATTATTACCCAACAAAAGTATATAATGCAGTTGGTGTTAGATCATCCATTTTATATTCAGTATGATTTTAAATAAGGCTTGCCTGACCACATGTGCTGGGAATGATCACAGCTGTGTGTGTGCATGTGTCGGGTTGTGCACTCCTCCATTCTGGCTGTCCTGCTCCTGTCCTTCTGTCAGTGAGCCAGCAAAATGTCTGTCATGTTGGTCTCTCTGCCAGTCTCCAGGAGTTTTCAAACTAAGTCCCTGGCTGAGATGGGAAGAAGGAAAAAGTGCTCTTCTCTCGTATGACAAAACTCAGGGGGCTACAGGAGATGTATTGAGAACTGAAGTCTAAAAGCTGCTGAAAACAGCCGGGTAGAAAACAAATCACTGGGGCAAGGAAAACATCACTTTCAACATGACTAAGTTTCATAAACTGAAATTCTCTGTATGCATCCACTACCATCTGACAGAAAACCACACACTGCACGAGGTTCACACAAGATGGTCATGTGAGATGAAGACTGCTCAAATCTTTTATCCTTGCAAGGAAACAGGAAAAGTATTCCCAGGGCATGTGTTTTGTCCAGTCTCACCCAACTTTTCTTTGTCTTCTTCACTGCTGGGAAGGCGTGCCCTGGAAAATGTAATAGTCTGAAATGAACATTTTTCCCTTTGACTTGTTATTTGCAGTCAGATAAAGATTTTGTCTCTAAATAATGTTACTGTTCAGCATTCAGGCATGTCCTGAGGAGGAATTGGTAATATTTTTGTGATGCCTCAGATATGACTGTGAGCATTCCCTAATCTGCAGCAGTGCAAAATTGCCCGTATGTGATGGGGAGGAGGGCTGATTTTTCAGGGTGGCGGATGAGGAGTGCTGTTCTGTTCCATCCCACCGGCACCACTCTGATGAGCCCATCAGAGCACTGAAGATGTGTACAATGAATGCTGAGCACATCTTGCAAATAAGCACAATAATAATAATGTTGAAGATGGGAAATGAATAATTTCTCTAAATGAAGCTTGGGCAGGAATTCAGATAGAAAGTATGCAATTAAACCAAGCTGGAACTTGATCAAAATACTGAAATGGTACTAGGAAAAAAAGATAAAAGTTATTTGATGACTATTAGCAGGAAGAACCTCAGCTTTTTATTTCATCCCAAAAGAGGACAACTTCCAGCACCAGGAAAAGTCGGATTCCCAAGAGAATGTCCCTCCTTCTCCCACATGATTTTCCCATGGAGAATTGCTATCTTAGGCTGCCAGGATAATACACGTCAGTTCTAGAAGTGGGGCAGAGATTTGTGCAGGCAGAGACTTCTGGGCTTGAGTCTGGTCAGACAGTGGCTGAGCACAGCCAGTGTTGGTCCTGGCTGAGGATGCAGGGAGTGGAGATGTCTGGAGGCAGGTGTTAACACCTGGTCCTACTGAGGTGGATGAAATGACTGCTTACACAATCCTGCTCCCATCCAAACTGTGACCAGCCCAGACCTTTGCTTAACTTGGACTCTCCAGTACAAACATTACTCACAGTCCTATGACAGTCTTAGGAAGAAAGATGAGCAGCAAAGATCTTCACCCCATCACAAACCACAATGGCATATTTGCTACTATGTGAAAAAACCTGAAAACTGCTGCTGGTTTTACTGGCTAGTGATCGCCCCCTCTTCTGCTCCCATGGATAGAGGACATAATAAATTATCCAGAGAGCACCTGTCTTAGCTGGGCAAGGGCTGAACTTCGATTGTGTATTTGTGGAGCTCAGTGCACAATTAACCTGGCACAATTCACTGTGGCATAGTTCACTGTAAATCCTTACACAATAAATGGATTGTAATCACTACATTTCAGTGACTACTGAAAGGCAATTTGAAGACTAAATAAAGCAGGATGTTGAGATTTCAGATTGTAGGTCTTTTGAAAGGATTTGAGGCAAAAGGAGAATACCTGCAGTGCTCTGCAATGCTTGTGATGTGGCTGTATGTGCTGACAGGGGATGGTCAAGCAGTACATGGCTGCATGGGCTCATGGGAAGAAGGAAGGATCAAGCCTTTGTTCCTGGGCTGGAGGCAAAGGAGATGGGAATGCATTGCCAATCACATCATGGACCTGTGCTCAGTAGTGTGGAGTGAGGACCCCACACCATTTTCTTTTTCTTCAATTCCTGTAAAAGGGATATGTTGTTTAAAGCATGGTTTTATTCCACAGCATGGGTGCAGTCTTGCTGCTCATTTGACCCTATTAAAGCCAGAGTGTGACTTAGCTGTGCTCGTGGCTGTGAGCAACAGTTTTACAGCCACATGCATGTTGTTGGTGTCTATGTGAGACTCGGCAAGCAAGGAAGAGTTTGCAGACAAAGGTGTTGTTGAATGCCACAAAGCCAGATCCTCTGAGGTGTTAAGATCAGTAATCTTACAGGAGCTTCTAGCAGCTGGTACTGTGCCCCTGGCTCCCAGGTGATGATATGGTGTGGTCCAAGGCTGTGCAACTGCCTATGCCTGCTGCTGTGCTAAGTCTGAGAGAAATTAAACCAGCGGGAGCAGAGCTGCTCAGCCTGGTACAACCGAGGAAATGGCAGCCCAATACATGCTAATTACCTGAGGATCCCAGGATGGGAGCGGAGGGAGTTTACTATGGTGGCTTTCATGAGCTGATACATGATTTAGGCCTCGTGAATGCGTGAGCATTGGGCTGTAACCTTCCCCTGAGTTACTGAGAGGAAGTCTATAGTAGGAGCTGTGCTTGGCTCCCCACTGTGCCTTCGTGATGTGGGCTGCACTGGGGACTCTCCGTGCTTAAGGTGCTATGAATCAGATCCAAACATGATTTAAGGTAATTTTCTTCTAATGTACAGTCAGGCAATGGAATAGATTTATCTTCTGAGAATCAAAAGCATTAATAACTCCCTTAGATGCAGTTTGGAAGCAAATGAATATCCCCATTTTTCGGTAAATTTTGAGAGCACTATTTTACTGTATGGAGATGAACTCCATTAGCAGAACACATGAATTAAAACAAAAGCAGCTTATTTGCATTGTGTTTAACCATTCCTGAGATGAGAAAGCTCATCTAGTTGTGAATATATGACAACAAAGATTATAAATGGTGCAATGGGGCTTAATCTTTGGTTTTTTTATGTTTCTGCAAAATGGCTTTCATACAGAAACATTTTCTTCTTACCTACAGCTGAAATTTGTCACCATGGTAACCTTCTGGATTTGGAGGGGTGGGGTGCTCTAGGAAAATATGTGGCCGCAACCTCAGTAATCATTATCCAAATTGGGTTTCATTTCTCCTCTTTCTTTAACATCTATGAGGTTCTTAAACACTGGGTAGCTGCTCACGTAACCAGATCAGAGGGAGGCCATATGGATTTAAACTCTTGTTTTCTTTCTTTGAAAGAAGCAGTGTTTGGGGCAATTTTCTGCCTTATTCAACCAGCTGCATCCTTCCCCCGCTGCAGCTCCAAGCCAGCTCAGCTCTCCAGGAGCTGCTGGACCGTGCTCTGCTCCGGTGCCTGCAGTGTCTGTCACACACTGTTGCTGGGGAAACGCAGAAATCCTGAACTGGGGTCCCAGCAGCTCGGCACTGGAGAGTATGCTGTTCATTTACTGGCTTCAATATACACATAGGTCTATTTTGGTTTGTTTGGCATACATGTCTGAGAGTGACCTGGGCCTTTAAACAAGTTGTTTTATTTGGCTGGTGGTTTTTTTTGTGTGTTTTTGAAGGGAAAAAAACTGACATAAATGTGCATTAAGACTTCAGAAAATAAAATTATTAAAACCTTAGAAAACCCTGCCCCACAATATTGTGTCAATGCAATAGTATTTGAAGGACTTGTCACCATCTTGATCATTTAAATGCTGATTTTTATTTCCCATTTTATGTATCAAACTGCTTCCCACTACTTGCCCGTGTTCTCTTTCTGGCTTTTAGGTTGCAGGAAAAAGTAGGAGTTTATGATTAAAGCTGTGGACAAAGGCTGTGTAGACTGAAGTTGCTATTAGTGAACTGCTGGCTCTGCCACTAACTACTGCGATAACCATGGTTGAGTCATTGCATGTCTTTCTGCCTGAGGTCCTAGTCTGTAGACAACACAGTCTTCCTTCTTGTCTTTTTGCTTTTTGTGTGGGCTTACAGTGTGGCAAGCACTGGTGTTGATCTATGCAGTAGTGCCTTGATTTTATCTGAAGTTTCTTGGTGTAGCTAATAAATAAATAGTAAATAAAAATGATTTGAAGAAATGCAATAATAAGCAAAGTGGTGACCCTACCTGTTTGTTTGCTTTTTGGCCCACCATATTTGCTATCACCATTTGCTCCTGGCCCACCACAGGAGCTATCAGTAAAGAAACCCCTGTCATGTGAGTACACCCACTTCTTTCTTCTCCCTGTGACATTTACACCTTCTTTTCTTTCCCCTGAAGGGTGGGGGCAATAAAAAACATTCCTTCATATTAAGGCAGGTTGTGATTTCAAGTGTTGTCTGGCCAGGACCGGCTCTGGCTTCTGTGCCTATCTTTGCTCCTTGGTAGCTGTCTGCTAATCTGAGGTACTTCACCCTTAACTGAGAAGAGCAAAACCACCTTGGATTCATCCTGGGGAAAGAGCTTGTGAATCAGTAGTTACTCCAAGGAGCTGACCTGTGCTACAATGTCGCTCATAAGAAGATTTTTTTTTTTAGAAAACAGCAAAACAACTGGTTTATACTTTCTGCTAAGGCCCCATCAGCTCTTGGTTAGGGCATATATTTAAGTACACTGGAAGTACATCTGAACGTGGCTTCCTAATAGAGGTAAAGCCCTGAGAGGGGACTTGCATACACCAGCAATTCCTTTCTCAATGGTTCTTAACTTGTGTTTTGCCCCATGACCTGCCTGACATAGATGAAATAGCTGTTGAAGAGAGCTGTTGATGAACATAATTTGGCTCCTTCTGAGCTGTCAAGGAGTGTACAGTGAGCAGTGGGACTACTCCAAGGCCACCCCAAATGCAGCAGCGAGGCTATAACATTAGGTGGCACATGTACTGTTTTCTGCTGCCGGCTCCTACCTGCTTTTCTCAATGGTAAGACATCTACAGAGTTTGGCAAAAAAGTTTAAAGGCCTCAGAGCCGTGGGCAAGCAGAGGGAAATCTCCTTCAGGGCATTTTGAGAGCTAGGTCCACTTCTTGGCACCTAGCACATGAGGCTGAGCTGACTATAAATATGCAGCCACCCACCACACTGCTGTGCTAGTAGGGCCTGGGAGCAGAAAGCAGCATTTTGGGGGCTTTGCAAGGCAGAAGAATGTGGAACACGGCATAGCTGAGTTCACAGGTTGCCATCCACCATCTTGCTTCCTTTATACCATATTCCCTCTTTGTCAAGGGCAGCACAGCATGAAACAGGAAAAAACCATGGTGTGCTGTGGCTGCAGTAAGCTCTCTGGTGTCTCCTACCCCCTCTCTTCTGCTGTACGCTTCCCTCCTTTCAACTCGTTTTGAGTAGAATGGTGGATCACCAACAGACTATTATTAGGAAAAGGACCTTGCCATTCAGACATTTATAGACATATCTCCCAGATTACCAATATTCCTTGCATCTGCAGAACTGGGTAGGGAAATTCCTAAGAATGTGTTTTTCCCCCTGGAGATTTTTGGAGACACGCGCCTATCCGGTGTATTACACAAACTACAAAATGGGTCCCTCCAAAGGGAGCATCTCCCAGTCAACTCCCTCAAAATTTAAGGCAGGCAGGGAGGTGAAAATGATTTCCAAAGTTATCTGAACTTTTTTCAAGTCACCTAAATTGTTTGCAGGCTTAGACTGGCATGGGGGTTGAGTGGAGGTTGCGCTGGGTGCCTGTTGCGTTCAAATAAATTGATCCTCTCCCCAGAGCCCCATCTCTTGTGTGCAGTCAAATCATGTGTGTTTGCAGGAGACAGTATGCTTGTGTTTCTCCCACGACCCTGCTGGCTCATTAGTGTTATTTCTGGAGGTCTTGTTTCCACAGTAACAAGCAATTACCATTGTTCCTTGGACTGCCAAAGTTACCACAAGCAATGCAGAGGAAGATGCGTTATCCTCTATATTGGGATAAAATGCCTTCATATGTCTTGCTATTCACTGAATGCCAATCCTGACGCAGGTCCTGTGCAAATAGCACACTCCACCCCCTGCCAATGCTGCTTTTGCTGGTATTAAGACATGCCAAATACTGAAACGTTCCCAAATGATCTTCTCAGGTCTGTGGCTACACTGGCAATGACAGGGTCAGGATTTCAGCAGCAGGATGACTCTACCAATGGTAGCTCTGGTAGGAATATAAATAGAATAGCTTGGAGGCAGTTTTTTTTGCAATTGTGCTTAGCCCCGTTCTAAGTAATGCTGGCTAGTGACGTCAATAAAACATACTCTCTGTTTTTACCCCATAGCTTCTATCAGTTCAGTGGTGGGGCTTCCACAGAGGAGTCTGGTGGTCTCATGCTAGCAGAGTGCTGAAGTGTCTGTATTGCACAATGCCTTCATCATCCCCAAGGGGCAATGTGTGTGCATCTGCTCCAGCCACTTCTTCCATCATGGCTTCTCCTTTCCCTTTTACCTTTACATTGCACACAGATAGGTTCAGCTAGAATGGGCTTTAAACCCCGTAGAATATATCCTGAATTTCACGTACATATCAAAAGATTAGGCAGCTGGGAAGCTGAAGGAAGATGGGCTTTTGCAGGTGAAAGAAGTGGGGTAGTGGGACACTGGGGCAGCTGGATTAGGTTTCATGACTTGGAGAGTTTTAGTGGCTTTCAGTGACTCCAGTTTAAAAGTGTGACTCCATATTCTAAAAAGCTCTGGGGCCATGTTGTAATCTCTGAGCTCCTTAACAGAGTTTTCTTGTGAATGGGCGTATATACATATAAGTACATATATGCACCCACTTGCCCAAATGACTAATAACAGATGTTGGAGGGAGAACATGGCATGACCTCTAACCTCCATAAACCGAAGCACAGGAGGCACAAGGAGTCTTGCTCCAAGGTAGCTGAAGGAAAGAGATCAAGAGAAGCATTTTAAAACTGGGAAGGAACAGCCTTTTGTGAAAAGACTTGGAAACACCTGCACTAGATATTTTTAAAACCTGGACTTACCAGAGAAGGTAGAGGACAGTTTCATATCAGGCCAATATATGAGGGTGACAATGAACAGAAGGGGTGCTGCTTTGGCATCTGCCAAGATTGTACTGCTTTAGCTGCCCTTGAGGAAATAAAAACCCAAGAGCAAATACACTGTCTTTTCTTGGGATGGAGAAAGGGACAGGCAGAAACAATTGGTGATAGGGCCCTTGATTCTTTTTTCTGCCTAAAGTCCCACGGAGTCTGTGAGATGAAGGTGGAGGAGGGAGTCAAACACAAGTGGAAAGAAAGTGCCTGTATATCACTGTTGTGGTTTAGCCCCGGTCAGCAACTAAGCACCACACAGCTGCTCGCTCACTCCCCCCACCCCTGTGGGATGGGGGAGAGAATCGGAAGGGCCAAAGTAAGAAAACTCATGGGTTGAGATAAGAACAGTTTAATCATTAAAATAAAACAGCAATAATAATGATAATATAATGAAAAGGAAAATAATGAGCGAGAGAGAGATGAAACCTTGGAAGAAGAGAAAAAAAACCAAAACTAAACAACAAGTGCTGCAACTGCTCACCACCCGCCGACCGACGCTGCCGGTCCCCGAGCCGCGATCGCTGCTTCCCCCGGCCAAATCCCCCCAGTTAATATACTGGGCATGATGTCACATGATATGGAATACCCTTTGGCCAATTCGGATCAGCTCTCCTGGTTGTATCCCCTCCCCTCCCGGCTTCTTGTGCACCTGGCAGAGCATGGGAAGCTGGAAAAGTCCTTGACTGGTGTAAGCACTACCTAGCAACAACTAAAACATTAGTGTGTTATCAACATTATTTTCATACTAAGTCTAAAACACAGCACTATACTAGCTACAGTGAAGAAAATTAACTATCTCAGCTAAAACCATGACAATCACGTATCTGTTCTAGAGGCCAGGCCTAATTTTTAAGTGTCTGTCAATTAGTAAGGACTGAAGTGTTAGAAAGTCCTTCAGTTTTCTTGGGGGCTGACCATGGAGTGAAAGCAGCATGATGAAGACTGGTTAGAAGATATCCTTGGGTGTGGGAGAGCAGTCCTGCCAAATTCAACAAGTTTCTCTTCTCCTCTTTTGTGTCGCATCCTCCCTTTATTTTAGCATGGTCTGTATGTTGGGGGGGAAAAAAAAAAGACAATCTTATTCTCCACATGTAGACCAGAATCTAGTGTTTGAGTTCTAAGTGATGGCATATGAGGCTTGGGTGGTTCATAATAAGCCGAGACTCGTTTTTGTATTGTAAGGAAAATATTTCCCATCTCGAAAATAAACCAAACCTTTGCTCTTTATCTGTAAGCTTCAGAGCACCCACTGGCATCCCGTATTTTCAGCCGGGGTGGTGTGCCGAGCTTGCCAGCAGACACTAGGTGGAGGCCTTGGGCTGCGGTTTCACTGCAGTTGCTGAAGCAGAAAGCACAGAGGACTTGTGCTTTCAGAAGGGAGATCTTTTTCTTTTCTTGCTGCTTTCACATGCTACAAAGGAAAGTCCAAGCTCACCAGGTGCGGAATGGGATGAGTGGAGGAATGGAGGAGAAGTGTCTGTCCCAACCCAGGTCCTCTCTGCAACAGGATTTTGTGAGCAGGGCTGCAGTTGGGAGCGTTGAAGCCTTCCTAGTTCTTGGGTGTGGTTGTGTTGCAAGATTGATTTAATTTATCCTGATTTATTTTATCCTCATTTATATATCCTGATGGGGATAATTTTGAGATTCCCATGAATGCATATAAAAAGTATTAAAATTTAGATGAAAGTGAGTACTGATGAGCTGGTTTATCTAGCAACAAATGCCGGTAGAACCAGCTAAGATGAAGTGCATGCTGTATTTATGATGATTGCTTTCGACAAGGCCTCCGATCTTAAAACTATTCCAAGTAGGGAGATTTAGAGTTAGTACAAAGAATGAATCACAGGTTAAGTGAGAGTCAGATGAAACCTGAAATGTTCATTTTGACAGAAATTTCAAAGTTTATGATTTCAAAGCTTCTTGTTACTTTTAGCAACAGAAATACTGTTTTCATTGTATTCCTACAAACTGAAAATTATGAACATTTCAATTAGACACTTTTACAAAAATAACTGATGTTTTGTTCTGAAAATTAGTTAAATTTTGGTACCACTTCACATGTCAGTTGTAATGCAGAGTTAGGTTATGACAAATCAAGTCTCATACGAGGGCATGTTATGCAGTCCTACCAGTAACATAGCATACCATGAATACCATAATTAAATATTCTGTTATGTAATTTAGTATAGGTGCTATCTTATTTTCAAAACAAGTGATTTTTCTACCAAGTAATGAGTTTTCTATCAAAAGCAGTATCAGCTGTTTTAGTCTGTGCCGAATGAAACAATTTAAATTTTTACACAAGAAGAAATGTGCTGGGTACTAGTTAGGGACCAATTGTTTTTAATATCCTAGAAACCTGATTCCAGGCTAATGGCAGGATATTGAACACATCAGTGTCTCTCATTATTAACTGAAGAATGTAAAAACGATATAAACAGTAGAATATGATATGAAAATCTAAAGTTGCTTTCAAAGTTACTATTTTAATTTGAAAGAAAATCTGGCATTTTTTTTTTCCCTAAGGCTAACTTTCCAATATAGAAATGTTGTTTGAGCCTCCTTTTTCATAGGGATTATTCATTTGTACTTATGATTTTGAGAAAAATGTTGATTTTATCAAAATAGTATTCTCTGGTTGAAGACTGTTTCGATTAAAATTTTCTCACTAGTGTGAGCTGTTATGACACTCTCCTTCTCCACCCTCTGAGCTGTGGTAAAAGGGTGAGTGAAGTTATTGATTTATCTTTCCTTATTTTTTTTGTAGTGCAATGACTTCGAGAGCTCCATGGCTGTTCTGCAGACAGATGCACAATTGTGAAACATCAATATGGACTGCAAATCCCTACTGTCAGTCAGCTCCTCTTCCCCTCTGCATAACGTAATCCCTGTCTTCACAATGCCTGCATAGATACACATTTGCAAAGTTGTTTTTCTGGAGATAGCGTGCATAGCCCTCCTTTACTTGTTCTCATCTCTAGCAACGTTATATGGAGTTTCAGTTCACAGGTCACTGTGTGCCACCTCCTACCACTGAAATGCAGTCAACTCTGAGCTGCAGCTATTAAGGATCACACAAGGAACACCACAAAACAGATTGTGGTAAGCAAAGGAATTCAGAGAAAAACAACAAACTGAGTGAGGACTGCAAGGGTTGTCTGGGAAGTGATATCAAAAGATTATAGGGAATGAGTAGTGGTTAATAGTGATGCAGAATAGCCATCACCTTGATATTCAGGTGATACCAGCATGCAAGGGACAACTTTTGAGGATGGCACAAAAAGATATCACTAGGATTAGTCAGGCTTCAGCCAAGGAGATGAGCAGGTCAGCTTCCCCAGTGACTGAGTGTTATCAGACTGTCAGAGTCCCAAGGAAAGGGCTGCAGGCATCATTGCTTAAGGGTTTTAAAAATGGTCGAAGTTTCAAGACAGCACAAGGCAGTATCAGGACAGGTGAAAAACAAGATGGATAAAACAAGATGGAGCAAATAGCCATATTATCCCCACTTTGTATGAGTCTGAGAAAACAGCTGGCAGAAAGATGAAAAGATCTGAAGGAACCTCATGTACAAAGTTAGAAATGAGTGTGAACTGGCATGACCAGAGCTGGCACATGGCAAGGGAAAAGCTTTCAAGGGCAGTGCTCTTCTTTGATAGCATGATGACCTTAGGTAGGAAAGGAGGAAAAAAGGGAAGATGTGCAACAAATCAGAGGAAAGGAAAAATGTGTGTGAATGTATGTAACTTTTTATGTGTGTGTGTGGCACACCAGGAATCTCATTCAGATTGGAAAAAGCATTGTAGGTGTCTGCATCTCAGTTTGCTCAGAGTAGTGGCTGGAAGAGGGCACCTTGGCACAAAACCTGCACATGAATTTTTGCTGCTTTAGGTAAAGTGATGAGGGGGGAAAGTTGCCAGACACTGTCACTGAGCATTCAACGGACAAACAAGAAGCAACTGCAAAAGTCTGTTCACAACTCAAGTTGCATAGCAACACTAAATTGTCAGCTTGCTGTTATGGCAGTCCCTTACATTATCCCCATTATTAGAACCTTTTTTAGGAATCATGCAGTATGATGTTACTAGCCCACTCCCAAGCTGGTTGTTTGACCTTTGTCTCTTGCTGTATGATGCCATGTAATTTGCTGCAAAGGTGTCTCAAAGTAGTACACCAGAGAGAAAAGTCTTTGAGGATCCATCAACATAGGCCTTAGGGAGAAAAAAGATGTGCCTGTGCAGGACGGGGCAGAGGAGATAAATCAGGGAGCAGCAATACCCTCTGTCATGGTTTTAGCTGGGATAGAGTTAATTTTCTTCACTGTAGCTGGTCTAGTGCTGTGGTTTGGTCTTAGTATGAGGATAATATTGATAACACATTGATATTTTAGTTGTTGCTAGGTAGTGCTTGTACTAGTCAAGGACTTTTCCAGCCTCCCATGCTCTGCCAGGTGCACAAGAAGCTGGGAGGGGAGGGGGCATAGCCAAGATAGCTGATCCAAACTGACCAAAGGGATATTCCATACTATATGACGTCATGCCCAGTATATTAACTGGGGGAGTTGGCCAGGGGAAGCAGTGATCGCGGCTCGGAGACCTGCAGCATCGATCAGCGGGTGGTGAGTGGTCACATCACTTGTTGTTTTTTTTTTTTTTTTTTTTTCCTCGTCCCTCCTCCCGAGATTTCGCCTCTCTCTTTCATTATTTTCCTTTTCATTATATTATTATTATTATTACTATTACTACCACTATTACTGTTTTATTTTAATTATTAAACTGTTCTTATCTCAACCCACGAGTTTTCTTACTTTGGCCCTTCCGATTCTCACCCCCATCCCACAGGGGTGGGGAGAGTGAGTGAGCGGCTGTGTGGAATTTAGTTGCTGACTGGGGCTAAACCACGACACCCTCAAAGAAGTCTAGCATCTGACAAACTCAGCAGGATATATGTTACCCCATCACTTCTCTGAACTGAGTCTTCATTGATCCACTTGAAAGGTTATTTTGAGGCGTGAGCCACATTCGCTGGTAAGACATGTGCTTCAAACTCTTCCAGTGCACACTTGTGCCTGGTGGTTGGATCACTCCTATGGACCATTGCTGCTGTGAAATCCTAACTTGCAGCCAGCTGTTCCCTGTTTTTCAGTGTAAGCACCTTGTGAGCTGTCTCCTGGCAGAATTGCTGAGGCACAAAGGCAGTCACAGCATCATCATCCTGTGATGTTTCAGACACTGCCAGTATCTGAAACAATACCTAGAAGTCTGCTTGTCTTGCAGGATGTTGCTAGTGTCCTGCATAATTTCTTTCCTGGATGTCTTGTATAACACGGCATCCTCCTCCCTGTTTCATTCTAATGTTGCTGCTTTTGCTGGCACAAGATCCTGAAATGCCCCTGCCATCTCTCTGCAGCCAAGGCAACCAGGGTCACTGGATACCAAGGTGTAGCTGGAATTTTAAGGACGCGAATAAACTGAATGAACTCCTTTACTGCAAACATCAGACTGACACAGGCTTAGGACACCAGGCAGAGTGGAAATTAGGTTACAGGCCTTTTGCACTGGGTGATAGGGAGAGTGACCTGCTTAAGCAAGTAATTCTCAGTGATGTATCTCCTTTCCGAAGAGTGCCTCTACGTAAACTATTCCAGCTTTTTCAATATCACCACTGCAAATTATGAACAAGCAAACAGACCTCAGAAGGACAAGGTAGACTGTCCTCTCTGTATAGAGCAATGGAATTATTCTGCTTCATTAAAACAACTGATGAGGAAACAGCCTTGAGATTCAGTGCCTCGATGTTTCTGTGCCCAGAACCCAGAGCACACAAATGGCATAACACCTGGACTAGACGCTACAAGTCACTCCTGCTTGATATTAAGGGGATCAAGCATGGACAAGGTCTAACAAAGCAGGTGATAAATGTCCATGCATGACATTACTAAAAGAGATCTGATGGCCATGGAGTTACCCTTGACACCTGGAGAATCCTGGAGCACCTCTCCTATGAGGACAGGCTGAGAGAATTGGGGTTGTTCAGCCTGGAGAAGAGAAGTCTGCAGGGAGACATTATTGCAGCCTTTCAGTACTTAAAGGTGGACTACAGGAAGAATGGGGGCAATCTCTTCAGCAAGGCCTCTTGTGACAGGACAAGGGGTAATGGTTTTAAACTAAAGGAGGGTAGATTTAGACTGGGTATAAGGAAAAAAAATTTACAATGAGGGTGGTGAAACACTGGAACAGGTTGCCCAGAGAGGTTGTGGAAGCCCCATCCCTGGAAACATTCAAGGTCAGACTGGATGGGGCTCTGAGCAACCTGATCTAGTTGAAGGTGTCCCTGCTCACTGCAGGGGGGGTTGGACTAGATGGCCTTTAAATGTCCCTTCCAACCCAGACCACTCTATGATTCTATGATTCTATGACAAAGGAACATCTCTCTAATGCAAAATAGCTTAGCAGTCCTTACAAAGAAGGAGCAAAGGGTGTTCATCTGACTTTCTCCTTTCTTCCCTGGTATATCTCCCATGGACAAGAACTGCTGGATGGGACAGTCCAAAGAGCTTATTTCTCTCTCCAGGAGCAAGTCTCCTTCTCTCTGTCTGTGTTTTAGATTTATCTTGCTTCCCTCTGAGGGTGAGGGATTTAAGATCATTAGAGAGACAGCAGGTCTTGGCATGGTCACTGGTACCCACCAGCTTTGTAGCTCAGTAATCCTGAGGGCCACTATCAGGAGGGATTTATCCAAGAGCTCTGCAGAACAAATAGACTTTGATGCCTTGTAGCTGCTCTACACGTTTGTTGACAGCCCTGGTACTTCAATAAAGGAGTCGGTCCTGAGTTTTAGGCTGTGTCACCCAGACTGAAGAGTTTTGTATCACCTTGCTGCCATGGACTATCTGGAGGTACAGATACAAGAGGCTGTTCCATGGGGCTGGTTCACAATTGAAAATTGTTATGGCTTTCTCTTTTTAACTTTATCTTCTAGTTTATGGTGGAGGTAGAGCTGAGGGTCCCCACTGATGAGTGGAGGATTCTCTTATCAGACCTTACACTGTGGTCAGACCTCTTTAAGATTTCTCTCCATGTATCTCTATCAGTCTCAGTCTCTATGTGTTACTAAGTACCATCTTTGCAGTGCCTCAGCTTTATTTGACAATCTGAGTTTCCTATGAACTTTGAGGATAACATTTGCAGGTTAAAATGTGCTGAATAAGGACAAAGGAGAAATGCAAAAGAAATGAAAATAGGCAGGTTTTAAAGAAGTTCATCTTCTGTCAGCATTGTTTGCATGTGTGCTCATTTCTTATAAACATTCAAAGGCTCAAGTTTCCTCTTGCTAGTGTACATGGAAAACAAATGTCAAGGCTGCACATGACTACTTGCCATAAATTAATATTAAATATGCACACACACTTCATCTGGAAGTGCTCGTACACTCCTCTTGTCAGAAAGCAGAATAAATAACTATCAGAATCACCACCTGGAGTTGGTGATTTCCATCTGTACATAGGAAAATGCTCTACAAGGAAGGTCAGGATCATAGCCTCCAATTTGGCAAATGGGACACAGTTCCTCAGGAAAGTCACTTATCTGGTAGTCACAGAGCTTCCACCTCTCTACCTAACCTGTAGAGGCAAGTGAGGATGCACATTTGACTATTTTCTCTTCCATCCTTGACTGCCCCTTTTAAAAGGAGTCACTCACACTTTCATTTACTGCTCAGGGCACGAGGTTATCCATCATTCCCCAGCACAGGCTGCCATCCATCCTGGCTGTGCATATGTGCTTACTGACGTGTATTTTCTCTCTGTCTCCCTTCCTCCTTGCCTTGCAGGTGTGCCTTGCTGCTTCCCTTCAGGTCACCTCTGCTTCTGCCTTTGGTGCCCCTCACTGCAAAGGATCTCTTCTCCCCTACGTCTCTTCTGGGCTGGCCAGAGGCCTCCAGCAGCAAGTTTCCCTGCAGAGCAGGCCTGACTGTGTGCTTGGGTATTCGGTACCTCTCCTACTGTCCTCATCCTTTTTTCAGTGATCTGTCATCTTCCAGGGCTGTCAGAGGAAGATTTGTAGTTCTGAGTCCTCTCTCTGCTTTCTTCTGTGGGTTTTCATCCTGACAGTCCACCAAACTGTGCAGATGCAGGATGCAGGAGGGTTATAAGCTGAGTGTGTTGTTTCCTGCCAGGGCAGATTTTGATAATGGGTTTTACAAGGTTCCTGGGAGGATGGGCTTGGTAGTCACTTCAAGAAATGAAATTTAGTCAGAAGGGACTTGATCAAAGTGTCTAAAGTAACATGTATAAGAAGAGGTCTGTCAGGAACACCTTTTCGTTCTGTCCCTCCAGAAACTAAGAAAGGGCCATTCAGGGACAAATTGGCAAACACAGTACTTGAGTACTTCACACAATTGTAATTAAACCAGGAGATATGTTGCCACTGGGTGTTCTAGAGGCCACAAAGTAAAGTGAAAAATCCCAGTGGCTCTACAGAGTGAGCTAGTGTCCAAATTCCTAGGAATTAAAATGTTTCTTGAGCCTCCTTCTGCAACATCTTTTGAGGGCTCCAAGGGCACCACCACCCCTGACTGTCCCTGTCCAGCATCTCCTGGGGCTTGTTCCATCCCGCCCAGGTCCCAGGACCCCATTTCAGCCCCCAGAGCCACCAGTTCCTGCCCCAGCAATGCTGCAGCGGGGCTAATCTCCAGCTCCCCACAGCCTTGCCTTGACCAGCCACAGGCCCCGCTGCACCAGGGAGGTACCCGATGCCCAGGACTGGGGCTGCTGCCGGTGCTCCACAGCTGCCCTGCTCTCTGGCTGAAGTGATGGGATGTACACTTCTTATACTGGTTGGTGTGGGCACTGCTAGACTGTCGGCTGCGTCCTGCTCCATTTGTGTGGTTTCTCTTGAGCCCTGTACAGTCTATACCATCTCATGCCGCAGCCAATAACATTTTTAAAGTGGATGATTCCCTCCCAATATACTGTTTTTTTTTCTCCAGCAAGAGTGTTAATGTCTGCCAGGGTATAGAACTGGTTGCAGAGATTGCAAATGTGATACTTGGACTAGTAAGTCATTTTACCAATGCACTTCCTCTTAAAAGTGATCATTGTTAGAAATCATTGATCTTTTCCTTGTCCTCTTAGTCCGACAATATCACAGCTCCAAAATGGGAAGCCTTGCTGTGTGAGCAGAGATACACAGATCAATATCCCTTCTTATGGCACCAAATGAAAATGAGTGGTACAAAGGTAGACTTCCACACCCTGTTAGCAGTAACAGTTTGGAGGCAAGCATCAAATGTCATGGCAGTTGAAATGAGAAGTGAATATAGATGTTTATGACATCAATCTGCCTTGGTTTGGAGTTTGAAGATTATTATTTTGAGGATAATTGCAGTGTTTTGTTATAAAATTTCTGGAATTTCTGGGGAGAGGGAGGGGAACGAAGTTAGAAATATCTCACAGTGTTTGGGTACATCCATTTCAGAAAGGCAGGTAGTCAGTCAGAAGAGACTAAGGGACCCATGCACACTCTATCCTTACTAAAACTGCAGGCTACAATATCTTTGCTCTAAATTGACCAGCAGATATATTGCAGCTCTACAACCAAAGTCCCCAGTACCAAAATCCATTAACTAAAGTATAGCATTGGTACAGCCCAGGTAGATTTAGTTCTGGGTCTTCCACAGATGAGATATTTGAGTAAAACATGTCACATCCATTGTGAGGTTTTTCTTGCACCACGCAGGACAGAGAGATCATGGACAGACTCAACTTTTTTTAAAAAAAGGAAATAACTTTTCAGACCAAAGAGTTAAAAAACCGTCGGTGTGCTGACATCCATCACTTCATTATGTTGGGTTGCGGGAGGGGAGAGGTTTTTTCCCCAAGTATGGAAAAGCCTTCTTACTCTTTCCAGTTTTGATGCCAAGGTCAAATTCACAGCCCAGCTGCACAGGGGGATGGCTGGGCTGCCTTGCTCGCATGCTGCTTCATGGTCTTGGAAATATGGGACCTGACTGTGCATCAAGTCCGAGAAATCCCATAGGAAGCCTCTGCAGTGAGGATTTAACTTGTGATTGAAAGCACGACAAGATTGCATCCACATTAACCTCCTCTCCGCAAAAACCAAGAAGGTCTCCCAACTCTCTCCTCCCCAAACCCCCACCACTTTTCCTCTTCCCTTGATTTTTCAGCTAAAAATAGGGTGACAGAGGGACTGTGGGGTAAGCAGCTGGAGTAGAGCGGAGCCAGTTGCCATAGAAACCAATGAGCCACTTAGCAGCACTTGCCTTCCTCCTTTGCCTGCAGATTTTTTTTCCCTCTTGTGCATGGAGGAGCAGTGTGGGGGGAGCCAAAGGAGCCCCACATGCAGCCGGGGCCCAGCTCACTGCCCCCCGGCCACTCGGGCTGCCAGCACTGCTGTGAGATCTGCCTCCCAAATGAGGAAGGGGAGAAGGAGGATGGATGTCAGATAGAAGAAGGGTTTGAGCATCAATGCTTGGACATATGCTCAGAGTCTCCCCTTCACCCTGGCATCTTGCTCACCTCTCATGCTAGATGGCACTTGGGTGGCCCCCCAAATATTCAAAGAGGGCTCTCCAGGCTACTTGTGCCTTGCCCTGTCTTTAAAGATGGCAAATAGCAACAAAAGCAGGGTTTTACATATTTAACCATGTGCTGTATTACACACCAGGCTTGAGTAGCCAAGACAGTAGTTTGGAGGGTTAGAAGTGGGGCGTGTTCCTCTCTCAGGTCTTTCTTCCATCATGAAAAATTAACATTTGGGTGATTATTTAAAATAGATATCCAACCTACTTTTGGTTCACATGGGGCTAAAGTTGCTTTAATTTCGCTGCATATATATTTCTCAGTGGGGAAAACCTATTTCCTTGAAAGATCTGAAGCTTTAAATGGGATACCTGAAACATATTAAACTATAATTTGTTTATACCTGATACTGGTTTGCAGTGCTTGATATTCAGTCTGATTTTTCTTTTTTTTTTTTTTCCCTGAGACTGAAGAGACATACATTGTTAGGTAGCACATACTTCACTAAGTTTATTTTTAAACTTAGAAAATATTATCACTAGCAAAAATGTACTAGATTGGCAGCTCTTGGAGAATGAAATCTTCTCTTCAGCCCTGGAGTGACAGAGCCAGTTTTGGTAAGACCTTCCCACACTGCTCCTCATCTGTGTGCTCCAAGTGTGGCTTGTAACCTGAAGTCGTATGAAAAAGCCCCAGCTGCTCACACCTGGATGCAAACCCCAGGTGCCTGCATGCAGGTGCTATTTTCTTTCTCATGCTGTGCTATGCGGAAATAGTAGCAGCAAAGGCAGACATGCATTAATGGGTGCTGCAAGCACAGTAAAGCTGTAAGGAATTCACCGGTAGAACCATACTTGGTAAAGCTTGCTGATGTAGTGCTTCTCCTTCAGGTTGCAGGTTACCGGCATTTCTGAAACCCAGGAGATAGAAATCATAGGAGATAAAATTCAAAGTAGTTGCTAGAAATTGGGGCTAGATAGTTTTCCTCTTGGTGCTCTGAAACTGGGTTTTTGTGTTTGATTTCTCTTCTTAACATGAATGGAGGACTGAAAGATAATAAATGGCATCACACAGCAGTGCACGTAGGGAATTATAAATGCTAAATAATGAATCCTTACAACACACCTGCAAACTCAAATGTATAATTTAACTTCTGCTCATCAGAGAAGGTCAGGCAAGATGTATGACAGAGTTAGGACTGGATCAAAGGTATACCTGGGCAGACCTGAAGACCTCCTTCACTGAGACATGGCCTGGCTACCCCAAGGATGCCATTTTGCAGCCGCTTAGAAGAGGCCAATGGAAAGTCCAGCTTTGACTCTTGATGCTGACCCTTAATATTATTCATCTGCACTACATCACTGGCACCAGCAGGACATATTTCTGCTCTGAAGAGCTGTGTGAGCAGTTGTATAGCTAGGTGAGTCCACTTCAGAGTTGTACAGACCCATAATAGGGAGCATGGCAGAAATACAGACAGGGTCATTCTGTGGTCTGGTGTTTTCCCGGCTGGCACAGCAATCTTTGCAGCCCTTGCCATCAAAACAATGCAGAACAACCTTGGGGTTTTGTTAATGTGTCACATCAGGGACATTCGTTTAGTCACCCATGCTTTCTTCTCTCTCCTCATTTCTGCACAGGGTGCCATGCAGTCATCTCATTAACTTCTTTCCAGCATTTAACTGAGACTGGATCTGAATTAAAAAAATGTACCTAGATTTAGGCAGCTTGATCCAGGTTTGGTGGTGGCCCATTTCTTGGTGAAATGTATAACAGCAGCCAAGTGTCTTTTGTATATTATTATGTTTCTTAATTTCATGGTGTGTTTTCTTTGTTTGTTGCAGTAGCCTGGAGTCATGCATCAAAACTCTTACTGTATTCATGAAAACATACCAAAGGCGAGCTTCACTGGCTAATTAAATCTTCTCTGTTGCACACTGGCATGACAAATATAGATTTAAAACAACCGTAATTTGCTATTATAGAGCTGCTCCTATTCTGTTCATCTGATGTTATCAGAAGGGTCTGGCCCAGGAGGCAGGATGTGCTGAATGCAATGCAGGAGGTTGGAGGAGCAAAAATCTGGGGCAGGTGGGTACAAAAATAAAGGGGTCTTTGTACACAGAGGAATTCCTATATGCTAGCAGAAAGAGATAAAGGTTACAAAGCAAATACTTCCATCAGCAAGATCAGAAGCTGCATGTCTTCTGTTCTCTTTAGGAGTCATTCAGAGCTGCAGCTTGTTGGCTGCAGAAAGCAAATGAGATTTGGGATAAGAAGAACTGAACCCTACAGCAACAGCTTGTGGTGGAGGGGAACAGAGAACTGTCGAGCACACTGAGTGTCAACAACAGATGGGTTTTTGTGCAAAACATGGTACCACAGTTAGACTGGGAAGGAAAAATGATGGCTTTCCATCTCAGCCTCAGAGCATTCAGGAGGAATAGATGTAGTCTTGATGGTTTGAATTGAGGGGTGCAGATTGGATAGCATCTCCTTCCTCTTCTCTCTCCTTCCTAAAGAAGCCTTTTCACTTTTTCTCTACTTCCCCTAGGACCTTCGTCCATGCAGAAAATCCTATCTCCAGCCTCCAAGGGACTGAGAGTTTGGCAACATCCAGCCCCTAATGCTACTCACTACTGCCAGTTTAGCTGATCTGAGTTTGATGCCCTTTTCTTGAAGTCTACAAGCTGATGTCCACAAACTCCTGTCTAGAAGCATTGGTGAAGAACATATGCCAGTAGATGGGACGTGCCAGGTAAGCAGAAGAGAGAAGTGACTGGGGAAGAACTGGCCAGGCTGGATTCTTTGCAGGAACCAGGTCTGAGATGGCTTCGCCACCCAGCTGCTAGAAACAAAACTCATGTTTTTTCATTGACTGGGTATTAATGCTTCTGGAAAACTCCCTACCTTCCACAGCATGTGCAATTTGTAGAGGAATTAAAAAAAAAAAGTATTTACATACAAAATTATAATGTTCTGGTTAATATTGTGTGCTTTTCATTAACAATATTGAGGTTGCATTGAATTTGTTTTGCATAGCACCCTTGTTTTCAACACGGAATAAGTTTTTGCACTGGTTGCTGTTCATTATTGAACCAGCTGGTGGGGAAGACAATGAGAGAAGAGATGGTAACTTGGGGTTTGGTAGGTCAGCCATTGTCTATACTGGGGCTAGGGAACCTCAGGTTCATTTAGCTGTTTTCTCCACTAAGATGAACCTAATAGAGCTAATATTTTTGTTTTAATTAAGATTAGATGCCAGTAAGGAAAAGGGAAGGTTTTATGCCTTTCTCACAAGTGCTGAAGTGCCACAGAACTGGCTCAGGCATAAAACCTCCCTGGAAGAGAATGGAAGAGGATGCTTCCATGCTGGCCATGGATTCAGGAGGACAGCATGGCATCAGATTATATCTGTTTGGTATTTTAAGGCTTCTTTACAACTGCAAAGTAGAATCTTTTTCCCTGAAGAATGCAGTCCTGCAGTTTAAGGAGAAATTCTCAGGCATAAAATGTATTCCATAGGAAATTCTGCTGCTGTGGAAAATGTGGGGCCTTGCCAGAAACCCTCCCACCCAGGAGAGAAACTGAGCCCCAGAAAAGTTAATGGACTCCATGATATTAAAGACTAGGGGAATGGGTTCAACTCTGTTGCCCTTTTTGGTGAGATTGCAGCTGACAGTTCAGGCAGGAGGATATGTGCAGTGAGTAACGTGAAGTGGGATAATGCATGCAGAACACTGTGTGCTGGAAGACTTACATACGGCTGTTGCTCAAAATAGTGTCTTCAGACATAGACTGTGGAGTATGTGCATAATGGCTCTTTGCTGAAGTTTTTGTAATGTATAATCTTTGATGGGAGGTAGAGGCTTTGCTTCTGCACAAAACTGCATCTGCCACTGCAGACTGCTGGGCATGTTCTGTGCATAATGTTCTGGTGTTACTGCATGTGTACATTGCTAATGCCTAGATAGATTTCTGAAATGATGAAGATTTTTCCTTCATTATGATCTGGTGTAATGACAATTCCTCACTGAAGTGTTAATCTCAACTACTTACACCTCAGTGCAAAAAGATCTGATTAATTATTTGTTTAAAGGAAGCAGATATGCTTTCTTCTCTCTCTCCTCCCTGCTCCTTCTTGAATAACTCAGGCATAACATCTTTGCAGTTTTTTCCTGAGGCTTGCCAGAATACTTCATCACTGAGACGAGGCACAGGTATCTGCAGTCATGCTTCAGAATCAAAGGAACTGTTTGGTACTGTGTTCACTTTGCAAACAAAACAAAGCCTGGGTGCTTTCTATTGTTCTCTTTTCCAGGCTGTTAACTCTGAGTATTGTTCACTGTCAGTGCTAGCAGAAAATTAATAAACTTAAAATATGGCTCCTTTGAGCAACTGAACAGAGAAGTTTAGAATGAGAGCCCTTTCTCAAATTTACTTACTGCAAACCATTCAGAGCCTGCTAGACCGCTCTCTGTGCTCTGCGGTGCTTTGGATCGTGACAGAAAGACACTGTGTAAACATAAGATATTATTATTAGCTCCATCCTGTGTTCAAGCCAGCTGATAACAGCAACTGTCCTCTCCTTTCATTGATGTACTCGTGAGATCCGTCAATCAGGGCTGTGTCAGCAGCACAAGAGGGGGAGGGTGCAAGTGTGTTTATTTTTACCATCAATTGTATTTGCTAATGAGAGAGGAGTCCATTACTAGAGAGGGAGCCTCTGTGAGTTAGTGACTGAGTCAATTTGTTATCAAGTGCTGGCTCTAGTGCCAAGTATTGCTTGGGAGAACTGAAAATCATAATTCCTCCACCCCCAGCTCCCCTCTGTCTAGCCTCTCACATTCACTCCTGATATTAACTGGAGATCACAGCTGCTGCGAAACTGGCAGATACAATTTTACAAATGGATGTTGTCTGATGTCAACCTTCTCCCCTCCCCGAGCATCTGACATTTCTCGACCAAACAGACAGATGATAGAGCAAAACTGGGATTATTTCTTTATATTCATAATAATAATGACTTATTTTCAAAGTGCTTTTGCTCAGTGAGGAGGGGGGATAGAATAGTGTTTATCCAGCTTGCATTCTCCCATTTCATCTGCTGATTTTTTCTGCCCTGCAGCATCCCCCTTTTTCCACTTGATCTCCTCCTCTTTCTTCTTCCTTTTTACCAGTTCTGGTCTCCTGCACATCATGTTGCTTTGGTGATGCCCCCCTCACTTGAGATCAGACATGGTCCTAGTCCGCTTTGACTTCACAAACCACTCCTCCTTGCTCTCTAGTCACTTTTCCTGAACTGAACCTTTTCCTGACCCAGCCTGCTCCTCACAGGGTATCTGGCAAATTTCTTACTACCTGGGGAGACATGCTTCATCCCCACTGGAAACAACGGTGTGTGGTAGCTGCCTTTGGTGTGAGCGGTGTTACTGCTACCTGCGAATGCTGGGGAGAAACAGCAGTCTCCCATGCTGAGAGCTCTCCAAGCTGTCTGCTTCACTACTGCTTAAAGCAGACGAAGCTTCATTTTGCATGAGGCAGGACATCATAGCCCTGAAAAAGGAGGAAATCATGACAAACTCCAAAGCTTGGGGAAGAATTCGGGGCCATCTGGCAGACAGCATCTTCAGCTACAGTCTTACAGGGAGGTGCTCATCCAGAGCTGTCTCTGGTGGCAAAGTGCTGTCTGCAGAGCCACCAACACAGCTCCTGCTTCGTCTCCTCATGCTGCTCATCCCACTGCTGGCCAAATCTAGGCTGGGCTGTTTCTGTGGGACCAAACCCTGAGGTGGTGTCATTACAAGTGGGGTACCGTGTGTGACCTGCACATGCCAATTGACTCAATTCTATCTCCAGAAAAGCCCTTATTTTTAGTTCAGATCCTCTTTGTCCATTGGAACACCTTTCTCCAGATTTGCTCTCTCTTTCTCTCCAACAGAGCAATTCCCATGTGATTCCGGAGCTGGTTTTTGCATGCTCTCCTTATTTCACACCCTTTCCTGGCCTTGCCTAGCCTGCCCACCTGGCAGGTCTGTTTGGAAAGGGTCCCCATACCACCTCATGCTACTTCTCTGTGGTCTGGGCCTGTGCTGCCTTACATCTCTGGCCAGGTCACGGCCCCCAACCGTGACCCTTGTTTCACTGAGCAGATGGCTACTGTTTTTTTGTAGATTCTGAAAAAGACTGGAAAACCTCAGGTTTTAACCTGGGAGAAAGGACAGCTGACCTTCTGTCAGTGGACAGTGGCGGGAGCAGATGTTCTGTGCCATGCTCCTCCCTTGTCACCTTCAGGGAAAATAGGTTGACTTCATTTTGCTCCACTTACTTTTAACATTGTAGTACCAGGCTTGGAAAAGAGAAGAAGGGAGATTCCAAACTCTTTTGTCCCCTGGGCAAGAAAGAAGCAGGAATGGTTGAACACTGCTGTGGTTGTGTTGTTTTACCCCATCCTATTCCACCATGTTTCACCACAACCCACACAGTAGGTCACGGTAGGGGTAGGAGAGCAAAGAAGAATCTCAGCAGAGATGTGCCAAGGAGTAAGGGGGAGAAGTGGGAAGTAACTCCTAAAAGATGGGACAATGGTGGGAGAGGTGGGACTGAGAAGTGAATAATTCACTACTGGTCTTGCAGATGGGGAGGTGTGTGGCGGGGAAATCGCTGACACGTGTGGAGAGGAGCTGGATTTTCTGGATTGCTGAGTGTCCAGACAGAGTCACTGCAGAGATGATCCAAAGTTACCATCTGCTTTTGGGAATGCTGGTGACTCTGTGAATGTTACACATTGCGGGGCTGGGAACAGATTGCTCCAAAGGCAGTTCAAACAGAGTGGCATTTCCAGAAGAAAAAAATATGAAGACCTTTCTGGAGTCCAGCTCCTGGGTTTTTTTTCGCTCCTTGTGGCTGGCTGTACTGGACTTATATTCCTAAGTCTCTTCGCACTATTAATCCTCACAATACCGCATTTGTAAGATCCCCCCTGACCCCGCCCCGTACAAACGGAAAAGCTGTCAGACAGAAAAGATTAAGGGACTTGCCCCTAGACCCAGCGTGAGGCAAGTTTCCGATTCAGGTTCCTTGCTTTTGTCTATTATATCTGCTAGACTATAACCTGCTTCCCATCCTTTCCTTCATGTGTATTGCCTTGCTTTCTTCTGCTTATCTACCACAGCTAGTGTGAAACCCTCCTCTAGTGTTGATTTAGCCATGTAAGTACAGCTTTCCTGCTTTTCTGCCTCAACTAATCACTTTTTAAAACATTTCAGCTGAAAGTGCATCTTCATAGCCTACGCTCTTGAATTTTTCTCTTCCTCTGCAATTATTTACCCCTCAAAAGTGGTTTTATTTAGCTACAGTATGTACATTAAATATGAAAATGTGGTTGGCTTTTTTAGAATACTTGTTATTGGATGATTTCAGATTGCATGATGAACATGAAATAAATAAGTCTTGCTAAGTAGGTAGGCAGTGTAATAGTCAAGGGTCATTTCAATATCTCTCACAAGCACCTGGCTCTAGGTACCACAATCTTTGAGGGTGTAGGCTGCAGAATAAAGTTGAGTTGTAATTTGCAGGTGGATGTTTTCAGGTCTTTATCTTTCTTTTGTAGTTTCTTTAGCTCGTATATGTCATACACTTTGCTGCCAGCATGATTTATGGTACAGCCCAGAAGGTAGGTTGGTGAGGCAGTAAGAGGACTTGTGTCTTGCAGAGGGGATTAAAAGGCAATATTTTGTACTTATCTGGGTGCAGGACTAAGAAAGAAACCAAACTCCTCCAAAATTCAAGGTAGTTTAAAAACCTGCTCAATTAAACTTGATCTAAGCCTTGCTGGAGCTGTAACTTAGATCAGATTTCAGGCAGTCAGAGCCACTTTTGCTGAATGGGTTTCAGCACCACGTGGAACAGGCTTTGTAATGTGCTTGAAAGAAATATAGCAGACACCTGATCTCTGTGCCAGTGCAGCTGATTCTGGGAGCAGTTTAGCTGAGCTGAAACCAGTCTGAATTATGAACAAATGTTTGCTTTTATTGCTCTGATGTAACAACATCCTTTAATAGTGGGACAGGCATGGTTTGTCCCAAGCACATTTTTCTCCCCAAGGTTGGTTGGTTGTTATCCTGCCCAGTCTTCATCAAGAGCCAGTAATGGACTGCACATGCTGTTTGCATTAATATGTTTGTATAATGGATATCTACTTCATACCACATCTATATCATTTTCTACACTTCTGCAGACTTTTCAATGTTTCAGCTCATAAGGCAGCAAGATTCAAACCCTCCCTTTTATTTGCTAGGGTGTTAGGACTTTTCAGCTTGGAAAAGAGATGTCTGAGTAGGACATGACAGAGGTCTAGGAGGATCACAGAAGGGGGTTAGGAAATGGCTGTTTTCTCTTAATATGAAAAGTAGGAATCCCCAGTAAATTTATCAGTCAAAACCAAGAAGAGGCACTTTTTTCATCTGGTGTATGCTTAAACTGCGGATTTCACTGGATGGTATGGAGGGCAAAATTATAACTAGTTCTAAAAGCATCTTGACACATTTATAAAAAAAAAGGCTATTAAGATCTATTAAACACATTGACGCAGATGTGATCTTTGGCTCAGGAAGCCTCTCAGCCTTGGATAGCTGGCTGCTGGGAGAATACAGTGGGAGAAGGATCACTGTATATTTGTGCTGTCTTTGCCTAAGCCTCTGCTGTTTCCTGTTGCAGTCAGAGCACTGGGCTGGGTGGTCCTTTGGGTTTGGTACCAGACATATGCTCTCGCAGCCTTAGCAATATTTCTTTAAGAACATGCAAACAGCTTGTTTGGAGTCAAGTTAAACATTGGTGTTTAACTTCATCAGCAGAGAGGTTTTTTCACTATCTTGTCGGGAGTTCTTCCTAGATGTGATCAAAGGACAACAACAGCATCTCTAAAGTTAGGACAGTCACTAATAATTTGAAAGAAAGAAATGTTAACATACCTTGATTAAATATTAATGTTATGAGTCATAGGGAGTTCTTGGAGATTGGGGAGAATGGGAAGAAGGGTTAGCTCTCAGTGGAACCCTGTGAGGGAACTATGTGTTTAAGATAAGTAACATATCCAGTATGTGTCTGAGCAATACCCAGGACAAGGGTCTTGCCTGAAATTTGGATCCCTGATACAAGGACTGTGTTCCTGCATCCTTTTAACTGGATAAAGCAGAGAGTGAACTTCTGGCAACTCAACTATAGCAAAAATCGGGTTTTCTTTAAATGTTGTATGCCTGTCTTTAAGCTTAGTAATGCTATTTTTAATATATGAATTGCAGCAAATACACTATATCTTTAATTTTATCTTAACCTCCTTGTCTGCTGTTAGAAGTGCCTCCAGGGAAGGTTGAACTCCAGAAGCTCTATTCCCAAGGGAATGTTGAACCATAAACCACTCTCTTGCTGTCCTGGGACAAATTCAAGCCCCCTCATTAAGCTTTCTGGGCTTGTGTGAGAGCTGGCAACAAAAGATGTCAATCTGGAAAAGCTTCCAGTTTCCATCTACAAAATTTACCCAGACTACCTTTAGCATGATGTGAAACAGTGAGACGAGTTCCTGAACTGTAAGGCTCTTCCATGAGTTGACGAAATCAGGCCAAGCAAATTTTGAAAATGTTGGGAGCTGCAGTGGAGGCAAATCTTAGAGAGAATGAATGTAGTTGGGAGGGTGTAATGTGCTTTTTTGGTGCTTTTGATTACTGTGGTGGTTTTTGCTCTGACCAGCAAAACTTCCTTCTTCCTTACAGTTAGCAAAGGCATTTGTTTTGAAGCAAGGGTGCCAGTATTGGTATGGATGGGGAGCAGGTGAGTAGAGGTCCGGTATGAAGAGAAGCAGATTTTGTAACCATTTATGATGTGTTCCTAGTGTCTGTTTAACTTGAGAGCTCGCATATGTCACAAAAGTAATGAACACTTCATGACTCCTGATGACCTGAGCTTTGATTCATGCTCACGGAGGTGCCATGGGAACACCAAGAACTACATGCACCATACGCCCCAGCTCATTGCCTCCTTGTCTGAACTCCTTTCAGCTTTGATCTCTTTTGCCTTTCTCCAAGTTTCCCACCAAAAGGGCTAATCTGCCCGACAAGTGGTTGTGTCTGACAACATACCCAGCTGCCCTCTCCCTTCCCTTCTTCATGCAATATATACTAAACAGATTCTCATTATTGTTCTCTGGTAACTAAGCAACCATGAAATGTCAGCTTGGCCTAAATAAATTAAAAAGGGATACGCATCTTTGTAATGTATTTATATCTACATATGTGTAGTTACTGGTATATGCAGTCATCTGAGCATGTCTGTAAGTGTGTATTTGTAAAATCCAACTAAATGTGACAATACTTTGCACTTCTGCCTGTGATTGAGAAGCTTTTTGTTTAAGCATACCTATGCTCTTGTGATGGAAATATTATCACTACCTCCAAATGACAGGTAAGTAAGCTATGGCATAAAGAAATAAAGTGACATTTCAAGGTCGCAGAAATACCCAGCTGAAAATGCAGGAACAGCTTCTTGAAAAATGTATGCATGAATATCCTGTACCAGATCCAAATCCTTCACCCCATCACTATTTCCAGTATTGCAAACAGCAGACTGGCATCTCCCTGTCTTTTCTCCATGCATCTGCTCCTCTTTTCCTCTCTCATTTTGCTCACTCATTGCATCTCTGTTGTTGTTCCCCAAATTTTTCCTATTGTTCCCCAGTGACTCTGTTCCCCTTCATCAGATGTCCTCTTACTTCATATAGACACACTTTCCTTAGACTTTCTCTGGCTTCTTCTTCTTCTTGCTTCCTGCCACGTCTCCTTTCTGCTCTCTGAGTCTCCCCCAGCCCACTCTTCTTCCACCCTTCACCTGCATATACAGAACTTGGCAAGCTGCAAAAAATGGTAATTCCAAGAGAAACTGGTGATGTGTCCTTGGAGCTGGGAGTGGCTATAGACTGCAGTGAAAAGTGCTTCCCAAGTTGGAGGTGGACAATTCCTTTTGATGAGAATGAGAGGCACAAGGATTACCTGGGGAGGAGGAAAGAAAAAAACACCAAATTTTTGTTGCTCTCTGTAGCTCCTCGCCTTTCCAGAAGAGGACAATTTCAGGAAGTTTCTCCCATGTGAAATGCATCTATGCAAATATTTGCTGTGAGCCAGACATGAGTCCTTGCTCTGGCAGTGCAGGACTAGTACTTTGGTACTTCAGCCCCCGCCAAGGAATTCCATGATGTAAAAAAAGCCCTTTAGAAAATCGTGGGCTGCTCTCGGCACCCTGCCTACAGGATGAGGCCAGAGCGTCTTTGTGCATTGACAGTCCCTTGTCACCATCCTGGACCTTTCCCAATACCCAGTCCAAAATAAAGCTTGCCTACCCTGTGAGTGCCTGGGAATTCCCCAGGATCTATCCGTGTCCAGCTAGTGTGTGTTTCCTAGAGGCTTAACCAAAATACAGTTTGGATGCTGTTCAAGACCTGGGGCAAAAACTGAGTCAGGCAAACATCAGGTCTCAGTGGATGTCTTGAGCTCTTCCTTGGTTACCCAGAGAAGGATTCAGGTTTCTCAGGTTAAGGATCACTGCATTGGGTTGTTCAGCACTGAGAGAAACCAGATCCCTGGTCTAAACTAGAGATCAAGGGCTGAGGAGTCCTTTTTTTTTGGTCCATGTAATGTGCACCTGACAAATAATAGCAACATACAACTGTATGCTTGGGGTCTTGAATTTTAGTTAGGGATGTGTTTATGCAGTCAAGAGGTTTGCTCTAACATCATAACTACAACAGCTATCCTGTGTAAGTTGAGTGGGCTTAAAAGAGGAGTGGGAGGAAAAGAACTGCAGCAGATCTGGAGGCAAAAAGGGCAGGAACAGCTACCTTAAAGCATGACTATTTAAAGTTTCCTGACCCATGTGGGCACCACTCCCCTCCCTTAGCTGAAAACACACATTCAAGGCTGTGCATCTGAACAGATCTTCCATCACCCACATTCAGCCACGACAATCTTCAGCAGGCCCATTGTAAGCCAGGACAGAAACCAGGACAGATTTTCAGCTGGCTGCAGAGACCAAAGCTGCCACCATCCCTCCAGGGCTGCTGCCAGAGCCCGTTCACGACAACACGCCAGCAGCAGGCTGATTGGACTCAGTGGGTGAACCTATAAGAGATGCAGTCTTTCCAGCAAGGCAAAACCTCACTGCCTCCAACCCCCCCTGCTTCCCCCAGTGTGTTGTGGTTTCTCATCCATCCATGGTGGGTGCTGAGAGAGCAGCCTTCCCTTCTACCTCTGCTGGACTTGGGGAACGACAGCAAATGCTGATCTTGGGAGTCTCTGTGAGCAGATCGGGCATGGCCAGGGCACTGGCTGTCCTGGGATCATCCTGACCATCACATGGTTAGTGCAGCCCCCAGCACAGATTTAGCTTGTGCCAACTCACAGACAAAGCATGGCTCCCACTCAGGGACAGCTTTGTCCAGGGACTGGTCCCAGGAGGTGTGAAGGGGTAGAAGAAGAGACATGAGGGACATGAGCCATACTGTGCCACTTGCCTTGCAAATGGGGCCTGGCCCATTTTAGCTCCTAGGATTGACGAGCCAGCGGATCGCTAGCAGCGGAGGGCCAGGATAGGTGTGGAAATATTTCCTTTCTAGATCACAAGGGAAGGCAGATGACCCTCATCCCTGACTCGGCCAGTCATGCTAGGTCACCCGATGATGTTAAATTGCTCAAAAAGAGAAGTAATGGCTTTTAAATGATGCTTCCTACAGTAATTCCTCTTTTGCCTTCTACAGGGAAAGATTCGGGGCAGCTGGTGTTGTAGCTCCATCTACCAGGAAGCAACGAGTCAGGCTCCACTGTCAGTCACAGATGGTGTAATTAATTCTTCTAGGTAGTGTAATTAGTCCATCCTATCAGCTACATATTTTCTCACTCAAAATTATGCTAAAGCTAATAATACATAAAACACAGAAAACAAAAAAGATACCCAAAAAAGGGGAAGCGATAATGGGAGGAGAAGGGATTAGAACAAAATTTACCAGTGTATAATTTTTTCTTGTTGTACATTTCCTCTTCCCTTCAGCTTCAAACACAATTCAGAACAACTGGTGAATGTAGCAAGCAGAATGAATACAAATTGGCTTACTTTAAATAGCAGCATGTAGGACTTAGCCAAAGTCTGCTTTCAGATGCTGAGGCAAGATAAGGCACGGATCCTGCAACGAACTCTGTGCAGGCGTTGTGTCAGGGCTGGGCTTCTGCACCATGCTGTGCCCAAAAGTCTGGGGCACAGGAAGGCAGCAAGAGGTGCGTGTCCACTGCTGATGTGTGTTCTTCTTTGACAGTGGTCCCAGCAGGGCAGACCTGCTGGCAGGGCTGCGTGAAAACCTGAGTATATCTCTCCTGCAACATGATGTGGTGTGCATTGGATGTCTCTGCCTCTGAGCAAGGAAGAGGCACCCAGGAGCAGCGGTCACAGGTTTGGGAGTTGGTCCCCAAAGCAGAAAAAGGCCGGGTTACCTGTGATGGTGTCCATAAGAGGGGTCTCGAGGCCATTCATGGGTGAGGGACTCTAGCCCAGAAGACCCTTGCAGGCTGTTTTCCTTTCCAGCTCAGATGCTAATGCAGAGCAGCTCTCTCAAATGGAGTTTGGCTTGAGGGAATAAAGAACCACTCCAAAATGTAGCTGCTGTGGGAATTTCCTTGGGGCTCAGATTTGAGGATTGAGCCTAGAGATGGGAAGTACAGAAACTGCTGGGTGAAACCTTCCTCCACCATGGTAAGAATCGCTTTCCCAGAGGTCAGGCAGGTGGGAGAGGAGGTGATAACTGGCCAGAGCAAGCTGGAAAAGGTGCCTGTGGGGCTCTACAATGAGCTCAGCCTACTGTCATGTCACCCCCTCTCCCCCTGAGCTGTTTTGGCCCCCCAGCTTGCCCAAAGCATCCTGTGGACTTGCAGTGCCCAGCTAGGGAGAGGCTGGAGGGGGATTGTGGAGGGGAATGGGGGTGCTGTAGTGCAGCTGGGGAGGACTTCTGTGAGCAGGACATGTCTGGCTCTCTGTGGTGGGAGGGAGGGCAGTGAGCAAGTTTGCAAAGAAAACTGGTGCTGAGGACATGGAGCTATTTTTGGGCAGAAAAGAAAAAGATTCAAAGCAGACTGCACGAGTCTGTCTCAGTAATGAGAGACTTCTGAGCTCGGTCAATCTCTGTAATCACTCCTGTGTGAGCTCTCCAGGGATGGGCAGGCTCCTGATGGGGGGAAGGTGCTGTGGTGGCCCTGGCTCCAGCATGGAGACCAACAGGTTGCCTCAGAGCATCCTGCGCTTGCAGTGCTCCTTGCCTGGGATGGCCCCATGAGCCCAACACCCCATGGCGACTGCGTGCCTCAGCCTCGCTGCTGAGTGACCCCATGGCAAAAGGAGAAGGGGAGCTGACTGAGTCCCTGGGAGTGCAGAGAGCCTGTTTCCCTGGAGATAGAGTTATCTCTTTCTAAGTGTGGATTTAGCCCAGATGGAAAAAAAAGATGCTGAGCGGGAACAAAGTCCTTTTTTTTAGAGCTTGAGGAGGCACAGCCTTCCCTAGTGCTGACCCCCAAGTCTCTGAGAGCATCCTGTCCTCTGGGAAGAGGCAGTGGGGCAGCCCAGCCATTCCCCCTGGTCCTGAGCCTGCCACCAGCAGCGATGGCTGCAGCATGGTGTGTCCTGGGAGAGGGTGCAGGGCTCTGGCCCCTGACAGGGACTGTCCCCTGGGGAGCATTTGGTGTCACGCCTTCCAGTCCTCCCAGTGGCTTCAGTTCAACCAGCTGAAAATCAGCTATGGCGGTGTCACTTGCTATACCTCAGTGGGCATGGTGAGGACTGCCTTGTGGCTACTCTTTGACAGAGCACTTTGTGCTGCCTGGTAAGAAGCAGGCTCAGGGTGATGAGCTCATGCACAGCAAATGGCAAAGCCTTTTGGTCACAGCCGAGCCGGTGCAGAGCTTCTGATGTGCAGGTCAAATCTACAGTATCTATGTAGCAGATCTACAGTATGGCTCAAGGGAGAGCTGGATGTGTCCCTTACCCCATGACAGTTGGTCATGGTTTCCCAGGAAGACTAAAGTGCAGAAGGGACTCTGCTATCCGGAAACTGGTCTTTGTCCTTTGGAAACTCACCACACCTGCCCCTTATTCTCCTTGACAATTTAGTTTCTGTCTTTCTCATCTCATTTTGCTTCAACATCTCTCCTAACACCCCCCATCCATCCGTTTCTCTTGTTGCTAGGTGAAAAACTCAGAGCAGCAGCCATGGAAGCTGACTCACGGCCCATACATGGGAAACGGAGACACTAAGTATTGCCTAGTGCCCAAAGCGAGCCGCTGTCAAGCCCTGACTGCCCTGATGGGCTGTAATTGTCCTCAACAGCATCACCTGGGACCTCCACCCATGCACTCACTCTGCTCATTGGCTTTGGGAGTGCTATATAGCCTTAGCCTTGTGCTGTGCCTGAGCTGTGTAGTGAGCAGATTTGCTCTTAGCTTTAATGCAGCTGGTTGGGCTTCCTGGACTGACCTTGGACTTTGTTTGTGGTTGTTGGATGATTGCTGTAGTGGCCTTGTGCAGGGGCTGTGCCTGTGTTGGTGACAGCATGGACTTTCAGTTCCCCATCCTCTCTTGGTTTTCCTTGTAGAGCTGCATGCACCTCCTGCTCCCTAAGAGCCTGAAGAAAAGTAGAGGTCTTGGGAGATGCTTGGGTCTTGTCTCAGGAATCTCCCTAAAATGCTTCAGTTGCCTCTTCTTCATCACAGGTACTTCTCTAGGCATTATTGGAAGTAGCACTGGTACTTCTTTTGGCTTTCCTTAAGCCAGTGCAAGTATGTTCATGTATCAGAATGCGGCTACTTGGAAAAGGCTGCTTAGCTTCTTCCTGGAGACCAAAAACACAGTATTACTATGAGCCTCCTACTACTTTTCCGGTAATCTTGATGTTCTTGCTAGTTCTGGATTGCTGTCCTTTTATGCTAGTGACCTGAAAACCTTCTGCAGCAATATGGATAAGATTCCACCTTGAACCGTATTCTTCCCAAAAACAGGATGGTGCAAGGCATCTCACTCACCCTGTCATAGTGGGTACAAGAGAGCATGGAGAGATGGGACTCAGGACACTGTGATGCTGAGTGTTTCCGGAAGAAATATGCAAGGCAGAGTGTGGGGGAATCATAGCCAGGAAAAATGGAATTTAAAACTCTCTTCAGATTTTTCATGTTTTACTTTAGAGTTCAAAGTATGCAGTAACTTATTGTATCCATGGTGATCTTCATTCACATTGTTAAAGAAGACCTGATCATCAGTTAGGCTAGCATGGCAATTTTTTCTCTTAGTACATAATGCCAGGCATTTAGGGTGCTGGATCTGTCCAGTTTTTGCGTATCTCTAGAAGTCTAGGGTGACAACTAACTGCCAGCTCTAGAGCTGTCAGCCTGGCTTACAGAGGTTGTTGGAGAGGATGCAGGGGCATATAGCTCTCCATTATATATCTCCACTCCTGCTTCTGATCTCATCCAAGTACTAAATGTACTTCAAATTCATGCTCTTAAATCTTCTAGAGTGCAGGACCAAAGGCTTGATTTGGAGGCAGGTTAATTTGGCAGAGTAATTGCTTGAGCTCTTCACAGGATCATGAGAGGAGAAACCAATTTATATATGTAATTTTAGGGCTTTGTCATGACTACTCATTGCACAGGACAGGAACTTGTTACATGCTGTCAAAGCAGCCTGGGCAGAACTGGAAGGGATTTGCACCAGGGTTGAAGAATAGACTGCTTTAGGGTCTTACCCCACTCTGGGAAGAGCAGTGCTAAAGTGGCTAGAATGTATTGGCTCACATTGCATAGTGGCTGGGGTAGAGTGCTGGGAGTAAGACCAAAGAGTAGATTCACTGAGCAAGGGAAAGGCAGTTCACTATCAGCATAGCGTAGACATCTCCACTTAGGTGTGTTGCACTGTATGCTTGCTTTGTTTTCATGTGTGGTTCTCCTATTGGGGTCCATGGGGGTCTCATACCTTGACTGTGGCTTCTAAAATGGATCAGACCATGAGTGCTGGTCAGCTGTGCACATAGGGACAGGATCTGTTCCATCCTATGAGAAGGGACTTTAATTTGGTTCTTCCATGAGGTCCAGTATTGTGATGTATTCAGATCTTACGTCAGTAAAATGAAGTCTTTGTTCCCTCTCTTACTTATGTGTACAGTGTGCTGTTTGAAATAGTAGATATTTTTAATGTTTCAATAGCTTTTTATTAAAAGAAAATGGAAATGGAAACCACATTTCTTAAATGAATTTTATCTCTATGGCAGTTCCAGCGATACAGATCTGTGTCAGTGGCGGTTTATTGCAGTCTATTTTCTCCTCAGTGAGCATCTGCTTAACAGTTCAGTGCAGATACAGACAGATAGGAACATTCTAGCATGCACCTAACTCCACCCTGGGGCATGGCAGAAGTTACTTAGGATACTAGTTCATCTTTTTTTTTTTTAAAGCAAAAAGATTTTGGTTAAATGAGATGTTTTGTCCACTGAACAGGCTAAAAAGATCTCAGAATAAAAGAAAATGAGGATTGTTCTTTCCCTCCCACTGTTATTTCCTTGAACTTGTGGGTTTTTTTTGGTAGCAGCAGTATTTAGAACAAGTTGTTTTGTAAGTTTAATATTAATCTTTATATGCTTTACCCTGGTCTACTTATCATAGGTCTTGTGTAGTAATGTAACCTAACTGCTATGACCCACTATGACAAGTTGCAGAGCAATAAGCCACGAAGCTCCCCAACTCATGTTTTTCTCTTTCCTCTTTCTTGCCATTGGCTACAGGATTATAATTTTTTTAAGGATTATTCACTCTCAAATCAAGAAACAGATCTTAATATCAGGTGCAAAATAAGTGCAAGATTGAAAGAGAAGTGCTCTTGTCTGTGTTTATGAAATTGTTTAAGAAATACCACTTCAGCTAAGCAGAGCATGGAAACAGATATAATTATCCATGCTATCTAGACTGGAAAGAGTGCTGCGAGGGAGGAGGAGGATGGCTTCCTGCTCCAGTAAAGGCAGGGCGGTTTCCCACAGTGGAAGAGCTGTCCTTGCTGCTGAGTGGTGCCTAGTGAGCCATAGACTTGCAGAGCAAAACGAGGCCAAGGGTCTTTAAACAATAAAGCCGAAAAAAAAGGTATCTAATAAGACTTGTGTGTTTTTTACCTTTATGTTCCTTAAAGAAAGAAGCTGCTTTTGAAATGTTCCTCTGTCAACAGGCTTTGTCTGAGCAGTGGCCCTGGAAGGGAAGGATCTGCTTGAATGGGTCATGCTGCAGGGTTGGGACACCACTGAAGGGACATCCTAGGTCAGTGGGCTTGCTGACAGCCATGCTCGTGGCATGCATATGCATAGCTATACTTACCTATAGGGGTGCTTGCAGAGCTGGAGCCTGCATACTCGGTTGGGAAACAGGGATGTGTCCAGAGCCATTTGGACCCATTTGCTGATGAAACAACAAAAACTGTTTTGCCAAATCAGGTGTTCAGGCTTTCAACTGGAAAAACATAGGATAAATTATACTCTATTATCTCCAACATGTGCTTCAGATAGAAGATTTCAAAGTAGTTTTCAGGATTCGTACCCCTGTGTCACAATCTCACCTCAATGAAGGGAGCTGGCTGTTCTCTCCCAGAAGAGACCATTGCAGTGACACAGCACTGTACTTGCCAGCAGAAGGTCTGGCTACTGGAGCTGCATGATGAGGCAGGGGAATATCACATGGGTGACTTTAGGTCTGTTTTTGGCAGCACCAAGGGCAGCCAGGCCAAGGTTTTCTGCTGTACCTCATGTTTTTTTCTTTTCCTAAGCCTTATCTTTGTTTGTAGTTTTTTCTCATGATCCTTGTCACAGTAGTAGGAACCAGGAGAAAGTTTATTCAGGTTTCAGAGCTCCCCATCCTCCCCCCTTAGTCAGCTGTGTCTCTTCCTGTCAGGGATGTACCAGTGCCACTGCCCCAGTGCTGGTGCAGTCCCAGCCTTTGGGGGTCCTCTGAGGCTGCCCTCTGGCTTCTGATGGAGCACTGCCTACACTGCTGGCTGCTTCTTTAGGCACACAAGAGAGTCTTGGGAAGGCTGCCACCCACTTCTCTGCCAAAGGTGTGGTAAAGCTGTCTGCAACAGCCGTGAGGCTAGAAATCCCACTGGAGAGGGGAAATGGGGATGATGAGGATGGAATGGGGTCCCCACAGCAGAGAAGCAACCCTCAGGACATGTGTTTTGAGCACAGCGATCCCTCTAGGACTGAGTGGCCAGTTCTCCTAGGTGTGCTACAAAAAGCTTTGAGGAGAGAAATTAATTTCACCTGCAGAGCCTTAGATAGTACTGACCCCACACTGACTTACACTGGGAGACTGGTGCAGGGAGAGGCTCCCATGGGAGGTGTGTGGAAACCCAGCCTTGGAGCACTCTGGTTGAGACTCCCACTCCCTTAGAGTGAGAAAAGTCTTTCAGCTCCTCACATCTCTGTGACCTTGGTTTGGCATGGAGTGAATACAAAGCGAGGAGCAGCTTAGTGCTCAGAAGTGTAGCTAGCTAACTACAGCTGTCTTGGATTGCCCTTCTGCAAGATCTACAGATTGCAAGGCAGGAATGGGGGTGGGGGAGAGGATTTAGTCAGCTGATGAGCCTGGCTTCTCTGTCTCTTTTAAGAAAGTGGATTTATTGGTATTAAACATGTCTCTCTTAATGTGGGTGATTTAAAATGGAAATTGCCTTTGAAAGGGGATTTCCTATTACCAAGCTGAGAAGGAAAAATAGGATAATACTGTCATCCCTATACAGGGCCCATAGATGAGATGCTGGAACAGAATGATCTGGTTAACTGCTGCTGCTTCAGAAGTTATAGCTTCTCTGTAAGAGTGAGCCTTGCCCAAATTCCTCCATGAGGAATGGTTGTACAGATACTTCCACAAAGCAATTTTTTATGTAAAAAGCATCAATCTTACCGGGTCCTTTGGGTTTCAAGGTAAAACCTCTCTAAATATGAATTCTGAGGGCAGGATCAGGAGTGTGCTATGTCATATTTGATGCTAGATGGAGACACAGATGCTAGAAGGCTGGACTGAGGATTCACATTTGTTCCTAGGCAGTTAAGGCCAATCAAAAGTTGGATTAATTAATGATTTTAATAAGAAAAGGAAAGCCTTGTCTGTACCCAAATTTGCACTAGTTTAATCCAGGTTGGACCAGATATCCATTTAATTAAGTCTGTGCAGCCCCTTTATGTGGAAGAATTGATTTACTTAATCTGAACCCTTTCAGTCTTCTTTGGTTAAAAAGAATCTGTACAAGGGGCTGTTTGTACAGCCAATGGAGATGGAGGTGGATATATGTAAGCTAGGTCTGGACAGACCAAATCCAGAATTCATGTCAGCAGGCTACTGCACCTGGGCTGATTAATGACAGGGCAATTCCACATTAACATCATTATACATCTCAGTTAGGACTTTTAAAATGTCAATGTACTATATCATGGAGTAGAGTAGACATGCCCTGTCAAGCCTATCACTCAGTTTGGGGACCAAGGCCCTTCCTCAAGTCCCTCAGTCAAGACACAAGGCAACACGCATTGGAAAGAAGCAACCCCTTGATTAGGTTGAAACACCTTTGCTGTCGTTACTCATGTGGGCAAAGAATGGGTCTTTTTGAAACCTTATTTCCTCATTGCCCTCTCTGGTTGTACAGATGCTGCTCAATGCTCGTGACAGGGAAATCTTTGTCTTCCTAGCGGGGCCTGGGAGTTGGGCTATGTGTGATGTGACATGAAGCAAAACACAACTCCAAGAGAAGACAGTTCTGCCATGGCCCTCCTGAAAAGCTCTTTTTAAAACTGTGCCTGGTGCTCAGCTTGTGGCCTTGAACAAGACACAGCCTTCCTCTAAGGCCTTCTGTGCTTAGATAATCAAGTTGGACCAAATATGGGGGTGATCCCAGTCCCTAATGGTGATACACCTGGTAAAAACAGTGTGTCTAAACAGTCCTTTAGCTATCTGGGCTGCCCTTGGGTGCCACCCATACAAGACAGATGGTTCTAGCACGTGAGCCCCTGAGCTCAGTCTTCTCATGGGGTGGTTTCTGAGATTGCCTAAGGCAGCCCGGGGAGCCTCTTCCTCAGGCTTTGCTGAGTACAGACAGCACTCAGCTCACCCTGAGATGTCCACCTCCTTTGAACCCAGCTGATTGCAGGCAGCAGGGCCAAGCCTTCAGTTTCTTCTGAAAGCCATGAATGCCCTGCAAGAATTTACTGCCTCCCACTTGCTCACGCTATTTGCTTAGAAACTCCAGGACAGTGAGGCCCAGACAGGACCTTCTGTATCCATCTCTCTTGTACAGGAAGCTAAGTGATGGTAAGACAAGGAATTTGGTGTTTGGGAGTCACTGATGCTGGTTCCAGGAGGTGCTGTGACTGCCTCCTTAAGAAAAGCAGAAGACACAGACAGAAGAAAGAGCAGGGAGGGGCTGCAGCAAATAGTCACTTATGGATCTTGCTGCTGTGTGTTTGCCTCCTGCTGACATGGTCTACATCCCCTGGGGAGCTCATTCCAAAAGTGCCCAAGAGAAACTGGGCACTGCCTACCCTCTGGCTGGGGTGTCTGGTTGAACCACCCTCCTCTACAGGATGATCATGCCACTGCATCTGCTGAGGGTCTGCAAGGACCAGGTGTGTTTCCAAAGACAGATAAAAACATTTTGCTTCCTTTTGAAAGATTGAGGTGAGGCTGGAGGAAATACTCTGTGTATTGCAACATCCCTGTTGAGGGGAAGAAAAACATAAGGCAGGCAGTGGGCGCTTGGATAATTTGTCTTTGTCTCATGTGGGGGAGCTGACCCTTGGTATGTAACATGATTATGGGAAGGGCAGAGAGATGGGGCTAAGCTGAGAGTAGTGCTAAAGCCTCTTCCTCAAGTCTCAGCCCTGGCTCTGGAGATACAGGAGGACAGCCTGTGGCAGTTGTCAGAATGTGGAGAAGCTGGGGTTTGAATAGGGGATAGGTGGAGGTAGGGGTGGGTACATTAGTGTAAGGCCTGTGTCGCAGATATGGGTGCTATCCCAAGTCACCCTCATTGGTATTCTGCATGCGTGCAGACCAGGCTGGTCAGCACATCATCTGGAGATGGGACAGCTCTGTGTGAATGATGTGGAGCAGTGTCCTGACCACCTGCAGTGTGTGACCACCATGGCTAGGGGGAAGAGACAAGGGGTAAGACAGAAGACTGGTGATCCATGCAAGATAGGGAAGTGCTTGCTGCCTGTACGAAGGCCATTCCTGGCTGGACTTCTTTGGCCTCTGTGCTTGTGTGTGCTGTGAGTATATGTTGATTAGTTGTGGGCATATTGGCTACTTGGCAATGGCATGAGTGCCAGGGCTGGTGCTCTTGGTCAATGAGGGAGGAGAAGAAGATGGAGCTGAGAAGATCCTAGCTACGGCTGGCTGGATAGAGGAGCTGCTGAGAGACAAAATGGTGGCAGGCCCACCAGCTTTCCAGTTGATCTGCAATGGGTTGCTGCGATCCACAGTGGTTGGTTACTTGGAGGATCCGTGTTGCTTGGCAACCCTGTTGTCACGGTTCAGCTGGCAATATCGAAGGAGGGGGCACTTTGGAGGACACTGCTGTTGGGAAGGGAAGAGAGAGCTAGAGGAGCAGAATAAGTACAATAACCACAGTCGTCCACACTGGTTGTGCATTGCTCAGGGCTGTGTGGTGGAGCAAGTACTGGGTCTGGTTATAGCTCTGTGTGTAGTCCCTTGTGGGTTTGGCAAGGATAGGGAGCTGGTGAGCATCTTGATGCTGTACAGAGATGTGGGCAGAGCAGCTGATGAGGAGGCTGGGCACCCTGTCTTGATACCGACCTGGGTTTTGAAGAGATCATAGAACATAAAATCATAGAATGTACTGAGTTGGAAGGCACCCACAAGGATCATCAATTCCAACTCCTGTCCCTGCACAGGATAACCCCAAAATCCACACCATGTGTCTGAGGGCGTTGTCCAAGTGCTTCTTGAATATTGTCAGGTTTGGTGCTGTGACTACCTCCCTGGAGAGCCTGTTCCAGTGTTCCATCACTCTCTGGGTGAAGAACCTTTTCCTAATATCCAACCTAAACCTCCCCTGGCACATCTTCCTGCCATTCTATCAGGTCCTATCATTGGTCGCCAGAGAGAAGAGATCAGCACCTGTCCCTCCTCCTCCACTTGTGAGGAAGCTGTAGACTGTCATGAGGTCTCCCCTCAGTCTCCTCTTCTCCAGGCTGAACAAACCAAGTGACTTTAGCCGCTCCTCATATGGATTCCCCTCTAAACCCTTCACCAACTTCATGGCCCTCCTCTGGACACTCTCTAGTAGCTTTATACCCTTAATATACTGTGGTGCCCAAAACTGCACACAGTACTCAAGGTGAGGTTGCACCAGTGCAGAGTAGGACAATCCCCTCCCTTGACCCTTGACCAAGCAATGCAGTGCTTGGTGCACCCCAGGACATGGTTGGCCCTCTTGCCTGCCAGGGCACACTGCTGGCTCATGGTCAACTTGCTGCCGACCAGTACCCCCAGGTCCCTCTCCGTGGAGCTGCTCTCCAGCCTCTCGTTCCCCAGTCTGTACGTACATCCAGGGTTGCCATGCCCCAGGTGCAAAATCCGGCACTTGCCTTTGTTAAACTTCATATAGTTGGTGGTTGCTCAGCTGTCCAGTTTGTCTACATCTCTCTGCAGGGCCTTTCTGCTCTCAAGTGTCAACAGCTCCTCCCAACTTTGTGTCATCAGCAAACTTAATTAGTATTCCTTCCAGTCCTGCATCCAAGTCATATATGGAGAGATTAAAGAGTACCGGCCCCAAGATGGATCCCTGTGGAACCCCGCTAGTGACTGGCCACCAGCCTGATGTAACCCCATTTACTACAACCCTTTGAGCCTGACCCATCAGCCAATGGCTCACCCATTGCATTTTGTGTTTATCCAGCTGTATGCTGGACATTTTTGTCCAGGAGGATACTGTGAGAGACAGTATTGAAAGCTTTATTGAAATCCAAAAAGATTACATCGACTGGCTTCCCTTGGTCAACTAGGTGGGTAATGCTGTCATAGAAAGGAATTAAGTTTGTTAAGCAGGACTTTCCCCTTGTGAACCCATGCTGGCTGGGACCAACGACTGTGTCGTCTTTCAGGTGTTTTTCAATAACTCCCAGAATAATCTTCTCCGTAATTTTGCGAGGCACAGAAGTGAGACTGACAGGCCTGTAGTTACCGGGGTCATCCCTGTTGCCCTTCTTGAAGATTGGGACAATGTTTGCCAGCTTCCAGTCAACTGGGACCTCTCCAGATTCCCAAGAGCATTGAAAAATCATTGAGAGAGGTCTTGCTATGACATCAGCCAGCTCTTTAAGTACCCTTGGGTGAATCCCGTCAGGCCCCATCGACTTACAGGGATCCAGCTGGAGCAGCAAGTCCCGTGCTAGTTCGGAGTTGTTTGGGAGTTTATCATTCCCACAGTCGTGGTTCTCTAGCCCAGGGCTCTGGGGGTCCGAGAGCCGATCATCGGTGTTGAAGAGCAAGGCAAAGAAAGCATTAAACATCTCTGCCTTGTCTATGTCCCTGTTTGTGAGGTGACCATGCTTATCAAGTAATGGGCCAATGTTATTTCTGGCCTGCCTTTTGCCATTAACATATTTTAAAAAGCCCTTTTTATTGACCCTCATGGTACTGGCCAGCTTCAACTCTAATTGAGCTTTGGCCACATATATTTCCTCCCTGCAGTGGCAAGCAGCATCTCTGTAGTCCTCCCATGTTGCCTGACCTTGCTTCCACTGGCCACATACTTTCTTTTTTCACTTTATTTCTAGAATATCATCCCTGCTTAGCCAAGCCGGCCTTCTGCCTCTCTTGCTTGACTTCCTACTTTTTGGAATTGCCTGCTCCTGTGCTCTTAGGAGATGGTACTTAAAAAGTGACCAGCACTGATGGACCCCAACATCTTCAAAAGCTTTTTCCCAGGGGACCTTACTAAGCAGTTCCTTGAGCAACCTGAAGTCTGCTCTCGTCATATCCAGAGTTGAGGTCTTGCTGGCAGTTTTCCTCCTGTCACCACAGATTTTAAATTTGACTGCTTCATGGTCACTGTGGCCAAGGCGGCCACCAATCTCCACTTTACCCACAAGGCCCTCTCTGTTAAAAAGCAACAAATTGAGGAAGGCACCTTTCCTGGTCAGTTCCTTTAGTACCTGGATGAGGTACAGGGATGTGGGCAGAGCAGTTCATGAGCAGGCTGGGCACCCTGTCTTGATACGGACCTGGGTTTTGAAGAGATATATGGGGCGTGAGGGAGTGGGGACCCTGGAGTATGCTGGTAAACCTGGGGCTGTAGTCTGTCCAGCCAACATGGGCTTTCTCAGAAATTTGAGCTCAAAGACCCCGCAGAGCATACTTCTATATTTATGCAGGACTCGACTGAGGACAGGAAAGCAATGGGACAGGTTGCCCAGAGAGGCTGTGCAGTCTGCATCCTTGGATATTTTCGAGACCCAACTGGTTAAAGCCCTGAGCAAACTGATCTGATCTTACAGCTGACACTGTTTCGAGCAGGAGGTTGGACTAGAGCCTCCTGAGGTCCCTCCCAACCTGAATTATGCTATGATTCTGCGACTTCCTGATGGTCAATGGTCAGGAAATCATAGGGCTGCTGTTCCTCTGTCACTGCGCTGTAAGACGCCCACAGAGCCAAGCACTTCAGGTCAATACAGCACCTCTGCAGTTTCTAACCCTTGTGGCCATCAAGAGAAGTTTGAAAATAAAAATGTCACGGATGCAATGACAGTCAGATATGCAGTTAATAATGAATCCAATTGTTCCTATTCACCACCTTGAAGATTACACTCCTTTCATTGCGCCACGCTGAGACACCAAGCAGTTCTGACCTGTGTCGGACTTCAAAAGACAGAACAGATTTTTAAGGAGCCAGTCCTTTCTGATGAAAACTCTGAAATTGGTCTTTTGAGCAGTAACTCCAGGCGACATTTATCACCTGTACATATGCTAGATGCTTGCAATCATAGAGCTTGAGGCCTACCATTATTACCTGAGATTGTGTGATTAGTTATTTCAATTCTATGCAGCTGAGCTACAGCTGCTGGTAGCTACACAGAAGAGCAATGCAGACCCTGGTGACCGTTTGGGGGAGACAGAGCTGTCACCTGCCTGGGGTATTGCTGTTCTGTGGCCCAGGAAGTATCAGTGGTCTTGTCAGGCTGTTTCCACTAAGCAAAGAAATGCTTTTACGCCCTCAGTGTATATTTTGTGTGAGCCCATTTATTTATAGCTGGTGTACCTAAGGACTTGTTTCCCTGAGTACTGTAGAGACAGATGATAATAGCCAGTTTCCTTGCTCACAATTTCCATGGCTGCCTTACCAGTCAGCCCTGAAGCCAGAAGATACCTAATTCTTCTCCATGTTGGCATCACGTTCAAGTGCACCAGGGCCTCTCAGAAAAGCTGTCCTTTCAGAGCACTGGGTTACAAAGTGGTGGTATCTTGTGTAGCGGAGACCTACTCAACACCAGCCTGCCTCCAGCTCCTGGTGACTAGAATGGCCCACTTGGGTGTAGTGCTCTGTGCCAAATATGGCCGTTTCAGACGAGGATTCCTGCAGTCACTTTTGCAATCCTCCTAAATGTTTTTTGGAGATGTGTTTGGAACAATGGTAGCTGAAGCCAAACTTTCTCTGTGGCAGTTATTGTCCCTTAGTCTTTCCTTAGTATGCTTGGAGAGGAAAAAATGCTCAGTTTGCATTTTTGGGTGATAAAGATTGAGGGAGACAATGGGAATCACATGAGGAATAAAGAGCTTGAACCCATCCACTAACTTTGCATTGCCTGGATGCCTGCACCAAGGCCTTGTATGACCCCCATCATCATCTTTTGCATGCTTTTTCTCAGGGATCCTATGTGTGTGGGCTGCTGGCTTTTCTTGTGGCAAGGACCTGGACAAGGAGCAAGGGCTTTTCCAGAGTCATATCTATTCTCAACTCTGGGACCTCATATATCTGGAAACAGAGAAAAAGCAGTTCTGGCCCCATTGTTTTTGGGGAGCTATTTAGATTTTTGCCTGACTGCAACTACGTGGCTGATCCCTGCCTCTCTGATGTAAAGCGTAATTTCTGGGAGACAGGGACCAACACTCCGTGGGACCATGCTTTTCTCTGCCTCTGGGAAGGTTAGCAGCAGCAGGTACAGGGGGCTTGTACACATGTGAAGATCTTTTGCATGCTGTGCTGTGAGCTTGCACATGTCTCAGACTGTCAGCATATGGCTTTTAAGGCCAAGGGTGCAGAGAGACAGCTATCAGCTTCCGTCAGTGGGTAGCAGACTGGTTTGAGGCAAAGTTCATCACCGAGGTTATAGGAGTAGTAGGCACTGTCATGGTGTAGACTTTTTATCCCTTCATGATGTACCCAATGGCACTGCACAACTTGCAGTGTCCCAGAGGGAGCATTAACAGTTTTACTCAAAATGGGTTCTCCGGTTGCTGGGAGCTGTGGCTCTACAGTCAACCTGAGTTGAAGGCTCACTGAATGAATAAAAAGGGGTCCTATGCCATTATAATGTAGGGACTGATGGATGGTTGAGTAGGATGTTTGACCCACTCCATGGGCATTAACACAGGCAAGGTTGTATGTGTGTTGGATGCCTGCATCTTCAGAAGTCTTTGTCATCATGGCCAGGTCAGGCTTTTTTCTGCCTGTGGACAGGAGCTTCTGTAGCACACTACCAACAGCCTGTATTCCAAATGATGCAGCTTACCTTAATTCTTACATGTCTTTATGAACATCCCTGGACATTGCAGACATTGAACAAGGCCTTCAGCCTCTGCTGAATTTCCATAATCTGTGTGTTCAGCCAGCTACCTGTAACAGCTTCCTAAGGTTTGCTGACATTTCTGTAGCCTGTTGTGGGTAACACAAGACAGCAAGGCCAATAAGGAGACATTCCATCAACACTGGATTTGCTGGAGTCAAATCTGCCTTTGCTTAGCCCAACAGAGCCACCAGCATTGGGTGACTCCTGGTAAGGAAAGACACCTCTTGATAATATATTTTTCCATGGCAGAAAGGAATGTAATAACATAATTCATTTATAACATAATTAACAATTCATGGCTTTGCCAAATACTGGTCCCTCCTGCCATTCTCATTACCCCATCCCAGAATCTCTCTTCCTCTCTCTGCATCCCTTGAGCTGCCACCAGGGATCAATATAACTGAGACACAAATCTCCTCTGATGTTTCTGAAGATAAAAATATGTGGGAAAAGTGGCACTAGTGATATCCCCTTTTCCCTGTGCTTTCCCTTCATTAGGCCATGAAGTATCCCTTGTGCCATCTGTGCCACTGAGACAGTGTCTTCTGCAGAGCCTGTGCTCCAATCTGACAAAGCTGTGGCTGGCAAAGACAAGAAGATGGGGGCCTATTGAAGTTGAGTCATTGAGAGATACAGATCAGTTTACAAGAGAAAATGTACAATTCCTTCAGGAAGTGTGAAAACACATGGCCGTCCTTGACCTAGAATAAATAAGGACATGACCAGCAAGGACACAACAGCCTACAGGCTTGCTTTTTGTCAGCATGAGAAAGCCTGGTAGCACGGCAAGCCCAGAGTACCGACTCCTGACCGACACAGGAGCTGGAGCAGAGATGCCCAGATGCTCTTTTGCCAGGGGAACAAGCCACAGCTCCACAGGAGCTTTATGTACTTGGGTCTAAAGGGCACAACAAAGGACAAATGGCCTTGCCATAAAACCAAATAACACAACAGCATAAATACAGGGGAATGGCGTGAAAAGAGCACAGAATGTAATCACAGATTTCCCCCTTCTTCCGCAAACCTGTTTATGAGGGCCAGAGGACGCCAAAATTTTCACTGTGAGCCACTTTGAGCTGTCCTTGCTCTAATGCCCAGCCTCTGTCCTTGAACTGGGAAAGTTGCCAGAGTGTGGCCAAAGCTCTAGCTGGACGTTTTCTAAAGATGATGAGGGGAGAGCGACAGAACAGTGTGTGCTTTTCTGAATTCAATGCTTGGTAAGAGATGAGGAAAAGGCATACCCCTGCATGGGAAGGGTTCATACTTTCCATTTTCTCACTGCCAGGCCATAGAAACACAATCAGCACTTGGGTTCTGACAGTAACGTGTTGGGGGAGGGCGAACTTGCAGGCTTGCTGGAGGATGGAGGCTGACCAGAAGCTGATGGAGCTGAAGCCAGACCTCTCTCTGTTGAGTTCATAATCACTGTGGATGTGAAGGAAAACACATATTTAAGTAAGGCCTGGTCTTGGGATCAGGTTTACAGCTGATGTATGGCAAAAAAAAAAAAAAAATAGCCAGACCATGAGACATTCTTTAGGTAGTGCATGCAATCAAGATGCTGAGACTTGAGTTTGAGTCAGACTTAACATGAGAGCAAAAATGGGCCGCTGGGCTTCAAAGCAGTTGAGGTGAATATCCTCCACTTCAATTTGATGGTAGATTAAAAGAGGCAGCTGAGGTGTACCAGAGGTATTTTGCTCCTTGCCTCTTCCTAGATGTCTAAGTAAGGGGATGACTAAGAAAAGGAAAGAAGAAGGTGGCAGTTTTCTTTAGAATAGAGAGCAATCTGACAGAAATCTTCATGCTTCTTCCAGCCAGAGGGCTGAACTATTGAGTCAGCTGGCTGACTTGGAAACAGTTCAGGCAAAGGAAATCTATCTCCATCGGCATAAAGTAATTTGCCAAGGGTAGGTATCTTTTTTCAGAAGGGTGTGGCGGTGATGGGGCAGCATGATAACCTCAGTTGCTGGGGGTTTTCAATTAATGAGACTACTAAATAAACAGGCACAGGAGCAGGTGACCCTGATCCTGCTGGCTCTTGACTGACCATGGGCACAGTGGTTTTCAGAGCTACTTTTAACCTCATTAACATCTCTCTTCTGTTTGCCCCGGGCATGGAGCTATCTTGGGGACCACAGCTGCATGCTAACTGAGTTAATTTTTCACTTTGAAATGTGTCTACAGAAAATATTTGTCTTAAATTAGATGGTCAATACAAATGTCCAATACATGCTAGAGTGAGCACCTAACCCAAACCCTGTGGGAACATTCTCAGCTCACAGGCTCTTGGCTTGCTGGTGAAATCATTTGTACTTCTGTTTTGAAGAATGCTTTCAGACCCACATCTTTATGTTAGAAAAGTGATCTGCTTTTCTAACGTCATGTAGCTCCTTGTTCAGAATCCTTGTCAGTATGAATAATATTTTCCTTCACTACCATTTCTCCCCCCGCACCCTCTCGGTGAGTTATTTGCAATACCATCTGCTTCACCTGAAGGAGGAATGAGAGGAACAGAGACAGACTCAGTGCTGTTATCGACCCCAAACTTCTCTGAAAAAAAGCTGGGTCTGTTAGGAGGTCGTGAGGGGCTTTTCAGAACTGCTGAACCAGCAGGGAGCCCGACCGGTGACGCTAACCAGTGCCTCCGCTTTGCCACATTGTCATTAAAGTGAATCCACTCTGGATATGCCCCACTCCATATGTACGTGTGTGTATTAAATGATATCAAAAGTTCTGACAGAGCTTGCAGGTGAAGTAGGACATGGGAGGTGGGTGGGATTTCATCTTTGCTTTGTGTACATCGTTTCCTTGTGTTAAGGACTGAAAGGAATCCATGGACAAAAGATATGAACCATGTCTTTGGGAAGAAAAAAGTAGTGATGCTTTGGTGGCAGTATTTTTAGGTCATAAGGTGTTTAAATGAAAAATACATTATTTAGGAAAAAAACAAATATTTGTGTACACTGCTGCTGACAGCTTTTGCCTCAGTGGTGACACATATATTTTTCAGAGGGAAGGATTTATTTTTTACCTGCAGTAACTTAATGTTCTGAGTGAGTTTATAATAGCACTGATTAACTGGTAGCGTTTCGTTTGAGTAAAACATCAGCTCTGATGGCTGTACTCCTCTTTGCTCCAGACACTTTTATTAATCTTGGAGCTATTTAACTTTACTTATTCCTTCCACAGGAGGTGGTTCATGTTGTAGCAATGTCCCATTGAACAAGCATTAAGGATTTGATGCTGCGTAAGTGAAGGTGAGGTATTCTGGGTAGCCTGAAGAAAGCTGTGGAATAGCAAGTGAAAAGCTGGGTATGTCCCGCTGCTTCGTCTAGATGCCATTTGAATGGAGCAGGGGTTGCCTGCTACGTAACTAGCATGTAGCCTTCTTGCAAGAAAAATAAATGCACTTATTTATGGTAGCAATTATACTGTAGTACTTTGACCCGACTATAACATACAGAGCAAAGAAGTGGCATGTTATTAACTATTCTATTATCTACAACAAAGCAAGATGAAAGGTGAAAAGCAGGGAGTTTAAGTGACTGAATCTTATTACCTTATATTTTTGTAGCAGACAGTTTCCCTGTTAGTATTGGCAGCCGGGAAGCTAAGTTTCTTGGAACGCGACTAGCTGAGCTTTTGCCTTTATGTGGATATTGTGTTAAAGATGAGACTGGCTAGGTAGAGTTGCGCTATCCGATCCCTCAGGATGTGTACGGCAGCTCTCAGTAGCATGAGCAGTAAACTAGATAATTGGTGTGTTGGTTCTCATCCAATAATAATTTATTTCCTGGGAGCAACTTCAAAGCTTAATCCTAGAATTAAATCCCCTATTCCTCCTTGGGATTTTAATTTAGTTTTGAATGCTCTGATGGATCCTCTGCTAGAACATTGAAGATGGCTTTCAGACATAAGGGTGATTTTCCTGGCTGCTGTATGCCCTCTGTGGAGAACAGGTGAATGCAGGCACATTCTTGAAGAGACTCCTTTTTAGCTTTTCATCATGATAAGCTGGCAAAAGCTACCAGTTTCCTTTAAACCATGACGGCAATCTGCCTAATCCATTTTGCAGCTCCTCCAGTAAAGAGAAGAAATAGTGTGATCACTTAAATCTGGAGAGAACCAATAAGGTTTTCATCAAGCAGAAAGTTGATTTTAGAAAAAGACCCAGATAATCTGTTTGTCTCATTAAGGTTGGAACAGGATGGAGATGACTGCCTGGAGGGCTACAGTTTCCCATTCATTCAAGTGTGCCAGGAAACTGTGCCTTGTTAAGACCAGCGAGGTGGGATAAAATCTCCAGCCACTGGAATGATTTTTGCACCCCAGAGGTCGAGGAGAAAGGCTTCTTTCTTAGAGTGGTGCAAGGCAGTGCTTCAACCTTTCCTTCGTGCTTCTGAATGGCACGTGAAAAGGGATGGCACATGTGGCTAATGTTTGTACCATGCATTGATGGTATACAATACAGTGTCTGATGATAATTAATATTTATTATTGGATGTGGTGGCTTTTGACAGATAGGTTCTTCAGTCTGGGTAAGCTATAGGTAGAAGAGCCATATATAATCTTAAAAAAGTGAGAGTGTCAGTTTGAAATCTTGTCTGTGCTTTTGCAGTTTAAAAATAACACATTTCCATTTGAAAGAAAGAACTCCACAGTTTCTTAGTTTAATGTGTATGTATTTCACATATAAATGACCATCCAGGAAAACCAATTTCAGTGACGTTCCATACTCAAAAGAATAAAACAAGTCTATAAAGACACAGAGGAAGCTATTTTTCCTTTATTCTACTTCACACTTTTTTGATTCTGCGTGACAAAACCCCAGTCTGTTAGTCTGGGATTTCTGGGGACATACTGACCACAGCAGAGACAGTAGGGGATGCTGCAATTATTGCGATGTAAAATGATGAGAGCTCAGCTAAGTGTCCTGGTATGACAGCTGAAAGAACATGTATATAATTTCAAAGCAAATGCAACAGCACTCATGATTCTCTTCTGCAGGGCTGCTGGCAGGATGAGTGTCCTCCGAGACAGCAAATAAAGCAAGCTGTCTCCTTGTGTCCAGGTATCTTTGCAAGAGACTGACTGGAACCCCCTCCCCCCACAGTGGCTTCTGGCTCAGTCCTGCTCTAGCATCTCTTGGTCCTGAGCCATGTGCAAAAGAAAGGATAAAAGGTTTCATGCCAAAATCCAGCTGAGTCCTTCAGCCAGGTGGTTGTGACACTGTCAGGTTTGTGTGCTTGTTTCCCTGTTTGCTTTTCCTTCAATTATCCAATAACATTTCTTCATGCTGTTCTTTATGCAGCATGACATGGCATCCTTGCTTGTGGACCTGTGTGGCCAATGTTATGGTCATCTTCCAAAAACGTCATAGGCCTAGTACGTGAACACCAGGACTTCCCACAGTGTCTCAGACAGTGAGAAGATCTTGGATGAGCATAGAGATATTTGGCCACTTTATAATCAGGTTGTCTGAGTGGAGCAGGGCACAGAGCACCGTATAAAAGCAGCTAGAGACTTGGTTACCATGCTCTGCAGCCCATATGCAAATACCCAGAGGAATGCTATTACGAAAATCCTTTTTATGGTGTGAATTATCCAGAGCAATCGATCCATTTCATTGATTATAAGGAATTGCTTTTCATAGACATGGCTTTTCTTATACTGATGCAACTGCATCTGTGTTTGTGCAGATGACCCATGAATTGCCAGTCTTTTCCCTTTGCTGCAGGCCCCATTTATCTAGGAACATACTGCACTGGAAGTGGGCTCTGATTTTATGAAGTCAGCAGGGTATTTACTAAGGGTTAAAGATACTGTAGGGCCTCCGGTCCCTCTCAGTGCTGGCTGATGCTGTTCTGTGGTGGCAGAATGGCTCTGCTGCTCCGCATCCTTCCCACTGTCACGGCCACATCCAGCACTGGCTGCTTTTGATATAAGAACTTTCATCCACATTCTTTTATCTTAGGCAGGACAAGGATAATATGACCCTTAATTTATAGTAAGCATGGACACATTTAAAATAAATCCCTCAATTTGTCTTACAAATAACATTTAAGTGTTTTTGAATTGAAGAGATGTTTGAAAAACCAATTTCCCATCAGAGATGCTATTTGTTTCATTTTATGCAGTTCATTCATCTTAGTTGATTGGAGAAAAAATAAAAGCCAACCCCAGCTAGTGAGAGTAAACCGTGTCATAGTACTATGCTGCTGGAGATTTTGTAACAATTTTTATTTGGAGTCTACTTCCACACCCATTATTTACAATAAATATTACATCTCAATGTAAAAGTAATTTGGGGGTTAGATGCTGTGCAGAATCTTGAGAAGAAGATAATTCTGAAGCAACTGGCATTTTTGTGTGCCCAATTTCAAACTTGTAAGTGAGCCCGATTTCTTTGGTCAGGGAATGGACCCCCTTTCTCAGAAAAACGTATCAAATCGGACGCTCAGGCCCCTAATCACTATAGGGAACTTGGCCCTTATGATTTATGTAAGAGAGAATTATACATATTCATATTTATAATGCTTATATAAGATGTACATATACATCTATTAAGTAGAAAGGCAACTAGCCTTATCTTTAAAAGTGAGCAATAACACAGGCTGCCACGTACCATGTAACTGTGGAGTTGTGTACTTTTAGAAAGAAGACTTGTGGTTGATGAATTCCTTCGTTTTAAGGTCACAGAGCATGATAATCTTAAATATTGCTGACTTGCTTAAAATAATTGCAGCTGTTCTCTTCTGATTGATAGGCCCCTTTTCAGAAATTGTTCCTAAGATACTTCTTAACCCTCCATTTTGTGTTTCTAAGTAATATGCTGGATGAAAACCATTCCATCTCTTTTTTTGTCAAGCTCCTTCTCCACTTGTTTCATTCAGAAGAATGCAGGAGGACCTGCACGGTCTAGTTTATCCCTTCTTGCCATGCAGAAAGGAAAAACATCCCTTGGCCAAATCCCACCTTCTATTCTTGTATCCTTATTATCAGTGAAGGGAATGGGAAAGTCAAATGACTAATCTCTTCAGCTATTAGCAACTTCTGTATGTAAGTATCACTCTACATTTCTTTCCTCCAACTGTGCTGAGATAATTTCAGATTACTTCAGGCTTTGGCTAATATGTCTTCCATTTTTACTGAAATTAGAATGAAAAAGATCATAGTTACTTTTTTAAAGCATGCCTAAAAATGTTAGGAAAATCTTTCTAACAGAACAGACCTTACCAGCACCCTCAGGAAGATCCTGGCTGTCGAAATGAAAATCTTGGTGTCTGCTTTTGGCAAGGAGCTCAAGCACAGATCGGTATTGCTTGTGGTCACTGCAGCTACAAGTACACCCAGTGTACATGGACACAGCAACTCATTCAAGCTCCAGATGGCATGTTGATACATGCATGCGATGCTACAGCCACGTTACCATCCATAACCTCCCCTACAGACCAGCAAACCCTGTTTGAACCACGTGGATAGACTCTGAGGTACAAACTGGCAGGACCTGGGGACTGAACCTGCTGTGGTGTTTTCAGGAGGCTTTTCTGCCTCAGGAACCTCGGCCGTGCTAGTGTGGACATTTGCCTTACTCATGTTTTGCCCTGCAGATACATGCCTGCCGGTATGTAAGGGCCAGCACTGAGTCAGAAAGTGCTTGGCTGATCGCTGGAGCACAACTCTTCGGCACGTGGGATCCAGCCCTACTTGCCTGTCTTTTGAGGGGTACCTTCCTCACCGCCCCTGGACGCAGAGCATGCCTAGGTAGGTAGAGGCTACTGTGTTTTTCTTGGAGGGTGCTTTTGGTGAGAGGCGTGCAAAGGCTGGACAATGCAGCCTGCATCAGCACCGAAGCAGAGCATGAGGTGTTCAGCCTGGGGTCTGATTTCCTGCAGGACAAGTGTAGCTGGGTGTCACCAAGGCCCGGCTGAGCCCTTCCAAACCTCCTACCAAGACCCAGCCAGTGGCAGGGTGGGTGTTTGTGACCCCAGGGTGACTGCATGTCCTGAAGGATGCACTTGGCACTTCCACTTGGAGGGGCTCTGCCTTGTTTTCCTCTCCAGCTTGCCCCGGTTTGGGGCACGCTTCCCCCCAAGGGCCGCTTTGCAGTGCTGTGGAGGGTGGGTGGGTGCACCCTGCTCTGCTCGGGTCACCCGGAGCTAAACCCAGGCATGGGAGGGGACAGGGACGGATCCGTGACCACGGAGCGGATCGCACTGCAGGGGCGCAGACACCCGCGGGCAGGGCGGTGCGGGCAGGCAGGAGTGTGCAAACGCACGTTGCTTTCCGTTCAGACTGATTTCACGTTGCTTAGCTTCCAGGGCGCTCTGAGCATAGCAATTAAAGCACCGGGCTTAATTGTGGAGTATCCAATTTGGATATTAGCGTTATCTCCGCTCTCGCTCCTTTCTTTTCGTTCAGATCCAATTGCGCTGCCTGCCTGCTGGCTGGGCGCCCGTTCCTTTCTTCTTATTATTACTATCTTGTGGTTATTGTTAATAGATATATATTTTAAAGCATTCCTTCTCTCGGTCGCTTCCAGCCACGCGGGTCGCGGTCCCGGGGGGCCGGACCCACGGACCCACTCGGCGCCCGGGCAGGGGCTCCCCCTTCGCCCCCGCGGGGCGTCGGAGGCTGAGACCTGCCCCCTCCGGCGTCGGGGAGGGGTTGATCTCCCGTTCCCGGCACGGTCTCTCCTCCTCCTCCTCCTCCTCCTCCTCTCCCCCCATTTCCCCACTGCTCGGTCGCACAGCCCCCGCGCCCCCGCCCCCCCCGCCGAGCCCCCTCCCCACCATTTTCCGCGTGTATATTTTATTATTATTAATCATTAAGCTGCTTTATTAGTTCACCTTCCCGTGCTTTCTCCACCTCCGGGAAGCATTCTCGGAGCTTTTATATTGCAGGAGATTTTTTTTTTTTTTTAAATGTATTTTTAGGGTGATGCTCTGAACACTTCCCCCTCCCCGCCCCATATCTCCTACCCTGGCAGTATCAGAGAAGAGGCTGAAGAAGTTGAGCATGTCTGAGGTGGATCAGCCTTGCAGGGAGAGAGGGGGGCAGTAGCTGCTCAGAGCAGCCCGAGTGCTTGAAGCAGGATTTGCTGGTATGTATGTGGGTCTGTATTTTATGACAGCTCTAAGTGTGAATTGTTTTCCGTGCGAGATGGGAGGGGAAAGGAAAAAAATACCTGCAAGTTCATTAAATAAATGCCTGCATAGCTGTAAAGCCCTGTCCGCGCGTGCTGGAGGTGGTGCGTGGGGGGGGGGAGGGACACGACCCCCCAGCCACCAACCCACTCCTAGGAGGAAAAAAAAACCCAACCCCTCCCAGGGAGCCGAGGGTTGTGTTCCGGGGGGGCGATGGGGTGGGGGCACCTAGTGCAAACCGGCCACGTCGCAGGTGAAACAGTGTCCGTCCCCGTCCCCCCCCGCCCCCCCCCCGCCGTGGCAGTGCGTGTGTGTGCGCCCGGCTGCGCGGAGCGCGCCCCACGCTGCCCACGGAGCCGAGCGCGGCGGGCAGCGGCGCCGGCAGCACTGCAGAGGGGTGGGCACGGCCCTCGCCAGCCCTCCGGGGGCCGGGCCCGGGGGTGGGCGAAATGCTGTGCGTGCGTGGGGAGGGGGCCGCGGGGAGGGGGGGGGGCGGCTCGCTTTCTTTCCGCGATTCACATCGCGCCCGCTTTCCCGTCTCGTATGCATGCCTATCCCGGGAATGGTGTAGTCAGCCCGTATCTGAATTATTTATAGACTCGTGCCAGCTGTTTTTTTTTTTTTTCCCCCAATTTTTTTTTTTTTATTCCGCTTGTGTGTACCGTTGGGAAATGCGTTTTGCCTCCCTTTCTTCTCAATATATTAATGTCTTTGTGGGGGAGAGGTTTTTATCCTCTTCAGACCCCTCTAATACAAAATTGATGCTTATTTTTCCCTTCAGGAAGGGGACGCTTTGAGGATAATCATGCTTCACAGAAGAACGGCACCGACCTCCAGTTGCTTTAAACACAACCTCCTCCACTAGGGCTCCAGGAAAAAAAAAAAAAAAAAGAATAATTATAAGAATAATCATTAAAAAGGCAAAAGGAATGCTTACTCTGGAACCTGCATTTGACGATCCTCACCACTCGTGCTGAATATCCTCTGAAGTGATTCTCTCCGGCTTTTGAATTTGCACCGCTTCAAGACGCAAGATTGCCACAAAGAATCCTTTATTTTTTTTACAGCCAAATAGGATTTTTTTTAACTCATTCCCCCACGTTTGCCCCCCGACCCTTATTATTCTTATGTGGATATGCAAGCAAGAAGAGGAGACTGGACATTCCCAACATGCTCTCTCCCTTGATCTGTCCGTCTAGAGGTTCTGCTTCTACAAACCAAGGTAGGGAAATTCCTGTTTCTGTGGTTTTGCTGGCAGCTCATTTTGGTCCACGGGTTTGCCCAGGGAAGACCACTCATGGTAGAACAAAACGTTTAGGGATGCTGCTCTTGGAAGCAGATACAGCACAAAAAAAGGAGGAAACATTCACCAGACATGTTGATTCCCTCTTGGCTCATCAAATAGGACATGGAGAGAAGGCGAGAGGGATGCTTTGAGTTACATACGGTGTCATGAATCGGGGGAAAGTCCCTTGTGATTTTTTTCGGGGGTGGGCAGGTGGGGTCAGGGGAGACACGGGAAGAAGAACACAGCTTTGGAAAGGGGTGAAAACGAAGATTAATTTCCATCCATCCATCCACCCGCAAATTGCCTCTTTCTTTTCACTGGTCCAGCGGCTCCTTGTCACGCTTTGATGTGAAAATAGAGCTCATTAGGAATAGCAGTACGTAGAAACCTGCTTGTTGCCGAGGAGGGTGGTGCATTACTTAAAACCCACGCCGGCCTCTCGATCGTGAGCGGCCTAACGCGGGGGCCGGGGGCCCGGGGGGGGGGGGGGGGGGGACCGGGGCCGCCCCTGGCACCGCGGCAGGAGCCCGCCCAGCGCCGGGGCGAGTGCGCCTGCTTGCGTGGAGGTGAAGGGCTATTTTAAGTCCAAGCACGTCAAGAGACTTAACCTGAACCTACGAGGCGCTCTATTCAGGCAACTTCACGGGTTTTAATTTATCTCCGTCCCCCTGGTGCCGTGTGCGGGCATCGTGGCCCCTCTCCGCCGTCCCCCCCGTCAACCGCCCCCCCCCCCCCCGCCCTTGCACCCCGCGTCCCCACGCAGGCAGCCCCTTCCCCAGCCCACTTGGGAGGGATGCAAAATGGCTATCGTGCCGCTCGGCTATGGATACGCGAGAGACACCGGTGCATCCGGACTGTAACGTGACATGTGAGTCTTTCCGTAAGATGGTGGCAAGACAAAGGGAGCGGAGCGCCGGGGGGTGCGGGAGCCCGCGGCCGCCGCGCCCCGCCGGGAGCGCCGGGCACAAGGTGTTGAACGTGTCGGGGTTATTTTAAGCCTCAGCCGGTGCCCGGCACGCGTGGGGCTGCGCGCCCCCACGCCAGGAGAGGGGCGGTGTGTGTGTGTGTGTGTGTGTGTGTGCAGGGGCGAGCTGCTGCAACACCCCCCCCCCCCCCCTCCGGGGCGGACCCCCATCACCCTCATCCTCACCGTCAGTCCCCGCCTGGGCTCCCCCGACCCGCCTCCCACTGCCTCTCGTCCCTACAGCAGACCGTAGGCCTGGCAGTGGGCGGGGGGAGGCAATACATAGCAGTGGGCTCACCCCACAGCTGGAGGAGGAGGAGGGAGGGGGGCGGTCCCCCAGCCCTGCTGTCGGGCGAGCCGGGGGACCGGGGCGGTGGCCCCGAGCCCTTGAAGCACCCGGAGCATCCTGCGGCGGGGGCGCGCCTCTCCCACCCCCTCCCTCGCCTTGGTCCTTTCAGTGGCTCTTTCCCACATTTCTGAGGGGGTTTTGTCGTGCTATTGTTAAAAGCCAGGAGCGGTTCCCCGTCGAGGGGTTGACAGCCACCTTTCCTGCCATATTCTGGCTGTGCTTCTATAAATATCTAAGGCTTCCCAGGGTTTATCCGCGCCTGGATCCTCCCTTGCACAGCGCTCCCTCCCTCCTGCTACCTCCGCAAGTGGGAGTAGAAAGTTTACCTGTGCGGAGAAGAGGGCGTGTGGGAGCCTTTCTCCCGTTTTCGGGAGGAATTTTGCAGGCCCCGCAGTTCCCGCTGGATCCACCCAGGACCCCAGCACCGCCCATGGTTGGGGGGTTGTAGCCCCCTCCCTCGAGTCTCATTTCCCGGTGAGAGCCTCCAAAAGCACAAGCCTGCGGGGGGATGCCAGCAGGGTGCGGGTGGGATGGACGCCCACCCCTCAAGCAGCAGGGCAAGGGGAGAGGAGGGCAGGTGCTGGGCGAGCCTGGCTCAGCCCCTGCCTCTTTGCTCCCCACCCCGGGTTTTGCAGGCAGATCAGAGGGAAGGGGGGGAGTTGCCTCGGGTGTCTGGCAAGGGCAGCAGCCCCTGGCAGCCGGGCTGGGCTCTGTGCTCCCCTGGAGAGGGCTGCCCAGCGCTGCCTGCCCGGTGCCTGGCACCGCCACCAGCCCTGCCTGCAGGGCACCGGGCCCAAGCGGGTGCCGCATCCCTGACATGGCCCTTCCCAGCCATGACCTGGGCCAGGTTTGGGCAGAGATGGAGCAGGGTGGATGGGAGTTGGGGAGGGGTCTTGTAGCTTTGATGATCAGTCATGGGGACAGGGAGTGTGGGCCCACATCCTCTTCCCACCCTTACCTCCCAGTCTTTCTTCCTGCTACCTTAACCTGGGACTTTTTCTCACCTTCCCTGCTGGTTCCAGCATGGGCAAAAGGAGGTGCCTTCTAATGTTGCCCCCCACCATCAAGCACAGCCACCTCAGGCCTTGCAAGCAGTGTAGGAGGGGCAGCTGGTCTCCCCTGAGCTGCCCCTTGGGCAGGCGGGGAGGGCTGGGTATGCAGCACCCCCCGCTCATGGGGCCCTCAGTGCTGCCCCACTGCCCAAGCCCTTGGGGAGCAGAGCAGAGGCATGGCACCCCGGAGTGTGGGGTGACCTGGTGTGCCCCAACTGCAGCTCTGGGGAGAGCGGCAGTGCATGCGTGGGCACGGGATGCTCTATAAGAGAGGAGGTGTGTGTATGGGCGATTTTCAAGCGCTCACCCACGCTGCCCCAAAGCAGCAGCTCGTGTTGCCTCCGAAAATCCTGGTTTTCTTTGGTCCCCCACCACACCAGCTCATCTCCCAGTCCTGGGTGGGAATCTCAGAGGGTTGTGGCAGGATGGAGCAGGTCGAGGGCAGAGTGGGGAAACAGCCTGGGGGCAACGAGACCCACTTCGGCTTCCCTGTGGCTCTGCCTTTGGTACACAGAGGCAGATCTCAGCAGGGAAAAGGAAAGAAGCACGGTCAAAGCCGCTACACCTCTTCCTGGGGACCCTGAGCTCTGGCCCGGTGACACACACCTGCCACATCAAGCTGTGTCAGCCTGTGTCAGTCCTGGTGCCTCTTGAGATCCTTTTGTCAGTGAGACCATAGCTGGGCAAAGGAAGGTGTCAGGAGCAGCCCCAGCCATCCTGGGCTGGACAGGGTTCTCAGGATACCTGTGTCGATGGCTGAGTTTTACATTTTACCTGTGCACGCAAGAGCACAAGGAAATCATGAGGAAATAGAAAATACAGGACAGAGGCAAAAATCCCAACCTTCTATCCCCATCTAATCATTTAGGCTTTGATTTGGTTTCTCCTCATTTTGGATTACCAACTGCTCCTGTATACAACCCCTATCAACCTATGAACCAGCACCTCATCCTTAAACCCTTGCCTACAAGGGGAAAAGGTGATGGCATTAATTTCTGCAATTCATCTGCTGTTGGAGCTCAGCTGGGGCTGTTCCTTGTGCTTGGTTTGGAAGAGGGCAGGTGGACCCTGGCTCCAGTGCCGGAGCCCTTCTGTGCTAGCACATGGAGCTGTGCTTGGATTCCCACGCTGGACTCGCGTTGCCTGGGCTGGCACCAGGAATCGGTGTCTCTGCAGTACCATGTGGGAGGTCTGGATTTGATTCTCAGTGCTGTTTTCTCATTCCCCCAAGCTGGCAGAGGATGGGAGTGCTGTACAGACAGCACTGCTTGTCTCTGCAATGGGCTCCATTCCCTGCTCCTGTCTTTTGCTCCTTAGGATGTTCAAAAGCTGCCTGTGAGATAGTCCAGACTGAGAGCTGGTCCCTAAAGGTTTAATCTGCTTGGCCTTTAGTGGGGCCACAGCTCTGCTCTGCCCATACTCAACTTCTCAGCATGGTTTGGTGGGCAATGGGGAGAGTTATCTTGCAGCTGGAGGATATGCAGAGGGTTTTTAAATTTTTTTTTCTTTTCTTCATGTAAGCCGCAATTTTATCACAAAGAAATGGCTTAGTTAATAGGAGAGATGGACTATATGATCTTTTTGAGAGAGATGGCTCCATGTACTGTGATCGCCTAATCTACAATGGGATGCTGGTAGTATCCGCTCTGCCTGACATCAGGGCTCTAGGACTGCCTGACTCTTTTGCGATTCTGTGATTAACCTTCATGGAGATATATTTATACTTGATAGAAAAGCAGGGAGTGGTTGGGAGAAACATGGCTGATAAGTTATCTGCTATTACCCTGATCCATCCTCCACCCACCAATCCAGAAGAATTCTTTAAACCACAGTGAATCAACTTATTCATTTTGTTGCTTCGCCGCAGTCAGATGGACTAGCTACTGCCCTGGGTGCCTCACTGCATAAGATGAAATGGCAGTTTGAAGATCGCAGCACTGAAATATGTGGAAGGGGAACCAGAGGAAAATATGATATTTAAAGCTAAGCATGGCCCTCCTGCTTCAGATAAGTGCGTCATAACAGGAACTAAAAAGACCATTTCTCCAGCCACGAAGGAGGCTCCACCATCCCTCTGACTTATCCATCTTGCTTGTCTGTTCATCTGAAGACAGGAGAGGAGGTTCCTGGCAGGTATGGACTGGCGCTTGCTCTAGCAAAATTAGTGGCATGATGCTAACTGCCTGGGAATCAGGAGACTGACCCAGCCAGGTCAAATGTCAAAGCTACCCTTTCACGTTGGGAAAAAAAGTCCAAACAAACCCACCCTTTATAGTTCAAGAGCTCATGGCTTCCTTAAGCCGCAAACCACCAGCTGCCAGCTAGAATTGTGCATCGGCATGTGAACTGGTATGTGTGTAAAAGTCGACCAAGTGCATGGTGGTGATTGGTGGAAACCAGGCAGCGTACCTCCATGCGCCTGAGGTCAACTGTAGAGAAAAAAAGACCTCTTTATGCGCTCAGAAACAAATGCGTGGCACAAGGCAGTGTGCAAACTGTGCTGCGATCAAGTCAATTCAAACCATGGCTAATTTGGACCTCTCAAGTCAAGGCTGATTTTTGTTTAGTGTTTTGGTTTTCTTAGAAGCAGGGGAGAATGCTATCTCTGGGCAGGAGACTGGCTTCTCTTTCTTTAATTTTTACACATATGCTGAATACCCTTAACGTGAGGGGAATAAAAATATAGTTTTTCCTGTACTCAGGACCACTAAAAAAGGGGAGAGTGAAAGGGTATGTGTTCTGAGACTCACTGTCAGCTGATACTTCCTAATACTGAGGGTATTTGCAGACTGCAAAGTGTGCTGGGTGTCTCTCTTCCCTTTCTAACACAAGTAATCAAAGACCATGTTTCGGAGCCACCAATATTGATGGATTGATTAAGTAACTGGGGAAAAACAGAACTTATGAATGAGAGTGGTGTTACTGGCTCAAAGTGAAAGGGATACTAAGCTGAGACCTCTGTAGCCTTCACTCCCTATACCTCTAACCCCATCCACAAGGAAGATTCAAAACTGAAAAGGGTCACTGAAAGTGGCTTAGGTAAAGTGTTAGGTTGCCAGCTCTGAATACTGAAGATGTTTCTGTGTTCCCAGAGCATATACAGTGTCATTAATATTGGTGTGCGTGGCTGTCCTGAAACATTTATAGGGAAGACACACTTTTAGGGGAAAAATGGGGATTTGGTCTTCATGGTCTGTTTGGTGGCTTGTCTCTGCTGATTGCTCATCCACCAAAGCAGGTGTGGGGCCACGAGCTTATCTGACCTGAGTAATCCATAGGACATTGTTCTGTTGCCCCTACTCACCCCTGGCATGCTAGGCATGTAGGAGCTTACGTCCAGTTAACTCTCCATGTGACAGACTCATAAGTTACTTCTCAAGATAGCAGTCAGCCTACACTACTTCGTCTATGCATAGCTATCTAGTTGTGAGATGGGAACAATTCTCACTTACTGCACTCCTACTCTAGATTTGAACTGCTCATCAAGAATTTAATCACTCTAGCTACCACCATCCTCTACTGGACCTGCTGTCCAGCCTGTGTGTGAGCTCTGTATGCAATCCCTGTTTGTTCAAAATGGTGAAATGATAAGTCTAACACCTATTTACAGATGTGGTTAAACCCTGCTTAGATAACTGTGTTCTGTTTGGGGGCTCCACTTCCAAGAGAGGGAAGGACTGGGGAGAGTGTGGGGGAGTGAAAAAAGACAGTGATCACAGATCGGAGAAAACAAGACCTGTAAAGAAAGGTTGGGAGAGCTGGGCAAGTTCAGTCTGGAGAAAAGGCAACAGTGGGTGGATACCTAACTGTCTGCAAATACATAAAAGACCGTTACAGAAAGAGCACATGGGCCAATTATTTTCATTAGTCACTGAAGACAGATCAGGAAATAAATGAGTTTAAGATGAAGCAGAGAGAATACAGATTAAACATCAAATTAAATGTTTACTGCAATAATGGTTTAGTGACAGTAGAAGATGCGGATAAACGTGGCAGAACGGCTGTGACTGAAGATATTTAAAGCTAGATATAGGTGCTGAACTATCAGGATTTTGTATCTAATAAAGTCTATCTCCAGTGAACCATAGATCATGATATTTGCATGCCTAACCAAGCAACTTTGGAAGAAAGACACTGAGGTTGATCTGTTCTGTGTGCAGGAGGGAGGGACTGACTGTCCCATTGGAGGAAACCCTCCCCACCTGAGTGTGTTTGGTCCTATGCTCCAAATCTCATATGGAGTCAACAAGACGGTGTTGACTGGTGCCACAGCTTGAGCATATAAAGAGAGATCCCCAAAGATATCCGTTTTTCCAAACCTCTGGTACACTGTGTCAGCACATCCTGTCCTGGGGGATGGCTAGAGCTTCAGTATAGAAATCTGTGCAGAAGAGACTTACAAACCTGCCCCATGTGAATGATCCTTTAACACCTGCAGGGGCAGTTCTTGAATCCTGGCATAAGCTGGGCTGTTCTAGATTAAGACCATGTACCCTTTCCTTAGGAAGCTTCACCCATCTGTAGCCATTGCTTTCAAGCTTTTATACTATCACAGCATCAGAACAGCTAGTGTGCCAAAACCTGATACTGCAAGGGGAGGTGATGTGTACCATCACATACTGAACAATGTGAAAATACATGCCTTGCTATTTCATGATGTCATTCTTTTGTCTTGCAAGATGAGCTACAGTTTAAAGGTGCCTTATTTTTCTCACCTTTGCTGCTTCCAGAATATAAAATGGGATTTGGGGAGCCATGAGCATTGTGGTTTCTGAGAATCATCGCTTCTCTAGCCAGCCCTTACGGTCACACCTCTCTGTGCCCTGAGTTGGAGGAGCTTCCTGTGCACGGCTGGGTTTTGGATTGGTGGCTTTATTAATGGGTTCAGAGAGGGGTGTCCCTGCTTTGACTCAGTAGAGATTCCCCTGCTGGTAGCTGAGAGGGCTGAAAGTGCCATTTTGAGACTGAGTTTGGCCAGCACTGGGAACATACTGTGTGTATGTGTGTATGAACTATGCCAGTTTATATCCTCCTATGCATCAGCAGAAGGGGGGACTGTGGTACAACCTTGCTGGTGGATTACACTATTTTTTTAGCAGAGCAACAAGCGTGTAATCCTGATCTCTGGTGTTTTTCATAAGAACCAGGAATTTTCTGTACAGGTGTCCAGCACAAACTCACACTCAAATAGAGAAAAATGACATGTTAAGCTCTACTTTTTCATTATAGTTGGATTTAACATTTTTATTTCACCTCTTCTCCTAATCTCTTTGTTAGGGTTGCCATGCACTTTTGAAGAGCTAATATACACAACTCCTTCTTGTAGATGTATTGTTCCTTGCATGTATGACCTCTGAAGAATTTGGAGGATTTTGCAAAAGGAGACAAATGTAAAACTTATTAAGTTCACTATTTCAAAACAGACTAGAAGTTGAGATGGTTACTAGAAGCCAAGTGAGACATAAAATTTGGTGTCATGAACCCACTGATAATTTACTAGCACAAATGCCATGTCCTACATCACAGCTGATTGCCTAATGAACAGAAAATTGTTTTCAGGTGATAGGCATAATAGCATAATGATAGCTGAAGACAACAGTGGCTGTGTGTTGCCCCTGGCTGTGGGCCGTGAACAGGACACAGGGGGATATGGATAGGTGAGGGGTTGTAGTCTGTCATAACAAGAGGTTGTGGTTTTCCTCTGCCACCTGGGACTTCTGCTACTCTAGCATCCCCAGCTGGGAATGAGGTCCTGGGGATATGCAGTGGATGTTTGGAATGTGAAAGATGAAGGCCCTAAATGAATACCACCTGGAAATGAATTGCAGAAGATCTAAAGCTGGCTCTGATTCCAAGGGTAAGCCTAAATCTTCACAGCATCTGGGGGTAGGTGGTTTTGAAGCCTGTGCAGTGAGAAGAATGGCTCCACTGCTGCATGGAAAGGTGTAGAGATGCTGCCAGCTGCTCCAGGAGAAAGGGTCACTGCTGTGAATCTCTTTGTGCCAGGTAAAGTGGGATGTTAATTAATTGCACATGACTGGATTCCTGGGGAATTTCTGTCACGGGACTCTGCTGATAAATGCATTTGAAGTGCTTTGTGGTGGAGGAAATGCACAAAAACGCACTATCTTGGGGCTATTTGCATGTAGGCATACACTTGCATGGAAAACACGCAGGAGGGATCTGCATAAACCTGCACCCCTCTCTCTCCTCTTCTATAATTCGCTGATATTGCTGGCTGCTGTAGTCAGTGGCCTAAGCATCTCAGGGGAAATTCCCTTGTGTCAGACGTATTTCAGTGGAGGCAAGCTGAAACATCAGAGGCTGACAATCCCCAAAGGAGAGTCTAATGAAAGCAACAGAATGACATAATCTGTTCTCGCAGTCTCTCCTCTTCAGGTCTCCACATTTTTGGTGCAACTTGAAATTACCCTCTAATTTATTGCTGAAAAAGTGAATATAATATATAATTGAAATTGCAAAGATAACGTCCTGAAACATTGAAAGTCAAACTATAAAAGCAGCTTGGATGTGGTCTGAGGTACCACGTATTCGAGTATTCTGCTTTTAGGCTCCATCTGGAAGTAACAAAGTGGTAAATGCCACAAAAGCATAAATGGAATCTCAGAAAAGGCATTGCCATTGTTTCATTACATGATGGAGGGCCTGTACTCTAAATAGGAGGCGATAAAAACTAAGGAGCTTAGAGAAATAGGATAGCTGTGGGATGGCTGCCTTGAAAGATATAGTGACTCTTACAGAAAGCTGTTTTTGAATCCCTGGCTTGAAAGTTTGCAAACTTTCAAACCAGGGATTCAGAGAGAGCTGTAAGGATCATGCTTTATCCACTTTTAATTTGCACCATTTCAATAGGGAGCAAAGGGGCTAAAAGGCTCTTTGAACTTCAAGGCTCAGAGAACTTTGCAGGAGCTGAGTGCCTGTGCCTCTTCACTCTCTGAAGCAGAAGCTGGATGCCCACAGTGGGTATCTTACATGAGCAACCCTTTCTGTGCAATGTTTTTTCTTTTACTGGAGGGAGGAATAACTTTCAGAAACCAGGAGATACAAAATTGGAGATGTTTGTTGGTTAATGATATACCTCACCTTAATAATCTTATACTTTTTTTTTTTGTTAGGACATTGCAGTGAAATCATGTTCCTTGCTCACAACTTCTCGGAGAGATCCCTGATTCAGCTTTTGATGTTAGAGATGGTGATTAAGTTTTTTGATGGGAGAGGTTTGTAATGGAGTGAACGTGGCAGGAAATGGGTTTATTACCCCCCAAAAAAATATTAATTTCATAGATTTCGCTAGTTCTGCAATGCAATTAATTAGAGCATTTGATGTGTTTTCCTGAAAAAGCAGAGAAAAGCCCAGAATAGCTAGCAGCCTTGTAAGCAGAAAAGTAACTGGGTTTTGGGTGACGCATTCCAATTCTGCATACTTTGGAGTGGGGACTTGTCCCTGAGGCTGTCCTAGCCAACATGAGGGCCCAGACTACTGGGTCTTCTGCAGTAATGCTTTCTCAGTTGGAGCTTTTCCAGTTGGAGCTGTTCTACTTTATATAAATGCCTATTCATTGTGCTGGAGAGGGAGTGCTCTAACGACTGGGCTGAGGAGGTAGGTTTTTTTCTTTGGCCCAGTATAAAGTAATTACTTATATAAAGGGAAATGACTCCAGTATTAAAGAAATGGAGAAGCAGGCTCCATAACCCAGAGGCTGTGGAGTCCTCCGAGATGCGGGATACAGGGGAGCCAATTCTCCCTCCAAATTAGGCAGTGTCAGTTTGTTCTTATTCTGCTTTGGATGTATTTGTATTTCCCAGTGACAACAAAATGTCTTATTTAGTGTCCAGCTCCAGTGTTGACTCCAGGTGCGAGAAAAAGTGACAGGAGGAGGTGAATTCCTAGGGAACAAAGACCGGATCCTCAAGCAAATGCTCTTAAACAAAGGGTGAGGGATGAGAACTACAGAGATTCTGTGACAAGAAACCAGAGTTATTGCTTCAATGAAAATTTTTATAATTTCCTAAAATGTGCAGGTAGCTCTTTAAAGTTCTCTCCAGATCTTTAAAATCACTTGGGATTTTCATTCGTGCAGTTCATATCCCTTGGTATATCCCCTCTTGTTGTTCATTATACATTTGCTTTTATAAGCTTGGTGAGATGTTTGGCTTTTATATGGAAAGGGAAGTGTTTCCAGAGGCTAATGATAGCTGTGGGAGACTTGTTTCCAGAGAGTCCGAAGGACCCCCTCTTTCTCCGCGAAGGGCAGTGTAGAGCAGGAGCCTAATGGATACATTCCATCTTGCCCTCTGGAGAAGCTAATCCCTATTGACTACAAAGGCAGCCTACATAGGTGAGTGTCCTAAAGGCTTTGAAGTCTCTCTTTAGTTCTGTGTGTACACATGTTAAGGATGTACAGAATTGGGACCTGGATGAGACAGGAGTTGCATTAAATTATTCCTCTTTCACCACCCAGTTTAGAAAACAGTCACAATCCAGGAGGAATCCAAAGTCTCCTAATCCTTGGTCTTCTGTCTTGTATTTTTCCCCTGTAAGAAAACTGGCTATCTGATAGCCCATCTCTCTTTGAACATGAAGGCCTGGAGATCCCTCAGTCTGGATCGGCTGTAAATGGTTCCTGAATACGATTTGAATTTGCAAGAAGCAGCAATGTCCATATAGCTGATTCAGTCCACGCAGCACATCCATGATCTCTGGATTTCTCAAACTTTAATTTCAAGCCAGAGAGTGGCAAGTTGACACAAGAGGTCCCTTGATATGACCAGGTATCATCGGGCTGGTCCTTGGCACACCACAGAGGACTGTCCCTCAGGATGCTGTAGGAAGGCTAAGGAGAGATGGCCAAGGCTTGCTTCTTTTATAACCACTGTGTGCCAGGAGAGAGCTGGTTTAAGAATGACATTTAATTATATGTTCTTGTACATCTTTGCCTGCATATATTTAGAAGCATTGCCCATTTCCACCAAGGAAGATGTTTCATAAGAAAATGTTGCTTGCATGATGAAGCATAAAAATCGAACAAAACAGAAAATTAGAAAGTTTGCCCTGACAGTCTAATTGTGTCCTTTTAAGTGCACAGGGTAATACAGAAGTCCGTGTATCTACTCTGACATGACAATCTTCTGTGATACTGTAGTTTGGCAACTGTGGCAGGACAAATTGCGATGTGTACCCACACAAGGGTTCAGCTTCAGCCCAGAGGCCACATCCACTGTCCCTTTGAAGTCAGGCAGAATCTTGGCATTGGCTGTGGTGAGGACTGGATAGATTTTCGATGTCTGCTCTGTGGTATAAGATGCAAGGGCTTGCAATATTTCTTTGAATCAGCTTCATTTCAAAGTATTACTGTTTATAAACTTGTTCACTTTCATCATCTGAGGAGCATCTTAAAGAGCTATTGAGGTAATGTCTAGGTTGCTATTTTGATGCCTGCAATGAATGCTGCATAAATCCTTGATGTTAGCTGCACACAATAGGTGTTATTTCTTGTATTTGATGATTTCCTTGTTTTTCAAGCATTAAGTGATGTGATTTTAAGGATACCAATAGATTCATCAACACTTCTTTTGCTGTATAAGTTTTCAGGTGTTTTCTTTATCAGCTAATGTATTGCTTCTCCTGCAGTATAAAACAACAATAAGTATAGAATCTGGTTGACATTCAGTTTTGGGATCAGATTAAGTTGTGTTGAGTTTCCTCCCCCAAATCCTCATGGACTGTGCCTGGAGGAGAAAAATCAATGATTCTCTGGTAAGAACTGCTTAAAATGGCTGTATTTGGCATAGCTGAAATTTCCATTTGAACAGAATTTGACACTTTTAAAGCAACTGAACCGTATTTTCTCATAATCTGAATGACTTTGAAAGAGTAATATAAAACAGTGGTTTAAAAGTTGCAGCACAAAACTTGATGGAAAATCATAGAACTTGATTTTACTGTCAGAGATCTAGAGGGAGAGAAGAAAGAGTCAAAGATCTAAATTCCCTTTAAAACTGTTCATTTCCTTTATTATAGTATGTCTAAATATTTAGTGAACTTAAAGGAGATGGCAGAAAGACAGTGCTTGGTCCAATGTTCCTCCTGGATAAAACAAATCTACACGTTCTTTAGGTGAAGCCTGGGGTTTAGAGAAGTTCATATGCAAAAGATTTAACTTGAACCTCGGCTTTACTGAAATGCCACATTTATTACACCAGCTAAAGAAATACAGAACATGAATAAAAGCATCTGGAGATAGTCTGTTCAATGAAAGATCAGCACAGCAATGTAAAGAGAAGGCAAATTTCACTTAGAAGCAGCAGGTTAGGCTGTGCCTCTTAATGTAACTGGAAATGAAACAGTATACATTCATACCACTAAATAAAAGAACAAGCCATACAACCTTTAGCACCACTTGCAGTGCACTGAAAGGGTAGTGTTCCTTGGTGCAAAACTGGAGGGCTTGGAGAAGATGTAATTGAGAATTGTCTCATTGCTTGCTAGAGCAAGATGGTAAGAGCCATGCTAAGATTTTTCTTGGCCAGAGTCAGCTCCCAGTTGGCTGAAGCCAAGCTGACCACCTCCATCCTGGCTGAGCTGGTCTAGTATATGCTGATCAACATTTGGCAGAAAGTGCCCATCCTTGGTCTGTGCCAAGAGATATGGTCAGGTGGTTTGGCTGGAGTTCCTCTCCTCTAGAGGTATGCATAGCTCTGGTCTTTCTTTTCAGGCTAAAAGCATCCCAAGATCTTGTGGACTAGCCTCCTGCACGGAGGACCCGTGGGCTTCAAGTAAGTGCAACATGTAGAGGTGGGAGAGGTGTATGTGTGCATCCGTACCACGTCACATTTTCTGAAAATCCAAAAGATGGATACTCTGCAGTTTTGTTCTTTTATTCACTGCACTTTGTTTTCCCTCTGCTCGAACTGATCCTGTTACTTGTAGTGAGGATCTTTGTGGTGGCGTTAAACACTGTCATAAATCCAGGCAATTCACACACATTGCAGCTTTTCAAGTGACTTGAGTTGTGCTAAGCCTCTTCCCTCATTTCTTTCTGTTGGCACATGAGATTGGAAAGAAGCAGAAGACCTTCTCTTGCTGCTAGTGAGGAGGAAGTGGGTTGACATGGGTCATGAGACTAGGTGGTGGCAGGAGGGCAGATTTATACACCTTGTTGGACTTTCACTAGCAGTAAATTGCATTCCAGTCCTGGGAAAGCCTGGACCATCAGGGACTGAAAGAGCTGACTCATAAATTTACTTGCGCTCGCAGTACGTATACATGGGAGAGGGTGGGAGGGAGTAGCCAGTGCTTTATTTTCCCTTGCTTTCTGGAGGGAGGGGAACTGGTGCTACAGCCTGCTGGGTATGGGTAGATGTACCCCACTTCACGTGGGGCCTACAGCAGAGGGGGAGCTGAACAACCGTGGAGGCGATACATCAATGCTGCCCAGGGCTAGCTCTCCATCCACCCCCAATCCTGTGGCACCCCACCTTACTCTTCCCCCTTCCTCCAGGCTGAACAAGCCCAACTGGACTTCATGCCATCACCCCCAGCTCAGGGTCAGGCCAGCCCTGCAGGCAATGGGTGTGGCTGGCGGGGGGCAAAGCCACGCTGTCTCAGTGCCTTTGAACTAGTTTGGGAGCTGTTGGAGGCTCTGGTGTCTTTAGAGGAGCCGGGGCGGTGGGTGGGCAGGGGAAGAGTTTTGGAGGAGATTTCAGAGGGACAAGGTTTGGAGGAGGGGGAAGGGTTTTTTCTTTTGCATCCTAAAAAACCTTCTTTGCACCAAGGTCCTGCATCTGTGACTGCCTGGTGCTTGGGCAGCGTCTGGGTTGCTTTGCATCAGTGTGATGTCTCACAGAAAGGCTCTGAAGAAGCACCCCCTCACCCCCCCAGCAGTGGTGATGCTTAACTGGTACCTGCCCAGTGCTCCCAGTTGTTCTCACAGGGCCATGCATGGGCCTCCAGGGGCCACTGCTTTTTCTGAGAGCAGCAGGGCCTGATGCAAAGCCGTCACATGGCGACACAATGTTGGTACGCCACCAAAGCTGAACTGCAGCATTTGCAAACCCTTTGGCAGTTTTCAGTGAGGGACTGATGCTGGGGACAGGTGTGTGAAAATCCATATTGTCTTGTGAATTTAGGGATGTGCCTTGACTTTACTCTGATGACAAACCCCATGGCTTTTGCTTTGTGAGAGTATTTCCATTTCCATCAAAGAGATTTGAGATATATAGCTAGCTAAGCAGTCATACCTCAGAATAGGATTTGGGGATTAGCAGAGTGGATAATAAATTGAATAGTAGGAGTTAAAATCAGACTGCAGTCAGAAAGAAAGCAGAGATGAGAGGTACACCCCTGGAAAGCAGTAATGCCAGAAATGACACTGGGGTTACACTGGCTAGCAAATGAGATATGGGCTCACAATACAATGCGGCAGCAAAGAAGCTGATGTGATTTCTGGACTGCATAAACAGAACTATTGCGTCTTGGAGCAAGGAAATGTTTTCTATGTGTTTCTAGTCATGTTTTGATGATGTACCTGGTCTGAGTGTACCTAGGCTATTGAGTTCATTTCTGGAGAACTCAGTGGCCCAAAGATGGCAGCAAATTAGAACAAATTCAGTGGAGGAACAAAAATGATTAAGATGCTGGAGGGATTGGAGATTAAAGTAACTAATTACATTTAGCTTGGCCAAATGACAATTAAAAGAAAGATGTGATGACTGCCTCAAAATTTGTGCTTAAGAATGTAAACACTGAGGAGAGAGAAAGACAATGAGGAATTGTTTAGTGCTGTTGGAGCGGTGGTTGGTTAGATGCCCTGGTCTGCACTGCTAGGGGGGTTGTGTAGGACCCTAACCAGAACTGAAGGAGAAGTAGCTGTAACCAAACAATAGAAGCAAACTGAACAAAAGGAAGTGCTGAATAGACAGCACAGTTCCCTCCCTGAAGCGCGGCAGAGGCTGAAGTACCATTCCCAGGGAAGTGATGGCAGTCTCTGAATGAAAGTAGCCCTGGGAGCTTTGCTACAAGAAGTGTCCAAAATTCTCCAGGAGAGGAGGGAAAGGATGTGGTGTTCCTGCAGGAGTCCTCCTGCTCCAATTTGCAGGACCCATAGATCATTTCTTCCCCATTCTTTTGGCTGCGATTGTGTAGTGTTGCATCCATGTTGGGGTGTGGTGTTTTTAAAAAGATAGTTTGCAGGCTGGAGTGGGAGCAAGCAAGAGAGTAGGGGTAGATGACAGTAGACAATAAGTCCTGTAAGAAATGCTAGGAGAGCCAGGCATGTTCAGTCTAGAGGAAAGATAACTGTGGGTGGAAACCTAACTGTCTGTAAATCTGTAAAGGACTGTTATAAAGAGAGAACAGGGGCCAATTATTCTCTTTAGTCTCTAAGGGCAGATCTGGAAGAAAGTGGGCCCTTAGCTGAAGCTGGGAAAATCAGGATCTGTATGAAGGATAAGCCTAAGTGTCGGGTGACAAGGAGGCTAGGAGGGGGTGGGGAATTGCCATGAGTATAGATACCCAGGGATGACATTAGACACCCACATATCAGGGGACAACACAAGCATCAGGAAAACGAGCTTGTTTCAGCAAGATTTCATATGATTTTATAGTCCTTAAAAGGCTGCTGAGTTTGTAAATGAGCCAGTGCTGTGGTGCTTTTTCCTTGCAGGTTATTTGTTAGGGACATGTCTGTTAATGTTTCTGTTTAATTATGGTTTCTTCTTTGATTATGGATCTGTTTGAATGCTGTCTTTTGCAATGGAGGGACTACGGATGAAATGCACGCTTATAAAAAATGCAATGAGGAGCTAGTCCAGCAAAGTGTGGATTAGCTGGAGTTTTTTTTGCCTCTTTGGTGTGAATCTTTTCTGAGGTATGAAATAGCTTAATTAGCCTTAGAAAAAGAGTGTCTATGCAGTACTATATCTCCTTGTTTTGACAGGCATGGAAAAATATCATGAAGCAAGAGCTCTTATCACAGTGTTTCTCATCCTGTTGTACTTAAGAAATCCTGCACATTCCTCATATAAAGTCCATTTTCAGATGCTAGGAGGATATTCTGTACCTGGAAATATTAATTTCCTGATCTGCTTTTAAGACTGAGCACATACCTTCACCTCTTCATTTCACTTGGAAAAGAAACAAACCTATGCACCTGTGCAGTATCTCAGCTGCTGGCTCCAGTCACTCCAGGTAAATGGCTCTGTCAAGCCTGATGTGAAGAGTATCCTAAATTTATTCTTTTGAGATACCCGTTTGGAGGGTTGTTTGTAAAACATTCTTCAGCTTAGTTTCCTGTATGACAGTGACTGTGTCCCACTGACACAGCTAGCTCCTGGGCAATTTTAAGAGGGTGTTCAAAGAGTGACAGGAGCCCAGGATCAGAGAAACAGGTTCTTGCTGTAAACTCAGAAGAGCACCTTTTAAGACAAAGGCGGAAGCACTGCAGGCAAGTGAGGCTGTGCTGTCCTGGGCTGCAGGAAAGACTAGTCTTGTAAAGATAGGAGGCAGGTCACAAGGTCCCATATCTGACCTTTCCTTGCATTGGCTCTTATTCAGTTAATGACCAGCTGTGGTCAATAAAGTTGTTTCCCTTCCCTGCCCCAGCAGTTTGTTCCTGCAGCAGTTCAGTGGTCTGGCAAACCCACCTTCATTGCTGGTTGAGGATAGCATGTCAGGCTGTCAACTGGAGTGGCTGAAATGCAGGCACACATCTCCTGCCTTGCTGACTGTAGGCAGCACCTTCTCATGAGCATGGCAAGCTGGGGTTGGCCAAGTCTTAAACAGTAGCAGGGTTTGTCAGAGCTCATGAGCAAGTTGCTCAGCATACCTGTTCATCTGTGAGCTGGGATGATGAACATGCACACCATACAGCTGTATTCAAAAGTCACACTTTCTTTTGTGCTTGTGAGGTGCCCTGAGACTTTTCAGATGATGACGCCATAGAAAAATACTTACTCTTTACTTGGTCTTGACTTTGAGAGCTCCACATTCTTCAGTGGTTTGGTAATTACTGAAAGAAATAAAGCAAAAGCATTGTACAGAGTGGAAAAGCACTCCACAAAGCATGCTCTGATGGTCAGTTCCTTGAACAGCTGCGACAGGGACAGGGAAGCAGCCAGAAATACATAAAGGGGAATATGATGGGAGATTTATGCTGGTGAATACCAGTTTATGACTGGGCCCCAGTCCTGCAAGATCTATGCGCTGCTCAGTGCTATGTTACCTGTGAAGCCCTCATCCCAGACTTCCAGGACTCTGCAGCCAGTGCTGGATTTGCAGATATCCGGCATGGTATGGGATTTTGGATACAGTCAAATCCCATGTCCTCTGTGAAACAAGTATGGGGCATGTTGCTTTTCTCTGCATTTCTGTCATGACTTTCTACTTCTTATGTATTTATCTTTCTATTTATTCATTTTTGAAGGCAGCCAATGGGCTCATGCAGTTTGTGAATTGTCAGTGCTGGTGCAGTGAGTAAACCCCATGGCCTGGACCTGTAGAGTCCTCACGAAGAACTGCACTGCTGTTGCTGGTGTATTAGATGATGGTGAGGAACTTGGTCTGGAGCTCTCTACAGCAGAGCAGAATATTTCTAGCTTTAAGTTAGCTTTGGAAAATGTAAAAGGTTACGTTATACCTAAATAAATAAATAAAACCCCCAAACACCTTCATTCTAGAAATTAGTTGTTTTAAACAATACAAAATGATTAAGAAGAAAGTCGTCTTCTTTCCCCAGAGTATCTCTGAGCAGTCAGGTTTGCCTCTGAGTCAGAATGGAGTTGTAGTTTGAAACTGCAAGAGTTTTGCCCAAACATAATCCTTCTCCTTTGCAAAGCTCCAAGAAGTGGCTGTTTGGGAGCACAGACTCAGCTCAGATGCCGGCTTGGGAACACCAGAGCTGACACAGCCAGCAGTCGCTCCGAAAGCTGTGTGGGTAGAATCAGCAAAGCAGGAGCCTGCTCTGGATGTGCAAATGTATGCACGTTTATGCCCCTCCTAGCAGCTGGCTGTGGTGTTGTCCCATCGCTATGCTGCAGTACTGGCTAATGAGGTTTCCTGCCCCAAAGGGCTGCATACCTGCGTGCACTCAGCCAGCCATGCTGTGCTTTCATGTGCTGGCATTAGGAAGCACCTATATAGGACATTCTGACCTGCTTCATGATCAACAGACGGTAAAAGCTGATTGCTGGAGGCAGCCTTTGGTCTGCTCGCAGATTGGCTTCAGGGATTATATGCAGGGAAGTGTGGGCCATTAGAGCTGCAGCCTTGATGTACCACAGTTCCGTGTGACTTTATAGTGCTTGAGAGGCATGAACTGCATTGTATGAGATCCTTGCAGCAGTGTGTTGTCATTTCTGAAGACACTCAGGACATCCACCTTCCACTTGCCTCTGGCTTGCAGTGGGAGCCAAGGTACATAAGCTGTGTCTTTCCTGTAGCCTGTTTCTGCTGTTGTTAATATCCATTGACAGCTTTTTTTCCTGCGCAATGCTGCAGGTTGGAAAGGCTGATGGCACCCCAGGTGAATCACTACATGTTGATATATTTACTTTACCTGTTGCTCTGTAGAAGCCTGAGATCCAGACACTGAGGTTTTAACAGCTCCTGCCAATCAGATTAAATATTTAGCAGCAATAGGTTCTGGGCTTCACATTCCTGAGAGTGTATTTCATGCATCATTTGCTGTAAACGTTGGGAGATTTTTAGCTGCCGCTTGCAAAGTAACTCCCTCTCCGCTCTCTCTCTCATCCTTATCTCCTCTTTTCACTGTCCCTCTCACTTTTCACTTTTGTTCTTGTCCTCACTTTCTCTGCCCTGCTGTTTCCTTCCCCTTAGCTTTTCCCCTCTTTCTCTGGTAATTGTTCACGGGTGTGTGTTTGTGTGCATTGCACCTGGAATGGACGTCAGCCTGTGATGGAGGAGTGGAGGCACTGACTGCATCTAACTGAGTGTTCCTACCTCCTCGGAAAAGCACACGCAACTAGAGGAGGGTGCAGGCTGATGGCCTCTTTGGGGAGTGGGTACCCCTTGACTCAGGGAAGCACCCTGAAGACAAGGAAAAGGAAAGCATATCTATCATCCCTCTTCATGATGCAGCTCATGTGTGTGCAAGCACTATCTGTCTTGCTCTTGGCACATGCAACAGTTGCTCTGGGACTGTGACTGTGGGGCAGTCTTTTTCCTTTTAGTCCCTTTCTGGCCAAAACCTTTATAGAAGAGTTCATGGGCTCAGTCATCCAAATGGAAGCGTGGTCACATCCATCCCCATGGGGTCCCCTTGTCCCACCAGTTGTGAGCTCGCAGCAGACTTCTGTGTCAGCTGTGCCTATGTGACTGGCTGATACCACCAGTGCTGGGATGAGGCCTATCAAAAACAAAAATCCAATAAAGTGTAGAAAAGGTGTATCTCTAGGCGAGGTTTCAATATGTGATGGTATTTTCTGTGCTGGCAGAGGGTTGTCTCCTGGGACAGCAGGCAGTGCAGAAGGGGCAAGGACCTTCCTCCACTTCGTTCAGCATGGTGGACAACAGCAGGTTTCACTTGTACAAAGTACAGTTGTCTGGTGATCATCTGAGTTTTCAGGCATGATGTCTAAGGAGATGGCCCTTTAGAGGGGCTGTGTGAAACAAGAATGATCACTGGCACTAGTGGTTGTTCTGGGCTGATACTGGTTTGGGGAGGGTAAAGTCTCCTGAGCTAGTGAGCTCCATAGGCAGGCTGGTGCACTGCATATTTTATGCTGCAGAGTCTTCTCTAGAGCTTGCTTGAAATGATTTGATGCTGTTTGTTATAAGCTGTGGTTAGATGGTTTGACTCTTCATTACCGTGCTCTCTCTTGACTGTTTGGTACTTGTGTCTTTTCCTCTGCTCTTGCTCTAAGTGTGCTGCCTGCCTAAACATGTTGTTGCAGTCCCAGAGGAAGCTCATGGTTCTCACTGCCTCCATGTTCACCCTGTGTGATTGCTGCTCTGCATTCCTGTTGTCTCACATCTCATACTCAGCCCCAACTGCTCCAGCAGTCCTGCACTACCAGTCCAGGAGATGTTGATTAGTGCCAGGGACAGGTTTTCCAAGTGGGTTTCTCCCCACGTTGTGACAAGTCCGAAGCCATCTGGTGAAACACCGTCGTCTTCATCTCACATTTTTGTTGGCGTGGGACATATCCTTTGTTCACACCACCACTGCTGTTGCACTAGTGTGGGCTTGAGGACGTGAGGGAGACAGGACTGTCTCCCTATGGTGGCTGCCAAAGGGATAGTTGGGGAGGTGCATTGCTTTGAAAGCTGGGATGTGTGTGCTTGTGCGTAAGATTATTTTTGCTTATGAGGGAAGTGGGGGCCCTTTAGGTAGAGGGGAGAGTCAGGTCACAGTGGCTGCAGAAGATGGCTCTTTTTTTGCTCTGCCACAATAGGCACTGAAGCCTGGGAGTCTGCTGGGACGGGGTATGGCAGGCCAGATGGTTTGAAGCAGGTACTGGGACATTATGGAAGCTGCTTCAGCGGAGATAAGGAGTGAAAGACACCTGTAAATTCTGTAAAGCTTAATAACTAATCATGGGCAAACCAGCCTACTTAATTTCTTGTTTTATTTCTCTCTCTTTTTTTTCTCTCCCCACCTCCACTCCCCTCCATATTGCTCTGGGCCCCTCCAGTCCATTTCCCTGCATCTGGTGGCTTATTTCCCTACAGATGTCATCTTGGCAGTAACTCACGCCTGAGCACCTCCCTTGGGGAATTTGTGCACTGCCTGAGTGCTTTTTCTTTCCATAATGTCAGGGCACCTGATTTTTTTTTTTTTTAAGGTGTACTTTTAGGCAATTGCCCTTTGTAAATAAATTAAAATTTTAGCAGTGGGGGAAGCTGAAAGGCAGATGGATCTGGAGAGGATGGTCCCTTAGCCACATGCCAGGCCAGCCCAGGCAAATGAATCAGCCAGAGGAGCTGCACAGCTTGCCCACCAACTTACTTCAGCTCCAGGGCCAGGAGCTCAGCTGTGGTCTGATATGTCCTCTGATCTCTTTAATTAGGAAAGGAGAAGTGATAAATGGATATTGCTTTTAGCCTTGCTGCAGTATCCCTGGCCTCTGACGGGGCGGTGACAGGGCTGTGCTAGGAATACGGTTAGGGAGGTGGTTTAGGGTCCCTGAAGCTTTGCAGGCTCAGAAGTTAAAGTACAAACAAGAGGAAGGGGATCCCAGAGCAACACCAGGGCAATGTAGTCAGGTGATAATGCCTACATGGCTTGTTTGTTCCATCTTTTCCCTCTTCTGAGAAAAATATCACAGGGAGCGTGGCAAGAGGCTGCTCTCTGGATGTGTGCTATGTTTATAGATCATGAGCCCCCTCCCGTGGCATCCAGTGCCTCACAAAAGTGTTAACACCTGTGTAAAGTGGGTTTAAAATGCTGCTGCATCAGATCAGAGAGGCTTTACACACCTCTGGCACAGGGGTGGCGGAAACGCATGGTGCAAAGGTCTCCGGAAACTTTACTGTACTTGTACATCTTCATATATATAATAATCAATGCAGCTGCATGCAAAAATATCTCCTGGCTTGGAAATGAGTTACTGTCACAGTGTCATCCTGACAGGACTCCAAAGCAGAAGCTGTGTCAGAGAGGCTTTGCAGGAAACCAGCATGGCATCTAAGGACTGATTTTTTTTTTTTTTTTTAATAGAAACTGGTGACCATGTGGGGCTGTGGTTCAGCCCTGTGGCCTGGACCTGGCCTGGAGAAGTGTCAAAGCTGCAATGAGAAGGAGAAACAAGGAAACCCCAAAGTAAGCGTAGCCCCAGGAAGCTCCAGGCAGATGAGTGGTGTGCTCAAGGCAAAGTTTGGAGAGGCAGTTCATATAGGCAACTTGGTTTGCTTTCTCTACTTCATTTTAGGGGCCGGGTGATATTTGCAGCATATAATCTTTGGCTGTTCAGGATGTCAATATTGGTACTGTCATATACAAACAAGGGTGGGTCCTAGCTAAAGACTGCAGCCTGTTGCTAACTGAATGCTTTAACTGGATGGTTATATGGCGCTATAACCTCAGGATTGTACAAAAGCCCTTCACAAAACAGGTCTGGCATCTCAGTGCTGCTCTAGCACTTCATGATGGGCAATGTGAAACAGCTTTGACAATGCCAGAAACAACTCTCGGGAGAGAGAGCAGCTGCTCTGTGCCAGGGGCTGACCCCTGGTGTGGCAGCAAGCTTTGGGTTTGTATCTTGGAAGCTGATTTCCTACAAGGACCAGACTGTATGTAAAAGGGATACAACTTGAATGTTGTCTCTGCCTTTTTTTTTCTTCTTTTTCTTTCTTGGTGTGTCCGTGTTGTGTCCCGTTCCCCCCCCCCCCCCCCCCCCCCGCCTGTTTTTGAGTTTTCCTGTTTTCAGGAATACAGGGATTTAGTGCCTTTAGGAACTGGTGGCATTTCAGGTCTGGCAGGAAAGGGGTAACTGGCCATCCTGCAAAGAGCTCCTTCTCCCACCCAATTTCCTTGTTCAAAGAAATGCATCCCTGTCTGCCGGTCCAAGATGAGATGGAGTGCATATATACTAATTTTATATATATAAAAATAAACAGCAATAATAAATACATTTATACACAAATATATATAGTGTGTGGTGTATATATATATTAAAAAATACATATGCACACCCTCATTTTACTGTATATTTAATTCTGGAGTGGGGACACCCTAGTCTTTCAACACTGCTCTATGGCAGCATAACCCAAATTTGGGTTGGGGTGGACTACAACATCTTTTCTCTTGATTCCAGGACTACTCCAGTCTTTACCAACTGTCTCTGGTCAATAAAAAAATATCCCCCAAAGCAGAGCAGTTGCTCTCTGTAAACTTGTCAATGACAACAGATACTCTGTGGCTGCCAGCACTCCTCGAAACCCCTTGTGTTTCTCCACAGGTCTTACTCAGGTGCTCAGCAGGTGCAGCACAGTGTAGTTTGTGAATTCCAAAAGAGTAACAGGGCAACAGGCTGCAAGCAGGTCTTCCAAGCGGGGGAACATTCAGAGGTAGAAACATAGTTTTAACCTGAACTTAATAGCAAAATTCCCTCCAAATACTGGGAAACTACAAGTTCAGAGGAATTGATAAAAGGGAACTGTGGTGAAACGGTCAAAGCTATTAGTTTCCTCCCCTGGCTCCCATGGCTTGTAGGGTTTGCAGCTGTGGGCCACTTTCACTAATGGCCTGGCCCAAGGCCATGGGCCCTCAGAATTACATCTGAAGACTTCTTCTCTATGAATCCCAGATTTCTGGCACCTCTGACACTGTAGAGAGTCCCAGCCAGGACTCTCAGGGTCTCCAGGCTCCCTGGTGTAAGACCAGGATTTTTTTTAAGAGGTAAGCTGAGCTCCCAGGACTTTCTGGCCATGCTATAAAAGCCTGGTGACTCTGATCTGGCAACCTTCCCCAGATTTGTTTAAATCCAGGGTCCAAGGGTCTCTAATGCTGAGACCCACAGCAAGGAGATCTTGTATTTTTAGTTTCTGCAAGTGAATTAAGATGGAGCTGGACTTCACATTTCCACTGTCCAAGAGCTGCTGGAACCAGACTCCCTGGATCCATGGCAGACCCAGAAGGTGGATCTCGTGATGAAATAGGAGATTTCCAGGTCTGGATTAAAATTGCCAGATGGATGGTGCCTGGTGCTCAGAAGAGCTGCACCTCCAGCCCAGACCCTGGAGGCTGGCTGCCCACTGCAGCTCTGCCTCACTCTCCAAAGCTCTGCATTGCTCTTGCTCTTCCTTGCCAGCAAGGAAGCTGCTTTGGAGTGGGTGAAAATGTGTTGCAAGTTGAGATATTTCCATGAGAATACGCTTAACAAACTGGCATTTGCTGACAACATGTTGTTTCATCAGAAACTACTGATCAGCAGTATTTTGCAGTTTGAGTCAATGTGGCAAAGTCGATATTGAATATCAGGGATTTTGCTTGGAAACTGACAACTATTTATGGTATTACAGCAATTCCTTTCTCTCTGCTTCTAGCTAAACTAGGATTTATTGTCCTGAAGATCTTGGACATACAGGTTTTAATACACTCTCTCGGGATCCTGTGAGTAATGTTGGGTATGATCTCACAAGAAGACATTGCTGCCTTCAGGGAAGTGCAATGGAAAGCAATAATAATAATCTCAGCTCCTGTAGCTTCTATCACTTGAGAGCCAAACACACTTTAAATACCATAAATAATTAAACTTTCTAACTCTAGGAAGCAGAGAAGATGCATCTCCATCTTTCTGATGAGGAGAATAAGGCAGAGGGTGAGGAAGAAAACAATGGTGTTTACACTTTCAAAAAATGCTTATTGATTTTAGATGATGGTATAAGGGATTAGAACAAGACTTCACTTCTTGTGGTTTGCTCCCTCCATGCTTTCAAGATTTAAAACCCAGATACCTAACAGTGTGAATACAAGTGAGCTAAGAGGTACCAAGGATGGACCAAAAATATAACAGTGCTTAAAGTGAGGAATGGAATGACTGTGGGAGCAATGGAGGACAAAAAATGGATGGATGGAGAAAGTTGAGAAGGGCAGTGGATTAGGGCATATATTGTAGCTTGAAGGAAGTTCATGGAAAATATTGAAATTCTGGATTTTCTTTTACACTAAGCCCTCTTATGCTGTTTTAAAAGAGTAAACTGACCTTAAAGCGTAAGTAACTCAGGCTACACTGTGTCCATAATATCAATTTTTATTTACTGGTAGGGTACTTTTTATTATGACAATTGACTGGTTTTGGTGGTTGTTCTTTCTTATTCTTGTTGCTAACGCTTTTTTTCCCTTGCTGCAAATGTAAGCTGTAGTGACTTTTGTGTAAATGAGATGTGGCCCAAGGGGGCTGAGCTGCACCCTGAGGAAGCCAGTGGTGGACCTGGGCTGGGGGGAGGCATGGGCTTGTACGTCCTTGTATGCATTGGCTGGCACATCGAGGAATGAATAGCTAGGTGAGCTACCGCAAAACGTGGCTGAAGCAGCTAGCATGAGGGAATTTGAGAGGCCGGAGAAAACAGAGAGCAGAGGAAAAAATTAATGGAAATGGCATTCAGCTGAGCCAAATCTAATCTGTTTGCTTGTGCTGGATTGGGCCTTCCTGTCCCTGTCCCTGTCCCTGAAGCATCAACAGCCAGTGACTAGTCGTGGTCCAGATGTGTGTGGCTTTGCCTGTGTATGTTTCCATCATTGCAACTCTATAAATATGATCGAGTGCTAAGCGGAGGGAGAGGTCAGTGGCTGCTGGGCTGGGTCCCTTCAGCTGGGAAAGCTTTCTGGATGCTATTGATTAAAGGTCTTGGTAAGACGAATCAGCCCTGACCTGTCATACAATCGCAGGCACATCATGGTCTGGTGCACAGCACTAATGTACTGTGAAAACATATTGTATCCAGTAGCTTGATGGCTGGTGCCTTACTGATCATTGAACTCCGGGAGAGAAAGACAGGGAAAGGGGAGAGTGTTGGGTGGGGAGAGTAAAGAGGGAAAGGAGAAGAAAAATGAGACCGCCAAAAAAAATTCCTGATTTGCAGTTGTCAATTCTCCCTTCATCCTGGCTTTAGTATTTATTGTAAGGATCAAGTTTTTCTAAAGGGATGAGTGTTTTTTGGGATGCTTCTGGTTTGGGAGTGTGCAACTCCAAACATCTTGAATGAATTTTTGGTGTCACATATTGGGTTTCCCTTGTTACTTCTTCTAGGTAAATTTTGGTTTGTTTTTCTATAAGTAGTGATAACAGGAACATAGAAGTCCTTTACTGAGGATCAGAGCGGGGAAAAGGGAAGGGACAAGGGACAGGCAATTACAAGGAAGGAGACTCACAACAAGGTTTTCTGGGTACTCATCCATCCTTTCTAGTGGCCTGACCAGAGCCAGCTTTTGATCCCTCTTGGCTCCAATGGCTGTGGCATGCCTTTTTGCCCCTGCTAAAAACAACTCTTGGTCCCTCTCACTTCCAGATTAATTCCCCGTCTCATTTAATGAGGAAGGCTGGCGTTCTCGTGGGGTCCCTTGGTGACTAAACCCCATTTTCCAAAATGCTGCAGTGGAAATCAAGAGGTCATGAGGCTCCTGAGGGATGCTGGCAATTTGCAAACAGTGGCCTATCAGCGTCTGTAGCACTGCAGCTTTGCCCTGCTCCAGCTCATAGGATGCACCTCCCTCTCTCCACCCTGCTGCCTCTACTTAGTGGCTCCAGTGCTGCCCTCATCTTGGTGTTTTGGGCATCAATCCTTCTACTCTGCCGTTTCTGCTGTCTGTAACACCTTTATGAGGGCTTGGTCAGGTCTGGTGAGCTCTGGCACTCTGCTTAGGGCTGTTCAAGATTTGCTATAACAGTGCCACAATGAGCAGAGGCAGTGCAGTGAGTTTCTCCTAGCTTGCCCTTGCCGCATGGGCTGCAAGACTGAAACATGCACCCATGAAGATCTTTCCTAAGGGATGAGCGGATTTATGTTTTAAAGCTTTATCCCATGTCATACATTATATCTGAGGAGACTGACAGCAAACTGGATGGCTGTGTCCAAAGTGCAGATGTAGTTTAAGGTTTTCTCCCTTTGGTTCAGATGCCCTTTTTGGGATTCTCAGTATTGTAGAAGAAGGAATCAATAAATTTCTGCCTAAAAAAATAAATTTCATATTTTCTTTCCCACATATGGTATGTTTTAAGAAACATTTGTGATTTGGCTTTTACAGTGTTTACATTTGGCATCCAAAGAACTTAAGACTCTCTTGATGTGAGACTTTGAGTAACCCATGGGATTTAAGCACTGGCATGGTGTTTGGCAGATGCCTTCAGGAGACAGTGCAGTTTCTGTCTGCCTGCTCTGTGTTTTCCCTTTAAGGAAATGATGCAGGGAATGAACAGGTACTGAGTGAGGTGCATGAGAGAGTCTGGGGAATGGGAAAGTCTTTCCACCCTTGGAAGTAAAAATTCTTCTCATTTTTTAAATTTTGAAATTCAATATAATAATCTGCCAATGCACAAAATGCAGAGTTGATTAAGGTTGAATAGAAAACCTCGAATTAATACAGAAAATAATGAGAAATGCAGAGGATGTGCTTCTCCAAACCATCCAACTGAAGTTAAACGTGTGTTTCTCATGGATATTAATGGATTGGAGGTATTTAAATCCCTGGCTTTTGGAAATCACAGTCTTTAAAGCCCTCATGTTATTAATGTGCTGGTGGTTCCTGCTTGGACATGAAACCTGGAAGTGGAGAATTAGAAAGAAAGGAAGTGATTGCAGCATTAATTACCAAATTATTCCAGTTTGATTTAATTGGCAAAACCGGTGTTGCTCTGGTGCAGCGTTCTGCTGCCTGTTAAACCAAGTCCTGCACTTCAGGAGGCAAAGCTGCTTTCAGCCATGCTGAAATCCCTTTGGAGGGGCCACGTGCACACAGTGACACATCCCTTGCTTTGGATGATCTCCCTCTGAGCCTGGATCTGGTTCTGAGATGGGTCAGACGACAGTCAGAAGTGGGAAACAGCGCACGTCTCGTAAGCTTTGAAACCCTTGTTTCAAATGGAGCATGCACAGAGCAACAGCTGTGGCAACTGAACCCTCCAGGTGGTGAGGATATTTCAGTCTCTGGCAGGGACGGCCTGTCTCATCCCTCTAAACTTGTCCAAGTGGGATGCTGAGGGGTGAGATCCTGGCAGGGGAACGGTGGCTCCAGCCTGGCTCTGCAAGCCAGGCTTGCAGAGAGCAATGGCCATGCCAAGCCTCTATGCCCTGGCATTTAGAAGTTGGCACTGGGCAATGCCAGACTGACCTGCTGTCTCACTTAATGGCTTTTGTGTGTGTGACACTGACTCCTGCAGCTCTGCACGTTTGTGCCAGCCTGGGTAAGCAGGTCAGACTCGCTCCTGCTCTCCCTTGCCTAGCCTTTACCTTCAGCCTCCCTTGCTCATCCTGCTGAGGACCCAAGGGGATTCAACTTACAAGGAGGGATGAACACAGCTGAACAACTGCTGCAGCAGAGGAAAGTCCCAAGGGGTGATCAGATAACCATCTACAAGCATTTTCTGGGTGGAAACGGTGAGTCGAGAGGGAGAAATTGTTTAGGCTGAATGAAGGAGATATTATTAAAGTAACAAGATAGCTGAGCAAAGTGAAAATTTAGGCTGAGTTTAGGGAAATGTTTCTAAATGTGAGCCTTGGAGCCGTCTCCTAGCAGTGGTAATCCTATTGTTTGAGTGGTTTCAGAGCAGGTAGTGTGCTAAAGCAGTTGCGTAGACAGCAATCCTGAAGTGTCTGGGGGAAGGGCAAGGCTATTAAGCAGAGGATTTTAATTTGTAATTTTCATGAATCACTTGGTGTTGGTCTCAACAGAAGCTTGCAGGCTGTGGCTCTATCAGCTATCACCCGTGATATGTAAAATATGTGGGTGGGAGGAAGTGGGAAGGACACTGGAAACTTACCCTTGGGCAAGCTTACAATAATGAGACGTAGTTCTTCATCTGTTGGGAATGATATGGGTCTAATTGATGATCAAAGCGTTCTTTGTACTGCCTTAAGTGTAGGGAGAGAATTGCTCTTCTCCTTTGCATGGGGCAGAAAAAGGGGAAGCACTTTTTCACCTTATCCTTGGATATACCTGTTGGGATAGGCAGAGGCAAACTAGCCATCAGAGATGGGGAGGAATGAGTATGTGATATATAGGATGAATCTGACACTGCCCAAGCCAGGGAGGAGTTTGTACCTAGTTTAATAAAGAAAGAAAGAACAGCCTGAAAGAAAATAGAGAATAAAATTAAACATATATGCTACTTTCCTCCCAGCGCCCATGAAAGGAAAGCTAATAGCAAGGTAATGAGAGAACTCCGTGGGCTTTGGTTGGGGGTGTCTGATACATTCCCCAAAAGAAAACGGCTGACTTGGGAGAAATAAGGGAAAAGAAGAAGCATTTTGTAAGTTAGATAGGAATGAGTCTGTGGGACATTACAGGCATGGACAAAGGTACATGTTGGAGAGGGAGTAGTTGTGAAGAGCAGAAAGAAGACCTGCCCAAAAGGCCTTGGAGAAATGTTTCTACCACTGTCATAGACACATTTGTATATCAGAATGAGAATGTAAGTTATGTTCAAAGCTAGTTAAAATAAACTAAACTGCACCAGTTTTCATCTAGAACTACTGAAATGTCCTTGGGGCCGTGTGTGTGTTTACTCAGTCACCATAATGAACCATTTTGGTCTAGGTGCTGGGTTGATCTTGCATTCATCACTGTGCACGACACTTTCCGATGTCTCTAGCCTCTGCCATCTTCCTACTCTGAATGTATGGAGATTTTTCTGCAGCATCATTCATTCTGTTTATCAGCAACTGAGGTGTGCAGTTGCTTCCAAGACACATCCATCGTGCCCCAGATCCATCCCCCTCTTCTTTGTCTTTGTTTACAAAATTCCTGGAACAACAGGGCTGTGAGCCAGAAGAAGATTTATGGGCACTTATGTCACCTACCTGGTAAGCAGTAATATGGGGAACAGCAGCGCGAGAGTTGTTTGCGTACAAATAGCCTGGGCTGAAGGTGGGGTAGGACAATGGTTAAAGCAGTGTTAGAACATGAGGAATGCTTCTTCACAGGTATACAATATGCATTGTGTCTGGATTGGGGAGATGGCAGTAACCATGAGAATGGGAGGTTGTCCTAAGCTGAAACTGGGTTGCCAAAAAATCAGGGAGTTGGAGAAACTGAGGTGTAAATTATAGTGCGATTACAGCTTTAAGCCCCAGCTCTTAGGAGTAACAGTTTATGGGGTTGCAATCAGTGCTGCCCCTTTCTTTGCACGGGTCTCCTTAGCTCCTGCAGTTTACCTGTAAGGCAGGTAGTAGATAAAAAGATTAAATATCTTCTGCAGTTGGTAAACACAGAAATGGTGTTCTTCTTTGGTCTGGACATACAGGTATTTCCTTGCCAGACAGCCCAGTAGCATGTCTACTGCAATGTTAACTTCCCTACAGCTTCTTCTACTGCACTTGCTATTCCCTGGTTGTGTGTTGGATACTAGGCACAAAGCACCTTCCAGCTTTGTAGAGTATCTCACAGGTGAGATGGATTTTTTCCTACCCCCAACTAGGGCCTGAAACATGAGGATTGTTTTTTGATTCATTGTCTGATACTGCTCAAACTGTCTGAGAAATGAAGCCAGTGTGAATTAAGATGCTGTCAAAGATGAGCAGATACTGAAGGGTAACACTGATGGCTAACACTGGGGCTGGCAGGACATCTGCCTCTAGGTAGTAGTGGGATTGAGGGTGATGGCGAGTCCTGGAATTGGGCTAGTGATCAGGGATGAGAGTAGGGCTAGGAATTAGCATTGCAGTTGGTGCAGATGCAAAATTAGCTGTTGAATTCAGATTCTGTGACTTGAAGTCCTCTAACCAGTGCTGGGACCTCATCAGAGCTCCCAGTGAGCAGAGCCCAGAAAGCACTGGGATATGAACTTCCCCATGTCCCTCCAGGGAAGTACAAGAGAGGGAGGCTGGAGGAAGGTGATGCTCTTCTTCCTCCAGTATGGAGCCAATGTCTCTGCTAAGTTCCCTTTGCTGGTGGCTACAGCACGCTGTCCAGCCTCCTGTCCCAAACATTGTCTTCCTCCTAATCAGGAAAGCTGCTTTCAAGACAGCTTTTTGTCTGGGACTGCAGTATTACAGGACTTCCTTTCCTCTTCCTGTCTTGAGCTTGGAGGCAGGTTTTTGGGGGCCTGCAAATACCCTTCCAAGGGGCTATTGTGCAAGGCTGCCCAGCAGGCGCAATTGCAGCAGAAGGAGGTACCAGCGTCAGCACGTGACAGAACTGCCCCCAAACTCCTTGGACCAGCCTGTGTTCTGCCTCAGTTTCTTTATCTGACCTGAAGATTGCCTAGCTTTGCTGTCCACTGCCTGAGTAGTACTTTATTTACAGTTAGCCTGGTTGAATGCATAGTGACCTACTTGTGTACTTTCTGTATTTTGAAATGTCGTCCAGAAATATCTCTAAATGCTGAGCTGAATTTTGCCTGTGCAGCCTAATAGTTTTCTATTAATACTTATCATAGATCTGATCCACATAAAAGTGCAGTGTCAACTAAGGTTCTTATGATATTTTTAAGCAATCTAACCTTTGGTCCTGGCCAAATTCCAATCTGAATAATTACTGTCTGACTACCTACATTCCTCTTGCATTTTCAATTGGAGAAGTTAGCTTTCCCTTCCCATTTTAACAGTGATTGTATAACATTGCTCTGCAGCACTGAGTAGTAGATGCTGCATTCCTCTACAATGGTGGATATGTTTTATTGGTAAGTAAAATGAGATTATATAGAGTTATAATGGTTTTACAGGCATGTTTATACATAAATATAGATATGTCTCTAAAACCACTTTGTCTAATGGCCCTGTCATATATTATTTTCCAGGGAGTTAGGGACAATATAATAGTGTGGAGTAATGTATAAAGGATTTTACTTGCCAGACTGGAGTTTGGGATTTGCTAAATTGTTTTGGAGTGGCAAAATCACAGAAAAAAACTCCAAACACTGAGTTGCCCCACACCACCACCAAGGGAAAAGCCTACTCATGTAAAACACTTTGTAATAAAATATACTGACACATTTTAAAAATCATTCTTGACTGGTGAAATTAGACTCTAGCTATATTAAAGTTACTTGAAACAACTAAGGGCAAATGCCCTGTTTCACAACTGCAGCCTTGTCAGGTGCCTGTGAATTTCTCAATGTGTATTTGCAAATATTCACTGGAAACAAGAACACTACTCAGGAGGAGATCCACGTTCTGCCTCCAGTGCTTCCTTGATTGGGTGCCTCAAACTTTTACATTTGAACAGCGTAGAAATTAGTGGATAAAACTTGCTGCTGCGTATGCAAAAGCACATTTTCACAATAGTTCTGGGGTCACCATAATCTGATAATAAGTCTGTGCTGGTTCACCCCTGCCTCTCCTCTACTAGCACACATGCAGAAGAGTCCTGTAGTGAGCCAGACCAGAGGAGGAAAGAGAAGTGGGGTTGGTGCTGGGATGTCTGTCCCTTTCTGAAACAGCCAGTGCTTGCATGTGAGCAGGAGTGTGGATAGTGGCTGCTGCTTGTGAACAGAATTCACCCCCAAGGAGGGTAGAGAAGGGATTGTAAGCACTGCGAACACCCCTGTTGCAGTCTTTGAGCAGCTCAGCTCTGCACTGTGAACTTGCTGCTGCCTTGTGGGAGTGTGCTAGGGCTGAACAGTAGAGACCACACCTCAGCTAACAGGGTGCCACCAGCCCTGGGTTGGGTGTGATTTATTGAAGTTCCCCTGCCTTATCGCATTCCTGGGTCCCATCCTACCAGGGAGCCCAGCCTGGACCTGGTTCCTCCTTATTCCCTCAGAAGGACAGTGGTCCCTGGCATGTGGACTGCCCATGGAGCACCTGAAACACATCGTGAGCATGACAGAAGTATTATGTGTGAGCAAGGGTTGGAGGGAGAGGTGTCCTGGGTGGTACAACACAGGCTACCTAAGCATTGTTCTGCCTGAACCAGCTCATGGCTGAGGATCCAAATTGGAGGTGTCAGGTTGGCCATGGAGGCACTGATGACCTCCTCTTTGCATTAGCCTCTTCCTAGCCCCGGCTGGTCCCTGCATATCTGGCCAAAGCCTGAGGATCTGGCACTGTACAGGGAACTCCATCATCTTGTGTTGAATGGAAGAATCTCTCTTGAGGGCATGAGCTAGACATCCAGCAGATTGGCACCTAAGTGCTCTTCAGGATCTGGGCTCTTTTCTGCTGCTTGGAGGTAGATGCTAGAGATTTATTGGCTCTGATGCAGATGAAGAGAAGAAAATGGGTTTCTTGGCCGGCATTTTTCCCAGTGGGAGAAGTCTGTGTTTTGGCATGAAGGCAGACAGCTGCCATGATCGCCTGCATAGCTCCTGCATCGCTGCTATCCGAGCCCTGAGTTGAAAGGCCCTGTAAAGTATTCCTGGTGGGAAAGCAGCTGGGAAAAACCTACACTCTGCTCCCTGGGCGTCACTGCTAGCCATTGCCTAACCAAGCGTAATACACTGTGTGAGACTATGCAGAGGGATCTCAGGAGACATATTTTAAAGAGAACAAATATAGCATTAAAGTGAGTGAGCAAGAGAGTGAGAGACAGAGAGCGTATAGAGTGCATTAAAGTTAATAAAGCATTGCAGGAGTGGGGACTGCATTTCACTGTGAAGGAATCTAATTTAGTGACTCGTAATTGGAGGATAACAGTCCTGCCGGAATGAAGTTAGCTGTTCATTTTGCCAAACTCTCAAAGTCTCTTGGTTCTCCTTGTGAGCATCTCAGAAAGTGGATCCGTCAGAGAGTTTAGAATCGATTGGTGCTTCACACCTGCAGTTCCTTTCAGCCTCCTAAGTGGATTTGGTTCCTCCGGCACATATTTATTATCTATTTTATTATCTGCTTATTTATCTGGTAATATCAATGCAGGTTACGTTCTCTCTGCTTAGCATGGCAATGAAGGAGCAGGTGCTGAGCCTACGTGTTCTCCTGGGCAGGGCAAGATGGGGCCTCTTGTGCCATTTCCCTAGGGGTGACTGGTGTTAGATAGGGCTGTTGGATGGAGTGAACAGTATGGAAGGGTCCAGTTTCTGGACCCCCAAGAGCAGAGTTGTAGTGCAAAACAGCACAGGGCTTGTATACTTATTTCAAGGGTGCCTCGATGCTGAAGAACAGAGTTGTGGGCATGAATAGCTGAGCAGGACCTTTTGCACTGAGGGAGAGTCTTCTTTAGTTTGAAATGCCTGAAATCTCCTCGGGACAGCAGCATGGCCCTGGGCAGGCACACCGAGCAGTGCTGCCTTCCACACAGGGTGGTGGGCAGCTGGGGGGATGCTGCTCTGTTTTTGTTTCCAGACCAGGGGGGGTTCTGATATTTACACTGCATAGGTGCTGCAAGGATTAATTTGTTAATGATTGTAAAGTGCTTTGAGAATGAAAAGTGCTGTGGAAATGCAAACTATTATTACAATGAGACTGAATAAAGAAGGAGCTAGGAACAATCCCGCAGGGAACAGTCCCACTCAGGCAGGGGCTGGAGAGATGACCGCATCTGGTTTTTCCATTTCTACTGTTACGATTATAAAATAAAGTCGACATGTTTAGGGAAAAGATTGGTGTAACATCTCTGGCTCTAGTAGCTGAGGGTGAACCTTTGTAAGCTCTGTGGGTCTTTGTGCTTCTGGGCAAAAATAGCTGTCATATGGGCTTGGAGGGAATGTCTTCCCCACACTACACTGATCCAGTTTTGGCCACGACCACCAGGAAATTTTGTATTCCTGGCTTTTTAAAAAGAAATGAACCTTGTACAGGTGAAAGGCATATGGCTGACTGTACTACAGACTGGAGCTGTGTGTGTCCTCATGGTAGGAAGGTTATATGCAATGGATACACACATACATATACATTCAATGGCCTTGGCTATTTGTCCTCACTTTATTCTGGAGGGACTATGCTGGAGAAAGTAAAAGGCAGTCCTTATCTGCCAGGTCCCTTCAGCCTCTCTGCCTCCAGCAGAAGGCAAACTGATTACAAGCACCAGTAATTCCTTTGTGTTGAGGGTGAGCACTTAGACATGGGCTTGACATAAGCAATTAGTTTCACAAAGACAGCTGATCAGCCATCAAAGGACAATTCTCCATCACTTTTGACTTGGGTCCTGAGATATGACATGATCCCATCTTCTGCTGACAGCTGTTCTCTGAAGTGACTTCATACTCTGAAGTAGAGGCTGGACTGGTCTGACCCCCCCTGACTTTATCGGAGCCCTGAATGTAGCCAAAGGGCTGGGCATCAGGCAAGAAGGACTGGTGGGAGGAGGGCTAGTGGCTGAGGAGTATCAGTGGATCTGCCTTGAAGGCTGAGTGCATGATTGGCTTGTCAATTAATCACTTTCCCTTTCTCTTACTTTCCCCCTTTTCTCTTTCTTCTTCCTCTCTCAGGGAGTGTAAGAGCTGAAGATGAGGCCCAGGGTGGAGTGCTACTCTCCAAGGTTTTGGCTGGTACTGGCAGTCCTCGTGACAACAGGGAGCGGGGCCCATGCCCAGAAAAGCCACCCGAGCATTGGCATTGCAGTCATCCTCGTGGGAACCTCAGACGAAGTGGCCATCAAAGATGCCCACGAGAAAGATGACTTCCACCACCTCTCAGTGGTGCCTCGGGTGGAGCTGGTGGCCATGAATGAGACAGATCCCAAGAGCATCATCACCCGCATCTGTGACCTCATGTCAGACCGGAAGATTCAAGGGGTGGTATTCGCTGATGACACAGACCAGGAAGCCATTGCCCAGATCCTGGACTTCATCTCTGCCCAGACCCTCACTCCCATCCTGGGCATCCATGGAGGTTCCTCTATGATAATGGCAGATAAGGTAAATTTGAGCTTCCTTCTATTGCAGACCTGCAGATCGAAACTTAAAACAGAAAGAAATATCTTATTCTGTGATCCTCAGGTGTAGCCTCATGGGGCTGAAGGGTTGGGGGATTACAGAATCTCAGATTCAAAGAGAGATTAAAAGAGCTAACTGTGTGTAGCACCGCTGAGAAGAGCCTATTAATCATGTGGAATTATCTGCAACAGAGAAAAACCGAGGAGGGAAAGGAGTAGGTAGAAGAGAGTTGCAAAAGAATCAGCCCTTTTCTTCTTCCTTAGGAAGGGTAAAGAGCCCCTAAAAATTGTGATTTTTTTTTTTTTTTAAAGGTTTTATTTTTGCCTGTGTTTTACCCTAGAAGAGCCAAGATGCTAGCTTGCGTTTTTCCTGCATGCAGCTGGAGGACATTGTGGTATTTTCAGGGACGTTTAATACAGCTCTTACATCTTAATTGGAAAATAATTGAATCTTTAATAAAGCCATCCTCTCTCAGAAGTGTTCATTAGCTCCTGAAGTTAAATAGGTGTTAGCTAAGGCAACTAACCAGTCTGAACCAGTCCAGCGAAGTCCTTCTTGTTTCCACTGCACTACTTTATTCCTTCTTATCACTGACATTTTGCTGTTTTGCCAGGCCCCAGACAGGTTTCTGGGGAATTACTACACAAACAAGCCTTCCCACCACTGCTTATGAACAGGGCAAGGTGCAGAGAGTGCAGCATCTTTGGCCAGCTGGTAACCCTCAGCTTAGGGGAGCCTCCGTGGAGTGCAGCTGGACCTGATTCAGCAGGACGCAGCAATTCATGCCTGAGTGTGCATTTGTCCAGCTGGTGTGGCTGACAGTGGCCTCTGGGCTGCTGTGGGCCAGTGGGAATATCAGAGAGAAGTGGGCTGCCCTTTTCCCTGCAGGCTTAGTGCCAGACAGAGTTGGGGCCGACCCCTTTATTGAGAAGACCCTCTAAACTGCACTTTGTGCATTGCAAAGAAGTAAACAGGGACACAGGCCAACAGCCTTTTTCTTTTACAGGTCACTTTTAAGCGAATCTGAGGAATTTAACTAGGCAGAATCGGGTCTAACTGAACGAAGGGGGAGAATTAAGCTGGCTACTGTGGCAGCTTTTCTTCAGAAAGAGATCTAGTGGGCTGAGAAATCCAGGCACTTTCTGTTTTATTTACCTTGTAAATAAATAATCCAGTGCAGGACATCGTAGGTGAGTAGATGGGAATAAATTAATCACGAATTATTTTCTTACTTTCTCACCAACTGTTCAGTTGCCAAATAACATACAGTTAACATGCAGTGTTATTTTCTTGTATCAACCTTTGAACTAAAGCAGTTATTGAATAACATAATCACAGGCATTTTTTTCTCTCTCTACTTGAATAGTTGCACATTTGATAAAGTCATTCTGCCCCATTCCATATACAATGAAGCTTTTCTGTCTTGGAGGACAGTCAGGCAACCATGCTGCATCTTGATGCTCTCCTGCCTGCTGCGTTGCATGGTTATGGATGTCTGTGTAAAACAGGTCTGAAGCATTACTTGAGTGCTGCATTTCACACTTACAGTGGCATTTTACATTCTCTTTGAACAAGCGTAAGTGTTACTGATGCCAGAACTCCTAAGCACTGGGAAAAGGTCCTTGTGACTTTGAACGTGGCAGGCCAAATTCTGATTTCAGACTCCTGCAGTGTAAATCCAGCATAGCCCCATTGCCTTTGGCAGGATTAGATCAGATTTACGCTGCTGTAATTCAAAGAGGAATTTGGCCTATTGAACTTTGCAAAGATTTTTCTTTCTACCTGTCTTCAGTCTCTCCTTGGGAAGGCAGCATCTCCCGCGACTGCCCTGTGTACCCCACTGGCTTGCTTCTAAAGAGCGTTCTGGTGGGCAGGCAGCCCACAGGGAGCTCAAAGGTGGAAGTCTTATGAATGGAGACCTCTGTTTTATCAAACTACCTTTTTTTTTTTTCAGTTTTGTAGAGAGGAGAAGCAGGTTACATACAAAGATCTGCAGTTTTAGGAAAGGCCAAGATTTCTTTTAAACATAAATTGAAAAAGGGTGACCTTTACAGCTTCTGATTCACAGGCGTGTAATCTTTAATGGATAATATTTATTTGATGAATTGAATTAAAATATGGTAGAGAGTAAATACATTGATATTCTGCTAAAAATACTGAAGTCAGCCTGGTAAGTCCTTAAACAATCTATTTGCCACAGAGGTACTTGACACAGGGGCTTTGCTTTTAATGACTCTTAGTCGTGTTCTTTGCAGATGAGTTGTGTGGCTGGGGTTTGATCCTGCAAGCATGGATTGCTTCTTTCAGCATCCCCTCAACACCCACAGCAGTCAGCTGTGATTGAACTTGCTCAGCATTTCACAGGTTCAGACCTGTACTTATAGCTTTGTTATGCTCCCTGTGCGTTTGTGATCAGTAGCGCCAATGCAAACCTAAAGAACACTACAAACCACTAACGCCTTGGTGTGACAGATAAGCCCCTCTTCTCTGGAGGTTAATGCAAAAAAACTCCTCAGTCAAACCACCTTTCCTGGAGTAGCATGTGAAATTCTGTTTCACCCTCACTGAGGGTTTAATAAGTGTGTCTGGGAGGAAATTTGGGTCCATGTGTAAAAAGGGCTTTGTAATATACTGTGAAGCTGGTAAATTGAGACACAAAAGGGCAGGCAAAAAAAAAAAAAAAAAGAAAAAATAAAAAGAAAAAAAAGAAGATTTCGAGCCTGAGTTTTCTTTCTCCCCTGTATGTATAGACAGAAATGTTTTCTAATGTGCACCATAGGCTGGCTTCATCTCAGTTAACATGCATCTGGAAGTTTACTACCTGCCAGCTGGAGGTCTAGGCATTGTTACAATCAGTGGGGAAGGAGGCAGCACTGGAGGACAATTAACCTCACCCACCTTGGGGTGTCGTGAAATGCTCATGGGATAGTCCTGTGTCTCCCCACTGATTACTGAAGAAGGCTGTACCCTGACTTGCTTGTGATGCCTCAAGTTAAATGCCATGAATCCTGCCCTAGGTGTAACATAGCAGGTGGAGGTATGTTGCTGAAAATGTAACATCTGGATTTCCTGATTGTTTTGTTCAAACTCATGCTCTTTAATATTGTATTTGATTAGATTTTGTAGATAATGTTTATATCTTCTTGTTTTCCCAGTGTTTTGTCTCTTTCCACTGAAAAATAAGTATAGTCATTTGCATGTTTTTGCTGTTTCTCTCCTCTGGGCTCATGCCTCTAACCCCACCTGTTTAGCTGTTACAAACTGTTACATGTAATCTCTGCCTAATGTGGCAGTGGAAGAAAATGACCAGATGATTCGTGTGCACACTGTGATCTGGGTTTAGTTCCAGGAAAACAGTGAAGCACAGACGCACGATATGCCTCACTGAGCTCTGGAGAGACCACTTTGCTGAGGGAGAGTCTTGTCATAGCCAGTTCGGTCCCCTTAGTCTCTGATGAGTGTGCCAGCAGTGATGCCAAACAGCAGGAACTGCCGCAGTCATTTTGTCAGGGCTGGGGGGCCTGGGAGTGACATCTGAGGGGGTCCAATAGCCCCTGTGTTAGCTCCTCTCAGAGGAGCAAGCCCTGCAGCTGTGGGGCAGGGTAGGAGAGCGGCTGCACTGTTTCAGCCGTACAAGGAAGTACCCGGTCCTTGTTTTCATGCTGACACCTTGAAAAGGACTAGGACCCTAGCATCATCTCACCTGGACCCCTGACGAGAAAGGGAATAGCGCAGATCACTGGTGATCTGTGTTTAATATGGGATAGAAGAGATGGAGAGGAGAGAATTGTGCACCACCACCAATGCTAGGTTCTTGTGATCCAGGAACTCTCCTTTTTGAAGCTCCCTGGTCTCTTTAGTTTGTCTGAAGTTGCTGCACTGACCTTTCTTTTTATAGCTTTGTGTTGCCTGATCTTAAGCATTAGTTTGCATTGTCCAGAGGACTGTAATATACTCATGACTGGTGAGCATATCTGCTCCCATTCCAGTGTTTAAAAGAATTTCTCCTTTTTCCCCAGCTGTTTTGAAAGCAGAAATTAAATTATATCACAGGGTGGAAATAGCTGATGGATGAGGATGCTCCGTGTTAGGAGCCTGATGGTGGAAGGAAACCTTCAAGGCTACAAACCAAGCTTCAGTTCAGATAAGCTCACAAACCTGTATCTTGTGTTTGCAGATCTGAGACTGGAAATCTGGGCTGGGCTTTTCTTCATTATATTTTCAATATTACCTACTATTACTTCTACCCAGAATTAGGAGGTAAAGGAGCAGTCACAGAAAAGGAAAAAATGATAACAATGTACATTTATAGGTATCTTAAGAGCAGAGGGAATTGTTGTTCAGATTTAGGACACTTACTGTGTTGGAAAAGATTTAGCTTCTTGCCTAAAAAATGACCACACCATTTGGCTGACTGGTCTGTTTTGTAATGATAGACTATTTATTTTTTTAAAATAACAGAAAAAGTCAACTTGATGATAATGAAAGCAGAAAAGGTAAGGGCGGGAAATGCCTTGGGTTCTCTTACAGCACAGCTGGTGACCATCATTTTTGGTGGAACTGTCCCTTGCTATTTCTCCACAGTCACATTCTTTTGCCAAAGCTTCTCGTCCTATGCAGCTTTATAGTAACACTAAGGTGCACAGGCAGCACCCAGGAAAAATATTGGAAGAAGAGGATGATTATATTTTCCCAGCTGAAAATCATTCTCCTCTGTGCATCCCTTGCTATTTTCTCCGGGGCTTGCCCATGCAGGGTAGCCATAATGATGGAAATAAAATGGTAGGAAAGAATGATCTATTAAATTGGGCTGTGCCCACAATAAAATCTGTATAAAGGCTGTATGAAACTAACCTGAAATCTAAAATCTGTGATCCTTTCTAGGCCAGGTTCTCCCTCCTTTTTTTGCACAGCACAGACCTGACTTTTCTGCTATTCCCTCCACTACCTTGCTCTTTTTTCCCCATTCACACCAAAGCTGAAATTTCTCCTCTGCCTTTCCATCTCCACCTCATAAATCCTTGTCCCCTTTCTTTTTGTTTTCTATTAAGGTTTCCAAGACATGTTGTCTCTTTCTCTTTCAGTGCTGAAGGTTGCTGTGATTGCTCCATGCCTGAGCCATGGTGCTGCAGCAATGATACTCTTTCGTATTTTGGTGGGGAGCAAGTCCAAACTTGAACAATAGGTGTAAAACACAAGAGAAGAAAACTAGCTGCCAGTCAGAGGGGAGCAGAATGATACTGCAGGTACAGGGAAGGCAAAACTAGTTGGATAAGCTGAGCACCTAGATACACACTGAAACCAGGACAAAGTCAAAGACACTGGGACAGTGCTGCTAAAAGCAGAACATCTGTAATTAAAAGGAAAGCACTTTCACTCTCAGGTTTCCAAAGGTTAAATAATAGAGATGCATGGGGAATGCAAACCTCATTTTTTGGATGTAAATTTGTTTCATTTCCATTAGGGATGACAACTGAAATTTTTAGAGCCCTTGTGTGAAGGAAATTCAGTAAAAAAAATAAAAAAAAACCAACCCAAAAGAAAAAGTTCTCTTTGAATGGATTATATGAACTGAAGTGAAATAAATTACAAACGAAATGCTGCTTAGAAGGGGGGAAAAAAAGACACATTTTGATCTGCAAACATTGAAGCAGTATGGTTCAATGTTGTTAGAAGGTTTCTATCCCTTTTTTTCCCTCCAAAGCAAAATTATATGCAGTTCATGTAATTTCACAAAACATTTTCATTTCTCTGAAACTGCATTTGATGATAGTAATAATTTAAACGTTTCTTAGACTACTCTAGTGATCAGCAAAGATGAATTTGATTTTAAAAAATAAAATAAAAACCCCAGCAGTTTCCCTTCAAGCTTTTAATAATTTCATTGAGGACATGATTAATACACTTCTTTTGCTTTTGGTACTTAGTTTCCTTTTGCTGCCAAACGAAAGCTCTGTGTAGCTCACAAATAATGAACTGAATATTGTGTGTCCTCAAACTATGAGTCTGCTGCAAAAGTTGGGGAGGGAGAAGAAAGGTAGGTCACAGAGCTATAGAGAATAAAAGTCAGTATTTTATGCCAATGTTGTTTTTCCCTTGAGTATACACATGTAATAACAGGCCAGGTGGAGCCGTAATTTACATTTACATCTGTGTCTAATCTGTCCATACAAAATTAAATTTTTTCATATAAAGAAAGGGAATATAGGCAGCATACTTCTGTGGAGTTTAATTAACATCTGAGAATTTCCCTAGAACAATTTTTATTACTTTACAAATAAATTACAGCACTTAAAATCCCTCAGATATTAGGAAACCTGGAAATGAACTTTTAAGAGCTTTAACCTCTCCCCAGGGCCATTAAATCCTTCAATGTTAACTCTCATTTTCTAAACAAGAGCTCCAGTACTCTTGTCAAAATTATTTCAATGAAAAAAATGACTTTTCAAAGAAATGTATTGTTTCTTTTATGAAATATCCTATTAAAACAGTCTGCTTTTTTAATTTTTAACATTTCCCTCCACTTTACTTCCCATTTGCTTGTGAGGAACTCCATTTCAAGGCCTTCACTTTTTTGGGTATATTGCCTTCAAGACTCGCAAGAAAAAAATACGGAGTTTGATTTTTGATTTTTTTGGTCACTTAAAAAAAAGGCAAAAAGAAATCCCCTTTAAAAAAATCTTATGGAAATGTAACTTTCCTTGAAATATCCCCATCACTTTTTCCCCCCCTAATAATTTTTATTGGATGCACTTCTTATCTGCCCTGAGCCTTGGAAATGCAGAGCCTTGGACACCTGAATCCTGAAGGCACCATCTTTGCTTGAGTATCACAGGACTGGGGAGATGAAAACTTGGAGGGGTCCTGGTGAGTCTCACACCCTGCCAAGGCACCCTGGGGTGCTTTTGGGAAGTGGCAGTGCTGGGGCAGGGGTAGGATGCAGAAGAAGAAGCCTGTATGGAGGTGTGGATGCCTTCCCTTGGCAGAAGTTGTCCCAGACAACAAAGGCCAAGCAAAACTGAAGTCTGATTCCTTTACATCAGCCTTTTGTAGCTATTTATAAGCTGCTTTATTTTGGGTCATAGAATTCTTCTTCCAGGAGTACTGAGTGTTAGTTTTCTTCTGTTGTTACAGTGATGTTTTCTTTCGAGTGACAGAAGACCTTTCCTTGCCTAGCTCTGAACGCAAACGCTGCAACCTACCTGAGGGAAAGAGAAGCTGAATTAACCTCTTTCTAACTAATGTTTAAATGTGGTGTTGCCATTGTCTACCTGGAGATAGAAGTATTGAAATATCTGTGAGGAAAAGGTTGATTTCCACCCAGCTTGGACCTGGCAAGCAATAGGGCTTTTGTGAAAAGTTCTTTCTTGCTAGATTTCTAACCTTGATTTTCACACTGATGATATTTAGGTAGGTCTCCGAATCTGCGAGCACTTATCTGAATAAAATCTGTGAGCTTGATGAGATCTAGCCCATAGTTATTTATAATCATTATTATAACCCTTTTCTTCAGAACAAAAAACCCAACAAAACTATTAAATCAATTTATGCCATCCCCAGCTGGACAAGGAGATTAGTTTCTTCATTCTGGAGCAGGCAGTCCTTTATTACAACCCCAAGCGGTTACTTGTCTCACAAAATCTAAATTAATTACACTCAAATTTGTCCCTACCCTAAACTGGCCTCAAAATGAAATTGAAAACATGGAGTGTGAAATTGCCCGATGCTGCTTCTTTAGAACTGCGTGTCATTCCCCAGTAACCGCAGGACAGAGAGAAACAATTTTTTACAGGGAATCTCTTATTCTCTTTGCCTTTTATTTGCCTCATTAACCAAGTTTGGAGGGGATGGATTATGAAGGTGTCATGGCTTAACCCCAGTCAGCAACTAAGCACCACACAGCTGCTTGCTCACTTCCCGCCGGTGGGATGGGGGAGAGAATCAGAAGGGTAAAAGTGAGAAAACTCATGGGTTGAGATAATGACAGTTTAATAGGTAAAGCAAAACAAGAAATTCATTCATGACTTCTCATTGGCAGGCAGTTGTTCAGCCATCTCCAGGAAAGCAGGGCTCCATCACTCATAATGGTTACTTGGGAAGACAAAACACTGTCACTCCACGTGTCCCCCCCCACCTTCCTTTTTCTTCTCCCAGCTTTTATATGGCTGAGCATGACATCACATGGTATGGGATATCCCTTTGGTCAGTTGGGGTTAGCTGTCCTGGCTGTGCCCCCTCCCAGCTTCTTATGCACTCCCAGCCTGCTTGCTGGTGGGGTGGTGTGAGAAGCAGAAAAGGCCTTGACTCTGTGTAAGCACTGCTCAGCAATAACAAAAATATCCCTGTATTATCAACACTGTTTTCAGCGCAAATCCAAAACATATCTCCTTGAAAGCTACTATAAAGAAGATTAACTCTATCCCAGCCAAAATCGGCACAGAAGGAAGTTAAGGGAATTACATAGACACAGGCTGGAAAAATCCAGGGTACAGAAAAAGATATAATTGTAGTCTGTGACTCTGTTAAGAGCCTGGAAGAACTGATATATGAAGAAAGGCTGAAACAGCTATACGTGCATATTGTAGATTGGCTGAACAATGAGTCAGGGTATGATTTATATATGCAGTGAATAGAGGTAGACTAAGATTAGAGAAAATAATGCTTGGTGTAGCTGCCAGAAGTAAAAGCAGGAGCGACAGGATAAAGTTGAGAAAAGATATTAAATGATATATTATGATATGTTAAATGATAATATTACATGATATATATGTGTATTAACAAAAAAGTTCAGACACTGAGTTTTATTAGGATATGCTCTAGCCTGCTTAGGGAAGAGCGTGGAAACCGCGTTGCTTCAGCTGTTTTCAACCAGGACTGAACTAAGTGCTGGAGAATGTGTTATATAGCTAGAGTGGAGGAGAAAGAGGATGAACAAGATGAGAGACAGGAAAACTTCTCCTGAAACTAGGATTGTGAAGGAAAAAAAAAAGGGGGGGGGAGGGGAAGAGAGGATTTGATTGAAGTAAGTTCTGAGAGTGACTGGAAAAAAAAAATACCCTAAAGACTCTGTTGAGGCAATTTTTCTCTGTGCTTTGGCAATAGCTTCTAGCTGTGTATTTATGAGGTTCCTGATAATAACAAAAAATGTATGTTTCAAAGGAAAGGGGGAAGAAGGAATGAAGGAGATGGAGACTCTAAAGGTGGGCAAGAAAAAAGCAAGAAAGGCAGGTACGTACAGTGAGGAAGACTGATGTACAGGGTGCCAGCAGAATCAAGCAGGTCTGGTAGACCAGAGTCCTCACTGCAGCTCTGCTCTAAAGCATTACTTCAAGACAGTTGCTCAAGTTCTGTCTACAGTAATTTGCCCTTTGCAAGAAGACTGTAGCAATGTTTTTGTAAAGTACTTTGAGCTCTACAAAAGGCAAAGGCTACCTAATTGCTAGGGAGCAATTAATGGATTTTACTAGCTGAAGTAAATACAATGCTTGATATGAAGATCTGGACTCTGGGAGGAGAAGCTGTAACCCCCATTAGAGGTAGTTGAATAGCTCCGGCATGTAGGAGAGCTTATTGTATGCAGGGCTGATAATACTGTCTATTGTAAGCTTGCCCAGCGTTCTTCATTATAAGGTCCTCTTGGGGGTTTCCTGTAACTTTGCCAGACTATGACTGTTTGAGCAAAGTTTCCTATGCCAGGTGTATGCCTCAAGCTGATTGATTTATTTTGCTATTTATTTGGAAAATAAAACTGCGTTCTGAAAATGTGGCACAGGACGATACGTGATTAACCCTGTTGCAAGTGCTGGCACTTTTTCATCCAAAGGTTCTGCCTAACCACCTGTGGTCCTCAGAGCAAGGGTCCAGGTCTGGAGAGGGTGCCTTGCGGGGGAGGACTATTAACCAGGAATGTGCTTTTGGTACCACTGCAAAAGTTGCCCCAAGTTTGGCCTTGTTAGAAGTGTGAGAAACTGCATATAGACAGCAGAGTCTTTTTAGATGTTTGCCACGTATCTCTCAAAGAGGTCTTGTCCTTGCAAGCTGTGCTTCAAAACTGCACTTGGACCTGGGGGCTGCACAGGCTGTGCTGGGGCCGGGGCTCTTCTGTGGGGTCCCAGTGGGATCCAGCCAGGATAAATGCACTGTGCAGCAGGGGATATGGGCTGGAGCATGGGTGAGGTGGGGGGGCACAGAGGGTGTGATGAGCCAGTGTGGAGAAGGAAGAGATCCTGAAAGAAGAAGAGGGGGAGGGGGTCTGGAAAAAGGTGGGAAGCAGGAAATGGGGAATAGGGAAAGGCAGAGGGGGAGAGGAAAGAGGAGGAGATGTGCCTGTCCAGGTGATGCTGCCTGGCTTGGCATGGGAGCAAGAGCTGGGGGGTGGAAGCACTGCTGAGCAAACAGGACGTGGGGTGTGAAATGGGGGTGGAAAGCTGTTGGGTGGAAACTGGGTGAGGAGAGTGGGCCTTGGCTGAGGCGGGGCACAGGGCAATGGCAATGGGCAGCAGTCCTTTCCCTGTGAGTGCTGCCTCACCCTCTGGCTGGACAGAAGTATTCCCTCCCTGCTCTGCACTGAGCCACAAAGGGAGTCAGAAATGGCTCCTCAGCCGGAAGGATGGGGACACTGGCATCAGTGCTCCCCCCTGGGGAAAGGCCAGTGGTCTCCCAAAGCATGCCTGTGGCTGGCTCGGCTGTGCCCCCCCTTAGCCAGCATGTCCTGTGCCGGGGCCCCAGGCCTGATGGGGACAGGGAAAAGCTCCTGGGAGGAGGGGGAGAGTCCCCCACAGCAAGCACCGGCTGCCAGCTGCCTGGCTCAGGGCCAGCGTAGCCACCACCAAGCCTCTGCACTGGAGAGGGCAGACAGAAGCCGTTAGGAAGATGCCCTGTGATGGAGCTGCTGGCTCCTCCAGGTGTGTGCCTGTGCAATGTCGTGCTTTGTCCTGGCTCCCGCTTGGGATCTGCTCACTTTCTGTGGAGGCAGAGCTGCATCCTTACCCGCCGGCTTGCTGAAGCAGTATGGAGATATGGGCTGAAGATCCACACGGCAAGGCCCTGCCACAGGGCTGGGCAGTGTGTCCACCAGGTTGCCAGCCTTGCTGGGTCTCAAATCCTGCTCCATGCCTTCCCCCCTTCCTCTCCTTTCGCTTCTCTCACTTCTCTTCCTCTCACCCTCTCTTGTCTGTCACTCTACCCATTTCTTAATTATTGTTTGCACTGTGCTTTGAAAATGCAGTGTGCTGTATAAATGTTAAGTATTTTTATTATTATTTTTATTATTTCTCCTTTTTCATTTGCATCCCTCACTCTCTCTTCTCTCACTATTGTGGCTTCCAGAGAGAACGTGTGGGCTTACATTATTTATAGCTGTGTAAGAGTAATTACAGAAAAGATTTAATTACTCAGTTAATACTGTTCTCCACATCACCAGCTTGTCAAGCTGGTGATCCTCTAACTGCAGCCGAACACAGTCTAGCATTGTCTATATCACGTCACGGACGAGTGGGTAAGGGCAGGCGAAGCTTGGGGAGAGGTTTGTGACAGCCTTGCACGTTGCTGATTACTCCCCTTGGGCTAAGGAATGAGGCTGCTGAGCCCATGGGCACCTGGCCAGGGGCGATGTGTGGTGCCACCTCAGCTGGGGCAGAGCTGCCCGTGAGGATGTGGTGTGTAGTGAGGGTTTGTGGCTCCCAGCTGACGGGTCCTCCCTCCGACACGAACCTGCTTGAGCTGAAGTTTCAGCATTCAGTGTGTTGCATTAACCAGCTCTTCACATTTATCCAAGGTCAGAGTTCTGGGAGGGATTTGTCTTAACTTCTATTTAAGCCTACCAAATCATAGGGTTCAAACACCCTGCATGGGGCTGAGTGTGAGGTAAAATTGCTATCACTAGAAATGTTCTTTTTTGCAAGTGGCCACATGTAGGTCTGACCCTCTTGAAATAAATGAGTTTTCCCTCTGAAGGGGATGGCGTCCTCTTGCTGAGACTCCCCCATTGGAAATACAGTGTTTCCATCACCTCCACTTCATGAAGGCTTGTGGGGAGCCGGGAATCTCCCATTGCTAGTGCAGTATAGAAGGATGTTGAGAGAGGGGAGTACGCATTTTCGTTCAGGAGACTCTTTGAGCCCATGGTTACCAATACCTTTTCGTTATCTACTAGAGACATCTAAACCCCCACTCATCACCCCCAAACCACCTAGTGAGCTCAGGAGAAATGTAAGGAAGATGATCCTCTTCTGAAGGTACTGGAGGTAAAAAGGAGGGGTCAATGGATTCTTAACAAAGGAGGCAGTCACTCAGGAAGTGGAGAGAGAGGCTCTTGTTGGATAATGGTGCATTTGTCAGATAACGGTGTATGGAAAGAGCATCTTTGAGAAGTGCCTGCCTTCTGCATCTCCAAGTTGCCTGGCTCCGTTTAGGCTCCTTCATGGCCTGGGCTGTGGGCCAGGCTCAGCCTGTTCCTCCATGCGGCAGGGCTGGGTGGGTGGTGGGAGGGTTGGGAACAGGTGGCATTGGGGCTGGTGGAGTGGAGCGCCTTTTCCACGAGGCACTGCCTGCCAAGCTGCTAGACGCAGGATGCTTGGTATCTGGATGGGCTCTGCCTACCTCCCAGAAAGTGATGGCAATCGAAGAAGTAGGCTAAAGTGTTTTGAGTGTGAACAGTGACTATAGGTGTCTTTTCTTTTCTGGTATCCAACATGAGGCAGGTTAAGGCAGCCCAAATTTGAAAAAATGCAGGCATCTCCACCTTCTGAAAGTTGGGCCTTTCATGTTGTATCTCTGAATGGACACCCAGAGTCCCTCATTGCTTTTGCAAGTCCACACTAGAGGCTTTTCTTTTTCTATCCCCCATCCTGCCACCCTCTCCCCCCACCACCATCTGGCACACTTGAAAGTGAATTTTATGACCTGATGTTGGAACAGCTTGTTGAGAAGACAGAGTACGTGGAAGGGCAATGGAACAAGTAATTTTGTCAGCTCCCAAATGAATGAATCCTGTTTTCAGTGGATTCACATCTCATGGTTAATTGACTCTTTAACTGAATTATATACTAAGACTGCAATGTGAGCTCAGCCCTTAGTAGACACCAGAGGGTCCACAGAGGAGAGAACCTTAGCTGGGTGAAGAGATTTCAGAAGAGCTGAACACATCCCTCCCCCAATGGTGAAGACCGGGGTCATTAAAAGGATGTCATTTCTCCACCCACTGCTCTATTTCAACTAGAAGATGTCCAGTCGAAATAAGTGGGTATACCCATAGCAGCTTCAATTTTTCAGGAGCTGGCTACACCTCCTTCCTACAATAATCCCATTTCCCCAGGTCTTCTATTGCTTTTCTCCTAGTTTCTGCTGTGTCATTTATACCCGCTGGCTGGGCAAAAGAGATATGTACTACTGTGGTGCCCAGCAGCTGTGTGTACAGGGGCTGCCCACTACAGGCATGCTGCCAGGTCAGGATGAAGTTTATTTGATTGCCCAGTGAGCCTTTGACTGTGAGCGGGTGAATCATACACACTGCTGTGGGGCCAGACAAAGGCTTTGGGACTGCGTGCTGTTGCAGGCTGTATTTTGTACAGCACTGTAAGAATTTAATTCTCCTTGAGTCCTCTTCCCCTTTGTCAAATCAGGTGGAAATTGGCCAAGAGGTTCAAGAGTTACTGGGAAGCCTGACTCATGTACACACAAACACACATACACCAGGTTTGCAAGAGGCTTGTTTCCTAAAGAAAACAAGCTAAAAATGCACACAGAAGGTGGGCAAAGACCTGCATTGGAGTGTCTCAGGAGCTGTGATTTCTGCACAAGTGACCCATGCACAGTGTCTCCCAAACGTGCTTGCCCTCCCTGCCATGTGCTCCCGTGGTGATTCACTCTGATTCACCCCTGCATGGTCCTGCTCTGTGATTCGTATAGATGAGCATGTAATGTGAGCGGCGCTGTCTCTCGGGGTTGGACGTTCGGTTCACACTTGTGCTCGGTGTGCATGTGTGCGCTCTGTGACTCACACTACTGCACCGTGGTGGCTTGGATCGCAGCATGAGACATAGTCATGAACAGGCACTTGCTCAGTGTTGTGTGCTCCTATCAGTTAGTTTTTGAAGAAGAACATGGCGCAAGGCTCGGAGATTTTAATATTTCTATTCAAAAACAGATCTCTTGAGAAAATAAATTAGTCTGATGACAGCAGCAGTAATTGGATTATTCCATTAGTTTCCTCTGTGGAAGAGGAGGGCGCGTGCCTTTAACTATATTTTCAATGCAGAGACTTAAAAATTGCACTTAAAATGTGAATTGCACCTTGGTTTTCTTCATAACTGACAAGGAGACATCTGTTTTCTGCCCCACTTTTTTATGCTCTTGGGCTGGCTGAGCTTTCTGTCTAGCCTTATTCTTAATCTTGTGGCAAGGCTACAGCAAACTGTGGTGATTTGGGTTCCTCAAGTGGAGGAACTCTCCAACTGAAGGAGATCAGGGCATGCTTGAACCAGTGGGTGCCTTGGGTGGGCTGAGGAGAAGCCAGCCTGAAGGTAAAAATAAGGGAGTATGTATCCCTTCGTCTAGAGGAGGAGGTGTGCTGAAAGGGCTGAACCCCTAGGAAGGGGAGAGATGGGAAGGTCCAAAAGGCGTAATGAGATGAAATGTGGGGCAGGGAAGTGCACAGCAAACTTTGGACGTGTCTCTGAGCAGCAAGTCCTCCTTGGATCTATGGGCAAATCTCATGCATTTGCAGTCTGAACACTGAAATAATTTATAACGGGACTGACAAAATTTTGGAGTATGTGCATGCCTGCAGGAGTCATTGCTGAGGTGGAAGGAGATAGGGAGGAACTGGACAGAGGATGAACCAGCCAGCCTCCTATTCCTGTTAGTTTTGGTCATCTGACAGACTCCCCAAACTCACGTGGCCTCCCTCTCTTTTGTTTTAAGTCTCTGATTATCTTTTGGTAAACTTTTGCTTGTTTGGAATCTGCCAGGTGAGTTTTGCTGGGCTTTGGGCACATCCAAATATTTGATACAGCCATTACCTGGCCAGAGATGTAATTTTTTTTGCTAGTCAGTTGGTTCCTTAATTTACATTTAATAAGTCACTTTGTGCTCCATTAATTAGGCCTTCATGCAAAATGTTTAATGCCAAAGTGTGCTCGCCTGCAGATGGTGGAACAGCTTCATTTAGAGAATGGCTGGAGACCTCACTGGGCTGCGCTGTTCCTTGTGCCCATGGTCCATTCTCTCCCAATGAGCCATGCTGCCGTTAACCTTCGCTGTCTCCATGTCCTGGCGTGAAGCCACGGGACTCATCTTCACCAGGGCTTGTCCCAGCCATTCTCTCTGTCTGATCCCTCTGCCCTTGCCTGAGCTCCCTTGGAAGATTTTATGTGCACATGTGGATTTTAAGTTTCAGCTGCTTAATTGTTATAAACTGAAGTTGTGGCTGGCAGCTTTCTCACCAGAGGCAAAACGGGTTGGCAAAAACATGCTGTGATACTGACCACTGGGAGGAGAAACCAAGGTTGCGAGTGGTATTTGTTTTCTGCTGTGCTTAGGGCCACGTATCTGTCCGACAGTGTTGCTCACTGGTCACTGTACTGATCCAGCAGTGTGTTGCTCTATGTCTTGAGACATGCCTGTTATAATACTCAGTAATATACAATACAAGCTGTGGGGAAGCATTTTGTGCTTCCAGAGTGCCAGTAGCCAGCCAGCAGCTCCTGCCGTGCCACTGCTATAAAATACACAAATCTCTTGAATCATATATTGCTGGCTTTTTCTTTTTGGTAGTAGAGAAATGAGTTTAGTTTTTCCATTTTCCCCCTCTCCTGGTCTAGTCTAGACTGCAATACTAGGAAAAGGATTTTCTTGCTTGGCATGTTTGGGCTTCTGTTGCAAGGGAGAAATGGTTTTGTATGGGAACAGGTAACAGCATGGGGAAGTCGTGGCTGTGTCTCTGTGTAACTGTGCCTGTGCAGAAGCATGTCCTGTCCCCTCCATGCTGCATGCACCCCTGCTATCAAGGTACCCTTTTGGCCAAACATTTTGCTGCTGTGTGATGAATAAATTGGATAGGGAAATGAGCTCACACAAGTAGGTTAGACACTTATGAGGTGACAAGGATCTTGTGACAATCAGTTTACCTCTTTGCACTTAGGAATCTGTAGGGGCTGGTCCTCTGGGAACTCATCCCCTGGGATTTGTTCCTTCAGTTACAAGGAGGGATACTCCAGAGGATAAAGTCATATTCTAATATTCCTTCCTTGCTGCTCACCTGGCCTTATTATTCTTTGTACTGGTCCACCTCCATGTGCTAGCACCCTTTGAGGGGTAGCCGCTGCAGAATGGGTGGGACTTCTCACGGGGGCTGAGAGAAGGTGGCAGATCTGTGCCAAGGGTAAGAAAAGGATGAGGAGATCTGCCAAATGGGAGTGTTCGACAAGAGGCAGCAGTGTGGAGGAAGGGTTTCGGGTACCCCAAGAGTGAGGGTGGAAGGAGGTGAGGTTTGACATGATGTTCAGAGTAATTCATAGACTAAAGCAGGCAGAAGGGACTCAGGGTGAGATTAGATAATTAATTTACGACTGCAGGAATACATCTTCCTCCCCCAGCCAGCAATACATGCATTGTGTGACTTCTAGTGAGCATACCTCTCCCACCACTTCACTCACCCATGGCCAGATGTGCTCAGCAGCCCTCAGCTCTCTTGCAAACATCCCGTATGTGCCTTCTCAAGTCCACAGACAAGAAGCTGGAGCTGCTGGTGGCTACTGTCACCCTGTATTGTGTTGCCACCTCCTTGGTGACATGTGCTGCCACGCTGTGCTGTCCTTATGTGGTTTGCCATGTGTTCCCAGTTTCTGCCTTGTCTTGGGAGGTCTTTGTAGGGGTCTTAAAGAAAGGAATGGGGGCTCTAGTTGCCTTTTCTCCGGCTGTTGCCCAGGAGGCAGGATCTGACCCCACTGCTGGTGAGCATCAGGCTGGGGAGGGAAGGCAGTGCAGCGAGGAAGGGGTGACTCATTCTCCAGAAACAAAGCAAATGCACAAAAATGTGTCTGCACCTAAAGATGGGGAAAAAAATACAACTTAAGACTCAAAAGGTTTACTTCAGTTGCCTGAGTAACCCCAGAGGAAAACTCTTTGTTGCCAAATACTTTCCCTTCCACAGCCCCATTATTTTTTTCCCCTTAGTATTTTCCCTTAATGGTTGAATCGTTTAACACCATATACAAAGTTGGATCTGGCCGCTCTGGGGCGATTCTGGGTTGCCATGGCAATGAGGCCTGTCTCTCCAAATTAGGACATTTTTCCTGCTGCCTTTTCTATGAGAGGCTTTCTCTCATCTCTTTTTCTCTTACTCTCCCTTGATGTCTGAAGTGCTGAGCGCTGCCTTCTCTCTCGCACAGTCTCTGAAAGGGATCAGACTTTGCCCGTCTGAATTAATTCCTCTGACGCCTGGGCCAGCTTGGTGTGTGCTGGCTCTGAGAGGACCAACTTTGCACTCCTCAGTGAACCCGCCATAGGATCAGGGTGAAGAGGGGTAGGAGAGGTGTAAAGGTGGTGATGTTAGTGGGGGATGGCAGTGTGTGATCATGGCATGCTTATTCCCTGCTCAGTACACCATTGCCTCATCTCTGCCTGGGTGCTGCTGGGACTGTCTGGAGCTGCGTGCTGGGGTGAGAGCTTCTTAGCTTAAAATGTATCTTAGGACTAGAAAAGCTAGTGGAATAAACCCAGGGCAAACATAAATATGCTGGCATGCACAAATCTGACAGACAACCTTGGCTCCCCAAGGTCCCATCCTCTATGGGGCAGGCACATGCAGTGAGGCCATAGGAGTCATCTGTCTCTTTGGGGCATTGTGCTGCTGGGCCTTGTCCCCTGGATATGCTGAGCTGTGCCTGGTACATGTCAGTGTGCTGAAGCAGACAAGTGGATTTGCACCACTTCTGCACCTGTATATTCCCCTTGCTGGCTTGGGATTTGGCGTGAGTCAGACCCACCTCAGTTTATTCTGGCTGCTGACAGAGTCCCAGGGCCCCTGTGGCACCTGGGATTAGTCTGACACAGGGATGCCCCTAGCCAGACTGTCTTCCCTGGGCTATGCCTCCAACCCAAGGGAGTAGAAAGAGAAAGGAGTTGGACAGGCAGCACTAGAAACTCACAGAAATGGAGTCATGCCCATAGTGGGCAGGTCCCAGTGGCTGAGTAATGTCAGGGGCTGGGAGCAGGTCCACTGTCGCAGAAGAGTGCCATCACGACAGTGTGAGGTGATGTGTGGTGGAGCACTATGATACAGCATTTTCTACCCATCAGGGCAGAAATGAAAAGGTGATGCGAGGTGATGAGGTTTCCTGGCTCATTCTTCCCCTGGCCAAATGGGCTACTACCCCAAGACCAGTTTTCAACCTTGTGGTAGATTTTGGGACTTGCATGTATAGCAGAGGGCAGAAAATCAGGGGAGGGCAAAAATAATGGATTGTGAATGTTTGGAGTGGAGATGAAGGTACAAATTTTGGTTGAGAAGATGGTTGGCCTCAACGCATGTTCCATCCTGGCCATGGTACGGCGTTGCTGTTTTTCATAAAAGATGCTCTGGAGCTGGGGCCAGTTGGCTGTGAAGTGAACAGCATAGCAGAGTGATGTGCCATGGCTGAGGTCCTTGGGCTCAATCCCAGGTGCTCTGCACCTTTGGCTGCCATGGGACAGCAGTAACGCCCTGCTGCACTGATGGGGTGATCAGGCATACTCCTTTTGTCCAGAAAGCCAAAAGTCTTGATTCTGTTTAACGATGCGGTGTTTAAATAAAAAGAGGTGGGTGGACTTGTAAATTGTTTTGACCCATAGTGGTAGGGACTTTGCTATACTGTCCCAGTAGACTTAAAGTTGTCCAGTAGATGTTAATTTAGAAAGCTTTTTGTAATGATGTGTGAACTGGTTTAGATCAAAAGCTGATTTAGCCCAGTATTCTGCATCCAACAGCAACCAATAGAGGATCAGCTGGTGATATTTCCTCAGAATATTCTCCAAGCATCCCGTGAGTTATGGCTCGGGACTTTCTAAGCTAGTCAGTGTATCTTTGTATTTAGTAGCACTGCATAGGTTTTTCTTCCATACGCTTACCCACATGCAAATTCTTGGCATTTGCAAACCCATGCGTGTTTTCAGCATCCAAAAGACAAAGAGTTTCACCACTTAACTGCTCATGGGGTGAAGAAGTTCTTCTTTGTTGGAAACTTGCCACTTGGCATTCATGTTTGATATACCCTCATTCTTTTACCAGAAAAAAGTAGCTAACAGTTATTCCCTCTTCACCTTCTCTATCCAGCCCCTGATCTTAGGAGTCCTTACCGTATTCCCACCTAGCTGTTGCTTTTCTGCAGGAGAATTGTAATTTATTTAGTTGATTCTCAGGAAGACCCTTCCAGTTCATAGAATCATAGAATCATAGAATCATAGAATGTCCTGAGTTGCAAGGGACCCACGAGGATCATCAAGTCCAGCTCCTTTCCCTGCACAGGACAACCCCAAATTCATACCATATCTCTGAGGACATTGTCCAAGTGTTTCTTGAATATTGCCAGGCTTGGCGTCGTGACTACCTCCCCGGGGAGCCTGTTCCAGTGCTCCACCACCCTCTGGGTGAAGAACCTTTTCCTAATACCCAGCCTAAACCTCCCCTGGCACATCTTCCTGCCATTCCCTTGGGTCCTATCATTGGTCACCAGAGAGAAGAGATCAGTTCCTCTTCTCTACCAGTTGTGTCATCCATCTTCATGCCTTTTTTGCCTCTTCTGCATTCCTTTGGGGGAGGAATTCAACAGATGCTCTCCAGTAGAAACAAGGAAGATCTGTAGACCGTGGGTGTTACTTGCAGTGTCTAACTGGGCTGGCCTTGACACAGATACAACATTCCCTGTGCTGTCCCGAGGGATTGTTTTTGGCTCAGCCCTCTGAGATGTGGGTAAGAGCTGTAGGTGCTCATCACTGTTTGAAGGGCAGTTACAAAGACAGTGGAGCCAAACTGTTCTTGGTAGTGCCAGACAGTGTAACGAGAGGCCATGGTAGCTCCTTGGACATCAGGAAAAGATTTTTCAGTAAGAGGGTAGAGCAGTGCTGGAACAAGGGCTGTGAGTTCAGCCGCAGCTGATTGGATCTAGTGTTGGTGATGGTCTCGTTGTGAGAGGATTCTTCAAGGCCCTGTCCTGCCACTGTTTCTGTGATGCTGTGAAGTGGCATTAAGATGCCACAGAAGTGATATGTGAGTCTGAGGTGCAGAAACTTTCTAGAATTGCCTTTATGGTATAAAAACTTTTTCTGACTCTTTTTTCCCCCTGTGATTTCAGTTTATATTGGCATTGATCTATTAGGTTTTTGTCCCTTTGCTGTGTCCCTCTAGCAAGCTCACTGAAAGCTTTTGGGCTGTGATGTTAGGCAGGCAGGTGTTTAGCACTCTCTGACTCAGGAGCGGATCCTGTATCCCTGGGAAGCTGCAATGTGCTGAATAGCTGCTGTAGAAATGCCCTGATGTTACCATCAGCCTCCTGTCTATGGCACACCAGCACTGCCTGCCCAGCTGCATGGGGATGCTCAAGTAGGCCCCCACTAGCAGAGAGCAAGGCATGAGGCATGGCTTGGAGCGAGCTTGGTTTGCTGAGCAGAGCAGCAGCTGGGTCACGGGGAGGGGATACAGCAGAGGTCTTGTAGAAACAACTGACTCCTGAATCATTGCATGCCTGAGAGAGGGAAAAGCCAATTAAGACAACAATTAAAAAGAACCGAGCAAAGCTCCTAAGACTTCCCATAATTGCAACAGATGTATCTGAAACTTCCTCAGGTGATGAGTAGGTTTTGGTGGGGCAAGCTGGAAAGATGGCTGAAAACTTAGATGTGCTGGAATGTGGGGGTGGGGTGCTTCCCAAACACCAATTCTGCTTCCTAAACTTTCAGTACTTTCTTCTTCTAGTTGTCCCTGAGATATCCTGAAACTTGTCTTTTTTGTGATGCTGTTATTTCAGGTGCTTGCCCTGTCTGGAATGCAGAGATAGCTTCAGCAGTTGGAATGGGCAGTATTTAAAGGCTGAATATTTAGTCCCCTTATTTTATGTCTGCCCTGACCCTAACTATTTCTGGCACCAGCACCTTCATTGTTGTGCTGCTCTTGTATCTTCATGACTTAGAGAATATTAAGATTAAAAATTAATGGAGAACAAGAAAAAGTATCTGGACTTAACAAAATAGTGGTGGTGTGGGTGTGTGTCTGGGAGAGGTTACTGTGAAAATGTTCTGAAAGGGTACGGGACTTGCAGAATGGAGGGGATTTCAAAGGCTTTGTTTAACATTAATAATGCTACATTATACATGTAAATGCCATCATTAAAGGCTTCTGGGTATTTCAGAGAAAATAATTAGAAGGAAAACTTTGGGGCAACTTGTGTAAATCAAACCAAGAGAATGAGCTGATGGCAAGAATGAATAATTATTCCCTTGCCTCCTACTGCATCCCTGCCTTAATTTCTACTGCATCCTTTCCCCTTGTCTAGAACAAACAAATAGCCCCAGTACAAAACAAGAACAAAACAAGAGCTTTTGGTGCTCTGAGCATCATCTGGAAAGAGGGAACCAAAGTTCTGTCTCTGAGCGGCTGGGAGAATTGAGAGAGGACTAAGGGAAAAGCAACATGAAGAAACTCTCAGGCCTCCCTAGAAGGGCAAAGAATTTAAATCAGTGCTTGTAAAGTGCAATGATGAATAAGACAGGAAGGTAAAATTCTTGCATGTAATACCCAAATACTTAAAGTTTTTGCCAGAGGGGAACGTTTTCACCCCCTTGCTTTCCTTGAGAAACAATTCCCTTTAAATTGGATTGAAAAATGCAAGATGACTCTTTATGCGTAGATTACTGCTACAGGATGACTGCCAAAACAGTCAACTACAGTGAACAAAATAGGAAATATAATTATTGCTGCAATTTCAGATCACAGAGAAAGAATTGTAGCCGCCTCTAGGAAAAACAGAGACATAGCATTTGAAGGAAACAAAATTTTAATTTTCCCAGCCATGGAATCCCATAGGAGAGAGCTTGTGGGGATGAGGAGAGCTTTCAAAAGAAGATGAAGTTGAGACTGCAATCCAGTATTTGTGTGCAATATCCACATGCTTCTGTGCGACATAAAACATACAGGGATGGCACACTTGGATTCTGCATGCTGATATAATGCATGTGTCTCCAGCTCCTTGGCAGATTCTTATGGACTCCAGTGAGGCTCTTCACAGGCATGGCAGAAACCACTATGCAGTCTGCAGTGGGTTCAGAGCCCACAGCAGCTAAATGCTGCTAACTAAAACTGGGGAGGGAACCAGAGCCTTTGGATGGAGATGAAGGGAACGAATGAAAATTAGAGTCTTCTTACGAGTTCCTCTTGCAAAAGCTCGTACTGGTCATTTGTCATTTTAACTGTGATCGGCATTTTAAGGGGCGTATTCTACTTTGTTCTTTCTTTGGGGACAGGCGCTTAGAGTATCTGGAGATCATAGCATGTGAATAGTGTATGAATATATGCTCAGCGTACTGGTGTATATGAAACATTTCTAAACGTATAGTAGAGCTGCCTGAAAGGTTTTGCAGTGGAACAGTTTTCTGCTGGAAAATGTTGATTCTACAGTATTGAAAAGTCCCCTGGGAACGTGTTAGGCCTGTCACAACTGTGGATGGAAATGAGTCAGGTTGGTCGGTCTGAGGAGAGGCCATGCGGCTCTTCCAGATCCCTCACCTGCCAGCTGAGTAGATGGCAACCTAAAAAAAATAATCTTTTTGCGATGTCCAGAAATTGAGTTTTTCAGGTATTTCTTTTTTGTAAATTATGTCAAATATTTGACTTTTCGTATATGATAATGGAAGAACTTTTTGCCCTCTGACTACAAACAAAATGGCAATTCTGTTTTCTGGCCAGCTCAAGGAATGCGGTGCAATTACCCCCACATGTGCCCCTTCAGACAAAATCTGGGGCTGGAATGCCCCTCAAGCTGCTCTGGTACCAAAGTCCAAAACACGCAAGGCCCATTACTATTGAAACTCTCTCTTGATCCTGGTAGTCTGCAGCCTTTTCGGCCTCACCCTCCCCATCACCACCCACTACGCAGATGCTTTCCCCATCCTGAAGATGTATTTAGGTGCAGGGTATAGGGTGGGATGGGGCAAAGGGGAAGAGCTGGCTACCTACAGAAACCATGGGGGGTGGAGGAGAGTGGCAGAAAAATACTATGTATGGTTCCCTGGTACTTCTTTCTCTGCTGGGAGTCCCCACTTTGATCTGAGGACCCATATCCTTTCTTCTGAGGGGCAGCGGTGGCCTGTGGGTCTTGTAGCGGGGTGAGAGGGCAGGAGATGTGGCAGTGGGAATTCGTACGTGCAGGAAGATACAGTCTGTGACAGCGATACTGGGGAGATGGAGGCTGCGTTTGCTAGGAGCAGTGAGAGGGCATTGATCTGAAGCTGTCAGAGATCTGGGGAAGGCAGATGGGATGAGGGGGAAGGATGTACAGAGAAGCAAGAGATTTCCATTCTGAGGACACGCGCATGGTATGTCGGAGAGGAGCTGTGCTTGGCGCTCAGTGCTGATGTCTTGTGTGACATCTTATTCTGCTGCGTTCAGTGGGAGCTTGTGTGGGTCCAAGATGGCATGTCTGCATACTTTTGTCTGCAAATATATCTTTGGAAGAGTCTATATAAGAAAAGGATGCTTTTTGACTTTTCTATGACATGCTGCTGCCTGAGCCTCGTATATCTAAACCACACCCCAGTATATCTAAACCACACCTATGAAAGAGTTATATCCTTTTCCCATATAGGTCTGTGTTCTTCTCTTCAAGTCCTGATGAGTAGCACAGTGGGTAGGAGAGGTGCTTTGCTTGGACTCTGTATGGTGACTGTCCAGGATACTTATAATTTTACCTTCTGCAATTGGATTTATCTGCAATTTGACGCATTGTGTGACTGTGAGCAGGGTGACCTTTGCGGATCTTCTTGGTCATTCTGCAAAGCAATGTCAGTCCAAACTACATTGCTATGGATAATATCCAGGGAATATGGGGGTGCAGAAATGACAGCTCTGTGAGGGGCATGGCTTATAAAATAACTGAACCAGATATGCCTGTTAATGGGAGTCTGATCTGCAGCTGTGCCTGGGTGACTGCATCTGCTTCCAAAGTTTGTAATGAGGATGGCCAATCACTCACCAATAGCATCTGCTTGTGTTTCTGCATGACCAGAAGCCCTTGGAAAATGGAGCGATCACCAGGCCTTTCCAAGAAAGGTTCGGCCATCACCAGAAATGTATTTTAAAACTGGCCACGCATGGGCAAATACCGCATATAAAGGTAATATTGATTTGTAACATGTGCTTCATTTTGAGCGGCTTTTGACTAGTCATTTCTGAGCTGCCTGAGCAAGACCTTGCACAGAGGACATGTTCTCCAGGGCTTCTGGGGACATGCAACTTTAAGATGCTTTGGCAGGAGCCAGCTGTAGCCAGCTGTTGTGTTATAGGAATGCTCCCCTTACTCCTGTGGAGCAGCCTGTGAATTGGTGCTGAATGAAGCTGGCTCCTTGGCTCTGAGTGACTGCTGGAAAGCACATGGCACCAGGCATAAAATGAGCTAAGAAAACATGCTGAGTAGAAGAACAGAGCAGACAAAAGCCTTGCCAGAGCTGAGTTTCTCTGGAAATGCAGGTGATGCAAAGGAACACTTGCATGGTAACCAACCCTAAACCTGCAAGCAAAATGAAAAGTGTGGGTAGCTGGGAGCATGGGGTGTTCTCAGGGGATTTCAGCCATATGAGGTTTCATTTGGAATGGGAGCATATAAATGGAGCGATCCTGCAGTCAGTGCAAATTCAACCTGTGGTTTTGAACCAGAGTATTAAAAAGAAGACAAAAAACTTGAGAGGGCTTGTAAAAGCAGAAAGGTTGAAGACGTGTCTGGCACTTCTGAGAGGTTAAACCAGTCCCTAATAAAAGACTGGATGGTGGTAGGAGGGGACAAAACTCAGTGAGGGAGGCTGGAGAGAGAACATGAACACAGGACTTTCCATGGTAAACCTTGGAAGAGTACTCTGAATCTCCTGAGGGGAGGAATCACTGAGTCCAGAGAGAGCCTGGATATGCTGCAAAAGGAGAAATCCGCAAAAAGTGCTTTGGTCACCTTTCTGCTTCAAAGTCAGCGTCCACCAAGAATGACACGGAACTACTGATGTTGCAGCAAACAGCAATAACCAACACAGTGCCGACATTAGAGAAAAGGGTGTAAGAACTGCAGTGCTGTGCTTTACTTTGCAAATGCATTCCCAATATAGTTAAAGAAGATGCCAACATCATCATTAAAACTGGGCAGCTCTTTGTAGCTGCAAAGGACAGTTTTGCAATAGCAGATGATTTTGTTGTCAACGTCAAAGCAAGTGGGATACTTCTTGAAGTGAAATTGCATAGGAGTATGTTAGTCTGATGCCAGAAAAAATGACATTAGCCTTGAAAGAAAGACTAATGGAAGGAAGTGATAAAGTAGGGAAATTCGGGATGTATGGACGTGAGTCGGTCTTTTGCAGGGAAGTGGCTGAATTAAAAGTACGACTAAAAGCCCAAAAAACTTGAGAAGGAATGGTCTGTAACACTATAATTGTAAAGTTCAAGATCAGCTAAGCTGAGGTCTCCTCAAGGTACCATTAGAGGATATTTTCCTGGGGTGAGAGAAGCTGTCTGGCTATGGGGTAGAGTGGTAGGAGCCAAGTCAGCCCATGATTCATGACCCTAGAAAATTCCCTTTTGGTTGTAAGTGGAGATTAGAGTAAATCAAAGAGTTTATTCCTCTGGAAATCATCAGGTGATGAAGTATATAAAGCTGGACACAGGATCTAAAAGAGTAAATAAATGTTTAAAAATAGATCCGTTCCTGCTATTGCAAGGGGAGGAATTCTGATATCAAGGGCATGAATGTTTAGATTGTGGAGATTTTGAGCTGCATTAAAAGTCCATAAAGCTATTGTCAGATGATCTGAGAAGCTTTGTGAAGGACCAGTACCAATGTAGTGTAAATGACATACTTTGAAGATTTGTTAATGCAGGTAGATTACAGTATCACCAATACTGCCCCACAGACAAGGAAAAAATACCATGATCTTTGTAAGAAAAATCAGTACCTCATTTAGTTTCAGCAGCCCTGGTCTTGACAGCACTTCTGTGCAAAGATGTCCAGTGAATACGAGATGAGAAACTGAAGAGTATATGAAGGTAATTTAGGGATTTAAAAGGAACTCGATAGGGGCCAAAGAGGTTTTATCCTGAGCTCAGAAGAGCAGTGATGTTGAAGAGGCTGTCAAAGCTTTTCACACACATACCAAAAATGTAGGCCATGTCAAGTGAAAGAGTTATTGGTACAAGGAAAACTGGCCCCTTGCAGCAAAGCAGCCACTGATCTTCCTGCCTGGAAAAAAAAAAAACCCAACACAAAAATAAAACAATTCAGTATGTACTTGTCCTAAGCTATTATTCTCACTTCCTCGAGTTAACCTTATTAGAAGACACTCCAGCTAAGTAGGTGATCATGCATACCAGATTTGTTTTTCCAGACACGGTACACCTGACTTAGTAACATCTGACTATAGGCCAGTTTAGTAGGCATGAATTTTAAGTAGTTTGCATGGATTTTGACATGTAACTGCTAGTTTTTTTCATCCATGATTTAACAGATGGATCGAAAACCTCATTAAAATAATAAAGAGCAGAGTGAAAAGGATGGGGGTTATAGTTTGATCTGTATTAAGCTCTTTTAAATCACAGCATGGCATCAACGGAGTGAGAATTGCCTTCTGCAGGCTTTTTGTTCAACAGAAAACTAGAGTCCAGAACTGGGGCCAAAGTCACTTGGGATTTGTAGTTAGTTATATGAAGGGAAAAGTAAGGCAAAACAAAAAGCTCAAAGCATTTGGGGTCTGAGAAGCTTCCTTTCTTCATGAAATGATATTATGCACATAGATGCTGAAGAAGAAAAGCTAGAGGTGGGCCTGACAACACAGGAAAATACTCTGTGGTTGTGGGAGACTGTCAGGTCAGGTGGCCACATATGATGGGAGACAGGTGACCTTCTTCACGCTCCGTAAGGGAATGCAATGAATCAGTCATTTTTCTCAGCAAGGCTTCAGATGAGTTACAGCCACAGCAGGTGAGAGAGATGTGGCCCTGGTCATGATGTGACTGAAAGACCCAACACTGCTTCACACATGGGGAAGAGCTGGTTCATGTGACAGCATGGGTCGCCTCAGAGAGTAACTCAATGTGCTTGTTTGAGTAGGCCATGGACATGTTATAAATATGCAAAATTTGGTATTATGTTGATATTTGTTGATTGCTGTTATTCTGACACTTGCTTGAGAAAGGAAGATGTGAAGGTCTGTGCCCTTGATGGACTCTGACCTAAGCCGGTTAGAACTGGTCCCTCTTTCATCCAGGGGCTCAGTTTGCTCCACGCATGTCAGATGAGAGCTGCCATTTTTTACCATACATAAAGCAGCTCTGTATCATTGGCTGTGGGTGATTTCCAACCCACTTGGAACAAAATTTTCTAGCCTGACTTGGTAACACAATATACTTTTCCATAACTGTATGAGCAACCAGGGTGTTGGTAAAGCAGAGAGACTAGATTTCTCTCTCACTCTGGATATGGTTCTTCCCTCAAGACCTGGGGTGGAGGGTCATAAGAAGAAACTTTTGCCTTTTGCTCCCTGTCAGTTAGGTCTTGACTCTCACTTGCTTCTCTGGTGCTACCCCTCTGAAATTTAGACCTTCATTTTCCTGTCCCATTCCTGGGGTAGAGGGTCTAAGCACTACAACTCACTCCTCATGATGACCAAGGCTGTTACGGACTGACCTATCAAGCTGCTGGGTGGACATGTGGCCTCGCAGCCAGTGGAGATGCCTTGCTAATGCTCATGGGCTGTATCTTTTTGAGATGTTAACATGCCAGCTCCACATGCATCGTAGGGTGCACTTTCCCAAGCAGTCAGCGGATGCAGGGAGAAAATAATACAGATCATGCATACACCCATTGTCTGACTTCTGCCTCCATTTTATGGAGCCTTTGCCATGAATTTTTTCAGTATGAGCCATGGGATGGGAAGCAAAAAAAACCCAAACCAACCCACAACCAGAAGAGAAGATTAAGTGGAGCCTGTTCTACATTCTAACAGTTAATTAAATCCTTCACTTCTGGAAGCTGGTGTTCCAGGCAGACAAAGGAAGATAAAAGAACCCATTGCATGAGATTATTGGGTTTGCACTTTAATATATTACTAGGCAAAATTTTACTCATGCAATTTCAAGTTCAGGAATTTTAACTATAGGCTTTTCTACTTTTATATATATGGAAAGGGGGGAAGGAAGTATGCTATTAGTATTTTTCTTCAAAGGACACTTTTACACATTATGATCCAGGGAGGACCCAAACAAGGTCCTGCTTTTCCTATGTACCGCACCCTTTAATCATCTGAGCCATACAAGGAGTTCTGGGAGCTTGTAGTGTGGAGGTGGGTGCTGGGGAGGAGCAGAGAGATGTTTCAGCCGCAGAGGGGCCCGAAGGCACAGATTCGCAGAGTGCGGTTTCCATGGCAGTGCTATGGAAACCAGGTTCTGCCGCTCACTGGTGCTCAGGGTGGAATTTCAATGCTTCATGCAGCCCTGGTACCCAAGAAACAGCAAACCCACAAACAAAACCACACCAAAATTGTAGATGCCTCATCAGAGCACGGTTTCTCATTCAGCCTGTATGCCCTGCTCCTGATCCTGGAGGAGGAAAGGACAAGCAAGCCCAAATCAGCTAAAATTAGAGCTTGTCCCTGTCTCCATCTGGGCCTCTCAGAATAGTTTTGGAGGTTCAAATAAGTTTGATCAGCTTTAGGATCTTTCATCTGCTGTTGTATGTGGGCTTCTGAATGCAGTCTGGAGCTGAGTGGTTGTATTGGAAGGAGTGGGTATGCAGAAGGCTAAGGAAGACCCAAAGTAAGAAGAGCTCTCTTCTGCTCTTGGCTCATCTGCATGACCTTCTGTGAATCACTTGGGTTCTCCATGCCTCACTTTCCCCATCTGTAGAACAGAGATGATAACGATACCTCCCTATAGTCTGGGCAAGTTTGACTTCACCAGTGAGTGCAAGCAAGTACTTGGAGGACTTGGGCTACTGTGAAACTTATTTAGTTAATGTTTGGAAAGTAGTTTGAGGCCCTCTGATGAAAGTGGTTAGAAAACTGCCAAATTTTGCCAGCTTCCAGATCAACAGCCTGTAAAAAGTTGTACTTAAAACTTATACAGACCTCACCCTCATTTCCCCTCTGATCTGTATTTCTGCCGCAGGATTTAGCACTGGCACTGTGATGCGGTAGCACACAGAGACTGGAATACAGTTGTTTTAGTTGCAATACTGGGAACATTAGACCTGCAGTACCAAAAACATCCCTGCATAGGAAGGAAAAGGAAGATAGTGTAAAGGTTGATCTTTGATTTTACAACCGTTCAGTGCTGGCTGACTTTGAACAATGTAGCTTGAAACCCAGCAATCCGTTTAACCTACTTAAAATTTGCCAGTGATTTGCCTGGGATGCTGGTGAATATGTCCCTATGGCAGTAACCGTGCCCAAGCACCCTTTGACTGGGGGGACCAGAGTCAGAAGAGGCCATAGGAGGCAACCTTCTACCCTCTCTTGTACGAGCAGTGCCAGTTTGGGGCTCCAGAGCTCCTGGATGAAACCTCCTAGGGGAAAGTGGGCTCTGAAATTCTCTGGGTGCTGTGAGGCCATCCCTGGGCCACCACACCACCCACTCTGAGCTCTCCCTTCAGCCATCCCAGCAAGTATGGCACACTGCATCGCGTCAGTGAGTGCAGTCCACGCCTACAGTGAAGCACCGTTTTCTGAGCGTGTGCCCTATGGAGTGGAAAACCACATAGCTGCCTATGACAGCATGGACATGCAAAGTCACAGCTGTGTGGCTTGTGATGCTGTGCAGAGCTGGGGAGGACGTGGGGAGGGAAGTGTGGGTGCCGAAGGTCCCATGTGCAGGTCCTCTGGTCTGCCAGTCGCCTTGGGGAGAGCTCCCCATCTGGCTGTGTTTCCTTAGGGCTCAGAGAGAGCCAGGCAGGGCGGACATAGCACCTCACAACCTTTGAGGGCTGTCAGGATGATGGTAATAATAAGCGATAACTTGCTGCAAGAGCTGTCAGCCTTTTAAATACCAAGCCTATGACAGTAACAACAGGATGGGCCTTAGTCATATGTTGGGGGGAGGATCCTGGAGAATCCTTGGGGGGCCCTGGCTGTGTTGTCAGAGCAGTATTCCCTTGGTTGCCAGGGATGTGGGCGAAGCTGGGGCCATTTCTTATCCTGAAAGGAGCCTTCCCTTGGGAATCAGCTGCCCCTCTCCCCCTGCAGAGGAATTGCCTTCTGCTTAATAAACGTCTGCTTGTAATATTCTGAAACAAGGAGGCTAATCAAAGACCCCGTTCTGTGGAACAGGGATGCTAAGTGACAAGATTAATTTCAGTAATCAAGCAGCTTAATTTGGACATTTTTTTTCCCCTCTTCTCTGTTGCTGATAGAAATTGAGGCAAATCTTATTCTGGAGAGACACTCCTTCCCTGCCTGGTAGCACCACTCTCTGGTATGGTTGTGTAGGGATGGGAGGATGGGGAAGAAAGAAGAGAGGAGTAGGAAAGAGTCACAAAGGACAGTGTCAGAGAAGGTGTGTGGACTGCTATGACTGATGTTTCTCGAGCATCTTTCCTCTGGAAAGCTCCCAAAGTGTTTTATAGACTGCATCGCAAAGGCTCCAGTCAGCACTGAAATGCAGTCATCTTGGCTGGATCTCAGCAAGTCTTTGAAAGGACATGGAAATTTCACTGTTTAGAAGAGGGCAAGCAGGTAGGAGACTAAGATACCACCAAAGAGAAATGATTAGATGAGAGCCTGTGTGATGGGGTGGGACTTAATCTAAGACACACCTGTGGCTGAAAGGTCTCACTCCTGCAATTAAGAATGAATTAACCTTCATCGTTTAGTGATGTGGAGTGTAGAGGGCCTCTTTTCTCAGCTCAGCCAGAGCTAGTATCTCCAGCACAGCCTCCTGCAGTGCTGGCACCCAGCTCTCCTCCATCTACATAGCCGCTGCTGCTGCTGCTGCTGCTGCCTCACCTGCCCCAGGGCCACCTGCAAGACATTGCCAGATATGATGTTACTGAGCTCTGATGTCACAGCAAGCTGAGAACGTTTGTTGGTGAGCACCTAGGGGGCCTCAGCCCATTTTGTCCCTTCCCTGGTGACAGGATGGTGGAGGCAGCTGGTGAGAGGGTTGGGAAAAAACCCAGAAAATGTGATTTATGGTGAGGCAGGAAGAGCTGGGTCCTTGCTCTGGTCTTGTGAGGAAATCCTTCTTCTTTAGTTGCAATTTAGACAGGGGAACAGATTCCCAAGGGATATAATGAAGCATAAGACTGGGTAAAGCCCCGGGAGGGTGTTTACTTGGGGGTAGTTTTATGCCAGCCTAAGGGTGAGGGGTGTGTGCACGGGCAGGCTGGAGAGGACAGTCTAATAATAGCTATTTACTCATTGAAATGCTTGTGATCTGAGGAAGCCTGGACAGGCACCCAGTGGCGTGTGACAGAGCCCTCCAGAGCAAGCCGAGTGGGTTTAAGGGAATGACGTCCTTGCCCGAGGCAGTGAGGTTTCAGGTCTGGCAGCTTTCCATGCTGGCCTCTCCAATCCCCCTGCCGTCAGCGGCTCCTCTGGTACTCGTACCTCTCTTGCACGTCCCCTGTCCCTTTCACTCTCCCCGGGGGGCATCTTTAACTTGACTGCACTCCCTGCTATCTTCTGGCAATCAATTTTTTTTGAGACAATCCCTGATGTTCCCGAACCCCCTCCTTTCCCTCTCCTTCCCCTCTCTCTCTCCCTCCCGCTGACTTGTTATTATGTACTGCAGCTGCCCGGAGGATTTTTAAATAGACCCATAATCACACAGCAGCTCCTCTTGGAAGTTTAAATATAACCTCCTTGTTAATCTCGTGTGTGGCAGCAGCACAGCACCTGGGGAAGGAAGGAATGGACAAGCACTAACCCATGGCTTTACATCAGGTCCGGAGGGCTCAGAATTTTCTTTTTAGTGAAATTATCAAGAAATTGCCTTGTTTCTTTTAACCAGAATAGCTCTAAGGCTGGTGCAAGGTGCCAAACTGATGATTTCTGCAGCATGAAATCCTTCTCTTAGTTGTCATCCCACGTAGAGCACGACAGAAGGCTGCCCCACAGCAGCCCTCCCATTCCCCCTGGTTTGGGCTAGTCTCTTGTTCTTGCTCCAGGAAAGTCTCCCTGGGAGACAGTGGGCAGCTCAGACCTCCTCCACCCTTCGCCTTCCTGCAACAGGGCAGCGGTTGTGCACATCTCACTGAAGGAGGTGTTTCAGAGACATCAATAGGGAGCTAGGCAAAGATCCTGCAGATTACTTCCCAAATTAATTTGTGGTAACGGGCTGATTTCAATCTCATTTCTAGCTCTCCACATAACTAATTTACGCCTCAGACTGGAGTATGGTTTGCTGAACATCATAGTTTGGTGACTCTACAGAAGAGATCACAATTAATAATGGATTTTCCCAAAGGACCTGTTCTAAAAGGGCAAATCTAGTGCTCACTAACCCGTTAAATGTGGTGAGATGCTTTCAAACAGTAACTGCTGCCTGTTGCTTTCGGCTAATAGGATCCCTACTCTTCCTGCATCCTGAATGCAGCCATCTTTTCATACAGAGGGATGAGGAATGTGCATGAGGGATCACGTCCTAACTAGTTCTTGTGCTGTTGTTGGAGGGATGATCCAGCTGGCTGTTCAGTGACGTGAGTTGTATTTCCTCCAGTCTGCTGAGCTGGTACATAGTGGGAAGTTTGGTACACACCGACACCAGGAAGGTTGTTTCTCTACTTTATTTTCCTCCTCTGTAAAAGAAAAAAAAAGGAGGGGGGGCAATGACACTGTCGTTTAATTTATTTTGAGCAATGCTATAGAAAACCTGAGTATTATTATCTGGGTACCCAGAACAAAAAATAGTACTATTGATGCTAAATTATCCATGCATTTTAATAATCCAGCCATAGTAATTGGTAGAGCTGGGGGACTAATTCACAACACATAATTTATTCAGTGAATTTAGCTTCTTTTTCTGCTCATGGAATATCAATTGTGTGGATCATAATTTCCTCAAATTTATTTGAATTTGTTCAGTGAACTTCTTGGAAAATATTTACTCAATGGATTGATACACGCTGCATTACTTAATTATGGTTGGTCAGAGAGATCTATTTGGTATTGTTTCTATTCCCTTGTTGAATGAGCACACAAGTATTTCTGGCTTGAATACTTGCATATGAACACGGAAGATGTACACTTCTGCAAGTTTTTGCACATTTCCATACATGAATATGCAGATATGTACAGGAGCACTGACAGCAAACAAACGCAGACAAGCCAGGTCTAAGCAATTTTGCATAAAAAATGTGAATGAATATTTTTAAAGGACCTAAATTACCAGGAAAATGTCTAATTTTACAGTGAAGTAACCTGGTCCTCGGTAAATGGCATCTTGAATGGCAATAATGGCGTGTTGAATCAGAACCTAATAATTTACCTCTTTGCCTCTTTCTGCTGCTCAGTACAATGATTTCTTGTAGTAATACAGTCCCCAGCTTGGATATATATAGTATGAAGACTGTTTTACTTTTTTTTAACTGGCTGTATTCATGTAGCACTCGCTGTAAATGTGCTCTTGTCCTGCAATGAGTAGTGCTTGTCTGAATGGGAGACCCGATTGTCTCGCTTCCATTAGTTATCGATTTTTAACCTGTCTCCCTCACTCCCTCCTCCCACATCAGAAATGAGATGAAGTGTAGTGTGGCTAATCTGAAACTCTCTAAACCACAGAATTGTAAATGTTTCCAAACGTCTGGCTCTGGTTTGTGGTGTAGGAGTGTGAGGGATCATGTTCATGAGGACATCTGTGCACACTTGGGAGTAGTGTGATCAACACCAAGTGGAATAGGGAACAAGCAGGAAGAACTGGACGGTCTTGAGGACTACAGTATAGAAAGAGGGTGAAATGCACTGGTGTGAAGTCCAGAGACATGCAGATAGGCAGGTCTATTGTGCCTGGTTTGGAGCCACATGGTAGAACCCACACTAAATCTGAAGGACTTGAGCAGAAGAAATTGTTTGGAGAGTGCAGCACTAACATATTTCTGTTTCTTCTAGCTGGTCTGGGTGACTTTGCACAGTCTGCTGGCCTATATGGGAAGATTCTTTACTACTCCTACTAATTGATCCTAAAAACAATGGGATTATCAGTTAGAACCAAATGAAAAAGAGAAAAAGTGGGAGTATTATTTACTGATGTGATGACTGAGCCTTCGATATGAGACATCAGCATAAAAGGCAATTATGCTCCTAGGTGCCAGGCAGGATATTCCGTGCCAAGGCAGGGAAGCATCAGTATCATTGTAAAAGGCTTTACTGTAATTTCCTCTGTGTACAATTCTGCATATAATTCCAGTTACTCCAATTAAAGTAAAATGGAGTTAAAAAAGTATCTGATTGGTAAAGAGAGGGGAGAACACATTTTACAAGAGGAGACTAAGACAGTGTAGCTTATTTAACCTGGCAAAATGCACGCTGAGAGAATATAAAAGGCTGCCCTCCATTAAAACAAGAGTGAGGGGAAAATACCCTGGCAGTAGGAGAGCTCTTCAAGGTAAAGAGCAACTAGGTATTAACTGTCCAGGAACAGGCTTCAGCAGAAAGTCATCAGTACACTGAGGTTCTGCCCCAGCTTCCAAACCGCACCGGGAAAGGAAGAAGCCTAACCCCACTTCAGTGCGAGCATGATAGTTTCCTGGAAAGACTAATATGGAAAGGCTGTCTGGGAGACCAGGGCTGGGACATTCCTTCCAGACTGCTGTTTCCTTAATTACATCAAACCCCGTGTAGGTGCTCTGTTCTTCAGAATTAAAAGGACCTTAATTCAGTTTAGTTCAATCTTCTTCTAAGGGTTGCTTTAATTTGGAAGAACTGTGTCCATTCAAGGCTAATGTGATTTAATGAATTAATGCTAAACTCACAACTTGAGTTAATTTGGATTAATTTTCCCAATCGTTCCTCAGCAGACAACCCTTAAGACGTATAGTAGAAATGGCCAAGAAATCATGAGTGCTTCAGTCTTGCTTGTGATTCAGTTCTAAGCTGGCAGGTAGATCCACGGACTGCAGAAGGCCTGAAGAAACATCTGGCCATGTCTAACCTACCTCTTCCTGGAGAGGTGCTAGGAAGGGTGCGAGCTCCCAGACCCAGTGTCTCGGCTGTCCACTTGTGTTTCACCTTCCTACTGCAGGGGCCGAGCAGAGCGGCCAAACAGCCTGGGCTTATCCTTATTTGGAAGGGGTATTAGTACTGTCCCACGGGAAGGTGGGCAGTGTGGGACAACCTGTCCAGAAAGGTGGAGTTGGCTTTGGTTGCAAGTAGCATTTGGCAGTAGATCCAGGGGAGTGCTGGCTGCTTGACTCTGTGCTAAGGAGCTACCTGTGCATAGGAAAAAACATCTTTTAATTCCCTGAACTGCATTCTGTTGATTATTATTGCCAGCTTCGAGGAAAGAAAACGCATTTCTCTGTAATGCTGTTCTAAGGGGTTTACAGCTCGACTGTGATGGGTGGTGTTATTTCTGTTGCTGTTATTAGCTGGTGCATCCTTTTTTGCCGATTTCTGGATGGCACATCACGAGCGGGAAATCTGTGAGCCCTAATCTGCCGGGCTTTGGAAAGCACATAAAGGGTCACTGCCAGCAGGCCCCAGCAGCGGCTGGGAGCGGCAGGAGGATTTAGCAGTGCAAAGTGCGGCAGGCAGCCGCGTGGGAAGGGACCGTGCTGCCGCGGCTCTGCACGTTGCCATGGAAACAAAGCTGGATCCTTAATCGGGATGCGTGTGTATGTGGACGTGAACCCACCGTCTGCTGTCGTTTTGGCCTCACCTCCTGCTGCCCCAGTCCCAGCACGGTCACGGCCGCCCTGCGCCCAGCAGGTGGGAGGAGAGGCAGTGTGGAAGAACCCTGTGGAGCTGGGGGGTGCAGGAGAAAAGTCCAAGGTGGGCATGAGAGAAAAGGTTTAAGATGTTCCTTTGGCCCTGGGGAGCAGAGAACAACCTCTGCTGAGGTGGTGGGGGCAAAGGGAGCCTGAGGAGCAGGCAGCAAGGGGAAGTCTCCCATGGCAGGTGTGGTAGGAAGAACCCTGAGATATTGGGGTGCCCAGGTACTGCAGGGAGTAAGTCTGGGAGGTCATAGCTGCATGGCACAGTTTGTAAACATCTAGGTAGCACCCAGTAGGCTAGCTCCAGGGGTGGTACAATCGCTTCATCACAAATTTAGCTCAGGGACTGTACTGAAACCAATCTTCCACTTCAGGGATCCAAGCTAATACTTCTGCGAGGTGTTGTGCCCTGTGGGCTTACTGGGTTGTCCAGGTTAGCTCTGGCATCTCTGATGTGGGGCTGTGGCACTGCACAATCCAGGCATGGTTTTGTGAGGAGATGTGAGGAGGCTGTTGTTGGGAAGTTGAAGCAACCATATAATGTGCTTGAAACAAGCTTATGCAGATATGGGTGAGCAAAGAGATCTCGTCTATCGTGTTCCCTCTGCACCAAGTACCTCAGCTGAGAAGAAAAATTTTCTAAATTAAAATCTTTTCAGTTGTGATGCCTACCCCATTCAGTACCTGGAGGGGAGCACTTCAGGGAAAACCTAGAAGCTGTAGCAAAAGCTCTTCGCACTTCAATAGGCAGTAATCTCCCTTCTGAGTCCATGAAGACTGCAAGATGCTGTTAAACTCTTGAGGAAGTGGTTTGGTGCAAGCTGTAGGATGGAAGGTGTTGCCCACTTACAGTCCTGAAAAATGCCCTACCAAGACTCACCAGGAATGGGACCAGTTTACATCTACTGTCCACATCCCGGCAGGAGGGATTATGAGCAGCCGCCTTAAACTCCTCCTGCCGCTTCCGTCTGAAATGCTGTTCATCTTAGTTTAGCCTGTAAACCGTTGGGCAGCATTGATGTGCACTGTTAAAATGTTGCTGTCAGTGTGCCCAGAGGACTGGTGGCTTCCTTCATTGAAGTCCAAGACACACAATTTACCTTGTATAAGGAAGTAAACTGCCCTGTTTAGAGGAGGACAACCTAGTAAGGCCACAAGGCACAACAACACCTTGCAGAACCTGCAACCCTACAACCCTTAGAAGGGTTGAGTCCAAGGCCAGGAGGGCTTGTATGATTAATCTCTGCTGAAACAGACATGCTGGTGCTTATGGAGTGAAGTGAAAATCTTCCGGGGACCCAACGATTTGCTTGTTGCATAGCAATGAAATAGGGGAATTATCAGTGGGCTGTGCAGAGTCCCCTGCAGCAGACAACTGAAGGGGAACTTGGGGCCCTCGGAAAGCTCCCTGTAAAAAAGGGGATTTAGGATCCTCAGCCATTTATATATGAATGGAGTATGTACATTTTAAAACACAACAATATGCAAAAATATTGTATATTTTTCCTTCCTTGGATATCCTGGAGCTACATTATAAAGAGAGATTCCATGGAAGGAAGGCCAGTGAGGGATATCTGTAAAGGCTGTGTTTTCCCACTGATGAATAGAGAGGTTGTGTCCATAGCCTACTGCTGAATGCACAAGGAGCCTGACCACGTTCTCACTTCCACCTAGAGAGTGTGGTGAGACTTTGAAGTTAGTGGGATTAGCCTGATGAGTGAAAGGAGAAAGAGATCTACTATCAGTCCTTAGAAATTACTGGGTAACATAACAAGAGCAGCTGGACACCAAATGAGTTGCAGAGCACTGGGTTGATACCTCTCATACAGTGTGCTTCATTCACCAAGCATGCGCACTCTGCAAGGCTGCATGCCTTGAAGAGCACTAATACCAAGATAATGAACATACATAGTTCTTAAACTCTGTTTCTTCTACTCTTAGCACAGAGAATGTCCTCCAAGATAAAGTGTGCACAGTGACTGCTGCAGGCTCCTACGCAGTGCAGATGGATGCGTAGTATAGGAATGTACACATCCTGCATCCACTGAGATAATGAAAAGGTCGAGCTTCTTGCACTAGCCACCAGACTTGAAGGAAAGGTTTTTCAGCTCAGTAGTTCTCAGAAGGCAGATATTCAGAGGTTTTATATGAAAAGGAGACAAGGCACTTCTTCCTACTAGCCAAAAAAAGTATCCTGAAGCTAGATGACCAGAGTGATGACTTTGTCTCACCTTCCAGAATTGCTTAGCTGCACCCTGAAATAAACCTATCTGTGACTATTCCCTTCCCACAAGTATTGCTGCTTCTGACCTGCCTAAAGGAAAGACAGTTTTGGTTTAGTTTTTTTTTTTTTTTTTTTAAACCAGATCATCTTGGTGCATATTAATTAGATGACTACTTCCCTCCATGAAAGATGAGTCCTGAAGGACTGTACTTTGTCAGGAAGAATAAAGTCTGTTAAAACCATGTCTCCAATGCTTTCACCCACAATTTGAAGGCATGCAAGCTCTCTTCCTCTGGGCTGTGGCCAGGGCTGTGTAGTGAAGCAGCCTGTGTAATCCTTGGCTTCTATCTGAGAGCACTAACCAGACGCTTAATTAGCTCTGAACGCGTGTGTGGTGATGTAGACACTAGTCTTCAGTAAGGCTGGACTGCACCATCACCTCATTTCATAGGGATTGTTGTCAGATGCTAATCCACTACAGGTACTGCCAGTCTGAATTGGAGTGGAACTGGCATGTTGGAGATGAGGCAATTTGCCTATTCTGAGCCATCCTGCATGTGTGTTTATATATATCTGTATACACCTGCATGCACTGAAGAATCTGGAGGGACCTGTGTGCAGGAAGACAAGAAATAATGAGACAGTGATATAAAGTAGAAGGGAAAGGCAAAGCATCACAGCCAATGGCTCTTCCCTTGCAGGAGGTGCAGTCCTGGACATGGCTTTTTCTTTCCCCTCTCATATTCTTATTTGTTCATCTTTTGTCATGGGGCCTGGCGAGGCAATGTTCGGACTGAATAGCTTGTTTTTCCCTGGCTTGCTGTAGCTCCTGCTGATGCTTCCATCTATTTCCCACTCCCCCGTCGTGCCAGTGTGTGGTTAAGAAAGAGGACAGACAATGGGAGATGCAGGAAAACAAGATGCATCAGCTTTGCCTTTGAGTCAGTCAAAGAGCTATTTCTATACCTTACATGCCTCATCCTGGCTTTTATTCTCCCAGATGCTTTTGTTACTCTTATTATTAATGGCCAGCAGAGGCAAATCCTTTGGCTGCTCCAACAATCCCTTTCTCTGCTGTGCCGCTCCTCGACAGAAATCTCAGTGCCTCATGTGCATGTGTGATCTTGAAAAAGATACGGCAGTTCAGTCCCAGCCTTGTGTTTTGTTTAAAAAAGTACAAAGCCTACTATAGAGAGAAAAAGTTGAATTCAAGTACAAAAAGAGCATCTTATTTATTATGCTGCTGCTTTTAAGTTATGTCAAGGGCATATTGAATATATAGATGGCACCTTCTCTTAATGTGCAAGTAAGTATAGAAGAAAACAGTGAATTCAACTATGTGTGCTCTGGCACAAAGTTAAGCTGACTAGGAATGGGCTTGTTGACTTTCATCGCCCAAGCAAAAAGTACAGAACTGAAACTCATAGCACCCTTATTGCAAAGTCGGATGGACTGATTCCCTCTCCCAAATCCTCTTCATCAAACCCTGAGGAGTGTAAATGTTCATGTGCTTAGATTATGGAGATGGATATAATGGTCCTTACAGCACCAATCACTGTAGCAACCATTAATGTGAATTGTTTCTGGAACTGCGGGGAGATCGCAAGCTCTAGCTCTGCAAGTCTCCTATGGTCCAGTCTTTTACCAAAAACAACTTCCAATTCATTGGAGTTCAGAAATGCCTTTTCCTTCAGTAGGAGGTTTGACACAATTTCTGCCTCAGTCTCATAGCAGCAAGGGGTATGGCAAACGGCTGTTAATCATCATGGCAAAGAAAAGGAATTAAAGAGCTCTGATCCCAATACGAAGTAATAGGAAGTGGTAATTCAGCAGGTGTGGATTTGGTAGAACATCCTGCAAATGTTTGGATGGGCATGTGTGCATGCAGGGGACTTCATACATTTGTGAGTGTTTTTGTCTGTAAAGCTGCAGGAAACCTCCTATTGAGTTCCTGAGACTTAATAGATGGGAGCTCAAGAAGAACATTTGAGGAGGGAGCTTCTTCCCTTTCTAATATCTGTGTAAATAACTCCATGTGCTTTATTGGTCTCAAAGTCTCCACAGTGGGGAAGAGGAGAATCAATAATCGTTTAAAACTTTGTGAATCAATTAGATAAGCAAGACATGCATGACAGCAGCTTCCCAACAGAGGCACTGCTCACTGGTTGATTAGGAAGGAGAGCTGGGGAGAGAGGAGGTAGGTGCTGCCATGCTTTCATCCGTCCTGGAGCACGAGAGGTAACTAGCTATGGCCAAAGCCAGCTCTGATGGGGATCAGACCTTCAAGCATGACAAATGAGGCTGCATATTGAAAACCTTATTGCTTGTTCCAGCCAAGGACTCTTGTAACACAGTGATACAGTCACTTTCCAAAGCAGAGACCAAATCCGGGGTCATAGAATCATAGAATAGTCTGGGTTGGAAGGGACCTTTAAAGGCCATCTAGTCCAATCCCCCTGCATTGAGCAAGGACATCTTTAACTAGATCAGGTTGCTCAAAGCCCCATCCAACCTGACCTTGAATGTTTCCAGGGATGGGGCCTCCACAACCTCTCTGGGCAACCTGTTCCAGTGTTTCACCACCCTCATTGTAAAAATTTTTTTCCTTTATATCCAGTCTAAATCTACCCTCCTTTAGTTTAAAACCATTACCCCTTGTCCTGTCACAACAGGCGCTGCTGAAGAGATTGCCCCCATCCTTCCTGTAGTCCACCTTTAAGTACTGAAAGGCCACAATAAGGTCTCTCTGCAGCTTTCTCTTCTCCAGGCTGAACAACCCCAACTCTCTCAGCCTGTCCTCGTGGGAGAGGTGCTCCAGCCCTCGGATCATTTTTCTGGCCCTTGTCTGGACCTGCTCCAACAGTTCCATGTCCTTATTGTGTTGAGGGCTCCAGAGCTGGACGCAGTGCTCCAGGTGGGGTCTCACCAGAGCAGAGCAGAGGGGCAGAATCACCTCCCTCGACCTGCTGGCCAGGCTTCTTTTGATGCGGCCCAGGATATGGTTGGCCTTCTGGGCTGCAAGCACACATTGTTGGCTCATGTCCAGCTTTTCCCCTACCAGTACCCCCAAGTCCTTCTCCTCAGGGCAGCTCTCAATCCCTTCATCCCCCAGCCTGCAGTGATATCAGGGCTTGCCCCGACCCAGGTGCAGGACCTTGCACGTGGCCTTGTTGAACCTCATGAATTTCACACAGGCCCACCTCTCCAGCTTGTCTACATCTCTTTGGATGACATCCTGTCCTTCTGGCATGTCAACTGCACCACTCAGCTTGGTATCATCTCCAAACTTGCTGAGAGTAGACAAGATCCCACTAAGTCATTGATGAAAATGTTAAACAGCACTGGTCCCAGTACAGACCCCTGAGGGACACCGCTTGTCACTGGTCTCCATCTGGTCATCAAGCTGTTGACCACTACCCTCTGGATGTGACCATCCGACCAATTCCTTATCCTCCGAACAGTCCACCCATCAAATCTGTATCTCTCCAATTTAGAGAGAAGGATGCTGTGGGGGACTGCGTCAAAGGCCTTACAAAAGTCCAGATAGATGATATTCATTGCTTTTCCCTTGTACACTGATGCAGTCATTCCTTCATAGAAGGCCACTAGATTGGTCAGGCAGGACTTGCCCTTGGTGAAGCTGTGCTGCCTGTCTCAAATCACCTCCCTGTCCTAGGTCCAGGGTCTCTACCTTTCTGTCCTTAGTCCAGGTTTAATGGTTCAGGAATCCACCTCTGGTTCTTCTCCTTAGGCTTAGAGAGTCCCCACCTAGATCTAAACCAGAAGGAGTGTCACCACAGCAGTGCAGGCCAGGATTTGAACTAGTTCACTCTCCTGATATGGCAGCTCTACTGGACCTGAGCTGGAGTTTCCACACAGTGCTAATGCATGAATGCCTTAGAGTCAGCTCACAATTTCTGTGCCTCCCATTGCCTGGTGCACACATACATGTTACGTGCTAATGAGGCAGCTGCTCGCCAGCAGCATGTCCAAACAAAAGTGGACCAGGGTACTGTTTCTTCATTTTATGCCCAGGCTCTTTTATACTCTCGTGGCAGCATAAGGAAAGTGGTAAAATCCCTTTTAAAATGCACCATACAGAGCTGCCTTCTTGCCTGGTGCACAGCAAGGGTTTGACATTGCTCCTGCCCCAGCCCATGCTGTAAAACACAGGTTGGAGTGAGCTGGTGTGAGTCAGGTTTGTGAGAACTCAGGACAGGGAGGAGGTGTACTCTGAGCAAGCAGCACCTCCTTTCCAAAGTGATAGGATCTGATTTGGAGGGCGCAGTGAAAGGTAGCATGGATCCTCGTGGTCTCAGAAAGCTGTGAGTATGAAGTAGCTGAATGCTTACTCCCAGGCTCAGGAGGAGAATCTTTCTGAATTTTGGGGCCGCCTCACAGCAGGAAGCCAGTGACCTGGGCTAACTGAATAAACCTCGCTGTTTTTGTGGGACTGAATCCCCACAAAGGAGCGATGCGTGAAGGCAGGGAAGCAAAGACAGCAGCACATATGCTTCACAACTTCCTCTCACACCGTAAAGCAAAACAGCACCGAGGAGCGTGGAGGCAGTCAGGAACCAGGCAGTCAGGAACCAGCCCTGGAGAAGGAGGCCTGGGTGGGCAGGATGAGGGGAAATCTTGACTTGACTCCTGCCTGCCCCTAATCACCTGGCACAAGAGGTCCAGGCAGGTGGTCCGTCAGGCCCCCCTCTTCTTCCTGAGCATCTCTGCAGTCCCAGCAGGCTGCCGGGGAATGAGTCCCTCTTTGGGGTGAGGGTAGTGACGGCCAACCCCAGCCTTTGCAGCCCGGACACTGGCGGGCCGGGCTGTACCGCGTGCAGGGCTGCAGGGAGCAATGGGCTGCAGGAAGCAATGGCTGCCAGCGCCGGCTGTAAGGAGCTTACACGGCCATATTACGTGTGCGTGGTTGCCAGGGAAACTCCACTGCTGAACTGGGACCAAAGCGGTGGGGGCCAGAGCTTTTTTTTTCTCTTTTTTCTTTTTTTCCTCCTTTTTTTCTTTTTTTTTCCTACTCAGATCATCAATTATGACCCTCTTGGAGAAGAGGCAGCCAGGTATGGGGCACTGGGAAATCTGGAGTCTGTGTAATCTGGTCAGACTTTACCTCTTGGTTTTGTCCCCTTGCTAGAGAGCTCTCTCATTTTAAGTGGTTTGTTTTTTTTTTTTTTTTTCTTTTTCTTTTTCTTTTTCTTTTTCTTTTGAGTAAGAATGTTGCCTATTTACTGCTGGGCAAACTGGATGAGGCTGAAGCCTTTTACTGCTCCTTGCCTTAAGGAAAGTGTTGGGCACATCTACACACGCTTTGCCTTCAGCTGCGTGCTCACTTACACTCTGAGGCAAGCCAGCTCTGATCCAAAGGGTATGTAAGCTATACCAATGCATTGAAAATTATCTAAACTGGCTAATAAGGCCAGCCTCTAAGAAAAGATTAAGTCCTGGCACATTACCTTAAACTGACTACTTTGCTTCAGCTGTGGTCTGGCTAGCTCAGAGCATGGGCACAGCCAACTTCACTCTGTCCATAAAGGCTGAGTAGACCTTGGCATCACCAGGACTGCAGGTGCCACGTTTTAGGATGCAGAGCAACTAACAGTCTTGCCTGCAGAAGGTTAATGCTTAAATAAGCAATGCAGAATTTGAGCGAAAGGGAGTATCACTACTTCATGAGACAGAAAGGGAATGGAGGCCCTCACGGACACACTCTGACCTGTCCACAGCTGGGCCACAGTGAGAGGAGATCTTCAGCTCCTGAGAGGCTCAGAGGGCATTGGATGCAATGCTGAACTTCCAGGGCTTATCTAAATAGACTGTGAACCTTTGGAGGTTCAGCTCATAATAAGGTTTGCTCATAATAAGAGACCAAAGGCATACTTGATGAAATGGAAGAGCAGTTAATTTAGAAATGATAAAAAGAAATAGTATTTCACCCTGGATAGTTGATTTGAGAAATTTATTCAACGACATCTTGCCAAATACTGTGACTGCACTTTTTTAAGAGTGCTGGACAGTTTTATGGCTGCTGTTGATTCATATGGCCATACCGATGACATCCTGTTCAGCTTACAGTCAAAATTCAGTCCTTAGTCTGGAGGGTAAGACAGCCAGAAAAGAGGCCCCAGGAAAACACTATGATGTAATTGGATGGATGAGTAATGGGGCAGTCTGACTTTCCTCTAACTGGTATGGGCTGGCAATGCCAGTATATTAAGCCAACCTAGTGGGCTTGTCTGAGCTGGGACAGGGGACCTAGGCCTGGGATTGCCAGCATGGTATAACATGGCACCGGGTGAGAGGAATCTACCCAGACTGACCAGTGGTTTAATCCGTCCATGTAAGCTCATCAAAAAAGGAAACACATGCATACGGTGGTGAAAATGGAAATGCAACAAGTCTGGTGTGAAAACTGTTTATCCTGGCAGCTTGCTAACTGCCATTTCCCCTTTGTGGAAAAGTGCTGGCATCCATATGTGATGCTCTGAGAAGCTGGTATGGTGTACCATCATATATTAGCCTGCTTTGACCAGTGATTGTGTATAAAAATCACAAATGGTGCATCCTGTCCTTAGCCAAACATCTTTTGTTTGTTTTTTTCCCCCCCTCCCCGCCTTGAATTTTCTGTGTCAGACAATGGCCCTGGTGTGTTTGTCTTCCATCTTTTTTATTAATTGCATGTGGTATGGAGTGAAACAATCCCAAGATCAAGATTACAGAATCTAGGGTATCTTGTGTTTCCTCTCTTGCAAAATGCTTAGAATGAATGATTTCTGTAGACCCTTAAGTGGAAAGTGGAAATCACTTGGCTGTTTTCAGCCCTTGAGTCATCTTTAATCAGAGACCTTTTTTATTGCACCTCTCAGGAACTCCTTGGTGCTGGAGCACTTACACAGTTATCCCTGGGCTAGGGCTCTGCAGCAGATCTGTTTCCACTGCTACAGAGAGATTAATGTCCAAGCCATGACTGGGATCTTTGTATATGATGATACTTATGTGTATAGTTAATGCCATTATACATGTGAATCTTGGTATGTTTGTTACTGTTTACCAGGGTGACAAAATTGAGCTACACTAGCAACTCTGGATTCTTTATTGCAATTATTCTCAGAGGTCACCAGGGATCGTGGCTTCCAGAGAAGACCTGGAGAGTTAACAACCATTCTCCTCATTGCCACAGACCTTCTTTCTTGGCCACCTGTATGCCCTGCTTAGCAGTGACCAGGACAGCAACATGCTCTCCTGGAAGAGAGGGCTCTTACAGCCCTCCACCAATTTATCACAGTATATCCTGCCTGCCTTTCCATCAATGGGGACACTGAATTGGGTCTCTCCCTTTCACTCATCCACCAGTTTCTGTAATCACTTCTCTGTAACCATCATCTCTGAGCTATGTATCTTTCTGTCAAATAAGTCCAGTGTGTTCAGTAGTTATTATGAGAACAAGGGAGAGAACTGATAAATGATACTGTTATGTAAACCATGTTTCTGCATCTAACGAATTTGAACTTCCCACTGATGGCACGTTCCTGGGCAGCTCTGAGGATTTTCACCAAGAACGATCCGCTCGCTCATCAGTGAATCAGAGCACTGGGAAAGGATTGCAGGAGGTCGTCTGCTCCATCTGCTGTGCAAGCCAAAATCAGTAATAACTCAGGGAACCTGTTCCAGTAAGGCAGGAAAGTTTTGAAATTCTACTAAATAGTATGAACTAGGCAAAGAGTCATTAAGAAATGACACAGTCCAACGTGCTCCAACCTTACTTTGAGTAGGTTTTGCTGTGAATATGGGTATTTGTGGAAATGTGAGTGTGTATGTGTGTGAGAGACACAGAGTTGCTGTTCTAGATGCCAGTCCCACCACAGGGACATTGTGCTAGGGCTGTAGTGTCACTGTGTTCTCATAGTCCCTGCTGCAAGCACTCAAGGAAAGGACTCGCAGAGGATGATGCAGCATGTAATATTAAAAACAGAGTTTTATTGTATTGACTTGTTGAAAACTAAATAAAAAAAAAATAAATGTGGGGAGAAAAAACAAACAGGCAGAAGATCCTGACTGCAGGCTAGCCTGAGGCAGTGATGCATTTGTGGTAAGAATAAACAGGAGTAAATGAACACTTAAGCAACAAAGATCCTGATTTCCTGTCAGATCTGTTATAAAAAACGGGACTCAGAAATATAGAAAATTTAATTATAAGACTTTGAACTGTTGTGGCATTTTCCATCATGAACAATAAAACTCCCAGTGAATCAAGTATCCCACCAGGACTGTCACAAATAGGTACACAGTCGTGTCTCAGTTTTGAAGAAAAGAAATACATAGTTAGGGAAATTAAGGTCTGTGTTTTCCCAGAAGTTATTTGGTGATTGCTTACTCCTTTTGCCTCCACAAATGTGTGGTAGGTAGGGCTGAAGTCTAAACAAGAGGCAGCCCTATGTGATTTGTCTGTAGGTCATAGAGGAATTTTGCAAATCAAGGCTGTACTAAAGATACACGAACAGCTTTTCTTCTAAATCAGGAAAATGAGAAGAGGGCTTTGGAAAGTGATAGTGGCCTAAGTCATTAGGATCTTTTAGGATCCCCTTTGCAAACCAGAAAGGAAGGGAAGGCCAGACCCCTGTTAAATATGGCTGCACAGAAAGCTTAATGCAGCAGCAAATGGGGTTAAATATACTGATGTTCCCCAAAGCCTAATAAAAAGGGGCTACTCCCAGAGGAGCACAAATTGTATTTCTCCTGCACCTGTGCAGATATAGCAGCCTAGGGCATTTTGCAAAAACATGATTTATTTCTCTAAATCCAAAAAGCAAACACATGCTCTTGACCTGCTCCTCACTCAAATTCCTTGTGCGTAACTTGACACACCTGTCCCTTGTGGGGTCTGGCACTTGGGCTGGAGCTAAAGGAACTTGCCATCAATAACAAAATATCAGTTCATAGCCCAGCCACCAGAGCATGGCGCACAGAACCAGATTGCATTCAGATAGGCTGCACAGGGGAAACATAACATGCTGATCTTCTCATTCCCCAAGTCAGCAGTTATGTGATGGCTCGGTGGAAGGCTCTCCAGTTCTTTAAGATGAGTGCCCCACTGCAACCGTTTTTGGGGATCCTGCATTCCTCTGCTTTAGGGATGTTCTCAGGTCTGCCCCATGCTGAGAAGCAGTTTTGCTCTGGATAGTAAGTTGTTGTTTGTAAGGCAATAATTGCTTTTGCTTGCCTGGAGAATCCAGAGAGGCTGTTAGGAAGGAACTTCTGAGAAAAGCACCCTGGGGACCTCTCCTGCCACATCTGAGGTAAATGGTTCGTTAAATGACAGTGATTGGTTTCAACTGGTGCAGCTGCAGGAGGGCTCCTCGGTGAGTCACCTGCAGCCTTGCCAAGGGCTTGCATCCCAGGTGTGGGGGGCCAGACCTGGCCTTTGTGCAATATCTGCATGGGCCTGCCCTTGAGGGACAGAAGTCACTGGGCAACTCAGAATTGCTAGCAATAACACTTGGTTACTCTCTAAACCTTGTGCCACCTCCACAAACCCTCTTCCATCCACCTAGGAACTCACCAGCACCAGTCTCCAAGAGGAGGCTTCATGGTGAGTGCTTTTGCACCTTCACTGTATGCAATCCAGCCTCCTTATCTGAGGGGTTAAATATGCAGGAGGGGGAGGCAATACTTGTCCCAGGAGTGGTAAACTCAGAGCAGATTTTCTGTGGGAAGCCATCTGTCAGCTGGGGAGTGGTGCTGTGTCAATTGATCGGCTCCACCTCCAGCTCAGCTCTGCAAACTACAGATCCCTGACCTTGCACGGTGATAGTGGGGGAGTATTAGGATCTTCAGAGGCATTGAGATCCTGTAATGGAGCCTCTACTCTTTCAGACTGGGTGAGGGACATCCTGCAGCATCTTGCTGTCTCTTGCAGCAGTTAGCTATGGGGAGCCTGGGCTTGCAGGTGAAAGGGCTGTAGGAGAAAGACAAGCTTTTTCCTGTAGTCAGGGGATTGTATTTCACATGGATGATGTGCAATGTAAAGGACTAACTTCTGCTTTGAACTCAATCTGTCCCTATCCCAAACTTAAATCTGTCTCCCAATGGCAACATTGAACCATGTTTTGGCTGCTCCAAGGTGCAAAAGGGAGGTGGAGAGTGTGAAATTTCTGCAGGAGAATAATAGGAGCTTCTAATATTCTGTAAAAAATCTTTAATGTCTGGAAATCCCCTTAAAAAACCCCCTTAGACCTACCTCCTAATTTAAAAGCTTTCACTGTAATGCCACAGTGAGGTCAAATTCCTGCTCTGTTGGACAGCCCTGTGGTTCTCTGTCAGTTCAGCTCCTTCTCTTTTTCCCTGACTTTCCATCAGGTGCAGTCAAAAATAAGGAGAGGAAGGAAATTGTGGCTCTTAGGCATTTTTCTTTGGTTTTTTTGTCCCCCAAAAGGCACTCACTGAGGTTCCCATCCAACTCTATCTGCAATTCTCCTGATTTATTATGAGAGCGACGCTTCTATACTGTTGGTCATCCTTCCTCCCTCGCCCCTCTCTTTTCTGAGTGCTCAGTTGGTTAGGGAATGAAGAACATTTAGCTAGCCCAAGTATTGGGGTTATCAAGTGCCAAGAGACATCTTGGCAAGCCAAAAGCTGGACTAGCTTGCACCTCCTTAGTGCTCTCATCTTGAATAGAAGTTGACTCTTCTTGCTGCTTCTATAATAAAAATGCAAGCAGTTGCTCAAGAGCAATTATTACATGCACAGCCAAGTGGTCTGTGATGTTTGATTTAAGGAAGGGTGCTTACATTTCTTGGTGGAGAGGAATTGTTTAGCTAGGTTACGATAAAACTATTTATTTGGTGTATTGATTTTTGATGTTCTGATACACTCTGGTTAATGAGGATCTCCGAATTTTCTCCCTGAGTCTTTGGGGCTGAATTCCCTTCAACAGTTGGGCTGTGCACTTATGTGGAACGAACGGTAAGCGGGTGCTTTAGCTGGAGCATCTGACCCTGTTTAAAGTCATGGGGAGGGCAATACCTCCCGCAACTTGCTATCATGTCTACTAACTCCTGCATGTGTGTGTGTGCGTGTGTATGCAGCCTTGAAATACTAGTGGATTTACCATCTCCCATCCCCTATTTGTCACTGAGGAAAGCACCTAGTATTTTTTCAGACAAAACTTCAAGACACTGTGTGTCAAATATTCCTGTAATTCAGTAGCCAGGTTCTTCAGATCTTAGATTCTCTGCTAGAAACTGTGGAAATTCACAGTCAATTCAGAGGTTCTTATGCATAAGTGTAGAAAATCTTTTGCTGAATTTAATATAAAAATAAATACTAGTCATCGGTGTAGCTGTCTTACCTTTTCATTTTACAGTGAGACTGAGTCTTCACACTCTAGCATTCAGTTTGCTACAAGTGGCTTTCAAAGGCACAGTGCAATGAAAGTTATTGGAGATGCTTGTTCAGGCTTTCTTCAAACTCTGGCAGATGCTGTGACAATAGTTTAATCTTTCCTCTGCCTTTCCTGATTTTCTCCATAAGCTTCAAAGATAAAAAGTATTTCTCATTGAAAGAGGAATTTATTTTCCTGAGCACAGTTCTCACAGAAGGGGGTGACTTCCAGTGACAGAAAGTATGAGCTGTTTGCCACAGATTGAGAGGCTCAGTTGCTGCTCCTGTTTTTTTTTTTTTAAAACTTGTCTCCAATTTGTTCCTTCCTTCTTTTCCTTTTTCTTTTTGTGTACATTTATTTTTCCAGCGAGCAAAAAGCAGCCCTAAGAGTACTTTCACAAGTGGGTGGTGAGCTGTGTGGAGGAAGTGAACAAAGTTTAATCACCAAACCTCATAGGAGAGACATGAGGATCTGGGACTAAAGACTCTTTCATACAGGATGTGACCTATAGGTAGTTCAGAAAAGAGAAACAAACAGTTTAATGCTGGATGCAGGATCAGAGCTTTTTTTTCTGGGGTTGCTGAGCTGTGGCATATTTTGCCAATAGAGAAAATGGCTATAGGTAATCAAAACCATGACTAAAGAAGGGAGGGAGGGATGGAGGTATGGATGGATGGATGAATGGTTGGATGATTAACTGGCATCCCTGCTGAAAAACAGCTTTACCTGCCAGGCTGTAGGACAGTTTGGTAGAGAGCTGTTCTGAATGTGAATATCTTGAGGTAATGTCTTGAGGCATTTGCACAATGAATTTCCCTGTTCTAAAACTCCTGACTATCTTCTTTTGGATATCTGGTTTGCCTCTTCTGGCTTATTGAAAGAAGGCGGGACTGCTATCTCATTCCTAAAAGTGGTAAGTGGTGACTGGATTTGGAGGACTTTCTTATTGTAAAGGGAATCTCTATAGAGACATAATTTAATTCTGCCTTTTTTGTTTGTTTGTTTGTGGTCTAATCCTACTCTACAGAAGTCAGCGGGAGTTTGAAGCTGATTTTAAAAGATAGATGATCAATCCATAAGAGAGCATACTGGCAAATGCTTTTTCCATTCCTTTCCATCATGAATTGGGCAAAAGCAGGGATTTGGATTTTACTGGATCTGTCACAAATTGAAAACCTGGTATCTTGTGAAATCCCAGAAAGAAAAAGGCTTACACTATGCCATTGGAGAGCTGAGAACTGTACAAAACTCCCTTTGAGTCTTGGAGGTTATAAAATGGTACAAATTCTGATTCTTGCAAAGATAAACTTGGTATGGTAGGAGGATATGAAAGCAATACCAAGAGAAATATTGAGCTGACATCTCTCTAAAACATGGTATAAACAAAATGCATCATAGTTCAGAATTTTATTTTTTCCATTTTATTATGCTTTATGTTGTTCTGAGACTGAGCCTTCACAGTTGTAGTACTCTGTTGCACTGCTTGCTTTGAGACGAGCTTGCAGTGGAGGTTCTCAGAGCTATTTGTGTCCAATGGTTTTGCCTACTCTAGTTGTACTTCAGTCTGGATACTCAACATAGAGTGACCGTCCCAAACTAAATCAGTATCAAAGCTGCTGTGTAACCTGTTTATACTACATATAAGGTTATGATAATCCCGGGATTAAAGCTTTTAATTTCTGCAGCCACGAAATATTTTGTACATACTCTCTTTTTCAGTCCTTGCTTGTGTACCACTTGTTCTCTGTCTGTTAGAATCATGCCTAACATTTGAAACCTTTAAGTAATTTCGGCAACCTGCCTTTAAAAATAACGTAAGGACAGCTGGTCGTAAAAAGGCTTTTACTTCCTTCCCACTTGCTGCACTTAAATTTTAAATTTTTAAAAGTTAAAAATCCTTATGCTCTGGCCAAGACATGAAGTGTAAGATTCTGACCGCGTGCCTCCCCCTCCATGCTCCATGGGTTGACTAGGAATGCTGTTTATTTCCTTTGACCTATTCTTGTTTTCTTTTTCTCTCTCTTCCTCTCTTTGACTTCCTATTCTAGGATGAGTCATCCATGTTCTTCCAGTTTGGCCCATCAATAGAACAGCAAGCCTCTGTCATGCTCAACATCATGGAAGAATATGACTGGTACATCTTCTCCATTGTCACCACTTACTTCCCTGGTTACCAGGACTTTGTGAACAAGATCCGCAGTACGATTGAGCACAGCTTTGTGGGTTGGGAACTGGAGGAGGTCCTCCTATTGGACATGTCCCTGGATGATGGGGACTCAAAGATCCAGAACCAGCTCAAGAAGCTCCAAAGCCCTGTTATCCTCCTCTACTGCACAAAGGAAGAGGCCACCTACATTTTTGAGGTGGCCAACTCTGTGGGTCTGACAGGCTATGGTTACACGTGGATTGTGCCCAGCCTGGTGGCAGGAGATACAGACACAGTGCCATCTGAGTTCCCCACTGGGCTCATCTCTGTCTCATATGATGAATGGGACTACGGTCTTCCTGCCAGAGTGAGGGATGGAATAGCCATAATCACCACGGCTGCTTCTGATATGCTGTCTGAACACAGTTTCATCCCTGAGCCCAAGAGCAGCTGTTACAACACCCAGGAGAAAAGGATTTACCAGTCCAACATGCTCAACAGGTAAGGGAAGGAGTCTTACAAAAGAGGTCAGAGAGGACCTCTGAGACCAGAATAATTCTGCTAGGGTACGTGGTTCTTCGGGGCAGCGGGCAGTGTTGGCCAGAACCTGGGCAAGGGGAGGCGTGCTGATGGTGGGACCCGCATTGCTGTGTGTGATGAGTGCCAGTACTGTCACCCCCTTACAAAGACTCCATACAACACAAGGGGCAAGCAAGCATGAGGGAAAGGAACAATGAAGGCATAGTGCAAATATTTGAGTGTGCCCTTCGATGCACAAAATTTTGCTTTTAGAACAGCGCTGAACTTCTTGGAATGTCTTTGCATGAATGGGTCTGTAACTCTCAGGTGAGTTCTTGCTGCAAGCAGTAGGGATGTTTGTATTGAAAGCTAGAAGGCACCAGGTTCTGTTCTGGGCACCAGCAGTATGTGGATGGGTGTTCTTTATAGATGATGGTTGTGTATCCCACCTGGAATAGTTTCATGGCACCTGTTGTCTGAGGACCAGGTGTCCTTCTGCTGTCCATTAGCCCTGAATTACAGGAGAGAAGGAAGTGCAGAGAGATCTGGAGAAGCAGAGCTGCAAGAAGAGTTAGAGTCAACAACTCTGCTCAGCTCCTGCTTTATACTGGAAGCCTTTAAAGCCCTTGGGTGTCTTAAGGATCCAGTTTACCTCAAAGAGGAGGACTTGTGCTATCACCCTGCTCATTGGTACCTTGTTGGCCATTGTCGGCTAGGTGTTTTGGGTCCCATTCTCTGTTGTGCACATTATTCAGAGAGCCTAGGCACCTCCATCACAACGGCAAGTTTTTCTAGATGGAAAAGGACATTTAAAAATAGGGAAAATATATTAGGATAAACATCATCTTTTGATCCAGATTCAGATTTTCTTAAGAAACAGTGCTAAGATGCCTGTTTAAGGTCATAGAGGAAGCCTGTGGTGGAACAACCTCTACAACAGAACTCTGATTACTAGATCTTCCTTTTTGTCCCAGCTGGAGTTTTAGTGTGTTGCTAAGCAACCCAGACAATTAGACATGGGAAGAGCTGGGGGAGGTGGTATCTGCAATTAGCCAGATGCCCCCTGACCTGCTCAGCTGTTGTTCTCCAATGTTTTACATATAAAATCCTGGGGCAGGTTGGTCCCTTTGTGGTAGGACAAAGGGAATCCAGGCAGTAGCCATCAGGAGAGATGGTCACACAGAGCTCAGCATCTTTGTTCATTTGTCATGATAAACCATGGAACACTGTAAATGTGATGGATTGATTTGCATGCTATGACCCCTCACTGTCAACTGTACTAGGCAGATAGAGGGACTGGTGGACAAGAAAGCAGATTTTGCTTAGCGTGAAAGTTAGGGACTGAAAGAAAAGTCTTTTCTTTGACCCATTATATTATCCATAATGCTATCTGCTATTTGTTCTTTGTCTCTATGATCCATTGGCATATTACTAGGTCTTATTGCCTTTACTTCCTCTTCCCCATACTGGCTTTTTGCTGTCTGCAAGCTTTTGAACCACTAAAGGTGCCCAAAGCTTTTATCAGTTTCCTTCCCAGCTAGGCTTAGGGGCAAGGGCTGCTCTTTTGAGTCATCCCTGGAATGATTAAGCAGGGAAAAGGTATTTAATATATACAAAGTTTTCAGAAGAAGCATCAAGGCTGGCTGTTGTTCTACCTTTCGAAATGAAGATAGATTTTTTGGGGGGGAGCTGTACTGTGTCTTTTCAGCAGTTATCTAGGAAACAAAATGTCATCCCCTGCTATGTGATGCAGTGTTCTGCAGAGACCTTCTGCTAATTAGTTCTGTTGATGCTGTATTAGCCTGTGCATGACATCACGCCCATATAGCTATGCTGCTTCGAGGACCCAACGTACCCTCTCTGCATAGCACTTCTTTGCATTGTATAGAAGTTGCCAGCTCAGAGACTCTTGAGTCTCTAGATATGACAGTACTGTTGTGCAGTGTGGATATGCCCTGAAGCCTGGGCAACCCACATGAAAGCAGTTCTTGTCACTTTTGAAGTTATTAGCTTTCTTCTCACCTTCATGGCCCAAATCATGCTGTTCCTTCTCCCTTGTCTGCTTTCGGTACAGCATTCACAGGAATGACTGCAGATACATGTAGATATACCCAGCTTAGTTTGGGTAGCGACATCAGTCTCGCTGAGAAGCAGAGTCAATTAGTCCATGCCAAGCTTCATTCTGCCACTGCCTAGATTGCTGCAGGCACCTGAGCTAGCTCAGAAATAATTACACAGTGCTACAGTTGCTTCTGTGACCACAGTGCAAATATTCACTTTGCCTTGCACAGCGCTGGCCTGTGCTCTGCCAGCCTGGGGTTTTGACCCCCTCAAATATTTCCACCCTGTCGGTACTTCAGAGTGAGGTGGTTAAAAAGCGTGACTTCAGTGAGTTGGGTCCTTGGTTTTCTGTTTAAGTGAAATTACTTTTGGGGACCTTTTGATCTATAAAAGCTAGTGGTGTCCAAAATAAGCCATTGCTTTTAGAAATCCAAAGTTTCGATAGAAATGTGATAGCTTCAAGCTCAGCCTCACAGTGTGGAGTCTGGGCAGGAGGAAAGGTAGAGGAGAGGGAGAATTAGAAAGAAGCAGACGTGAAGATATGAGTTCACATACATCACTGAACCAAAACCTGCAGAGATTAATGGCTGTAATCTGTGTTCATACCTTCAAGTCCCATTGAACTTGTTGGAATTTACTATGTGCTAAGCTTTAAACCTCTCCTGATATACTTTGTCTAGCTGAAGACTTTAAATGCCTCCTGAAATGCTTTGTCTATCTGGGGTATTACAGATTCTGCAGGCCTGGCTGCTTCATACTTTCCCTAACCCCTTCCACCTACTAAGATCTCACAGCACTTGTACATTGTGCACAGCAGGCAGCAGCAATACCTGCATGCCTGGGACATGGTCTGGCTCTCTTTGGACTGGACTGAAGGTTCTGGAAAACTAATTTTAGTCCTGCCCTGGACCTGGCAATACTATATTCAGCCATCTGCAACTTAGAGTTCCCCCTCCGCATGCCTACACAGAATAGAGAAATGTATGTATGTGGGTTTGATGTCTGGGAAGACTGCAAAGTATATGTGACCTCAGATAATACATCACCATGTAGCTGGTGTTTCAGAAACTCTTGAAGCTAATCCAAAGTGGTCCAATTTGCTTCAAATCCATAGCTGGGAGGCAGTGCGATAAAGGAATTTTCCCATTTTATTCTTCGGAGAGTGACACATCCAACTAAAAAAATGTGTAATTTAGTTCAGCTGGGGCACATTATACATTAAGACTGTGAATTAGTCATTTCCCAAGATCTGCCTTTGAACTCTGATCATTTCTAACTTTTTCTTTCTGGAAGTGGAGTAGTTCTGAATGCAGCTAAAATCAAATGGTCTTGCTCAATGTGGTCTCAGTTGGTGGTTGATCTGGGTGTATAAAGGAGTAAGGAGGAAATGAACCGAATGTTGCTCAAATTTAGAAAGAAAGCTCAGTTTCTCCATGTGTTTCCCCCTTTTTACATTGACACTCTTGTTCATTTTTGCAAGTGCTTGTGCAAACAAACTTTTGTTTGAAGTATGGCTGCAAGCACAAAAAGAAACAAGACGGACTTATCTAAATGCCATTTCTTGCCAATGTAGGTGTTTGGTCTGAATCTTCTCATGTTAATAATGGTCTCATAGCAACTGTTTCTTGTCTGTCTTGAAATGGATTCTCCTTTGTGTTAGGCTGGAACTGCAGAAGTATGATCACAACCATTGAACATTGCAGATTTTGTCCGAGAAATGAGCCCTCTGGTGAGATAACTCCATTAACTAGTAGGAAAGTGATACTTTAAGAAAGGCTTGTTCTACAAGAATTGCTAGTTTTCGTTTTGAATTATTCTTGAGGAAGTTTTCCTCTAGTGAGGTATTTATCTCAGTTTATGCTGATAAGAGGCTTAGGTGATCATTTGGAGTCCAAATATCCAAACACTGTTTTCCAGTTCTATTACACTCTTTAAATCTTTGTATTGTTTGTAATAATTACCTGTTCATTTATTCCTTCATTGTACCAGAAAGAAATCTGGTTGGAATATTCCAGTCTACCAAGTCTGTAGTTATCTCAATGGCTGGTCTTCTCCTGGGCATGCAGCAAACCACTGTTCTCTCTGCTCCCTTCTACTGGATGAGAAGATTACAGAGGTTGGGAGGGAGTTTCTAATAGGGTTTTTCTCTAGAGAGATATTAAGATGTGGAGTTCTTCCCTTTTGGCCCTTCCAAGGAGAGTTGCTAACCTTCTAGGCATTCTGCAAAGCTCATCTATTCTCCCCTCACCATGGTTGCTGAAGAGTGAGTGGGCAGAGGTGCATGTGTTTATAGGCAGCCTTCTGCTTGTTTCGTTATTTTAATTGATGGGACAGATTTCCTTGAGCTCGGGATTGGTGCTTCTCATTACATTTTAGAAATGGGAAGAAATAACTAAATGACAGGATCATTCTTGGGAGTGGAATTCAGGGATGAGTCATGAGAAAAGAATATGATTTCTGGCACATATTTGAGGAATAGAAGCTCAGCTGTTTTGTATGGATATTCACAGTCATTGGGCTACATAAGCTGTGTTTTTATTATAGCCTTCAATGAGACCTGGGTTCTTCCTACTGGTTGTCATGGCTGCTTGTGAATGCTGGGCCCTAACTACTAGTTTGTTGTTGTAGGGTTACTAATGAATTCTCCACTGATTTGCTTTAATAGTCTCTCATTTAACACCAGGCTGCACACACCAGATTTCATTTTAATAAAAAGTGCATTGAAGCATTTGCTTTGGAATGAAAATACAAATGTGGAATTATACTGCCTTTGCAAAGAAATACGTTAAAAGGGGAACAAAGGTAGGTTCAATTCTGCACCTCAGATTCCTCACATATGAAAACAGCTGGCAAACTAGCTCGGTGCATTGTTTGGACATGATACTTCCACTTTGGGGGAAGTACTTTCATCTGGAGCTTTCCATGCCAAACAGTTAAGAAATGCAAAAGCGCCATTGATGAATGGTTGGAAACTATTTTCCCTGGAACACCCAGGGCAAGCTCTATTCTCACATGCCCACATTCCCCTAGTGGAAACAGTAATTGCTGGGGCTTAGCTGAACAGTGAGTCAGTGAGCAGAGAAAGTACTTGCAATAGGATTGTACAAATATATTGCTTCCCTGGAGACTCAAGACCATAGGGGCTATATGTGTCCCTGGAAAGGTGCAGTGCCCCTTCAGTGTGTTGTGCCACCCTGATACCCAGAAGCAACACCATGCCCATAGCATCCTGGACCTGCTTTCCCCAGGTCAGTGCCAAGGACCGTGCTCAGGCAGCACCTTCCCTTGTTTCCCAGGCCTCTCCCAACCCACCCTCTTGCCCTCTCCTCTCCGGTCATGGCAGCTATCGCCTGCCACATCGGACACAGGATCATCATGTCATTTGCAGGTACTGCCACAGAGTCACTGTGTTGTCTCCCAGCTGAGTGAGCCACACACCTTCACACAGCGCAGCAAGGGAATTGAGAGCAGGAATGGAGAAAGGACGATTTGTGTTACCCTTTATCCATTCACAGGACTGTCAAGTTAACCTTGTACTAAGAGACAGGAGCACTGGCCAGCACTGAGGTCTCACTGGCTTCGGTGGGGCTGCATCTACCTGCTTGGCAGCTGGCTGCGAAGTCCTGCTCCAGTCCTTAAACCCAGCGCTGCTCCAGCAGTGGGAGGCACAGTGCTGGGACTTGCTTCTTAACTCCAGGGAGGAGGGGAGAGAAGGTATAAATGGCATGTTCCCACAGATGCAGAAATTGCCCTTTTCAGAAACATGGAGGGTGAGGAAGCATATGTAACTTTTGACCTTTTGGAGCCTTTAAGCCAGTGTCTTGTTAGCAGCTCGTTATGTTCCTGCTGGTTGGTGTGTCCAGCTGCCGTCAGGCTGGTGCTAGCTGGCAGCACATGCCATGAGCGCTGCTGGCGGATTAGAGATCCCTGCTGCTGAAATCTGCTTGTTCCTGTCACCGTTCCAGCAGCAGCTGGAGGCCAGACCTGGCCTGTGCCTCCCACCTCCATCGGGGTCTCTCTGCCTCCCTGCGTCCCTTGCTGTACATCACCTTACTCTCTGCTGCTTGCATACTGCCATCGCTTTCTTTTTTTTTCCCACCCCACCTTGCATTTCCTGTTGCATTTCATTTGCCCTGCCTGCCTTGCTCCCTGTCGTGGTGGTTCAGTGCTGGTGAAAGGCGATGGGTTCGTTACCCTGGGGCTACAGGTTAGTCACACTGCCTGCCCAGGAGGTGAGCGGTGGTGGGTGGGGAGAGCATTTATCCATGTGCCACCATATCTGGGGGCAGTGTTGGCTTCCTCTCACTCCTTTTTTTCTGCCCCTGGAGGGAGATGCTGAGGGCAGCTTTGTAATGTGCTCTTGACCCAAACCTCCTCCATACGAGTGGGCTGCTAAGGGTGCCCGATGCAGAAGGGCACAGTCTGTGCCTGGCTGTCATCCTTGCTTTGCCCAGCCCTTAAGCAGTACTTCTTGGGCAGTGGGAGGCACGGCTGTCTTGCAGGGGAAGGCCTAACATCAAACCAACTCAGCACACCAGTAGGAAACTGCAAATCCCTGGCTTTTCAAAGGGAGTATATGATGGGGAGACAGCAAAAATGTTTGTTCCTCAGCAGGCACCACAGGATGCCTTCGTCCTGCAGAGCAGTGCTTTGTCTGAGGGGAGAGAGGAGGCACTTGTTCTCTGCGGGCAGCTGGATTTTTCATCCTGTTTGAATTAAAATAGGATGGGAGGGTTCAAGTGAAGTGATAGGTTTTTGGCAAGGGTTATCTTTTGATTAGAGGACAGACCCTTTCATAAAGGCCTCCAAAATCCACCAGCTGGGAATGAATTTTGGTATGCGCCATCAGTTTCCAGATGGGAAAATGTCCATGTTCTGCTTCCAGCCCTCTGAGACATCTCCTGCTCCATAGCCAAGTCCAATTAGTGCTAATACCGTGGCAACTTCACTTGCTGGTGACAGTATGCTTTAACTTGTGCATTCAGGCTCTCTCTGCTCTTCATGAAAAGTGAATCAAAATCCTTCCTCTGTGGTGGAGCTGAAGGAAGCAGTGCGAAACCACAAACCCAGCTCTGGCTACGGTTTAGCGTCAGCTACCGCAGCATCTTCCCCCTATCACAAAATGCAGTTGGGGTCCTGTGGGTTTTAAAGTGCCCCTTTAGCAGATCAGCGGAGGGAAGGTGAGAAATAGCCTCTTTCCTTCAAGGACTGGCTTGATGGGGCTGTGGATATTTTCTGACTTACACACCTGCAAATCGATGGTTAGCCATATGCAGTTTCATCACTAGAGACTGTAAGGAACGTGCATTTTTTTTTTTTCTTTCTGATAGAAACGTTTTTTTTGGTTTTTTTTTTTTTTTTTTTTTTTTGTTTCAGACTTATTATTCTTACTATCTTTCAAGTTTTTAAAAATAGGAATAGCCGTGTTGCTATGGCTCCCTGTGCAACTCTGGAGCAGCTTTCTCTTCTCTTCTCTTTGATGCAATTTGGGTTTGCGGTTTGACAAGACACCAGCCCAGCTCGCCGCCTAGTGGCTTTCTCCGGGGCCGGGGTGGGGGGGCGGGACGACGACGACGACCCGGCGACGGGATCGAGAAAGCGTTCACTTGACAGATATTCATGAATAACTGGGAAAAAAAATTTATCAGATGGCCTTTCTTAGCAGAGAGTCGAGGCATTAGCACTGGAGCATCCAGGATGAGATTTGTTACATTCTGCAGTCTTAATGCCATTCCTGCAGTTTAACTTTCGATGGGATATCCTTTCCCCATTTCTGTCTCTTGTGTGATGGAGCTTGTCGTGGTTTAACCTCAGTCAGCAACCAAGCACCACGCAGCCGCTCTCTCACTCCCCCCTGGTGGGATGGGGGAGACAATCAGAAGAGTAAAAGTGAGGAAACTCCTGGCTTGAGATAAAGACAGTTTAATAGGCAAAGCAAAAGCCGTGCACGCAAGCAAAGCAAAACAAGGAATTCATTCATGCCTTCCCATGGGCAGGCAGGTGTTCAGCCATCCCCAGGAAAGCAGGGCTCCATCATGCGTAATGGTTACTTGGGAAGACAAACGCCATAACTCCAAACGTCCCCCCCTTCCTTCTTCTTCCCCCAGCTTTATATACTGAGCGTGATGTCATATGGTATGGAATATCCCTTTGGTCAGTTGGGGTCAGCTGTCGCGGCTGTGTCCCCTCCCAGCTTCTTGTGCACCCAGCAGAGCATGGGAAGCTGAAAAAGTCCTTGACTGGTGTAAGCGCTACTTAGCAACAACTAAAACATCTCCACATTATCAACACTGTTTCCAGCATAAATTCAAAACATAGCCCCATATGAGCTACTACGAAGAAAATTAACCCTATCCCAGCTGAAACCAGGACAGAGCTGAGCCCTGTCAAACAGCTGGTCTGTTCCCCTCCAGAGGCACCTGCCGTTCAGTGGCCTTTGCCGTATATGCTTTGTCTAAGAAATCATTGTGCATGTTTCAAGCTAAGCTTGTGGTTAAGTGCTTTGCTGAATTGAGGCTCAGAGCACTCCTGACTAGATACTGCTCATGAAATTCCTCTCAAAATCATTGCTTTAAGGGTGTACTTGAGTCCTGCATCCAATTTTTTGGGAAAATGTGGATCTGCGTATCTGTGGAGCAGCTGAATACTTATCTCAAAGGGATCAAACTGAACTGTGGCTTTGAACACCTGTTACCTGTGCAGAATCCAGACCTCCCTCTGCAGCTCACAGACCTCTCCACTGGCCTGTTTTCAAGTAACTATAATTTTTAAAGTACGTTTTTTTTCATGTTGCAAGTTTTATTTTCATTCTCAGTCCAAAGGTGAACATTTTGGACAAATCTGAGCAAAACCCCCTGTTCATCCAATTTTGAGTTATAAGAGTGTGAAATGAATGCATTTGTTCTGCTTTCAAATAATTATCTAGCAGTGGGGTTTCTGTTGGTGTGGACAAAAACTCAAAGCTAGCTACAATTCAAACTTCAGAAATCAGTTTGCGGTGTTAGACAAGGGATTGCTGCTTTGTTAAGGTTAGAAAAATTGATTTTGAATTAAATATGAACATTTGAAGGTGGCATACGTTACCTTAATGTAATTTTTTTTGTATTGTACATTCACTGTGCACTATATTTATTGAAGTATTTGAATGAAAGATAATCTAGAAATATGGTATTTAAAATTTTTAAATGTGAGGGAAATAGTAACAAAGAAAATAGAAATGGCAGAGACCTGTCAGCTTGTCCAGTCCACTACCTGCTCTATCATTTCCACAGCATATTCCCTCCTGATTTAAGTAATAAAAATGTCCCTACTCAAGCCTGCAAGCACCTTAATATAAAATGAATATTAAAATCTAACCATAGTGCCCTTGAAATGATCAATCAGACTGAACGCTCCCAGCCATATTCCTATAAAGAAAGTTCTTTTCCACCCCTGTGGAGAGATTTCTGAGCTTGCTATATCACACTGAACAGGTCTCCACACCTGTCTTGACTGAGTAAAGATTGTAAGGTGATTAGAGTTCCCCTCTGCAGTAACGCACCATGAGAAATGCCTAAGAAACAGATTTTGTGAACTTAGGGTTGGTCTTTATTGAGGCTCTGGCGAAATGGCAGGTAATCAGATGAAGAGTTCACCCACTGATGGTGTGGCCAGGGTGGAAGAGAACTGTCACACTGGACTGAAAACCCGTGAATCTCTGTGGCCTGACAGTGGTTAAAAATGCACAAATGCTGACTCGATGCTGATTTTTTTCTGTTTTTTTTTTGAAGCTGTATTAAAACGAGATGGAAATGAGTTTTCAGTGTCTTGCCCAGCGTTCCTCCCTGTATTATTAGTGTCACAAATGAAATCATTTTTCAGCAAGATGGCTACCTCCAGTAGCAGTGTCAGCAACTTACATTTATTTATGACAGGCTGTAGTATCTTTTATCTGCAATTCCAAAGCACTTTACAAAGTAGAAAGGGATGGCTTAATTCACCGCTAAAATTCAGCCATCTCTGGGGTGAAATACAGCGGCTGTTTAACAGCACATAGTACGAAGCAGAGATGAATACCGCACCTCACTGGAGCTGCACGAGGAATTTCAGCTGGCAAATGAAATTGCTAGAGGTGGATTTTTGCCAAGACATTGGGACTGTTTAATAAGCGCAAGAGATTAGCAGCAGTGCCACACATGCCTTTTGTGTGCCTGTGTGAAGCAGGCAGCCAGCAGTTCCAGAAGTGACTTCAGGAAGGAGGTTGGCAGCTTTTCCAGTGTGCAAACTTCACCAGCAGATGATATCTGCTTTCAGAGACCTTTTTCATCACAAGACCATGACATGTTTTGGGCAGATATAACTTGATTCTACACTGATTACCTGCTTATTTCCTCTGGAAATTTCCCCTGGAAACTCAGCCTTGGGCAGAGGGAGACATCCAACAAGGCTGCTGTGTAGCTGGGTATAGACAAGTGATAACCAGAACTGGATGGGGAGCAAAAGGGTCAACTGCAATGAAGCTCTGGGAGCAGCCATGTAGGTAATAGATGCCATAAATAAAAGATGGTCCCCCCAAAAGGATGTTTTTCATTGCTTTCTTCCCCTTTAAAATAATGCGTCACTGGCAGATTAAGCCCTGTGAGTGACATGAGGTACCTCAAATACAGACTGCTGCAAGAAATGCTTTTCACCCTCTTCTCAAAGATGCTGACGCTGCCCTTCTGCATCTGAGTGGTGACGTGTGGCATGGTGAGTGCTTAGAAGAGCTGGTGCTTAAGCCATGACAAAATGCTCTCCAGCATCACCAAGGGACTGTGGAGATTTTGAGGTGCAAAGTACAGATGCTTACAGCCTCTGAATAAATCTGAACATCTAGCAACTGCTCTTCAGTATGCCTAGTATGTATTTGTGTCAAATAGCTTTTCCGGGGGGGGGGGGGGGGGGGGGAGTGTGGGATGCTGGGCTTTCCAGCATTTGACTTGCCCAGATCCAGGAGGTGCAGCAGGACCAATCTTTCAAGGTTCTGCATGGTCTGCTGCCCTCATCTCAGTTTCCTTTTCCTTCTCGTTCCTTGCGGGCATGTAGATGAGATACTGGGGGAGCTAGACTTGCAGATCTATTTTGTTTGAGGAGGAGGAGGTCTTGCTTTTTCCCAATGTGAGACTACTGGTCAGTTTGGTCAGTTGAAACAAGTACCTTGGAGATGGTGCCAAGGCACAGTTTCTCTGGTGGCAGTGGAAAGATGTTAGTTCTGGGAAAGGCCCCAGTTTGACTGGCTAGAGTGAGAAGTTTACTTAATTTACTGATTTCTATTTTTTTCTCCAAGCAATTTTTCATGGAAAGCTCAAGTTTGAATTTGATGAAGGCACAAGCTTAGCAATAATGTGAAATTGATTTGGGATAGTTTATTATAGTTCCATGAAATTGCTTAACAAGAAAGTTTGGCAAAGCGAGGGAGCCAAAGGAGAAGAGCGTAGCACTCCCAACAGTTTGTGGCACTGGAAGTACCATGTAAGCAGCCAGTAAGGTGGGTATGTAGTTCAGGGGTAGGATTAGCCGCAGCGGAGTGGAGAGCTGCTCAGGTGAGAGACATCCACCACCTTCCATTGGGGATCAGGCTGGTTTGCACTGTTGCTGCTTGTCTCCCCTTTTGCTACCCAGTTCTGGATCCTTACAAAGCCCAGAAGAGGGATCCTATGTCTTGGTGCTCAGCTGTGGCAGCTCCGAGACCTTCATCGCAACCGTCAGTAGGTAGTGTGGAAGCAGGTCACTGGAGCAGGGCACTGACAGAAAGGCAACGAAGGACTGTGGGATGTGGTGCAGAAAGAGGAGCACTTGGGGAAATAAAAAGCACCACTGGGCTTGGTTTTATGGTACTCACTGTGAAGGGCATGCAGGCTACTGCCGAGCTTGGCACACAGCTGGTTACCCAAGTGGGAGAGCTGTGGGTGGCACTGACCTTTATTCCTCCATGTGGTTTGTAGCTTACCTTTGCAGTTGCCACAGGTCAGAACAGCAGCGCTGAAAGCCAGAGAGGTGCATGGATGCTGTGACCTTGGCTGTGGCCATTCTGCTGAAGCCAGACAGTGAGGACTCCTATGCCAGTGAATTCCCGCAGCCTTCTATTGTTGCCTGAGAAGTCAAGGGAAAGCAGCCATATATTTCTCATATTTGTGACAGAGGCTCACACTGGAAGTTTTTTTAAGCCTCAGAAAAGAAAGCTGTGTGGTAGCACCTAGGGGTCTCATTTGGAGATGGCCGAGTAAAAAACAGTACTCAGTCCTTCTACCCTCAGAAGAAAGGAGGTGTAGGGGCTGGTTGTGCCTGTTGCTATTTACTTAATTGTTATGCCTCCAGGAGGGTGCTGCAGAAGACCACGAGCCTTCAGCACTCAGGGTGTTGAGGGTGCTCCCAGTATAGCAGTGGTCTGGTGAGGTACCAAGGAGCCAGTTTGGTTCCACCAGGAAGCTGCAGAACAAGTTCTTCTGTGGTGGCACATGCTGGTGGGACTGTGAAAGATGGTGATAAACTGAGGGAGGTCTGTTTTACAGGAACGGCTCTCTGGTAACAGCTCACACCTTTACTGATGTAAATCTGTGCCAAAAAGCTTGTTTTCCTAGTCAAGTCCTTAGGTCTCTTGGTTTTGCAATGTCTGCTGTGTATTTCACCGCTAAAGATGATGTTTCTTTATGTTACTTCTTCAGGCCAGAAATCCTTTTTTTGCCCTCTTGTCTTGTTAGCAGGCATGGGAGTGGTGTGCTTGTTCTGGCCAGAGGGTGCAAGAGCAAATTTAGAATATATTCTTCTGCAGCATTCAGAATATGTTCTGCTGCAGTGCATCTAACCAAGGATGTAAATGGTGGGTAGCCAAGTAGAGGAACAGATGATTGAACAAGTACTTAGATGTTTGAACTAACCATTTTTTTACTTCCTCCTCAACCTGGTGATCCTAATGGGTTTCCCACTCTTTGCCTGAGAGAGCGGTGAGAGGGGTTGGGAGTAGGACTCTTGTAAGCTTGCCAGATCAACAGTAGTTTTTGCTAATTGACTTCTCCTTTTTCAACATAATTTCTGGGCAGGCTTGCAGGAGTACACTGTGGAAGGAGAGAATAGGAGCGTTGCAGGGGAGGCAGTAACCCATAGGCAAAGCCCTAAGGTTGCACTGATGTATCCATGCCTCCATGCCTCCATGCTCATGGCGATTTGCAAACAGCCAGGGATGAACCCCCTGGTCTTGTTACCAGTCACATCCCCTTTATGTGTCTCCGTGTCCTTCCTTTGCTCCCATCCTCTATCTTTCTCATCCTTCCCTCAATAGGTGATTCTTTTCTACAGAAATATTAAATTTTGGTTTAAAACAGAAGAACCACCCCATTTTTCCCACCCCCTTTCTTTCCTTTCTTTCATCTTTTCTTCCCATGAAAGTGTTTGAAGTAGCACAAGTTCCTGAGAAAGGCTTTTTTTTTCTCTCTTTGTGCTTTGGCTCTGTGTCCCTTCTTCATTATATCTTCCCTTTGTTATTTTGTTCTGCCTGCCTCCTCTCTCTGTTTTCTCCCCATCTCTCAACCCTTCTTCAAGGCTCTTTCTTCATTAATATGTTAATTTCTAGCCCAGGCATGCTTCTTGCGGCTCACTGTTCACCAGGGAGAGCCAGAGGAGAGAGCCAGGAGAGAGGGAGGAAGGGAGAGAGGGAATAAGAAAAAGGAGGAGGACAGTAATTTACAACAGGACAGGAAAAGGAATGTCAGTGAAGGAGGAATCTTGCACTGACTGGTGTCATGATGCCAGGGAGAAGAGGGTTATCCATGTTTTGGACTGGGTTGGTCTTTTTGTATTGTTTTGATCTTTCCAACTTCTGAAACGTTTTCTTAGTAGAAAAAAAAAAGCTCAAAAATAAAAAAGCCCTAAACTCTTTTTTTTTAAAGTAGTTCCTTTTTGGCAATTTCCAAATTATTTTTCCCTATAATAGAATTTTTTTAAACACCAACCCCTAGTCCCACCCTAATATGGTGACTTTGATCATTTGATTCAAATGTGTGGCCTGCATGGCCCTTACATAAGGCTTTGGGAACATTTTGCAGGATGAACAAAACCATACCAGAAGTTCTGGTGTTTTACCACAGCAGAGGTTTCCAGAATTCTTGTCTTCTTCAGGTGAGAAGTAGGGGATGATTCAGCTTCTGTTCAGATAGAGAGATATGGATAAAGTCTACGAGACCACAGAAGCTGGATAGCAGTGAAAATGTTAGGGAATCTGGGGCTAGAAGGAGCCTGAGAACTGCACGTGGAGACAAGTGTGATGAGTCAAGGATTTTCTTTCTGCCTCCCACCAGTACAGTTACTGGGTGAAGGGTCGCAAAGGAGCAAGTGATGGAGGCAGGGACCTCTGCAGCATGGACCAGGTCTGGGGACGATGCAGAAAGGCAATGCTCACACTATTGCAATTCTGTCCTGAAATTAAGAAACCTCTAACTATTGTATTTGCTGCTTTATATGTAACGTAGCGAGACCTCTGTCTGTGCCTGGAGTTCTACGATCATGATTGCCCAAGCAAATAATTAACAATGCAGCAGTGACAGTCAGCACAGAGGAGCTGGCTGGGTGGGTGGCTGGAGGTGAGAAAGCAAGTCTGAGGAAGGGCATGTGGTAAAGGAGTGAGACAGGAAAAGACAGGCTCTAATACAGTGCTGCAAAACCGGTATGAGCTGGAAGCAAGATAACCAGGGAGGAAAACTCAGGGGGACTGCTGCAATGTTCTATGAAGTCCAAGGCCCCCGAGCCAAGAGCCTTTCATATATTACGTACGCACAACTGTGTCAGACGAATATTATTTAGGTTGCAAAGGCAAGCACTTCAAATGGAAGAAAATGCCAGAATTAAGGCTGCAGTCTTAATTTGGCACTCTTGTGTCTATGCATTATAGGGCAGTTGTTTCAAGACTGCATACTATCTTTCAACACAGGACCCCTGCATCCTCCCGTATGCAGGATGCGTGGCATTTCCTGACTGAGCAGTGATTTGGTATTTTGTTTTCTTCACCTTGTTTAATGTGTAGCCTTAAGCTTTGTATTGTGCCTGCTTTCACGGGCTGCTGAGAAGAGAGGATTCTTCGTCTCAAGGTGTTGTCTGTGGCACACCTTAGGGCCGTATCTCAGTACATCATGAAGTTCATGGATTTTCACCCCACTCCTGTGAGATAAGAGGACGCAAGCTGCTTTATGTAAATCCATTGTATAGACAGAGAACTGAGGTGCAGCAAGATTAAGGTCAAAAATGTCTATTAATTTTTCATGGCCCATCTGAGACACCTAGAATCTCGTTATTCAAAGTACTGATCATTACAGAACGCTTTCTTTGTTCAAAGCAAATTTCCCTTTGACTTCAACCCTGCAACTCCCCAAATTGCCCTCTGCCAAATTTTAACTAGGACTGAACACCATTTTTCACTGTTTTTTTTTAATGTAAAAATGGAGACTTGGTGACATGCAAGTTATATGGGCTGTTTGTTTTTATCCTGTGTAATTGTTTGTTTTGCAGAAATCATCTTGAACCCAGGAGAAAAAAAAACAGCCTCTACACTGTTTCCCTTTTTAAATTTTAATTTGTTTTATTTCTTTCGATATATTTTAGATGAAACATTTTATTTCTTATTCAAACTAGTTTATCATTTCAATACATCTCTTCCTTTTATTCAAAAAAGAATGTTTAAAGATATTCAGTTTGAAAAGAGGGTCGTTTGAACTATATGTTTTATTTCAACAGAGTCAAAACTTTAGACTTGCTGATTTGCCAAAATTGGGCTTTCAATACAGTACTTATTTTTGTTTCTAATTGCCACCACACCAAAAAGGGAGCCGGAGGATTTGTCCAGGTTTTATCAAGCATCCAGAAAATGAGGCACACAGATTTAGTGACCGCTTACAAAGAATCTGGTTTAAGAGATTTTACTGGCATCACTGTGACCTTTGTGCAGGGGTAGGGATGAATCCAGTCTTGCAGTACAGCTTTCAGTTGACTTAGCTGTCTTTTTTATCCCAGCCGTTCTCTGCCTCTCCTTTGATTACTGCCCACTTTCCAAAGAGCTAAGTTTGATTCCCAGTTCAATCCATCTGGTGCATTGAATGAGAAAGGGGTCCTGCAAGAAAAATTGTCGTTGATTATGTCATTCAGAACTGATTCGTAGTGGTTATGCAAAAAGAGCTGCATTCAGGTTGCTTGAACAACTGTAATGCTGACATTTCCCCATTTTGCAGTGCTTGACTTTGTGTAATGAATAAACCCAGACTTTGGCAAAATGCATGGTTTAGAGGCCACAGACTTTTCAGCTTTTCTCTCCACCACTGATCTCTTTTGTCTTGCCTCCTCCACCTTGCCTTGTCTCTTCTGCCCTTCTGGCTCCTTGTCCCAGTCCGGTTCTTACCTAGCAAAGCTAGGATCTGCCTCACAGATATCTCATCTAAGCTCTAGACCCTGGATCTAGAAAAAATTCAACTTCCACTTCTGGACTCTGTGCCCCTTGTTTTCATTCAGTTCCACTTATCTCACCTTCTGGCTCCTTGTCCCATCTGTCTTCCCCTCCCCTCAGCCCCAGCAAGTCCCAGTCTCTTTGCCCAAATGGTCCAGGTGTCACAACTCCCAGTTTTCTTCGCCCATGCAGCATTCCAGCACCATACTTCTCCCAGTGTCCCAAGTCAATGTATCCTGATCATCTTCCTGTCTCTTTCCCACTATTTTGGAATTAGCCAGCCTCCTCTTCCAGCAATCCCTGTGTGTGGAGAGCAAGCAGGATCAGGGGAGATGCAAACCCAAGAGGTGCAGTGCTCCTTCTTTTGCTTCACCAGTCCAGAGGTAGACCTTCCTTGAACTCATGTGTAGAGAAAGTCCCTTAGACTACAGAAGGCCCAGTGAGGAGAGGATTTTAGAAATTATTTTTTTTTTAAAAAGCTCTATTAAGTCTCTGTTGAACAAGTGTAAATTGCAGTTTTTCCAAAGGCTTATGACCTGTCTAGGTTTTCACAAGTATGGCAAAAATCAGCATGTGACATGAAAGGAACCTTTTCTTTCTCCTCTCATCAAAATTCAAGTCCCTTGAAAGCAGAGAACTTGCTGGAGCTTTTTAAAAAGGTCACTATTTTTTTCTTAACATTGGTAAAATAGCTTCTTTCCTCTAGCCTGTTTTTGGAAATGGATGGACCACTTTTCCTTCGGTTTTCCTCAAATATCAAACCTGGGATAAGCATCTGATATGGAAAATTTCAATCTGAAAGATAAAATTTGGCGTAGCTAGAGGAGTCTGTAAGGAAGGCTTTATGGTAGGAAGCAGAGGGCAGCCTGAAGAGACAGTGGTAGCAGCCCCAGCAATGCAGATCTCACCTTTGTCTGTGGGCTTCCTGGAGCATTTTTAGGAGGTCAAGGAAGGTCTGCTCACTGGCTGAACATGTCCTTGTAGGGGCTTAAACCTGGGGCTCAGTCAGCAAGCAGAGAAACGATTTGTTTTATTTCAGTTTGAATTAAAAACAAGGTTTCTTAAAAAAGAAAGAAGTGCCTACCGCAGGCTTTCAGCACCTTTAATACTCATTTAAAAATGCATGTCACACAATGAAAGAAAATCAGTGCCAGTCCCCAGCATGGAACTAAAACCAACCAGCCAAGCAGTTAGAACAAACAAGCGAAAGAGTGGAAAAAATCCAATCCTCCACAGGCTGTCTTTCTCTTTCTCCTCCTTTTCTCCCTCCCTCCTTGCTTCAGCCATGGGTGTTCGGCTACGGGGCTGTATTTTGCAGTCCTGCCTTCACCAAAGTGCATTAACCCATGCAGCTCATGAATCGTCCCCAAATATGGGAAGCCTTGATGAGAAGAAAACAATGCCAGAGTTACTGTTTTTCCTCACTTTTTGTACAAAATTTCTAGGAGCCCAGTGGTGTGGGAGACTGGAAGAGGGGACAAGTCTGGGGTCAGGATGCTGACAGAGATTTCACAATTTGTTTCAACAGCGAAGCATCTTCTGATACTTGATGCATCCTCCCTTGGCCTCGCCTTGGAGAAAGCCCAGTGGAGAGCCTCACTTCTGTGGACTCCAGGACAGGCATTCTCTGCTCTGGGAGGGGATTTCGGAAACAGAAGCCCTGTGGCTGTGGGGAATGGGTGGCACAGCCTTGAATCTCACCACTAGCATTGACTAAATATTTCTGCCTAATAATGGCAACGTGGTGGGACTTGTGAAATGAACAAGATATCTCAGTTCGCTTCAGAGCTGACATTATCCCTGTCCTAAGCCAGTCCACTTCTCAGGTAGTTCCCGTGAGTCATCTGCAGCACAAAGGGCAGGGGCTTGAGCAGGGCTGAATTATGAGCTGCCTTCTCCTGGCAGGTAAGTGATCCTTTCCGACTGGCATTCAGCAGACAGTGGAGGGAACTTCCCTGGCTGCTGTCCACTTTGTAACTTTCTCGGGGATAAAAAAAAAATCTCCAAGGCTATTATGATGCCTCCTCACACGAGCCTGAAATATACTGAGTATAGATTGAATAAAAAGAGGAAACAGGAAAAAACATCAGCATCTCAAATGATGTGCAAGAGGGCTGGTGCCTGTGGCACTGCGTGTATTCAATTTCAGCGTGCTGTATTTACTTCTGTTTCCCCTCTCTGAAAAGGCAACCTTCAGGCACTTCGCTAAATGGATTGAAAGGTTTGTCTGGTTTTAGTGATGCTTCTGAAAGAGCCTGTGTGTTATCCTCCACTCAAATACTTCTGAGAGATTTTGCCATGCCTCTTGGTAAATCCGAATGTTATGAATACCTTGGCATTTAGTGGGTAGGCAATGTTCTGTTCTGGGACTACTTTAGAAGGAGTGACTGGGGTTAATAAGCTAATATTTTCTAGGAGAGGGTATCCTAATCTGGGAGAGTATGAAAACAATCAGTGGATTAATTAAGATGTGTGTAACGGAGTGGTATGAACATTTAACTATAGCAATCAGATGAATTGGAAACACAGTTTCTGTCTCAGGTGCGATCCTTTAGGGACACAGAATCTATTTGCCCCATGAAGTACAATTCCCTGTATGCTTTTACAGCAAACCTGCCTTAGTGGAGACAGACTCAGGCTCTACCCTTAATTATCATGGTATAAATCTGTAACACCAGAGTGTCCAAAATGAGGAAGACTGAGTGCCACAGAACTGGGCAGCAGAGGAAAACTAAGTGGAGTCATGGAGGTTTACCTGTATAGCTGAGATAAAATCTGGCTCTATGGCTTTAGCAGTGAAGAGGGGAACTTAGTGAGCTGGCATAAGTGAAAGAATATAGTTCTGGTTCCTCAGCATGTCATGAACAAGTCATGAACCAGCATCCACGGAAAAAGTTGGAGCATGTTTTTTTTTTTGCTCACATTCCTGTGTGGCCTGGGCTACCTACCAGAGGAGAAGGATGGAAGAGCTTGTGAGAGAAAAGATTGATTCAGTCCCACTTACTGGTATTGCTTTTGCACACAAAATGCTTGGATTAGGGAAGAAATCCTAGTTGGTACTTCTGTGACCTCAAGGAGCAACCACTGTAGGGGTGGCACATGTATTTCATTATCAGTACAGTAACATCTATCCTTAGCCAGGCTGGGGCTGGCACTATACCCCACTGTGAGGGTACTCTGCTTGGATACCACAGACTCAGGTTTCAAAGAAGATCTAAGTATTTTCTATGGTATAAAATTACTTCAGAAGAAGGGATTTGGAGAAATTCTTCTATATCAGTATATATGACAACTTCAAATTTAGGGGGCCTTCCCAGGGAGACCTTGGTTGACATCTTTATCTGAACAGTCAGATGTTTAGGACTTGAGGTCCCTGTGCTTTAACTACTGGGTTTAACTAGTGGGCTTTTTGGAGGGTAAAGGAAGATCTTGGTAACTGAGTTGAGGAAGGCAGTGGAGAGAGCAGAGGACATGTGCATCCGAAGGCCTGTGAATAATGATGTGGAAGAGTGGATGTGAATTGTAAAATTCTCTGCCTCCACAAGAGCATCACCTTCTCTTGAGCTCTGAAGAGTGTTTGAAGCCACTTTCCATCTCACACCTTGTAAGACTTGATCCTAGTGTGTTAGGTTTTCAAAATGATGGCCCAGCAGCTGAGCCCCAGTTCCTGGTGTGCCATATAGCACTATGTGGGCATAAAAAAATAGCCAGGACTGGAGTCCTGTGTGGGTCCATTGCCTGATTTTCACTCAAGCGAAAGATAGTGATGCAGATAGCAGCAGCTATTCTATTTCTAAGAGGTATCATAATAAAGAGCTTGTTAATATCCTCCTGCTTCCTTCCCATCCCTTAGGCAACCAGCATGGGCAGCAATTGTAAATAAGTAAAGATATGCAAAGGGTGAAATTTCATTCCAGCTCAGGGCATGTCGCATGATGAAACAAATGAGCAGTTAGAGGGAAGGCTGGGGTGCAAATCTGCAGTGCTCCTTCCCAGAGCTGGAGATAATTGTTAAAGGCAGACAGAGTCGGGGTGTGGATGGAGCTGAGTGGGACTGGGTGAGTGGGAGAAGAAACATGCCTGACCGATTCTGGCAATGGGGTGTGTGTGTGTGTGTGTGTGCCTATTCTGGCAGCAGGTGGGTGAGCATGTGGGCTGCAGTGAGAGTGTGGTGAATATGCATGACTGAATTATTAGTTCCTATGCATGTGGCTAACTCAGGTGGGGGAGGAAGGTGGTCAGTGGAGCAGATTTCTTCTGTCCTTCTGGTCATGGTGTGAAGAAAATACTGAGACCAGTATTTCGATTGGGCTGGGAATCTAGAAGGACTCCTGGTGAGCAATAGCTCAGCACTGAATTCACCTTTTGAGCTCTCTGGGACGCTACGGCATCCTAATTCCCTCTGGAGCTTTGTGGACCATTTTCCAGGTATTGTAAATTGCTGCAGGGCAACAAATCCATTTACATCTGGGTAATACAAAATATAAATTTTGCACTATCTTCCTTGTCTGTCCATCTGTCTTACTTTGCCACCCTTGCTGCTTTGTCTTCGTTAGCTCTCCCTGGCTGTCACTTGAAGCTAAAATGGACTTTCTTATTACCCCCATTGATTCTTCCTTTCAAATGTGGTTAGCAGTGATCCTGGATTCTGGGCCATGTACCACCATGCAAAGAGGCTGCACTGTGCCTTGGGGAGAGGGGGAAGGCAGAGCAGGACCAATTTATGATGAGAAGCATCTGGAAAACAAGGTATAAACCAAGCAGAAAGGAGTGGGGATAGCTCTGAGCATGCATGCTGGAGCCAAAGGACTGGCAGTGACCAGACACAGAGCTACACAGGGTGGAGGCTGGGGATTAGCAGCTGTCTTGACCTGGAGAGTGTTCTCCTTTTGGCCCTTGCTGTGGGTGAGGTTGCTGTGCTGGAGCATGGGAGCTAGAAGCTCTGCCGCCTTCAGTCTCTTGAATCACGGAGGTTGTTGTAGTGGGAGAGCTGGAAGGTTAGAGGGGGAGTAAAAAAAGGAGATAGATATAGGGAAGATGTGGGTGTTCCCACCCTGCATGTGCCTCCCACGGGGACTGTGGCTCCTCTCCAGTTTGCAGTGAGTAGCTGCATGCATGCTCAGGGTCTGGAGATGGCTGGCATCAGGAAAGCTGTCCCCAGCCTTGGAGCTGGAGGGGGTGATTTCTGGGCTAGAACCAGTCCTGCTCTGAGTTAAGCACTCCTCTCTGCAGAGCTCTTCTCTTTAGTCTATGGTTTGGATATCTGCTTCTCTTTCCAGCTGTGGGAGGCTGAGACTGATGGGGTATGTGATGCATGTTTCTGGTGTGTGTGTGAAGAAAGCACCCTGGACAATTGGGCTTCCAAGCACCAAGAGGCTCTAGGGCAGGAAAAGTAGCTGATACTAACCTTGCGCATTCTTTAGCTGTTGGTTTTCTTTTACTGAATGAATATCACATGTCCTCCCTTCACACATCATTCCCCCGCCCCCCTGCTCTGGGCTTTACATCAGCCTCCTTAATAAGAAGTGCTCTGTTTTTAGTCCCAAGTGAGTGCCAAGCCCTTTGCTGCAGGGCTTACTGTTGCCTGAAGCTCTTGTCTGAAATAGCAAGCTGGCTCTTCAGGCATGCTGCACACCCCTGAAGAGCCAATCAGAGCTGGGGTACCCTGCATTGTGCATGGGGGCTCACAGCCTTCTCCCACCCCACCCCAGCTCCTTTTATTCAACATCATCAGTGACTGGAAGGTAGGAGTAAAAAGCAAGCTCTTCAGGTTTGTGGTTTATAGTAAATTCCTTCAGGTAGTCAGCTGCCATACTGATGACTCTAGAAGAACCTCCCAAAAATTCATGGGTAAGAGGGTCCTGTTATTAAAGGGAATTGGCAAGGATACACCTCTGCCAAGCCTGGCCCAGGGCTGCCATGGGTGCAGTGGGAAAATATCTTCCTGTCAAGTAGCACTGACCAGAGCATGCAACAAGAGATGCATCCTTTCTCTTACCTATTTCCCCTCCACCCCATGATGATGCCTGTTGCAGGGTGCTCTCAAGGTGTTGTTTTTCACATGTATTTCCCAGTCCTTCAGCTGCCTCCACCTTTATCTTTGAGAGAATTTGCTTATCTTGCTTCTATTTCAGTACTAATTTCTTGAGACTTCCTTGCTTGACCCTCCCGTTCCTTCTTCAGTAGTCGAAGAACAAATAGTATTTCCTGGGGTTAAGATACAGCAAATGTAAGATGCATGAAAGGGAGAAGGCTTAAAGGAGAAGAAATAAAAATACATGGTCTAATTAAAGAATGGAAATAGCTGCTTTAAGAGAATATTATGGCACATAGCTTAAAAAGATACCAGAATGGATTAGCCAGCTTTCTGAATAGGACTAGTCCCAGCTCTAACATGGGGCTTGATAGGAGCAATAAAGGCTCATGCATCAATTCTGCAGAGACAGGAAGAAGTTCATTTGGGCAGTGATGGGAGAGAGCTTCAGATGCTCTCATAGCTCTGTTCCAGGGTGGGAATCCTCTGTCACCATTGTCATGGATAATGATGAAACTGAAGCACAGGGCAGGGCTGTGAACTGGAGAACACACTCATCTTTAAGTGACTCAGCCTGGCCATATGCTCACTGCTCACTCTGGGACTCTCATCCCTCTTTATTTTCTACTGTGTGCCCTGGTACAAGGAAGGGAACTGCAGCTCCCTCTCCAATGTCATCATCAGCTTTCTTTCACCCTTACAGCTGTGCACCTGAGACATTTCTGCCATGGGTCCCTCTGCCTACATCTAGGGCAGCTCCTGACTGAAGTGGTCAGGGACCCCAATGGACATGGCACCCACTGAGGCTCAGTGGGAAGGAGGCTCAGAAAGCAATGAGGCTCCCTTCAGTATCTAAAACATGATAGTTGAGCTACTTAGTTCAACTGTCCATACTCATTTGCTCTGAAGTGCTGGGCTAGGAAGCTCAGAAAAACTGAACCTTGCTTGCAAGGTTTTTAATATTTCTTACTACTGCTAAAACAGATCCAGAGGTTCCCCTTACCACAACACTCTGCCTCTCCATCTACCCGTTTCTACAGTCACAGTTTTTGCCCTTCAGTCTCCTTTCTTGGTCCAGCTTTCTTCCTACTCTTTATCCATCATACCTGACTAGAGGGTGAATCAGTGTTTTTGTTTGTTTAGTTGTTTTTTATTATGTTATTTGTTAGAGTAACTGGAAAGACCTATTGCTTCTGTCCACATTTGTTTGAAGGTGGGGCTAAAAAACTCTGTGTGTGTGTGTGTTTTGTGCAGGTGTGTAAGAATAGATGACTGTGACATGAAACAATAGGTGACAAGTAAGTTGATGATCATAGTTCAATGTTTGGTTATTTCATTGGAAACTGGATGTGGAAAAATGACCTAAGCTGGCCCTCCTTTGAGTGGAGGGCTGTACCAGGTCACCTCCAGAGGTCCCTTCTAACCTGAATTTCTCTATAATTCTAAATATCTTGTTTGCTGTAGTGATATTTTCCTCCTGAGGTGTATTTTTACTTGCTTGTCTCACAGTGCATGGTGTGGTGGGACTGGACAGTATCTGGAATCTTGTTGTCTGGGCACAGAAATCCAATCAAGTGTTTCTCCTTTCACAGCCTAAACAAATCTTATTTTGCAGGAGAGCACAAAATTACAATTTGAAGAGCTCATCTGTAGAAATGTTTTGCCAATCAAGGGCTGCAATGCCAAATGGGGTCAAAGTCTTTATGTTTTCAGAGTGTTTGCTAAATGAGGGCTTGCAGCTGGAAGTGGAAATGCAAGGCTGAAACTGGACCCATATGTGAATTTTTCAGCATAGTTCCCTCTTTCCCTCTCAAAATGGTTCCTTTTGAGAATCTCTGTGGGCTGCACTTGGTCTTCTTAGTCTCTGAACTGCCCACCATAACACTTCAACTCCTTCCTAGAAACCCAGATATTCTTGCATGGTTTTTCCTATGTCAGAATGAAATGAATCAGAGAGGAGGGGGTTCCTAATAATTTAATATTTCCTTCCAAGACACTGTGATAGCCACAGTAGCCTTGATTCTGGCTTTCTATACAGACTCTGAGAAGTATTTTCAGGGATATCAAACAGTGTAATTTTTTTAGACATAAAGAAAGCAGGGCCAAACCCCTATTTTGAATGACTGGCTACTTGATGTACCATGGCAATTGACCCTCTGGAGGCACTGCAGGCCTAGAGAGCTTCTGATGTCCCTTCTTAGCTACCTCTGTCAGAACTGCTCCGTAAAGACTGAGCCTGGGATTGACAGATGACATTTGCAACTTGAGAGGCCAGGGATGCTCAGAACATTATTCCAGGACCCACGCCACCAAGCTGCATCCCTGCACAACCTCCACCAGGCAAACGTCCTCTTCTTCAGTCATTGGCTACTGGTCTTGGCGGCAATGTCTGTGTGTGGGATCCAGGAGCCATTAGGTCCCCATCTAAGCTCTCAGCCTTTCCCCTGCCCTGCTGAACAGACCCTAAAGAAACCTGTAGTGTTGCCACCCTGACTCAAGCTGTTTTCTAACACCGCTATCATCTGTGGCCATTTTGTAGCCAGCTGAGGCAGCATATTTTGGAGTGGGTCAGCCTCCCCTCTTCCATAGGAGCTATTGGAGAGCTGACTGCAAACAGATTTTCACTGCCCTGATGTGGACTGATGTCAAACAGTGCCCAATGAGAGCTGACAAGCTGACAGACCTGATCCGTCAATGGACGATGATGGAGGGGGGGAAGAGAATGTCTCTTGCACATGCCTTCAAGAGACAGAGAGCAATTTCACAGATGGGCCAGCAAAGCTCTTGTAAGTGATACAAGTCCAGATTCAATAGCCTATCCGTTTCTGTGAAGGCAGATGCAGGTGCAGGGGACACAGGGATAAGAAAAGTTCAGTGCCAGACACAAAGTAGCCCACGGGAATCCAGCTTCCAGGGGCAAGCTCCTGTTTGGTACTGTCTCTGACCAGTAAATAACTGTAGGTGGGCTGGCTGGGAGCGCCCACTAAGCTCAGAAATAGAAGGTCTCTGGAACCAGACTGTGGGCCACAAGAAACTTCCTTCCTCTTTTGACTCGGGCATCCTGTGTTGCAGAGTACTCCTGAAGAGTAATTATGATGGTGAGGTCAGGAAGAAAATATTTGACACTGGCTCCTTTTATTGGTGCATGGTTAGTTGTTGTATGCACAGTGAAGGGCTCAGGGCTGAGAACTGTCCTCTCAGGACAGCAGTGTCCTTTGGGTACTGCCCTCACCTTTGATGAAGTCGAAGATGCAGCTTTGCTGGAGAAAGGAACTTGTGTCCTTTGGGTAGGGATCACAGTGTTGTCTCAACTAGTGGGTCAGAATTAGGGCAGAGAGGGAGCCCTCACAGCTTTCTCCTGGGCATGGTACCTTGTTCAGGCTCCAAATCAGACCACATCTCACAGCTAGCTATGACCCAAACTTGAACTCCTCTGGATCTACTCCATTGCCCCAATATCATCCCTTATATTGGCCTACAGAACGACTCCCATCACCTTACCTCAAACTTCAGCCCAGCCTGAATAGAAACATTCCTTGTGAGCTCACCTGTTTGACGCTGGTCCCAACTGAACAGGCTTACCAGGATCTTCTCAATATAGATCTGGAAATCACCACTGAGTTGGACTTGATTTATTGGTTGCTGCCTAAGCTCAGTCCATGTGAAAAAACTAACCCCATGCTGACTCTTTTCCACGTTGACCAGTTTACTACTTAAGTCCATAACAGGTCGTTATTATAATTTCCTTTTTCTTCCTCCAAAATGCAGACTGGTTTCAGGTCTCGCCAACAGTCCAGGTAAGACCCTGGCCCAATATTGATGATTTTCACCCTGATGCTGAGCTCATGAAGGCATCATTGTGGTAGCTTTGTATCAGACACCTAGGAAGTTATGGAGCTCAGAAGACTCAGTCAGCTGCTCTTTCCTCATCAGGAAAGTTGGGAAAAATTCTGCCACCATCCATGTTCTTTCCTTTTATCCCAGGTAACATGACTAGTGGTGAGAGTATCTTCGAGGTGGTCTGGTGCCCTGGGATTTGGCTCCAATCTCAGTAATAAGCAAAGCAGTGTAGATGAATCACTTGGTGGTCCAGCAGAGCTGTGGTTGGGATCTGTGCATGGAGCACAGGGGTAAGGATTTTGCTTCTGCTGTTGCATTGTCTGTGCAGACTGGCTGCTTTATTTCATCAATGCAGATGATTTAGAGAGATGAATGGTCAGAGTGCAGAGCACTCTGGGAACCCCTGCTCTGAAAGATATGCAGGAAAACCAAGCTACTGTTGTATTAAAAGTTAAGCTACTTCATTGGTGCTATGCTATCAGTAGTAATTGAAACACATAGCTTAAAGTATACAGACCAGACCCTTTCTGTTTGGTCCATGTCCTTTCCTGTGACAAAGTGGAAACTGGCATCTCCTTGCTTTATAACTGTCTGATTTTCAATCTTTCTCTCCCTCTTCCCCCACTCTCACAGCAGCCTGTCCTCATACTACTGATTCATTGTGCAATCAGATGGGTGATAGCAGATGCTTCAGGAGAAGGGAATCTTCCTCCACAATTCGCTTAGCCAGTTGTGTGGTTGGAGTAGGAGTCAATTCCTTCCTGCCGTCTGCAGCCGTCTGCAGCCTGAAACGACTCATCCATCCTTTACCATCCTAGGGGTACAACTATAAATACTAGCAAGGGTTCAGAGAAGTTGCCAGCCCTTTTTAAGTTCTTTCTCCAAAATCTGTCTTTGACTGCTTCTCACGGCAGCAAAAGGCTTCTGATGAAATACAGTGTGCAAAGGGGTGTGAATGGCTGATCATTCATCTTACCAAGCTGCCTGCCCTCCGAGTGTTGCAGAAGAGGGTTAGAAGGCAGTATTAACTCATTTTCACATTGTGCTTCATTTCTATTAGCAGAATCAACTCTAATTTTTCACTTGGCCACAACATGGTGGCATCTGTCATGTCTTAGAGAAAGGTTGGGACATTTGCTGTACTGAGTGGGATAGACATAGTCAAAAGGGACATGGCCCTATGCAGATGTGGACCCAGCAACTTTTAGTCAGACACAGCCCTTATTCTTGCCTCAGTAGCTAAGTTTGCAGGGAAGTAACATTTCCATCGTGATTTCAGTGATTAGGAGTGACATCCTCTTTCTACAACCATCTGGGGTGTGAAAACAAGTACATCTGTGTGGTCCAAATTGATCCAGAAAGGTGGAAAGCAAACCAATGGCTATTAGAAAAATTATCCCTGTCTGCCTCGCTCCTTCCCGCCTGCCCTGGTTGTTTCATTTGCCTATCCGTATTTCCTCCCACTCTTCAGCTGGGCCAAATTTGGCTCTGTCTGGTGGAGACGAGGGCACCAGGAGTGTCATGGCTGGTGGGGAAGGGGGAGAGGAGTGAGGCTGGGTTTCGCAGGGATGGGGTACCCTCGGGGCTGGCCAGGTGATGGCTCCTACCTCCTCAGCCCCTCCTGGGCCCCCCCCCAAGCCCATTTCTGGGATTCTGACTGACTTTGGCAGTTGGTTGCTGACGCAAGAGAGTTTCCATGGCAATACACCAGTGCTGCTCACTCCCTCCTCAGAGCTCTGCCTTCCTTTCCCTGCTTCTCCATCTCCTCGCCCCCCCTCCCCAGCCCTCCTGTTTCTCAAGCCTGTTGCCATGGAAAAGTCATAATCCACAAAGAATTTCAGATCCCCCCCACCCATTGGGTGGGGTTTTTTTTGGTGTTAAAAGTTTGCTTTTCAGTTTAATGTGTGGGTAGGGGAGGCTCCATCTGCCTCTTCAAAACCTTGTCCCTGGGCAAAAGGGAAGTCTGTCTTGGACTCGTAGGTCCTCCTGGAGGGGGGATGGTGGGAAGCTGCAGAGGGGAGGTCCAGCTGATGGACACCCCAGCAGGGTTATGGCTTTGAGAAGTACTTACGTGACACTGGAGGTTATGACTGTTTTTTTGAAGGGATGGTGTTGTTTGGAATCTGCAGTCTGAATAAATGACGTTTAAGCACCCAAGACATGTTGGAGAAAAAGGAGGAGTGAGAGATTTCTGAAAGGTGCCTCCTCTGGAGGCTGCTTTTTCTGAAGTGATCATAGTGACTGCTGCCAACAGTAAAGGGTGCAGACAACTCATACGCTGCCACAATATGTGCACAGCAAGAGCTGTGGAAATGATGCAGCCAAAGGTACTGAATGAGACCAGATCTAGAGCCCACATTATCCTACCTGGTCCTCATGCTAATTCCCAAACTCTTAGGGTATGTCCACACTCTATCAGGGCTTGTGTGTGAGGTTTGTGGGTTACATTTTAGTTTGTTAGCTTAAGCAGAAATTAAAGGTGAAATTAATTAAGTTTCTGCTCAAATTAAATAAACTCACCTGGATATCTCTGAAAAGCACTGGGGTACTCTGTGATAGCTTTGCCTTTCTGTGTAGCAGAGCTGGTTGAACTGGAGGGAGCTGTGGTACGGTAATATATGTGGGAATTGACCCTCTGATGCACTTTCCATGGAAATGTTCTGGTCTTGCTCCCAGCATGCTTGCTGTTTCCATCTGTGCTGTGTTCAGGTTTCCTGCAGTGGGCACTGTGGCCTGGGATCCTCGGATGCATGTTGGAAAACCTTATTCACAGTATTTCTAGGTCCAAGGAGTCCTGGAAGCCTCCTGAGCAAATAAATGTTCTTGGGATATTTCCCACTCTGACTGCTCAGGAGGGAGAAGGGAAAGGTTTCAGATAATATATCCCAAATTTGGACCTTGTACTTATTTCAGACCTCCTGAGAGTCTTTTATTGGACGTGATGTTAGCATCACGCCTGAGGCTTCTTTAAACTGACCTTTTCCTGGAGAAGAAGCAGAGGAGTAATTCAAGATCAAATGCAGCTCTAGAGTAAAATGGCACATTTACTTCACTGGAGATGGAGCAACATGGGCTGAAGTTGACTCCTTCTCTCTCTTTTCTTGTTCAGGAAACATTGTTTTGTTTCTTTTTTATATAGACAACTATATTCAGGTGGCCTGCTGCAGACACCTAACCTACGCATTGTGGTTACCTCTCCCCATTGTCTGTGTGTACCAAGCATCTGAGTCACTTGCTGCTCGCCTGGCCTCAGATGCCATAATAATCACAGAGTGTAAATTGGGCATGTGGAGTAGGTGATGGAGTATAACCTGGAGTCTTTACAGGCTGTTGGAAAAATTATCGATTTACAAAACCATAAAGTCACAGTGCCGGGTTATTGTAGCTCGTCTTCGTTTGCATGAATTCCTGGAAGGTGATGGATTTTCAGCTGCCACAGACTGTGGTCTGTCCTGCAGAAAGCAAAAAGCCTGATCTGTCAGCAATGCTTTCCCTCTTTCCTTCTTGATATGCCTTTTTTTCTGTTCTAGACAAACATAATTTCTTCAGTCCCATGCCCTGGGTTATTTGTCTCCTTCTGTCCTCAACTTCTTTTCCGACACTGCTGAGGAAGATGTCTGAGTAGTTGCAGTGCCATATTGGGCACCTGTCAGGTGGACCCCATCTGTATGTTTCACAGAGGCTCCTGAACATCCAGCAGCAGAGAAAAAAAACTTCAGTCACTACCAATCTGGGCTAGGAGTTGAACTGTTGACCAGAAGGCAAATATTTCCTTTCTTTTTGCACCTTTCGGGCCCCAGGGATGGATCCTGAAAGGTTTTCCAGAGCACTGTGTGAAAATGTAGGAGTGCACTGACTGTATCAGCACACACTTGCCCTCCTTGTGCTTAGCAAGACCTTGTGTCGCACCAGACATCACTCTCTCTTTTACCAAAAGGAAGAGAGAGAGGGCATGTAACTTTATTTAACAGAGCCTGGACTAAAACTACATCACAAACCACTCTACAAAGTTAATAATACGAGGCACAAGTCGGATGTGATATAAATGATGTAAATGTGTGAACTCTGAGTAGGACTTTGGCAGTGTTCCCAGCCGTGTTCAAAATGTACCCATGATATTTCTATCTCCCATATTGGGAACCCACTAGAGACAGGCAGAAACGACTTAGGTTGAGTTTATTATCCATATTTATCATTCATTTCAGAATAGCATCTTCCTCCCACACTGATCCATCCTCATGGCACTGCATATGCACCCAGCTCAAAGCAGGAGGCTTCACACTCTGACTTTTGGGGCAAGAGTTGAGAACGGTGAGATATGTTTGAAGCATTCAGTGTGTGTTGGGAAACCCAAAATAGATGGTGTAAAGGAATATGGACCCTGTAGCTATGCAGGTAGAGGTAATGAAAGGAGTTTGCAAGCTGTCAAGTCATGGGACTTTGGGGCAGAAAGGAGGCATGCCTGAGTGTAGGAACCCATGCAAAAGACTTGAAGGAGATTCTTGGTATTTATCTCCCTTTTATATTTTCCCAGTGTTTGAAAATGGGATGTTGTCAGTGGAAGAAGAGCACAGAGGGGTTATAGCTGTGACCAGGGTGGGGATAAACAAAGGCTGGGGGTGAGGGTTTGCAGAGTAATTTCTGAGCTGGGACCTGGGGTCCAGGGAGCACTTGGATGGGGACATCTTGGCTTTCGGAGCCATGTTGGCCAACAGTGGGAGCACAGAAAGTGCTGGTGGTTATGCAGTTGAGCTGGCAGCAATGAAGGCAGCGGTGCCCCAGGAATGGCTGCGTTGGAAGTGCTGATGAAGATGATGGCTGGCAATAGAGAGCCAACAGGAAGGATGGCAGAGATGGCAGTTTGGGTGGAGAAGCAGCAGCACAGGGAAGGGTGCTGGTGGTGAGGAGGGTACTGATTACAGCAAGTGTTACAGTAGCATTTGGAATGCCAACTGCAAGTGAAGACAAGGGTGGCTAATTACAGACATGATTGTGAAGAGGAAGAGGAGGCAGGCTCAAGGAGGAGTGGTGAGGTCTACAATTATGGCACTTTGCAATGAAGAAGCTGCTGCTTAGTGCAGGCCTACAAGAGGTTCAGCTCTGGTATTAACTGAAGCTGTGTTGTCCACGTGTGCCAGCTCATGGCTGGCTTGCTTCTCTTTCTGTCTCACTCTTCACTTTCTTTGCTACTGCAGCATTTTCCCTGTTTGCATGTAGTGTGGAGAGAAATGCATTAATGGTTTCATGTAGAAAAAAGAAAAGGAAGAGAAATCTTAAATTAGACACCACCCCACTGGTGATGCATCCTGTGCCCCTTGTCAGACAAATGCTAGCTGGGAGGTCTTCTCAGGAAGAACAAGGTTTTCCTAATGCTGCAAGGAAAAAAAATCACAAGGAAGTTTAAATGGAGGGGGAACAAAAGAAAAAAAAAGAAACCTAATTGTTCTGAGACCTTCCTCAGCCCAAGGAAGGGTTAATGCTTTAAATGCAATGTAATTTCAGCAGCACTAAAGAACACGTTTCCATGGAAACATCAACCCACGAAGGGAGAGAAAGAGGGAGAAGGGAGAGGGAGCAGCAGTGGAGAGAGAGTGGCTCCTCTGGCAAAGGAGGAGCCGCCTCCAGACCCCCACACAGTTACCGATGGGAGTGATTGTTTGTTTGTTTGTTTTAACTGATCCCCCCGTGGAGATTCGATAGGGGAGGGAAGAAAGTGATAGGGTGCCATCTTGGCCGAATCGGTACAGACCCAGGAAAACCCAGTCACTTATTCTGACTGAGTCTCCCTGCTGGCAATGGCTCTGCTCCTGCGAGTACTGTGAATTCACTGCCCTTGCAAATGTGTGAATGCTTCCAACACTTGATAAATGTTGAATAGCCCCAAAATCACTTGTGGTTTCGTGGTGTGTTGAAAAGTTAAGTTAGTCTCCTGTTTCAGAGAATGTAACAAAGGATTTACTTCAATCTCTCTAAAAAAACCTAGTTTAGCCTTGTCTGGCTTCTGGCAGCAGTGAGAGGGACCTTTCTGGCAGATTTGAAGGATTTTCTGCAAGAAAGCCCTGAAAGCTCTAGAGGAAAATTGGTGGGCTCACCTGCTTGCCGGTCTTCAGTCCCAGGACAGAAAATGGAATGAGCTCTGGCTAAATACCGAGATGTCCTGGTGGCTGCCTCCCAGCACACCAGCCACCTTCAGAAGACCAAAGGGGCTATTGACATGCACTCCTGCTTGGCCAGTTATTTTATGCTGTGGTCCACAGTCATGTCAGTCCACAGGAGATTTCTAAGGGATGTGCAAAAATAATTAAGAAAAGCAAACCTGTTGTCAGTGGGATTAAATTCACTGTATGGGGACAGTAGTTCAGTTGGAATATTTTTTAAGGCTCTGCAAATTGACAGACCTTGAAAAGCATCATCCTGGGTGAAAAATCACTGTGAAGAGCTTCATTTGACTTCTGTTCTGTGACTGCTTGTCCTATCAACGTTTGTATTACTGTGCCCTAAGACAGATGAACAGATTTGAAGGACATTGCTTAACCTTTCAGTGTTTGCCTGTTCCTAGTGGTATGGCTCCCATCAGTGACCTGTTAGGTGGATGCCAAGACATAATTATGACCCATTGTCAGCTGTTCTGACAAATGTAATTTTCTGTGCTTTCACTGCTCCATGTAAGCAGATTTTTAGTCCTTTCAAATGGGAGAAATACCTTGAAGACTAGTTTTACTTTGAGGAAAAGTGATATGTTATCTTTTCCTAATGAATAAGGGAAGATGGAAAGATGTAGAAATAAAAATTAATACTTTAAAAAAGTAATTGGCAGGAATTTATTAACTCAGAAATGCTTTGCAGCTTGATCCAATTTTGGACTGAACATTTAGTTTTTGTTTTATTCAGTCACTGTAACAATTTTGTCCTTAATTCTGTTACTTAAAGGTTTGGTGAGTCAATTCAGAAGTATATTTGTTTTTATCAAAGCTTTTTGGACAAAAAAAACTTTCTGAGAATAGACTGATTTCCTATGAGATTTATAGATATTTCCAGCTTTAACCAGAGTATGCTCTTAAAACAGTTTTCCTTGTTTCTGTTTTATCTCCAGTGAGGCCAGAAGGTGTAGAGGTATATTCTCAAGCTAGTTAGGACTGTGTCAATTTCCCAGCAAAAAATATAATCTTGGAAGAAAAGTTGTAAAACAAATATTTTGGGTTAATATGGAATATTTTGACATGGAGATCCTATTTGCTGTCTCTTGTGATTAGGAGGCATGGGAATTTTATATTCCTGTTTCTCCTTCATGCAACCTGGATGGACGAAATCTCCACTGATATCCCTTCCCTGGTTGAGGTGATGCTGTTCCTTGTGTAAGACTCTTTCAGGGTGGTACATTACAGATGTATTTTAACTGGGGCTCTTGTCCAGAAAAGAAAGGGCAGAAGGTGTCACACAACAGACCAGACTGTATGGGAGCATTACCATGCCAGAAGCTTCATTTTCTGTCCAATGTTATTAGAGCTTTCAGATCTTCTGGTTCTCTTTCTTTCTGACAAAATGTTGACCTCCTCATGAGAAATTGTTGTTGCCAAGTTCTTATCCCCCTTTCCCATTTAAAAAGTGGTTTTGATAGGTAATTTTTCCTGGCTCTGGCATTTGTGAAAATAGGTCAGTCAGGATGTGTGTGAGAAAAAATTGGCTTTGCCTGGGTTTTCAAGATATTGCTGTGACCGACATAGCAGATGGGGCAAAATGAAGATTTATCCTGCCCTTTTTTCCATAAACAGGTCACCTCATCCTAATTTATACCTATGTTTCCTACAAGTGACCTAGCTCTCACAGTCTGGCCTTGGTACTGTGAGCGGCACCCTGTCAAAGGGAGTGTCAAATGCCACTAGACCTGAATGGCAGCACCTCTTTCCCCCTTTCTATCAAAGGCAATCACTGTGTAGGATCAAAAGCAAATGGGAGGTCAGGTTCTAGATGGTATTAGGTACACGAAACAAGAAGTTATTGTGGAAACTCTGAAGCTCACTGAGCAGCCTTTCACCTAGGTGTCATTGCTGTCATTTCTCCTTCAGGTCGGAGCTGACCCCATGTTCCCCATGGCGGGTGGGGGGGGCGGGGAGTAATTCAGTGACCCTGCACAACGAGTCCCCCCTCTGTCCTCTTCCTGACAGACATCTGTCTGTGCTGCTGTGCTTGTTTCCTTTTACATTTTCAGGAGGGAGGCTGGGGACTGCACAGGCTGTGGAAACTGAGCTTCGCTTCTCGTTCTCAGGAATGGTCCCGTCTCATTAGGATCAAGCAATGCATGTAGGAAAGCGGCCCTGCCATTGCTCTGGCTCCCTATGTACTCTAAGGATAGATATATTCTCAGTCCCCAGGAACTGTCAGCTCAGAGTCTTTCTGAAATGACAAATTCATGGTAGATAAATAGAAGAAATGGGAAATAAAGTGGAAGTACAATTTTTTTTTATGATTAAGAGATGAAGTGATGGAAAAGATTCATCCTTCCACTGTATATAGGAGCTGTCACTTGGAAGTTTCAGCACACACGTACATTGTTTTCAAAACAACTTTGCTGAATAGGATGGAAAAACAGCAAGGACAGATCAGTAGAAATTTCTCTTCCACCAGAAATGGGTATTTCACAGGTCAGGATCAAACACCGAGAAAATTCTTCTTCCTAGAGTTGAGGGGCCAGAATCTCAGCAGATAAAACAGTATCACTCCATAGATGCCATCTGACTATCACTGATTTATTCCAGCCCAGTATCTGCCCTCTTGTCTTTTAAAAAGGTGTGGGCAGGAGGGAGAAACGAAATTAATCTCTTATATCTCTCTTACATTGTAGCCTGAGGGATATTTCCTAATCCAGATACCCTCCTAACTTCTTTGCTTAGTGAAAACAATCTTGAACTCTGGACATTTCTCTCAGCCTGCTGGTCAGGTTGGTTCCCAGCAGTATAAAATGGCTGTAGCTTGGACAGGTTTTCTTGTGCAGGATGCCTGCACAATTTGGAATTTGGTTGGTCTCTTTTCAACACTTGCTTGCTTTCTTGCATTGCATGTCCCCAGATTCAGTGGTAACACTGACAGTGAGAGAGGAAGGAGCATATGAAGAGTGAGTTACTGTTCCTTTAAGACTTAATCTTCCTGGTTGCTTCTATTTTTTCCTATCTTGTTTTGGTTTTGTTCTTCATGACAGCAGAAAGAACAGAGACCATGCCCCTTGTTATGTAAAATCAGCTGCACTTGTGCCCTTTGCATGGAATCCTTTTGCTGTAAATCGTACCTGACACCAGACAGATGTTACACAGACACAGGCAGATGTGCCCGCCTTTCACAACTCCACAAGCCACTGGCACTGCAGCAGCGGGACACAGTGCAGGAGGCTGGGGCAGCGCAGGGCAGTGAGGGATGGGAGAGCCTTTGAAAGACTCAGCCAGGGTCATTACCAGCTATGGGAAAGTTTGATCTAAGGCCCAGGTGGAGCCTGTTCTCACCTTTTTGGGGGTGAGCAATTGGTTTTGATATCCCATGGAGACTGCCTTATCTCAAGAGACCTCATGCACTTGCAGCTGAGTCTGGATGGCTGTTGTGCTTATATTGGCTGTCCTCTGAGGCACAGGCAGCCATGGAAATGTTGAGCAACGGTATTGAGAAAAAAATATCTGTATTATTTTAAGCTTCCCATGGGTTTGGAAAAGGGAGGTTTAAATCAGAAGTTGATGGGATCAGTTGCAGTATTCTCATTAAAAAAAAAATCTATACTATTTCAGTCTCTCAAACAAGAGCAGAAGCTATTAACGGCATAATTAGTGCTGGTTAAACCTTTATTTGTCAATCACTTGCCACTTGAAGGTCAGATTTCCCATTTGTAGATAAATACACTGGTCCTAAACTCAATTTTCTCTGTCCTTTGAGTTCACCCACCTTTCTGTCTGTCCATCCTTGTCCAGGAGCAGGCATGTGGTGCAGGCAGGACCTGCTGCAGAGCAGGACTGATGCACTCTGCCAAGGCTGTTTGCATCAGCCCAGGCTGGGCAGGTCTTGCTGGAGCTGGGCGAGGGAACATGGTTTGGAGCTGTGGGCACTTGTGCTGAGATGCAGTAACATGCTTGTTTACACGTCTTGCAGTAACGCTCTTTCCTGGGCATGGAGTGGGTCTGGGCAGGCAGCTACGCCTGTCCCTGGTACCTCTGGCTGGTGGGGTTTTAATGCTGTCTCTAGGAGAAAGAAAAGGACTATTTCACCATGCAAATTCTGTGGGGTAAAGGCCTTACACTGCCTTTACTTGCTGCTGTTATACTGCTGAACCAGCCTCAGTATTTCACGCTACAGTGAGTTTCCAAAGTCTGCATCCCCATCCCCTTATCCAGCATCAAACTCCACCTGCCTTTTACCTTGCAAATCCTCTCCAGCTGAGGTATGCCATAGCCTTTCCTTCCCCACACTCTACCTACACCCTGTTTTTCCCTTGTGTGCTGGACTGCTGAGATGACTCCCCAATGCTGATGGTGGAGAGGCTGTATAATTTATATGGCCTGTCTTATGCAGGGAAGCGGTCGATGTTAGGATAATCATGCCATTTCAGACAGACTGCATGTCCCATTGGAACTTAACAAGCACTGACAGGGTGCAGGGGAGTGTGTGTGTGCGCACATGAGGCAGGGAGTGCAATGGACTGAACCGGGACATTGTCCGAATTTGCCCACCCCGTCAGCAGCTTCAGGAGGAGCTGATTCCCAGGAGGCAGAAGTAGGAGTGGTTAGTGCTGATTTCCAATGCAACTCCTTCAGAGCTGTCTCTGGGGCAGAGAAAAATTTGTTTTACACCCTCCCTGTCTCCCCTCAAGTCCCCTCCACCTGCCACGTTTGCCTCTCCAGGCTTTCCCCATCACTAGCTGAAACCATTTAAAATGTCATCATCTCTCTGCTGGTCCTAAATTGGCCATCTGATGTGGTTTTAATGCTCTATTTCCTATGCCAACGAGCCTTGGAAACACTCTCTGTTAGCTTGCAGGGCTGTCAGGCTCACATCTAGGGCGGGTGATGTTACCTAGTGGTCAGAGCACAGGATGGGGACTCGGGTCCCCCCTGAGTCTGACTTGCTTTGTGCCCAAGAACACGTCACTTCCTTCTTTGTTCCTGCCTGCTCGTCTGTACCACGAGGCTCATAATGTCAGCCTGTTTCCATGGTGTTGTCTGTGTTTTGCTCCCACCCAGCTGAGTTTGGACATTGCGGCTGCTGTATCTCCACTGGGCTGGGGAAGGGCTTGACCCTTCTGTGCATGCACCGAACAGCTCCAGAACTGCCCACATAAACAAAATACTTTGCTGAAAGGTGTTTCTAGCAAATTAAATTAAACTGCCTGTGTCTGTCCCCCCATGCCCCCTTTCTCTTTCTGTCTTCATCTTGGAGTCCAAAACATCCAGGGAATCATGGATTAAGCCCTTTACAGGCACAGTTTCATCTTGGATTACCTCATCTGCATGCACAGCCTGCTGCCCTCATGTTGTGCCCCTGTTGCAGCTGGTGGTTCAGTGCAGACATGCCAGGAAGTCTCCCAGCCCCCTGGTTGCCTGTTTGGTGACTGGAGTGTGTGTAGGCTGTAGGGAGGAAACAAAATTCCCCTGGCCAGAGCAGGCAGCAGTAGTGCTGGCATACCAGGGCAGCGCTGCTGCTGTAGGGGATGACTCTCGCTGTGGTAGTGATGGAGGGCAGAGCCACTCAAGTGTGGCTGCCTTGCAGCATGCTGCTGACTTGGCCTGCCAGGGAGTCCTTCAAGCCCTGATGCTTTGTCATGCAGGTGTCCCCTTGCCCAGTACAGCTAGGCAAGCCCCGCAGTGCCCGGGGTGCTGCTCTCGCCCTGCATCCCCATGTAGGCGAAGCGATCCAGCAAGCTGCAGGAGTGCAGGAAAGCTGGGGGGGAGCTGCTGCTTCTGCACTCCTCCTGCAAACTTCAGTAAACATGTTGCTAATGGGTTTGACAGATAACTGAAGAGTTATTGTGCCAAATTTGGAGACTAATTTCAGTCATTAAGGTGCAAAGCGAGGGATTTTAGTGCCACTTTAAGTATAAATCTCAAGGTAGTTTCAAGGATCAGAGTCGCTGATGATCCCTCCTTGATTATTATTAGTGGTTCTAATCTTTCCGGTGGAAATTGAACAGAAATTACACCCCCTTGTGTCATATCTGTTGCTGATTTCTGTGAACTCTTCTTGTCAGGCTGTGCAAGGTAGATTCCCATAGTGGCATCATTCTCAGGTGGGAGGGGAAAGAGGGCTGAGAACTATTTAATATTGCTGTTTGTTTAATCACGTATTGGCAATTCTTTATAACTACTGACATATAAAGCAGCAACTCCCATCAGGCTAATGCCATCCTCATCTTCTTGGAGACTTGCTTTGTCTTTTCTCTGGTGCCCGGTGCAGAGAAGTCATGAAATGGGTGTAGCAGTAATCTTGGTCCACTGGAAGGTCTTTCCCACCACCAGAACCTTAGGTCTGGTAGGCTGCACATACCCGACGATGGTCTGTGCTTAGCATTCTTCAGTACCAGAGCAATGCAAACAGCTGGGAAAGAAATGCCAGAAAAAGAGCATGTGTGGTCCTGACATGGGATCCTATTGCAAGCAATTGCATGGCTAAGATTTTCCACATAGCTGATGTTTTGGGGTTACCTAAGTGTTTGGGTGCTGAATGGGTCTGGCTTTTGGAAAATAACCAATAGTCTGCCTTTGAAAATCATCCTGTTGCAAATGTTTCACACTGGGCTCCCTTATGGCTGTACTTCCTATGCTGTGAACGTCCCCTGAAGGTCACAACATGGAGCAAGTATGGGATTTCCTTTAGAAGTAAACATAATTGCTGATTGCACTTGGTAATGGGGAATTAGTGGGTAAGTTTGGTTGATTAATGGAGTTAGGACAAAAAAGTTTGAGAAAAGGAAGAAGCTAAAATTATGAGCTGCTTTTTTATTTGTTTGCAGAAATTTCCCTGTTACTAATGCTTTCATTAAATTATCAGGGAGTTCTCTGTGTGCAGACAGTGGGAAAATGTGAACCCACTGAAAGAACAGATTTTTTTTTTCTTTTTTTCTTGAAATTGGTTCAAATCAAGTTCAGAAGGGACAAACTGAAGCTGAGTATCAGGAAATGTTTCCTGGTGTCATGGTGTAATAGAGCAGAAAAGCCTCTCATGTCTGCAATGGAAATGTTGATGTGTAATTTATAGGAGAACCAGGCAAAGCATGGGAGGTCAGAGTCCTGGGGCTAGCCCTGCAGGCAGCTTGGTCACCTCTGCCTCTTACAGTGACGTGATGCTTCTGGTGCCAGGGCAGGTGTATAGAGGAAAAATCTACTTCATGCAACAGGATTGTGAATTGAAGTGAAATACATGAACAGGGGAAACTGTCAGAGTGCCATGGAGATGTCATATAAGCCACTGAACTGTGAAATGTGTATTTGCCTCCTCCTCTTCCCCACAGTGTCATTCTGGATGGCTTGACAGTTAAGAAAACAATAGACCTGATTCTCATTTACAGCAACACCACTTTAACATGCTTTCACGATGCAGCAAGGCCTTGAAATGAGTGTAGCTGTAATCTCAGTCCACTTAAAGGTCTTCCCCACTGCCAGAGCTGAGTGAAGAGGCCTTAGGATAAATAAGATTGAAGCCTGGACTGTTTAATAGTCCATTTGTACAGCTGACATGAGATGCCCCAAAGGGGGGTGCCTTGCACAGAAGTGACAGGGCCTTTGCAGACAAAGAGAATCATTAATGTTGGCTGCAGGGATTTGCAGGGCTGATCACCCTTTATGTTGCTCTTGCTGAGTATAACACATGAATCTGTCCCTAGGGAAAAAGATTTTCACTGGACTATCTCAACATCCACTCTCCCTATTCCTAAACTGCTTGAGCGGATTGCTTTGGGCTCCACAAGGTGTGCTGGCTCTGATAGGGATGGGTCTTCTTGCAGGTGTGCTGCTTCTTCCTCTGCTCTCTGCAGCTTCCCTTATCATTGCCTTAGTGTTTGGGCTGGGGGGAGGCTGTCTCCACTGCTTCACCTGTAGGCCATCGCTGTCCTCAAATGACATGTGAAATCCCCTTTGGAAAGGGAGCAAAGTGTAGGCTGTGCAGTGTGTTTACACAGATAATTGCTATGGTTCCCTCTGCCCTTTGGGGTAAGGGAAAATCAAGGACCATGGGCACACGTGTGTACATGTGACTCTTAGTCATACTTTCAGGAATTCATTGAGAGCCAACGTGGGACATCACTTGCCTATCCCTGTCACAAAACAGGGGCAATTGCCTTGCCTTGCCTGATTGTCCCAGTTCCTGGAGTAATTGTCCTGCTTCTCCCATCCCTTTCCTCTTAGATTTTACTTTGCTGTCCCCAGCTTTGTAACATTATTTGTACTGTGCTCCTACCATCCTGGTGTAAGCTACAGGGTGGGGGGCAGCCTCTCGTTTCGGGTTCGGTTCCCAAGCATTAACATTCTCCTTGCTCTTTTCTCTCTCCTGCAGGTACCTGATCAATGTCACTTTTGAAGGCAGGAATTTGTCGTTCAGTGAGGACGGATACCAGATGCATCCCAAGCTGGTGATCATCCTTCTGACCAAGGAGAGGAAGTGGGAGAGGGTAGGACACATTTGGTAATTCTCAAACTGTGTCAGGGAGGAGGATGATGGAGGAAGGCTCCAGGCGAAAAATCCCCCCCAACTTTTTGTACTTCTTATCAAGGGCTGGCAATCTCCTCCTTGCATCCTGGACCACTGGTATCTCCAATGCCCAGGCTGCTGCCTTCTCCATTGTCATGGTTTAACCCCAGTCAGCAACCAAGCACCATGCAGCCGCTCTCTCACTCCCCCCTGGTGGGATGGGGGAGACAATCAGAAGAGTAAAAGTGAGGAAACTCCTGGCTTGAGATAAAGACAGTTTAATAGGCAAAGCAAAAGCCGTGCACGCAAGCAAAGCAAAACAAGGAATTCATTCATGCCTTCCCATGGGCAGGCAGGTGTTCAACCATCTCCAGGAAAGCAGGGCTCCATCATGCGTAATGGTTACTTGGGAAGACAAACGCCATAACTCCAAACGTCCCCCCCTTCCTTCTTCTTCCCCCAGCTTTATATACTGAGCGTGATGTCATATGGTATGGAATATCCCTTTGGTCAGTTGGGGTCAGCTGTCCCGGCTGTGTCCCCTCCCAACTTCTTGTGCACCCAGCAGAGCATGGGAAGCTGAAAAAGTCCTTGACCAGTGTAAGCGCTACTTAGCAACAACTAAAACATCTCCACATTATCAGCACTATTTCCAGCATAAATCCAAAACATAACCCCACACTAGCTACTATGAAAAAAATTAATTCTATCCCAGCTGAAACCAGGACATCCATGCAGGATGCCATTACATTCTTCCATTAGCATGCATAAAAAATTCATCAGCTACTTTTCTGCCTTTCAGAGAAAAGACCTGTGCCATGGGTTTCAATGGCAGAGACAGAAAATATTTCTCTGCGTGGCTTGGAGGCAGTGAAGTTCTGTATGCTAAATGACTGTGATTGAGCTACAGCCACACTTAGTGATATACGCCAGTGTTAACTGTTTTTGGTATATCTGGCCACTGTCATTTGCAATGGGGTGGTGCATTAAGTAGGATGTGTATGTGAGATCATATCGAGTTGTTCAAAGATCCAGATTTGCATATTTCTAAATAATTTGCATGTAACCCAAAGCACTATTTTAGAAGTGGTGTGGATTTCTGTGTTAGTGCAAAGCTTTCATTCATTTCACCTCCCACATAAATGTCAGTGGTCCAGGCTCAGAAAAAGCACTCCCAAAGGGTTTGAATTGAAGTAGAGGGGGTAGTTTGAGGGCTAAGAAAATAAGGTATAAAAAAGTGATGGGATTGAAAAGTCAGAGCAAAAGCAAGGAGAATTCAGCAGAGCACTCAATAGTTATGAAGTGGAACTCAATCTGGACGTGATCATGTGTATGGCTTAGAAAAATGCCCCTTTGCCCCACCAGGCAGAGAAAGCCTCCTTGGCTGCTTGTTCCCTACATGGATTTGCCAGTGGCCTGCATGGCCAAGGACAGGAAGAAATTAATAGGGAAATGAGAATGAAACAGGGGGCTGTCAGGAGAAGTGCATTCAGAAGAGGGGTGGAGGAACAACTTTTGAAGGAGGCAGAAAAACCATTGCATTAGTGCCTGGCAGGCACTAAGGTCTCTCAGTAGTTGCAGGAGTCTGGGAGGAGGGTGAGAGGCTCCAGCTAGTGCCTGGTTTCCAGGAACACCTGTCTACCTTATGATCTTGGCATTGTGCAGACCAGATGAGAGTGTATGGTCTGGGATTGTCAGCAAAGGTCTCAGTGGGACAGGAGCATGAGGAAATGTATGGCATGGCATCAGCATGTGTGGACAACCCGTGGGTGTGTTTGGAGGCCTGCTGGCTGCTCAGGGGGTGGACAGGCAAGGCTTGGGCTGCAGAGACCTCACTTCAAGCTCTGCCCATTACAAAGCTTCACTGAAGTCCACCAGGCAAAGTCCAGGAGGATTTGTTCCTAGCTGGTGCCAAATTTGTTTTCACAGAGGAAAACTCAATCATCAGAGCAGGAAAATGAAGCAGTAGCAGCATGAATCCTGCTAGGGGTTATTGGCAGGGCTAGCTGTGGGGAATCTCTTGCTGGAATGCTTTGCAGGCTCTGGGGAGGTGCAGCTAAACACAGTCCTGTTTTTACCCTGCTTCTCACATGCATTACCTTGTTACACAATCAGTGAGTGCTCAGGGGCTTCCATTAGTGGTAAGAGGGGTTGTTCAGTCTCTGACAGCATATCTGTGGTCTCTCAGATGAACCAGACAATTAGCAGAAGGGATGCTGGTGAGCTGGAGTGTTGGGGTTAGACCTGGGACCTGCCTGAGCCTTGCTTTTCTGTGGGGACTACTTGGCATCCATTAAATCAGAACAGTTCTTCATTTCATAGGAGCTGGGGCTGAATTGAAATGAGACTATGATGAACTATGGTATTAGTGGTATGAAAAGCCCATAGTGCTTCCTGAACACAAATGTTTTACCTTGAAGTGGGTGTCTCACTCAGTGGGAAGATCAGATTATTATAATCAAACTCTGAGCTGTTTGAATTTTACACTGGCAGGTTCTTCCTGGAAAACACAGAAGTCATCTCCAACATGCTCTGATCACAGAGAAATACCTCTCATACCTCTTTTACTTAATTTTCTCCATTCAGTGGAAATGCAAACATTAAAATATAAGGGTGAAACTGAGCTCTTTTTGGCAAAGGTCACCATTTTGTTCTGTGTTTGCAGAGAGTCAGGCAAAACAGAGTGCTGGCCCTTAACAGCAACTCCCAGGCAATGCCACAATACGAGCCATAAATTATTCATATATTATTAGCACACAATCCCAATACCTTTATAAGTGCATTGCTTTGCACTGTAAAATCATCCAAACTCTCATAATTTTTGCTAAATTAGCAAGGTGCTTTGTCCTGGCAACTTCTAGGCAATATACAGAAGAAACTGCGCAAAGCGCAGGAGAGTTTCCAAGTCAAACACTCAGGCTGTAGGAGATGAGAGATGAAAGGCTGCATGGGAAACACTGATTCAGTCCACTTGTGTGCATTAACTGTAGCTCAGTCTTTAATTACATTGCTGCACACTTTTATCCATAATCAGGCGCTGTGCCTGGAAGGAACATCAAGAGGTCATTTAGTCCCTCCCTGTGCCCAAGGGAGGGATCAGCTAGGCTGAAATTATTCCTGACAGATGTTTGTCTCACCTGTTCTGAGAGTCCTTCGATCCTAGAAACTCCATGAAATCCTGAGGCAATCTCTTCCATGGCTTCTTTCTCCTTACCCTGGAAAGTTTTTCTAATGTCTAACCTAGATTTCCCTGACTGCAGTTTAAGCCCATTACTACTTGGCATCTCCCTAGTGGACATAGAGAATTGTTTATTCTCTTCCTCTTTTTATCTTCCCTTTGTATGTTTGAAGGCTTCTATCATGTTGCCTCCCAGTTGTCTCTGCTGCAGATTAAACAAGAATTTGTTCAGTCTCTCCTGGTAGGGCATGTTTTCTAGTCTTCTGATCATTTTTATTAGTCTCCTCATGATTTAGTGACACAGTTTGCTGCTCTGTACAGCTTGGTGCAGTTGATTCTTGAAAGATGGCAAATAGATTGTGAGGAGTACATCTCATGGGGTATACGCATATAAAGAAATGTTTTAAAACAGGTATGAAGCCTTCCATTTTCTGAGCAGCAAAGGTGCAGACAGTGATTGAACTGTTTCAGGATTTCAGGTCTGTGAATTTTTTTGAGATTTTGATTTTTCATCCCAAATTGGGAAGAAATACCTTCAAAATCTCACCAGTTATTTCAGAACAGGAATTCATTTTACAGAAGAGCTACAGCTGTCCCCAGCCTCTGATGATGATAAATCTTCTCCTGCGCCCTTCAGACAGACTGAAGCCTCATAGGGCTGACAATCATGAAAGAACACGTAGAACAACTTTCTGGAATGGGGCAGTAACCTGAGCTCTTCTGCTCTTGTAGTCACAAGTAACGATTCCTCTTGTGATAAGCAAATGTGCTGCATTTAATTCACTTCCCTGTTCTCTGCTCCTTAGAGGCAGAATGCTGCATGCCTTCCCTCACTACCTCTTAATTAGCTAGTTAGTAGAGCTCTTTGCTTCACTGGCCAGACAGCCTAGGTGTGTTTTGGGTGCCTAGATGCCCTTGTTGTATTTATCATAGGTGGCCATGTATGCAGATGGAGGTGGTGAAGGAGGTCCACTCTTATGCTCCGTGAAAGGCCCTGCCTCAATGCAGTGATGAGCTGGGGCCAGAGGTCTCACAAGGTGAGCCAGAGGCTTGGTACTATACTAGGTTTTGTGCCTGTGGATTGTGATATTTTGTGTGGGAAGAGTTTTCACACAGGCTTTTTCTTTACTTTACTGGTTGCCTTTCTCCTCTGCTCTCCTATAATTCCACATATGATGAGGACTTGTTTCTGGGTTCATGATCCCTGCTGCTGTCCAGCTCTTGCTTACATCCATCTGCTGAGGCAGGGCACAGCTCCCATTAGCTCCCAGCTCCTCCTGTCTGCTGCCTCACTTTCCCCCAGCAAACCTGGGAATGACAAAATGTTACTACCTCTGAGGCCCTCTTTGGGATTCTTTCTTTACTTTAATTTCTAGTGAGTTTTGCACCACTTCTATCACTAGGTTGTTCTCAGCATCTCCCTTTTGCTGATGCTTCTCTGCCTCTTCCCATAGTTGTGTCACTGGGGATTAAGAGCACCTTTCCATGCGGCTCATGACAGCAACCTCTTGTTCCACCCCAGAGAGCCCTTTGATTTGCAGGCTCCCTGGGGCATCTCTTACCATGCACGTTCCAGTAGCTCCTGCTTCTGGCTGGACAAGCAAAGCCCCAGGTGATGGGTTTGGTCAGGGTGCCACTACAAGCCATCTTAGAAGAGAACAGATGGGAAACTTATGCTGAAAGATTCCTTCTCCCTGCTGCATATGCTCTATCCTCTGCCCCTGTCAACCCTCACCCCCCTCAGCAGATAAAATGTTTGCCTGCTGCTGCTCCTATAATCATCAGTGTTTGACTTTTGAACTCCTGAAAATCAATTAGCAGCATCTGTTCTGCTTCCTCTAGCCATTGGTGTGGCCATGATTACAAATTCACGGACAGGCTGCTTTTAGCCTGTTCCCTTACACCATTGAGCATATTAGTGCTCCCTGGGAATGGGGGCCATTTGCTGTGACATGCTGTCAGCTGCCTCAGTGACTGTAGACTGCCAGTACTTCCTAATGCTGCAACAGGGTGAAAAACAGTCCCACTACCTGCTGCCACATGGGCTTTCCAGAGGTGTGTTCAGCCTGGATTGTAGTCCATATAAGGTGGAGTCGTATGACTCTGTCCCCTGCTTGGGACAGAGCGGTGTTATGCCCATCCGTGCTTGGGAAGGTTCCCTCAGGATGTTGGAGGGAGCTACAGAAAGGAAAGAAGGATTTAGAAAAAGAAAAATGGAAAAATAAAGTTTGTTTTATCTAAAAAAAAAGGAAGGGGAACAAGATAAGCCTTTGAACATCTAAATCATTCTTGAAAAAAGGACATTATGGTCAATTGCTTTTCATGTCCACAGTAAGCAGAAAGAAGAAGACATCTTGCTAAATTTTCAAGCAGAAAGATTTCAGTTAGATACATAGGGAGCTGTCTAATTGTTAGCATGGTGAGGCATGGTGAGGCTCATTTGCTGGTGAGGCTCATTTGCTGGAGGACACATAGAAAAATATCCAACAGTGTGGGGTCTAAATCTATCTTGTCCTGCCTCAGAGCTGGTGGATGCAGTAAGTCATCTCTTGTGGTTCTCTGCCAGCCTACATTTCTGTGATTAGATGAAGATGGTGAACCTGAAGACTGTCTCAGAAAAGACCGCTTTTTTGATAGGAAAGAAAATCTGGGTTATGGACAATATGATCAGCAAAAACTTCAAGCCTGGTCCAGTGAGGACATCATTTCTGCAAGCTTCTACCATGTACATTTTGTAGGAGCAGGCAGTTGGCGCAGGAAGGCTACTGTGAATGGCTGCAAACAAAAACCCTTATGGAGGCACTTGCCACCTCCTGCAGTCTGCAACCTTGGAGGGCTGATAAACGCCACAGAGATGCTGAAGAGGCTGTAGCTTTTGATGATGATGCAGCCTTCAAGCCCGGTCTCAAGTCTTTCTGTGCATTAAAAGAAATATTCAGTCCTTTCTTTGTGTCCTTCAGTGTCCCAGTGGCAGAAATAACAGGGGAGGAGGGAAGAGGACTGAAAATCTGAACAGTATTCTTGGCTTTTAGTAAGGTCTGTCTGGTACTGGCCACTCCATGAAGAACCAATATGAATCATGTACCTGTTATGTTGCCTAGCAGAAGGAAGGATTTAGATTTTTTTTATTTAATTTTCTGAAGAAGACTCTTTAGAAATAAGAGACGAACAAGAATGTAGGGTTGTGAGGTGAAAACTGCAGCTGTACAAATCCAAGCATCTTCTCTGAAGGCCCTCCCCTGCCTTTGGAAAGATGACTAGATCATTTGAGACAGTTTCCTCCTTGTGTTGTTTAGTGCCCACCTGAGCAAGCCTTTCTGATCACTTACACATGCATCCACAGGTATGCTTGCCTCCCTGGGGTAGAAGTTATTGCCTTTGGTCAGGTTCTGCTCTGTGTGTGAATTTTTGGCGCCTTGACAGCATGTCCAAGGACTTCAGAGAGGAAATGTTTTTTATCCCACCGACTCCTTTTATGGTGAGACAAGATTGGATTGTTTTTGCCAATCAATCTTGTTTTGCTAATTTCCCTGTGTACATGGGGATTTATGACTCATTGTCCCTGGGGAGAAATGGCATAGGAGTTTGTTTAAACCTACTCAGAGTTAGTGACTGATTCTGTTCCCATAGAACCAGTTTTTAGAAGGATATAGCTTCACTTAGGGCAGATGAACCGTTCTGGATTTAAGCATATATGGCTGAAATTAGAATGGGAGTCTGTAAATGCATTTCCCCCCTTATTTGCAAAGTGTTCTTTCTGGGCATTTCTCTAAGAGACCATAATTTCCTGAATCCCTTGCTTCTCATTAGGCAGCAGACTTGCATCAAAGAATACATATTTTATGGATACCCCACTCCCAAGTCAGTGTCCCTTAGATACCTGATCTAGGTCACATCTGATGGCTCTGTTGATGACCCTGATTCAATCAGACAACCAGATGGCTTTATTTGTGCACCTATGCTGCACCCACTGTCAGGATTTGGCCTGGTTTCTCATAGTTGTCCAGGATGTAACTGTGTGTATTTGCGGCTAGTTATGGCCATGTTAATCTTACACTGACTCCTAAGGAGAAGGGCAGATGCAAGTGCTCCACAAAGCTTTCCTTATCAGGCAATAAATGGAACCATCTTTCTGAAAAAGCCTCCTACATAAATCTTGTGGACAGGCTGATCAAATGGTATCTTTGCTCACTGATCGTATCAGACCATTAGATTAGATTACTGCATCCTGCAATAATGAGCTAACCCATCTCTTTGACCAAAGAGGCCACTAGCTGGGTATCTTCTAACCATCGTATATTATGTCAGTATAAGCTGTTTGCTCTCTTTGCCTCTTGCTGAAGCGGTTCCTGACTTTGCTTGAATTTTGGAGCGTATTTGTATGATTCATGAGCCTGCAGAAAAATATTCTGGCTCTTCTCCACCAGGCCCTACTCCTTGGCTACCGGAGGGAATTCTTACACTGAAACAATGACAGCTTCTTGGAGAGACCTTGTCCTCTAATGCAAATCAGATATTGGAAAATCTGGAGATCTTTATTAAGCCCAGGCTGTAGTTAGAATGCCTCCTACCATTTCCATGCTGGTGTAGCTGATGAGGGTGGTGGTAGCCATCTGACCTTTGCTGGGGTTGCCAACCTGACTCCTTGGACAGGGCAACCTGGAGGACTGTGCCCGGTGTACTAATGTGGTAACACCATCCAGCCACAGAAGACTGCTCTTGTCTTGGTTGCATTCTAGATGAGAGCTCTAGTCTGGGGCTTTCTTCCAGCTGACTTGCCCATGTCACCCAGCGAGGGGGTCACCGTTCCCCCTTTATGCATGTACATGCAGTCACCTCTTGCACATCATCATTGCTGTCCCCAGCACCCAGTTACAGACTTGGGACTCTGATTTGCAGGGAGCTGTGTGAATGCTAACCAGAAAGGTGGCTCCTACCCCAAAGTGGTTACACTTTAATTAGAAGACAAAAGGCAGCAGATGGGTACAGATGGACCAACGGGGGAGTACAAGGGAACAATCAGACAACATTAGTCAGCATGGTAGGCAGCAGGCTTTACACACCAACTGCCTAACTCTTGTGAAGGCTTTGATAGGCAGCAGAGAATTATAACTGGCTTTGTGCAGGCTTATGGGGGCCTCATCGAGAGTGTGAAGGGCAGATGGGAAAAAGCAATAAAGGTGCTTTTGCGTGCTTGGAGAGCTGCAGCTGAGAAGGTGCAACAACTCAAAAATACCCAGTGCTGCTGGAAAATTTCCAGTCATCTTAACATCCAAGGGGATAATCCTAACTTTACAGAGAACCAAAAAAACCTGTGGTAAGGCTACATATTGCGATGCAGCACTACCTCTCAGTGCAGGGCTGGTGTGCTAGTGCGAGAGCCACATTGCTTCTGGTCGAAAACCCTCCTGCTTGCCACCAGCTTGGAGGTTTCCATGGCATGTCAGATGCTGCTATGTATCTGTATCCCATTCATCATGAGCATTTTGTTGACTGTGGGAATGTGTTATCCCAGCATGTTGAAAATAAACATCCATATCTTAATTCAGGTGATAGCTGAGCTGCCGTGGGAAGATGAGCTTTCAAGCATGGGTACAGTAATTAAATATTCCTATCACACTGCAGTATCAAGGATCCATCCTATCATCCCTGATCAGTCCACAACATCCTCAACAAAACAGGAAGGGGAGGTTGATTTGGTTAGAAAACAAAGACAGAAACATAGCTGTTGTTCTGTATTTTTTGGTGAATGAAAGCAAATTCATATTTCTTTTTGAGTCCACACAAAATGTTTTTTGGTCCTCAAAAAAAAAAAAAATCAGGTCATTTAAATATAGTAAAAACATTTTGTAACATAGACCAGTTTTGATAGAAAAATGTCATGTGAAAATGAAATTTTCTAAAGCTTTCATTTTGTGCATTGCCTTTTTTAAGCTCTTGCCCTCTCTTCAGGCCAAAATTCTTCTCTAATTTCAATCTGAACACAAGAATGACTTTTCCCCCAAACTCCATTTATGAGTGAACTGACTATTTAACAGCCCAACAGTAGTTGCTCCAGCTGACTTCACTCAGGAGTGACACGGTCAGGTTGTGTGTCCTACAACACTGGATGGATTCACAGCACAGCAAACTTCACTTTCTCCTGCTTTGTCCACAGCCACATACTTGAAATCACTTCAGGGGCTCTGTAGCAGCCAGAAACCACACAGGTTGCCCCAGTGCCATTGGAAGAGGCAGTTTATTTCCCATTGCTTTTGGTGGCCAGACTATGCAAAAGACAGCTGAGGAAAACATGGGAATTTTGGCCACTTTAATATTTGAAATCTGTGAAGACATGAGGGCAGAGAGGAAGTAGCCAACCAAACTGAGTCTGGAGAAAGTGCTAGCATATCTTCTGCTGAAGGAGGCTTACAGTGAGTGAACGTGTACCCAGTGCCTGAGGGTGTGTTTTCATCTGTTCGGTTGCATTTGCTTGAGACTCTGTTTCATGTCGACAATGTCTTTGCTTGGACTGTGAATCCATTGCTTTTTCTATTTTTACATTTCCTGAATGTTATTAACCATAGGCTCTGTTTTCCTTCCATGGGGCTTGAGAGAAAGGAGGTGCTGCTGTGCCCTCATCTGCATATTCATAGGACCCTATGTTTTCTTTCTTTCACCTTTTTCTTTCGGTTTTGTTTTTCTTTCTCCTCCTCCTCCTCTCCCCCTTATTTTTTGCTAGGGTTTTGGCAGTTTGGTTTTCCTGGATTAGAAGTCTGGCCATATTTGCTTCTGAATGCATTTGAAATAAATTTTTCTGATACAAAATTGCCCATACTTTTATTCAATAAGGAATAGCTTGTTTGTTGTGTCTTTGGCTTGGTTTCTCTCCTCTGTTAGTTCTGGCCATCATTTCTATGCTCGGTTCTCACACGCTTCTTGCTTTGGGTTTGAATCCTGATTGTGTGTGGTTGACTTGGCTTGATGCTGACCTGCATCTTGACAATATTTTTCACTAGACCAGGACAGTCTTTTCTCCTGTGTTTTTTTCCGCTCGGTTATGTGCTAACTTCTTTGCTGCTTTTCAAAGGTATTTCAGTGTTAAAACTGTGGTTATCACTGGAGCTACTGTGTGCTTGAGTTACTCTCACTGCTCATGAACTCTGGCATGCGTTTAGTGTCATCGATTTCAGCGTACAATATGTTCAGCATCGTTTGTTTTCCCTCTGCCTGAACTGTGTTTTCCCTGAGTCTGTAATTTTTTCAGACTGCCTTTGGTAACGTTAGATCCCAGCACTCACTCTTTTGTTGCCTTGTAGTGGTGTCTGAGTTTCTGTCACTAGCCTTTGGCCTTTCTTCCTTTTGAAAGGCTCTGGCATTTACTGATCTAGGTTTATTTCTAAAATGTGCTGGGGATTGTGCTGTCTTCTGCTGAGTCAGCAGTTTGCCAGGCTTATTTAATTTCCTTCTGCTGGGCTAGCTGCATTCTGCTACGTCTCCCACCATGCCAAGCCTGGAATTTTGTTTGACAGCCTTTTTCATGTTCCTATTTAAGCTTTTGACTTGGTCTGCATTTTGTGTGACAGTTTCTGGGGCTTGTTTCCCTTAGGTTTATTTCCTTGGTTCCTGTACACGATAATGACTTACATTTCTATTGTTCCTTCCTTCGAGAAGGATCCTAAGCACTTGCAAAATTAACATACAGGCAACATTTCACTATGAATAACATTCAACTGCTTGTGTGGTGGAATGGGGTTAGGCTGTTTAATGCTGCAAAACAGCACTGCACAGCTGTGTAAGGTAAGAAAGAAGAGTCTCAAATGGAAGGAGGTGAGGAATTTTTAATTGGACTCTGGCCAATTTTGTCCCCAAAGTCTGGTTTTGGGGAAAATGACATGGATCATGAAGGACCAGAAGTGATAAGGCCTGTGTCCTTCCCTTTCCAGATGATAATGCCAGAGCCTCAGATATATGGTGGGAGGAACAAACGAGTCTGTGAAAAAACATAGTTTGGGATCAACTAAAATATTCATTAATTTTGGTCAGATATGGAGGATTGATTTTGGAAGTTTTATTGCTGTAAATGAAAACTGATATTTTGGTGTTTTCATGTAGACTCACAAAAGCCTTTAGATATCATTCACAGAGGCGATGTTGAGGAGGAAATGGCAGCATCTTCCCCCAGATCCCAGAGCCTTGTTAGCCAGACGGTGAGGACAGACTCCTAGGCAATGGGAAAAGTGCATTCAAATGCCTTCTGCCTGACTCAGAATGAAGGTTTAAACTGCGGTTCCGTCACCTCTCAGGAGAGAGGTCTAGCCCTTGGGACTGGGATTTTTTTTAATTTATTTTTTCTTTTTTAATTGGAACTCCTTTGCCAGTGAGTGCTCGAAGTGTCTTTGCAGATGTTTGTTTGGATCTGAATGTCCATCACTTTTATTAGTAATGTCTGATAAAGAACATGATTTTTGTGTTTGCGTTGAATGGATGAGCTTTATTAGTAGAAAATTCAAAAAGCAAACAAACCTGGGTTTAGATTGAAGCAACACCTTTAACTATTTTTTTCTGTCTTGTTCAGACACTGCTTTGAAAAGTCATTTTTTGCGCAGCTTAATCAGAACACTATTTTGGTCAGTGTTAGAGCATGCAGGGCTGGCCCTTACGAGACTGGGGAAACTGTGCAGCAGGGCAGCTTGCCATCCACCACATAACACAGGGTGCACACTGCAATGTTAATTCTAATAGGTGCTGCAGCTCCTTTTGTTATCCTGGTAGATCCACCCTGCTATTATGTAGTCCTGTGGTTTTTGAGAAGAAATAGTGTTTGCTGGTAAATCAACTTATATTGGGTGCAGCACTGGACAGCAGAGGTGTGCTGCAAGTTTTACAGTCTAAGCAGTGTCATACGACAGTCTCACCATCCAAGCTGGGAGATCTGGGAATAATACAAAGAGTCCCCTTTTCTGCAGTCTGCTACCTGAGATCAGCTCCTGAACGCCAAGTTTAACTGTTTGCTCTGACCATCATCTGGGTGTTTTAAGAATTCAGGATTGCTCAGGTCACTTCTTTCAGGCCAGTGCTTTACTTTTGTTCTTTTTTAGAAGTGGGAGCTATTTGCTTTCCTTCTTAGATGTGTGCTCATTTTCACTGAGGCTGGAGTTCTTTGTATCACTGCATTTAATTATGTTTGCTTTGTAAAGACTGCTGGGATTATGGCAGCATCTCATTTTTGTAGCTTTTCTGCCTCTGACAGGGGCTACCTGTGGACAGCAGCTTCCCTTGAGCTTCTCCTGTGTATAGATCAGCGTGCATTTGTAGTTTCCACCAGCTTCGTGCCTTGTCCCTTTTCTTACAGATGACTGCTATTTGAGGTCTCGGCTTTCAAGATGGCTGAGGAACAGACCTATAGAGAACTGTGTGTGCCTGTATTTGAACAGTTGTTCTCATCCGTGCTCTGTCTCCTGTGTTTGGTCCCAGAATAAGTCCTTGTGTGTATATATTTTCCTGCTCATTGCCCAGACACCTTGCTCCAGCCTGGGACTAATGGAGAGAGTGTCTTACAAATAAAGATTAAAAGAGTACAGTCTAGTGAAATCCACACTAAGGACTTTCTCCATTAAGAAATCCCCCATCTCAAATAAACACTCTGAAGTATTCCCAGGGTTTACTGTGCAATGTTACTTAAACTTTAGTTAAAACCTGCATTCTCTGGGTAGCCTGTGTCTTACTGGACCCTTGTCTGGTTGCTGAGGATAGATATGTCCCAAGTATATATTTTTGCCAGATAGGGAGTATGACAATTTTCTGCAAGTGTTTGAAGGGAATAATCAATAAGGAAAAGAAGGATTTCTTTAGGACAATCCAGGTGAGTGTAATTAAAGAGTAATGGGGAGGCAGGAGGTGAGCAAAAGTGCATTTAGATTGAATATCAGGGATCAATGGGTTCTTTTAGAAGATGCAAAACAGTTGTCTGATGAACATGCTGGGAGCCTGATTGCTGCGGCTGTTGACTATGGGATGGGACAGACCAAATAGGAGGGAGGTGGAGAGGAACTGACTGGAGAGACATCCACCAAATTTTTTATTTTCATTGTACCATATCTGTCTGTGTGTTGCCCTGGAGGGCAAGCAGCACAGCACCCCGGGGGTAAATCCTCCCTTTCCCAGAAACGCTCTCCCCCTAGCTGCCCTGTCTGCCCTCCTACAAGTGGGAGCATGGAAGAAATTTCCCTTGCCTTCTGCTTGAGGGGAGGGGGCCCAGTTTGTGCTGTGACAGAGGGAGAGGGCTGAGAAGCCCTCCGCACACTGAGGAGCCCAGCGGGGCTCTGCGCTGCCTGCCCTGTGCCTGTGTGTATGGAATTTTCCAGGAGCGTTCCCCTCCGCCACCACCATCGCTTTGCAAACTCCAAGAAACGCAACTCATGAAAATGCATTCTTAGCACACAGCTGACATGGTCAACATCTGGTTTCCAAAGAGAGTGCTGTGAGAGATTTGAAATTGCTGCACTGTGGAAAAAATTACTTGGGGTAATTATAGATACCTAACAATACTATTTAATTTCTTCTGCCATGTCTTTCCTACATAGTGTATCTGGTAACGCTTCCGAGAGCTGAATAATTCTGACAGAGGGCAGTGAGAGGGGTAGGTAAGGGAGGAAAAAAGTCCCCCATGATTTCAGTTAGGATCTGAAGTGAAGGAAATGTGAGTGGAGGATTAGATGTTTTCAAGTCCTGCTCCAGAAAGGGGAACCTTTGCCTGTTTTGTGCATTGCCTATGGGAGGAGGAGGATGTGGAGGATGATCAGGGAAGCTGAGGAAGACAAGACCTCCAAGCACAGACTCACAGGACAGAGGGAGCTTAGCACAAAGCCTCAGTGGCAGCTGGGGTGCTGCTTGACCCCATTTCTTCTGAGCAGGCTCAGAGCTTGGGACCACAAGGGAAAGGGAAGCAAAATATGTAGTGTTGGACCTATGACCAGTGGCAAAACTGACTGCTCCAGGAGGCAATTCAGAGTGGCTAAAAGTCAGACCTCTGCTCAAAAGCACCTTTGCTTCCTCTGATACAGAGGGAGCCTGCGAAGACCAACCTCAGCAGGCTCAAGTGAGGACAAGCCTGGATCCCAGCAAGGTCTCCTCTCTGCTTCAGAAGTGCTGTCGCTGTCTTGGCACAGCAGTCCAGAGGTCCTGCCTAGGCTGTGTGTGTCCACAGCCAAGACTACTCCTAGTGGCACAGAGCCAGCTGCAGTGATGACCTGTCCCCCAAGAAGTGAGTACATTCCCTGGGGGCTGCTGCAGTGGACAGGGCACTGCAGGGGGGCCTTAAGAAGAGGCTCAAGGGCCAAGCAGGATGATCCGTGTGGAGGTCAGAAGGTGGAGAAGCCCTCAGAGACTAAGTGGCATATGTGAAGGAGCACAGTGAGAACCATGGAGGGCAGAACTGGGGAGCAGTGGGCAAAAACAGAATTTGGGGACATTAGATGCCGGTTCTAGCATCAGGGTGGAGGCACCCAGGAGAGGGAGCATTAGGAACTATTGAATCTTTCTGTAGAGTCCAACAGCAGGAGAAGGATGTTATAGGGGGTTGCTGTTTGATTTGGCCTGCAATGCAGCCGGGGTTGCAGCAGATAGACAAGGATGCAAGGCGAAGATGAAGCCCATGTCTCAAGCCCCTGAGATGTTGCGTGTTACCTTTCTGCCCTTGTGCTGAGTGCTGTGTCCCACCTCTGTGGCCAGCTCTGAGACAATTACAGCTGTGCAGAGGTGAAGTGAAAGCAGTGGAGGTTTTCTAAAGGGATAATGGAAGGTCAGCAAGAGACTTCAAGCTGAGGACTTGTGAATTGGTATAGCTTCTACTGGTAAACTGTCCCCAGAAGGCAAGCTCTTAGTATCATTAAATTAAGAGAAATGCACTGAAAGGGATACAATGAAGATATTCGTATTATGAACATGTGACTTATCCTGGAAGTAGCACTGTTTAAGACTCATTTGTCTATCGTGCTTATTGGGGCTTGTCTCAGTGATATGTAATCTGAAGAGCTGTTGATGCTGATGTGTTACAATACTTAAGTGTAGGCCTTGGGAAAGAGACCTACATATACAAACATAGCTATTTGAGTGACTCTGCCCAAAAGCAACTCATATTGAGTTAACTTGCAGAAAATCCTCTGAAAGGTTTTTTGGTGGAGAACTAGTATTTCAGTTAGAATACATTTTTCATATGAGGTGATTATTTTCCTTGAGAGACTCCAACTTTTTGTAAGAAGGCTGAGAAGTTTGAAAAGAAGCACTCCAGAGTCTTTTATTGCTACAAATGGGTACAAATTGATTTTGGTTTTTTGTTCTCAAATTTTTGAATACTATTTTGAAATTTTCAGCAAAAGAAGCGATGTCAGGGACCTCCTCTCATTTATATTCAAATGGATATTTCTGTGTGTTTCAGGAAGCCAGAAACATGAACCAGATGATTCTGGTATTAAAAAAAGAACTTACTCTTATCCAGTGTACCTCCTTCAGAGGAAATTACCATGTCTCTCTGCTCCAGAAGGTTCTGCAATAATAAATGCAAAGCTGTGCAAGATGCTGAGGGAATAACTGAACCTTGATCTCTGAGGAAACAGCTAGGGATGGATACCCATTCAAGGTCAAGGTCCTGGACAAAGCTGAAGTTGTGATCTCTTTCTGTATTGAGGGCTTATGAAGGGTATGGTGAGCATGGGCATAGCTGTGTGGCAGGAAAAACATAGAGATAATTGGAATGGGGTATAAGAATTAATGATAAATATTTAGACAGCATCACAACTTTGCAAGATGGTTTCTAAAAATTAAGGCCAAGAAGAGGTCTTCTGTTCTTGAAAGGCCTCTCTCACAGGCCACCTAGACACCACCCTCTGTAGTGTCATGCAAAGTTCATGTCTTTTCCTTTCTGCCTTGCACCCTCTCTATCTCGCACTTCCTTACTCCAGAAGCTGATCTGTTGCTGCAAACCAGACTATTCCGAGTTACACTGATGCTATAAAATCGGTACTGCAGCTCCTGACCCAGGCCCTCCTTCTGGGGCCTGAGCACCATCTTTGTCCTCTGGTGCACTGTGATGGCAGTCCTTGCCTGGTTCTTCAGGTGAGGTGTGCATGCCCAGGAAGTCTTTTCATGCTCTCCCAACATTATCCTTCCAGATATTGCTGGACAGGATAGTGGTGCAAAGCTTATCAAAGCCAGAACATGAAGATAGCCAAGAAAATGGAGGAGGGACTGGAAAGAGAAGGGTTAAAATAAGTAACTCTCATGAGGTCTGTGCTGAAAGCAGATTGACTGCATCCTTGATTACAAACTTGTATTTTAGGGGAGAGACTAAACCAAGGTTATTTCTGCTTAGAATTTTGCTGTTACTGGTCATCCATTTCTGCAGCACGTTGCAGAGCAGTGAACCAAATACTGCCACATGGCCAGTCAACTATCTACCTGCAGCAGATAGTGCTGGAAACTGGGACTGGCTTCAAGGATTTTCTGACATCACCCTGACCTCTGTAGAAAGAGGAGGAGACAGGTTACCAGCCTTCTATGAGCAACTCTAAGAGATACTGCAAACAGCTATCTTCCAAAGTAGATGAGCTCTCCCTTTACCTTCCCGCCTGCCAGAGGGCTTCGTTGCAGGGGAAGGTAGTTGCCAAGTTGCCTGTGCAGAATCAGATCTGAAGACCTCTGATTTTCTTCACTTGTTTCAGCCTAGGTTTGGGAAACTGTGAAGGTTGTAGTAACCAGGATTCAGTTGCTGAGTCAGACACACACCTTCTATTAACACCTCTGTTCTGCTCCCTTCAGCTACAAGGTAGTTTGAGGTAATTGCTTATCTACACAAGGGCCCTTGGTCTGGGGGATAAGGCCTCCATGTGAGGGGCATCTTTTTGGTGGTTTTGGAGGATGGGGCTTGGCTGGAAGAGGCCCACAAGGGCTCAGAAAAGCACTAGAGGATGTCCTAATTTGTGTATGAAAGGAGCCTGGATGGCTGACCTCCAGGTACCAGGGTGTCCCATCTATTTTGTGTTGGACATGTGGACAAGAAATAGCACCCTAGCTGTTTAAAAACATCTTTGTTTTGATTTTACTTGTGTTTTGTGCCCTTCTTGCTGCACTCATTATCTCTCTTGCTACTTGGTGCCACAGAGCACTGTACAGGAACCTGTGCTGAAGCCATAGTGAAGTTAAGCCATTTCATTGAATAATGCTCATGCACTGACCCTACAGTACATCTTTTTTTCAGTGGTGGGCCTACCTTCTTTTGTGTTTCTGGTGCAGCTGAAGGTACGGAATTTGTTCTCCACAGCCCTCTGTGGATTTGCATCCTGAGTATTTTGTAGCTTTATGTTTCAGCCTGGATTGGAATTATCTAGGTTAATTGAGCTAAAAATCTGTAGATTTGTACACATAGCTTACCAGTGGTGTGATCTTGTTACAGGGTGGTAGATACTGATACTTTCTTCCATGCCCTTGGTAAAATGCAGATGAAGGTTGCTGACCTTTAAGACAAGTTGCACTGCCTGCCTGTTTGCTGAGGCTGCTTCTGAGGAGAATGGTAGTATAGAGAGGTGTTGGGTGTATTTCTTCTTTATGGGCTGTGGAGGTCTCTAATGTCATTTTATGACCTTGTGTTAATTGGAAGTGTTTCCACGGATGCTTTTCAATTTTATTGCTATTGCACTTGGAGAGATTGAAATAATACACAATACAGAATAGGAAATAAATAAAACCAATGATCTTATGAGGTTTGGCAAATCTTACGTCTATGGTGCCTGGAGCCTCTTTGTTGGCTAATAAACTATTTGTCCTTCTTTCTCTGGCTTCTCTTCTGGAGAAAGTGTTCTCACAGGGTCTCTCTCACACACAGTGAGCACCAGAAATGCTAAGAATGGGAGGCATGGCAGTGAACAGGGGAGGCACACTTTGACTGGAGGGCATGCAGGGGGAGGAGGAACAGTGAAATTTGGAATCTAGAAAGTGACAGATCAAAGTTGAGGGATTTGTTGACTCCTTTGTTAATCAAGAAGTCAAAAGAGGGGGGGATCAATCAGACAAAGTGGCTTTCATCTGGGTTAGGACAATGCCTCTAATTTCCTTACCAAGATGACTGATGGGCTGCGGACAGCTTGTTCCAGGAGAAGTCCGAGGAAATGGGACTTGGTCAATAAGGGAGGAGCAGCACAGCAGCCTGGGGAGCTCCTCAAGCCCTTGTGCTGCAGCAGTGCATGAGGCCAAGTTTCCGCTTTCTGCTGGTGCAGCTGCAGAAAGAGGAACCTTCTGGCTTGTGGATGGTCTGATCTACACAGGCTGCTATTATCAGCAGTTATTGTTGAAAAGGGTGCTTCATGTTGTGGAGACAACACTTTCCTTCCTGTTTATATCATGGTCATCTGGAGATACTTGCAGTTGTGTAGCCATGGCTATGGAAGAAGAGTTCAGACCAAAGCTCACAACGATGTCCCTTACCTCTTGCAGTTTGCCACATCCAGAGAAAGTCCCTAAACTGTTTTGATGCAGTTCACTAAAACTTTCTTTGACAATCCCTTTTCTAAATCCACCTGAAGAGGACAAAATTTTATTTGCTTTGATTTCCATCCTTAGTCTTTTGACAATAGTTCATGATTTATTGTTCAAGAATGAACATTCTCTCTGTACTCTCATTCCCAGCAAATTTACTTACTTGAGAAAAGGAAAGTCTTGATATTTTGTAATTATCTATCCCGAAGCCATGCTGAGTATCAATTGTCTTCTGACCCATGACCTTAGACAAATGTCCTTTGCATATTACATGTTTTGCAGCAGTGGTATTTAATGCAACATTGTAAGGTGCAGCTGCCTCTGCAAAGGTGACGCTCAATTGCTCTATGTCCTCCTGGTAGTACCCCTGCAGGCTGTGATGGGTGGCATGTGGTATAGACCAGTTCACTCCTTCTTCTTCTTTAATCTGTGCATAAACTCCCCATGAGAAGATGAGGGAGGGAGGTGGAGCTGTCCTTGTGACAATTTCCTTTCCCTCCTCTTCACATGGGGCCCAGAAGCCAGCTTTCCTGGCTGCTGAGAAAGAGGCACTTAGAGAAGTGACAGCTGAAATTAAACTGTGGCAAGAGAAAGGGGTGATAGAGAGAAGTATTTTTTGAGAGAACATGTTAAATCCTAAAGGTCTCCTTCAGTCCAACACTTCTGCCACTTAACTTCATGGTGAACACAGATCAGGGTTCTTTCACTGGTTATCAGAAATAGTGGGTTCTTTCTACAGCTGCTGAGAAACCTCTGCTCTATGCTATAGGCTTTTCTGTCCATGGCTAGGAGCATAACATCTCCACAGCAGGTTATGAGTTCATTGTGTTTTAATATTGGCAGTAAATGATGTGGGAGACTTCAGAGTGGTTCAAGACATAATGTCCCATTTTCTCAGTAACAAGGTAGGACTGCTTTTGCTTATGCTCTCTGGAGAGCAATGTGAATTTGATCTCTAGGCTGTCATTCCAGGCTCCTCCACAGATGCTGAGAACAGTTAAAAATGCTGGTGCAGTTATTTAAGTGTCCAGCGATTTGGACTAAGAGGACAAGGCCTCATCCCTTGGATATTTTAAGTGTGTGGTCCCCTGGGGCCCAGGAAAAGAAAGAAAACTTTGTGCTAGAGATAAGCACTTCTCTGGCAGAATTTTTTGGTTTTTTTTGTTGAAAGGTCTGTTCTTTCAGAGTTTCCCTTAGACCAGGACAGTCAGCAGAGGTAGATTTATTTGCAGAATGGCTTAAACGTAATTATATAGGCTAGCCTCCCCATCAGTATTGTCTCTAGGGAAAGTAGTCCAAGTTTTTAGTTTTGGGGTGATGGTTTTTTTCCATCCTCTTTACCATCTTGTTTTGGCTGCTGTCTGGGACTTCTGTTCAATGGCCAAAGATTTCAAGCAGCCAAAATGCCAGGTGTGAAAGTCTGATGCAGTAGTCCTGTGTCCTACTTGACGCTTCTCACCATCCAGGCTGGCCTCTAGATTTTGCCTGCTGTTGCACCCAATAAACCAAATGCAAGCCCAGAAACAAACCTCAACATGGCTGTGAACAGGCAGTGGTTGGTACTGGGTGGGAATCTAAACCTACTTCCCCAGTATCTCCAAGAGATGCACACTTCAGTGAGGTGCCTGCAGGGCAGACAAAACTTTGCACACGTTATTCTGTGAGGGCATCAGGTGAGTGTTTTGGTGTCTGCAGAAAGCTGTGCATATGGGTTCTTGTGCTTAACATGGTACACGTGGAAGCATACTGGTCCTGTGTGTATTCCTATGCATGAGTTGGAGATACTGGTCCTTGTGGTGTGTGTGGAGCACTGCCTCTTTCTCTATGTGTGTATATGCACTGCCTAATGCCACCTTCACTTCTTTCAGTCTTAATTTATAACCTGTATCACAAGAGTTTTTGCCACTCCCATAATGCCAAGTTTCTTTGTCTTTGCTTCTTTCTCATCACTGCCATTGCAACTTTGGGAATGGTTCCTGATCTTGGGAATGCACAGTTCTTTCCTCATCGGCATCAAGCCACATCCTTCACTGTTGCGCTATGGCAACAATTTCCATAACCTGATGCTCCAGTGTGTGGAAAAGTATTTCCTAGGTCCCAAAAGTGTGTACATGTGATCCTAAATGAAAGACACGAATGAAGAAAAGAAACTTGTAGCTACTTTTTAAAGGCCTCGGCTTAAAAAAATAAGACTTTCTTTCTTTCCTGGATTGTAAGCGATTTGACTCTCCAGACATCTTGTATTGTCTACTGTAATTGTATCTAGTCCTCTACAAGCTTGTAGTTTAGAAATTTCTGCCTTTTGGGGATCATGATAATCCAAAATACTCTTATTTTGGTATGTGCTTGACCAAAGTTTTTTCAAAAGCTCAAAATTATAGCAAAAATCTCAAACAAAAAAGTACTTAGAATTTGACCTTACAAAGTATTTTTCAAGTTATATTATTGTGAAGAAAAAACTTACCTCTTTTTAATAAAAAGACACACTTTTTGGTGCTAGGATAATTCCATGGTTGGTCAAAGTTTAGCTTCAGGCTTGTTCAATGGCATAAGTGACTTTTTATATCCGAGGAAATCTAGTTCACAAATAGAAAATATCTGAGTGATTGTGAGTGAATGTTCCTTGAGATTGCAGCTGTCCCTTGAGATTTCTTCTCATTTGCTCATTCTGAATGCACATCAGCTGTGGATCTCCTGAGGGAGCTGCACCTAGACATATGACTTTATGGAGAGTTGTGCTTCGTCTCCAAAGCAATAATGAAGACTAAATGCTGGCTATGGCCAATGTGCAGGGCAAATTGCAGTGAATGCATGGGCTTGTTCTGTTCAGGAGACAGTCTTCTGTTGTAGATCCATGTGAAGATGTATGTTGATATGTGAGAGTTTGAATGTTGGCAGCTGATTTTGGGTAAAAGCTGTCTTTTTCCTTAAATGAGAGTGTCGTGGTTTAACCCCAGCCAGCAACTAAGCACCACTCAGCTGCTCGCTCACCCTCCCCCCTGGTGAGAAGGGGGAGGCAGTCAGAAGGGTAAAAGTAAGAAAACTCATAGGTTGAGATAAGAACATTTTAACAATTGAAATTTAAAAAAAAAATTGTAATGAAAAGGAAAACAACATAAAGAGAGAGAGAAACAAAACCCAGGAAAAACAGGTGATGCAACCGCACACCACCCGCTGACCAATGCCCAGCCAGTCCCCAAGCAGCAATCGCTGCCCCCCAGCCAACTCCCCCCAGTTTATATACTGAGCACGATGTCATATGGTATGGAATATCCCTTTGGCCAGTTTGGGTCAGCTGTCCTGGCTATGCTCCCTCCCAGCTTCTTGTGCACCTCCTCACTGGCAGAGCATGGGAAGCTGAAAAGTCCTTGGCTAAGTATAAGCACTGCTTAGCAACAACTAAAACATCAGTGTGTTATCACATTATTGCCATGCTAAATCCAAACCACAGCACTATACCAGCTACTAGGGAGAAAATTAACTCTATCCCAGCTGAAACCAGGACAGGGAGTTGTCACAGAAGAGCCTAGGATGTTTCATAGTCCATTGAAATGGGTAAGCATGGCAGCTCTTAAGAGAGCTGTAAAGTCCATTGAGGTCTGGGGCAGTAGAGCAGTTGTAATGTTGTAACAGTGCTGCGGGGACAAGAGTGTGTTCTTGCCTTGACCTGACTGCAATCCAAGATCTTATCTGCAGACTAGGAACTGGCCTCAGAGGGTGTGGGCTGCACCCTGAGGAAAAAAGGAGATGCTGTTTTCATCCCAGAAAGTAGGAATGAAGGGGGTGATATTACAGGAATGATACTACAAGGCAGCAAGGAGGCCTTTCCTGTACCGTATGTGATTTTCTTTGGCAAGAGGAAGGCTCTACTGGATTCTTCCCTTTTCTCTTTCTCTCCATCTCTATTTATTTACTTCTCCATTTTTTTTTCCCTCTTCCTCTTCCCTTCTCACTGGCTGGATTTCTAAGAGCAGCCCAGCTGGGACTGAGGTAGAGCTGCAGACTGCCCTCTTGTGCGCTCTCCTAAATGCCTTTTCAAGCAACCTCAATAATTGATGAGCACCTGGGTCCTTGTCTGCACTGAAGAGTGCACATGGTATTTAGTACACGAAAATGCTATTTTGCCCATCAGAGCTCATCCCTGGAACAGCACTGTTTCCCCAGGATACCAGTTAATTGTTCTCTCAGTAGTTATAGAGGAACTTCCTTCCTCCAGTGGTCTCAGCTGCTTGACTTCTTCCAGCCTGGAGCTTGTGCCTGCTCTCAGCACACAGCTGTTGACTTCCACGTGGTACACCAGAGCACAGTTCAGACTCCTTCCTACAGTGGGTTGCTTTCTAACCACTGCTGTCTAGCCTGTCCTCCGCTACAAATGAAACAAGTGCAGCAGGCCTTAGGTCACCTCCTGGGTTTCCATGGCCCGGATTATCATTCTGAAACACTGCACAATTCATTGCCTGCCTGGTATTAACTGCTCTTCATTGGCGTGGAAGATGTACTGACACAGCTGTGGGTGCAGGAGGGAGTGGGAAGTCACGGCTGAAATGTTTCAGAGGAGCTGGAGAAGGAGGAGGAGGAAGAGCAGGTGAAAACTGTCATGTCAGAGAAGGTGGAGGCCATCAGCTTAACATTGGTTCCTGCTGAGTACACGGATGGGATAGGGTAAGGAGGACTGAGTAGCTGGGGATGCTGCTGAGCAGGACACAGGCATATTGACAAAACTAAGTGTGGAGTGGGAGGAAGGACTAAAATAGTTGAGGTGCCACAGATGGGGTCTAAGGTGCACTGGCCAAACTGCTTATTGCTGACAAGGGCTGAAGTGGCAGGATGTGCCACAGGCCAGGACTGTGGGACAGGAGGTCTGGTGCATGTTAATACCAGTCTCTATTCTGCTGTCAGCATGACAAGGGAGATGCGCAAGGGCAAGAGTGCATGTTTCCCAAGACAAGGTAACCACCTGCTTTCTCCTGTTGCAGCAACACATTACATGCCCAACCTGCCCCTTTTTCCAAAGGAAATTTACAGAAAGGGTGTTCTGTGAACACACTGCATTGGATCTGTACCTGTAAAGCTAATCCAGGTAGTAGCTGCCAGATACTGGAGAAACATGAATGTCTGTCTTTAAAAAAGAGCCGGGAGGGTGGGGCAGAGGGGGAAGGAGCTTGGAGTTGCAGATTTATGGAATCACTGTTGCTTAACCCTGATCTTCAGAAAAAATATGAAATGAATTATCAACCAAACTCCTTGTCAGCACCTGAACAGTAACAAGGAGACATGTAAAGTCCACCAGAATTTGTTTAGAACAAGTCATGTCAGACCAATCTAATATCTTCCTGTGACAGAGTAACAGGCATTGTGGACAGAGGTGAAACTGAAGGTGTCATCTGCTTTGACTCCAGTAAGGTTTTTACCATCTCTCTCATCATACTTTGTTAGCAATCTAGAGGAACAAGGTCTCGAGGAGAGCTAATAACAAATGCATGCAAAATGAATAAGAATGTCAAAATGGAAGGGAGCATGGGCTGGGGCTCTGTGAGGGTCTGTCCTGCGCTCAGTTCAGTTCAATGTTTTCTTTAACAGCCTTGGTGATGGATGGAGAATTTGCATATCAAATTTGAAGATGACAGCAAGCTGGGGGGACTGTGAATTTGTTGGAGAACAGGGTTAGAATTCATAATGATCTTGGCAAATTGGAGATACACTCTGAAAAAGTGGGATGTAATTCAATAGAGACAAGCGCAAACTATTGTACCTTGGCAGGAATAATGGACTACATAAATACAGTGCAGAGAAAGATCAACTAGATCACAGTTTTGCAGAAAAGGATTGAGGGGAGGATAAAAGAGGATCACAAGCTGAACATGATTGTGTGTTGTTGAGAAAGAGGCAAATGCTGTACTTGGATATATAAATAGGAGTTTAGCCTGCAAGGCACATGATGTAATCTCTGTGCTCTGCTGGGTGATGGTAAGGCTGAAAAACTCTGTGCAGTTCTGTGGATAGCACTTCAAGAAAGATCTGGACAAACTGGAATGAGTCCGGGGGAAGCAGTAAGAATAATCAGGGGTGTAGAAAATAAGACATACAAGCAGTGATTTAATGAATTGGGTTTGTTTAGTTTTAAATTGAGGGGACTGGGGAGAAATTGGGGAGAGACTGGACAACAGGCAGTGAACTCTGAATCTCAGAGCTTCCCCGTTTGCAGCAATCCCTTTAACAGCACTAAGTGACAGTATCAGTGACTGTGTCAGCACTCTTACCTGGTCCCTGATGGAGGAAGGCTTTCTATGATGGGGTTTTTGTGGTTGAAAGTTCAGGTGGTTCCTGTTCATTTGAACAGTTCTGTTGGACCATGGTCAACACAATGGCACTGGAAGCTGTCACAGGAAAGAAGGGGGATCAGAGCAAGTGAGCAGAGCTCTCGAGAAACCTCTCCCACGGCACAAGTGGGAGCACCTAGGCCAAGGGACTGCTTGGGCCCAAGAGTTGTTAGAGCCACTCATAATGTGTGCTGCACACCAGCTGAGGTCTTCAAAGTAAGGGTGAAAATATGGCAGTTCATTTTCTGCACAGCATCTGTAATTTTGGAATAGGGATAAAGGCTTCATATTATCTCTTTAATTTCTTTCTTTAAGCCAGGTTTTGCTCTTTATTGCCTTACTTGGTCTTATCATTGACCTTGCCTTTTTCTTTCATCTGCATCTTCTGTACATATATATCTGTTTGTCTATGTCTGTCTGTCTATCCATCTACATATCTATCGCCACTGTACATCCACAGTGATTTAGCTTGTCTATCTGTGATACTGCCCCAACTTGCACTCTTCTGGACTTCTTTACATGTCTTCTGTCCACTTCCATCCGGGCTACTTTAATTCCCTTGGACCTCCAGATCTCAACTCTCTCATCTTCCATGTTAGTATTATGGTGTCTTGTACTAAGCACTGCAGAAACACCTTCCAGAGGTCAGTCTCTCAAAGTGTTTAAAGGAGATGGTACACACTACAAGTAGATAAACTAAACATGCATATGGAGAGAGCAGGAGATCTTGAGGGCAATGAGGAAGCCAAATACCTGTACTATAGCATAATGAATGGTGCTTGTATCTTGCTGTATGACTAGCTGTTGTAAGCTGGGCTGGCAATTCTTGCAGACATCATGGCTAAAGAGAGTTTGAAGGCTGAATCTCATGGTGTTTAAAATGATGTCTAGATTTCATTGGATGCCAGAGTGCCAGATTCTGCCTTCTCAAAGGAACTGGGAAACAAATTTATCCTTCCATACCTGAAACCATATCCCATTCATCTCTAATTTTGAGATTCCAGATGTATTCACCACATAATGCCTTGACATCCACATTTTTTTGTTGGGTATATTCATAGCCTGTTGTCATGTGCAGTACTTTTAAAATATATTATGAGTCTGAGGCCCTATGAACTCTTTGACTAGTCCTGTCTGGTAATACGTAGGAGCTATATAAAACAGCCTTGAAATGTGGAAGCAATATTTGGGCATGGAAGGACAGGTGTTTGTTATTACTCTTTTGAGAAGATCTAAAGTCTGTAGTTGGTGATAAAGGGGGCAGGCAAGAAAGCTCCTAGGAAGGCAGAAAACAGAAATGCAGCATTTTTATGGATGAATGAGCTTTTATGCAGTTGCTTTTAAAAGGCAAAGTTATATGGCCATTTGTACTGCCTCTTGATTGCTCAGTGCACCAGCTATTCTTTATGCTGCATGCCATTTGCTGTCTTGTATTTAACTTTGCAAGTATTCTGGGATGCAGTTTGTACGAAGGCACCTGTATTAACACATCTGTACTGTTTCGTACTGTTAGATGGGGGTAAGATTTCCTCCAGGGGTGCTCATTAACTTCCAGTATTTCTTGCCCTTATTATATACCATCCTGGGTTAGCTGAGCTCTAGACTTGAGTATGACAGATGGCTATTCTGTTGCAGCCTTTTTTGGCCCTTTTTCTCCCACTGCCATGCTATGGCCACAACATAAGCTTTGAAGGGTCATTATCTAAATCATTGCACAGAGAAGTCCTTTGGGAGCCAAATTCACCTCTGGTATAAGTGGCTGCAATTCCATTGACTTCAAAGTAGGTTCACTGCTTGACATCAGTGGTAAATTTTTGCAATGTAGATATCAAAATGAACAGTACTAAGGCATAATAGAGTGGTTTCTGTCCTGAAAATGACCCATTCTTGGGCTTGATTTGGCTTGTTGACAATACTGTACTCCATCTTTGCATATTAAGAGCACCCTTTTCTGTTTGCTTCTGTCCTGGGACTTTCTTTTCTCCTCCCTGTTGTCTTCCTTCCAAATTCTTTTAGATCTGCTTGCCTGCAATCACATGTTCCCTTAAGCTGCATGTTCCTCACCCTCTGCTCGCTCTTTGCAGCTAGTTGTGCTGAGTGCTTGCAGCAGGCATTGCTGAGACAAAGCTAAAAGCGCTATTCCAGGATGATCATTGCCACTAAGTCTTTGGAGGTTGTGGAAGATGCTGTAGACCAAAGCCCACCATTTGGTGTCTCACGGTTATTCCAGTCCAGGACTCCCATATCTCCCTTATACCAAAGAGTGGAGACAGGAAGGACCTGTGGAAGCCTGGTTTACATTAGTATTACAAACCTGAGGTATTTTCAGCAACCAGTACACAACTCTTGCCTGTATTTAGAGACTCACAGCCCTTCTGGAGGGGACAAGTTGTGTCAGCAGCCCCTGGGATGGGGGTGGGGACAGTAGAAGCGCAGGTTGGCAAAGCCTGAACCGATTGACTTTTGTTGGCAAGGAACTATTTTTGGGAGCCAACGATGAGAACACCCTGTACTGCTGCAAGTTTGGCGCTGCCTTGCAAGGTTATTATCTGGGAGTTTAATCAGAGTCTGTCAAATGCATGGAGTTAGCAGCTAGTGTCTTAAAGGGTGTGTTTTGTGCTGGGACAGGGGGAAGGAGGGACAGGGAGAGAGGCTTTTGAGGTATGAATGGAAGAAAATAGAAATCCATTTCTTGAGTTTCATTTGTGATTAAATATATACCAATGACTTATATAAATCCAGGAAAGACTTTCCACATCTCTTGCTATGGTAAGGCAGAGGTAAGCCTGTGACACTGCAAACCTCCTATTTTCCCCTAGCCTAGGGGGTCCCTGAGCTCTCTGTGAAAGTGCTCTGTTCACAGAGATTGCTTTGCCCTCTGTAGAGATGCAGCCATACCTTCTTGGGATGAGATGTGGCAGCGGTTCAGCAGTGCAAAGCCATTCTAACCAGCAGTTTAGGAAACAGGTGAAAATGGAGGGGTAATTAGAAGACAAAGACTGTTAAGCACTCACGTTGAAATAGGGCTGTCATTTTCTGTCTTGCAAAAAAGCAGCCCTGGTTAGTTTGATTCAGGAACCGTGCAGAACAAGCTTATGGTTATTTTGATTATTTGTATTGTCTGAAATACACTTCAGACTGTAGTGTCTGAAAAGGCTTGCCATTAACCAGTGCCCCGTTGTGCTGGGAGCTGCACAGAGAGACCACGATGATGGCCAGAGGCACTAAACACTTACTGTGTAAGTATCAGCTGAGAAAACATGGTCACCTAGACACATGAGAGGGTCAATGCACACGTAACGCAGGCAAGTTAAGAAGAGTAGTAAATATCCTTGCTGTGCATACTTTAGGGACAGTCTGTAAAGAGAAGGCATTTTTATCCACTGATGGCAGTGAATATTTTTGCATTGATCTGCTAGGGGAATACAAGAGGAAAATGAGTGAGTATTTGTAAATTTTGTGGACTATAAGCTTAGCACATCAGTATTCTGAGTATTGTAAATTATCTGCAGCTATCTGGGCAAAAAAGAGACTTAGGGCAGGGTATGAAGAAATGCAATGATATAACTTCACTGGTATTCATGGGATCTCCCTCAAGAAGAAGGCCAAAACTGAAGAAAGCTACATGGGTCTCTGGAATGCTACTGAAGAAAGTGGAGCAGGTCAGCATTCATATCTTGATACTGACTGAGGGATTAGAGGCATCAAGTGGCTTGGAAAAGAGGCACCTGATGCAGCTGAGATGGGAGGCAAAGGAAGACTGAAAAGAAAGGGAAAAAACGATATCTAGGCAAATGATCTCTGAAACAGCCTTTTGAATAGATGTGCAGGGGGTGGGGGGCTGAGAGGCGTTCGTCATGGCCAAAGTGAAAAGATGTTAGACTAAGGGAGAGAGCAGGACCATGACAGTCTGTGAAAGTCAACAGACCTGGATCCTAATCCCATACCTCAAACCTGTATCACTGATGACAAAGTGGAGTCAGGAATCTGGCTGTGTTCCCCTCCAAAAAGCCAGTCTGTCCAGCAGCACAGTTTGCTTTCCTACACCCAGGAGTTGGAGCACAGAGCTCTCCTTCACTCAGTCACACTGCACTGCTTCCTCTAAGTCATTGGTCTTCTGTTTTTTTGGAAATATCTTGTCTGGCTCTCATATGAGACCTGACTTTTCTTAACCTCTAAGATCATAGGCATCTATGACAACAGGTCACAGCTGCAGAAATGCAATAACCTCCTGCACGAAGCAGAAAAAAGTTCTTAGATGCAGGTAATTTCATCCATAGTGAGTGGAGCAGGTGAGTCTGTCAAAAATTGCTGTTTGTTCTCTATATTAGTGTCTGCTCTGATGGGAAAGTCTGTGTTTTTAGGAGAGAGAGTTCTGTAAAGTGAGAAATGAGAGACCCGGAAACATACACATCTTCACTGCAGTGCTGACAGGCAGTGGTAATCACAGACAGGGAGAAGGTGATGGGTGGAAAGGGCATGATGCCACAGAGAAAGCAAACTGCAAGGAGCTTGACAATGCAGCAGCCACTTTGGGGAATCATCAGCTGTGACGGCTGTGTGGGGTGAAAATCCCAAGGGATCCCAACTGCGCAAATGCACTTATGCTTTGACATCTGGATGACTGTAGGAAGGGTGTTTTCATTTTCCACTCTGCTTACAGAGAAGTGGGAATGGATGGAAGGAATGGGCTGCTCTCTCATGTTCAGTGGTACACACCACACTGACAGGGCACTTCCATCTACTGCTCTGGTAGATACTGCTGGCTCTTCTCACTCCTCAAATTTCTGAGAGATGGGGTGCTCCTCCTTGTAATGCAAGAAGGCTGCCTAGGGGAAAAGGTACATTTCTTTGTACTTATTGCACAGATTTCAGGTAGGAAACCATCCCCACTCTCATTCCTGTTGAGCACACTTGTTTGCATATGTGCAAAGGCTGGGGTTTTAATGTCTGTATACAGAGTGGGTACATTATTTCCTCATTATCGATAAGGAGCTTTTTCCCCAAAGTGTCTCCCTTCCCCAAAGGACACTGATGTGGAGCAGGGTAAAATGGTGATAAAAACACCCTGCTGAGGCAGAAGAAAACCTGCAGAAATTGCTGAAACAGAGGGAAGAAGTGGCTTTGTCTGGTTGTATTCACTTTGGACCCAAAACTCTCATTGATTGTTTGCTTCCTACCACAAATCGAATAGCTGCCAGCCTATTTGTACCTAGAGGAGAAAATAAAACTAGTGAACCTGAAAGGGGGCCTTCCTTGACCTTTTTGGCTCTTTGGGGAAGTGAAGAATCTGGGACGTACTGAAGGAAAGACCTCCAAATCTCTCTGAAGCATCACCCTCCAACAGCTGCATGACAGTGCACAAAAAATGTCCTACTCTGACCATTAAAGTGGTCCTTCAAGTCTGCTGGTGTCCTCTGCGGGCTCTGTGTGTATGCCAGAGTGTGCTCCCACAGCTCTGCGAGAAGCTGGCTCTTGACTGGATTTTCCGATGGCTTTTTAGCTCTTCTGGATATGTTAGAAAGCATACAGATAGTGTGTGGTTTCCTGGGGTATGGCATATTTTATACGGCTATTACCCCTCAGACTACCATCTTCCATGGGTGACATAAGTGGCCAATTTTATACCCTATTCCCTATAATATCCACTTTCAAACCAGTGTTTCTCAAGTAGTCTAGAAAAGATCCAAGCTTTATTCCTTGATATCTCATAGAGACTTGTGAAATCTGTGGTGCTGTGGGCGTAGAAACAAATAATTCTGCATGGGTATAGGATCCACAAGCTGGCGAGCCTGGAAGGAGCTGTCGATACTATAACAGCCTCTGCCAAGCCACATAGCAGGGCTGAGGGTGGGTGAATGGCTGCAGCATTTTGGAGGGTGGCCAGCTATCCTTTCTGGTACCTAGCTCAGGGGCCAAAGGAGCAACCAGGACTGCGGCTCTGGCCTGGCCTCTGTCTGTGACAGACCCAACCAGTCCCCAGAAAGTAGCCTCCAACCTGCTCCTGGGCATTTGAGACCTCTTCCTGGAGTGAGACAACAAACTAGGAGAACAACGGAGCAGCTAAAGTAAAAAAGACTCAGCATTTGAAGTACGGTTATTTAGCTGTGTCTTTGGTGTCTCAGTTAAAGGCTCTTTCCTCTACTAGCATCCCAATAAGGCACATTCTTGGGTTTTCGATTTTTGCAGCTGTACTAACACAGACCTGTATTATATCAGCTCTGGTCTCAGAGTGAAAACCAGCTTGCTGTGCTGGCTGGGTCAGGGAAGAGAAAGGGATAGTTGTGTTTCCAATTCAAACTCTCATAATCATTTATCTTCTCCCAACCCTTCAAGCCACGCCTCTGTTCTTTCCCCTCTGTGCCCTGAATACTGCAGCCAAGTCCCTCACATACTTTTCTGCATCTTCTGTGGTTTAGTGGCTACTTAAATATTTATTTATGTGGAACTTGCCCCTGGGGAATGTCTTATGAATGCAGAGGAGGCGTATTGTGAGAGAAGGAGGGAATGAGCAGTCTTTAGAGGGCTCAACATTGTCTACTGCTGAGGCAGAAACTGCACGAAAAAGCCTTGTACTGGAAAAAGATTAACGTACAAAAGGACATACGCACACGTGCACACAAACACAGACTTACACACACATAAACACAAACAAAAAATTGGGAACTGAACACACAGAGAAAGAAAGCATTTGCACCACTCAAGTGATTAGAGAGCCAAATCTGTTCAGTCATGGAATTTGCTTTCTTTTGACCCATAGGACACCAGCATTTTTACAGACCTGCCATCCAGAAAATGCTGTAGAAAGATATATAGAAGGCAGGAATGGTCTGAGATCCTGCATGCAAGAACAGGCTATGATGAGTTGAAGGACAGGCCATATGTCATTGGAAGATGAGTTTCCCAAGGTTTGCAAACGCACTTGAATTTGCACATTGATTTAAGTGTTAACAATCTCTTTGTAGATAGCACATAGGAAAATCTGGAATCTTTTTGCTGTTGTGATTGATACTGCTTGAACTCTAATCATATGCAAGAGGCAGCTCAGCTTGTTGAATTCATTAATTGCTAAGGCGTAACATATTCACTTAATTGGATTCTCTGCTAGATAGAGACATATTTATATGTATTTGTATATGTGCTTAGTGTATATATTTAGCTCTACAAAGACTGATATTAATGAAATGTTAAGGTTGCCTAGTGAAATAATCAGCAGACTGGAAGGGATAAATGTTCAGTCGTAAGCACGATCTTTTCTGTTGCAAGAGGGGTAAGGCCTGACTTACTGGATATTCTTGGCACAGCAGAAAAGCAGGCAGGGCTAAAGTTGGCACTGAGGCAAACTTGCACTTTTTCATGCCTCAGGCTGGCCGTGGGGCTGCTCTGCACTTGGCAGGCCACCCCACCACAGTGCCTGTCTCATCATCAAGAACTGTTGATCAGCCAGTCTTCCACCAAGGCTGTTTCTCCTGCCCAGGTCTTGGAGGCTCCTTCTGTTTCCTTGTGCAAGACTGCACCATGTTGGTGAGCCACAGCTTTCAGCCACAGCTGGGGAGCATCTTTGGAGGAGGGCTCCATGGAGGGCAGGACAGGAGAAGTGATCCTGCCCTCTGAGGAGGCTGCAGTCTCCCTCCCACCCACATCTCACCTGTGTATGAAGAGACTTGCTGCATGGGGTCCTGGGGTGGCAGAGAGGCTGCTTCAGAGCCACCAGGGAGAACAGTAGCCTGGGGCATTAGCTGGTTGAGCTTTATGTTGAGCATGGGAGGTGAGAAGGACCTGCTTCCTGGAGGCTGGAGGGGGCAGGGCTGAGCGCTGCTGTGCCAGCTCAAGCGTTGCTGTGCTCCCTCTTCCAGGAAAGACATCTTCAGAGAGCCAGGAAAGACAGCTGCCTGGTTGCTTGTGCCACTTCAGCTTCCAGAGCAGCTGGAGAAGACCCAAGAATGTGCTCTAGAGCTTTAGTTAATCTTCTGATTCCAAACTAGTTCTTAGCAAGTACCATATAAAATCCCACTGTTCCTTTTACAGCTGTTGATCCACATGCCTGACCTGCTGTACTGCTGCTCTGTCATTAATCAGCATGATTTTCATTGCTGACTGCCAGTGCACACAGCCACTCTGCAGGATCTAACACCCTTCTATGGCAAATCTCCTTCCTCTGATGTGGGGCGTGAGGGTGTTGTAGGTGCAGCCCTGAGCTGCATGATTTCATCTGGGGTGGATGAGCTCAGGCATCTCCTTACTATACTGACTTTTGTCATTGCTCTCAGCTGTTATGTCCCTGTTCATCCCCCTTGCAATGTGGGATGGATTATTAAGAACCTTTTACGGAGGGGAAAACTGAGCTTCAGAAAGCTTCAGTGGCTTGCTTAAGGTCACAGAGTAAGCACAGGACAAGGTTACAGCCAGCACTGGGGTCCCTTCACTCCTGGGCATTTGGGGAGAAAGCATCTGCGCTCTGCACAGCTGCTGCAGCTGCTTAGAATAAGTTCACCCTGTGAAACCCGGCTACGCATTGCCTGTGCTGGTGTAGGCTTGCAATGGTAAATCCATGCCGTGCAGAGCAGTGCCACAGGAACACAGCAGCACAGTGTGGTGCAAGGCAGCTGTGTGAGCCTGGGAAACTTCCTTGGCTCTCAGTTTAGCCCTGCTGGGCTAATGTGGCTAGATGGCATCTGGACCATAACTGGCTTGGTGTCCCTATGCCATCTACCCCCACCCCTGTGCTTCTACTCTAAGGTTACACAGACCAGACCAGCTTGGTCCTGTCCATATCTCCGATGCAGACCAGCCCTCTCTCTCCCTTAGCCTGTTACAAGCATATTGCTGCACCATGAGAAACCTGCCTGCAGCATAACCTGCCTTATTAGTGCCTTCCTTTCCTCTCACCTTCTGCGCACCATGACCACGAGGGACCTGCCAGCTTCATCCTCTTCTACCTCTCTCCAATGCTCCCTTCCAATTTGGCTTCTACTTTCTTTGCCCCCTCCAACCTCTTGGCAAGGTCAGTGCTGCTTCTTTCATCATAAAATGGGATTGCATAATCTCTACATTGGTTGATTGGTTTGCTGTCCATCACCGTTTCTTTATTCCTATCTCCTCTGCCAGTGCTTGGTGATTCATGGATAGCTCTTTCTCCATTTTCACTGATACTTTCTTGGCCCATTTATTGGTTTTGTAAGAGCTCCTGCACATTCAAGCTGTGTAAGCAACTACATACAGAAAATAAAAGAACAGTGATTTCATTTTTAGCTTGTGAAGTCAAGCTAAGAAATGCCAGTCTTGTTTCCCTGGCCACCCTAATTCTGCTCCTTCAAGTTTCTTTGCAGTACAAAGATTGAGGCAAGGACCCCATGGAGAGACTTGTGTGCACTCATTAATTAAAACTTGAATCAAAATATCCACACACAAGTGGGATGGAAGAAAGGCTGAAAAGGAGAATGTAAACCTGCCATTTCCTAATATTTTAACCTAATGTCATGGTTTTAGCTGGGGTAGTTGATTTTCTTCACTGTAGCTAGCATAGTGCTGTGTTTTAAACTTGGTATGTAAATAATGTTGATAACACCCTGGTGTTTTAGTTGTTGCTGGGTAGTGTTTACACTAGTCAAGGACTTTCTAGCTTCCCATGCTCTGCCAGGTGCACAAGAAGCCGGGAGGGGAGGGGATACAACCAGGAGAGCTGATTCGAATTGGCCAAAGGGTATTCCATATCATGTGACGTCATGCCCAGTATATTAACTGGGGGGAATTGGCCGGGGGAGGCAGCGATCGCGGCTCGGGGACCGGCAGCGTCGGTCGGCGGGTGGTGAGCGATTGCGGCACTTGTTGTTTAGTTTTGGTTTTTTTTGTTTTTTTTTTTTCCCTTTTCTTCCAGTGTTTCATCTCTCGCTCATTATTTTCCTTTTCATTATATTAGTATTATTGCTGTTTTATTCTAATTATTAAACTGTTCTTATCTCAACCCATGAGTTTTCTTACTTCGGCCCTTCCGATTCTCTCCCCCATCCCACAAGGGTGGGGGAGTGAGCGAGCAGCTGTGTGGTGCTTAGTTGCTGACCGGGGCTAAACCACAACACCTAAATAAAGTTCCTTTACTGTAGTTTGCTTTATGGTTACTTTTGTGTGCGTTTTGTTTTGTTTTTAAGGGGAAAACCCAAAATCTTTTCTGTAGAAATGTATTGTTCATTCTTATGCATGCTGAGCCTTCAGCACTGAGTCTGACTGCTCAGCCCAGTGACTAACCTGTACTTGTTCCACAGACAGTCATGACAGCTCAAACTGGTTTGCCTTTCTTCTGCATCCTAAATGGTGGAGTGCAAGTGACCTTTTCACGGTGGGGTGCATTTAAAAGATGGATGAGAGAACCTGGATGGTTTGTCCACATTTTGTGGGCAGCCTGATTGGGCTTTTGCCTTTCCCTTGCTCTGCCAAAGCTGAGGTGTTCCTTGTGCTGACTGTGGTACTGGTGGGGATGTCCCCACTGATTTACTGGGTTGATGGGCTTAGCTCTTAAAACGTTTATGGTTAGATGCCATTTGGGCTGTCTGCCAGGATTTCTGCAAGAAAGTGACAGAAATGATGATTATTTAACAGTTTATAATGCAGTTAAGAGTGAATGAAATTTGATGGGCCAAAGTAAAATTCATGTCCTTAGCCTCAGGGTTTTTTCCCTGCTGACTTTCAAATGCCTGTTACAAAACATGGAGGTGTTGGCTTTTCTCAGGGAACCAGCCTGAAGACTCTTGTAATGGAAAGTGTCAGAGAACCTAATTACAGGCTTACTACTAACTCCCCTTATAACAGAGGTAACTCCACAGTACACACACATTTAAATTCACATACGAAGTCATCCAGCTAATTCCAGACTGCAAGAAGTCATTCCACATGTGGACTTACATGTGCCACAAAAGACCTTTTGCAACCTGCTGAGAGCCTTAGCTTCATCTTATGTATCCAAGTCTGCGTCTGTCATGCCTATTCTCCTACTTTTAGGCTGCAGAAAGGGAATGGCACAAGATCTGCTTTGTGTTGACATGTTTAGGCACAAAATGACAGACAGATCTTTGAAAAATAGGTGTGCCTGAGGTCCATCAGGTCTGAGAGAAGGGGAGGATTTTATCTCCCTAAGGCCATGCTCCTGAGAAAGCAGTCCTTGGCTTAACCCTTTTTTGCTAGCTGGGGTTGGCAAATACATAGCTTCCTCTCTCCTTCCCAAATCGCTGATTTCAAGGTTACCTCTTTCTCTCTCCATATTCAGGTCTGATTGTACTCCTTTTGCACAGAGATGACTTGCAGCCCAGATGGCCTCAGCTGGGCCCTTGGCAGTTCTGCCTAGACTCCAAGCCCAGATCAGCTTAGGATAACTGCTGCTGGGGTACCTCTGTGTGTGTCCGTGTCTCTCTGTGAGTGTGTCTGCACCTGTATATGGGATGGGAAAGGGGCAAAATCTTTGGCAGAGCCACTCCCTGCTGCTCACAGAGTGCTCGCTGGCTCCAGCCAGCGTGGCAGTAATGCACACGTGTGCAGTGAACCAGCTGTCCCACTGGTGGGCTCCATCCAAAGGTCAGGTCTTCTCTATAGGGTGTAGGTAGAGCTGGTGGGTCTTGTCTAATGCTCTGCCCAAACATGGCAGAGCGCCATGGTTTTCAAGCAAAGCCCAGAGCTTGGCTGTAGCAGTGGGTCAGGTGGAGGTCCTGCAGCTTGTGGGCTCTCTTTCTGGAGCCATCATCCACCAGAGAGGCTGAAGCATGTGCTCCTGAGACAGGAGCCTCCAGCTGGGAAGTACAGCCCGCACCAGCTCCTGGGAGCCCCTGGCTGGCCTGGCAGCCTCTCCTGTATGCCGGGTTGGTCTGCAGCAGCATGGACAGAAGTACCCCAGTAACACTCACTGCCCATGGAGATGCACAAGCACTGACACCGCTGTGGTTTGGGCCGGAAGTTAATTTCAGGCCAGAGGTGAGACTATCATTTGGGCACTGTTGGGTTGGGGATGAAACACCCAGCCCAGCTCTAAGTCAGTGAGAGCTGAGATGGAGGGGAAAATCACACCATGAGTTACTCCTCCATCTCTGTGGGTTTCTCCACCGCTTGCACTGGTCTCACTCCTGCAGCCAGTCCTGGCACAGGGGCAGCAGACTGAAAACATGATGGAGGCAGTGGTGAGGAGACAGATCTGTGCAGTGGGGACCATGTCCATGGGTGCACACCAGTGGCAGGGGGCAGGACCGTGGGTGAGCGGGAGGTGGGGATATGATGAGCTGGGGTATGAGGGACCACTGTCCCTTTCTGCTCAGATAGGTGAGGTGGGGGCTGTCTGCTGCCTCTGCTTCCCCGACCCCTATCCCCTGTCTTTATTGGGGAGCACCTGAGTGAATAAAAGAAAAAAGGAGGGAGGGAGAAACTAAGTCAGGGCATGAGATTATCTCCATGCCTTCTCCATAGAGACAGGCAAGGGGATTGTGGATAAGAAAAGGTGCAAAGATGCCAGAGCAGCCCCCTCAACCACACATGGGGTAGAGGGAAAGCAGCAAGAGTGTCCCTGGTTGCCCCTATCCCATGGCTTTGCTTCCCAGCTGACCCCTTTGCAAAGCTGAGTGAAGAGACTTGTCAGAGAACCAGGGTACAGAGCACAGCTGGTGTTTCTAATCAGTTTGGAGATCCAGTGACAACTTGGAGCAGTGGCTCAGTTGGCTACCCCCTGGGATAGCCCCGGTGCAGTGCATGAGGCCCCCGCCATGTGCCAGATGGGAGGGGGCATGCAGACATGCACCCTGAAGGTGTGGAGGCAGTGGGGCTGGCTGTGGCTATGCCAGTGTGAATCCAGGGCCAGGTTCCAGACAAAGGGTGCGCAGCAGGGACAGCATTGGCAATCACCGGCCCAGAGCTCTCAGTGGTGGGAGAGGAAGGGAACAGGGGTGTGCAGCTCTGTAACTGCCTTTCCTGAAATCTTGCTCTCAACATGTGCAGGAATTCCTCTAGAGGAGGCGTGTTCCTCCCCTTTTCACCAGCGAGAGAAGAGCTGAGCATGCTGCATCTCTCTGTGGAGGGGCATGCATGCGGCTGTGCCTGCCTGTGCCTCTCTCGGTAGGTGTGCATCTCTGCATGGGGGAAATGCAGGTCTGCCATGAGGAGGGCAGGGGCTCTGGCTGGTGTATTCAGGATGGAGAGGTGTTTCACCCACTGCAGCATCCCCCGGTGAAAGATAAAGGATCTCTGATATTCTTGGAGATGATTTTCAAAGCGGCGCCTTCGGTCTTGCTTGCACAGCTCAGAAAACAGTTGTTGGATTTAGGCAACCCACCCCTTCTCTCTTCATGTTGCCTCCTCTTCTACCCCTCTGCCAGGGCCTGCTTCAACATTTATCTTTTCTCAGCACAAGAAGATGTTTTTGGCTTTCCTCTGGATCTGCATTTTTAAACATTCCTTCAGCCTCAGGTCTCAAGAGATGCTGGGAGAGATATTCGCTCTGTGTAAAGAGTAGGTGTCACTGCACAAGGGAACACATGTAGGGGTTTTGTACACCACTGTACAGGGCCCACTTACCAGCCGAAGCTCTAAACCATCTCCCAGACTGCGGTGTGAATTGGCAAGACCATCCCTCCCTCTGTGTGACATGTTTTAGGGGAAGAAAAAGTCTGAGTGAAAGAAATGAAAGCTCAGCAAAATGCAAACCCAAGCCCAGCACTCAACAGGGAAAGCCAAGGGGAAAAATCATTAGATAGGACATTACATGCCTTTATACACGTACTGGATGCAGACACGTACCTGCACAATGCAGATGCATTCCCAGAGACTGTGAAATGTTTTCATAAAGCATTTAGATGCCTATACATGCACATGAAAATACATTTTTCCTTAAACCTCTGTGCCTCCCGAACCCCCTGTGACACAAAACATGCAATCTTACCAGTATCCCTGCTATATTTTCCACTGCTCCATGGTTTTCCAGTGGAGAGCAGTAGAGATGCTCAAGGTGAAACCTCCTTTCACCTTAGATGAGCAAGGACAGAGGCAGTATTAGCTCCCTGGCTTTAGATTTTATTTCTCAGACCAGAATCAGAATAGACTGATGTTGCTGGAGTTTAGGACATTGTATTAAGCTCCCCTCTCTTCACACAGAGTCATTTCAGAAGGGCACAATGGCTCTAAGGATGCAACATTATTGAAGTAGGAGTGAGCCAGGTGTTGTCACTACCTGTTAGCTGGACGTGGTTTATGTTGAACAGTACAGTCGGTCTGCAGCATTTGTGAAGATATAAATTTTTTTATAATTCTTATTCCAAAATCCTAACACCTGATTTGCTCCACTCCCAGAAGCTATGGCTTTGCTGAGTTACATCCTCTAGCCTACTCAGATAACAGTCCACACTACCATGAACAGCTTCCTCTGGTCTCTCCCCTGATGTCCCCTAATTATGCCTGTGTTGATCGCAGTCTGCATTTCCATAAATTATGGTTATGTGTACATCAGGTAGCACTGAGGACTTACAACAAATATGACCCCCTGGAAACTGTGCTGCTCCTTCATGAGCCAGCCTTGCCTGGATGAACCACTTCCTGGGCTACAAAGTTAACACCACCACCAAGAGCAACACCATCTCCCAGATGGAGCTATCAGGTGATCCTGGCTGGTTTTATGCCTGTAGTGCTCTCCTGGTACCTTCTGGTTTGGAGGAATGATTTACCAAGGCAAACACTTTGGCATTCTCACAACCCTGACCTTTCTGTGACATCAGTGGAACTCCATAGTTCACTGACTTTGCAGAAGTCAAAAGTGCTCAAAGTATATCTCATTAACCTTCTCAGGCTAATCATGGCAGGGGACAGGACCTCAGCAACTGCAAAAAGCATATAAATACACCTGGAAATAAATGTTTCAGCAAAAATGGCAAGAGCTGTGTAAATAGCAGACCTCAGTGAGCTGGGGGACTGTGTTTCTGCAAAGAGCTTTTATTCCCAGAATGAGTTGTAAAGCAAGAGCAAGTACTTCACCATGTCTGTATTCTAAGCCAAGCCTCTCTCTGGCATATGCTAGGTGCTGTATAAATATAGAGAAGAAAATTCCGCCATCTCCTGCAGCCTACATGTTTAATTGAAAAGCTATTAGAAGCAATTCCTACTTCTGCAGGTGCAGTGAAGAAAGTAGCCTTCCCCAGGTGGTTGTGGAAGGTGAACTTGAGGTTCAGGAAGGAGTGTTGTTTCTGCGTTAATTAATTTTGCATGTGGAGCATTCACAACCATTTCTTGTCTGCTTTGGCTGATGTGGCTAATTAATCACCTTAAGTGCCTGTAAACAGGAGATTTTTGCTCTCTGTGGCATCTCTTCTCCACCTGCTGTAGACCAGCCTATGTGAGGATGCAGACCTGTGGCATCACAGGAATTATATGTTTGGTAATGGCTGTGATGTCAACATTGTAACTGTGAGAGTCATGACTTAACCAGCTTGGGTGAAGGCTAAGAGGAATGTTCTATTCTTAGGGTACTGGAGAAAGTTTTGCTGCTGAATGACGGAAGCATGAGCATAGGAGGTGAAGATATCAATAACGAGTCTTTGTGTTCATGTGGGTTAGTTGGGGGACAGAGATATAACGATTAAGACTGAGTCTTGACATCTGTAGACTGAAAAGTCAAGGAGAAAAGGTTTTCCACAGAGTAATTCCTCCTTTTGCTTTTGCTTACTTAAGGTCCCTGGACTGAAAAGGCTTATCTGGTCCCATCCATGCTGCTCTAGGCAGCAACATCATATAGCCCTATATAAACTAGTTTTGCTTCTTCTCAACCCCATTTTAGTTGTTTTCACAGCTCCTTTTAGGCAGCTGTTCCAGTACTTCCCTCCTCTGATAGTTAAAATCCATCTTATTTTTAAGGCAAATTTCCTCACAACCAGTTGTTCCTGTACCAACATTGTTTTTCTGCTTAAAACCCCCTTTTCTTCCTCCCCTGTGTATCTGTCCCCCCTTTATTTATACAGAGCAGTCATATCCCCTCTTGGCTTTCATTTTTCTAGGTTAAACAAGCTTTTTAATCTCCTCCTTTAAGGCAGGCTCTCTGTTCCCCTAATCGCTCAATCCAAGGTTATTGCTGATAACTAGCTTTTCTGTAAGGTTCCTCACTGCTTTGCCCAAACTGAGTGTAAAACAGCATGACCTATTGCCTGCTGAGTAATTTTGGGGTGAAGAAATGTGTCAACTATCAGATCCAGAAAAAAAGACATCAGGGTGCTGCTGTTAAAATTTGCATTTTTTCTCCACCTTATCATTATGAAGCTAAAGTCTCCCATAATGACTTAGTTCCTGATATAATTTCTCTTTAATAACAGTAATGACATCTCTATCCAGACTGAAAGCCAAACCTGTGGAGCTGCAGTAGACCTCAGTAGTTCAGTTCTGGTGGAATACCTTGCACCAGCCTTCCAAAAACTATCTCAATGGCAAATGATTCTACTTTATTTATGCAAGATTTATTTCTTCACAGTCTACTGCATCATTAAGGTTACAGTAGCATCCCCCAGGTTTACCTTTATTTTTATGTATCCTGAGCAGTGCATACTTCCATTGGCAGTGTCCCAGTTATAATTGCTATTTCTACGGTGTTTCTATTATTCCTACAGTAGCCCTTTTCAAGTCCTGCCTACTTGTTCTGGTTTTCCCATGTCCTCATTCAGGATCTGTACGAAATGTACTGACAAGACATTTATTTCTCCCTGGACTCTCCTGGCTTCCCAGTGGGATTAGTATGCTTTTCCATCACCTATATTACCTATAACGCTACTCTCTTCTGCCCGCTGCCCAACATCCTACCTTTACCTTTTCTATATTTGATCTTCCCTTTTCCATGTATTAAAATCAGGTGTAAAAGTTACATAATCTTTTCCCAGTTAATTAACTGCAGCAAAGATAAAAGGCAGGAAGTTTTCTTGTTCACACCATTTACAGATACACGCTGTATGTGTTCCCTCATGTAGCTCTAGACACATGTGTGTGTGCCTCCTCATTTGCATACTATTTGTGAGCCTCATGACCTTTTCTGTATTTATGTGCCTAATGCACCACAGAGTTGAAAACATAACATTATCTCCATTTTATACAATGTGGAGTGGAGGCACAAGGGTCCAGGTCAGTTTCCAAAGGTCCTTGGTGGAATAGGGAATTTCTGCCTTCTAATCCATGTTCCGTGTTGTTGCCTTAGTGCTTCCCCACTGGAATGAACAAGCCCCTCAGCACCTGGGAAAAAAACCCAACAAACCAAAATATAATAAGGGAGGAAACATTGAACTTTTGGGGAAATGCAGAAAGCAGTTCAAGTCCTAAGTGAGTTTGGAATGGTTTTTCTTTTACTCTGTAAATGAAACCAAATCCCTTTCATTTGTTTTGTATTTTCTCTATACCAGGAGTGGCAGGAAGTGAGAGATTTTAAATGAAAAGAGAGTGGTGCAAGGAACAGTGCAAATAGGAGCCTGAATGAAATAAAAACTATCAAAAGACTTTGCTTAGACATAGTTCTCCTGCAGCCTGTTGAAAAACAAGCATCTGAAGGTTCAGGCTTTCCCCTGAACCTTCACCCCAAATACAAATGCAGTGCCTCTGAGCATCTTGCCTAAGAGATCTATCTGAACATTTCTGGTTTAATCCAGAATTGTATTCTGCTGCCTAGTCCTTGAAAGCCAAATTTCTTGGAGTTTTTGTTTTTCCATCTGTTGACATTAGTTAGAGATTTTTCCAGATGCTTTTGTGTTTTGAAGTCCTGCCTTGGCATACAAGGAGGAGCTCAGAGATGGGCTTCTGCCCTGGCTAGAACAGACAATTCTGGAAGTTCATGGGAGTAGCTTGCACTTGTCCGTACTACCCATCTGGGTAAGGATTTTGTAAATGGTGAGTCCGGGTGCTGGTCATTTGAACAGGCAGTTGCTTTTGCCAATGGGATAAGATATCCACTGAATGACACTAACAACTCCTCTGTGTTATAAATATCTTACTGACCTGATAACACTGAAAAAAGCACATGTATAAGAAAAAGGAAGTATACTCTTCTGGTATAAATTGCAGCAAGAATATTTAGGTTAGACATCAGGAAAAAAAACCTTTTTAATGGGGAGGGTAGTTAAGTACTGGAATAGACTGCCCACAGAATCTGTGGCCTCTTTGTCAGTGTAAGGACAGGTTAGACAAACATCTGGCACAAATGGCTGTTACAAGCCTTAGCTTCCCTTGGGAGGACAGAAAAGCCTCTGTTAAGAATTAGTTTCAGGGAACTAATATGATACACCTTTCATTAAAAATGCGCATTAACATACTGCAGAACACGTTTATTCTGGCTGCATTATACCGTGGTTGAGGCAATTTGCCAACCTGCTGGAAGGCTTTCAGAAGGCTCTCGGTTATTTTCCCCTTGCATAGGCAATCTTATCTTTTGTCTGCATGGGCTAGCTTATATACTTAGGCAAACCAATAGCATATATGATTGACTTTTTGCTCTACGATAGCTCTTACTTCCTTTCTTTGCAAATGTGTTGGACTTCTACTTCCAACAGCTTGTTATCCAAAGTAGGATCTTATATTTAAGGTAAAAGTTAGCTGCTCTCCTTCCTCAACACCTCCAAATGCATCCCAAACCAAAGTGACTTTCCTTTCTTGATACGATCAGATGTGGTACAGACAGAGCAAGGGGAAGTTAAAGTGAAATTCTGGCTTTTAGGAGCCCTGACCTGGCATACAGGAACATACCTAGGGATTGCAGAATATTATTAGAAAGGGGGTTTTAAATATCACTAGCATCCTTACTTTTGCTGATTCTGTGACCCTCCAGGGCTCCTGGTGGGAATTTGGATGACTAGACTCTGATTGCAGAACACCCAGTGGGTCTTGAAACTGCAGGGTGACAAATATGTAGGATGCCTGGGATGGTTTATTTTTCCCCTTTTTGCTGAGGCAAGCACTGAGCAAAACCTAAGTAATAACAGTTCACAAGCTGTTAATACCAAATACCCTGAGACTTCAGAAGTGCCTTGCTCTGCTCTGCACAGCTTGGCAGGTTATATTCTTTAAGAATAGGCATCATTACCTGGACAAATCTGTGTCATTTAATTATGTTGTGGCTAACGTCTGTCCCCACAGTGAATTGTTCCTTCACTCTCATGGCAGGTTATCTAGCGTACAATGCACATTTATATTTTCTTTGTCTTGCATTGTCTCCATCCTCTGCACATATGGTGTTTCTTATTATCCTTACTACCCTTGCCCACATGTTGCTTAAGCCCACTCTTTAACTACATGCATACACATTTCACCCTTGCATGCGTGAGCATGTAAAGAAGTCTGCCCCCTCTTAATTCACAAAGCTTTTCTTTGCTTATTCATATCTATACTTGTCTGCAGGTATATGGCATGTCTGATTGTTCAGGTTAGCAGTGAAATGTAATATATGCACGTATTCTTAAGATACTCCATATTTAATTTGAAAATTTAGGTCAGAACATTCCCTTACATCCTGTTTTTCCTCCTTTTTGGACAATTTAGGATTATTTTATTGGGATAATAAGGAAAGGATGTGTGCTACTGTATTTGCAGGTTAGGTGCTTCAGCACACGGGAGGCTGTGGCAAGACTGTCACTGTTATCCTAATTTCATAAAGTTGTCCGTGTAGTACAACGTGCTGGCACACGTAGAAACGTGCCTGGCACACAGCCTTATGAACTCCCCTTTCTGTTCCAGAGAACTTCTGGGTAATTACGGTTTGGGTTTGCCTATCTGATCTAATTTATCACTTAGGGGTTTATATCATGCCTATTACTGTGATATCTAAGTGCTGCTGAGATACTGCAAGATGTCTCTTTCATCAACCACTTATTTCTATGATAAGTTAATGTTACTGAGCTGAAGTCTGGGCTGTTCTGTGCAGCATCTTAATCACTGGTCCCTGCTGAGGCCCATGTGTGCAGTTATTCTGCTTGTCTGGTGGCTTCACTGAACTGTTTTGGGGGATTTGGGCTCAGTTATTTGAGGGCTAAAGTTCAACTGCAGAAATCTCTAGCTCAGATGATGATAAATTGACCTGCTTGGTCAGTGAGTAGGAGGTCCAGGGCTGAGCAGACCCTGGGTGAGCATGTGAGTATATGCTCTTTATTCCCTCTGAAATGCACTCCCCACATCCAGGCTTAGATATTAGCATGAGTACAGACCATGTGCTGCCCTAGACAACACTACCTGTCTTTTGTGGACAAAAGTGACCACCAGTTCCCGGGGCTCCCGGTCTGCCAGCTTTCATCTGCTGCTCAAAGTATATTTAAAAATTAAAACAACTCCCCTTTTCCCACTTAAGTAACAAAAAAAAGAGAGAAAAAGAAGAAAAATAGTTGGGTGCCCTGCTTGCTGGTCTGAGCAGTGTGACTCCAGGGGTAGAGGGAACATTAGGGGCATTTCCCTGGCATTTTTTGCCAACTGCTGGTCGTAAGGGCCCTTGGGAAGGTAAGATCAGCTGCCTGGCCATTTCACCCCCTTCTTAAAAACCTACTGCCTTGCCCTCACTGGGGTGCTGTGTTCATGCTGCAGGGATGGATGGGGAGGCTACCCTCTCTGGGTGACTTCTCCTGCCTTTCTTCTCCCTCCACAAGCCCCCAGAGTGGATTTTTCTTTCATGTCCAGATGAAGCGTTCGTTTGTTTGTTTTCAAGGTGACAAGTGTTTTATGTGAATTCTAGCTGCTCTCAAATGCCAAACCCCAGCTGGGCTTTGAGTTTTACAGAATAACCGCTGACACCTAATGAGCCTGTAATAAGTGCTTCTCCCTCCTGTCCTGTCATTTAAATAAATAAATGACTGAAATTTGGGGGTGGTGGGAGGTGGTGTTGGATTGCAGTGGAATGAAGCTTTTCTGTTTACCCACCAAGCGGGTACACCGCTAAGAGCAGTCATGCAAGCTTCCCACACACCCACGCTGCCTCTGCCATCAAGTCAACGTGTCTCAGCCCTGGCCTGGAGGGCTTTCTTTAAGGATCATGCAGGAAAGTTCCTTCTAAAGCCCAGTTAGTTTCTTGCCCTCTCAGTTTCAGCTGCCAGCCAAGGTGCTAATTAGTGTCAACTGTGATGGGGGGAATTGAGAACAAAGGCAAGACTTTGATAGTTGAAAGTGCAGTAGATGTTCAGGTTTTTTCTTTTCCTGGAATTTTTTGCAAGGAATGGTCTACCATGGGCAGTGGGTGTGCTACTTGTATCGTCTCTTCAGGGACCAGAGTGGCTTCAAAACAACTCATATTTGTGGCAGTAGGTGTAAGGCAACTGAGTCCCACCCTTCTTTTCTGGCCACTAAAGATATGATCTCTATTTGCTTAAGAAATGGAAAATGAAAAGATATAAAATTGCAATATATCCTTATGGAAAAATAGCAAGATTAAAAAATCATAGATGCTCTTTGATTTTATTTTTCATGTGTCAGAAACACAGAGCAATTCCTTGTTTCCAACTAAGGTATGTAACCAAGTCACTGTGAAAGGACAAGAGCAGGTGTTTTGGTAAGTCCTTAGCAGGGGATAGTGAGAACGACTGTTAGCAAGTACCTCTATGATGTTCTCCTGTGAAGACACTCCTGAAAATGCAGAACATCTTCCTCTTCAGTTGCCCATCTCTTGGAAGAACTCAGTCCTTACTAGGAATGGGCAACCTTTTTCCAGAAGAAGGAGTTATATCTGGAAAAAATCAACTTCAGTTAAAAGAATTATTTATTTGATGAATTACACTGAAAACAAATGCAGACAAAATTTGGAAAAAATAAAGAAGTTCTGACTTTTTCAAGTGCAGTATTTCAATTTTTCTGTTTCAAAATGACATTTTATTTCAGCATTTGTATATACTTCTCTTTTTTAGCAGGAAACAACCCCATTTTTATTGTGGTTAGTAGGCTGAAGTCAGCTTTTCAGGAAACAAGCTCTGTTGCTGTTGTTTGGCTGAGAAAGTTGAAAGACATCGTGTCTGTTTGACCATGGTGATGGTACCCCTCTGGTCATCCACTCACTGTCCCAGAGGGTGAGACCATCAGAGAGATGAGACAACTCAGACATCTTTGTTGTTCTCCACTTTCCCCTGTTTTGAACCCACTTGCTCGGAGCCTTCTGGCCAGAAATGTCCTCATCTTGCATGAGCCATGAGCTTGGGTACTCCAGAGTGGTTCTCCTGCCCAGGCCTGTGGGAGCTGCAGTTGATGTAGAGGGATGGGGCAGCTAGAAGTCTATCTTCTGTGGTTTGTGTCTCCACAGGTGGGAAAATGGAAGGAAAAAAAGTTGCAGATGAAGTATTACGTGTGGCCCCGCTTTGAGCTGTATCCTGACTCTGAGGAACGCGAGGATGATCACCTGAGTATTGTGACCTTGGAAGAGGCACCATTCGTCATTGTGGAGAATGTGGACCCCCTAAGTGGCACCTGCATGAGGAACACGGTCCCTTGCCAAAAACGCATAGTGACTGAGTATGCATCCCTGGGTTTTTCTCCTCCTGTTGGGCTGTCCCTTCTCAGCAGATTATAGACAGTCTGTTGGGCCATTACCGTCATGCACTGATAATCCTTTTTAGAAAAGTCACCTCTGTTTGCCCAGCCTGGCTTTTGTCTATTCATGATGGCCCCATTGGGCAAATCATTGTAGTATGTCCCTTCACCCTCTAGCACAGATAGCACAAGTGAAATTCTTCACATCTGGGAGGGGGAGTGCATACTGACAACAGAAGGGAATTAAGGGAGTTTTCCCCAGTCTTTTAACCCATTATTGTTGTGATGGTTCAGGAACAAAACTGATGAGGAGCCAGATTACATGAAGAAATGTTGCAAGGGGTTCTGCATTGACATCCTCAAGAAAATCTCAAAGTCTGTCAAGTTCACCTATGACCTCTACTTGGTGACTAATGGCAAGCATGGGAAAAAGATCAATGGGACATGGAATGGAATGATTGGAGAGGTCAGCAGCAAACGGAGGGCACGGTGGGCTTTATCCCTGGGCTAGGTGACATGGGTCAGGTCTGGTCTCCCATCATTATTGGATCCCCTTCTGGGGAAGGGACAGAGATGCCTCTATAGAAATGATTGGCCTGGATCCTTTCTGGGCACTGGGTGAGTTAATCTGCTCTGACACTCTGACCATGACTACCTTTTCTGCTTGATGATTAATTATTATTCTCTATAGTGTCACAAATTTGGCCTTCACAGTCAAAGAAGGAGGATGATATCCATGCACCAGAGAGGCTGCAACCTAGATTACGCTTAGATCATATATAAGGTGCATAAAGAATGAAATAAGACTTTGCAGTGTTAGAAGGAGGAGAAAGCAAGGACAGAAAAATGAGATAAGACATCTTCTCAGTAGATGATGTGTTTATCCTAAGACCTTTGTGGATTTATTTTTTATACACATACCAGCTTTGAGGGGAAGATTAAGGTCTATAGATTTCCTGAAAGAAGAATGTTTCCTGATGAAATATTATAAAGGAGAGATGATAGAAACAATACAGGGAATGGGATTACATGAGTAAAAGGACTGTGTAGAGAGGCAGGAAGGTGAGAAGGGACTTGGTTGTGATGCTTGAGAGGTGCCTCGGGTCTGTGTGTGATCTCTTCCTTTCCTTCCTCCAGGTCGTCACCAAACGGGCCTATATGGCTGTGGGATCCCTCACCATTAATGAGGAGCGTTCAGAAGTGGTGGATTTCTCTGTGCCCTTCATTGAGACGGGAATCAGCGTCATGGTGTCACGTAGCAATGGAACTGTCTCACCTTCTGCCTTCTTAGGTATCATTTTAATCTAAAATTAAAACTTCACCCAGTGTTCATAAAAAATTAGGTGAAGGTTGCTTGTGATTCTTAGCCTGAAAGTCCCTTTTGGAGAGTACCTGAGGGACAGGTATATAAAAATAAACTGTGATGTTTTAGTTCTAAATCCCAAGCAAGCAAAATCCAGGCAAATTCAAACAGGCACTGCCTAGGAGTTCCAAGACATTTCTTAGCAATTGTTTGCCTAATCCCAGCAAAGAATGGGCTCAGAGTTGTCACCTACTCTGCAGCACGTGGTTTCCCAGTGACTCAACTAATAGCAGGTTCAAAGAGTGTAAGCCAGAAGAAAATTGATTCAAACATTATAGCTGGTATGTGATAGTACTTAGTGATAACAATTAGCAATAAATTGTTGCACTTTGAGAGACATTATTTGTAAAGAAGATATTAACTTGATCCTCCCTTGACAGAGCAACTGGTAGAAGTTAGAGATCTCATAGAGCTTTTCAAGAAGAGCTGAGCCATCAGTTCTGTGTTGACACTGTGTCATCCAATAAAGTGATTTCTACTGTCCTTTGGTGGTGGAGGGTGATCAGAGAATGCAGAAATAATACTGTGTTTCCCCAAGACATCCATGCCTTCCTAGAATCTACTATTTGACTTTATAAAATGCTTTATGATGCAGCAAACACAGTATATGAGTTATATAATTACCGTCTGATCTCTGCCAGCATCCTGAGAACATTTACAAACAGAAATAATTTTGTATGAGTAAAGAAATTTTTCCAAACCTCTCTAAGTAGGAGTTTCATGACTACTCACTCTTCAGGAGTTTTTGCCTTTAGCCAAGCCCACCAATATTGCTGGGGTATGTAAAAGCAATGATAAAGTTAACTACTAAATTTTAAATTGCAATCTAACAATATTGGCTGTAGTCTGGAGCAAAGTTCTAAGTTTCTTTGATCTGGTTCAGACCCATCTTTATCTGTTCAGGCTCAGAGAAGGAGAAAACCTGGCAGAGATCAAACACTTCTGGAAATGAACGCTAACATTTCTAGAATGAGCCAGTGCTCATTGCTACAGGAATGGAATAGCTGAAAAACTACTATCATTATGGCTGAACCTCAGAAATTTGGAGATGCTCTTTGGCTCAATAGCGTCTTGAAAGTTGGATGTTTGTCTGAAACTCTGCCAGTTCTGTTTGATTTTCCCCACTCTCTCCAGATGGTGCTGGAGGACTTCCTGGGAACAATCTTTTATCAATGCATTTTATTTTATCAATGCATGCCACAATGGCTGCTTGTAGTTCCAGATGGAGCCATGTGTCACAAATGTAACAGTAAGAAGGAATGCAGTCATTACAGAGACAGAAACTACACTTCTCCCAATTCAAGAAGTTTTTTCAGACCTGGGTCGAAAGCTTTGTTGTAACTTCTGTTTTTCCCCAGCCCAGTTTGCCCCATGCTCTCATTGGGGTGCTCTGGAGAGCAAAGGAACTGAAGGAGGGGTGAGATGGTGTATCAGGTCTTTCACCATGGTTTTCTCTTTCTCTCCAGAGCCTTTCAGTGCTGACGTATGGGTGATGATGTTTGTGATGCTGCTTATCATCTCCGCGGTGGCTGTCTTCGTCTTTGAGTACTTCAGCCCTGTGGGCTATAATCGGTGCCTTGCTGATGGCAGAGGTAAGGGGATTCCCTCCTTGCCATCATCCTCTCTCGCTTCCAATCCCAGCTCCTTTGTTGGGGCATTTCCTTTGCCTTGAACATGATATGGATCTAGCCTGCTCTGAGCTGTTCATTTAGACTAAAGAGGGCAGGGATGGAGGTGGAAAAAAGGCTCTGAAGAGAGCAGATGCTTATAATGGATAATTTGCTTGGCTCGGGAGATGGAGCTGTGTTGCCTTTCATCTCTAATGCACGCACCAGCTCCAACTCATTTCTCATTGAGGGGAAATGGGTCCTGGTAGCTGGTGCTGGCATTGCCTATGGTGCTGTGCTCTCTGAGGCAATCAGAGGGCTCAGTGCTGTCAATCCATCCTTCAGTGCTACATCTCCCCAGAGAGCAAGCTGCTCTGATGGCCTCCCAGCATAGTACTATGTCCTCCAGATACCACATCTGTCACCTGGGCATGTCCCTCCCCTACTTGGCTCTCTGGCTTGCTAAGGCCAACTGAGAAAGTGAGAAGCTCATTTTCCTAGGAGTAGGTGATGGATTATTTTGCAAGGGCAACAGGAAAGATGTGAATAAGTGAGTGACCGATATCTGTGGTTCTGATCTTCAGAAGACAGCCTGATGAGTTAAAGAGAGGATGGAAAAACAGCCTAACAGACAGCCTTTTTTGCCTTATTGGCATGAAGACAATTAGCAAGTTGAGCCTTCTGTCATCTCCATATCTTCACCCCCTGATGAATCAGCCCTTCAAACCTTTCTGGGCTTCTTGGTCTATTCAGAATAGTGGGAGAGAGACAGTTACTGGAAAATGGACTCATTTGCTCCCCAATCTAGTGTGTTGAGTGAATTTAAGCCATCAAATTAGAGAGGAGTGAAAAAAAAGTGTTAATGAGAATACAGACAGAACCACATATATGGGGAAGTGTAGAACAACTCTCTTAACACAGAGCTGTGGAGGGCCTTTGTGGAAACTGATCATAACCACATGGATCTGTGGACACAAGTAAATACTCTTCAACCTGTGAGTCTCCTGAGACATATTAACACAGATGTGGAAGTGGAAGCAGTTCTTAGTACAGGTGTGCAGTTGTACAGTTAATTTAGCTGAACTGCAGCTGCAAGTGTCAATATTTCTGAGTACTCATGAACAGTACTACATGATCAGGCAGATATTATCCCTGACAGATGTAACTTGAGGGTGTAGAAATCAGCTGCAGAGACTGCAACGCTTGTTTGCTAATGAATACTCTGGCTAACATTACTTTGACTGCATCCAAACTAGTCTATGTCAGTATACCCCTGCCTCCCACACCTGCATTTTCTGTTTAGAGACACCAGGATTTTCCCTCCAGGATCAGGTGGGCGTGCCCTGATCTAACCCCTAAATGATGTTGGGTTGTTGTTGGGGCACTCAAAGTTGGAGAGCTCAGAAGGATTCTGGGTCCCTGGTTTGGACTGGAGGCTCATATTGCTGTCTTGGTTTGTGGCTGACAAAGTAACTGTGAAAGCACGTGGGGTGGTCAGTGGAGAGGGGAAGGCTTTAGGGGGGAACTTCTCAAGATTTCCTTATACCTTACAGTTCCCACTGATGATTTTCAGGCCTTACACCTGTGTGTCTTAGGGCTCATTAGGTAGAGAGGGATATAAAGCTACCACTCCAGCATGTAAAAAAACAAGGACTGCCAAACCATGTTTCTTATAGCAACTTTGTCTCCCTGGCATCTAAAGGCTCCAGTTTTGCCAGGTGATGATTCTGCTTTGAACTTGGTGTGCAGTTCCCAGGGTGCAAAATGAGCCCCTTGCACCTTTCAGTTGTATTTAGAGTAACACAGTGTTTTCAAAATAATCTATGCTATTCCCTGCTCAGGGGTTTGGAGTGTCAAAACTTTCCCCCTTTTTGTTCCTCTGCTGGAGCCAACCTTATTGACAGGCAGCAGTGCTAGGCACCAGTCAGCCTACCCAAGGGAGGAGATAAAACGTGGGATGCTAACCCAAAAGGTTGCAGAGCCAGGTTGTCACCACTGGAAAAGTGACAGACCCTTGAACTCTGCCAGAGGGCTCTCATCCTAAGAGGGACTTCTCGGTGTCTGAAGCAGGATCCTTGGAGTAATTACATCTGCAGTCTCCCTGACAACTCCTTTTGTGCTCAAGTTGAGCAAATTTTGGTTTGGGTTCCCACTAATGGAACCACCATATGCTGGGGATCTGAGACTGCTGGGAGACCAGCAGTTTTCAGACCTAGTGCTTCATGAGCACACATGGCTTTTGGGATATGAGTGAGCTTCCACACTGAAAAGTGAATAAGGAGAAGAAAGCAGCTTTTAAAACACTGGATCTGCTCCTGGACTGTCTGGGACAGAACTGCTGATTTTCCTGAGATAGGCCAGAGTATATGACACTGTTACGTACCCTAGTCACAGAACATGGGGAGAAGGAGCTGTGTTCTTCTCTGCCTTGTGTGTCAATGAAACCCCTTTGCATAGGTATTTGTAGAGCCCTGTTATTTCAGATGATGCTCTTCCTTGCACCTGTACAAGTACAGTGAAGACCATGTTTTGCACAGGTGTATGCTGGGAGTTCAAGGACGACATCACTGTTGAATAGCTAGCAACGAGGATAGAGTTTTTCTGAGCAAACTCTATTTCTGGTGACAACATGTGATCTGAAATGGAATGTTTGGTCTTTTAGATACTCCAGTCAGATACAAAAAATGCCCTTGTATAAGGCTTTAGCGGAAATTTTTATGACAGAATAAATATGGAAGCCTGAGGACATTTTAGAAAAATCATTTTTCAGAGTTGCACTTTGCTGGGATATGGTGTCATGAACATAGGGGAGCGCAGCTGCAGACATTCATCTCATGTGTGAATAGATACTGCTCTTAACTCTGAAGTCAAGATGCATATGTGAATAGAAATGCAGACCACTTACTCTGAGATGCTCACTGTGGAATCATGTTTCTCAATCACTCTAGAGCCAGGAGGTCCCTCTTTCACCATTGGCAAAGCTATCTGGTTGCTGTGGGGGCTGGTGTTCAACAACTCTGTGCCAGTGCAGAATCCCAAGGGTACCACTAGCAAGATCATGGTATCAGTGTGGGCCTTCTTCGCTGTCATCTTTCTGGCTAGCTACACTGCCAACCTGGCTGCCTTCATGATCCAAGAGGAATACGTGGACCAGGTGTCTGGCTTGAGCGACAAAAAGGTAATGGATCCACCCAAACCCCCAAAGCAGCCTTCTCCACAGAAAAGGCTGATCTACCCTCTCTCCTTTGCTTTTACTGGGAAAGCGTTCAGCTTTTTTCAGAGTCACATGATAGCTTTAGTCACTAGTTTAAATAGCACGACTGATCTTCGTTGGTATTCAGTTGCATTTTTACTTGTTTTAAGCACTTCAGGAATGAATTAGAAACAGAGCTGAACTGTGCTTGCTTGCATGATCCCAAACCACACCTTGATTGTCAGCAAGAAATGAATTAATGGAGCTTTGGAGGCACTGTGTATAATGGCTGTAACCTGTTTTTTCAGGATGAAATAATTTGTTTGTGAGGGAACACTGGCCATTAGGCTAGCAAATATGATCTCTTAGTTTATTCTGGGGACAAGTTCTGCCCATGGGGGTAAATCAGTGTGGATTTGGTGATTTACTATTGCTTGCATTTGAAGTTATACTGTCACTTTTCAAGGCCTGTGGAAGCTTAGCACAAGAAATCATTTCCTATTCAGTGTGTTTTGCTGCCTTGTTTACAGGCACTGCATTTTGTCCTCACAGAGCATTTGCTTTTGCTGCCTCTGCCTCTGCACACTGAGGATTTTGAGGAGATTGCTTATGCATGCAGGGTAGCACTGTTTGGTTCATGAGGGTCTGAAGCATTGCACACTGCTTTGTTTTTGTTTTGTGGCGAGGTTACTCACAAGAAATTGAGTGTTGTGAGTCTCGATTGCCCATGCTGAATTTGTTACTCAATCACTGGAGGCTGCTTAAGGGGTCATGTCATTGTAGGACAACCAAATAACAATAGTTCGCACTCACTGCTATCGGGGATAGCAGCAAGAAGAGGACTGCAAGTGTCAGTTTGCTACTGCTAGAATGGGTATAGTTACTGTCTCTTGTGTTCCCCATGATAGTCTAGAAATAAATTGTGGCCAGTCCTGCTGTGTATACAGTGTCCTGTGCAACAGGCTGGAAATTCTGTGGTGGATTAATTTTTAAGAGTTTTTTTATCCCTTTTGTTGTTTTTTCGTGAAATGATGTATGACACAGAATAATACAATCCATGTGGAAGTGCTCCTGTTGTTTGTTTTAATTTCAACCTTAATTTGTTTCATGCTGTCTCCACATTTGCAGTGTGCTGTGTTGAGGAGGGGGTGGTGGGGAGAATGCTTTTCTGCCAGGTGGAGGTTGTTGCAGAGACTCCTTAGAAGCTGTGGACTCCCTTAGACTGAAAGACACTGTTCAAAAGCAGCCAGCCCTATCAGCGTTAACATTAGTTTGTCATCATTAGGTTTTCAACTGTCTGAGCTAAATGGGATAGTTCGTACCCATGATCTATTGTTTCAGGCTGTGCCTAGGCTCATGGAGAAAGCCACGCTTTCATTCTCATGTTTTTCAAGATATTCTTCATACCTGCAGAGATATGTGCATGAAATATCAATTGAAAGCGATAATTCCTGGAGCTTCACAGAGCCTTTGGATACAGGTGTCTGGGTGTATTTTAGTCAATTTCACTGTAGGGCTGTCTGTCTGTATTGGATTGAGGTCATTTTCATCTACTTTTCTTTGCCAACATACCTGCATTTGCTTTTGCTATCCTAAAGCATATATGCTTTGTTTCTTGGAGAAGAGAAAGGCCACAGTACATAGTCAGATCATCGTGGTATGCCTCAAACACAGCTGCTAGTGCAAGTGCAACATTTGGATAAAATTATGATCTACCAGAGCATCTGGAATCAGGTGAAAATTGGCTGGTAAAAACTGAAGGCCAACTGCTGCCTCTGGAGAATAAAGGCAGGTGGGAATATCTCCATCCAAAAGATGTGAGTGAATGAGCTTGATTTACTGAGCTCATGGATTTCTACTCTCTGGATGTACAGAGGGCCCTACAGAATTTTTGAGCAACCTTCCAGGCATCTGTCGTGCTGCTTCAAGATGCCCTGGTTTGGGAGGAATTCAATCTTCTGAACCTCCTCTTTTCCCTCTTTCAAAGCCTGCATGCTGCTTGCAATTCACTCAACCCCCTCAATGCACGGCTTGGCTGGGGTGCAGTGTGCAGCCACATGCAGGGGAGATGGAGGTGTGCTGTGCTCTTCCTTCCTTTTCCTGCCTCCTTAAATTAGCTGGTTCAGACTTTCAAATTATGTGGTCACTGACCAATGCCAGGTGGCCAAGAGGAACGACTATAGTTTCCAGTCTCTTTTATCTCCAGTGTGTGATCTGGTGTCCACAGCAGAAGTGAGGCAGATCAACCTCCTGGCCTGCTACATCAGCTGGCAAAGACAGCTGTTTCCAGCACAAGGAGTCAGTGGAGAATGTAATCCAAGCCGACAGGCAAAGGGCTAGTTATTTTAAGGGATATTTTTCCTACTTGCCTAGACCAAGATCTGCTTGCAAATGTCTTTGTAGCATGACAGTACCTAGGGAAGGTGTCCCACTGGCACTGTACAGCAGCCAAAATACCATATGCACTCACAAAATCCGTTACTGTGCCTGGCCGGGGAATTATTGTCAAGGTCAGGCTGGCTACACCCTGCAACAGCCACCCTGAGGGTCTCCTTGGACCCTCTTCTTTGGGCTTTGCCTTAGAAGAGCTGCTCCAAGAGGTACCTATGGCTACCGACCTGCCACTTCCCCAGAAAAGTGGGCTAAAACACTCCAGCTAAGGACTTGGATGGTGTCTTGGCTGTGCCCCAGCACTTACTTCCTAATGACATGCAAGACAGTGACTAACGTCATGTCCCTGCTGTGCTGTGTGGATGCTTGAGTAGGCCTGTCTGAGCTGGTCTGGAGCGGATATCTCTGTGCCAGGGTAGTATGTTGGACTGAGGGTGGCTGGAGGCTTCCTGTACCGAGCTTAGTGACCTTTGCCACTCTCTGGCCCAGGTGATGCTCACCCTGCTGAGTGCTACCCCTTTGTGCTCAGCTGGCCCAAAACTGGTGCCAGAGGTGACCCAGGAACCCACCTCACGATGAATGTTAATTCCCCCATGTTAACCCTTGCAGCTGCTGAATCATACGTCAAGTGGCAGCTCTTAACGCTGGTGCAGCCGTGGGCAGTTTGAGGGAGGATAAACCTGCTCCTCACTGGGAGCAGCACTGGCCCCTTGAGTCCTGCAGGCAAAGAGCTGCTCTGACAGCATCTCACTTCCAGCGCTCTGTGCTTGTGGCATGCCAAACTGCTGTCCTCCTGCACAGATGCCAAGCCAGCACCCACTGCCTCTGCTGGTCCACCTTGTGCAATGGAGTGGCTGGATGTGGTCCTGGCAGGAGCAGAGCCATGCTGGCTGGGTCAGGTCCCTGGCTGGAGCTCTGCCCCTCGGTGGCAGTGCCAGTGAGCCCAGACGGAGCATCCCTGCATGCTCTGCCAGGCTGCATCCGTCTGGGGTCCATGTGGGGGGCTGCTATGGCCCCGATGCCCTGTGAAAACCCTGCTGGTAAGACGGCCTGTCGCAGAACACTGCAGTCGGTTCCCGGGTCTGGATTTCATCTGACTGTAATCAGGAGATATAACCCAATTTCCAATAACGGGAGAGCTTCAGACACATTAGAGAAACAAGTGCCTGTGGTATTTCAGTCTAACGAAGGCAATAAATAAAGGAAAGATTGTATAAAATGAACTAATGTGTGAAATAATCTAATAGCTATACGTAATTTCGATTCATATACAGTAGTAATAGAATAAAAGCAAATGTAGACAGCCAGCAGGGCATTTAAATAAAATAATTTAGAATGCAGTAGGTTAATAATAATAATAAAAAAAAATAGTATCCATGCCTATAAATTAGTTGGAAATGCCAAAGAAGCTAATAAAGCATCAAAATGATAATTTTGTAATTGACATAAAAAGGAGACAAATGGATTTCTGCATGCCTGCAAATTAATATAGATTGCTGAAATTTCACATGTATTTGAGTTATTTGCTTTTTAAGATGTTAATGAAATGTTGAGACAAAGGTCCTGTTTCTATGCAGCATAGGTCAGCTATTTTTTTCAATAGACATTCTTTTTTTTAAAAAAAATTAAGTTTGGGAGTGAAAACTGGCCAATATTTTTACTGAAAAAAAATCTGGGGCAGCATAAGAAGGCAGAGGGAAATTCTGATATTTGCCAAAGTAGCTCATTTTAATATACTTGAAACAAAATACTTTGTTTGATATTTCTGACATGTGTTTTTGAGTTGTCATTTTCTAAAGACACTATTCATAAAACTGACCTACATTTCAAAAAAAAACAAAAGGAAAATAAAGATTTTTTTTCTGTAACAAAGGAAAGGGACAGAAGGAGATAACTGGAAGACAAAACAACACACATTATTCTGAGGTGAATTAAACATTTCAGGTTGATACAAAGCAAAAGTCTCACTGAAAAACCTGCAAAAAAAGGATCTGCTGTATTTCTGCAGTAATAGATACTTGGCCATGAAACTGAAAAATGAATTATTTCCCACATTGTACGCTGCGGCACATTAAATCTAAATTATACAAGGATCCCAGATATGCAGAACACTTAAGCATGTGCTTAACTTTGCGCTCATGAGTGGTGACATTAAAGTCAATGGGCTATTATTCACATGATTGGAGTTAAATGCTTTTCTGAGCTTGCAGCTTTTGTACAACAAGTAACTGTTCTGGAGAAGTCTAGGAAAAACACAGAGCGGGTATATCTGTCAGCTAGAAATTTTCCAAGGGGACCAAAAGTGGGGGTCAGTGTTGTACCTTGAAAGGTCTGTAAGGGGAATACTGTCTAATCGGAAGGCTTGGAGGCAGTATGAATCTTCCACAGGATTGTGCATTTACTATCAACAGACGTTTTTGGTACTTTCACATATTTCTGCACAATACAAATGAAGTTTTATGTGACGATGTCCAAAAGCAGAAAATACACAGTCCTTTCAACAGCAGTATGATTTTTATTGCCAGGAGACCTTTGTGGAGATATGAGTTAGCTAGACAGAAGTAAGACCATGCCACTTCCAACTCTGTCCTCTTGTGATAAATCAGAACCTTTTTTTAAAATGTGTAGAGCCCGATGCACCTTACTTGACCGAAAAACAAAAAAATGAATTCTCCAAACCCCCAAACCTTACGTCATGGTGTAGAGTTGAATTTCTTTCCACAGTGCTTCTCTGGGGGGCCATCTTCCTGTAAATAAGTTGAACTGTGTTCAGTCTTTTGCTTAAATATGACCTTTATATATAACATTAGTGGCACTGACTAGTACTTAATATAACAAACATTGGTTCATAGTGAAGTGTAGAAAACTTAGAGCTCTGATAGTCTGAAATCTTATGCCTTAAAATCTGATGATTTCTCTGCACCTCAGTTATCATCAGTTACTATAATATGAGCTATTTACAAATACTATATAGTGCAGTATATATCTGTGTAATTACATATTATGCTGAAGTCTTCATATTAATAAATAGCTATTAAAATAACTACAGCATATCGTATGTTAGTAATAGATCTTTCTAACTGGTGACTTACATTTATTGTGTACATAAATATGATCGCAGATAATTTTTTACAGTTGTAGATGGGTATATTTATCACAGATTTAGTCATTCTGCACTCTTTGGATTGGCACGATTTTTATGCTTTCTGAGATCCTTAGAACAAACCTCTGTGCCTGTGTGCTAAAAAGTGATTCAGTAGTTTTAAAGCTATAAATGTTTAAAGTCAGTGGATTTTCAAGAATGCTTTTTCTCCCCCTGTTTCAGTCCTACTTTTTTTGTCATTCTCCCTCTTTTTTTAAGCTCAATGCTGCGTAGCGCAGAGCAGCAAGGAGGCTGCAATATGCTTTAGCCTTGACTCAGTCTCTCAGGATTCTCTCTTTTCTGTTGATCTGGAGGGATTTAATGGCAGTAAAAATTTGTAATGGGACTCTTCAGGATTAGTGCCACTTTAAATGCAGTTTAGTTGGGAACTTAAGCAGGTAAGGTACAAGGGGAGGGGATACTCAGAGTCAGACCATAGGCTTAATTCATCCTGGCTGAAAAGGGAGAAATGCAACCCCTTGGGCTCTGCTGGTGGGTGGGAGTTGCTGGATGAGTGATGTCGGTGATGGGGGTGTGGCAGGGTCCTTAGCTTGCAGCTTTTGCATTCCCCTCCTCGCACTGTCCTGGCCTTTCCCGGGCCTTGGCCACCACTGACTCTTTCTCTTCATCTTCCTTTTAACCAGCTCTTGGAGCTAACCCTTTGGAAGCTCTGGGTGAATTTGGTCACTTCTGTGCTAAATTGTTTGGCCATCTGGAAAAAGCCGTCTTTGGAGGGTTACGTAAGCGGGGGGAGGGAGAGGGGGAGCAAAGGATTGTCCTGCTTCTCACGTCAGTATAAGTCAGTGGAGAGGGAAGCAATGAATATTTTTATTTATTATTTATACAATGCCATAAATGTACTTGGCACTCTGCAGTCAAATAAAAGACAATGGCCCTGCCACCAGGATTTGGCAGCCTGAGAGATGAGAGTTGGCCTCCTTCATCTGAATGATCAGGGCTGAATTGCTGGTGGGGAGGAGATGGGAGGATGTGACCTACAGGATTAAAAAAAAAATACAACAGCCCCCCCGGTCCTGTGCTTTCATTGCTTATGGCTAGTGACCGTGATATTTGAAGTTATATGTACATACATATACTTGATGAATGTTTGGCAGGTTGTATCTTCCCAGGCATTTTTACTTCACCTGGTGGAAAGGAGCCCTGCTTCTCCCAGGCCTTTGGCTATTCAAGGTCAAATTTCCCCTGAGTCTTGGTGGCCCAGCAGTCTTGCTTGCTTCAGGTGTACCTGCTCCAGTGCCACAGGACTCACAAGGTAGTGATGCAGCTTTCATTCTTCTGCTGTTGTCCACTTGCAGATGGGAAGCAGCTTTCTGCAGAAGGCTAAAGGAAGACATTATCTTCCACCTCTGGAATAGTGTCGGGATGCCCCAGCTGCCCTGCCTCGAGTGCCCTGCTTTTTGCTTTGCCTCCCTGCCTGCAGAGGTGCTTAAGACATTGCACTAATGTGATGACTAACGAATTTTCTAATTACTTGAATGAAAATTCTGGCCCCTGTGAAGTCTTCGGGAGGTTTGCCAGACTTGTGCAGGGTTTCACCCTACTGCCCAGTGGTTGATACCCACATACAAGGCGCTGAAACGGGTTGGCTACTATTAGTGCTCAGAATATAGGAGGCTCTGATCTGCCTTTCTTAGTGAAAATGGATGAAAAATGGAATTGCTCCCCCACCAAACCACATCAACTGAATTTCTCAGAATGTTTCATAATTTGTTAACCACCTGTCTCATGTGCAAACAAAGCAGATTGCAAATTCCTCTGTACTTAGCTGCCACCTCTCCTCTCAAGGTCTTTTTCATCAGTTAATTTTCTCTCTCTTAATGAACACTTCCAATTATATTAACATGAATGTACTAACCAGCATCTTTCTGCCTCACTAACTTCTGTTTTGTGCTTGCCTGGAATTATTCAGTAGGTGCCTTTTGCCCCATTGTGTTTATCTTCCAAGGAAGCTGACTTCCAGGGGTGGAATACATGGCATGATTTGATGCTAGGATAAAGAGATGATCTCCATCCTCTACAGGCATGCAAGCAAAAGTTAAGTGTACTGTGGCTAAGATCCCATAGCCCACTCAATTGCAACAAATATGACTGTGCTTGTCTGATACCACATCTACTAATATTAGGGCTGTGCAAGGAGCTTTCATCTCTGACTGGTGAAGCCCAGTGATTCCACTACAGTTGTTCTCTGGTCAAGCTTGATGGACACCTAACAATGAGGCTGACTTGGAGCCTATAGTCTGCCAAATGTGTCCTGAGGAAGTTTCAAAGCCTTCGTGTTACCTTTTGGGTGGTGAAGCTGCACAGAGTCTGCAAAATGCTCACACAGTTGGCAGACCCAGAAGACACCTGTTTTGTTGGTGGTGGGTGGACTCTGTCCACATGTGATGGTCTGATCCTGGAGTGGCCCCACAGGCCTGGTGTATCCATAACGCCTGGGTCAGCAGAAAGTCAGTGCTGTCCCAGCATGCACATGTACGTCTGGCTATGGAAGACTTGGGACCCCTGAAACGCCATCTGTTTGGAGTGATGCTATGCTGCCCAAGGTTTGCAGTATTTTGATTTGTGCAGAAGCAGCACAGAGCAAGTCTACACATAGCATTCCAGCTTGCAAAGAGGCTGCACAATCTTACTGTGTGCATTGCTCTGGCAATAACTGCATGTGATGGTGGCTTCTTCCACCAATTGGATCTCTGCTTTCATCTCAGTTATTTTACAAGGGCAACTATTTTTAAAATTTCTATATTTGAACTCCTTTCTTTTGCTTTCACCTGCCCCCCCCACCTCTGCATTGTCCCTAGGTTGCTCTGTTCCTTTCCCTGACCCACACATGTCCCTGTTTCACCACCAGACATTCATAGACATTTTTCTTTTTGTTTGTGGGTCTGACCCACCCTACATCTTCCTTTAAAAGTGACTTTAATCTAATTCTTTGCCAACTTTGCTGCAGTCAGCGGCACTAACTGATAACTCCTTTCTCAGACTTATCTAGAGGAATTCATGGGTGAAAGCACTATGCAAAGCAAGACCAGAGAATTTGAAACATCACTGGGTATTGAATAATAAGATAAACCACAAAGTCAAACTCTGAGGCAGCACAAGGTATTTTTATGCTCTCCCAGAACTGACTTATATTAAATTTCATCCTGTTCATTCTTTTTTTGTTTGTTTGGGTTTTTTTTTTTGTTTATAAATCAAGCCATGTATTGTTTGACTGGTGAAGACAAGTTTGGGGTTTTGCCACTGCAGTCCTAGGGCTGATTTCTGTGACTGGGCCCAACAATCAGGAAGAGGTGGTGTGGCAACTGGATTGTGAGCTATGAGGAATCCCAGAGGCTGCTGAGGAGGTGGAGGGTGATATTTGTGAGGGAAGGCAGAAGAAGAGAAGAAATCATAGCTAGGGTAAAAGGAGGATCTGAAAACTAGTAGTCACTTGGAAATGGCTGTGAGTTCCACCTTGGGAGTAAAAGATGTCTGTAATGTCAAAGCTAGATAACTGTGCAGAGGGGAGAGGGATGCTTTAGGAACGAAGCTTGAGAAGTATCTATACAAGATATTAATGAGTAATAGAGGAATAAGCAGCACCATCTCCTTAGTCTGCTCTCCTTGCAGATTATTGTACCACTGCTATGATTTAGGTTTGCAGTATGATTTTCTCCCTATGCTGTTGGGCTGGCACACTCCTAGCTGGGATACTGTTGTAGCAATGTAAAAGTGCCCCGCACCAACATACCAACAGAGTAGTTTTCACACTGGCAATCTGTGAGAATTATCTCTGTCCTCTAACAGGACAGGTGACGGGGCACAGTTGTGTCAATGTGCCTATGTGTAAAATCAAGCTGGATAAAGAGAAGAATACAGTAAAAGCCCTGAAAATAGTGCTGGCAGTTACGATTGACATTCCAGAAACAAACTGGTCACCACCTGAATGCAAATCAGGACAGAGTTACAGCTTTGAAGAACTTGCAAGCTACAGATGACAAGACTAAAGTACAGAGGGAAAAGGATATAACATAGAGGGGCACCAAGGAGAGTAATAATTAGCATTAACTCTCACTAGCAATGCTTTTATCGTCTTGCTGCGAGCTTTTTTCATGTAATGTTCTTTCAGCATCTTGGGATCCTGATCAGATTGTTCTGGTACAGTGGAGGTGGAGAGCATGTCCACTAACCAAAGGCAAGTCAAGGAAGGACCTACTGGATACAGCCAAGGGGCAGAAGCAAGGATGGTTGGAGGTCTAGATAATACAACTTTCAAAGAAAGACTGAGGAAACTGGGCCTCTTTAGCCCCAATGAAAGAACATAGAGAAGAAACAGCTCAATGGTCTTCAAAAACATAAAATAGACCTTTAGAGAGGAAGAGACGATTCAGATTTCCCTGTCCATGGTGAAGATAACAGAAAATATTTCAGTTGGATTGCAGCAGGAAGGCTTTAGTTCAGACACTTGGAAGAACTTTCTAATAGTAAAGCCCTGGCGTAGGTTGTCCAGGGAATGGGGGAGTCTCCAGCACCAGCCATCTTCCACAGCAGGCTGAATGAAGAGCTGTCCAGGAATGGTGACATCTAGGAGAGACCCAGCGGAGAGAGAGGGGCAGAGCAGACATCTTCTCAGGGCCAGATCCAGGTTTGTGATTCTGTGGCATTGTTCATGGTGCAGCTTGGGGGACAAAAATGACATATTTTGGGGGTATTAAAGGGACAAGCCTCCTCTCTTTGAGAGTCATGCATTAGCTGGGAAGGCGTTCATTTCCTGGCTGAAACAGAGGATACAGAAGCAAGGCAGCTAGGGCAAGACATGTTACTGTGGACATGTGTAGTCTGTCAAGACCTAAATGTAGGCATAGAGCTACCTCGGAGTTAGACCTGAAAACCACTAACCCACGTTTTAATGTTTAACAAGTTCTGGATGAAGCTCCTGTGCAAACATCCTGACTGGATTCTCAGGCAATGAAGAAAGGTGCAAGCTGACTGCAGTGACGTGCAGCTAAACCAGAGCAAGAGGGGACAATCAAGGATGTATGGGCAATGCAGAGAGGTTGTGCTAAAATTATGCATTTGAGCGTGGACTTTGCTGATGTCTCTAAATCTTACGTTGCAGCTCACTAATAAATGCCATCTTTTTTAGAGATACTTGGCCTGTGCCACAACAGATATCTGCTGGTTGTATGGCTGCCAAAAGAGCAAGCAGAGTGCTGCTTATAGGTGCCTGCACAAAAGGTTGTGACTGATGCCCTGATGGGCAAGTTCAAGAAAGTGGTGGGCACTTTGGGCTGTCTGCTATCCACAGTGGCGGGCTTCCTGTACTTTTGGTGGGAGAAGCTGTCCTGGGGGCCAAATGGTCCAGTGGCTAGATTCAGTTGTGCAAATGTAGGTGTGTAGAGCCAATTCAGGTGCACCAGAGCATCCAAAATACCTTCAGGTGGCTGGCAAGTCTGACACAGGGGCTACGAGAGACCTGCTCCCAGGCTGAAATTCCCTGGGGCTTCTCAACTTGGCACTTAGCACTTGGGCAGATGGACTGAACCCAGAGTATCTAACATGGGCACAAGCTCTTTTGGACTTGCAGCTAACAGAGGAGCTGAACCTGGGGACCTTATTTTGGTGGGTCAGAGCTGTGGACCATCCTGTGGTAGAAAATTTAAACTGGGGGTCTGGGCCTTACAAAGTGAAAGGACCCCTCCTGGAGAAGCTGTGTAAGGGTAAGGCACTACACACGTACATGCACACACACTCACACCAACTTTTGCCAGCTCATTATGTTATCCAGCAGGGGATTATTTTTTTTTAAAGCAGTGTAAAAGTAGATCGACTGATAAAAAAGAGCCTTTTTATTGTGAGAGCTTGCTGAGTTTGGGAAACTGTTTTCAATGCTATTGGCAAACACTTTGCAGTGTAAACAGGGCCCACATCAGGCAGATAAATAAGTGCAGATGCGCTTTTCTGTAGGAACCATTTGGTAGTAGACAATATATTGAAAAAAATTTCTCATCAAATTAATTGTGGCCAATTAGACATAACCCCTTCCCCTCATCCCTGAATCCCCTCCAATCCTGGCTGCCTGAATGGGAAGAGCTCCTATCACCTGTTTCATTATGCAGATTGATATTCGAACATCTGAGAACAATGCTGCTTTCTGCACTGCACGGCTCCAAATTGCTAATGAAATAGCTCTGCCAGACAAGTCAAACCTGCTCTCGCTGCTGCTGCTGCTGTCGACAGGTCTCATGGCAAGTTACAGAGGGGGAAGCAGGAAAGGGGCTCTCCACTTTGAATGTGCTAATAGCCCCCAGCCTGTGTGTTTATCACTTTCCTGAGCAGGAAGATTTCTGCTCTCTGACTCTGAGAGGTTACTTTCCCAAAGGCGTGGTCCGATTTGGACTTAGTGCTTCTTGATTTCAATTTGTGGAGTGAGGGGCTGAAGTGGTGGGCAGCTGCTGGGCTCTGAACACCTCGTGTCCCAAAGCCACCCCAGCCCTTCAGGCACACTTTGTATGTCCCCATCTCTAGCATCCACCTCCTACCCACATTTGATGTGAAGCCAGCTCCATAAGGGATTTCTTTCATGGGCAAGAGTGTGTCACATCACCTGGGTACAAGGGGAGCATCTCACAACCAAGGCCCCATGGTGGGTGAGTGGAAGGCTGCAGGTGGGGCATGCACCCACCCAGGGCTCTTTGGATGCAGGGCTGCAGCCAAGCCCTGCAGGTTCCCTCCCAGGCAGTCACCCCTCGAGGTAGGTAGAGCTGGACAGCGGGACAGGGCTCCTGCTGTAGGGAAGCATGAAGTGGGGCTCCTACAAGTGTGGACCGTGTACAACCCTGTTTGCCGCTCTGTGTGACTCTCTGCAGCTGGGTTTGCTCAGCAACTGGTACAGTTTCTTATCTTTCCCTCCCCTGTTATCAGCACTTTTTTTTTTTTTTTTTGTCAGAGCCTCACAGGGCTCCTCTTTGCAGATGCCTGGGGTAGAGTAGTTGTGACTTCCGGCTCCAGCAGAAGAAACATTTACATGAAATGATGGGAGAGCTCTCTCATTAATCTAAATTCTGACCTTTTCTGTCAATATCTGCAGTTAATTCCTTTGTCAATATTTACTGAGACATTGAGATTACCTCTGCACAGGCTGCCTCCATGTAATAGCCTCTGCATTGTGTCTCAGCTTCTGTCTCATGTCTCTCAGACTCCTTCTAGACCAGCCTGCCAAAGTGCCCTCCTTCCCTGGGGCTGACACTTCCGATCCAGGCCCACTCTCCCAGCCCTTGGGAGAAGCCATACAAGTGGCTTTCCTTACTGAACTCTTTGACAACAGTGTCAATTAACTTTCTTCTTTATGGATCTTCTCCAGTTCCTCCACACAAGTTCCTCCACCATGTTGCCAGTAGAGGACACACTCCTGCCCCATCTGTCCCATATGTTTTCTGGGAAGGCTTGTATGTCTTCTTGCTCCTTCAGTATGAGCTGTGTGGGGCAGAAGTGAGCTCAGAAAGATGCAGCAGTTTTTGGCTCTGGAGAGCTCTTTGGAGATCCCTCCATCCCTGGACTGACCTGTGCCCACCTACTGGTGTGGGTCCCATATGGATCCTTTCAGACTGTTCCCTGTCTCACCATCCACCAGGCTGTGGATGAAGTGTGTGTGCATGTGGGTGTGTGCAGAATAATTTGCATTTGCGGATGTGAGGAATGAGCAAGGGGTAAGGGATGGTGAGTGAATGGACAGTAGGTGGTTTTGTAGAAGCCATCAGCCTGGCTTCCTTCTCTAGAAACATGCTTTTCCAGTTCCAAAAACCAGTAATTTCCTTCAAGAGGAATGTTTTCATTTATTTATTGATTGCCCAGGAGGTTAAAAATTAAATACAGAGCCTTTCACATCTGGCTGCTAAGATGGGCCCTGGAACACAGCAGGGACAAAAGGATAGTTCAGAGGTGGGATCGTTTCCCTTATCACAGCCCTCCCTGACTCTATAATCCTTCTTACTCCAGTTCACAGACACAGTGGTGGAAGCTGACAAAACTACAGATTCCGTCACTGGGAATAGAGGGTGGAGATACAAAATGGACATTGGATGGGGCCTTCTTTTCTCTTAACACTCTTTGGGCCCAGAAATAGGCTCTCATGGCTGCTGCCCCTCCAAAGGGCATGCTGAAGCTGAGGTCACAACAATGTTGGTCGGACCTGCCTGCTGCTTGCCCTGCTGACTTTGTTGGAGGGCTCTATGGGATGGGGGGTGCCCCATCTGCCCTCTAGGCTGGGTTCTGCAGCCTCTGGGGAAGTAAGTTGCCCACTTTGCAAACTCCTGGTTTAGCATGTCAGGGGAGAGACTGTGTTCCTTCATGCCTGGTATGGCAATGCCCTTCTTGTGATGGATCCCCATAGCTGCTGCTATAATCAGCTTGGTAAAAAATAATTTTAGCATGCTGCAGTGATTTTTCTCCCATCAAAGTTTGCTTTCATTACAGGTTTTGATAGCTATGAGTTTGTCTTCGTCCCTAGGGGGTGTGACAAGGTTCTAAGAGCCACCTTAGTGCCTGTTTTATGCTATGTGAAACCTCTTTTTTTTGGTGATGTGCCAACCTATGTTTCAAAAAACAGCCCTGATGTTCTTCTGTTTGCTTAAAGCAGTAGGACATGTGTTCCCTCTCACACACTCATGTGTGCACATACAAGCCAGCCCATCTTGCCATCCAAACTGGCGGGATGATTCTTTGCACAGCCAGATGAGTTTGCCAGTACACAGAAAAAGGTGATGTGAATGGTGTGTTCACCTACTCACAAACACAGCTCCTGGTTGGCCTTATTGCTGAGATGTTGTGAATGGGATAGATACACTGTTTTAGTGGCTTTGGCCTCCTCAGCTGAGTTGACCAGGTTCCAAACTGGCTTTGAGCAGAACTCAAGAACAAACCTCATCTGCATGTTTTTTAAGCTATAGCTATAGACCATAGCCACATTTCCACTATAGAAGGCAGCAGTACATGACCACATATATTCATGTACCAGGTGAACTGTTGCTGTTAAATGGGTTTGGTCTGACCGTAAGCATGTTCCTAGCATGCTTCTCTGGATCATCCAAATATACAGTCCCAATTGGGAGTCAAGAATTAGCACCAGGCAAGCTACTGCTTGATGTATCAAGAGAGGAGGGGGCTTGCCTCCATCTAACCTACCTTTGCATCTTTTTCTTTACTGCTTATTCAGTTCCTGGCTTACAGTTCTGTGCTCCTTCACGTCTGCTGGTTCTAGGGATTTTAAGCAGTCTTGATAATTGACAGTCTAAATTTTACTGCTCATAAAACCCCAGAGAGCATTGATTATGACTTGAGTTAAGCAAGTGGCATATAAAATCTCACGGCCTTGCAGCTGTAGGGGAATGTTATGATGAATGTATTTCTTGGGAGCAGCAAAAGTTTTGGAGTATGCTGCCAGCTCTGTTCTGGGCATCAAATGTTACTAGTGACTTGCAACCACTAATAGCATTTCATTTGGGACATTTGCCCAAAAGTTTGAAAGCTGATCATTCATTTGGTGAAGTGGGTGTGAGGTGTTCTGAGAGGCATCTCTCCTCATTAATTACGTTTCTGCTTCAGTCAGAATCAGAAAGTGCAAAGGCATTCACAGAGCTGAAAAAGATACTTAGAAAATAAATGACAATTTGTGGATAAAGTGCACATAGATTTTACTGAAAGTCTTTCCTTGCCTGTGTTCTAAAGCCACTGTTACTTCTTCCCTTTCCTTTTTCCTTTTTCCTTTTATCTAACTTCCTTTTAATCTTTGATCACTGGCTATTTTATGCATTTAATCCAGAGTGGACAAAAAGACGAGGTTGCTCAGATTCACTTCTTGGTTCTTAGGCACTAACAGGAGATGTTTGTGTTTGAAAACAGTGAAATATATCTTCTCGATAATGTTTTCTACCTGATAGTAAAATAAAATCAGAACTACCTTCTGAGGAGAGTGTGTTCTCCCATTCAGATGACTGCTTCTTGCTGAAAGATTGTGAGAAATGTTCTTTTTCTGTCTCTACAGTTCCAGAAACCCAATGACTTTTCGCCCCCTTTCCGCTTTGGGACAGTTCCCAATGGCAGCACAGAAAGGAACATTCGCAACAACTACCCTGAAATGCACAGCTACATGGTGAAGTTCAATCAGAGGGGGGTGGATGATGCACTGTTCTCGCTGAAGACTGGGTGAGGCTTTCTTCTTCCATGCTTACTCACCACAGAAACCTGAATTCCTTGCATGCTTGTCTGGAAAATTTTTTGTTGGATTTGGAAAATGGGCCTCTGTTATCATTCCATGGTTAAAAGTATAGCAAGACCACATACAACACAGAAGAATAATTTTGTGGTTCTCTTAGCCAGGTTATTGTATTGATATCTGTGTGTAAGAGTTCCTGGTTTTGCTGTGTTTATAAGACTATTTGAGAAAAAAAATAAACACAAAACCAAGAGGATCTTCTGTACCCTTGTGTATGTTAGCCTTGTGTATATTAGTCCTGAAGACCTTACTTCATCAAGATGTTTCATGCTGATGGGTCCTTATGCATACACAGGAAAAGCTCACAGATCTCTGGGGACAAAGTTTTTTTCAGAGCATTTATATTGTCATGTGGAAATTCCTTTGTTTTCCCTCCTTCTGTGTATAAAAGATTATGTTAATCAGGAAGCTGAAACAATCCTTGTCAGCCTAATCCCACCCCAGTGTATCACTAGCTAATATAGTGTAACGGAAGGTGTGCTTGAAGCAAATAGTTTGGAAGTAGCCCTTCTCTGGAACATTTTAGTATTAAGGGCTGAACAAAATGTTGTTTGAATAATAAGGAAGTATATAAAAGGGGAGCATTTCCTTAGGTAATTTGGGAAATGTGGGAAAAATCATTAGCAAAAAGTATGTTTGAAAATCTCATCTTATTTTAATAGCAGTGAATCTTTAAAGCAGATAACTTAAAACCCCATTTTGGAAGCCTTTGCCCTTTATAATTAATGACCTCCTCCCAGAGCCGACCATTTTGGTTGTGAGAGCCCAGCCCCAGTGAAAAAAAACATTCTTGCTTACCCTCGTGTTGCACTCTTATGAGAAAGTTCATTCCAAAGCACGAATGAAGATGTTCAGCCAATTTAATTACTAGATTGACTGAATATTCCTAAACCTGTTCGCCAGGTTCAGAGGCACGCAGCCCATTATAAATGACTGTACCATTGTTGGATGCCATCCTGGGAAGGTACATCTGCCAGGATAGTCATCATCCAGGAAATAAATATGCTCTGTCCTGGAAATATATGGATGAAATAGAGCTCATCACTTGTGGTAGATGTCATCCTGGCTTCATATCCACCCTTGGACAGACTTCCCCACAGATAAGCACTTGAACTGAGATAATCACCATACTGGAAATATATGTGCAGGAGGTGGATTGAAAAGATAGCGTGGGTGTGAGAATGTGCAAGGTGGAAGGTCTTTGGTCTTTTACTGAAAAGTGCTCCATTTCAGATCTAGTGGGAGGATTTACTCATCAGCTGTCTTTGGTTATGCGGAAGATGCAGCCCCCTGAGACTGCTCCCCCCACCCAAATCAGTTTGTTGCAGTGAGAGAAAGGCTTTCACCCTAACCCATAATGGGGATTTCTCTGTGTTGAAACAGAATTTTTCTTGTGGTTTTCAGTTAAGCACTCCTTACCAAAGAGCTACTCAGCATGGTAAACCATAAAGCTGCTATTGTGGCCACTTGACATTGGTAAAGATCCAGTAGCGCTTTTCACAATAACCGAGGAGTTAAACATGGTGTCCTGACTATATTTAATTTGAAAAAAATTACATTTTGCTCAGCTAAGTCACGCCAGCAGTTTGAATCGGAGATAACCTTTTCCTTACTCCAACCCCTACCTTGCTATCTAATATTGATACATTTTATAAGGATTTTAGGTTCCTTTGAGACGAAAGGCAGTACAGAAATATAAGCTGTTCTTAGGACTACAGATCCCCTTGACTTGCTCTTCATTCATCTTTATCTTGCAGTATGTTTGTATTCCAAATTTTCTTTCAGATCAGAAATAATGTTTATCAAAGAGTCAGAAAGATATAGACAGTCCTCATTTATAATCTAGCTTCACCTGTAAACAGGTTCTAGGCTCAGATTTTAGTTAACTCTGATGAACATGAAGATGCAACCTATTGTAGTCTATCGGAAAGAGGTTCATTTCTGCCTTAATTACCTGAGGACACCTTTGAACTCATACAGATTCTATCTTTTCTGTACTATGCCCCTCTTGTTTCTTGCACTTGTGCAGGAAGTTGGATGCTTTCATTTATGATGCAGCAGTGCTAAACTACATGGCTGGCAGAGATGAAGGCTGCAAGCTGGTGACGATTGGGAGTGGGAAAGTGTTTGCCTCCACTGGCTATGGCATTGCCATCCAAAAGGACTCAGGCTGGAAACGCCAGGTTGATCTTGCCATTCTACAGCTTTTTGGAGATGGTAAGTGACAAGAAAAAGAGGAGTTGGATTTTTCCTAAGAAATACCAAGTTTTGCATATAAGAAATAGAAGTTCCTAGCTCTGGTGCTTCAGATTTGAGTTGAGAACAGGAAATTATTGAGAAGGGTTTGTTAGAGTCACTACACCAAATATGTGAGGATGTCACCTATTTTATGTTGTTGATGCAGGGTAGCAGTATCATCAAAAGCAATGTCAAAAACCCTAAAGGTTTCACAGAACCAGCTCAGATGTGTGTTTGAAAAATACCTTGTGTGAAGAATGTCTTGTAAAAACAAGATTTCTGTTGTGAACTTTTCTCTACCTTTGAGGTTTTGCCATGACCAAACCTGCTAATTATACTGGACTTTCCGTAGTCATCCCAAGCTTTATAGTTCTAGACAGGAGCAACCCATGCAGTGTTTACAAAATTAAAGGATATATATTTCTGGATGGAAGAGGTAACTCAGATTTTCCAAAACTTGAAAAAAAAAAAACAACCAGGGAAGGACTTAAGACTCAGAAGCATATTTAGGAGTGAGTTTTTAATCAGAACATTATAGTTACCTAGTTCATCTCACCCTTTACAGAGAAATTGCTATTATTAAAAAAAATTATTTGTGGGATAAGGAATTCCTGCTTAGAAAATATTTTCCTGGCTTTCCCTTTTCATTCCATCTTACATCTTGCTGTGTCCTTTTTTTGAATAAATAAAATTCACCCGTTATTTTATTTATAAGTACTTCTTTTTTTCTGAAATCTGAAAATAACATATGGTATAATAAATATGGAAAGAACATAGTTCTGATATATTTCAGCAGAAAATTGGCCACCTGACAGATAGGGTGTTCTGTCTCCTAAACAGCCTAATATGTATTATTTCAGAAAAAGATGTAAGTTCTCCATAAAACGTTAAAGACTGTGCTATGGCGCCACATAAATATATGGATTTTTTACCCCCTGTCACTGGACTGGAGGTTGAAAATGTGAAAAACTAACTTTCCTAAGAGCATGAAAAGAATTGTCAACCTGCAAAATTAGTTTGTTTCTGAATGTCTCAGTATGTGTGTGTGTGTGTGTTTATCTCTCTCTCTCTCCCCTCATGAAAATACCATAATGGAAGTAAGTGGGGTATGAAATTAGACTACAGAACATTTGTTCCTAGCTGATACAAATTAGTAATATTTTTGATTGGTCAAAGGGCCTGAAGTGTTGAATTTGGACAAAATTTAAGGGAAGGAAAACAGGTAAAAATGCACGAATATTTTTGGGAACATTGCACTTAGTTTTAATAAGCTATGGATATGATGGAAACAAATTCATAATCAGACATTTTGATTTAAAAAAAATCAACATTTTGAATTTTGAGCTGGAAACATACAATGTTTTCATTTAGAAGTGCCTCATTTTTGTCTACCAGTATCAGTCACTGATTTTTCCCTTCATTGACCTAATATGAAAGTGGAAGTTTGTGAGGCCAGGTCTTCAGTCATCTGGTGGACAACTTTTTCAGGATCTCACTGTAGACATTTGGCAAGTGTGATAGCTGTGTCCTGTGGTACAACTTTTTGTGGCTAATACCTGGCCGTGGAAAAATCCTATTGCCTTCCCTGTGACAAATTGCACCTGCCCCTATCAGAAGGGCAGTCAGGATATTTCATGGACATAATAGATGTGGAAAAAGAGCGTGGCCACTGGAAATTACCTTAGCTCAGCTTCTTGCTTTCAGTCTGCCCCAACTTGAGATCTTTAGTGATTGCAGGGCTGGCTAACCTGTTTCTTTCCTTCTCTCTGTCTTTCTAGGGGAGATGGAGGAACTGGAAGCACTGTGGCTCACTGGCATTTGTCATAATGAGAAGAACGAGGTTATGAGCAGCCAGCTGGATATAGATAACATGGCAGGTGTTTTCTACATGCTGGGAGCAGCCATGGCCCTCAGTCTGATCACCTTCATCTGTGAGCATCTCTTCTACTGGCAGTTCCGCCACTGCTTCATGGGTGTCTGCTCTGGCAAGCCCGGTGTGGTCTTCTCCATCAGTAGGGTGAGTGTCATTAGCTAGCAGGGGGGAACAGAGGATTTATTCAGACAGTCCTAGGTACTGGAGATGTGGAAATCCACCAAGACTGTCTAACACACAGGTGGCATAGAGTGGTGGTCTGCCAGGATAAAGGCTGGCATCTTTTCACTGTTCATGTTGCAAGAGCATCTAATGTTCTTCTGTGACATCTCTGATTTCTGCTGGATTAGTGTAATGGAAATGGAAATTTCACATGGAAATGAAAATGCAGTAAAAAAAGAAGTTAGCCATAACTGTCTGCTCCTCCAAAGTGTGTTGTGAGGACGCGAAATTTGGGGACAATAAGTCAAGTAATGGTGGATAACATGATTAGAAATTCAGGAGTTTTTCATTGTCCTCTATATCACAGCTGTTCAGCTGACCTTATGTTAACTAGAAGTGTGCTATCATGGACAGTCAGAAGTCCCTAAGCAAAAGCCATGCCCTAAACCACGCAGAAATTCTTCCAGAGAGGAAGACCACATGAACTTATCAATTGCTTTATGCAAATCTGCCTTAGGGTATAATATTTACATTTAAAGCAGATTCTAGTCATTTCTGAGTCATCTTTCTGCTATTAGTGTAGCTAGCAGTGTCCCATTTGGAGCTTTTTTTCTTCTTTAAAGCCACTGGTCCCTTCTCCTGATCAATTCTGAAGTGATGTCAAATCTCAGAATTTTTGACCTCAGTGTCCAATTTAACAGAATTAACTTTGATTGTGCAAGTAGTATATAATTGCTACATAACATATTGTTGAGGAGAAATGACAAAGCCTTTTGAAGGCAGGGGCACAGCCTCTCTTCTACATTGTTTGTTTCTAACCTGGTTTAATCTGGAGATGAGATGGGGGATTGTGTTTGGTGATCCTTAGCTAAGTACAGATTCTTTCACTCTGGGGTCATCTGTTAGACCTGGGCCAGGTTGGTGAAAAGTCTGAAAAGTGTTAATCATCTGCTAGCTGCTGAGAAACCATGGTAACATGATGTGATGGTGTCCATTTAAAAACTTACATTAATCAGCAGGTACCATTTGGTAGGCCAGAGAATAAATGAGCCCCTTTTCTTCTGCTCCTAGGGGTGGGTAGCCCTTGCAAACAGTCTGTGTCATGGATGAAATGAGCTAGTGGGGAATGTGGAGGAATCAGGCACTTCTGCTGTCTGATTTGAGGTTGAATAGATGACTTTCGCTTTCAGAATGTCAATTTGGAGCCTGTTATCACTGTTAAATTTAACAGAATGCAATTAAAAATTCTATTGTACCTCACTCAACCAGATGCAAAAGACCTAAATACCTATTCAGCAGTCCTGCTCTTTCTCTGTTTCCTTTTCTAATCTGTACTGGTGATTAATGTAGCTAAGTTTATGACAAATGAAGCTGTTCCCTTTTTAAGATAGCTCCTCTCTCGTTGATTCACTGATGTCCAGATGAATTTGAAGGGCCAAAACAGACTTCCTTCCTCTCATCCACACAGAATCATTTGTCCTGATGCTTTTGTTCCCAAGGATATTATTTTCCCCATTCGCAATTCTGTGTTACACCTACTAGATTTGAGTAACTCTTACATATGCAAGCAGGTATTCCTGCATCTTACAGATATGACATGAAGCAAAGCAGAGGAAGAGCAATGGAGGGGAAGGAAAAAATGTGAGGGGCAAGGTTTGGTAGAGCAGGTCAATTTTATTTGATTTGATTGTGCTTCATGATGGAAGGCTGACAGGCCTTGCTGTCCTACAGGAACACACTGTTGCTGCACAGAGTGCTTCCCAGCTTGGGTCCCCTTTCATGTATTCTTTGCAGGACCACCCACCTTCCTGCTTTCTCTCATTTCAGGGTATCTACAGCTGCATCCACGGTGTGGCCATCGAGGAGCGCCAGTCAGCAATGAACTCCCCCACAGCGACTATGAACAACACCCATTCCAACATTCTCCGCCTGCTTCGAACAGCCAAGAACATGGCCAACCTGTCAGGGGTCAATGGCTCACCGCAGAGTGCCCTGGACTTTATTCGCCGTGAGTCATCAGTCTATGATATCTCTGAGCACCGCCGCAGCTTCACCCACTCAGACTGCAAGTCCTACAACAACCCCCCTTGCGAGGAGAACCTCTTTAGTGACTATATTAGTGAGGTGGAAAGGACCTTTGGCAACCTCCAGCTGAAGGACAGCAATGTGTATCAGGACCACTACCACCACCACCACCGCCCCCACAGCATTGGCAGCACCAGCTCCATCGATGGGCTCTATGATTGTGACAACCCGCCCTTCAATGCGCAGTCGCGGTCCATTGGGAAGAAGCCCTTGGACCTGGGGTTACCCCCTGCCAAGCACAGCCAGCTGGGCGATCTTTACGGCAAGTTCTCCTTCAAGAGTGACCGCTATGGGGGCAGCGGGGCCCATGACGACCTGATCCGCTCAGATGTCTCTGACATTTCCACTCACACAGTCACCTACGGCAACATCGAGGGCAACGCAGCCAAGCGGCGGAAGCAGCAGTACAAGGACAGCCTGAAGAAGCGCCCAGCCTCTGCCAAGTCCCGGCGGGAGTTTGACGAGATAGAGCTGGCCTACCGCCGGCGCCCGCCCCGCTCGCCTGACCACAAGCGCTACTTCAGGGACAAGGAAGGTCTACGGGACTTCTACCTGGACCAGTTTCGGGCCAAGGAGAACTCGCCCCACTGGGAACACGTGGACCTGACAGATATCTACAAAGAACGGGGAGATGAGTTTAAGCGCGACACAGGAGGAGGAGGGGGTGGATCCTGCACGAACAGGGCCCACCACAAGCACAGCTCGGGCGAGTTTGGTGGAGGCAATGACCACAAGCATGGTGTTGTGAGCGGGGTCCCAGCGCCATGGGAGAAGAACCTGACCAACCTAGACTGGGAGGACCGGCCTGGGGCTAATTTCTGCCGTGGTTGCCCTTCTAAGCTGCACAACTACACACCATCAGTGGTGGGGCAGAACTCCACCCGCCAGGCCTGCATCCGCTGCGAGGCCTGCAAGAAAGCGGGCAACCTGTACGACATCAGTGAGGACAACTCACTCCAAGAGCTGGACCAGCCACCTGCCCCTGTGCCCGTGGCCACCAGCGCCACCTCCTCCTCCAAATATCCTCAGAGCCCTTCCAATTCTGCCTCCAAGGTGCAGAAGAAGAACCGCAACAAGCTCCGCCGGCAGCACTCCTACGACACCTTTGTGGACCTGCAGAAGGATGACTCGGCCCTGGCCCCCCGCAGCGTCAGCCTCAAGGACAAGGGCCGCTTTTTGGAGGGGAGCCCCTACGCCCACATGTTTGAGATGCCAGCCAGTGAGACCACCTTTGCCAACAACAAGTCCTCAGTGCCCGCCACCAGCTACCACCACCACAACAACCCCGGCAGCAGTGGGGGCTACATGCTCAGCAAGTCGCTCTACCCCGACCGGGTCACCCAAAACCCTTTCATCCCTACTTTTGGGGATGACCAATGCTTGCTCCACGGCAGCAAATCTTATTTCTTCAGGCAGCCTGTGGTGGCAGGAGGGCCCAAAGCCAGGCCAGACTTCCGAGCCATCGTCACCACCAACAAGCCGGTGGTCTCAGCCCTTCATGGGGCTGTGCCAGCCCGTTTCCAGAAGGACATCTGTATAGGGAACCAGTCCAACCCCTGTGTGCCTAACAACAAAAACCCCAGGGCTTTCAATGGCTCCAGCAACGGGCATGTTTATGAGAAACTCTCCAGTATTGAGTCTGACGTTTGAGTGAGAGGGGAAGAGCGCGGGGAGGGACTGGGGGTGTATGTGGAGCGTGGGAGGGTGGGGTGGGATCAATCCCATCCGCTGCTCTCCTGGGTCATCCTTAGTTTGTGGGATACTGGAATTCTGAGTAGTGCAGCACTGGTGACAAGTGCCACCTCTTTGGTTTCCCCTCTTCCTCCTCCTCTTTCCAACCCCTCCCCTTTTATCTCTTTTTCCATGTTCTCGCTCCTCCCATACTCCTCCTTTCCTGGCCATTGCACTTTACAGTGACGTCGGAGTTGGATATCCTCGCTCGTGATTTCAGGAAGTGGAGAAAAAGGCAAGGAAGGGGTGGGCTGAGGGAGAGCGGCAGTGACTGTAGCGTTTCAATTCTGCTGGCTCCCGGCAGAGAAAGGCATGTGCACACATGCATGTGTGTATGGCAGCAGGAGACAGCAGAAGCAGTGTAATGGACACGCAGGAAAATATGCTTGCTCAGGCAACTCTTCCTAAAGCTGCCTAGAAAAGAGTAGTGTTTGAAGATGTGGAGAAAGTGAAGGGGGAATAACACGACTAACTTGATGATGCACTTACATGTTAGCTATACTGAGGTTCTCGTTACATTATTTTGTGAAGACTATGGGGGTTTAGGGCTGAAATATATCTCTATATATATTTGCGTATATGCTGAGAAATTTTACGCTAAAATTTTGAATTGTCTGCTGAGGGGTGTGGTGGGAGGGAAAGAAAGCTTGTCTGCAGGTCTGGCTAGTGGTTTCACTATGGCTATTACAGCCGTTGAATCTGTGGCAGACCAGTGGGAGAGATGGAAAGGAAGTGGGTTCTGAGTTTGGGAAAGCAACTCTGGAGTCAGGGAGGTTGCTGTGATCTCTGACAGAGGATGCTGGTTTGCACTGAAATGAGAGGAGATTGGGGAAAGGGGGGCAGGATTGGTTTGTTAGCTGTGAATTGCTCACTAGTTGTGACATACTTCAAGGGTGGGAGCAGTGTATGGTATGGGTTAGCCTATACGCGAGTATATACGATAACTTTATACTTGAAATGTCTGTGGAGAAAGCAAAATAAACCCACGGTCCTATACGGTGTCTGGATAACAAACACAGTGGAACAGAGCTAAAGAGTAAGGAAAGGTAGGGAGTTTTGTCAATGTCACTTCAGGGTACACCAAGCCTGTTTTGGCATGTCCTTTCAGCCCTCCCTACCCCGGGCCAGCAGGTTGGAACAAAAAGAACAGGGTGCCCGCTGCCAATGCTGGCATGGTGCTGGAGAGGAAAAAAAAATGCCATGAAAGGGTGTGTGTGGTGGCGGTGGTGCTGGTGGACTGTTTCAATGCCTCCTTGCACATGTGGAAATGGGAGGAGGGTGTGCGCACCCATGGGAAATACATATGTATATTTGCTATTGAATGTACAGGGGAAGCGCACGGCTTGTCTTCCTGGGAAGGGGTGTGCTTGAATAAATGCCAGAGAGCACAGAAACTTGTGCCGAGGACTGAAGACAAGACATGCAAGGCTGAGATGCGTGTGTACATGTACGTGTGCCTCTGTGTGCGAGAGAGAGAGATACTAGCACAGGTGCAAAGCTGGAATAGCCTAGGGTTTCCCATCCCTGCAGTTGTAGTGACAGCTTTCCTGGTGCACCTAGTATCGATAAGAGTGGTTTGTTCTTTCCATTGTATCATTTTAGATGCAAGTTATACTAAAGGAAAGGGAGCAATGGTAGGAGTGAGAAGCTGAACTCCCCTTTCATATGTCTTCTTTCTCCTGAGGTAGGGGTGTGGGCCGACCTCTCCTGCCCTGAGAGTTATGGCAAAGTGTCTCCTGCTTACCCTGGGTCTGTCCCAGTGTCTCAATGACTGTGGCTTATCAGGGGAAGGGTTGAGAGAGCCCTGTGCTGAGGGCATGGGGACACTGCTGGGGACTGACTCTGAAAGGAGATGGCAGCCCCGTCTTTATGAGCCACATTTCTTGGAGCTGAAAGCCACGTCTCTCACATCCCTCACCGCACTCTGGTTGATTTTACCTTATCTTTCTCTTTTTAAGCCAACAGAAGGCCTTTTATTTATTTACCTATTTATTTTATTTATTTTTTAAAGCTAGGGTGAGGGGAGGGTGGGATTTGCCTGTAGAGTCAAAGAGTGTGAGGGGAGGGTGGGCAGGGTTGGTGAAGGGAATATTTTCTTATATTTCACTGAGGAAATTAAGGAGGGAAGAGGGGGAGAGTCTTTGTAAGGGAACTTCTTATTCTTTCCCTCTTCTCTCATTACAAGGACAAAAAGGAAAATAAAAAAAAAAAGAAACCAAACAAATTAAGAGAGCGATCTGCAATCCAGAACACACGGCAGCTTGTCAGATGCCTCTGACAGTGGCCACCGAGAAGGCGTTCCTTTCATTTGTAAATATTTCTTTTTTATTGCGTTTTTGTATAAATTGGTGTTTCTCTTCTCGTGAATATTCAGGTTGTGGGGTGGGAGGGAGGGGAAGTTTGTTTCCGTTCTGTTTGTTTTCTACGACTTTTCAGGCTGCGTTTTTGGAAGCGGTTTACGCGGGTCGAGGCCGTATGAATGAGGGGAAGAGAGAGAGAGAGAGAGAGAGTGAGAAACCCATGTGTGTTGTGTTCCCCTGAGGCCCCCCGTATCGCCCTGTCACCTTTATCTTCATGAATGGAAGACGCCGGAACGTCACTTCAAGCCTTGCCAGCAGGGTTTCATGTTTTGATGGGAACACCCCCAATTCCTTTTTGCATATAAACTCTCTGTACCAGCATCTCTCTGTGGAGTTTGGGCCTCAAGGCACTACGCTGTCTTGATAGTGGTGGGGTGAACCATCAAGTTGGCTGCTCAGGTTGGACCATCACTTTGACATTAAGAGACTTCTCCAATGCTACTTTGGTTTAGAAATTTTGGACCTGGGAAAGCTCGTGATAATTTCTGGTATTTCCTAAGGGCTTGGGGGGGAGCTTGACAGCTGGCAAGGGCAGCTAATCTCTTTGGTGGTTATCTTGGTACTTTTCTGTCCCTCCCCACCTGGAACAAGGAAACCTGGAGGGTGGCTCTGCAGGGAAATTAAGCCGAAAACAAACCAAAAAGAAGTTAACAGAACTTTTTTCAAATCTCTTCTTAAAGGTTCTGATTTTTGTGTTCCGGGGTGAAAGTTGGTTCGTATTTTCTCCGAACTGGTCTGTCCCTTGTTCCACTGATCGGCAAATGATAGTTTGCCAAAATCACTATCTAGTGTTGATACTGTTGTAGCACTGTTAACACTCTGAGTGCTCTGCAAATATTAACTGTGCCACAAACCACTCAAATGAATGCTCTAGGGCAACCAGAAAAGAAGAACTGGAAATTCTGGACTGAACCACTGGTCTAACCACAGGAGCCTGGTATTTTGCCTTCTCCCACAATAGATTAGGCCACGTGTCCATCAGGTTAATCCTTTCTCCTATAAGCGATCTTTTCTGGTTGCTTTGTTTATTTTAGTTCTGACAGGTCAACAAGTTTTGGGACAGAGATGAAGGGGAGGGGGGGGAGGGGGGAGGGTGTAATTCATAATCCAGAAAATAAATTGATGATGTTATTAAACTCTGATTATATATTTAGAATTTTAGATTTGGTGTATTTTCATTCTAAGTATTCAAGTGAATCAATCAGGTAATATTAGCAGCAGGTGTTGACTATACTAGAAAACCACCCATGTGCTGTTTATTACCTGTCCAGAAAAGAATGGGATTTCATACCAGAGCCTGACAAATCTCCACATCCCCTCCCTTGCCATTTCTCTCTCTCTTGTAGAAACACCAGTATTTTCTGGGGCAGTGGCTGGGAACATTTCCCCTCTCTGAAGGTTTCCGCACACAAGAATACTGAGCAAAAACCATTGTGTCCTCTACAGTTTGGTGACCTCTACTGTATATTTGCAGCCAGCCTCCCAGTAAAGATTAGGCACCTTTGGCAATGTTTCTGACATTTGCCTCCTCACTCTAGCCTCAGGCATGGCTCTCTGAGACGTGTTTTCATGAGCCATGTTCTTCTGAAGTAGTACTGGAGTGTATGTACTCAGCTGAAGGAGGATGTGTGTGAAGGAGATGGAGGAAATATTAAAAAAATATCGGAAATGTGCCATGCACAGTGGAAAGCAGCTGGCAGGTAGAACTTGCAGCCATGGATCTCCACATCATAAACCTTCCTGGAGTATTCACACCAGCTTTTTACTGTAGCGCAACACAACACAGGCTGGTGTAGTAGTTCTCTGTCTCCCATCACGCCTCCCAGTGAGGGCAATATCAGAACTTGCTGTGTCACATCATAAGTAGGAAAGAAAAGCTGCAGTCAGGACTTGTTGTCAGTTGAGACAATGAAGCACACCACCCCCACCTCCTCAGCAAAAACCCATCCCGTTCTCTCTGAAATCCAGCATATGTCATCAGAACTCTCCAGGCAAGAACCCCAGTGGGTTCAAAATGCTCAGCAATATGCAAGTATGAACTTTGCCTGTAGGGAACTGTTATTTCAATTTCCAGCGCATGGGGGGGAGGAAGGTTCCTCTGTGATGTCCTGAAGGATTTGGTGGTGGAGTTAAGAGTTGCCACAATGGGCTTCTTTGCTTCTGACTTCTTCAGCAATATATGCTGAGGTTGATCTCCTCACTCCAAGAAGACACTAGCATTCATCTTGAATAAAGCCCCTTTGTACCTTCAAATCAGGGTTTTTTTCTCACAGCAACATTGCCAGCAAAAGAGAGAGGGGGAGACAGAGAATGAATATGATGGTGGTGACAGGTTAGAGTGATCAGAGATACCTCAGGGATCTTTATAGGCAAGTCTTTGCTTTAGAGCTTTCTATCAAATGTGGCATATCCTCCCACCTCCATTGCTTATCAACAGATGGAAGCAAGCCTGGGAACACAGCCAGTGATCAGACTTAGGCCTTTCACACATCCTCCACTCCAGTCAAGCAACCTTTGATGAGCCCTTCCCATGGAGAAGGGTGGGAGGTTGCACTTCCCCACGTATTTTTGGTTGCCAAAATGAAAAGAAAAAAGAGAGGGGATAAAGATGAGGAGTGTTGATGAAGGGACTTTGTTCTGACTCTCTGCACCATTGCTCTAAGGAATTACACCTCACCCTTCCCGCTCAATCCAAGCTGGCAAAGGGTAGGGTCCAATTATGCTGCCTCTTCGTGACATATGCCTGGCTAACCACAGGAGCCCCTGGGAGCTGTGTGCGAGAAAGGAACTGGATTGCTGGCAACAAATGGGGATGGACTCCAAGCCACGATTCCCGTCTGCACCCACTCTTTCCCATAAGTGCTTCCCTGCTGCTGAACACACCTGGCGTGTCCACCTGGAACACACCTACCATGCTGCTGGATGCTGCAGGGCACATTGAGATAGTAACTAGTGGGACCCGATTGTTGTCCCCACAAGGGCTTATTTTCAATTTGCAGCCAAATAGATTTCCAAGCCATAGACCCTCGCTGCATTCACCCACCTACACTTCCCTGTGGCTCCCTCCCACCTCCCCGCCTCAAAGGCAAACTGGGGCGCTGACTGTCGCATTGGCAATATGAATACTATTGCTTTGTCTTCACCACGGGCTCTCTGGACCTCCCTGGGGCTGACTGCAGACAGACCTAGGTGTCTGCCATTAGAATGGCAACAGCAGCAACAACAAAACCCACTTTGCAATTGGCTTTGAGTTCTTTCTTCATCTCTTGAGCATCCCCAAATTCCTCCCCTAGCCATACCACTTGAGTGAATTCTGGCACCCTTCTGTCATTGCTGACAACAAAACTGACACAGCATGAATCTGCTTGTGTATAGAAAAAGGCAGTGAAACCATATCACAGAGAGCAGGACTGATGTCTACCGACGTCAAGAGTATGGTCGGTTGGGTGCTGAGGTAAAGGAGCATCTCTGTGGTGTGTTAGTAGTTACAGATCTCTTAACCTGCTGGCCTCCTGCCATTAAAAGTTCACAGCAAGCACCGGTATACACTCCAACAGGTCAGAAAAAAATTCCATGCTGTGGGACAGGGGTTCCTCTGGGCACGTGCACACATACGAGACATACTGGGGAAGTGAAACACAGATGAACAAACCTGACACAGCAGGAAGCTGTGAGGCTTGCGTACCTGTACATGTGCGCTCACACACACACCCACACACACACACAGACACGCACGGTACATAGCAGTACGCTTAATGACTCTGTCCCACAATGCATTTTTGCCAAGTAGGAACGATGTGACCTTTCCTAATGTTCTGCTGGTAGTTATTTAATTTATGTATTCACTTTGTGACTTTTACATCATCTGCTTTCTTGACTGCAGCATTACTGTGTAAATATGTGTGTATATATGTACAGAAACTTAACTCAAGCAATTATATTCAGGTTGGGAAAAGGGTGGGTTTTATATCTGTACAGTATTTCCTTATTAAATAATGGCATGGGGGGGGGTTGGGAAAGTTAACTTCTAAATTGTGGTTTTATTGGTCTGTGGTGTTTGAAGTTGTTTCAGTGATTGCTTTTGCTGGTTCGGAAAGTTTATCTGGATGTTATATGTGTGTGCCAAGAAAGGGTCCCCAAACAGGGGAGGTTTGGGATTGGTGAGGGGTGGTGGGTAGCAGAGGGTGTTAATAATTTCCTGTAATAAAAGCTGTGTTGATTGCTAGGGACTGTTTGTGTGAGGCACAGAGCTGTTTCCTTCTCTATGTGCTTTGCTCTTTGATTACTTTCTCTTCCCTGGTCCTCATTGTCTTCTCCCTGGGACACCAGCAGAGTACATTTGTTACTGTGGATTACAGGGATCTCTCTCTGGGCCTTCATCTCCTGACCAACTCTTCCATCTCCCTCTCTTTGTGGCCTTCCCAGTACCAGTGGGAGGGGAGGCGGTGTGGTCTCAGACCCCCTGTGCCATTCTTGTCCGCTTTGCTTCCTCTCCTTTAGACGTCTGTCCTTCCTCTAATCAGAACCTCATTTTCAGGTGTTCTGATCTCTCCAGCAGTTTACTGCCTCATCTCCCTGACCTCTTATCTACTTATTTCTCATCTTACTCACACTGATTCTTCAATTTCATCTCTACACCTCTTCCCTCACAATGACTTATGCTGGCTGTTTGCCCACTCTGCTCCTCTTATTACTGTCTTGTTTCTCTGTTGTCTTCATCAGACTGTGCAATGCTGTGCAGAAGATGAGTGAAGGGCAGGCCTCTACTTCTCCTCTCCTGGAAAACTCTAGCCCTGACCAAATTTTTAGAAGATGGTATTTGGTAGCTATTTTTTGCTTCTCTGACACTTTCACTGAGGTGGTGTTCTGCTCTTGCCCACTGAAGAAATAATAAATGATCGGTCTGGCAAATTAGCCAGTGCAAGGAATCAGCAAAATTGTCTTTTCTGAGAAAGCCAAGAGGAAGAACATAACTTCTGTCCTTGATGGCTGACTGGTGAATTTAGAGCAGGGGCAGATACAGTTTTTATCCACTCCAGGTTTACCCACATCAGGGTCAGTAGAGTTTCTTTGCTTTTACTCTATGTGAATAAAGCAAGGCTGCTGGAGAGAAGTATGCTATCTTTTCGAAGCACAGGGATACCTTCCTTTATCGCCTAAAGGCCATTTGCCTGTGAACACCTACATGATGTTCTGCTCTGTTGCAGACCTGAGAGTGAATGTCTGGTAGTATTTGGTCCCTTTCTGTCTGACAAGTCAATATAAGCTGGTGCATGGCACTAGCTGCCTAGAGTTTGTGGTCTAGTCTCATGTCAGGAAGAGAGTGACAGGGTGTGATGTGGTGAATAAGCAGAGACAGAGCCAATGCGAAACTGTTAGGGGCTCTAGGCAGATGCCAAGACACCTCCCTCCTTCCCTTTTGGACAACTTGCACTGTTCCTTAATGAACATCCATCAACCCACCATCCTTCATAGCCATGCCATTGGCTGCTCATCCCTGAAGACACCTAGGTCTGCTGGTCACAGTCTGAGAAAGGACCAGTCAGCCTCTCCGTGTGTACATGTGTGTTGCCATGTGCCATGGTCTCTGAGGGTTTGAGTTGCACTGTATGAAAGCATATAGGCAGTGCAGGGAGCAATGGAAAGAGTCAGCATGACCAGAGGTTATCCAGAGCAGCAGTGTTCTCCCAGCTGCTGCTAACTCTTGCTCAACCTGCCATTGCAGGCCTGCATCTCTGATTTCTGGGTGGAAGAAACCACTACAGCCACATGGGAATGGAGCTCTACTCAAAGGCATGAGCAGGGTAGACATCCCTCTCATGTACCCTTCCTATGACCTTGGCATGGCTGTCCCAGCACGGTCCACAGTGGCCTGTGGACTTGTGCAATACATGGCTACAAATACTTGTCAGTCTGGGAGGTGGTGTATGTTTGTGCATTTGAGTGATTCCTGGCAGAACTTTAAACATAAGTGAAGTTGGAAACTGCTGGCCTGTTTGGTGCTAACCCAACGATGTGTGTCTGTATGGCAGGCATCTCCTTGGGAGTACATCCCATAGATTAGCTTTTGGCCAAAATAGTGAGTTACCTTTCTGAGCATCACCAGGGTCCTTGCTGTGTTTCCTTTGCTTATTCAATGTGCAATAAGCATGACAAACCTGCAATATTTGCAAGGCATCCAGAGAGAACGCATCCATCACATGAGACTTCTATCTAGGCCCATGGGCACTGGCTGCTAAGTCCCATGTCAGCTGGAGAAAGATTACAGCTGTCCCTGAACAGACAAAAATAAGTCAAGGGAATAAGATGAAAGTTTTCTGCTTTCTCCCTCTGCTTTCCTTCCAGGCCTTGAAACCAAATCCATTGACACAGGCAGCTATGAAATTCAAGGAGCTTTTGGAACAGTTACTTAGGGGTTTAGATGCCTAAAATGCCTTTTGTGGATTCTCTTGCCTGTGTGGGCTTCTTCCTGCAATGCATTTTGCCAGGATTCATCTCCCAGAAACTCACCGTGCTTGAACATAGCTTAGAGGGGTTCCCTCTGCTTGGGATCACCATGTGTATGTTGCATGCCTGTTGCTACTTGTCTGTATTTCTTGCACGTGTCTACTTGTGGGGAGCAGGGGTGGGTTCATATTGATATGTGTATTTAAGCAGTGTGCGCACATTTGTATGTGTGGTGCCACAGTCTGTATGTGTGCTTAGGTGTTTGTACACATGTGTCTGAGCTGAGAGAAAAGTGTTTGAAGCTGTATGCTGCTAAAGCCAGGTGATGAGTACCTGTAGGTACCTTGGCAACCCTGTTGTTGCTCTTGCTTACCTGGTAGGCCCTGGCATGTCTGCTTTGTTTGGACTCTAGGGGACCAGCTCTGAATCAGTGACAAGGCTGGGACACAGACTCCTCCTGAGATGGTTTGAATACAGCACCAGAAACCCATTCCATGCAATCATTCACTTCTATGCTGAATCCGCTGTGGCACGTTTTCAAACTATTGTGCCACACTCATTACCTACTTTGGCCTTAACTGGTAGGTGGAGCAGGAAGGCAATCATGCACTGACTGGTAAGGTCTTTTGGGAGAGATCTGGTCAATCTGTCCTGTGACTGAAACAAGAGGCTCCCTTGCTATTCTTTTTGCTGCCTCCTAGGGCAATGCAAGCACTGGAATTCCACTTGCAAGCAAGCACTAGCCTGTCCTTTCTTGCTCTTGTGTAAGATAGACACAGGCAAAGGCTGAGCTGTGGTGGATTGATCTCCCATTCCTGCTATTTGGAAGAACCTCACCATTGCTGCTTGGAGCTGGGTAGGGAGTTTGCAAATCCCAAGCTCTGGAGGGGTTCAGTTTCTTCAGAGGGGACGCTAAATAAGGAGGGTGGGAGGGAGTAAACTTTCTGCAGCCATTCTCCATCCCATTCATTTCCAGGAGTGATCGCTATACTGCTAGCACCAGAGAGGATGACCTGGTGGGAGGGCCCTACAGTGCCAACCAGCACAGCACTTTAACTGTCCAAACTGCTGAACAAGATACTGCTGTCCTCTGTCGGCAGCCAGAAAAGACAATCAGGACCTGATGAAGAGATGCCATGACTAGTCAGATAAGGAAGGAGCAATACTGCGGGGCTAGGACCCTCATCATCTACATTATATTAAGTCTGCTTTACCAGCCCTTCAGTGCTGGTGTCACTGGACCTCTTTGATGGCTTCTTTTTATTTATATATATAAAATGTAACAGAATAATCAGTGACTCCTTCTATCAGATGACATCCATCCACCTCCTCTGCTTTCTTCCATGTTCAGCTGCTCTTTCCTTTCCATCAAATTGTATCCTGTGCTCTGCCAGGCTTGTCTTTTATGGAAGAGAAGATATATGTGTGTGAGTGCGTGTACACATGTGTGTGTATTTTAAGTATTATTGCTATTATCAACATGCTATACACCTAAAAGCTCCTAGCAAGCTGGAGCCTTCAAGAGGTGCTGTAGGAAACGACCTTCCCACTAGACAGCAGTTAGTGTGGAGGTTAGCAAAGAAAGCTGCTAGCTTTGGAGGCCTCTTTGCCTGTCTGGTTGCTTTTCTTATCTTTGGAGCAGGCTCTCTCTCACGTGGTCAGAAATGCAGCAAACTGCTCTTTTTAGCTTTGCATTTTCAAAATTTCTAACATGGAAAAAAAAGTTTGTTGATTTCTTTTGTTCATTTGTTTGTTTGTTTACGCAGTCCTTTTAGTGGGAGCAGGGAGGTGTTTTCAGCAATACAACTTTCCGAGACCTCAGTTCTGTGCAGTTATTGTTTGTACGGTTCAGCTGTGTTTGGGGTCTTTCCTGTGTACATGTTTTTCCTGAATGGCAGGGCTATCTTGAAACGTCTCTTTGCCAGTGACCAAAGCACCATCTGTAATTGGAGGCGAGGGCTGGTATATAGAGGAGGCAGCAGTCTTTCGGGAAGTAGATTTTAACTGACTTCCCTGCGGAGGCACAGAAGGCAAACTATTTAACCATTGCACAGGTGGGTTTGGGGGTTGTTTTTTTTTTTTTTTTTTTTTTGTATTCTCTTTTCCTTCCTTTTTTTCTTTTTCTCTTTTTTCCCTTAAAAAAAAAATGTTTCTCCAGTGAACTTTGGCTGTTGCCCCAAAGGCTGCTGTGAGGCAGGTAGCAGGCAGGGAGGGTGTCTGACTCCCAGGTCCTGCCCTCCTGAAGCCATGTGGGATTGCCCAGGTGAGGAGGGACAAAAGCCCTTTTTGGCATTTTCCACAGCCATTCCTGGGACAAGGACCCTGTGGCTGCTGAGGGACCTGACCCAAAGGGAACAAGCATCCATGGGAGATCATCCTCTGGCTTGTGCGGGTTGTGGGTCAGGCTGGAGGGCAGGCAGGGGAAGATGGCTCACTGACCCCTGCACAGCCCTTCCCATGCTGGAGCAGGAGCAAGTCGCATAGGTCCACAACAGGGACAAATGAATGACCTTAAATGGGCCAGAGGGGTTCAGCCTTGCCTCTCTTGAGCTATTTGCAAGTGGGTAGGACTGACCCTTGACTCAGACAATGTCATTCAAGGTTGAGCGGAGCCTTACAGACCATGAAGTAGGGCTTAAAGGTGGCGCATGGGGATCTGGCCAGCTCTTGATGTCATAAGACCTAAGGAAAAGCCCAGCACCTTCATCCTTTGGCACTTGGGAGTGGCTGAGAGCAGTAGTGGAGGACTGTCACGTCTACTAGGGTTAGGGCAGGTAGTGTCTCTAGAGCTGGCACAGGTCAGCTTCAGCTGTATTTGCTTTCTAACTAATGTACATTTACTTTGGAGAGCACATTTGATGAGCTCAGTCTATCAACCAAAAGAAAAAGGAATACTCACCTCTAGTGTAAGTCTTCTACTGCCCAACACTGCTACCTCCTCTTCTCTTGAGCTGTTGGTATCTTGCAGTGAACCTGGCTACCCATCAGGCTGTTGCACACAGCAGATATATCCTATCCACTTCTGAGACCATCTTTGCCTAAATTCTGCCTCCTCCTCATCCCCTTTATGCACGCACATGCATGTGCACACACATACACACACACAAACAAACACACACGTGCCCACCTCCAGCCACTCCACTGGTGAAAATCAGAGCCACAGAGACATGAGTGCCAAATGACTTTTTATTTCTCAAGTAAATGACAAAAAAAGTTTTGTTCTTTTTCTTTTTTTTTTTTTACATATGCAAATGTAAAAGGGAACTGACAGCGAATTGGTGGTGGCGAGAGGAAACGGGATGTTTTGTAACCCTAGCTGCAGTAAAAAAAAAAAGAAATAAAAACACATTAAAAATATTTAAAAAACACAAAAAGAAAAAAAAACTTGAACTATTTTGGAAATATTGTGAATAATTTTTTGATATAAAAACTAATTTTTATGTAGCATGAAAACCACCAAAATAAAATGATCAAGAATAAAAGCTGTGCAGAGGGTGTTTTTGTCTAGTTGTTGAGGGAAAAGAAAGGAGAGAGAAGCAGTGGTGTATGAGAGAGGGATGCTACTGCCATGGCTTTTACTGTGAGTTTCACAATACATGATGTTTTTCTTCAATCTTGGTAACTGGAGTCTTGTGATTATGTGGAAAAAAAAAACCAAACCCAACAAAAACCAAAAACAAATAAACCAAAAAAACCCCACACCCCATATTTTATATGAAAATATGTTTTTATCTCTGATTACTGTGGAGAAAATCTTGAAAATAAGAACAGAATTAATCCCAAAGACTCAAAAAACAAAAGGCAAATTGAAAATGGCCATGAATTGCTTTTGAGTGTTAACAGCAATCATGAATTTTTTTTCTGCTTGATTTATGATTTTGAGTAGTTGAGGTTGCAGTTCTGGGGAGGCATGTATGAAGGAGGTAAGACATTAACAAAGGGCTGACAAAGTTCTGGTTTTTGTTATGTGAGGCACAGGAGTTAAATGAGGGTCTCTTCACATTTCCTGCTGAGTAAGGGAACAACGTAGTGTCCTTTTGCAGGATATATTGGCATCACTCTTCATTCCTTTAAAAAAAAAAAAAAAATTACAGGTTTCTTAAAGGAAGCAGACTACCTCTCCCAATTCCAGACAAAAGAGTATGTTGTCTCAGCACTCCAGTCCCTTTTAGAAATGACGGTGGCGATCCTCTGCTCCCCTGAAGCAAGTGGGGTGTCAGTGCTATTTGCATCCTTTGGGGGCTCTGACTGGTGCTGAAGCACTAGATTGCCTTTGACGAGGTGGTAGCACCCAACCCACTCTGCTGTGGATCAAGGTGTTGCTCCTTTGAATTGTCAGAGGACAGGAGATGCTGGTTTCTGAACTGTCCCAGGGAAGTTGGTAGGTTGCTCTGGCCATTCTGTCTTCAAAATATTACTTGTGCCTGAGTGAATCAGACCTCCTGCATATGAATTTCATCTTCCCTCCCTCATGCTCTCATCTCCCACACAATCATTAAAACACTGCCCCATCAGCTAGCAGGGGACCTTCTCTGTTGCTCCTGTCCTTGCTGTCTGAGTGTCTTCTACATCATAGGCTGAAAGGGAGGAGGCAGATAACACACCATGTAGCCCAAAATATGGGTTCAGCACTGACCAAGAAGAATGAAAATCAGTAAAGACTCAAGATCAGCCTAGACTACTGCTTTGGCAGTGTGAAGAAAAAGAACCCTGGGTCAAAATCTTGTCTTCTGCTCAAGTCAGGATAGACTTGGGTGGAGTGGACAGGGAGGACCTGGAAGCAGCAGTGGTGTAGACCAGCTCGACTGGTGGGTTCTTGAATTTTGAGCCCCAGATACAGGTGTGAAAGAGGATCCATGGGAACATTACCTCTTGGTGGGGGAAAGAGAGGGAAAATCCTTTTAGCATAAGAGAGACCAAATCCTGAAGCAGCTTCTTGGTTTATCTAGGTCTGAGTTATCCTGTCTCTGCCTGTTGCCAATTCCTATGCCATGCACTATCTGTTTTTGCTTTTTGACTCCTACAGGGAAGGAGAGTGAATTTCCTGTGCCTTGTGAAGCTTTTCCATTATTAGTTATAAATCTAGGTTGTTCCTCCAGTGAGTATCTGGCTATTTACCCTTCTTCCCACTTGTTCTGTCTCCTAGTCCTGTCCTCTTGCCATCAAATCTTCCCATCCAGATTGTCTCACTGTGTGGAACAGTATGCCTCTGTGGCCTCCTGTCCTTGCATGTTAAGAAGAGGGGCTCTTGCTCCCTTATGGGAGGAAGCTAGCATTGTTCCATGTCCTTCAGTGAACCATGAGGGCTGAGAAGTCATAACACAAAGCTTAGGGGTATTGCTTACCTTACTTTCCTCCAGTGACTTGGATATTCCAGTTGCCCTTTTTACAAAGAACATGGTATCTTACATCTGTGACCATTGTAGACTAGCTCTGTGTTTATGTTATCAGCTGGAATTTGCTCCCTCAAGACAATAAGGAGAATTACAAGGAGCCTTTTATCTTTACCCTGGACAATCACTCTCTGACTGGTGTTCTACCAGCAGTCTCCTATATGTATCCCCTTAGCAGAGACAGGGATCAAGGCAGTAGCAGCAGGGAAGGGTAGGAAAAGGGAAATCAGGGAGACAGTGATGTTTGGATGACCATGTAATGCTGTCCTGGTGCATGGTGTGTGCTCACCATCGAGAGAATGTGGCATGGAGTGAGAGCAGCATCATGGCTTTATGACCCCTAGGTCTTCTTGTCTCCTCCATCTGAGAGGTGGTCTCTCTTTTCCCTGGGCAGAGGATGTCCCATGGAGGATGTGAACCAGAGGATAGGGCTAGGGACCAAGCACCTGCAGGGACCTCAGCTTCAGTGCTGAAAGTGCATCGTGCACATCAAAGCCCAGGCTGCTGGCCTGACAGCACAAGTGCTGCCTCTGGCAGCAGGCAAGGAAAAGTCATAACAACTCATCTCTGGGGGTTTTGCCTTTCTTCAGGAAATGTCTGCAGAGGAATGAGTGTGGTGGGGAAGAATAGATAACTTTGCTGCACAGGGTGTTAGGAGGAGGAAGAACATGGCCTGGGAATATGGGTCTGGGTGGAACATATTTTGAAAGCAACTCCCTGGAAGTAGAGGGGAACAGAGCTAAAGCAGAAACTTTGCAAATGCTCTGAAAATTCAGGTGTCAAAGCATAATGTCTCAGAGTCTGGAACCACGGCTTTGGCCATGCATTATACTAGCTGGAAGTTCAGCCGGGGTCATTCTTCTGCTCCAGCCTCCGCACTCACTCACCTTCCCTTCTCCGGAGTGAAGTGGCAGGCTTGTCTCTTCCCTTAGACCCAGAGGGCCTAATGATGAAGTGGAACAGGTTGCATTTTGCCCAGCTTGTCTCTGCACCTCACTGCTCAGATCTCAGGTCTTTCAAGGTAGACATTCAACCAGGCCAGAGGGAGGGCAGAAGTCCTTCCAGTACACATGTACAGCAAGGGCAGGGGTCTGGAGTTTTTGAGCACACAAGCCCTAGATGCTCTCCTTGAAACACCTCTGTGTCTTTGTTAATGTGAGTGCTGCTAAGTTTGTTTGCCCTCACAGATGATTTGCATGATCCATCAGGAAGCCAAGATTCTGTCAGTGGAGACAAGCTATTCAGCGTGGTTTTTCAATATTTGAACAAGGGACTAGAATTGTAGTTACAGAAAAGGCATCTGCAAAGATGCATATCCCATACCTGGGGGATATTAGCTGATGTTCTTCACTTCTTGGAGCAAACAATTTCAGGGCTCCTTTTTGGCGTCCCACAAGTAGGGACTTTTCCAAGTGATAAATGCACTTCCACTGGCTCTGGTGGCCCTTTTCTGCACACAGATGCTCCTTTTTCAGCTCTGGGAGCTGAACCTTGCAGTGCTGAGATACAGGTGACAGCATCCCATTTGGGAGCAAAGAGAGCTAGTTGTAATGAACCAGCCACTTCTCCTAGCTTTGCAGCTGCACATTGCTTGGGAACTAACCATTCTGATGTTCTCCTTCCTCCCAAAGGCACTTCAGGGCTCTCTCTGTGCCGCGGTGGCAGCCCAATTTGCTGTCCCTGCTGACCTTCCTTTCCTTTACATGCAGAGAGTAAGGGCTTCATGGCCACTTTCTTATCTGAGACATTAGATTAAAATTGGAGAAGCATGATGTTTTGGACCTGTCTCTGTGGCTCTCTGATAGTTATGCTCGCTGAGGAGGCAAGAGACTGAGGCCTGCCAGCTGCAATGTTAAGCTTTGGGTAAGCGTTCGTCCTTCGGCTGTGGATTGCTGCTGTGCTGTTAGCAGAGGGGACACACACTGGAATGCTAAGTGACTTATACCACGCGCTCACCACTCTTTCAAGATTGGTGTGTAGACTTGTATGTAAGCAGAAAAGAAGGGGTTGGTTTTCTCCTTGTCTATTTCCCCAAGGGAAAATTTCCTGAAAAAGGGGAAAGGGAAGGTTCTTCCCTCTCCTGCAACACAAGACTACCGTCTCTCTGTGTAGAGTATTGTTTTGCAGTGTTAGAACAAGACAGATCTTTGGCTGGTGCCCAGTCACAGGCTCTGGGTGTGTTTCTACATCCTTTTGCTGAGGGAATAGCATAGCTTCTGCTACAAAGGCCAGGGCCGCCTTCTTTGCCACTTTGGTCTTAAGGGATGAGCCATGAATCCAGAGTCTCAGGCACTTGATGCTTGCATGGATCTGTTCAAGCCACCCTACTACACATCCTGGATAGCTGGGGGTGCCTGGGGGCCAGAAGAACTGAGTGTTGGGGAGAAATAATTAGTTAATTTTTGTGCCACGTTTGCATCAAGTAGGGAACGATTTTTAGAAGCACCTGAGAGATTTATTAAAACAAACCCCATCTCACTGAAAGACAATAGTGCTTAGATGGTCAGGTGCTTTTAGAAATTTCCACTACAAAAGATAAGAATGTTTATTCTTTTTAGAAATCTCTTTATGAAGGGGCTGGAATATTTAATAGTCAGGTAAACCAGTTGAGCTCTCCTGAGCCTAAAATATTGTGATAGTAATTTCAACTAGCAGCTACTCCTGGAGGATGCCCTGGGTTGAGCTGAGGATGTGAAGCCACCTTCAGAGGTGCAGGAGCTCTCTCCTTGATAGCACATGCCACAGAGGGGGAAGCAGGTAGCACAATGGGCAGGATTTCATCAGAAAGGGATGCTTGGGGATGCACACTGAATACAAGCAGTGACTGGTGTCTTCAGGGGTAATTTTGTTTTGGTCAAAATGACTCCCTCTCTCCTAACAATAACACTATTGCTGCGGATTTGGACAGTGTCAGTATCAGTCATTAATCTGGGAAGCAGTGAGTCAAGTAAAATGCTTTGCCAGCAGGGTGAAACCCTGACATAAAATTGATCAAAAACATTTAGGTCCTGTTTTCAAACAAGAGTTGTCCGTTCAATGCTTCGTGCTGCCATAGTCCTTACTTCAAAGAGTTAGCAATTTTGATGCTAAACTGAAATACGTTAATATTAGCATTTACATTAACAAGTAAATTGACAGATGCCATAGTTTGCATATATTATGCAAATATCCTGAAATCTTGTGTGCATTTGCATCTAATTTTCTTGAGATTAAATGAGACATGTAGATTTTATAGGGGAAATAATTGAGGCATCCAGACATATGATAAGATAGGTGACTTGACGTGGCTTGTATGAATTGTGGTAAAGCCAAGGGGCAGAGGAAAAGGACATCTGGCATTTTCATATGCAAAAAGATTGTGTTTGTGGTTGCTGTTCAGAGAAAGCAGTGCAGGAATCTCTCTGGGATGTGGTCAGAAGCAGTGCAGGAACCTCGTGCTGGGGGACATGATTTGGGATGTGGGGACCTCAACTTGAAGGGCCAGCCTGTTATTTTTTTGAGATTAGAGAAAGAAACACTCCCCTCTTTGCAGCACTGTGCAAGCCTCACCCACCTGAGCTTTCCCCACCTGGAAAGGGATGAGAATTTCCTACAGAGGCAGGGGAACAGTGAGGAGGCAAGTGTGTGAGCCACACAGGAGCAGGCCACCAGACCCCAGACTTTCTTGTCACCACTTCAGTCCCTGGCAGGATGTCTTCTTCTTCTTCTTACCCCTCTGGAGGTCATGAAGAGATGACAGCTATTTGCAAAGCCATTTCCAGGGCAATCATCTTCCATTTCAGGTGAGTTTGGTGAGAAATCTTGCTATTCCAACAGTGCTCTGGTTTTCCAGCTTCATTTCACTTCTTTCATTGGGCAGAACCTTGAGGATACTGTACCTCATCCCAGCCTTGGACAAAGAGAACCTGAACCACAAATTGTGGTAGTTTTCTCTGTGCATTTTTAATTAGCTCTACTTTTACAGGTAGCATGAGGAAGTGCATGTATGGGCCTGATCCAGAGAGGTTCTGGGCTGTACAGGCTGTACTGAGGATGTGTGCAGTATGTGGGGCTCAGCCTCTGCTGCCACCCTGACCTGACTTCTCTGAGCTGATCATGGAGGCTCTACTAGGATTCAAAATACAACTCATTTCTCTTCCTTGGAAACTTGCACATCAAGGTCTTATTGTACTCCTCACAAGTAGTCTTGAGCATCTCTCTGCTGCTTTTGTCAGGCTGCTACAAACTTTCAGCTTTTACGGGGAGGCTGTCAAAACATTGTATAGAAAATAATTTCCCTTTTCGGTTCCACCAGTGTGCAGTAACACCTCAGGCTGTCACATCTGAGAGGCTTCATCAGAAACCTCTTTGTACCCTGCAAAGTGTTCATTCAACTTAGCAACTCTTGATGAAGTTCGTCCAAGACATCCTGGTCTGTTTGAATAGTGACTGAACTTCCTGGACAGCTTCTGCTTGGGCTTTGCTTCCAAACCTTGCAGGATGCTTTGAAGTGCAAACAAACATGGAACTGGACAAAGGCTGACCTAGCTTCCTTTTTGTCTTCAAAAGGCTAGGGTGATAAAACCAGTTTTCCTAGGGTTACAGTTCTGCTTAGTTCAAGTTCCAGCCTCCTAATTGCTCCAAAATTTTAGGTCTGTCTTGCCAATACCCCTTTAAATTATGCATACTCCTGCTTACAAAGTCACCACCACTCTTCAAATATTCAGGGGTTCCATACATTTAATTTTGGTTCATTTACTCTCTCCAGGGAGGAGGCAGTGTTTTAAAAAGAAAGTGCTGATGGAAAAAGTAGAGCTTACATGACTTGCAGCAAACAACAATTTAAGTTCTCAAGAGCATGCATGTCTTGGACATGTAAATTTTACTCATTTGCATTTCAAGAGCACATGTGACATGCAACACTACTTTCTCATCCAGTAACATGATCTAAACTTAATGATTAATGTCAAGTTTTTATGAACATTTACAAGTGCATTGGGAGATTAATTTGTTTACTTGTATTATGCAAAACTGATTTAAGATCATGGTTTGCATTTACACACATTTACATAGTGTTTCCTGATTAATACATTATAATACACACAAATCATGTGTAAATTGCAGGCTCACATCTGCAACAAAGTCTTCATTCTGTGCAATTTGACTTTTCTGGCAGAACTTTTCCAGCAGTTTGCAGTTGGAGTCAGGATATGGCAGGGAGGGAAGGAGGAACAGGGATCAAAGGTGGATTGTCTGTGGAGAAGTCTTTCCTTAGCACCTGTTACTTGCCGATACCCCACAGTCATGAAACAGAAGAAGACGATGCCAAGGATACCTGGCAACAGAATGAGTTTCATGTAATGCTGTGGCCCTGGGGTCAGGCACCTGTGAACATGCAGTTTAGTTGCGTGCTCAGTGACTTTAGGCTTGGAGTGAAATGGGTGAGCAGCAAAAGGAGCCAGTGGGAGGTAAAGGGCCAACAAACATTGCTGCCAGTCCTGGCTTGGTTACCTCGGCACTGATCCTCATGAAGGGGCTCAGCTGGGTGCAGCAGAGACCCTCAAGGTGCTCTGCTCTGGTCCCTGTAGTAGCGTTGGCTGGGGATGTTTAGGGCTGGCTGGCTGGCATGGGGAGAACCAGTGGAGGGTGCAGGGAGAAGGACAGCGATGACCACCGAGCACTTGGGGTGGGGCTGAGACGGGGACCTAGAAAGGCAGCACCCTTGCACTGAACATGGGGGCAAGGGGACACTGTGGATACTTCCCCAGTGTAGCGTCTTCCTAAGGGAAAGCGTGGTTGAACTCAGGCTTGCCTCATCTCTCCGAGGCCCTAATCCTACTATCTTTCCTCCACCAGTCACCACCTCATCCTCCTCCTCCCTACACCCTCACCCCCCTCCAGTTCTTCTTTCTGTAAATAACTCTTTCTGATTTTGGACAAGCAGGGATCAACAGGTTCTGGAGGGGGGTGGAGAAGACACTTGTTTTGTTTTGGTTTTTTCCTTTCTCTCTTGAATTTTGGTGTTCGAACTTGAAAAAATAATATATATAAATACATAAATATATATATTTAAGCAAATGGATTTCCTGGAGAACTATGAAAGGAGTTGATTTTCCCCCCCTTTGATTTCTCTTGTTTCTCATTGGGGTTTGCTTTTTGGGGAAGAGGGTTTTTGTGACCTGTTGAGATTTCCAGTTCAGCATTGTTTAAAGGATGTGGAGAAAAAAAAAAAAGAAAAATCAACAAAAAACATAAAAATCTTTGTGATGTACAAAACCTGTAAATAGTCAAAGATACTTTCTCTTTTCTAACAACAAATTATTTCTGTCACTTTATATTCAAAAATAAAGAAACCTACCACAGAATATCAGGGTTAAAAAAAAATTGGAACCCATAATCAGAACATTTTCTTGGTTGTCTTTGTTAATTTTGTTCTTAACTTGGAGAATGCCTGGGAATTTTGCTGTATCTGTGATGTTTTAAAAGCCTGAAACCAGGATGAATTGGAATTAGGAATACAATGTTGTTTGAGAGCTGCTCTTCCCCTGGTGTTCACTAGTAGCTGTGTGTTGTGCCTGGTGTCTTGGCGCTACCTGGTGAGAGTGGATGAAGGAATAGCTTCTAACACCTTTCACATTCAAGAAACACAAACAAATATTGAGGCAACAGCGTGGATGGGAGACTGCTTCCATGGGTTGAATGTCCCCTTACACCACCTGGAAAATGGCTGGGGGCTGCATGCTGAAGGCCAGCACGAAGCTGCTGATAATGCTGCTAAACAACCTGTAGATTTGGAGCTGTCTTGAACCCCTCCTGCCAGGCCAGCAAGTAACAAGGCATTGGCACATTGTCTTCATAAAACAAAGCCCAGATTGAGGCTATAGAGGAGGACAAGGGGGGAAAGATGGTAGGGAAGTCTGCAATGATGTCAGTTCATCTTGGCACCTCTCGTTAATCAGACCCCCAAGACTACAGGGAAGTAGCAAGAGAGGATATTTGCAGAGGTTACCCTGGTCCAACCAACAGAAAAGGCCAAAGGGGTTATTTATAAAGAAGTGCTAAGCAGTGTCAGGTTTTTGAGACACAGAAGAGTGGGTCACTGTCATGGTTTCATTCCAGCTGGCAACTAAGCACCACACAGCCACTCGCTCACTCCCCCCCGGTGGGGTAGGGGAAAGAACCAGAAGAGTAAAAGTGAGAAAACTTGTGGGTTGAGATAAAACCAGTTTAATGGGTAAAGCAAAAGCCACATGCGCAAGCAAAGCAAAACAAGGAATTCATTCACTACTTCCCATGGGCAGGCAGGTGTTCAGCCATCTCCAGGAAAGCAGGGCTCCATCCCACGTAATGGTTACTTGGGAGGACAAACACCATCACTCCAAACGCCCCCCCTTCCTTCTTCTTCCCCCAGCTTTATATACTGAGTGTGATGTCATATGGTATGGGATATCCCTTTGGTCAGTTGGGGTCAGCTGTCCTGGCTGTGCCCCCTCCCAGCTTCTTATGCACCCCCAGCCTACTCGCTGGTAGGGTGGGGTGAGGAGCAGAAAAGGCCTTGACTCTGTGTAAGCACTGCTCAACAATAACAAAAACATCAATGTGTTATCAACATTATTCTCATACTAAATCCAAAACACAGCACTATACCAGCTACTAGGAAGAAAATTATACCAGCTGAAATCAGGACAGTCACCTTTAATGGTCAGAGGGCAGTCAGCTACTTTTAAGGGAGCTAGGCAGAAGATGCTAGACTACCTGTGGGGTGCAATTAAAAGGGTGGAACACAGCAGAAACACTCAGATGCAGCAGGCCAGATTCAGAACAGGAAAAGCAGTGTTCAGCCAAGGAAGCTCATAACAGCTGAGAGAAATGAAGCATTAGTAAATGCAGATAATTCATAAGGGGAGCAAAATTATGAGCCAGGGAAAGAAAATCCCTGGCTAGTAGATGTAAAGGTAAAGAGGATTATATATACATAAACACATAAATACATGCTTATTGAGAATCTTAAAAATAGATGTTAAGTACTAACTGTGAAAAATAAGTCAATAGCAGCACAGGAGAGACTGAAAGGTTCAATAACTCAGTTTTGATATGAAGCTGGAGAGACAGTGGGTAATGTCAGCACCTCCATTCATCACCAAAGGAAGTGGGACATTATCTAAGACCCAACTGGGCACCTTTCTGAGGGGTACAGCGGGAAGTCTCATCTCCAGGCCTCCATTGTCACAGCTCTGCATCCCTTATGGTACCTGCCCCATGCTCTTATCAGCTGTAAGTCACTGGGCTTGCTGCAGTGAAATGACTCGGCTGCTTGTGTGGATGGTCTTGTGACAGTGATTCTTCCTATCTTCAAAATCCACCAGTGCAACAGTGACCTTAGTGATACCAGAAGGCAAAAAATAAAGAAGGTGAATATCGGGATTTTGTTTTTCACTCTCAATGCATGTGCTTTAGCTACTCAGGCAGAGGTGCCCACCCTTGTATTTCTGAGTTCAAGGCAGCACCATTTTGATGGGGAATCAATTGTTTGGGTTTTGTTTTTTTTTTTTTTGACAGTGGCTTAGTACAAAAATGAAATGTGATGGTTTTAGACCAATTGTTACAGAACCTGATATTTTTGTTAAGAAAACAAAAATCTCTTTTCCAGGTCTGGGACAGAGTTGCATTAATTCCCACTCACATGTAGGACACTGTTACCAAAACTGGCTAACTTCCAACACATAGCTGAAATATTGTATAGGTCATTCAAACTTTAGCTCTTGCCCTAGGTTCATTTGCCAAGGGAAAGGGGGGTATTTCACTAGATTTTGCTTGCTAGCCAAAACTAAGTCTTGGCTGGAGGTGCAGGGGAAATGTGAACAGTTTGAAAGTTTCAAAGAGTTTCATGCTTTTACCTTTTCAAACAGGAAGATTTTCCACCTCTTCAATGCTGTTCATAGCATTTTCTCCTTTTTTGTTACTGAAATTGATAATTGACAAGTTCTGTCTTGAAAAAAGAAATATCTGCCAATTTAGTTTCAGGTTTGAAAATATTCACCTTTTGGCCAAGCTGCATACTTAAAAACTACTAATAGAGTAAAAAACAATCCAAACAGGAAACTAAATGGAGTGTGTGAGTGAAAAGCAAAGATAATCCTCAAAAGGGACTGAAAAAGTACTCAAACAGTAGAATAATATTTCTCAGGAGGTTTTTTTTCTGTAAATTTCACTGAAGTGAAATCCAGCCAGAACCTTTCAAATGGCTCAACTGACAGCACTTTAGCTGAAGTGAATGATTTTTAAGAAGTCTGGAGATGCTATCAGTGAATGAGATAGCAATTGAAAAATCAGGTTCTCTCTCTGAATCAGATGCACAACAACAGGCTGGAACTGGAAAGAGACTGATTAGTTTTCCTCTGTAGGTTTTTTTTTACTTTCACCTCATCCAGAATCTGGTGGCCCAGGACTAACTATGAAAAAATGGGTAAAAATAGGGGGGGAAATAATCACATTATCACTAGCCTTATGATACTCAGGTTTGACAAGTGTAGGTTTACTCTGATGTTATCAGCGCTCACTGACCCTTTTGGTTCTTTGAAGAGCCAAGGTTTACAGAAAAGCTTTTAAACACAGCACAGGAAGACAATGATAGGAAAGAGCTATTCACTGCTCCATCCAGGGTCTGCTACCCTTGCCATGTAGGTGGGGATGCTCCTCCCTAACATTAGGTGTCACAGGGGACATCTCCAAGCCTCTTTCCTTGGTCATGGCACAGCAGGAGGCATTTCTCAAACATAAGTTATGCTGGCCTAAAGTCAGTGTCTGGGGTAAACTGCCCTTGGATGACCATTTTTCTTGATAAATGCCCAGATGATTGGCACTGGTGTGCGTATATATATGTGTCCATATGTGAGCATCCATGTCTGTGTGTGTGTGTAGGGGCTCACCTAAGCTTTAGGGGTTCAAATCTCAGCTATATGCTTAGGTTTTCATTGAAACCAATTAGCATCTAGACTCAGTCCAGTCAATGGACTCTAAAGAAGGATTTACATCATCTCCAAACAGATACCTCTTTTGGCTCAGACAAATCTCCCACCAAACTCATTGCCTGGGCAGGTCTCTGCTGTGAGTCTGGACCCATGGACATCTTCACTGGAAGACAGCTAGGGGTAGGTCAACACTGCTTGTGTTTAAGTTAAGGTGGCAGGGGTGGCTGGCGGATAAATGCCTCCCTCACAGGTGAGTTGCACTGAGTGCCAGGCCCTGAGGACAGAGGTGGGGTTGGGGTTCCCTTCTGGGCCAAGTTCTCTGCTGCGGGGTAGCTGAAAATGTCAGGCACAGAGAAGCAGAATAAAGTGTAATGAGCTCTACTGTCTGAGGCATCTCTTGGCAGCCTGTACTCAATGGCAGATCAATAAACAGCAAAAGGAGTCAGAAAATAATATGTGTGTTTGGGGAAAAAAAATGTAGCTGGAATCAAAGGTACTTATGAGTACACGGGCTGACATTGCCTTCAATACAGCAAAGAGATCCCTGCACGTCTGTCCCAAAACACGGCCACTCTGCCATCCTTCAGGACCTAATTCCTGACACTCCCCACAGCACTGTCTGTGCAGCTGTAGCTGAGGAAGAGCTTTGCTCCTGCACCTGCCTTGGGGACCAGCTCTGCTCTGCTGGGTGCAAACACCTCTTGGTGCTGTCCCTCAGAAAACACTGGCAAATGGACTCAGCCCACCAGGAGTGGGCAGGTTTCCCAACCCCTTCACTCAGTGTGACTGGGTGCACTGCCCTCCATAAGAACTATCTGCTCAGATCTTTTCAACATTAATCCCAAGGTATGAAGAAATCTGGTTGCTCCAGTAAAGGTCCTGTGCCAAATGCCACATTCTCCTGTTCAGGGTGTGGGGAATAAAACCACTCAGTCATGTGCCATCAGTGGAATTCACAGAGCAAGATGGCCCCTTTCTGTCCCAGGAGAACAAGCAAAAGTTTAGCAAGCAATTAAAACATATGAGTGTCCTCCTCAACCTCTACTATCCTGGGCTGCCCTCTTCCTTGTCTGACCTGTGGGATGTGAACCCTTCAGTCTTCATTCTTCTCAAATTAGAAAGGCATATTAGAGGACCCTAAAGCAAAAGTCATCAGTGTGGTGCCTTGGATAGGATAAAGGCTTAATCGGCGAGGGAAACTAGGATTCTGCAGGGAGATCAGTTGGTGTAAGAACTATTCACTGCTTTAAGTAAGGACTGAAAAAGCTGAATGAGGCTTGGCAGGCAGCTGCGATGTTGTGTTTCCCCTCCCTTTCCCCCATTTTCTGCCACATAAGATGTAAATAAAGCACTGTAGAAGTGGAGGGCTTACAGGTCCCCGTGCATTGCTCAGCAGTGTCAGCTGCACAGGGGTGTTTTCCATATCTAAATCTTGGTGAGCCAGCTTCTCAGCTGGTGTAACGTTAACACAAATGACTGCAAGAGCATGAAGGACAGTTAATGCCTTGTGCTTGAATATGGTTGTGTTCAGTCAAAGACTGGATCTTGACTGATTTAGTGGTCAGAGGGGCCCTAGAAAAATTGCATTCAAAACCATGATGTCCCATGACAATAGGATCAGAGTGACCCTGAAGAGGCTGTGCTGGCTTGCTCCTAGTCTCAGAGGAAAGTTGTTCTTAGCATTACGTCCTCTGACTCAATTAGCTACAAGCATGTTCAAACATGATAACGTTGTGTAGTATAGAAAAGGACAGTGTCCTGGCCCAGTTCCAGTTTGTATAATTAATTTCTCCTTATCTAAAAATTCTACCTGTAATTTTGAATGGGTATGCCTGGATTTTTTAATTTTTTCCCAGCTATGGCTTCAAACCACCAACTTCTTTTTCTCTTAAATATCCTGTGGCTCCTTTATATACATGTATGCATACATATTTATATTCCTCTTTTTATCTTTTGTGTTGCTCCAGCAACAAAAGCTGTAATTCACTTTGCTTAAATTATTGTGTGATTGTGTGATGTACTATATAGGGATATATGCAATAATATCCTGTTAAGAAAATGTAAAAGAAAGATTGCACATCCATATATTGAAAACACCCTGAACTATCCAAACCTCCCAGAGACCAACTGCTTATTACTGCATAGTGTTCCTTGCACCAGCTATCTGAATGCTGCTCTTTATTCAGTAATCAGCCACATACTCAGCACTGCATACGCATTTGGATATGTCTGAGCTCAGGAGATGCAATCAGCAAAACATTCTGTGAGACGATACCTATTCTTTGCAGATATATTCTCTAATTAACAATGTGGAGGAAAATGTCTGTCCCAAAAGTACCAAAAAGTTACTGCACAATCCTTGTTTTCGTGTCTGACTGAAGGGCTGCTGTGCAGATTTTCTTGCTTGAACCCTGCCCAGGTGAACTGCCTTCTGTAGCCCGTTCATAAGCGTGGATGAACTCAGCAGCCCAGACATGGCAAAGGTGCTCTGCCCAGCTCAGTGCAGCAATCTGCTATGTAGTTAATCTAGTCAACACTGAAACTGTTTACATTAGCACATTTGCTTTGCAAGTGATAGTGTTAAACATTTTCTAGTGAAGGGAAGCCTTGTTTGACTGCAAGATGACACATGCCCAGAAAGCAGTGTTTGCTTGAGCTGTGAGGCTGCTCTCCCAGAGCAATTAGATGTGTCCTTCTCTACGTCCTTTTTCCATCTCTGATACCAGGCTGTGATAACCTGAGTACCTGGGTACCACTGACTGTACTGCTAGTGCATTTTAGTGGTGAGTAAAGTGCTCTCTGCATGTGTGTCCTGTCACATAGGATTTGAGTTTGAGCCAGCAGAATTGCAAGCACACTAGGTGCTTAGGCTTGCCGCTCATATGACAGAGGGTATTTCCAATGGTACAGCAGCTCCTGCCACCAGGCAGCTGTGGGTGGGAGGGTTGTTCACTATAGCTGTGGAGTGCAGAAATAGCTTCCATGCCCAGCTTCCTTAGCAGGTGGACAGCATTGAGATCACAGCCTCATGGTGATGTCATTGCTGGTGCTGGGAACAAACAGCTTTAAGCATCTCTTTCAAGCCCTGTCTCCTCCTTTGTATGCTTCATGTTGGGAAGGAGGCTGTAGCTTTTCTCTTAACCTCCCCAATGTTTCTGCTGCTCTGCTCGCACCCACACAGATGGGAGGTAGTGATGCTTGTGGCCAGGCAGGCCTCTCTGCTCCCTCAGCTCAGCAATATGGCAATCTGAATGTGTGTTGTTCTAGGTGACTGGATGTCTGAGCCAATTCCTCAGTCAGCTGCACCTGTGTAACTAACATGGCATTTTGACGGCTATCCAGCCCTTACCAGCTAAGCTGTTTCAACACCCTGTCATCATGTGTTGCCAGGTGGCTGTAAAACAAGCAGAGGTGTGCCGATACAAACAGAAGGATAAACATGAGGAGGTAAAAAAGGAACAGTGTAATTAATGAGGAGTGCAGAAATCATAGAGGGCCAGTGAAGGGCAATTCAAATGATCCAAAGCAAGAGGGGCTGGGGAGCTGTCAGGGGGTGAGCAAGGATCTGATGCATGGAGAGACTAGGGATGCTGGAGACCAAAGTGAAGGTAATAAACAGGTACATGATGAATGATCGAGAACAGGCCAACAGACACTCCAAGTCAGCCTGGTACAAGAGAGGAAGTCTTAAAGACTACATGCTTTTCCTTTTTATAGATTAAAGGCATTTATATTTCTCACCCTGCAATTAATCAGTCCCTGCGATTTGCTCTTGTTGCATACATCAAATATATATAATGCAACAGATTTTGTAGAAAATCAGGCAGGTATTTATTCACAGCAAGGCTCCTGGGCAATGCCCTTAGAGAGACTTACAGCTCTTCTCCCCATCACTCCAGCTGGCTTGAGTTCTCATTGCTCAAAACACCCCTCAGAGAGGAACAAATTCATCAATTCCCACCTGTCCAGACCAAAATCACTGTCACAGACCAGCATAAGGGCTAGTAAATTTACAGATTAGACATTTATATAGGAGTGCTGTGACCCAACAAATAGTTTGAACTTGGTTGAAATTTACCAAGACCATGATTAAAAGCATAAATTAATCTCTGGCAGGGACAGGAAGACATTAGAGGACCATGCAGTTATGGATAGTGTAGGGCTCAGGTAGGGGAGAGAAACTATTACATCTCCCATTGCTGCATCTTAGGCTATGGCAAAGGCAAGTTGCAGGAGAAGGAGGGTCTCTGCTCTGAGGAATCGCTCAGGTGTGTTGAGATGAGGTGGATGAGCAGCCACCTAAAGCAGGCTGACTGTTGGTAGCTGCACACAACATCAACAACACCATTTCTATTATTGCTTTTTCACCACAAAGTCCCTGAGTGGAGACAGCCAGTGTCTGTGATGACATTTGCCACGTTGACATTAGGAAGAGGATGCTGTGGGTACCCTTGGGTGCTGGACCACCCAGCAAGGACCCTCCATGGTTATGTCAGCCATGAAGAGGGAAGAAAGGCAGCTGGAGCAAGGGAATGGGTCTGCTACTTCTCCCTTCCATCTCACTGTAAGAGTCTCTCTAGGCTCAGACTTCTTACTGTGATGGTTAAATAAGTCCTTGACAGAGGCTAGGCAGTGGGTATGCTGTGACCACAGATTGTCCTGCTGCTGAGTGGTCAGCTGCCAGGGCACAGGTGCAACGGTTGAGAAGGGAATCTCCATTCTGGGCCCCTAAGACAGCTCTCCTGCCTCTTCAGCTGGTGGGCTGTGCTGCCTCTGACAGTCTTGCTGTGCCAGCAGCTTTTCACCGTGTCTGCTGTCTGGTATGCGAACTTCATAGGGCAGGAACTAGCTCTTGTCTGTGTTTGTGCAGGATCTAGCAGGTGGGGACTTCGGTCTGTGGTGAGGTCGCCTCCAAAGGTGTGCCATAGTACAAACACAATGTAAGCCTCTCAAAAAAACCCCAGTGTGTTTTAACCACTTACATCACATCTGTAAGTACTTGAGCAGGGACTGAGTCCCTGGTGAGGCTTCTGTCTTCCAGTGGAAAAAAGCAGAACTCAGAAGGGCAGGCTGAATACTTTTAGGAACAAACAGCCATGCAAAACTACATGGGCACTCTTGGAAATTAATCCCAAATCAAAGGCAAACTCATGGAGCGGGTTAGCAACTAGAGGCAGCTCTGCATGGGAATTCCCTGCTCTTGGGAGTAACATGGGATCCATCCTGCTGGCAGGATATAAATGCGATCAGCTACTGAGTGCCAGAGCTGGTTTACCTCTCTGGATGGATTTAGATATTTTGCTGGGACTCCTGTACTGTTCTTACACCTAGAGTGCAACTGCTTTGCTTTGTTAAATGCTGAGGCATCCTGAATGGAAACACTGGGAGAGAATAATATTCACGGGAAACGGTGTGACCCATGGCATTGCTTTTCTTGTGACAGGCACAGAGGGAACACGAGCCATTTCCACGATCTTTTGTGCCCTTGTGGCTGCAAGGGTGCAAAAGCAGGTTTGTGTGTCTGCTCATGGAGAGCTGCAGCAGGCCCAGTGCAAAGAGACCCAGCCTGATGACTGGTTTTATCTGCCAGATACACAACTGATGTAGATGGTGCCTCAGTTATAAAAGTGAGCGGTCTATGGATGTGCAGGAGGCAAAGCTGATAGAGGGAGAGGTCAGACCTTTTCTTAATCCTGTAGAGGGGATGCAGAGGGGCCTTGAGATACACATGCCCTTCAACATTGCTGTTTTCAAAGGCAAAGAAGTACCTGTGTGCCTGAAAATCTCTCTGTTTTCACTGGAGAAGAAGGCACTGTAACGTGGGAGTACAAGTGACTCCTCAATGAAACGTATTCCAGTCCCTCTTTGTTAATGTGACATTTTATTAATTTATTAAAAGATTTAAGAGCACATTGAGCCTGTAAACAAAAAATATGACTAGACATAAAGTCAGGCTAGCAAACGAAAGTCAGACAGTAGGAAAATGGGTTTATTCTGATCACCAAACTACTCCTGGTTCACCAAATATGACCTTTCTGGCCACTTTGGCCATTGGGCTGTTTCCAGTAAGTGGAGAATCTCATTTTGTGCCATGAGGGACTGAGTTACTTCTGCAGACACAAAGCAGCATTAACAACATTGTGTGTGCCCTGGAGTAGGAAGTGCAATCTTCTGTTTCTTTTAGGTGGTTACCTCTGAGGGGCATCACAGACATCTAACCTGGATGCAGGTGGCAGAGATGTTTTACCAGCCAGCCTTTCCAGTTCCTTTCCAAATCTATTTGCAGTGCCCTTGGACCCTTGATCATGCTGTGATTTCTCCACTGGCAGGCTGTGTTTTAAGCCGGACTCATGCTCAGCCTTCTGTTTCAAAGTCTGTTGATGTAATTTGTCTTTATACAAATATGTCATGGTCACTTTTGCCACATGGTCTCATTTAGTGGTTATGACACATCTAATTCTTTCTCATTTCTCTAGCAAGTAACAGTTTGACCCTCTTTATAGAGAGGTCTGCTGTGTCTTCTGGCACATAGGTTTTTTGTAGCAACTTCAGTATTGATTAACGTTGGATCCAGAAACTTTTTAGATGATGGCAGAGTTCCTGTTCAAGAATCTCTGAAATGGTGAATCTCATAAAGTGCTGTGAGATATTTTGGTCTATGCTAGGACAGATCACTTGAATCAGGTAAGGCTTCATCTCTCCAGTACTCTGTCATTTGTATGAATTTCTTTTTTACCCTATTTGACACTGCATTGATGGGTATGCTTGAAATGACACATCCAAGAGAAACACACAGATGACTCCCTACTTCCTAGGCATGCACCCAAAAGTTCTTGGTACAAAAATGCTGTGATTTTTTTTTTTTTTTTACTTTTATTACCTGCAGTCCTTGTTGTGCAACAGCTTGCTTCATAGGAATGAAAGTAATTTTTTCCTATCTCATTCAGTCTGAACAGTGTCTGGACCATAGACAACCAGTAATCTCTAGGAATGCCATGGACCCTTTGTCAATTGGTCTTTAGACTTTTTGTAGATGGCATCATTTGACAGCCTTTCCAACAGCCCGTTCTCTGTGATCTCACACTAGCTAACACCTTGGACTATTAATCTTGAAAAAGTGGTCTTTGACAACTTATTTTACTTCCCCAAAGCTTTTCCTCTTGCCAGTTCACAGAATCACAGAAGGGCTGAGGTAGGAAGGGACCTATGGAGGTCATCTTTTCCAATCCCTGCTGCTCAAGCAGGACCACCTAGAGCTGGTTGCTGAGGACCATGTCAGGATGGCTTTTGAATATCTGCAAGGTGGGAGACTCTGCAGCCTCTCTGGGCAACCTGTGCCAGTGCTCTGTCACCCTCACAGTAAAAAAAGTGTTTCCTGATGTTTAGAGGGAACCTCCTGTGTTTCAGTTTGTGCCCATTGCCTGTGGTCCTGTCCCTGGGCACCACTGAGAAGAGCCTGACTCCATCTTCTCTGCAGTCTTCCTTCAGGCTTTTGTACAAATTCATGAGAGCCCCCTGAGCCTTCTCTTCTCCAGACAGAGCAGTCTCGGCTCTCTCAGCCTTTCTTCATATGAGGAACTCAGTTGCAGCAACTCAGCTGCAACAAAGTGGAAAGACTTTGTTTAAGTATTAATGTACCTTATTTTAAGTCCTGCATTTTTAGCAGATCTTTTTTCCATTAGTAAAAACTTTCCTGGATTTTTAACAATTGCCTTTTTCACAAAGGTTCTATTTAACTAATCTCATTCAGTTTTTGTTTATGCTCTATTGAATAGCCTTTTCTTGGCATGCAGCAGAGGAAAATGCATAAACTTCTCTTGAATGAAAAAAAAGAGGAAAAATGGAGTTTTGAGAAAACAAAGCAATGATCCTTTTGGTGGGTGCCAAAGGGAGCTCTGTTCCTCGTTGTAATATCCCAGGTCAAGCAGTAGTGTCTTCACTGGCACATCATTCTGTAAACTAGGCCCAGGTGAGGTTTCCTATTACAAACTCTACTTCTGTAATTGGTCTTGGTAATGCAAAGATGTCAGGCTTAGTTTTGCCACTTGGACCCCTTTGGTGGCTATTTCAGAAAATGATTTTTATCAAAAGAGGTGCTTGCTGTGATGTAGCTGTGCTTGGCTCGATCCCTGTCATGTTTCCTTTGCCTTTTTGTTTGTTTCTTTCTGTCAATCACAAACCAGTTTGTGGTAAAGGCTGGTTCCAAAACAGTCATTTAAATCGTCAGCAGGGTTTTGTCTTTCAGAGACATTTTGTTAATTCATTTTACATTTCTTTCTGCTGAGAACAACATTTCTCTCCAATGGTTTTCCAGCATGCATGGTGCAGAGTTGTTGTGCCTGGACGCTGTTTTGCTGTGCTGAGATTGTCTCTGCTTTAGTGCAAGTCAGTTTAGTCACTGCTGTTTGTCTGCCTTATATACCACAGCTTTTTTAATTAGATGTATGTTTGTTCCTGCAGTGCTTGCTTGTGCTTCAGTCTGGGCAGTAAGCAACTGCAAGCAGTTGTCAGCTAGAGCATTATAAACATTCATTTCTCACAATGCTGTTGTGGCCACTGCTACGAACACATCTCAGCTGAGAGAGGTAATGTTAAAAAACAAGCCAGCTCAGGCCTGGCAGTCATCTGATCCTGCCCATCGAAAGCGCAGCTCTCGCTGTCATTACAAGTACTCATGGTCATTCCAAGGTCAAGTGGCCAAGTCTCCTTCTTGAAATAGCTGCTATTTTTTAGCATTAATTATATCACAAATAGTCCACTTTTTTAAATACTTCAGATTCATGTAATGTTGTCTTATTTCCCTACTACATTCTCTAACAGAATGATTAATGCTGCAGTCTGTCAGCTAGTTTCTGGTAGAAACAGGGCATCTTTCCCAAATGGCATTCTCATCCAGACCAGAAAGTTCTCAAATAACTCTTGCCTTGCTGTTTGCAACTGCTGGTGAAGGCAAGCTTGCTGACATGCACACGCTTGCATTTATCTCTAGCTTACAGTGTTTTGCAGTGCCTGTACATTTTCAGGCAAGACCTATGTTGTAGGCCTCTGCTGCCTCTCAACCTGCCAGATCTCACCTCTGTCCATGTAGTTACACACATGTCATCTCCATGATGCAAGGAGAAACTGGAAATGGGACAACATTGCTATCAAGACCAACAGTGTGAGGATCAAATGCAAGCCCTCCAGAACTGCTTTCATGATCTGGAGAGCTGCAGTAGGCTGTGATATGTGGTGTCTTCTGCACAGTGGCTCACAGAGACTGGTGATCCCTAACTTGCCAGCAGTTTACACTACCTCCCCCATCTGTTGTCTCTTCGAGGAAGAGAGATTTGGGTGACCTGTCCTCCACATGGCACTGCAATGATCTCTGTATCACTGTGTGCACATTTTGAAATGGTGCCCCTCATGTCATGTGAATTGGGAAAGCAACTGTGTAAACACCATTTGCGAGACCAGGGATGAGTTTTCTCTCTTGGCAGCCTTACACATCCCTTGCTGAACATTGATTTCTTCCTATCATGGGTTACTCACAGCCCAGGGTCTCATGTCACTGACATGCCTGCTGAATACCCCAAGCATGCTCTGGTTGCCAGAAACAGAATTGCAAATTTTGAAGGCACAGGAGCATTACAAATCTCTGTGTCTGTCTTTGCTCAAGGAAATGAATGTTTGCAACAGAGGCAGAAGATAGTGACCCGCCTCTCCCTCTCCCAAATGCTGTTTGGGCATGGGGAATCACTCACCATTCTCTTCTTAGATCAGAGGAAAGCACTGGTGTGTGAGTTTTGGAGCACAGTGAATGACTGGCTGGGTTGAGAACTGGACCTATTCCTGCACACATGGTCTCTGCACCTTCTTTCTTCCCTCCCCATATCTCATAAGCATCTGGAGTTCCTCAGGTGCACAGAAATTCTTTCTCTTTTCCTCTCACTGCTGCGTGCTGCCATAATCCCAGAGGCTCTGACCTGCCTCTGCACCCAGCTGACACACGTATCATTGCTGCCAAATCACCACCCACACAGAGTTCGAACCATCTAAAAGCCCAACTCTTTCCTGGCCTCACTTATTGTGTGATCTTCCCAGCTTCTGAGCCCTTCAGTATCCGTGTGGATGTATATCCCCCTAATAGTGAGTGTCTCTCCCCTCTCTGAAGCTCCTCAGGTCAGTTTGTGGGCTATAGCCCCTGCAGCTGGCTGCAGGACTCAGAGATGGAGAAGCCAGAATCTAATTATCTGCTTGCACAAAGAGCTGCTATAGCTGTGACACGACACAGATCTTCTCTGCTGGTAGAGTTCAAAGCCACAAAGCATCAGGTAAGGGCATTTCTGCTGTCTGCAGCTTTGCATGCTACAGTGGTGTGGATGAGTTTGGGACGTGGCTGCTGTGCTGTGTTATGGCACTCAGTGCCATCAGCAGCAGTGTGAGCAGTGCCAGAGGCTCAGACCACCAGGGCAAGTGATCCCCAAGCGAGGTGAAGGGTGTGAAAACAAATGCAGCCTCTGAAGGATCAAGTCCCTAGGTGACCTGCCTCCTTGTATCACTGTACATGCTCTGAACCAGTGCATCCCACATGCACGTGGGAGCACTGTTTCAGTGCTGGTGGAGGTGGTGCAGGGCTGCAGAGGCTCTTATTCAGGCTGGACTGATTGCAGGAACATAAACCCTGCTTAGGCCTGAGGTTCTCCTCATCCCATGGTTGCCCCATCCCTGCATGGAGGTCTGGTCCTGCTGAGCAGGTCAATGCTGCTTGCAGGGAGGAGCTCCTGTTGTGGTGCAGACAGCAAAAAAGGGACAGGCACACCCCCCAACTCAACAAAAAAGGGAGCTCAAGGGTTAAAAAGAAGAAGAAATTTATGGTCTCTTGGCAGGAAAGGGAATGCTGGCAGGGTGGGCAGTGAAAATCCCAGGCAGGATGAGCCATTTGTGGAGGGGCTGAACAGCTAAGTGGATACAGTGGACAGACAGATGGACTTCTGGAGCCCTTACCCAGACACCTCAATGCTGGGGCTCCCCTAGCCACATCACTGTGGGCCACCAACCCTCTGCAGCAGCAGTACCTGTGCTATCTGTCTCCATTGACATTCTTCTCTCAATGAAAGGCTTTTGAGGATGGACACCCTCTTGGCCTCTGGCAACCATGCTTCTACAGGCAAGACCCAGTGGCTTTTGCAGCCCTCTCTCATCTACACATCTGGAAAGCTGGCCTTTACTTCACCCGTCATACTTGATCTGTGGTACTGCTATAGACTGACTCCACAGCAGTAGGTATGGAGCAAATCCTCCAGGGGCTAAGCTGCGGAGGAGCCATGTAAGGCAGGCCCATATCCTAGGCCCTAGACTCCTGCCTTCTGCAGCACCCAAGGTTTTCTGTATGGTCTCCTCCCTGAGCCCCAGCCCAATGTTTCCTGCTTTCTCTGGAGGTTGTGCAAGGGCAAAGAGCTACAGCACACAGTCTTCTGGCACAACTGCTTCAAAGCAGCCCGAAAGGCTTCTTCATTAAAAACAAAATATTTGTTCCAAAGGAGTTCTGTGTTTTGGCTTGGTTTTTCTTTTTCATTCCTCAACACTGCTTAGCTACAAAGGCTGATTCCTGGTTAGGAAGGAGCAGGTGTGGAGAAGCCCAACTTGAGGGACGCTATCCTGGAGGCAAGGTATTGATAGGAGGGGATGCACCACTGTGTTCTCCAGCTCGATATTCCCATGGCCCACAAACGTGAGGGGAACTGGGACAGCACATCACAGCAGGAGCCAAGAGGTAAACCTCAGAGCATGGGAGGGGGCATATGGATTTCATTCAGCATGTTTTCCCACTGTGCCAGTAAAAGCATGTTGTGGCATGTGACTTGCATATGGGAAACACCAGGAAGGCCCTGGCATGAACACGTGCAAGAGTCTTTTTACAATCTGCCCTGAATCCTGTTAGTGATTGATTAAGTCTGCTGAAGCCACTAACTTACCATTGCTCATGGCAGAAGAGCTATCCTGAACAGACCTCACAGAAAGAAAAGCTTGAAAGTCAGGGAAGAGAGCCCAAGCCTAGGAGGAAAGGACTGCAGGAGAAAGAAAGACTTTACTGAAAAGTTATGAACAGAGACCGGAGGAGGTAAACCAGTTGTGGCTGTGGAGAAAAGGTTATGCTAGCAGAGAAGGGGGAACTGACCGTAGCTTACGCGTGTGTCCACGTGCCATCTGAACATGTCTCAAACATCAGCTCCTCTCCACTGCTCTGAGGAGCAGGAACGGAGGTGACCAGCAGCACTTAGGATCCCTCTGCCCTCCATACACACAGCAGCTGTGATCTGCAGAGCTCAGCCTTCCCCATGCACTGGCTTGCATGATGCCTCCTGCCAGCATGCCTTTACCTTGAGGGGTCTTGCCAGCTGGGTCGGGCAGGCAGCTCATATACATAGAGATTGCTCTGGAAGAGGGATTTTGGTTTCCACCCAGAGTGTGGCTTACTTTTGAGTCTAGAAATGCATAACTAAGCGTGAATAAATAGCATTCCCTTACCCACTCTGCTTATTAGCATCTAGGTGCCTTCAGGAGCAGCCCGTTAAAGTCCTTGCAAGACACTGGCAACAGAACAAATAGGTTGGCTGTAGAGAAGCAGCCTGGACCCTGTTGTACCACCTCAGAGCTCCCTCTTCCCTCTACTCCTTCATTTATCTTCATGAGTTACAACTGAGAGCTCTGAAAATGAAGGCACACAGCTGTACCAGAAGACTGGAAACTTAATTCCTTATGGAGAAAGAGAAGGGTCCAAGTCATGGATTTAAAACCACAAGATGATTTCCACCCCTGAGACTTTGCTTGTATTGTAGGGTCTCCCAGGGTGTGCAGGGCTTTGGGACTTGGTGAAGAATTTTTTTGACAGTGTGCTTCTGCTAGAAAACACTGATTCATGAGGCTCTTGTTGTTTGGCAGGAGTGTACTCAATTGGATAAATCCATGGATGGGACTCTGGCATGTTAAATATTTGTTTGGTATGACAGGAAAACAGCAGCTGCTGCGTTGCCCCTCACCTTGGCTCCCAGCCTCCTGCCTTGGAGCCCAGGAGCTGTAGCCAGGCCAGGAAACTTCTTTTTTGGTATCCAAAGGGTAGCTATCCCTTAGGCATTTTCAAAATTAATCTTTTTGGTATTCAAAGGGTAGCTATCCCTTAGGCATTTTCAAAATGAATCATTTTGAATGTTTCATTTTGTGGAGCCAGAGGGGCTCCAAATGGTGGAACCAGAGGGATTTCAGAGCCTTCCATGGATGTTGGTGCCTCTTAGATGAATACCCATAACTAGCTGTGTGCTGGCTCCTCATCTGATACGATGCAGGGCAGGAAGGGTTCACTCACACCTCTGTCAATGGTCACTGCCTGCATGCTTTGTATTCATGGTTACACAAGTGAGAGAGGTTAACACTAATGATATCTTGCAGCAGAGAGAAAGACCAAGGGGGAAAAGGTTCCTTAGTCTGACTGAAGGCATGGAAATGGCAGTAATTCAGGAATAAGGCAGTACCTGCGCTCTGACTGTGCTGAGCTGGCTCTGCTTGGGTGTGGAAACAAAGCACCTCTGAGCTTGTCCAGCACTCCACACATGGGAGAGGACCTGTGAAGTCACAGAAGATGTAGGAAACAAGCCAAATGGCTGTCACTGGAAACGCTTGATGGTTGTTTGGCTACAAAACCTGTGTGAGTCAGACAGGGCCCATCAGAGCTGGTGAGCTGACAAATGGGAGGTGGGGAGGAAGGTAGCAGTGGACAGGATGCAGAATAGGTGCAAACAGCTGCACCAAAGCCCTTCTCCTCCAGAGTCCAGAGCCTTCAGCTGGCTATGGGTGAATCTGCCTCTTGCGGGGTATATAAAGGAAGGTCCACATCATGGCAGCTCTGCCATGCCAGAGCGGCGTCAGAGCTGAGCACAGTGATGGGCAGGAGCAGCTCTGTAGTGACTCAAAAAACAGCTCAGCCATTCCCAGCAGTTCTGGGGCAGTATCCATAATTGAAGAGCTCCAGGAGTTTTGCAGCCTTGTGGTTCTTCACCAGTTACGACTAAAAGGCTCCATTTATTAACAACTGGCTTGTTTAAATAACAGCTCCCATCACATGCTTTGGTTGTGCATTTGCCTGAGCACTGGGAAACTTGAGTGCTGTCTGGGCTGTTGTGCATTGCCTTGCAGATGACTCTCTCTGTGGCCCCTGTGCCAACCCCACTGGCCCCTGCTCCTGTCCAGTGCCCTGCTGGGGGGCATTGATCCCTGCCCACCGGCCACTGCCTCCTGCCCCAATTCCTACAGGACTGCCTTCCTGCCTGAGCACCATAGACCCACAGCACTTCCCCCTCCTGGTAATGTGCTCACACTTCTGTGCATCAATTAGGCTGCTTGGTGGAGGAAAAGTGGATTTTGCATTCAGTGCCGTCACTGGAGGGATGGTGCATTGGATCTTGATGGAAGAGATGATGTTTCAGGTTTTGCTTTCTTCTCCCCTAGTGCTCCTGGGACGCACTCATGCAGTGCTTGTACTGTTCCTGCTGAACACGTTTTCCCACTCTTGGACTTCACAGAAGCTTTGCAATTTTCTTGTCTTTCCTTGCATTTTGGAGCCTCCCTCCACAAAAATAGAAAAAGAAAATTAAGCTAAAACTTTTAGAGTAAAACTTTTACCAGAGTATGTTGTGGTCTGACCAGGACCCATTCAGATGGAGTTCCTGCCATATGTTTCTCAGGCCAGACCAATAGTACTTCATAACTGAGCAGTGTCTACAGCTAGGGGAGACTTCACCTCCTCCTCCACCTCCCTCAGGCTGGGCTGTGTTGCAGGTTCATTGCTGAGGCTTTTGTTAAGCTTGTGCAGACCGCTTCACCAGCCAGCTAAGGAACGGCTTCTCCTCCAGCACTTGGAATCACAGCCACATCCCGGACTTGTGAAGGCAATAGCTGGTTCTTGAAAGAAGGGGTACGTGGCAGACAGAGACAGGGATGCTGTGTCAGGGCAGGGGTCCCTTTGCCACAGCACAGCCTTGGCACCTTGCTCCTGCTTTGTGGGCTCCTGTGACAGGTCCCAGACCATGGAATCATCTGTGTCAGTTATAGGAGATTCCAGGGTCGGGGGAGATGCAAGGTAAAGCTGGGAGGAAGGGAAGAAGCTGTGTCTCTCTCAGGTTTGCTGCAAAAGGGGGAAGAAGTGGGACATTCCGGTTGCCAGACCCTTGCAGGACTTTGCAAAGTGCAATGTAATGTGTGCCTGGCCATCATCACAATCCTTGGGTCCCCTTGCTCTTCATTCCTACAACAGGCTCCTCATCTCATTGTGCGCACTGTACACCTCCTTTTCTCATGTTTCATAGTGTGTCTGGTTCTACTAGGGATGGATGGGGGAATCTCTTCAAATGGGACTCCCAATGCTGAGGAAATAGCCAGTCCCAATGGCACTCTGGTTTCCCTGTTCTTTTGGATGGATGCAGCCCTCAGTGCTTGTTTTCTGCAGCATGCTGCTGGTATGCTTCTAATGCTGGAAGCCTCTTGGCATGAAAGGAACTGCTTGAATATGAGGACCCCTGACTCCCAGGCCCACTGTACAACCAGCTCTCCAGCCCTTCCATGCACAGGCTCTTCAGTGAGCACAGCAGTCCCTTTGCTCTCTCCCTGGGTATCCCGCAATCTGATCCAGCAAAATCCCTTTCTTATTGTGAGCTCCAGTAGGCTTAACGCTCTGCCAGCTCGGCTCCTCCACCTCTCCCTCTGCTGCATCCTGAGCCTCTGCTGCGTGCAAGGGGCATTTTGGTATGTCTTACGCTCTCAGGCCTTGGGGAACAAAAAAGGAACTGAAGTTTATTGATAAAGGATTTCTTTTTCTCTCTTTGAGCCGCAAGGAGGGAGAGCAAGACAGACAGACAGAAAGGTCAAATTACCCTCTCTGGCTCTACTGATAACATTTCATTCATCTGTGGACAAGATGAATGTACTTAACATCCTTCAGGCTGTTTGGTGCTAAGTCTTCTGCCTCTTACTTCCAAAATAAACTCCCTAATTTCTTTGCTCTGAACACCAGTCCCTGGGACTTTGTGAAGTGATGCATCTGGGGTTTAATGTCAGTCATGATTTATATCTCTGCTACCATCTTCTCCAGTCCCTTTGGTGGATGGAGCTGGTTTGTGGGGCCAGTTTGAATTGCTTGTGTGGTATTTATGTTCTTAATCCAAGTGCTGTAAGTGAGGTGCCTCCAAAGACGGCTTGTGCTTACAGAAGCCAAGAGCTGAAAGATGATGGAACAGACAAACGAAGTTGTGTGAGAAGCATAGGTGGTAAACAGCCTCATTTGGTCTGGTTTACTTTGCAGGATGCTTGCTTTTATAATTTATTTGGGGTAGAAGTTAGAGACTGCAACTAGGACCTTACAGCTAGCAGTAACTCCAGAGACTGATGAAAGTTGTTGAAGTAAGTTTCCTAGCTTTGCGTAGGATTTTATTAAAGTGCCAGGCTTGGACTCTGGTGATTTCATGAAATCTCAGGGGGCTTTTAGAAAGTAAGCATCAAGATCTGGTGGTTGCAAAACAATAAGGAAAACTTCCCTAAGCACATCCTGAATGAACAGCCTCAACCTGCCTTGGTTCAGTGGATGGCTGTTGTGATTACAATGCAAACAACCTGAGACCATGACTTCTTTCTGAATGCTCTAGGGGCAGAAATAGAGCATCTACAATCTAACCCTATTATATATATGTCCCTGCACAAGTGAGAATATATGAGCTGGGAGGGGAGCTAAGATGGAATAAATAAGGCTGGCATGTGGCCAGAGCTTGGCCAGTGTGTGCGCCATTTGTGGAGAATCCCCATGGATGTCTTTATGCAAAGAAATCTGGCTTATATCTCTCCTCCTGAAAGGCAGTATCTCCCCACACCGTTGCCTAGCAGTAAAATATCCCTTCAACCCCAATGGACCGCCATGGAGCTCTCTGGGTCCTGACTGGATTCTCTTACTTGCTTGTGGCCACTGTCCAGGCTACTATGGCTGTACAGAAGATGGAGAAGAAATTTATGCAAGTGGGAAATTATTGTTTTCCAGCTCTGTAAGCTCATTTTTACGTGGTCAGCACATGCGCTCATGCACATACAAAACTAACAGCCTTCTGCAACTGGAACTAATTGTGTTCCTGTCAGCAATCTCTGAGGAGATGCCAGAGGTGGAGCAGGCCAGCTCCTTCCCTCAGACAGAGATGCTGAAGAATTGGGGGGGGGGGGGGGGAAGCTGCTCTGCACCTTTCTGCAAATCAGGATGTCATTCTCAACATCAAGACACAAATATTCCCCCCTGGAAACCAGCAGGAATCACTGTGGTTCCTGTTAAACAGAGACCTCTCTTTGGGTTCCCCAGAACAGGAGATATATTTTTTAAGAGCATCTTCTCAGTTTCTCTGTGAAGTACTTCTTGGGCATTGTTTGTGGCCCAGCTCTCCTCACCTGCACCTAGCTACCAATCAAACAGAGAAAAGGCAAATGATCACTTTAATTGCTCTTTCTTCAGGCTGTGCTATTGGGCTATATTCCCCAGCAAGTCTGCTGTGGCCTTCCTGGACCAAGGCTGGTAGACCCAGAGGAACAGAGAAATGAGAAAATGGGCTGGGCAGAGCAGAGTGGTAGCTCCTGCTTGGCACTGAGGCTACCTTAAACAATGGGATAGATGAGCTCATTTGTCTTGTGGAGGAAATGACAACTGCCTGTTTCTTGCCTCTTCCACTGAAGGTTGTGGTGGCCTCAAGCTGACGGGGCTCTGTCGGCAGGGTCGTGGGTGATGACCCCCTGCTTTCCACATCTGTCCATTTGCTGGGGCCATGCTGGGCCTCGGGAAGGGAGCACTTAGGCTCTTGAGTGAAGGCCAAGGCAGCCCCATGGGCTCCCCCTGGGGTGGGAGTGGTCCTGCACCTGCAGCAAGCACAGTGTGCAGACCTATTCACAGCTTCTTCACAGATATATCGGTTTTAGCACAAGGCCCGTGCCACTGGTGTCCTTTCTGGAGGAGGCTGTTTACTGTTGCCAGGTTAATTGTGCCTTGGCCTGGGTAACTGGAGACTTTCAAAGCTCTCTAGGTGCTGGTGGTGGGTTTCTCTCTCTACCACAATGCCTCCTGCAACCTTGTTTTGGGTATGAAAATACAGGGTCTGAATACATAGGCATATTCAGAATGTTTTCTGTTGTTTCTTTCTTTGTCCCTGGAGGGTTTTTTGTGTGTCTGGTCCCTTTTACCTGCCTGGGAGTTACCGTGGGCTGGGTAAACCTACCTGCTTTTTCCTCCTCTGCACACCCTACTCTCCAAGCCTTCCTGCTTCTTTACTACTCTTGTAGATTTTTTGTTCTTTGCCAGGGTCAGTGTGGGGTCAAGCTGGAAGGCGGAGCCCAATACTCCTTGTCTCTTAGGTTCGCAGTGATGCTGCCTCTTATAAATTCTCTGGAAGTGTCCTGAATAGCTCTGTGCTGCTCTTCTGGAGGACTTGGCAGTCTCCTTCAGTTCCTGATAACGCTGGCTAAATCTCTCATATATCACATTATGCCTCCCAATAAACTGAACATCAAAGGCTTTCTTCACCTTCTTGTAATATCTTTTTTAATTCTTTCCTTCCTGGGAATGTCGGCAGTGTTTCAGTCACTACCTTGGGCCGAAAGCTTACTTGAAGCCATGTGCCTCCCAGATGAGACCTGCTGTTCCCTGAAGTGCCCATGCCTTCCCAGCCAGCTAATCCAGCTTTCTGGGACTCTGCCATCAAATGTCCTGAGGGCTGAACTTGTTAAAAGAAGTGCAGGTATTGTCGTCGTTATTAAAAGAACAAGTTATTATTCATAAGCAGAAGCTTTTCTAAGATTGTTATCTAGAGCTGTGTGCTCCTGTTATTGGCTGCCTGTGGGCAAGGCTGGATGTTCAGAGGTGGCCAGTCTGCCTAACCCTTCTCCTCTCAGGTGAAAATCTGCTGCTGATAGCCACAGAGCCATGCTACCTACCAGGGAGTGGTGATGGGGAAGGAACCACTGTGAATAACACACACATCTTTTCACTCTGGTCTTTGTCAATGCTGCTGGCTGGGTTGGTACCTGAAACTCAGGCATAGCGGAAAGGCTCATATGTGGCTGTGCAAGGTGGTGGCAGAGGAGCCTCCTTGTTTGGGGTAATCCACTCCTGCTCACATCTGTCCTTTAGCAGGAGCTATGCATGTGAGTCTCCTGGTGAAAGGGTGAGCACTCTCTCCCACACCAATTATTCTCACTCTCCACCAAGATCTGCTCCTGTCTTCTGTCTCTTCCCTTGAGCTTTTTCCTTCTTTGGCTATGTTTAATTATAGTGGCAGATGCTTAGTACATCTTTCCTCAGCCCTTTTTCTCCTCGTTACTTTAACACAGTTTCTGGCCTGAGTTCTGCATCATCTCTCCATCCATTCTTTTGTTTTGTGTGCTATGTGGTTTTTTTGTCCTCATGTGGGGTATTTTCTTTTTCCACTCAACATGTAAAGAAAAGTTGCGCTTTCTCTTTATCCTTACATGTTTCCTGCTCCCTTCACTAACTCAGGTCTTTGCAGTCAGATTGCTGCTGCCTAGTGGGCACTGAAGAGCACAAACACCTAAGGCAAAACATCTGTTGCCAGGATAATCTGGCAGGTAGAGGTATAGCTTTGTCCTATTGCCTCTCTTGGACCAGCCTTCCACCAAGCGCCAGGCACATCGCAAATATCAGTTCTTGTCCGCATCGCCTCTGGGAAGCAGATGCACATGGGGCAAATAAAAGTGGTTCTTTCTGACCAGGAATAAGTGTATTTGCTCTGGCCATTTTCCCTGCTGCTGCATGAGCTAGTCTTAGCAGCAACTCTTCCTAAACAAAAAGCCTGCAAATAGAGAAACCGTCTGTATCCTCTGAAGAGCCTCCCTGAGTGATGCTTGCTGGGTGGATGGTGCTGGATGTGCAAGAGGAAGAGTGTTGGTGCTTCTCTCCCATGTTCAAACCCTGTTCTCCCTACTGCCAGACAGAACTGCCAGTTCCTGGGACAGGAACTCTGCCTAATTGATCTTCATTGAAAGAATTCCTGTCTCCAGACAGCATGTTCTGTATTTACCTGATGACAAAGTCCCCTGTACAATTTCTTAATTAAAGATCTGTTCCAAGGGAATTCATTTGTTGGAAAAGGGAAGGGGGTAAAAGAAATCCTTGAAGAGCAGGTAAGCAATTTAGGCCAAATCTTTAATATTGGGGGAGTTAGGTTTAGTGTAGATCTGGAAAGCTAGGCAGAGTGCTTCTGCTTGCTCACCTATAGGAGACACTGGAGAAAACCAAGACTTGAGGTTAGTGACCGCATCTACATCTCCTCCCAAAGACCTCAACACCACATCTGCAATGACCCTGGCCGTGGCCTTTTCTCTGCCCAGAGATGAGTATGCTCCCATGCTTTTCTGGTGAGGCAGGGAGCCATCAAGCATGCTGCTTGCCTGTGCTGTTCACAGCTTGTCACAGAGGCAGGAAAGTGGACAGAGAGCAAGGCAAGATGGGGACCATACCATGCTCATGGTTGCCCTAGCAGCCTCTGCATCTGCACACTGGGGCTGTCTCCTGAAATGACAGGAGAGGCTTAGCAGAGACTGAAGGCCATGGGTGCTTCATCTTCAGGCTAGTACTCTGTCCCTGACCTTGAGCCAAAAGGCTCCATAGAGGTTAAAGCTCACTCTACACCCTGACATCGCTCCAGAGAGCCCAGACCAACCATCTGTGTCCATCTCCTCCTCAATTTGTCCTGTCTGATGGATTTATCCTTTAGAGAATCCCAGCTTTCCCGATACACTTTGAAATTTTTCATCAAGTTTCAGGGAGGCTTTATTGAGGATTTGTGCTATCTTCAAATATACTCTTCATTTGCTCTTAAATTTTCAGCTTCTTAATGCAGCAGGGAAAAAGCTTCCTCTCTCTTTTCTGCCTTATCACTTTACTGGCCAAAGAGCAGCAGGACAAGAGTTGGTTATTTCCTCCCCCGATCTATTCTCTTCCTCCTACTTGTCTTATGGTGAATTTAAACAACTGGCATGTGGAGAGAAATTAACACTGACTTGGTCGAGCTGAGGGAAAGTTGCTGTGGGTGCACTTAACCCTGCTGTCAGCTCTGTCTCAGGGATTTCAAGGACGTTGGAGGGTGCTGCTGTTGTGTCAGCCTCTGCAGCTCTGCTGTCTGTGCAGGGCATGGTTCAGAAGTGAAGCAAGGACACAAGCTGCCTGAGGTTTTCCCTGGATACTGCAGAAAAAGGGGCTGGGATCTGGGGGTGTCTCTTTATCCTTGCAGTCCACAGTGATTCATGTTGACTCTGGCGTTGGATGGATGGATGGAGGCCCTGTGCTCTAAGTTCCCTCTCCTCCACCATGCCCATTCCTGCTTTAGTGTCCTGGGAGTGCTCCTGCTGATCAGGCAAGAGGTCACTCTTCCCAATGGGTGGCTTTGCAATGGGACGCTTTGCTCCCAAGGCCTTACATTGCTTATAACAGGATATTTTTCATACATAGTTCTTCAAACAGTGCTGGGGTTGGCAACCAGTTGGAGAAGCTTAGGTGAAGGAGGAAAGAAGGTGGAAAGAGAGGGAGGGTACTCCGGCATTATCTAATTACTCCTGCTGGAATTAGATGAGAAAGCCAGATTACATGCTCCATGTGATTCACACTTAGCACCCTCTGGATCATAAAGGGCTCTTCTCCTTCTGGTCAGGAAAGAAAACCTTAAAAAGTCTATGGCAGGAGGAAATGTATTTACTGTCTACCCAGGATGAGGAGCTCCCTCACTCCTTCCCTGCATCACTGCAACACCCTGCTTCCCCCTGGGGGACTTGCCTCCCTGCACTGACCAGCCCCACTGCTGCTGCTGCGAGATCTGACAAGATCAGAGTCGAGGTGGTTTGGCTGCAGGCAGAATAATTCTTCCTTTTACGGCAATTCTTCTGCTTCTCCCCCGACAACGGCCTTCAGATCCCTGCTTAGTAACAGAGGAGGTTTTTCTCCTTCTCCGGAGTCCTCACAACAACAATCTCACCCACGTAGAAACCATCTTGCCTTCTGCAAAGAGCCACTCCTCCCAGGTCTCTCGCTACAAGGAGGTTCCAGCTGTCACGACTTGGAAGGGGTGTGTGTGTGAGGGAGGCATCCTTCCAGGCTCCTCTACCAGTGGCTGCTAAAGTCACTGGTGTAAGGACAAAGGTATGAATCTGGGATCTGCTGAGCGGAACAAGGAAAGGATTTACCAAGCCCCCAGATCACTTGGGTGCAATATTTTGCTGCTGCTTATAGATTAGGGCAGAATTTGGTGGTAGCTACAGCTAAGATTGAAGTTTTTTTGCAGAATGTGCCAGTGGTACATACACCACCAACGATATCTATGCTCACTGAGCCAAGGAGGACTCGGTTTCCCATCTGGCAGCATCTTCATCCTATTTGTTCTTTCACACTATGGTGACATTCTCCATCAAGCTGCCAGCTTCTTCCTTTAGGCTGGGGAGATTTTATGCTATAGAATCAGACTTTTGCTTTTAAGTACCCTCCCCTCCACCTCCACCCCAAAATAATACTCACTAAAACCAAAAAAAAATCTAACCAGGAAGGGATCTGCCCTGCCTACGTAGGACTGGAAAAGCTGTTGTGATTTCAGCTGAATGAAATCATAGATGAGCTGGGGGAAACCAGGACAAAGGAGCAGATGTGATTCTGCAGAACTTCAGCCCTGCTGGGTCTCCCTGGCAGGCGTTTGCCCTTGGAGCAGCAGCTACGGCCAGGCTGTGCAGCACAGAGATGAGAGGGGTTTCTGGCACTGGAGGGGCATGAGAATGAAGGCTACAGACAGTAGCTCTGGAGACTGCTGTGCTCGGCAAGGCTGAGATCAAGAGACTGCTCAGTTCTGATTTGCTGCACCAGTGAAAATACCGGTTGGCTGCAAGACCCTGCCAAGGGTAGGGGATGCCAGTCTGCTTGCTGGGAGCACTGGTCCAGGAATTGGTTCTGAGCTTCAGGGTGAGTGGCTGAGGCAGGGTTGCAGGTGTCAGGGTTTGGGAAGGGAACGTAGCTCTCTAATCTGATGCAGACAGATTTAGCTTTAGCACTGACTCGGAGAGAAGTCAGTATGTACTAATTCATTAGCAACTGTGGGATATTCTTTCATGTTGCTTGTATTTGAGCTCTGGCAAGATCAGAGCTTGAGGGGGAAGGGTGCACTCTGCTTAGGTAGGGCTGTTCCCTGGGGCTCGGATGAGTAGTAGCTAGGCTGGTCCATTCTGCTGGTTGAGTTGTCCTCCAGGCCAAACTGAAAACTCTGGAGATATGAGTTTCTATTTACTTGGCAGCAGTGTTTGCTTTGCAAGTTCCCTGCCCACACATCACTGCCAGCATGGATGTCCTCTCCTAGCTGTAGAAAGAGCCACTCCTGGGGTGCAAAGGCAGTTTGGTAACATGGTACCTCTGCTAAAGGCTCTATATCAAATAATTTCTCCAGGGCAGAAGTCAGTACCTCTGAACACACTTATGGGACTCTCTACAATGCAACATTTTGCTAAGTGTCTGCTCAGATATCTCTGTACAGCACTGCATGAGAGTTACCCTTGGATTCATCTGGGATGGTGTTTCTGTGCCCCTTTAAGTGGAGCTAGAAAGTCTCTTTACACATAGGTCACCAAACAAGCACTCATCATGAAAAGGATTGCTCTCTATGACAGTGTCCTAGGCTGGCTTGTAATAGCAGCTGCAGAGGGCAGGCTCTCGGTGTCAAGCGCTGCAATGCTGTTGCTCACATTTGCTGGTGTTTCCGGGGAGCTCATAGATTTCATTACATGGTGTTGAACATGACACCATCTTACATGTGTATGCCATCCTTCCTAACTAGCAGCTTAGAGAATCACTTTGGGTTTCTTGCCCTGCAAAATCAGATCCTATTTCATGATCTCACTTTAGCTCCATCCCAAGGATGACTGGCTTAAAATGCTCCTTCCTCTTGAGCAACACATGGCTTGAAACAATGCCAAGCAGTACCCCGCCAGTTACTCAGCCACCCGTTACTCAACTGTTCACGATTCAATAGACTGTCAAACAAATCTCTCTCATCTTTTTCCAGGTCTCCGTATTGGCATCGCTTGTTGTCCTCAGTGAAATGCAGGGAAGCCCTGTCTGCAGAACATGGTTGACCCTGGGCATTCCAGATCTGAGCCAATTACTAAGTACCAGAGAAAAGAGAGGTGGATTGAATTTGGATCTCAGTGTTGCATGCCTCCACACACATGCTCCTTGCATTTGAAGCTGTGTAGGGAGTAGTATCTGATTCTGGTATGTATCTGGATCGTGACATCCCTCAGAGGATGTTACAGATGTTTTGCAGTGTGTTGCTACTCAATGGTATGTTTGCAGTGCCAGCAGGGTGGATATATGGTGCTTTTCATGGTGGGGCTGTAAAATGAGTGGGTATGACATTCCAGGTTTTCCATTTCAATCATACAGGATAGATATGGGGAAACCTCAGAGATGACAAAGGTTTTTTTAATTCCACAGGCAAGCTGGGTCAAAGCCTCTTATTCTTTTCCCAGTGTACAAGAACAAAAGGAATGAGTATTAAAAACAGTATGAAATGTAGATGAGAAAAGTGGACTACTGTAGAAAGAAAGGAACAATTAGGTGCTGAAGCTCAGAGATTCAAAGAAAGAGGTTAGTAAGTTTCAGAAAAAAAGAAAGCTATGTTAGATTTGCTCTGATCCTTTCTGAAGCCCCAGGATTCATGGGAAAATTTATCAGTAGTTGCATTAAAAATAAATCTTTCTTATTCTGCCATGGCCCAGGATTACTCCTAAATGGTTTCATCCTGTACACATCAAGCCTGATGGAAATAATTTGTAGTTTCTCATAAGGCCTAGACTTGTCTCATCTAACGTTAGATACTTAAAGATATTATACTTAATTAAATACTTTAGGGCCATCTTATAGTTCATGGGGAGACGAAGCAGGTGAATTGCCTTCTCTCCCTTTTTCTATTGACAGCAAAGGGACGCAGTGTGACTGGGTTTCTAACTCTGGCTGATGAATTTGGGTTCAAATGTCTTCTCTGTGCATGCGTGGTTGCAAAAGGAGGGAGAGGGTTTCTGGGGGGAAACCAGAAAAGAGACTGAAAAGAGAGGGGGAATAGTAAAGCATTTTTCTGAAGCACTCAGAAATTTCTTGCTGCGGGGCCAGGAAAGCTGGCCAGGTGGCCCATGCACTTGCGTCTGCAGCAGACAGGTGGGTGCCAGATACCACAGGCCATCAGCTCCCGTGCAACATTTTTCATGGCACTTTGCTCTGGCACTCATAGGAGGCCCTAGAAAATACCCTGACTCATTCAGAAATTGCCCCACACTTTTCCTCCATGGCAGGAAAGAGGGAGATGGATTGGGATCCTGGAGCTGGCCCTGTATGCCTCTCTTTTTCAGTGTCATCCCTCTTGCACACGATGTGCCCTTTGCTGTAAGTGCATGAGGTGCAGGGGGGATTGCAGAAGCTCACAGCTTCCTTACTTTCTCTTTCTCTATGTCTTTCTTCCTCTCTCTCCCCTTCTCTCTGTCTCTTTCTTTTTTTCTTTCCTTCCTGTTTCCCTGTTGGCAGCAAAATAATGTCTTGTCTCTGAGCAACGTTCACGGTGTATAATTTACAGCCTATAAATAGATCACTGTTATTAACAAAAAAATATGGCATACACACATTTTATTCCCTTTCTAAGCATTAATCAAACCATTGCAGACAGAGAGGAGCCGCTCGCAGTGCGAGGTGTGTGGCGCCCAGCTGAATGGCCAGGTCTCTTTCTCCTGCAGTCTCTCATTCAACTCGTTCCACCCTATCTGTTCACCCCCTGCTTCCCTCCAGCTTTTCCTTTCTCCTGCCCTTGCCCCCCACCATGAAGTCCCCTCCCCACCATCTGGAGCCACCACCTGTCTCCACCGCTGTGGTCTCTGCTCCTTCCCCCTGTGCTCCCAGCCGGTGCTCCAACCCTGGCCAACCCAGAGTGAAGCTCCTGCTTGACCATAAAAGCACGAAAGTCAGAGAGGGGGAGAGAGCAAAACTTGGACATAAAAGTGAGCAGGCGGAAGGGCTTGCAACCAGGAGCCACATGTAAAGCACCAAAGCCTAGAGGCTGAGCACCAAATCCAGATTTGCTGAGGTCTCATGCTTCAGATGCATACCTTGCTTTCCTTACAGCAACGCCCTCTTCTTCAGGTGTCCTCCTGTGCCATGGACCTCGCTTGGCGCTGTAAGATGTCTGGGCAACCATAGTAGAGCATTACTGCCTCTGCTTCAACCTGCTCCCTGGTGTCCTCCACCTTGTAGGCACTGCTGACCCGCCTTGGATCCATGGGAGAGCTTTCCTTCCTGGTCTATAATTCTTCCGGAAGCTTTATTTTCTGTCTCTCTGTTTCTTTCATCCCTTTCCCTCTGCAGCTACCAACCTCTGCGCTTCCCCCAAAATCAGCCACCTCTCCCCAAGCCATGGGAGAAGGCCTGCTGAGGCTGGGTTGCGGTGCCTGGGGTGAGCAATCAGAGGCAGGGCTGCTGGGGAAGAGGAGAGCATCTCAATGTCATAGGCAGCAGTGGCCCCTGGGGACTGCCAGGGACCTGCTGGCATGTGGCGAGGGTGGCCCGGGAGAGGAATGGGTAATGCGGTAGGCTGACCTGGGGGTAGCGGGAGGGTGCAAAACCCATTTACAGGCTAATCTCTGCAAGACAGCAGCCAGTGTGGAGGGGTCAATAAAAGCAGTGGAGGTGGATGTTATGCTCTGTAACACCTAAAGGATGGGTGGAGTGACCAGGACATGGAGGAATAGGACCAACAGTGCCTTGCATTTCCATAGTACATTGCATGCCCAGGGATCCCATGGGATGTATGCTGCACCCCACAACACCCTTGTTGACCATCAGGGGCTCATCACGTATCTTGAACTGAGTGCAATGCTGGCCCCTCAGGCTTCAACTTGATGCCAGGTTTTGCATGACTGGCAGGAGCTTTGCACTGTCTGCAGGTATTTGGGGGCTGAGTGGCTCTCCGGGAAGATGGCTAAGAAAAACAAACAAACAAACAAACAAAAAAATAAATGGTTGTGTATGGTCTGCTGAGTCACCTGCAGCCCCTGAGGTGCCGTCCCCAGCACTGGCTCCTCTCTCAAGGGGTGCAGGCAGCAGAGTCACTGTGGTGCAGCCCGGTGCCAGGTGGCAGGTACATGGGTGCCCATCCTCTCCGTGCCAGGACACATGCTTGGTGCAGCTGGCTGCACCAGGGTGGTGCTGTTGTGGGTGGTAGCCACAGGGAGGCAACTTGAAAGGCCAGTCCAAGGCAGATGCACCAGCACAGCACAGGACTGCACAGATTTGGGTTGGGTTTTTGGAGATTTGGGTTATTGGGTTTTTTGAAAATAATTTCCTAGAGGCTTGCAAGGTTTTCACAGTAAGAACATTGAGGAGGGGTGGTCATTTTATTTTTATATATATTTATATATTTTTTGTTATACAGTTGTGTATTGCTCTGAGTTGCAGGATTTAGCATCCTGGAGTTTAGCCCTGAGCTGCCTTCCTGGGCTCTTGAATTTTAATGTAGAAAAAAATCGTGGAATAGCTGCCAGAAATAACACATTGAGTCACTGTTAACGTGGATAGTGGGGCTTCCTCTCCTCTCCACCCCCAAACACATTGGCACACATTCCAGAAGAGGAAAATTAAAAAAAAAAAAAAGGGAAGAAACCACAGTCCTGAGGCCAGGCACTTCATCTTTGCAAGTGGTCATGGAGGGAGAACAACCCTGCTGCTGGATACTGGGCATGGTAGGAGACCTGGGGGCAGACTCCTACCTCCTCCTGAAGCCCAGGGCATTGGAGCTCTGACATGCACTTTTTTCACCCTGGGAGCCAAGGCTGAACTCCAAAACCCATCAAGAGATCTGGGGAGTTTCAGTGGAACCTGTTCAAAGGGGCTGTGAAAAATTACACTAAGAGCAAATTCAAAAAATAAAACAAAAGGTCTGAAGTGCCAAGCAGCTACAGTGGCAGCTCAACAGGGATTGGTCTGAATTCCCATCTGGAGATTGGCCTAGAGATACCCTTTTCCAGCTATCCTAAGATCGTTCTGGCCTTTTGACTTGGTATAGATTTATTTTTGCATTTAGACAACTACCTTGGCTTTCAAATGTCAGCTCTGGCTCCTGTATTGCGCTAGGTAAGAAAGAGTTTCAGTAAATCTTGTGAAGGGGTAAGATATTCAGAAAGCAATAATGCCCAAGTTCAGAGAAGTGTCCCGTCTATGACAAGTTTAGACATGCCTTTAGCAATTTAGTGGTGTGTGTTCCTGTGCTGGGCTGTGTGTGCTCTGCTTGCATTTCTGCCTTTCAGATGCCAGGGTAAACTCATCCAGCAGTGTTATATATCATACAATGTTTTCACGCAGAGGAGCTGCTTTATTTGACTCAGGGCAGATATTAATGTGCAATAGAGATACCACAGAATCTTCTGTTACTGCTCGTCACTGGGCTACAGTACCTAATTGTGTGGATGTTAATAGCTCATCGCAGATGGGAAATAAAACATCTTAGTTATCATCACCATGACGGTGCATCTGCACACCTTTTCCATTGGCCAAAGAAGCTTGGTACAGTCAGACTCACTATGCCATTGCTCTAGTGCCACCAGATGTAGCTGCATTTCTGCTAGGGTTAGCAGGCTGGGTAGCTTGCAAAAGAATCTTTTTTGTTCAAACAAAAGCAAGAAAATGCTGGAGTTTTGCAGAGCAATCTGCTGCAGTCACCTGGACCCACCATGCTGCGTGCACTACTGGATTGAAAGTCGTGCCGTTTGTTGAAATCAAATGGTTCCCACCGCAGCCTGTCTAAAAGACCCCTAGCTGACATTTACTAGTCTCCCAGTCTTCCCATCTGTGTGTGAGCCCATCCAGCTACACCCTTACCATCCCATTGGCACATAACAGACGGGTAGATAAAATCCCTTCGGAAAATACAATTAACTGGTCAAAACCAAAAGAACTTTACTGTCTGGAAGCACTAAAAGTAAATCAATGGAAGTCCTAATGTCCAAGATGAGCTATTTTACCTCTGAAGGCTGTAGGCCATGCAGGGAAATCATTAACATTCCTGGGTGACAAGTTGACAAATGCAGAATTGACAAATTCCAGCCTTGAGCCTTGGTTTTGCATCCCAAGATTCAGGTGGGAACAAGGAGGAGCAGGGTCTTTAAGCTCTGGGGTATGACCTCGCTGTGGAAAGTCAGGGCTCCTGATGGCTCCCAGTTGTAAGATGGAGCAGTGCCTGAGCATCTCTAGCCTGCAGGTGGGTCATCCACACGGGCTCAGTTCTGGAGCTGGAGGGAACCAAGGACCACCCTGTGTCAGAGGCTGAGTGGAAGCTCTTGGCGATGCTTTCTAAAAAGCATCACGCCCAGCTGTGATGCAACTCTGCAGTCAGGACAGGAGCCTCCTCTCTCTGCTCCAGGGCTAAGGGGCCCTGAGTGAGTGCAGAGCTGGGGGTGCTCCCAGCTCCTGTGGGCTATTTGGTAGCGGTGATGTGGCACAGAACATTCTGGTGGCAAAGCAGTGATGCCAAAGTTCCTGCGAGTGGCCACTGAAACGCTGCTGCTGCCTGTTTAAAAATAGAGTTTAAGGGAGCCAGATGCTTTTGTGGGCCTGTGAACAGAGCAGGATCCCTGTGGGGACGCCTAGGAGAAAACATGGGGAAGAGGATTGGAAGAAGCAGGAAGGGATGGTGAGAGAAAGTAGGAGAGGGAGGAAAGAAGACAACATGATAGAAACAGGAGGGAAAGGGAAGGAATAGGGGTGAGAGAAGGAGACAAAGGGAGACGGATGTTTGTTTGGGCTTTGGGTTGCTATTTTTCCCCCTTGCTGTTCTTGAGAAAACCTCTTTTTCTTTTTCTCAGCAGTGAGGTGCCAGAGAGGTGAGATTATGGGGAAGAAAGAAATGTCAATGTGGGCTCTGGGGACCCTCTACCAGTCCCTCCTCTCCTTTTCCTCTTGCCCCACAGAAAATTCACGGCCAGCACTGGAGTGGTTGCATGCACCTCTTTACCCCAGCATTGCAGTTTACTTGGCTGACCCTCATACAGATCATGACTCCCCCACCTTTCTTCTCTCCATTGGCTTCACGGTCACCCTTGCAAAGCATTTCTGAGAGTAGAGAGGATCTGAAACATGTGGCAGAGGGAGGCCAGTGCAGACATCTTGCGAGAGATGCAGAGCCTGAACAAGGTTTTTGGACAAATCTTCCATCCTACCGCTGGGCTGGAGGCTGCTGAGGTTGTGCTGAGGATGCAGAGCTTCTCTTCTCTCTGGACTGTGACGAGCTGGCATCCCATTTTGGCTTGTCTCATCAGCAATCTGGATGCCTCTCCAGAGCATATCTGAACCCACTCAGTTCTCTTGCCTGATAAAATTTTTGTCTGAAAATAGTCTGATGAGAGTGCTTGACTGACACCCTGGGAGACTGATTCTTCCCTTTTATCACCCCTCCAGATAAAAACTCTGGCTGCCGCAGAGCAAACATAACATGTGCACCCCTCCTCCTGGCTGACCATTACTAGGAGCAGGAAGGAAGTTAGTTCTCTGTCCTAATGGGTCCTTTGCCTTCTGGGCTAGGGTTGCCAGCAAAAAGGGGAATTAGATCCAGTTTTTGGATGCCCATGATAAGCCATAGCACCAACAAGAACATGAGAAATGACTGGCCCATTTTTCACTGGGCACTGTAGTAAAAGCATTTTACCACTAACTGTATGAACTGCAGGTGAAAAGCTCCCAAGCCTTGTCACCCCAGTCTGCTTAACACTTTGACCCAGGGAAGAAATAGTTGGACTTCAGCTAAACAAGATCTATCTCTGTATTGTCCCCATTTCTTACTGCAGTCACACTGGTAGGTTTCCAGCCAAGATACAGAGCTCATAAATTACTGAGACATCAATAAATGACTCAATGATTTTAGAGTGACTAAAATGAAACATATCTTATTTATGTTAATGAAAATGACTGACATCCCCAGCACCTGTCATCTTGAAGAATCACTAACTGCTTTGCAGACTATGTACACAGTGATCATTCAGCCACAGCTGAAATGCAGCTACCTCTGGGATGGAGTGTGACAGATGCTTAATAATGTCTGAAAACCCAGCAAAGAAATATTCAGAAGGAAGCAAAAATAACACTTTGCATGGAAACCAGTGGGGACAATTTGAGGTAGCCAGGGTGTAACAACAAACTGGAATCTGTTGAGATGCTAAGCTTCTTTTTGAGCAGTGCCTGACACTGAAATCCCAGGTCTTTGCTGTTGGGGAGTGCACTCCATCACCACTGGGGGTAGTGTGCCTGCTTGTGAGGAGTTGCATGCTTAGTTTATGCGTGTAATGATGGCAGCTTTGCATTCAAATGAGGATGAATAAATATCAGTTTGCCCATGTAAAATGCTTGGTTTGTACAGGTAGCTCAGCAATTGCAAATGCCAGTGCAGAATTGGGCATGCAGAAGTGCATGTGCCTCTGGGCTCTGTTTCTGCAAACCTGAATGAGCCATCACGAGCAGGCACTTGGCTTTCCATGTCATTCAAAGCCAGTAGGTTGCATATCTTCCCTGTCTGCTGTTACTCAGAGCTGTGAAGCAAAGTGATAGAAAGCTAAAAGCTTTACCAAGTAATTTAAGAGAGATGTTTATTGGTTTGCTTTCAAGTCACCTCTGTGAGTGCCACCTTAGCAAAGCTGTAGATTGTTGCAAGGTTAAACAAAGGATGATGGTTGGTGCATGTGCATGAATCGCATCGTAGGTGCCTTTTCAGTTTCACAGTCCTGCCATTTAAGACCATGCAGAGCTCTTCATATGAGGTCAGTTACGCCCCTAATTACGAAGGAGAGAGAGGTTCAGGAGGTGTAAATGACTGCAGCACTGTCCAAATAAAGGCAGATTGGGCATTTTACACCAGCACAGCGTGGCTGGGGGACACAGGTGTCGAAGGAGCAGAACCAGGACACCAATCCAAGAACTTCACGGATAAATGGGAATTTATGCAGGGAGGTAAAAGGGTCCTCTCTGTGCCTGCTGCTGGGGACCCCAACATGCAGGTCACTGTGGAACAGAGGCTGTGTTTGAGCCCTCAGCAGACCACTGACCACCGGCACAATTCGGTCTCCCCATATCCAGACCCATCTTCTCCAGCTGTGCCCCACAGTGCCAGGACCAGGAAATACTCCCTCTAGAGTAAGGCAAGAAACTACCTTGCCTTGTTCTCCCTGAGAAAAATGGATAAGGGAAACAGCTGTGGGTGTTTTATGTCCTTTTGATTCTGTGAGCAGAGAAATGGCTGTTCCCCCAACACCATGCTGAGTCAAGGGAGAGCCCAACAGTGCGAAGCTAGATGCCTTCCCAAGGACACAGATGCAAACATTTCCCCTGAAAAGACTCACCGACGGTGGCACGTGATCTTTATGGATACATACAGTTGCTTTAAAGCAAGTTCCCTCCTTCTTGTACGTTAATGCCTTTTGCTCAGCAGATGCTCTCTGGAGCATGCAGTATACCGAAGGATGCAGACAGCGATTCAAATAACAGGGGTATAAGTGTGTGTGTAATATACCTAGCATGCTTATATTTCCTAGATCCATGTTGTGTGTGTGGCCAGCCCTGAACCCATTTCCTCCTCCCTGACACACACACACACACACACACACACACACATCACCGCATAGTTATAGACTCCCAGGCCTGGCTGCACCTCCGTTCACACCCTGCCTTCAGAGCAAGATCAGAGGGGTCCATGACGCAGAACAGGCAGAGCTGCAAGTCAGGAGAGGGAAAAGGAGAGAAAGGAGGGGGAGGAGAGCTGAGGGAGAGGCCATGCCACCCCAGCTACAGTCCTTAGCTGCTTCTTGATTTGCAGCCCAGGCAATGCACAGGCTTCACCTTCCACGTTTGTCACCTTTATTTATTAGTCTACCCAAAATGATTGCAGGGGAGACAACTGGGCACTGCTAATAATTAAGACAGCCAAATGAAGGTAGAGCTGAGTAGGAATAAGAGCCAGGGGAGAAGAGGAGAGAAATATCAATCCAAAGAGCAGGGTGCCAGTGTCTCTTAGGCACACTGTCTTGCCCCATCACCCCATCTCCCTGCAAACACCCATGAAGAGTTGACCTGCTGTCTATTACCTGACTCAAAGCTGAACAGCTTTAGCTTTGCAGGTATTGCGGTGGGAAAAAAAGCACTTGCCACATTTTTGGCTTTGTAAGTGCACTGGAATCCCTCCCTCCTCACCCCAGGTGAGGCCACTGTCATACTGACAGCCTGAGAGCTGGGGGCAGCATCCTGGCTGCACTGTGTTGCCACACATATGAGTTAGATACCACTGAAATTTTCATGCCCAGGAACGCTGACACCTGAAGAGCACCCTGAAACTCAGACTACGCTGGGTCAAACACAGCCACCTGGCACATCATGTCCCAGCTGTAGGAAATGCAATAAGTGAGGTGGCCCAAGTGCTTTAGACTGTAAAGGTCAAATTGCCAAATGAGGGGTGTGAATGAGATAAGAAGGAAGATGACAATTATGGGTCTATAAACCTCAGAAAATAAGGGCTTAAATGGATCTACTGCCAACAGTTCAGGGATTAGATGAAGTCCTGTCTCACCTCTTCCCAGATGCTTTCCTCTTCCCCCACACAAGGTGGAGGGCCGCCCCACATACCATTCCCTAAGGGCTGTGTTTTCTAGACAAGGCCTGGGTTGGAGAGGCTCAATAAAGAATAGCAGAAAAGCTGCCTCCTTTTAGCCAAAGGAGCAAGGATTGCTTTCAGTAACACTGCTTTCATACTCATTTACTCTTGATTTACACTACTGTTCAGGAAAGCAGAACTGGGATGTCAGCACTGGTTCCAGTGCCACCCACATTTGCAAGGGAGGGACTGAGTACAGACTGCTTGCTCTGCTCTCAGAAACCCTCTTCTCTTCTCTTCTCCTTTCTCCCAACTCAGCAGGGTGCTGTTAGTTGGCTTTTGAGGGGGCCACAGGAGCAATCCTCCTCAGCCAGAGACCTGAGTGTTTAGCTGCTGCATCTAAGCTGCTCCTTCAAATTAGAGCCAATGTTCTTACCGCCATGTAGCTTATAGGGGCCAGGTAAGTATTGCTAGACTGTTCCTGCTGGGCTGTGACATCTGTGTTTTCTGCAACACCTGAAGGTGTCCAGCCAAGGCAGGCCCTTGCTTTGCATCTCTTGCTCGCACTTGGGATTTAGGTCTGCAAGCTTTTCCTTCCGTTCAGGCATTAACTCACTGAAAAGCCTGGAGAAAGCAGCAAGGCAGGTGGTGAGGGGAAGGGATTTGTGCTGGAGTGAGAGGATAGTATATATTTTAAGACCACAGGGAAGCTGTAGGGTGTATGACCTTTAGTAATCTCCCTGCTTTCAAGCTCCTCTCCTCCCCATTGAGATCCTCTCCTCAACTGTTCCCCAGGGGATTTCAAGCATTGCTATTATATATAATTGCACAAAAAAGGAGAACGCTCTGGCCCATGAAAGGAATAAGAGGGATAAACTAATTAATTCAAGGCCACAGAAGTGGAAAAGAAAGCAAATACTTGGCAATTAATCAGGGGCAGCTGAGCGTTTCTCTCCTATCAGATATGGCGGGAAGTGCTAATTGCAGAAGATAAGCCACACAGTGGGACGCATGAAGCTGCCTTCTGAACTGGGGGAAAAAAAGAAAGCATTCAGCTGGCAGTATACAGAGGAGAAGGAGGGGGAGCAATGGGAACCCTCTGTCACCACAAGCTGTAGTGTGGGAGCAGCACATTGTAAAGGGCCTGGGCCGCTCAAAGGGGTTTGGGAAGGGCTGGGGAGCCAAGGCAGTAGGCATCTGGATGGGGGATTTGACTGAAATCATCCACCTCTCTGTGCTTCACTCCTATCATCTGTGAAACGGGATTTATGGTTCTTTCCCTGGGCTGGCTGTGGCCAGGGAGTGTGTGCTGTTGAGCAGAGCTCATGGGAACCCTCATAAATCCCCCAGTATGGCTGGCTCCAGTAAGTGACTGCGAGGCTAGCAGAGATGCTGTGGCTCTTGGGATGGGTAGTGCAGCAGTAGGTTTGGTAGGGTCGCTTGAGACATGCAGCTGCATAAGGGCAAGCATTGGGTTAGCTGCTGTTGCTCGCATTTTTCTTCTGGCTGTGTGGGATTTTCCAAGGTCTTTAGCACTTAAAAATGGAGACAGTTAGTGCAGAGGACAGTTAGCCTTAGAAGTGCCAGTGCAGCACTAATTTCAAGGGGTTGATAGCATTAGAGCTTGGGAAATTCTTGTTATGCTCCTCTCTGGATCTGGAGAGGCCTTCATATCTGGGGAAAAGCAGGATGCTTTAGTGACTTGGAGGACTGGGAAAAGCCTTTTTAGCACCTGATCTCTTCTCACTTGCGCCTTTCCTCACTGTCATCTTGCCCGAGCCTGACCACTTGGCCCCTGATGAAGAACAGGTTGCCTCCTCAGATGCAGGGGTTGAGAGAACATGTACAAGGGGATCAGTGGCATTTTTGGGCAAAGGCTGTGTTCTGGGATCTCTGTATGCAGAGACTCGAGAGGCCTTCTAGATCCATCTTTTCCTACCTGAATGCCAAATGATCAGGAACAGCCACAGCACTTCTCTTGGAGGTCTGCACACAATCCTCACCTCTTTGATGTTTCTCACTCGGTGCTGGGAGCCCAATTACGTACTGAGAGGAACAGGCATCATCACTTTGTTCCTTGGAGAATGCAAACAAAAGCACAGCTGCCTAAATGTTATGGGTTGTTGTTGGTTTTCTTCTTCCAAGCGCTCAGGTCCCCTGGGGACAGGTCTTTTACATTAGACCCAAGGGGACTGATTACCAAGTTGTTATGCATGCTGTACTGCTGCCGGAGCCCGTGAAACTTGGACATATGCAGTGGTGCCTGGGATGGCAGAAGGCACTGTGGAAAACTACATGTATAAGCCCCCCGATGGGAGTGTAAATCTGGAATAACTCCCTTTTAGCTTCAGTAGCCACAGGTTTACATTTATGCTAAGAATAGCTTGGCCCTCCCCTATAATTCAAGGTATATGTTCTATACAAATAAGTTTCCTACTTGGGCAGCATGTTTCTGCCTCTTGCTTGGGGAACTAGGAGGGTCGGTGCTGCTTGGGGCAGCTTTCCTGCCCTCCTACTGTCTGTGCCTGTGCACAGAATCAAACATGATCTGGCAGCTGCTGCAGCAGCCCTTGTATTTCACTGTCCCATCCCTCCCAGGATTTCAACACATTTGCATTCCTCCTGCTCTGAAGATGAACTGCAGGCTTCTTCTCCAACAAACCTTCATTTAGGGGAGCAGAATTCATCAATATTTCATGCTGAAGGGGGAGAGGAATATGTATATGTGCATATACTCTAAGAGAAGGAAAAGGTTAGTGCGGTGAAAAGAAGCAGATAAAGCTGAGGAAAGAAGGAGGGAGGGTTAGAGGATCTGTTCCTTCATTTATTTGACCTCTCTTTGGTTATGTATAATCCTAGGGAAGGAAAAATCCATGTGGCATTGAAGAATCCCTGTTTAATCATTCTTTTATTTGTAGACATCAGTGCTGGCAGTAATTTCATGATAGCCTGGCAGAGACTGCAGATCTAGATAGGGGAAAGGGGAAGGAGAGACAGAACAAATGACATGGAGAGAACAAGAGGCAGTGTGAGTGAGTAAAACACATGTGCACATGGACTGGGGGGATTTTCAGCAGGAAGACTCCTTCCGCTAAAGCCCCTGGAGCCCTTACTCAGCATAATGTGGCCAGTCAAGTGAATACAATGCTTTTAAAAGTCTCTGGCAGCTCTTTCATTAAAAGCTTGACCGCGAGGCTGGGTTATAAATAATTTGATATTAAACACACACGCCAAAGAAAAGGGTGGGAAGGGAGGGACATGGTTTTCAAGCCACAGAATAATTATTATGGTGTATCATTTTAGCTCCAAGCTTCTTGGGGATGAAGAGGGAGCACAGGGTGAGGGACTAGTGAAGAGTAATGGTTTCAATATCAGGCAAGGCTGCGTTGGTGCTGGCTGCAGCACAACGTGGGGCTGCCAGCTGGCTGAGGTGCTTCCATGTACTGCATGGGCAGAGGCTCTGCTGCTCACGTATTAGACGATGGGTTCAGAAATAAGTGTCTGGGCTTTCACTCACTGCCACAGAACATCTCTTTGCGTTGTGTACTCATACCTACCCTGAACACACATACACACACAGGGTTCACACCTGGGTCTAGCTTGCACACTTGCACACACATGTCTATATGCTGCAGATGCTAAAGGAGACCTTTCCAGTCAGGAGTCCTGATGCCCGGGGCTGTGCATTGCAAAAGGGGTTTCTGTGGAGCCATGCAGCCTACGCATGGGAGGGCTACCTACTGTAGTTGCTTTAGTTTGAGACCCACCAGGGCTGTTGCACTCCCTCCTGTGCCCCAGGCACACTCACTCACCCACATGCTTGTTTACAGAGGTTCCTTAATGCCTGGGGAACTGGCCTGTCCCACACATGCAGCCCAACAGCACACACATGTGCATGTATATGCCTGCCACTCCCTCCCTGGTCTGGGCTCTGCACACAGGCTGCTCTCTGCTCATGCCACCCCTTGCAGCCCCTGCTCTGTGCTCACCTTAGCACTGCTTCATGTCCCAGCACGAGCTTTTCCTCAGCTGAGCTCAGACCAAACTCTCATGACAGCAAGATCCAGAAGCCTCAACCCTGGACCAGGGTCCAAAACCCTTTCCAGCCTGGCCAGGCTGTGGTTTGGGTCACCTCCCCTGGAGACGGCACCAAACTGTGTCTACCTTGTGCTTGGTCATAGCTGGGGACCAGACTCTCTTTGAGCTATTGGTGCTCACTGCCTTGTCCCTAGCACACTTAAAACATGGGCATGGAATGACCTGGCCTCAGAACACCCTATGCAGACCTGCACCTTGTTTCATGCCACTTATGAGCCTCAGCTCACACCAGTGGATCCCCACCTCTAGGTACATCAGCTCTCATTTCAGCCCAGGAGGGTTTGAAACTCCTCCTACAACTAACTCTCATTAGCTGTACTGGGGACTGGCCACATCACGCAGCAGGAGAGGACAGTCCTTGGTTTGACCTGGAGACCTCTCAGCCATGTTGCCGTGAGGCTCTGTCCCACCTCAGCCTCGGGATGAAACTGCTTTTTCTGTGCAGACTCCTCCTTTTCTCTTGCACAATGGTGGCTGAGCCCTGGAGAAGGCTAGGCTACAAGGGTTAAAAATATCTCTTGGGAGCCAGAGCTGTGGTGTGGGACTGTGGGGAAGGAGATAGGCAGCTGGGGTGGTGAGTAGCCTTTTGAACCTGGGTGGAGGAGGGACAAAACGCTGTGGGATTTGCAGTGAGCCTCCGCACTGGTGCACTCCAAGAGGGTTTCATTGCACCTGCATGCAGGGAGAGGATTGCACAGCATCACCCCTGCAGAGAGCCTGGCCATCTCACTGACCCACATCCCAGTCCCCACAGGGTGGGGTTGCTGGAGCATGGCCCACACTGGGCCTTCTCTTCGGTGGGCTGGGCGCAGCATTGTGCCTCCCCGCTACTGCATGAGTCTTCTTGTGGGGCACAGCACTCACCTGCGTGCTGTCCGCTGCCTCCCAGGTGTTCCCAGCAGCTGGCTGTCTCCTGCACAGCCTGAAGCACTGGCTGTGTGGTTACCTTAGAAACTGCTTTTTCTCTTCTTCCTACTGCTGTGCACATTAAGTAATGGGTAGCAGGAGGCATGCAGGCTTCTGCATCTGACTGAAGGAAAGACCCAGTGCTCTGCAGAGTGGTCTTATCCCTCCCTGTGAAGGGGCTCCTGGCTCTGCTGACTGTGAAAAGCCCTGATTTTCTGCCATAGCTTGACCAAGGTGACAATGTGGAGAGGGAGGATGGGCCAAGAATCTTTGGGGTGATTGATATGTCACCGTTGTGGACGCTCTTGTTTCTAAGGCAAGTATTTCTAGCCTGGGGCAAGCATTTTTAACTAAATTTGGATTAGCTGAATAAATAAACACACTACACTTCACATTAAACAAACCTGAGTCTCATACCTTCTGCAACATGGAAACACTTTCCTCCCTTCTCTGAAGGCTCCTAGGCTGGCAGAATAGTATTGGGAAGGATTCAGATTTACTCTCTAGTTGGCACTTGGAAATCTGGGGCAGGGTAAGATATTCAATCCTTATTACCTTGGGACAGCAAGTTTCTTAAACCCTGGGGTAGTGGGGGCAGTGGCACAGGTCTCTCCCTCTGCAGTAGGCTGGTGGATCTCAGGCTGCTTTCCAGGTAGGAAGAATGGGACCATATCAAACTACCACTGAATACCTAAATGCAGTCTCAGCAGGAGATCAGGGAATGAAAAGCAGTGAACACTTGATCAATATTCCTCACTACTTTTAGACTGGAGTCACCTTAGTCTTTTTAGAAAATGGATGAGTAAGCAAAAAGATCTCAAGTCCACCTTGTGTTGTACTAACTTTCTTATTCTTTAACCATCTAAAACCAAGGTTCAACACAAATGCTTATTTACTACTGATTTTTCATTTTTTTCACTGGCTCATTCACCCATGGGATTGGGAATAGGTGTGCACGGATTCTGGGGAGCTGTACGAAGAGTGGGGTGGTGTCATTTTGCAGAGTACCTCTTGACGTGCATGGACAGCCTGTAGTAGGCAAACTGGAGGGAGGGGAGCCCTATGTTGGGGAATGGCTTTTTCTCAGATGCTCTGTGGATATGGCAGAGTTGTTTGTTTGAGTTGAGATTTTATGTTTGCTTTGTGGGTGTTGTTCCCCCCAACCCCCTTGAGCAGATTTCTGCTTCTCCATCTTAGCTGCATGTGGCTTCAATTACACTGAGCATTTGTGTCGCTCAGTGTGCAGGGAAAGGCTCCTCTGGATCATTACTGTGAAATGTGTTTGATCTCCTCTTGCCTTCCCATTTGAAATGGAAATAGCTGCTCTTGTCAGTTCATCAGGTCCCCAAGTAATCGTCCCACCAGTTCCTCCCGCAGCCTCCCTCCCCCTCTGCCACTCGGGAGAGCTAATGACCAGCCCACTCCACCTTAGCAAGAGGCTTTTTTCCCTTTCTCCCAGTGTCATTTTGATCCGAGTTTGATAATTTCTTGTTCTCCCCATTGGCAGAAAGCTCCTGATTTCAGTGATCCCCTCTTCTGCCCTCCTTCTGCCCCTTGGGGCTTGCTTAGCTTTGGCACCCCTCCGAGCAGAAACACAATTTCCTTCCTTTAGGTTGTGACTCCTCCTCAGGGCTGAGTGAAGAAATAAGAGATCACCTGGAAGTTCACTCCCCTGTCCTTTTACTCAGGTCTTCCCTTCCCTAGCACGACTGGCTGAAGGTCGTCCTTTTTGGTAGCAGTTGGTTGGTCGGTCGTCCTCTTCGCTGCCTTTCTGTCTCCTAACCAGAAACTGGCACCCAGCAGTCCCAATTATTGTATTCCTCTAGATCATGAGAGTGGAAAAGATGTGTTTCTGTGTTAATCTCTCCCCCTCAGGCAACCTTTCAAAAGGGGCCTACTGCCACAACTGTGAGCTGGGGGAGGAGCAGGGAATGGGTTGGGTTTGGGGGTCAGGGAAGGAGAGCTCAATTTCTCCTATTAACATTTAAAAAAAAATTGAATTGTCACAGAATCACAGAATGGTAGGGGTTGGAAGAGGTCTCTGGAAATCATCCTGGAGGTACACCTACAGCAGGGTGCACAGGACCGTGCCCAGGTGGGTTTTGAATGTTTCCAGAGAAGGAGACTCCACAAACTCTCTGGGCAGCCTGTTCCAGCGCTCTGTCACCCTCACAGTAAAGAAGTTTTTCCTTATATTCAGGTGGAACTTCCTGTGTTCCACTTGGTACCCACTGCCCCCTGTCCTGTCGTTGGGCACCACTGAAAAGAGTCCGGCCCCATCCTCTTGACACCCACCCTGTAGATATTTATAAGCATTGGCAAGATCCCCCTCAGTCTTCTCTTCTCCAGGCTGAACGAACCCAGGTCTCTCAGCCTTTCCTCATAAGGGAGATGCTCCAGTCCCCTGATCATCTTCGTAGCTCTCCGCTGGACTCTCTCCAGTAGTTCCCTGTCTTTCTTGAACTGGGGAGCCCAGAACTGGGTGCAGTACTCCAGATGTGGCCTCACTAGGGCGGAGTAGAGGGGGAGGATAATGTCCCTCAACCTGCTGGCCACACTCCTTTTAATGCACCCCAGGAGACTGTTGGTCTTCTTGGCCACAAGGGCACATTGCTGTCTCATGGTCACCTTGCTGTTACAGCAATTGTCACAGCACTTGAAAATGTCTAATGCAGAAAGGACCATCAGTTTCTCAGTTTCTGTAGGGCTCCCCACTCCTTTATCCCTCTAGTGTCATCTCCTTCTCACCCCATGATAATCTCCTTGCTTTTTGCCTTACTAATTCCTTCTCTTCCTTTCCCCTCACAGCCATCAACCATTAGTCTGCTGGACCTGTTTTATGTGGCATCTGTGGCTCCCATGGCATGGGAGATCAGCAGCTGGGGCACAAGCATCCTGCAGCCTGCCCCCAGCTCTGCAGCAGGTCCCTGTGCAGGGTTTCCTCTGGCTCCACATCAGTGTGGGGGAGCACCTAACGCACTGCTTGAGGCAGAAAGACAGAGAGACCATGGCTGCTGCAACCCAGCAGCTCCGTATTCACCTCCACAGAAGATAATTAACGTTGGTCATGCACGCTCTCTTATCTGAAACATCTGAAGAAAAATGAGGGGCAGGGAAGTGAGATGGGAGAGGGGAAAAAAAAAAAAAAACCAAAAAAGAAAAAATCCCTCTCCCTGGTTTTCATTTGGCAGCAAGGCAAGGCAGCAGATGGGCAGCCAGCATCCCATGGTCCTGGCAGGACCAGCTGCCCCATGCTGCATCCCCAGCACTTGTTCACAGTCAGGCAGGGTCAGGCCCCTCAGTCTCCCTCAGGGGCTTGGAGAGCAGGCTGCTGCTCAGCGAAAGCAGGTTGTGACTGATGCCTCCTTCCTGCTGGGAGGCCCTGGCTGCATGTGGCATCCTCCTCCTTGTGTGAGAGACCATCCCTCCTTCCCTCTCTCCCTATCCTCCCAGGACAGCCCCCTCTCTCCTAGGAGAGGAGGACCAGGGACCGGCAGTGACACATGGCATGGGGGACATGAGTTGGACAGTCCTCTGAGAAGCATCAGGTATGGAGAGGTTCATGGCATGGCTCCTGTACTGCTGAGGTTCTGCTGTTTTTTTCAGGTCTTTATTTCCCCACGCAAGGACCCATGAAGCCACAGGGCATCTTCAGCAGCCTCAGGCTCTGGTTGACTGGTCACTCATTCCTGTGAGGATGAGGCACAGCAGGGGAGCATGACAAGGGAAGGGAGGTCAGGCAGCTATGATGCCTCCTGCCTGGCTATTTATGGCCATTTCTGTGGTAACAACTTTGGGCAGAGAACCCTTGGCAATGCCTACTGCCTCTTGGGTGCTTTCAGGAAACGCTAGGAATGGACGGGTTGCTTTGATGGTTGTCTACCCTTTGTTTTCAACCTTTTGAGAGGCTCCATCTCTGCTTTTCCATGTGTTGTCTCTTATTTATTTTTTCCCCATGGAGGCATTAAATCAGCTTTAGTGTGGGACACAGTGAGACCTGTCATGAGCATGCTGGGACTTGGACAATCTGGGCCAGTTTCCAGCTCCACCACAAATACTGTGTGGAACTGCCTATCCCTCTGGGTCCCAAGCTCCCAAGCTATAAAACTGGGCCAAAACTGCAGAGGGGGAAGGATACATGTCATCAGACCTTTGGTGCTCCTGATGGCCCAGGCTATTTATCATGGGAAGACAGAATAACCTGGATCTCTTAGGGTGTTTTTTTACCTTTACTACCTCCCAAAACATTTTTTCCCTTCTTCTCTTTCCCTGCTCCCATTTTCCTCTTTTCCCTAGCACTGCCATCTCTTTGCCAGTACCCATGGCCCTGTGAAGGCAGGGGTCTGGCTGCCCCTCAGCCCACCTCTGCTCAGCTGGGTGCTGTCCTCTTCCCAGAAGTCTGTGACCTCTGCCAGGGGCTGCCTCTAGCTCACTGCAGTCATGAGTGTGTGTCTGCCCTCAGCCTTTCTGAACTGCAATCTCTTTTGGGCAGAGTTATTCCTTCACTCCCACGACAAGGCAGAAGGAGCCCCCATGTAGCTCAGCACACAGGTGGTGAGGAACTGACTTTTTTCCCCCACACAGTGTACTCTTACACACCTTTTTGTGCTTGGTGGGAGAGCAAAGGTATGATCTGACTGCTGAGCTCCCCCCTTATCCAGAAATGGGTGTGTTTGCCTGGCTTAAGTACAGGTAAGGATCTCCACAGTGCAGCGCACACAGCGTTGCTTCACATGCAAGATGGTTTCCTACCTGGGATGAACACCAGCTTTTCTGGCTCTCTGGTGGAAATGTGTTGTTGAACACCAGGTCCCACCAGCCACTTCTAGCAAACAAATTGTTTGTCTATTTTTTGAAAGACTATAGTCATTTGACTTCCTTTCCCATGGCTTTGCATACTTTTTCTTGGTGGTTTGCCCCAGAGCAGGTGGTTCCTCCTCCAGTGGCAGCGTGGGGTGCTAGTCCTTTCCTCTCCAGCATGCCCGCTGCAGGATGGGGATGAGCACCCAGATGGCTGAGCCCCAGCGCATGGGGATGTGTCACTGTGCGCCTCTCTGAGACTTCACAAGCCAGTGAGTGCATCGGCTCCCCGCACGCTCGCTGTGTCACACTTCTCAGCTCAATTCACAGGAGCCTGCTGCGGGCTGCCCCTCTGGTCCAAACTGAACCTGATAATTGATGCAGTAATCCTCTGGATTCCCTCATTAACAGCCACTAATGGCCGGCGTGTTAGCGATGAGCACTGCAAGCAGGACCGATTCAATTAAGCCTCTAATAAACCCACTGTAAATGGCAATAACCGTGGAGTTCAAAGGCAGGATTAAGGAAACTCTTTGCAATGGCTTGTGACAGCAGATGGGGTGTACTACTTGCTCTGATTAATTGACTGCAATGGACTGAATGACTTTCTTGGAAACCCTTTGCACTGGCTGGCTGGTGGGAAGCCTGATTAGGCCACCCAAGGAAGGAGGCAGGTGAAGGCTGTGATTCCTGCACAGGTTCCACATGCTCCCATCCTACCTTCAAGCGAGGAAGCAACACAGGGCTGGGCTGTAATGTACCCAATGCCCCAGAATTTCAGCCATGGGCCCAAATGCATCGGCCCAAGTCCAGTGGCTTTATCTTCCTGTCTCACCATGACCACAGAATGTCCATGGTGACCTCCGTCAGTCCCATCCCCTCCTTCCCAAGGCTTCACCCCCCTTTGCCAGTGCAGCAAGGCTCAGCACTGGCTGGCAGCTCCCTTGTTACAGCTGGGCAGTCACGGATAGTGGATAGCAGAGGTGACTCTGAATTATTCAAGAGCACATCATGGTTTCCTTGCACACTTAATTTGAAATGATTTGGCAGGTGATTTCTATAGATAATTTGTGACCTGTCGCTTATCCAGAAAGACTGCAGTGAGCAAGGCTAGGCAGAAGTGTTTCATTGAAAATTTCTTCATCTTGATGGTTGTGAGTTTTGTTTCTTTGTTGTTTTGCTATTCCCTGGATAAAAGCTGAATGAATTTTGTGAAATTCCTTTTGAGAGGATGTGGGAAAAGAAAACTTCAATATGAAAAAGATTTTGTTTCAGAAAATGCCAGAATTTCATTTGAAAATACTATTTTGTATTAGAGATTCTTCTTCACTTCTTTTTTAATATTATTTTATGATGTGAAGATTACATGTGCTGACATCATCTTAGCACATATAAAAGCTATAAAAGGTAACATAAGACTGGATAATGAAATAAAAATGAAATATGAGAACTGAAAACATAATTTTTAAATGTTTAAATAATTGAAACATTACCAAGTTCTATTTCTTGAGAAACTCTGGCATATTCATTTCAATTCTAATTGTTGTAATTTATTTCATTCAGCATTTGAGCTGATTAGACTGGACAGGTAGGTCACTTAATAGGTTTTTGTTCTCTTGTTGGATGTGTGTAATTCCTGGAATCAAGTTTGTCATGCAAATCCTGACTACAAAAAGCCTGAAATCTCTCTTCTCACATCTCCTGTAGGACTCATTTAAATGTTACTGCTTTTGCAAACACACACACAAGTGAACCCATTTCCGAGAAAACTGGTGAAAATGACCATAGATGGGGTACTAACATGCAAAATGAGTTTATAATTGAAATGAATGTTTCCAGCTGATTATTCCTTGCCTTTAGTTTTTTTTTTCATTCTTCCTTTGGTTCTACAACCTCCTGGTTCTACAGCCTCCAGACTTTGCAACACCTTGCAGATACATCTTGCATGAACCAAGAGCCAGAGCTCAGCCCAACACGGAGGGAGCTCAGGGCCACATGCATCACAGAGCTCCCAGCTTGTGCCTGGGCTATGCTGGCTGAAGCAGGTCAGATCTGAAGATGCAAGGATTTAACAGTAGGGTTTGCCCAACCATGCCCAAGAGTGAGTCAGGCAGGAGCTGTTATCAACAAAGAAGAGTAGATGGGCTTGACCTGCAGTCAATCTCAAACGCTTCTGAATCAATTGGACATTTTTCTGTGCCAGCCCAGGGATCGCAATACCTATGATGGGCATGGGATGGGAAGGAGTCATCATGAATTTCTTCTTCCAAGCATGATAAAACAGTTGCCTTCTGGGGACAACTCCCAGTACCTAGAGAGAGGTAGGAAGAGCTGTTAGCTCTTGGTGATCCTGCTCTGGGTGGGATTTCAAGGTAATGGCTCTCTGGCACCTCCTTTGTGTTCCCAGGACAAGAAGCCATCCACTACTCCACCTGACTCAGCCCAGGAGTAAGAGCAGCTTTTTGTTCTCTGCCAATACTGGCCCAAACAGAGCTTTTAACCTTCTTGTTAACATGTGTAAATCTAAAAAGACTCTGTAAGAAGCAATGTAAATTTTCTGTAAAAATACGGGGTCAGCACATAGCAAAAGAGAGAAGGAGAAAAAAAGAAGACTTCAAGGAAAGCAAGCTGGTCCAAACCCAGCACCAGGCACCATGGCTCCACTTGCCACAAAACTTAAGGACAAGTATAATTCTCCTCCCTTCATTCATGATAAAGTGAAGTGCTCCCTCTCTCACATACATGATCTCATGCACTTTCTTTCTCTTTTCCTAACACTCTCAGAGACTCCTATCTTTACTCAGCCATTCTGGCTGCAAGTTTCTTCAAATTATAATTGGATAGTCTTCCAGGTTCTGGGGGACCCCTTTGTCAGAGGAATCCCCAGGGATATAGCCCCTATTTGATGAAATTGGGAGTTTAGTAATTTGATGAAATTGAGTAAATTAACAAAACACTGACTAAAAATATGATTCACAGAATCACAGAATGGTAGGGGTTGGAAGGGACCTCTGGAGATCATCTCATCCAACCCCCCTGCTTGAGCAGGTACACCTACAGCAGGGTGCATAGGACTGCGTCCAGGTGGGTTTTGAATGTTTCCAGAGAAGGGGACTCCATGACCATTCTGGGCAGCCTGTTCCAGTGCTCTGTCACCCTCACAGTAAAGAAGTTTTTCCTCATATTCAGGTGGAACTTCCTGTGTTCCACTTGGTGCCCACTGCCCCCTGTCCTGTCGTTGGGCACCACTGAAAAGAGTCCGGCCCCATCCTCTTGACACCCACCCTGTAGATATTTATAAGCATTGGCAAGATCCCCCCTCAGTCTTCTCTTCTCCAGGCTGAACGAACCCAGGTCTCTCAGCCTTTCCTCATAAGGGAGATGCTCCAGTCCCCTGATCATCTTCGTAGCTCTCCGCTGGACTCTCTCCAGTAGTTCCCTGTCTTTCTTGAACTGGGGAGCCCAGAACTGGGTGCAGTACTCCAGATGTGGCCTCACTAGGGCGGAGTAGAGGGGGAGGATAATGTCCCTCAACCTGCTGGCCACACTCCTTTTAATGCACCCCAGGAGACTGTTGGTCTTCTTGGCCACAAGGGCACATTGCTGTCTCATGCCCACCTTGCTGTTCATCAGCACTCCCAGGTCCTGCTCAGCAAAACTGCTCAGCAGAGCTCTTTTGCAGCAGGTTAACCCCCAACCTGTACTGGTGCATGGGGTTGTTCCTCCCCAGGCGCAGGACCTTACACTTGCTTTTGTTGAATGTCATTAGGTTCCCCTCAGCCCAGCTCTCCAGCCTGTCCAGGTCTCACTGAATGGCAGCACAGCCTTCTGGTGTATCAGCCACTCCTCCCAGTTTCGTATCATCAGCAGACTTGCTGAGGGTACACTGTGTCCCTTTGTCCAGGCCATTGATGAATGTGTTGAACAGGACTGGACCCAGCACAGATCCCTGGGGAACACCGTTAGTTACAGGCCTCCAACCAGACTCTGCCCCATTGACCACGACCCTCTGAGCTCTGTCATTCAGCCAGTTCTCAATCCACCTCACTGTCCACTCATCCAACCCACACTTCCTAAGCTTATCTATGAGGATGTTATGGGAGACAGTGTCAGAAGCCTTGCTGGAGTCGAAGTAAGCAACATCCGCTGCTCTCCCTTCTTCTACCCAGCCAGTCATGCCATCACAGAAGGCTATCAGGTTGGTCAAGCATGATCTCTCCTTGATGAATCCATGTTGATTACTTCTGATAACCTTCTTTTCCTCTACATGCCTGGAGATGACCTCCAGAATGAACAGATTCTCTGTTCATAGTAGACATCCTGTTTTACCAGTAACTATTTTTAAGGAACTCTGTAACCAAATATGTATGCTTGCACATCCATGTTCTTTTATTTTATTTTCTGTCAAATAAGACTCTGAATTTATGAATATCATGATCTGTGTGTGCCTTACTGGGAATTTGGACCTTAGCCTCTGTGCTTGCTGCCTTTGACCTTGGACATCCCAAATGTGTAGGCACCATTTGAACTAATTTCTCCAAATCTGCCTCATTTTTGCACTCTGAGTGGACATGTGGCTGTTAGACACATGCAGAAGTGCTACATGCAACACATGGGAGGGAGGGCTGCAGAACTAAGGGAAATTCTCCTTGGGTTGGAAAAGCTCAGCCTGCTGTGTCCACCCCAGAAAGATGGTTTGGATGATGCAAACGTGTATCAGAAATCAGGGCAGAATGGATCAGGGGACCAGCCAGGAGAGGGGCAAAGCATGCGGAGACATCGCTTTCTGAAATTATACCCTTGGAGCGCATGTCAGCAGGGACAACGCTGAATAACTCTGAGTGGTAACCTTGCCTCTGGGTTCTTGTCACAACCTCCAGTTTCTGTCTTGTCTTTTTTCCCTTTCTCTTCCCCTCACTTCCTGCTCCCTTTTGTTCTTTTAATTTTTGCTTATGAAGAACACCACAGCATTCATATGTAAATTGCACCCAGCACTGCAAGGAGTGTGTCTCTGAAAGAGAAAAACTTGCCATCCACCTCCCGTTGCATTTTCCAAACCCTGGTGGGCTCCTCTCCCTGTCTCTGGGAAAGGAGGCAGGGGGAGCATGTGGGTGGGATGGTGAGATCCCACGCGTGGCCTCCTCCTGCAGCTCCTCTGCACCTCTGCCTCCAAGGTCCCTGTTTCTGCAATTAAAGCTGTGATCTCTCTTGGTGCCCACAAAGTGCTGGGCGGTCAGTACTACAGGTACCACCCTGCACCAGGGTCACCCCAGGTACCAGTCTGTCACAGCCCTGAGCTGCAAGACTGTCCCATTCCTTTGACACAAATGTAATGACTGTCATATGTCATAGTGCCATTGTTTGTTTAGGTCTAAGTCAGGTGGAAAAGTCACATACAGGCACACACACAGAGTGATTTTCCTCCCCCTGCCGCCCCCCCCCAGGAAAGGGATTTTCAGGAGAAGTCTCCCCCAGGGACTGGAAACAGAATTTATTCATGTGTAGGCAGTGTGCTGGCAGGTTTTTGTCACTTTCATTCACTCCCTAGATAGGTTACCGGGGGCTGAGAGCTACTGCTCATCTCTTCCTTGTCATCTCTTAGCTTGATAATCAGCTCCAAAACTCAAAGATTTCTGTCCTGCAAGTCAATGGAGCAAAGCCATGTAGTCCAGCCTGAAAAAGGAGTGGAGATATACCCGGACAGCTTTCCTATTCCATTGGGTACTGACGCATTTATTATCACCACACTCCATAGTCCAGATTTAGCTTATTCAGCCATGGCAACCCAGCTGTCTGGGACCTGAGCTGTATCTTCTCCCAAGCTGTGTATGACGTCTCCCCTCTGTTCTGCCCCACCTCACCCCTTGTTGAGGAGTAAACTCTGAATTTGGCACAGGTTCAGGAAGGTTTCACATCAGCTACTCACCCTTTCAGTCAATGCTGCCAGGGTGTCTGGGCTGAAATATCAGCACAGCTGGTTGGAGGCACTCACCTTTCTGAGTGAGAGGGATGGCCGTGCAGTATGCATACTGTATTGTTCCATGAGGACACCTAGCCTCTGCCATGGCTCCCTCAACAAGTGCTAGCCCACACCAGAGCACTGCAGGGGTAAGGAGTGCGGCAACACCTACAAGTCCTGGGCAGACCCAGGGTGCCACGGTGGGAAATGCTGGGTGCTCCCTGGGCTCAGAACTTGCCAGGGCCAGAGGAGGATGGTGAAGACACAGAGGACTGGAGTGGGATGTGGATAGCCCCTTGCCAGACTGTGCTTGGTGGCAGTCTTTACATAATCCTGATCCTGAGTCCAACCCCCTGCCTCCCAAAGGTCAGTGCCACTTGTGCCCCCTGCTGTTTAACCTGACTTCTTTGACAAAACCATGCTGTTCTGTGGCACCCCAGTAACTGGGGCTGCAATAGGAAAAGACTTGGGGCCTCCATGCCTAGGATGTGCAATACTGACCTCCATTTGCCTGCTGTTGTCACCTTGCCTTTTTAATGTCGGCATGATCGTGTTCCTTGGGAAGTGGAAAGACCAGCAACAAAACATCTCAGGCAGCACCTGTTGAAAGGTGTATCCTCCACCCATGAACAGAGGGGAGCTGCTCACATGGATGGATGGGCAGGTATGGCCTTACCTGTTGCTGTCACCCACTCAGCACCCTGGTACTGGTAACATTAGGAGGTTTGATGTTGACTGTTGGCAACCATTTTTGCTTTTCTCATTGAAGCTGCTGGTCAGTAACACATCTCGTGGTGGGCCCTGGTCCAGAGTGCCTTCAAGTCAAGGGAGACTTTCCTATTGTGTTTAGCCGGTTCTGGCTCAGAGACACACTGCTGGAAAGACAGCAACACTGGCCCCTTGACCATCTGTGCTTTGGCTGCCAAGGTGGCTAACCCTAGTTTGCCTCTCTCCCTACCCACGCAGACAGGGCCCAAGGAGCCACCACACTGTGGTGTGCTTGGCTTGGCAGGCGATGAAGCCTTTGCTGCAGGATATTGCAGCAGGATACTTTGATTGATGCAGGATACTGATGCAAGGGGGACGGCAAAGAGAGCAGTGGAAAGGGTGGAGGGACAGTAGCAAAGTATTTCATCGTGCAGTGGGGCTGAGATCAGCTTATAGATGAGTGGGTACAATGCAGAAACGCCCTTTTGTCTGCGGTGCATCTGAGATGGGTGAATGGGAAGGAACAGCTTTTGAAAGGATATTTCCCTGCAGCAGGGCTGAGCATAGCTCGCATGACTGGATGCAGGGATAGGGCAGCACTGCCTCTGGTTACACTGAGAACGAGGGATGGGAGCAGGCTTGCAGGGAGATGTGATTCTCAGAACTGTCAGGTGTATGAAATGCCCATCCATTAGGAAAGAAGCAGCAGCTTTATGCTTTTGATGTCAGCTACTGATTTACAGTGATTTATATCAACAGCTACAACCTGTATTTACATAATATTCCTCATAGGACCATCAGGGCTCTGTACAGGAGAGAAAAAAATGGTCTTAGGCTAAAATCATAAACCCTACAACCTGGGAGAGACAGGTTCTTTCCAAGACTCTGCCAAAGCCTCCCTGTATCCATTTAGAAAGGCTGCTGTAAGCTTAGCCCTTCATGCCTGAGTTTCCCCACTTCTGAAATGGGGACAGTAATGCTTTTTGTCTTCACATGGAGGGGTGGGTGATGGAAACTTAATGAGATGTGCTCAAAAAAACCCCGAAGTGTTTTAAGATCTTGCAATAGAAAATGCATGGCTCCTAGCAGTAACATCCCTGGGGTGAAAGAGCACACTAAAATCTTTAGTAATCCCGGCTTTCTCTAGGCCTGTCTCCAATGAAGAGACACACTGTCTCAGGCTGGATTAGATGGAAGTGCCCAGGACAGGAGGCACTCCTTCAGTTGCTGCTGTTTGCATGTCCTGATATTTAAGCAAGTAAAAAAGGAGATGGTGGGGTCACAGGCATAACAACAAAGATAGGGCTGTCAGGGACCTTGCATAGCTTTGATTTCTCCCCAGAAATTGATGTGCTTTCCTAACAGTCCCCTTCTGTCTGCAGAGTACAAATTCACCTGTTTCTGTCAGAGCTGGGCACCTAAAAGGCTCTGCTGCTCCATGCAGGACCCCTCACCAACAAGCCCAGTCCCTTTGCAAGGTACCAAAGAATGGGAAAGGGGCTAGGTGGCTCATGGGGAGTGAAGGTTGCTGTTGCCCAGCCAGGTGGTATGTGGGAGAGGAGGGCTCCGTCCATAGTTCATCTATGTGAGTTCCCGCTGGGATTGTTTTCTGTCTAAATCCAGATTTATTTGGTCTTGGTTTTGGGTCAGGATCTTCTTCATTTTTCAATACATTTGGACTTTCATTACACTTTCTCTCTTGTGACCTCAGAAGTCCTACACTAGTCTAAACATTATTTTTTTTTTTTTTAAGCCTCACTGAATAACCAGATTGGAACATTAAAAGTAATTTAGCGAAGCAGAACCAGGAGAAGGCATTATTTCTTGCTCAGGATGGCCACAGTTGGACTCTCCCTATATGAGCAGGGAAAATGAGTGAGTTTCCTCTACTGTGCCAGGTTCAGAGAGGAATCTCTCTTCTAATTTCAGGATGACAGAGAAAAACTACGGTCATAGAACATATTTGTCCAGCTCAGCAGATCTCCCTTTATCTTTATGTCCAGATTCTGCCAGACCAGAAGAAATTACTTGTCTGAACCAGGCTTCTTAATTATTCCCTTTGTGCAGTTCTGGGAGAAGCGTCTCAAGTTTAAGCTACCTGATGGCATTCCAGCCTGTTCCAGTTCCTACACTGGGTGGGTGTTTAGTGTCTCCAGCCAACAGAGGAGAGGCTGCTGGCCCACAATAGACTGTGGTGAAGATACAAGAGTGTTATATGAGGCTGCATTACGATGTTATTAGATAATGGTGTTCTGGGTAGCAACTCTCTCCCAGGCACAGGGCTGTGCGGCTCAGAGCAGCACCATACTGGCTCTGCATCACAAGAGATGCTAAACAGATGAAAGGCCTTTAGCCCATATGTCTTGAAGTTGGCCATGAGTGGGAAAATATTGATTTGTGATGACAAATGTAATTTCTAAATTAATTGAAGAAAGATACCGTTCTGCCTCAAGCTGATCCATTTGCATAAGAATGAGGAGATCACCTTAAAGAAGAACAAAGAGACCCTTATACATAGTGAACTGTGAAAAAAACAAATTAGCTGGAGGTGGGAGAGCTGAACAGCCACCGGCAGGACAAAATTAGCTAGTCTGGATCTAGCTTTTATAGAAAAAACAGAGAGAAATGAAAACAGACCTTTTAAGAAGATATAGATTTTTCTCAGGAAAATACACTCGTGAAGTATGTCTTGCTACATTTCACTTGATTGATAAACAACCTAATAAAACATGCAGCACTATCTGCCATTAGCTAACCCTGTCCAGTTCTTGGTGCTGCCATAACGTACACACAGTAATTTGCAGAACACTTTAATATCATCTGGCAAAGATGTTCCCATCTCCAGTTTCTTCCATAGGTCTATTTATGCACACTGAAATGTTTATGTGCATGCAAGATGCAGGTTTGAAAGTATCATCTCTGGCATGTCGCCTGCATAACAAATCAGCTATAGGCATCTGATTTGGCAAATCTTACTATGGGGTGTTGTACATACACCCATCTAGGCTATAACTTTGCTTTAGCAATGCCCAGCTGACAGCTACAGACACGGGCAGATGCAGTTCTGACCTCCACTGAGCAACAATACAACCTGCAAACATCCCTGGGTGTACATGCATGCCCAGCAGCCAGGCCTGAATGGACGAAGCTCCCCTGCCCCCTAGTAAATCTACAACCGGCACAATTCAGGAGCAAGCTTTTCTGAGTCCATATTCTGCAGCCTCCCTCGGCAACACTTTCCTTGAACAATTGCTTGAACACATGCTCAGCATGATTAGTGGATGCGCTTGTCTCATGTACGATCTCACAGAAGGTCTGTGGCAGACCTAGGAGTTGAACCCAGGTGTCTGGCACGGACTCGAATTCAGGGCTCGAGCTGAGTGGTGCATCACTTAAGAGACCAAGGTGACAGCTAGCAGCAGAGCTTAGGAGCTGCTGCTTTACAGCTCTCTGTGCAGCTCTTCCTCCAGCTTCCCTTCTCCACGCACACACACACAGCCTCTCACTTCATGTCGAAACTCTGATAAAACTATTCCTGGCTGCCAAACAGGCAAATTTCATAGAGATGGGGGAAGGAAAAAAAACCCCATATATTTTTTCATGGCAAATGTTTGCTCAGCTCTTCTTCTGACTATGACTAAGAATATTTCATACTCAAATAATCCATCACACTTAATGCTGTTAACTTTTCAATACCAACTGTACAACCCACAGAGTATACAAAAACCCCTTCTGGGATTCTTTATCATCATAGCAACAACTACAGAAGATATTTGTCCTCCTGGTGAAAGGCATTTAAACCATGTGATCATCTAAAGCCCTTCCAGCCCTTTTCAGGCCATGAAAGAAAAAACTGAATCACAGGTGAGAAAAATCCTCATTGTTTCTCCCTTTATGTGGTTCTTCTTTGGAGTTTCTTTGTAGAAATAGGGTGGGTGGTGGCATTAACCACTTCAGAGAGGTGGCAGGTATAAAGGGAAGCAGTAGGTGACCCTTCAGCTAATGTCCTTCTGAAACCATCTTGCTTTGGAGTCTGTTCATTACTGCAGTGTCCTACAGCCCTATGCCCTGAACTGGGGCTAACCACTGCCTCTGGAGCTGTGCTTGGCACTGGACGGCTGATCTAGGCACTGGGCTGTTGCTAACTGCTGGGCTGCCACTGCATGCTCTGCCCTGCAGAGATGCTTGCAACGCTCTCCTCCAGCTGCTTAGGGCTGGGGAAGCGGGGAAGAGAGGAAGGCTGCTGCTGGGCATGCAGTGGCTGGAGAAACTGCTGCTGGTGGTTGCCTGTTGTTCTTCCCAAGCCCTCTGATCTGCTGCTGTAACTATGTGCTTGCTCGCTGCCTATCCTGCTCCTGAGCTGGGGAAACAAATCTTGGGTTACAGGAATTGTTTGGCTATGTTGGTTCATTTTAGCAGAGCTGTGTTAGGGAGTGCCAATGATGCTGCTCTGCAGGTCTGGAGTGTGGTGATTTCTTAGTTTCCCTGAGCTGTACCCAGAAAAGTGTGTCCAAGTGCAGCCTTTGAGTGCCTACAGGGGTACCTGTGGTTTCACTCCACTCCTAGGGCATGCAGATTTGTGTGGGTGAGGCTGGTACTGCTACATCTGAGTGCCCAGGCCTTGTGAGTGACAAAACTTGCACATGAGAAACGAGGGGAGTGTGCGGGTAGTTAACAGGTGAACACGCTGTGCCCTGGCCGTGCTGGTAAAAAAAGCTGAGCTTACCCAGTTGAAAGACCTAGAGAGGGAAAATGTTAAATTGAAAGGAGTTTCAGGATTTTCTTCAGTGCAAACACTCCTGGGATATGCAGCTGATGTATGGCTCATCTCTGCCAACTGCAGCGATTCATCCAGCAGATCCTATACGCAGGAAACGCAGACATTTCTTGAAAGCCAAAAACCTGCTGTGCCTTTACTACAAATCTGAGTGCAAATCCTGAATCTACAGCCTTACCTCAAAAAAGGGCACTTCACTAGCACACTCTATCCCAAGCACTGACTTCTAGATTGACCTTAAACAGATTTAAATAAATATTTGGGATTAAAACAGTCATGGGGAAGGCTGGCTGCTTGACAGAGCAAGCAGGAGCCTAACTCTTGTCTTGCCTGAATCTCTACTGCCATGGGCCACCACTGCCATTTTCCTTCTGAATGGAGCCCAGCAAGGCAGCACTTGGTGTTTCCCTCACTGCTGAGGCAGTGGGCAAGCTGATGAGCATGGGACCAAATTGCACAGGGAGCTGGTCCCTCATCCAGGCACTGCCTCGCTGCTATAAAGTCACTCAGACATCTACAGGAGGCCCTTGGCTGCTTTAAATGCTGCTCTCCTGAGCAGAGGGAATCATGATCACACCTGTGAGACTTGCTCAGGAAGGAGTCACAGCAAGCTGACTCTCATGTCCTTTGAGAACATTATGCTTCCTGATTTAAAAGTGTCCTGTAACTCTCTCATATATAAATCTGGCTGTGATGCCCATGGGTACAGTTTATCCATAGGCTCTAGTCTGATTTTTGCTGTGAGAAGTTTCTTCAGGCCTGACTTACCAGCAGATACTCAGCTGAAGGTGAGATCAGTCACTGACCATCAAGGCTGCATGAGCTCCAGTCAGGAAGCCCTGAAAGGAAGTAAGTTTTGGCTGGGTCCTGGGTGGTGGCATAGCACAAGGGAGGGGATGCAGGGAGCAACTCCTTTAGTCATATTCTGAATCTATATGGACTCCTTTAATATTCTGGAAATCATACTTGCTTAGTATAATCAAACCTGCAAGATCTTCTCCTTAAGTTGCTGAATGCCTAGAGTTAACCCGGGCTTCCAAATTGCAGGTTGTGTGTTTATTGCAAGCACTGGGAGCAGCAGGACTTAAATTATCCAAACTCTTAAATGTAAAGTACTGGGTAAATGGTATGAAGAATGCTGTAGGCCACCTAAGTGAGTATCGTTTTAGGGCACTGACAATTAAGCTGCTGCAAGTTTAAAATGTTCTCTCAGTCTTAGAATAAAAAGGGAGATATACTTCGGTAGCCCTTTCTGTAGAAGGTGTGTTAAGGTCTGGCTCTTTACCTTGGTAAAGGTAAAGGCCTAAACTAAGTAAAGACATTTTCAGGATCCTGTTGTGTTAAACATTTTTTCTCATCCTGCATAAAGGATGACCCTTTTTAGTCTCTTGTTTCCTCAGAGTGACTATAAAAGCTGCCGGCTCAGGTGCCTGCTGTAGGGGAGGGAGAAAGAGTCACGGAACAGGAACCAGAACAGCTGATATAAATTACCTTTCAAATTGGTGCAAATGCTTCCAGAAATGTCACCTATCAAAATATCAGCTAATAAATTCCTGCTGCAGCCCAAATAGCTCAACTAAAAAAAAAAAAAGGAAAAAAAAACATAAAATGCTGTCAGTCTTCAGGCCCAGGCTTTTTGTGAGCTTTGCAATATGAGGTGTGTCAGTTTTGTACTTTGCACAATTGACGAGGCTTTGAATAATATTTATTACAAAAACCTGCTGGATCCCTTTGAAAACCTGGACCTTTAAGAGCTGAGAACAGACATGTGACTCCTTCTCCTTGCCAAATCAAAGATGAGAACCATAGCAGATAGCTAGAGACTGCTGATGCCAGGGATGGGGGGGGGGTGCTTTGCTGATTCTTCACCTGCTGATTTGGTATACATTAATTTGAAAAATGGAGTAAGCCTCCTAAGGCACTGGAGCCTGAAAGAGCAGTATGGTTTTGATGAGGTCATGCTTGACACTGTGTATGTTATTCCTACAGCTTCCAAGATGAACATCCCTTGGCTGCAAAAGCTCTAAGATAAGTATGGTTTGACTGCATCCTAACGGGTAGACTTCATTTTCTTTGAGTGACTCCTGATCACTTTTCAAAGTCATGTGTGTAATCACTGTGAAACCTACAATTTTCATAATTATAAATATTGGCTATTTTAAGGTTTATGGAATCTTCCTGTCACACACTTCTTGTTTTCCCAGTTAACTCCTGATGCTACCAGCTGTGAACTTGGAAGGTCTGTACCTTCCTGGCATGGATAAGGATCTTATTGGTAAAAAGATAGTTTAGCTATGGAAAAAGCCTATCAAAGAAGGACTAACTAGTAAAACAAACCTCTGCAATGAGTAGGTTCTCAGACCTAAAGATAGTGAGACCAAGCCCTAAACTGGAGGCTGTAGTGTTCAAAGGCCACTTGAGTCCAGTTGGTTGACAGGATTATGTCTTTGTGCAACTCCTGATTGTAGCCATAGTTGAGTCCCTTAAACTTCTGGTCGTCTGCTTCCTGACTCAGGGCAGATGCCGCTGTGGCTAATACTGAATCGGATACGGCTGAATGAGGTCTATCCACAATAGCCTGGCATGAGCAAATCAGGTTTTCCTAGTCAAGCCCTCAAAGAGCCCTTGTAAATTAGTACAGTTAGCAGCAGGGCCTACCAGTAAGATGTGAAAGAGTGATATGTTAATGCCAATTGTATCAACAGAAAGTAGCAAGCCCAGGTAGGCATGCAATGAAATGCAACATCTCTACACAAAGGATTTGAAGTTTGGTTGGGGAAAGCACCCCAGCTGGGACTTGATAGCAATCTGTATCACTTGTCCGGTAAGTAAGATAATTTTCTGTCTGCCCATATCATACTTGGCACAGACCCCAGCTGTGGTGGGCTGGTGGCCTTTGGCTGCTGATGGAGGAGGGCTTGCTGTTGGGGTTAGACTGTCACCCACATAGCCTAGTTTAAAATTAGTGAGGATGTTTCTGCATGGGTGGCAGTTGCATCTGTATATTGCAGTGCAGATGTGCCTGTAATCAGGAAAGAGTTGGAGGGAGATATGTTTTTTCTCCTGTGGAGTAGGAGGGTAAGATGAATGGTCGTTGGAACATAGTTACAGCTTTCTGTGTGGGTGAATTGCTGACGGTGTTTATTGTAAGACATTCCACCTGGGGGAGGAGTAGGACAACAGAGACTCTTCTGTCTCCCTCCAAGCACCATGCAAGAGAAACACCGCCAGCAGATGAATGCTTCTGTACCTCTAGCTTGCTACCCCTCTCTGATGCATATTCTGTATAGGAGCAGCATTGATGCAGACTCTTACAGAGCCACCCAGGAGGCCTTCTGCCTTCATACCCCATGTTCCACATGAACAAAGAGCTGTATTTCAGGTGAGTTACAAACAGGGTTAATGCAAGTGGCTCTGGTGTTGTCTGACACCAGACCCACCAAGTCACCTAAACAAGATGATCTAAGACCTAACAATACCTATGCCATGAAAAAATTGTGTTGTCTACTCAGCAGTGTATGCAGAACACACACCTTGGTACTTTGTTGTTTGTGCTTTAATGGCTGGATGAAATAGGGTTTTCCCTTCATGACGGTGACCACTTGCCTTAATGTTGTGGTATGGACAACAGGTGGCCCCTGCCACTCCATTTCTCTCTCCAAAGCTTTTATTCTACCTTTTTGGTAAGCTGTCACACTGGTAGTTGACTTTGCTGGGGTGCTTCCTGGGACCATCACCAGACTACCTAACCTGCAATGCCTGAGTTGGGCTATTCTCAAGCTACCACTCAAGGAGGGCTTGGTTGCCCTGTGGCCAATCTGCCAGTCCTGTAAGGGTGCCTTGATTATCTCATAGTGGCACATCCTGGAGGGCAGCATGGAGTAGCAGGCAACACCCATGCCATCCTGGGGATGAGAACAGGGTTTGTACTCCTGGCCAGAGAAGAGGATTTTGACTTATCTGGGGAGAAGTAATTTTTTGCAACCACCTTTCCCTCCAGATCCTCTCCAATGCAGGAACAAATAATTTGTTCTCCCTCTCTGTAGTGATGTTTCTGTCAGGGGCAGCATAAAAGGGAAATAACAAGGTATTTGGAGCCAAGAGGCAACAGAGTGTCTGTGCTGTGCCAGACAAACCAACCCAGTGCAATATATTAGGGGAGGGCTAGAGCCAAGAGCTCTAATTCACAATGGCTGTGATGCACTGTGCCTCCAAAGGCTTGTACAAAGCCTCTCCTTCCTCAGATCAGCCCTCTTCTGTGAACAGCACAAAACTTGCAAGGCTTTCAATACTCCCTGTGCACGTTTCTCGGGGAGCATAGTTTTTGCTGTGAACATTAAGCCTCAAAGTAGGCTGAACAGGGTAGAGAACAAGGTCATAGCCCTTCTGCTCCCCCTCCCTTGACATTCTTGGTTGACTGAAACAGTACAGCTAGATGCTAATAAATCAGCAATCAGCGTGCCCTTCTGAATAATATTCTGTTCCCCTAAATTATATCTTCCATCTAATATTGGTGATTTCATATAATTAATGCTAGAGAAGGGAAGGCTTGGGATTCATGGCCTATAGGAATGCAGGCTTTTGCTGTGCAAGTTTCCCCTGCATCTGAAAGAGCTCTGCCTTAAGTAATTGTTGCCCTGATTTTGGGATTACTGCTGGAATAAGTTAAAACAGACAAATAGAGTTGCCTGATGCATGGCAGAAGGGGCTGGAGCCATGAGGTCTTTCCTTTCGCTTCACTGCACTGATAACATCTTACATAGGCAAACTGCGCTAATCCCAGAGCGGCTGGAAATCTCGCTGGGAAGGACACTGCCTGCCACTCCTGTAAAATGGACATGGAGCATTTAGACACATGCAAGCTTACATAATTTTCCTGACTAAGTGACTTCCTCTTTGATAATGTATAAATCAGATGTGCCTTAAACTGCCATCCTGTTTTACTGAAAGCCTGGGCAAAGCTGTGCAACATGGCAATAACGATCCCTTGATAAATGAGGGAACTTAACTTCTCAGGCAGGTGGGAAATAGTGCAGGTGACATTCTTGTGAAAGGCACAGAGAAAGCCTTTGCAAAGGCTTAACTGACAGCCCTGATACTGGTTTTGTTTACAGTGCGGTCTTCAGGCGGAGGAAGATGATTGGAGGGGATGATTTCTGCCCCACTGGCTTGGAGGGGAGGAGGACATGTGTGTCTAGGGAGTGGGAAGCAGCCATACTTGCTGCACCATGGCATGGTGGCAGTCTCTCTGGCCCCTTCAGTGAATATCTGCTGGTTTCTGTCAAAATACTCGTTACCCCAGAAGGATGGATTTGAAATCTGTTGGTGTATGGGTTTAGGGAAACATTAACTGGTGTGATGAACATCTGGCCAAATGACACATAGGCAGAGATGCTACAGTTTCCTACACAATATCCGTGCAGAAGTGGTCATACTTTATCCGAAGGGAGTTGTGTTCAAGAGCCAGCAATGAGTCCATAGATCTCATGAGTTTCATTTGTAAAATGTGTTACCAGAGGTTATAAAAAGGCTGCAAATTGAAGCCGTGCTGCTGCATTTGTTGAGCTTCTTTGGGGAAAAGGGCAGCTGCCACCAACTTCTTGAACTCATCTCCAGCATGGTAACAGTGACTGTTGGCAAAGGTGGTGGCTTGTCTCTCTCCTCTGTTTTGCCTCTGCCTGTGGTGTTAACTCCCAGTGAGAAAGATGAAGAAATCTTTTGACCTGGGTTTTCTGTTTTATTTTGGAAGGCTCATTGCATCTGTTTCGGATCTTACTCAGACGTAAACTGTTTGTTTATCTCTTCACAGATGTAAAGCACGAGGCTTTAAGGATGTAGAATCAGTTCTTTACAACTCCTTGGGTAGAAGGTTTAATCCTCTCTTAAGGGTGAGGAAAGGCACACAGATAGAGCTTCAATGACTGACTGGAGGCCTAATTATGGCTAGGGAGTAAGCTTGAGATTAAAAATAAGGTTTGAATTCAGCCCCTTAATGAATACTCCTAGATCTCGCTGCCTCATTTTATGCAGATGTACAAGCAGCATATGTTTTACACAACAGACTCATCATGTTGACTCATCGGAAGGAAAAGAAAAGGGAGTGTTTCTGTATTACCCACTGTCTGCCTTTTGTGATGCACTTTCCCTGTCTCTGTACCTTAAACGCCCTTCTCGCTGTGGTCTCGAAATGTGCGTGCATTCGTGAAGAACAGGCTTCCTTGCCAGATGGAAGTCTACGCAATCACACTTCAAAGTAAGGGGTAAAGGTGGAGGGGGAAGGAGGGGATTTTGGCAGGACAGAGCCGGTTGTGGAATCTGCCCCTTTGCCCTAGGAATGGCGCAGATGGGGAGCTCCATCTGCCAGCGCCTGGACTGCATGTTCTGGGGGGAGAAGGAAGCCTATAAATTAGTCTCTCTTTTTCTTTTTTGCTCTATTTTAACATTTATTTATTTGTTCTTCCCTCTCTTCCCCCTTGTCCTTCCCTGCCATCAGCTGCAAAACTAATGGCATCATGTCAAAATCTGTTAATGCATCTGCTGTGCAGGTTCAGGTTATCAGAAGTATTAGCTAAGCCAGTCTGCAAACACCTGGGGAACATCTGTCTGCCATCACACAAAACACTCTGGGTGGCAGGGAAAGTTAATAAATCTAATTGGTTATGAAGCAGTATTAGGCATTGAATAATACCACCTTGGAATTATTCCAGTGTCCCCAAAGCCGTTACATAGACTCTTTGCACGGACCATGACCATAAGGGAGCCTAGGAAAGACTTGCTTTGGATTTGACAAGTCTCAGATATTGATGGTTGATGATGTTAGTATGAAGTTCTTGCTCTGTTATTGCACCCACTTGTCTCTAATGACTCCAGTGGTGATGGCAATGAGTGACTTTCCCCAGCCCATGGATGTTTTGAAATTGGTAGTGGGCATGCTTTTTTTTCTCCCAGTAAGAATACATACTGCCTTTGAGACTTTTGCTATCAGTGGCAGAACCCTTGTTGTTTCTCTGGGTAGCAGATGCTAACTGTGTCTCCAGTGGAAACCCTTTCCTCCCTCCTCCCCTAAGAAATAAACTATAATTATCCAGGCTGAAGGTAGGAGAAGGATTCATGAGGTAGAAACCAAAGATTGAGGTGTTTTTAGCAAATCAGTAAGATTTCTGAAGACTTGAGTAGCACAGTGAGAGCTGTTGAAGGACTGGCAGAGAGGATCAACAACATGAATCCATCCAGCATGAGGCACAGCCACTTGCATTGACTCAGCCTCCTGGCTGCTGCTAGAAAATCTGAACAGGAGGAGTTAAAAAGCCATCCCAAAGCTGTCTCCCCTGTGGAGAATCAGATATGGTGGCTGAAAATCTGCTCTCCACTAGACTGCCCTGTAGACCAGGTGTTTATTGTTTTCTGACCTCTGAACTGTGGCTGCCTCAGAGAAAAGGGGAATGTAAGCAGCAGAGGAGGAAGCACTCCCAGGGAAGTTGTGAAACAGCAGTCAGGAAGCAGCTGTCCTGTGCTGCTGAATGGGGAGTCCTACTGCTTTAACTCATCTGCTGCTTCTGGATCACCTGGCTGAGCTCACTTTCCTAATCTGCAGCAAGTTGGGACTTCCTTGCTAGGTCTTCCTATCTGTTCTGGGTTTTTGTGTCACAGGTTAGTGGCTGGTTCCTCTTTGTGGTCCCAAGCATCTTGTCTTAGTCTAATGATCTAGGGGGAGATGCTGAAGAATCTTTGCTTCCTCCATAGACTGGAGAGAGATGGCAACACTTCAATCCCTGGCTTTGGCTCTCCACCAAGCCTGGTAGCAGAGAGACAAACCCCAGCAGACTCAGTCCCATACCTGGCTGCCCTAGCAATGATGTGCAAGGAGGCAGTGCTGGCTAATGCCCGCTGTGCTGCTGCCAAGGGACCCCATGGGTTACCGTGATACATGGGTTACCATGGTGAGGTGCCTGAGGAGCTAGTTGACCTCATTGGACATCCAGTTCCAGAAAAGATGTGCTTTTATCTCTCCCTCTCATAGGATATGAGTGCAGCTGACAGAAGTTTCCACAGGCCCTCCCATGCCTGACAGTGTTTCAAAAGACAGAAATGGGGCAAATAGGAAGGTCACAGGCCTTGGAACTGAGTGGGAAGAGGTGGAAGATCCCCAAGGTGCCTGTCAAAACAGCACCAGTGAGTAGGAAGCTGATCTTGACTGGGAAGACTCCACTGAGGAGGTTCCTGCTGTGACATTCCCTGCTTCTGTGGATAGGCTAAAAACACTGCCCCTGAATCCACACTGGTTTTAAGGGTTACTTTACACCCTTTGGTGGCTGTAGCATCAACATCCCTGTGTGTTAGGCCATTACCCACTGGAGGGGCACTTAGTCCTCAGGAGACAGCACTTTATGGTCTGCTCCACGGTCAAGACTTGCTTGCTTCTACTGTTGCCAGAGCTTATCAGTGCCCTGCAACCATAACTGCTCCTACCCCTTTCCCTCAGTGTTGGCTTGCATTCTGGGGATGTCTCTGTGCCACCCGGCAGCCCCTCCTGCAGTCCCAGTGCTCCCAGTCTCTTTGTCAGGCTGGGCACGTCGGGCTCTGTTTCCCCTGGTAGTTTTGTTCCTTGCCCACCTGAGTACTGATGCTATGGTAAAAATAACTGCACGGAAATGAGGGCACTGATTGAGATTTAAATAAAATTTACATAAAATTCTGCCTTGAGTACTAATTAATTAGGTGTTAAAAGCCCCTGAAAAAGTGGGAGGGGGGGGCTTGTCTGCCTTGCCAAATGGGAGAAGCTATTAGGAGGGAGAGATGAAGACTTTCACTGGCCTAACTGAAGTACCGCTCCAGATGGCTGGCATGGTGGGAGATTTGCTGCTGGTAGGTAGGAGGCTCCCTTTTGCTGTGATGGGGTAATGCTTCCAGCCTCACTTGCTGTTGTCTCTAGGCCTCCTTGCCTGGGCAGTGCTCAGCTCTGTGCAGGAGAAGAGGCATTTAGCCTGATCTTGTCTGCTACCCGGCGCAGCAGAAGGCAAATGGAACATCAAGAGGGAGAGGGGCTGTGTTAGTATGCATGTGCTCCATGGTAGCCCCTCCAGGCAACTTTTCCCCATCTATTACAAATAGGAAGGAACAGCTCTGTGACTTGTGGTGACTTACTGGTTAATTAAGCAATGAGATGTACCAGTCTGGGTGACACCACCAATTAACTTGTTCCTCATACAGTCTATCTAATTTAATCTATGTAGGATTTTATAGAGTGCTCGTGGCCATGGAGGGGCTGAAGGTAGGGAGGCCTTTAAATTTTACTGCAGTTTATATAGTGCTATCTGAATCCCATGGCCACCATTTTAAAAAAATGGGTCACGTAAATGCACAAGCAGGGATGGTCAGTTGCTTGAGCCTTTTCCAATGGGATTGAGCCAGCTTTCTGTGTCAGAGAAAACATTTGGCTTTCCCTGGAAATGGACTGGATTCCTCACACCCCAGCAGGTATTCAGTGAATTTCAATGGGCTGAGTTATGAGGCTTCTCCACTCAGTAGCTCCTTGCTGCACACTGCAAGAAGTCCTGCTGCATGCTTAGACATAGGGCCTGGCAGGATATTGATAACAGTTGGTGAGAGCCTCCCATTTGGGGATAGCTGGAAGAATTCAAACAGACTGTTTTTTCTGCTTTCAGGATCTTCCAGTTTGGAGGATCGTGGTGTAGTTTTGATCTCAATAGGCGTTGTGATGGATGCTGCCTGCCAGGTTGGGCTGGCAGTCTGTCTGTTTGCCAGCTGCTCTGGGAAATGTACCCATCTCCTCCTCAGCCCACCTGTGAAAGGCGATTTGCTGCTCTTGCACAGAGGCAGACTTCCTTGTTCTATCAGCAGCCCACTGGCTGGCCTACCCAAAGCTAGGAAGACATATCCTCCTCTGAAAATTGAGGGTTTGTTCCAGATTGGGACACACACACCCCAACATAATTACAAATATTGAAATCCTCTCCAGAATGGAGTTTCATCTCCTTGCCCAGCTATACTCCCAAAGAGTGCAACAGGCTGCTGTGCAAATCTGAAGGCAATACTTCATATGAGTCAAAAATCTCTCCCTGATCAGCTTTGATGTCCAATCTCTTTTGGCCTTTTTTTCTAATTTTCATTTTTCATAGAGGTCTGGAGCTCACAAAGTCCACAGGCAGTGGAGAATCCCCTTCTTGTGCCATTAATTTTTCTCCACAGCTGGTCATTAAGTTCATGGGAGCTGCAATAAGCCTTGATCTATCCCAGCCTTGGCATACACTACACTTACACTGAGATGACAATAAATCCCTAGATGGGAGTACTTTCTCATCTCCCACATTTCCCACTCCATCCCCCAAAACCAACCATTTAGACTCTGCAAATATTTTGCTCAACTTCTCTTTCTCAGCATTTCTCCCTGTATACAACTGTGCACCCAAATATTTTGAAAATTCCAGTGTCACTGGCACTGAGCTTTACCTTTGTGACTTGTTTTTTTGTATGTAACCGAGGCAAATCTGCCCTGATCAATGCATGGATGTGGAGCTTTCAAGGAAAATAAAATGGGTAGCCACCCTACAGTGGGTATATAGTGGATCACCTGTGCCTGGGCCACTGCAGTTCTGGAAAAGATGTGAACAGAAACCCCCGTGTTTCTTCCAGTGCTACAAAGGTTAATTCTAGTTCCTCTGCCAAATTCCAGGTGATGTTGTTACATGCTGCTTATCAAATCTTTTCTTTGCAATAGCACTTGGCTATTTTTATGTTGTTTGGGATTTTTACCAGAATGGTAATGGTCAAAGGCCTGGGGAGCAAAGTCTAACGATCCAGATTAGAGTCCTGCAGTGCTGGGTGCTGTCCAAAGATGGGAGAAACCAGATGGGGACAAATGTGTCGTTCTCTTCCCCTGCCCCAATTCTTACCCCATTTTGATGCCCATATTTGACATATTTAAATTGCAACTTCAGGCTGAGTGAGAGCACAGTTAGCATAGCAGGCTACATATACTTTTGAAAAATATAATTATTCCTGGAATCTCAGATGTGCTCGGCTTTCATTTTCAGGTTACATATTGTACCCTCCGAGTGAAGTGTAAAAGCAGAGCTGCTCTGTTCTGAATGGATATTGAGGAGTCCACAGTGTCTGTTGTTGCAGGAAGAGTTTATTCCCTTTCCAGTGTCCAAGATCTCTTTGTCCTACAATGCACAACACCCTGCCAGGCTGTGTAGTTCTGCTGCCATCCTACCCATCACTGGTGCAGGGCTGGAGACACCATTTGCAACGTGCTTTTGGGATGAATTTGTGTGGACTCCAGACCTGTGGATGCCACTAAAGTAACATCTCTCTGCAACTGGACAACATGTGTTCTGTAACTAAGGTGGGGATGACAGAAGGCAGCTGCATCTGCATGCAATATGCTGATTTTAAAGTGTTGAAAACAAGTCTAGCCGTCTGGGCCTTTGGCAAGGTATCCAGACCAGCTCCAGTGCTCAATTTGTCTCTTATTTCTGACGCTACCTTCATCACAGAAGTGTTTGAACCCAACTCAGCAGTATATTATGTTAGAAGCTTGATAAGCATATATGTGACCAAATAGGTGGATTTCTGAAGAGAGGAAGTAACTTTGAAATACGAGTACTTAACTATCCATTGCATTGGCTTATCAAATGGGTTTGGAAGAAAACTCAATCTCTGTTTGTTTCCATTAAATTTATCTTGTGTCAGGCTTATAGTTCAATGTTTCTGCAATTCTCAGGACTTAGAAAGGCTTTACTCCCTCCTGTCTTCTGAATGTTGTTTCTTTTCCACCCTCCTCTAAATCACTGGAGACAGTCATGGCTCAGGACAGGATACAGATCACAGAGTGATGGTAGAGCTTCAGATACATTTGAAGTGTCCTGCTTACATGCTCAAGATGTTTGCTGAGCTTATTAATTTTCCTGCTAGATGTCTGAACCCTTTTTAGCCCTTCTCTGAGGGATCAGAGATGCTGCTTCCCAGGATCACCTGGGAATTCTGTTTAATAAATTCCCTTTTAATGCAGAGATCCACAACAATGACAGCAGTTATGCGCTCTCTAACCTCTTCCAATGCCATATTACAATGGTGGCATACTATGGGTCTTAAGTTTGTAACAGCTTGTTGGAAGCATCCAGTAGCTCCTAAACTGAGCATCTCTTGTATGGCTGCCTGTGACAACCAGGCACCAATCTCAGTGCCATCGCTGGTCTGATCTATTCCTCTACAGAGCAAGACACCTGCCCGGAGCTCCTCCTACACTGACAGAGGTTAGGATGGTCAGGATAAGATCAGTGCTGCATTGCCATACTTCCCAGGAGAACTTAGCCTTAAATGTAATTACCTCAGCCTTTTCATGCATATCCTCTGTTTGCTAATGTTATGCCTTCTCCTTAGCTGGAGAAAATCCAGAGAATTTCTCTCAGCAATGGTGAACGGAGAGAGTGGCTGCTGGAGCAGTGAAGGCTCACTGCCTCCAAAATAGCTGCATTTTATTTGAGCCATTTCAGCCACCTCCTGTTATTCTAGTGATCACAAGGGAGCTAACTGGTTCTCAACTCTCTTAAAATCTTCAAAACCACTTTATGTTCCTGGGTGCTGCTGTTTTTAATTTATTTTTGCTTGTAAATCCAAGCTCTTTTATTCATGTATGTTCCACTATGTGTCTTTCAGGTCAATAGGTATTTTAAATAAGATCTTTTAAAGGTTTCTTAGGGATTACTACTGCAAAGAAAGAAAGAAATCACTTTCCCATATATGTGATAAATTCAGAGCCCAGTATTAAAAGGTTCTTCCAGAACAGAAAACAGTTACAGTGTTTTGGGGCAAACCCATAGATTCAGGCTGGAAGAAACTCAGGAGATCATTTAGACCTTGCTCAAAGCAGGGTCAGTGATCCGATTTATCCCACCTTGCTGTCTTACACACAGAGTAACCTTAGCTCTGACTGTAGCTGTCATGCACTGAAGCAAAAAAAACCACAGCAAAACCCACAACATTATATGTAATTTTGAAGCACAGCCACAAACACTACCTTTTTTCTCTCCTACAATATAAGCAATCTCTTCTGCTACCGGTAAACTGCAACATCCCCATCTGATAGCACAATTCCTTAGAAATCTGTTGCACACGACTGCCACTGGTTTCAGTCTGGACCTGCTTCTGTATTTTGAGTTCTTAGGAAGTGCTGGGGGCTGAGCACGTTGAGCTCTGTGTTTGGGGAGAGGGACTGCGTGCAGCACATGGCAGCTCTGGGTGAGGCAGTGCAGACATCAACGTGAGATTGTACTTATGTCTTTAGGACCCAAATCCAACACAAGTAAATTTGGCCTAGATGTCCTGATGTTTTAGGCACCTATCCTAAGGGGTGGAGGAATAAAACTGTCCTTCCTGAAGCGAGTGGTCTCACCTCTGGGTTGCCACCGCTGTGCAAGGGAGACCCTGGAGGGTAGCTCCAGCTATTGCATGGGGTCTAGAGCTAGAAAGAAGCTATGGTGATCTCAATCCTGCTCTTGGCTTCTTGTGTGTGCAGGGGTATGTCCTGCAGTCCTTGGGAGAAGATTTACAACACTATGTAGGTGCCTGACAGGGGGCATACTGGGATCTCCAGAAACTCCAAGGCACCCATACAGTCCCCCACATCCCTCTGTAAGGAGGTAATCCATGGGTAGGAGAAGCTAGTGTCACCACTCTGTGGAACAGGGCTCTGCTTGAGCCCAGGGGAACTGAATGGCAAATGGCAGAAATTATGCAGCGCTGGGAAACTGAACTCACCTGAAACCTTTCCCAGCCTTCCTAGTGAGCTCTTTCCCTCTGCCAGGGCTCAGCCCAGCTTTCCAACCAGGTAACAATCTTCAAACGGACACAGTTAAAAAAAGAAAAAAAATCAACCTGACAGATTTTTTTTATTTGCCCAAATGTGGATTTCCCTCCCACACTTACTAATTACCCTGGCCTATAGTCCAGATTTGACAGTGGTCAGCCAAGGAACAGGTTTTCTGCACACCCACATGTCTCTTGGTGAGTGAAGTCCTGTTGATGAACTCTCTGTATCAGGTTACTGTGCAGACAGAACATGCTTGTTACAGACACAAGAATCACCAATGAGTGAAATAATTTCTCTTCAGCTAAACATGCCATGCATTTAAAATGTCTGTCCTCTATGATAGGATCTTCCAGGCATAGTGATGGAAGGTGTGTGGGCTGGGACTATGCCTTAGCCAGAGATATCATAGAGATCGAACAGAAACACTGGGAGTGGAATGGATGGGCATGAACAGCACCAGAGGATGTGGCAGAAGGACAGGAATGACAGCTGTTGATGACACCTAAACTAGAAGATTATCAAGACCACAGAACATCTTGCAGCTTCCCAAAACACCCAGATTTGGAATAAAGCAGAAGACAGACTGAAGCCATTAAGAGGTAAGATGAGGGACAAGGCTGGAGCTATTAAAGATGTCCAGGTAAGGAGACTGAAGAGAATGAGTAAATCACCATTGTTTCCTAATAGGTCTGAGAGGTGGAGCAGGGCAGGGAGACAAAAGATCACAACCACTGGAAACCCTTAAAGTGAACAAAAGGCAGATCCAAAACCAGCCCATTGTCACCTGCCTAAGAGGAACTCTAGAGATGTGATGACTCATTAGCTCGTGTTCCTTGTCCTCTGGTCTTTGCAAGGAGTCCTAGCTGGAGTGCATAGGCACACACCTGTTGGTGCCTGAGAACATGTGGGCATGAAAGAATGAGTGTGAATGAAATCAGTGGTTTAGAATAAAGTCATCTCCCTTGATAAGGTCTCTCATTGAACTCTGATGCATTAGTTGAGATTTGTGCAACAGCAGAGCACTGCTGTTCCTAGCAAAGAAGTCAAAGTGTGATAAAACCTAAAAGATGATGTTCTGCATGAGGAATGTGGAATATTCACACGCAGCCCTGTGAAGGTAGGTGTGTACTCCAAAGCTGGTGGTTAAATTAATTCTTAAAGCTCCTCAATTTGACATTGCTTTCCTCTCCATACAAAATGTAACTGAAGGAGGGATAATTTTCTCTCCTCCTCTGCTGCTTTCTTCCTCTACCACCTGTTCACACATATGATGTCTCCTGTCACCAAAGACTATACAATGTTGAATGAACAAGCCCTGATGCATGGCTGTGGTCCTGAGGAAAAGGTGTGTTGGGAATATTAAAAAGGCAGGCTGTGAATGAGGGGAGAGAAATTCTATAAATTATGTGTTCTTCCTTGTCTTAATTTCTCTGTAAACTCTGGCTCTAACTCAAGTGTAAGCTGCAAGACAGCTGTCAGACTGAGCACTGCTTGTTAAATACATCTAGTGAGGAAATGAGGATCGGGCTAGTGCAATAAGGAGAAGCAAAGCCTTCATCGCTGTTGGCAGATGGCTCCTGGCTCCTGGCTGGACCCAAAGCTCATCTTCCCAGGGAGACTGGAAGTGACTACAACTTTACCTCACCCTCTGTCTCTAAGTGCCTCAAGGTGCTTGGATAACATGAGTGTCTGAAGTCCATACAGACTTTTTCCCCCCCTGTTTTCTCTCAGAGGCTGGGGACACACAATGCAAAATTACTTCATTCTTTCTTCTCAGCCACAGCCCTGCTGACTTCAAGCACAAGTCCTGCTGTGCAAGGCTACAGCTGTAGATAATGTGGGAGCAGTTTTGTGGTTGTATAAAGGAGTCAGTGCTTAGAGGGTGCCTGGATCTTGCCTGTTCTGCTGCCTGCCTGCTGCATACACTGAGGTGTGACTGGGTCAGAGAAGGGGGGGTGGCTGGTGCTTGCTGGGACTGGATGGCTGCAGGTTTTCATTTGTGTGATATGCCTCTGTACAGGCTGCACTTGTGTGAAAGCCCACCAGCTGTGTGCATGATACAGATGTGACATAAAATGTAATGACCCACGGAGTCAGAGCAATGGTCCCCACATCCCAGCAGTTGGTGTCCTATGGTGCCAGTAGGAGATGATATTTTGGAAAAGCGCAGAAGCCTGGCTGCTCTCTGCAGTGCCTTCCCTGTGTACCCTACCAGCATCCACAGGCCTAGGCTAGGGGTGCCAGTGGTACATCCTGCCTGCCCACTTTGATAGCAGAGCCCTCTTGCCCATGAATTTATCCAGCCCCTTATGAACCTGATGACACTGGCTGCCTCCACCACCTCCTGGGACAGCAAAGTCCAGGTGTTCCTAGCTACCCACTGTAAAGAAGTTCTTTTTTTCTTTTATTCCTGATTCAACTGATTTCTTACTAGTATTAGGGAGCGCCCTCATTCTAGCAGCATGGCATCTGGTGAGCATCAGTTCTGCTTTCATCTTATCCGCTGCCTTGATGAGTCTATAAAGCTCCCTAACATCCTCCTCTCCAAAGCAAAGACCCCAGCCATTTTGATTTCTCCTCCCAAGGTGGCTGCTCTGTATTCCAGCCATTTTAGTTGCTCTTCTCTGTGCCTTCTCTGACTCCACTATGCCCTCCTGGGGAGCAGGGACCAGAACTGTCCACCATTCCCAAGAGTTCAGTGCACCTGGATTTTATATGGTGGCAAAATGATACAAAGGAAGAGGACTGTACAGTGGCATCCTGTTCCACTCAGGAGTCATTAACTTCAGCCAGCACTGCCTTTGACCCCTCTTCCTGTCCATTTCTGGTATTGGACAAAACTATTTTCACCAATCATTTTAGCTGTGGTATTTCCCCAACCTTTTCTGTCCTTGTAAACACAACACTAAGCAGAGAAACTTTCACAGGGTGTATGCAAGAGAGGGACCCTGACTTCTTGTTCTGCAAATGTGGGGACTGCTCAGCTCAAAGCTCAGGCTCCCTTCTGAGCAATGCAGTGAAGGAAGACCCAGTAGGTGCATCCTCAAGGGAAATGCAGCTACCTCTGAGTAGGAAGCTACCACAGCAGAGCAGGTAGAAGAGTGTGATGACCCGGAGAGGAGTGAAGGTGAGTGCTACTGCTGATAGCAGCGGCTTGAGGGAATTCTGAGGCAGACTAACTGCTAACTCAGGTTAGCAGTTGTCTAGTGGAGAACCACTCCTAAACCAATCTTGCAGAGCGTCCATCAGCCAGTATTTCTGATGACCTTGCTGAAAGGTCTGCTATGAGGCAGAGGAGCAAGAATGAAAGAAGGAGGAAGTACTTCCTTGGCTCTTGCCCTGAGTGTGAAATACTGAAGTTCTAGATAGCTTTGGATTTTAGTGGAGAAGAACAACCAAGAGAGAAAGCAAAGAAAGCACAGGCAGTTTCTGGGGACAGAATAACATAGCAGTGACTTACAATATTTAAACCTGAAATGTCATAGAATAGAATCATAGAATTATTTAGGTTGGAAAAGACCCTTAAGATCATCGAGTCCAACTGTAAACTTAACACTGCCAAGTCCACCCCTAAACCATGTCCCTAAGCACCACATCTACTCATCTTCTAAATACCTCCAGGGAGGGTGACTCAACCACTTCCCTGGGCAGCCTGTTCCAATGCTTGACAACCCTTCTGGTGGAGAAATTTTTCCTAATATCCAATCTAAACTTCCCCTGGCACAACTTGAGGACATTTTCTCTTGTCCTATCACTTGCAACTTGGGAAAAGAGAGCGACACCCACCTCACTACAACCTCCTTTCAGGTAGTTGTAGAGAGCAATAAGGTCTCCCCTCAGCTGCCTTTTTTCCAGACTAAACAACCCCAGTTCCCTCAGTCCCTCCTCAGAGGACTTGTTCTCTACACCCGTCTCCAGCTTTGTTGCTCTTTTTTGGATGTGCTCCAGCACCTCAATGGCTTTCTTGCAGTGAGGGGCCCAAAACTGAACACAGTGGTTGAGGTGCGGCCTCACCAGTGCCGAGTACAGGGGCACGATCGCTTCCCTACACCTGCTGGCCACACTGTTTCTGATACAAGACAGGATGCCATTGGCCTTCTTGGTCACCTGGGCACACTGCTGGCTCATATTCAGCCATGCTCTGTCTAAAGAAATTATTGTAGCATTTAGAAACTGCATATATTCCCCAGCAATTGCTAACTGGACCATGGCAGGACTTCAGAGCATCAATTTCCACTCATAATATGGCTTCCAGCAGAGTCAGTGCAGACTTTTGCCATTTCATTCAACATCTTTCAGGTGGGAAAATGGGAGAAAGGGGGCAGCCTGTGCCCTATTATTGCATGACTGTGGCTTTGGGAAACCTCCTTGGGTCCTGGTGGCATTGTGTGTGCCAGTTGGATGCTCTGGGGGAGATGGCAGCAGGTGAGGGCACCACTAGCCAGGTGAGGGGTTCTCTGCTGGTTGAGCATAGCACAGGCACATCTAGGGGGGCCTGTAGCATGGCAGGACTGAGGCATCCTGTCCTCAGCTCCTGAGGTACGGCTGGGCCAAATGTATGTTGTGTGGGAGGCCAGACTATCCCTCAGGATGGTGAAACAGCCTAGAAAACTTAGTTTCCCATTTTCATCCTGGTCCTTTTGCTGAACTCAGCTCCCCAGCAGAGGCGAGTAACTTGGGCCTTCTGAGTCTTGGTGTCATCAGCTAAAAAATGGGGCTAATATCAAGCTTTCCTACTTTCCAGTGAGTTGCAGCTAATTAGAGTTAGCGTTAGTTAATGTTTGCACAGCTCTGGGATGTGAAAATGGCAATATCATGCTAAGTATTACTCCTCGTGCCTTGACACCGTGATTCTTCATAACCAGAGCAGTCATTTAAATTAGCTGAAAGTGGAGAGATGCAGCAATGAGGAAGGCGGAGGAGATACACAAACATAATACTGTATGCATGATGGCCTGCAGCTGCAGAGGGCAGGGAAAGCTCTACTCCTGCTACATAGGGAGCCAGAGAGAGAGGTCTCTGTTTGTGTGGGAGGGCAGCATTCCCCAACAGCTTTGGGTTGCTGCTGCAGCAGTCCACTGGCTGAGGAAGGGAAGCGTCAGTTCCTGACAGATTTATGAAATAGAGGGCTCTGCTCAAGTCTTACATGGCCCTCACTCATATTCTGTCGAGGATGCTGATTCTCTGTGAGGTCTACAGGACAAAGCTGAGCAGCACTTCCCAGAGAGTGACAGCCAACCCTTCCTCATGTCTGTCATCCAGCACCATCCTCAGTGGGGAGCAAGGAAGACTCTTCACCAGGGGCAGTACAGGGCAGCGTTTCACCAGCCACGGTGCAGGACAGCTCTGGGCATAACACAGCCTGGAAGGTACACTGTCTCCAGCAGGAGATTGATTTCACTCACACCAGCTGTGGGCAAGGAGTGGACACTCAGGGAGAGCGTGGGAGAAGCAGGGTGGGAACAGAGCCGTCTGTTCCCAGCAAGGCACTGTTCTGAAGGGGAAAGAAAAGTAGTGGGACTTGGTTGAAACCCAAAAGGGGGATTTAGAATTGTGTGATGCCATTTCCCAAACCTGGATTTTGTCCAAGACACTTGGATCAATACCCTGTTTTTTGGTGATTGTTCCAGAACGACTACCCATGCCAGGACTTTGGCTTGCAGCCTTCTGTAAGTGCTGTCGTCCCGAGCCACACAGAGGTCTGACTGCCTATAGGGGTGTGATCCACCAGGGAGGCAGAGGGAGGATTGCCACACTCTGAATCACCAATGTTGTTTCTTACATCTCCCCTCCCCTGTGCTAACCTACATGATAGCTCAGGACTTGGCTACAGCTTCTGGCCAGCTTCCATACTCTGCAATTGCATTCTGCTGAAATCCCCCTCCTCACACACATGCACATGCATACCCCATGGTTTCAGAGGGACACAGAAGCTGTCAGTGCTTTCTGTCCAAAACTCCTGCACAGTGGTGGAGCTGGGTCATTCTTCTCAGGAACAGGTTCCATTTCAGTGCCACGAGACATGAATTATGTGTCTGGAAATGTTACAAAAACTCCTTGAGACCCTTTGGAAGGAAGATACAATCTTGAAATGAAAAATGGTATTAAAATGTCACCTGGTTTGACTGCTGGCATGATCAGGGCCTGTAGCTTTGACTAGGGAGAGGTATCCTCGTGATGCTGTAAGGCAAAGATTGCTGACACTAAGCATATTCCATTTATGAAGTCATAAAGGTGTCTGTACTAGGTAACTGATTTAGGATTTTGTTCCTCCTTCCTCCTCCTCTCCTTGTTCTGTGTTTTTCTTCAGCCTCCCCCTCCTCCAAACACTATCTCTTCTCCTAGAGAAGCCAAGTATCTCCTGCTGTCAGAATGATTATTCTCCCTTGTATTACAATGAATGATTAGTCTTTGTCTTCTTGCCTCCATAATTAAGTGCTGCATGAAAGAATATTCTTGTAAGTAACCAAGGTGGTCGCTTCCTGTGGGGCTGTTGGGAGCATGGTATAGCTCTCCATCGGCTTACAGGCAGGGAGGTGGGTGTCCTGTGTGGAGGCGCATTCCCACCCAGGCCCTGACACAGGTACCACATGTGCAAGATGCCATGCATGTACCTCCCCAAGATGGATTTGTGCATATGATCTCTTTGCATTCATTTGTGGGCTGCCACAGATATCCCAGCTGATGTGTGTATGCACAGGGACACACAGCTCCCACAGGTACCCAGCCCTACAGCCTGCATCTGTATACTCCTGACCAAGGACTGAGCCTCTGCATACCTCCAGCTTGCTTTTCTCACTTCCTGGACTCAAAACCATCAGTCCAGTCCTTTCCTGTCTCAGTATACCCCCTGGATAATGCCCATATTAAGAGGAGGCTCTCTGGGGAGGGCTGGGATAAGGGGAGAGGTGGTGAGTAGAGAAGGGATATTAGACAGCAATAAAGTGTAAAGAACACCCCACCCTTCCTATAAATATCCCAACTGCTCCCCTGCTTCCTAGCAGCACTAATGACGCTCAACAGGAGTGATGGAGGGCAACAAAGGAATCACTGATGAACAATCAGAGATGGTGCTCGGCCGCTAATGGGACTAATGAGCTGCTTTGCATAAGATGAGAGGGAGGGAGGAAGAGGAGCAGATGGGCTCTTGAGGGAAGGCAGCAGGAGCACTATGAGGAAGTACCCTGCAGCCTGGCAGCACTTTCTGCTGTCTCTCTGCTCCTTCCCCAGCAGGAGGCACTGACCACAGGAGAGCCAGCACTGGGCAGCTCTGCACAGGTGGCTCAGGCACAGCCTGCATCATGGTGTGAACCATGACTTACCATATGCCTCAGCCCACGTGGCAGGTCTTGCATCATCCTTGCACATCAGAGACTTTAATCCAATCATTTACTGAGGAAAGGGGGACACATCTTCTGTATCTCCAGTGGCCAAGACATGGACACGTGGACCCCCAAAGGACAATTCACCCTATTCTTAGAATTATCCAAGTTAGAGCAGAGGTGTCAGACTCTGAAAGTGTGTTTACCATGGCAGGCTGGACTGTTCTCCGCTTGTCTATCTTCTGAGTGGGCACCAGGTGTGACCAGGCAGATACCCTGGGGATTATTATCCTGCTTTGAAAGGGATTAGCATCTTGTTCACTACCTTTTGCCAATAGGAATTGGGGTCCAGCTGTAGGTGAGAAAGTCAGGTTTCACAGGGAGTTGACAGCTGTGGTATGGCTAAGGAATGAGTGTACAGGAGACAAGAAGTGTGCAAGAGACAGAGGCATATGCTGCAAAGGAGAGATGCTAGTCTGTGCCTCAGTCAGCAGGGGAGAGTCTAACCGCAGCCCACACCATTAAGGTTTGACAAAGATTTTGTGACTTAAAAAACAGGGTGGTCTGGTGCACTCCAGCAATGCATGACAGGTACACAAAGAGGATTTCCTAGCTTCAGAATATGACACAGGCAAACCACATTTGGGTCACTTTTCCCTGGCACCTCAGTACCACTTCAACTATGATGGCTAATATGAGACCAGAGAGACTATGGTGCCCTGTTTTGCTTCTTACACCTGACTGATGATCCTTCCAGCACTGCTGGGTGAGAGCAGGAATACCATCTCTGTGACCCTATTTCAGTCCTTGACCCCTCTTCTGAAGATGCGGGCAACCAAACAAGCTATGATCTCTATTACAATCCAGACGAGTGTCTGCTAATAGCCAGCCTGAGGTCCATTAATGCGTTTCCCTTTCACAGAAGCTCCCCAAACAGCCAGAAGATGGTGATGACCGTGCAGCAAGAGCAGCAGGTTAGAAAGGCTGCAGCATTGCTCTCGTTTGAATTCAGAAGCAGATGCTATAAATTATCTTGCAAATGGAGCTGTAGGAATGATTTTCTGCCTCGCCTCCATAATTTGTTGGCACTTTATCTAGGTGCACAGCTGCGGGTGGGGTGTCCTCACAGGAGGGAGAAGACACTGAGCTTTCTGCCCACTTATTAGCTTGTACTGGGAGAGATGCTTATGGGCTGGGTTCAGCTCCTTTAGCAGAGAGGAGCTGATGAAAACCTTTTTTCCCTTAGGGCAGGCTGTGTGGAAGGCTTTACACTGACTTCTACTCCTGATATGGTCTCCCATGTAGGGGGCATCTCTAGCATGAGATTGTTGGGCCAGGAGAGACTCCATGCCCTGGGGATGTTCACAAGGAAGCCATGCTCCCACTCTCCTCAGGCCTTTTCCAGCTGCTGCTTCTCCCCCTCCACAGTCCTGCATGTTGAACTCCAACATGTGAACTCCCTGATTTGGGCCCAGTAAGACCAGACACCTATACATAAATGTGGAGATCTGAGGTGAGCTGTGAGGCAGATCATTTACAGGATCTTTGTGTTGCTTGTGGGATATTCAGTCCTGTCACATTTGTTAAGTCTGCATGCCTTGAGTTCTGCACTCTGTGTCTTGCTGTGAGTGTCTCTGTGTCACTGCCCTGCCTCCAAGGGCTACTGAAAATGCTTCTCCAGGATCACCTTCTGGCAGCTCTGCATAGTTGCAGAGGAGCCCTGTGAAAAACCCTCCAGGTTTTCTCTGACTCTGCATGGAGAATAGTGCAAGGAAAAGGACTCAAAAAGTCATGGTTGGCTCAAAATCTGCAACCCACCTTTTTAAATGGCCACCACACTGTTCAGATGCCTGATCAGAGAAAGAAATCTACCTCTTTGGTAATGTGATGGGTAATGTGATGTTATCCTTAATGACTGTAGTGATAGAAGACTAACGGAGGCCAGAGCCTTGTGCACACACAGATGTAGATGTGTAGATTTTGTGTGTCCTGAGAGTTTACAAAAGAAATCCATGAGAGGCAACTGGGGCAGAACATGGAAACAGGACGGCCAAGATGCCACATGAGTTTTGCTGTTATGGTTTGTCACTGCCATGCCGGTGGTGGTGGCAGGGGTGAGTGAGTGGTACTTGACTAGGTGGGATGAAAGAAGGGCTGGAGGCTAGCCTATAGCACTAAGGAGGGAAAGCCTTGCAATGCAAAACTGCAGAGAGTGATGAGAGAATGTTATCTATGGCCATCGGTCTCTGCCCAGCCTGCCTTCTGTAGCTGCTTTGCCAGCTTCAGGCTGTGATTGGCATTTACTGCCAGCTCCTTCCCCAGAGAAAGGAAAGGGTACTGCTGTGCAGGCCCTAATGCGTGTGTACATTTTTCCCTTCAGGATCCAGAGGTGCTAAGATTGCTCATTTGGAGCACAGTTTTGTAACCTGTTCACCTGCTGCTGATCCTGGCACCGGTACCTGAGAGCACATGTACTTGTTTTCTCTAGCTGTTGGCACACTTCAGTCTCCACTTGCCTCCTCCCCACACTTTCTTTCCCAAAAGTTAATCAGGCAGAGGCAAAAAGAGGGAGAAGGACACCAGAGAGACCTGCCCAATAGAAATTTTTCCCAGTATGGCCTTTCAGGGTCTGGACCTTAAAATACAGGGGAGGGTGGTTGTTGCTGCTCTAATTGACTATACTGCAGCTGATCATTGTAGAGATATCTTCCTTCCAGCTGGTAAACGCTCTTCTGCTTCCTCTATGTAATATGCTATTATGGCTGAAGGATGCTGTGTTATTTTTTTTTGTTTGTTTAGTTGGTGCTGTTTCTAGTTTGGGCAGAAAATGTCTTTGCTGAAACCATGGTGGGTAGAGGAGCATCTGTCACATTCCCATGGCCATGGAGCTGTTGTGCTGCCTGTATTTATTCCATCTGTACGATTATGCTGGGTCTTAGCAGCTGAGCTGTGTCTGCTGAATTTTTCAGCTGAACACCTGGAGATACTGCTCTAGAGATATTTGTATCATTAGACATTTGGATGGAGGTCAGGAGCTGTAAGTTCAACCCCTTCTATCACAAACTTCCAGTGCAACTTTAGACAAGGTGTTTTAACCTCTTACACCTCATCCCTGCCTCCCATCTGCAAAATACAGATATCTAAATCTTTCTCTTACCCACTTGGATTTTAAGTTCTTTGGAGCAAAGGTTTTTTTGTTCTGTTTTTTTTTTTTTTTTTTTTTTTTACAACACACATAGTCTCTCTTTGGGCTTCTGAGCATCACCATACCATAGACAGATACTTTTAGTTAATATTAAAGCTGATCATTTTTAGTAAGTGATGATCTAATGATGCTCTTTGCAAGAGGATGAAAGCTATGCTTGGAGTCCTGTTCCAGCTCTTCTTATATCAGTATCTTCTTTATCTCTTAAGGTCCCTCTCCTGTTTCATATTCCCTTTTTCTCTTGAATTCTTTCATGCCATGCTGCTGTGGCAAAACAGCTGCCACGGAGCACCTCAGCCTTGATGTATATGTATGTGAGCAATGGGAGGTGACAGATGGGAACAAAATCCTCTTATTTGGAAGAGAACTGCAACTTCATAATCCAAAATCTGGAGTCAAGAAGGATTTTAACTCTTAAGTTTCTGTTGACACCTCAGGCTGTATTCATACACCGAAGAAGCATGGTGGAAGCACAAAAAAACCACAATGTGCTCAAACCTTCACAGACGTTTGGCCTGAGACAGTCAACTACACGTGCCTAGGAGCTCAGTCTCTGTCATCTATGGCAACACCCGTTTCCAGGGGCTATGTAACATCTGAGCACTTACATACATCAAGTAGAATATTTAAAAATGCATCCAGTTGAGGGAAGGGGTCTCTGTAATTATCTTTCACTTCACTGGCTTCCCTAACAGGGAAAGTCCTCTTTCTCTGGTAGATTGCTCCAGCAGAAGCACCATAGGACTCGTTGCCATGGAAACAAAACCTTTTCCTTCTTATAGTTCAATAATGTATTGAAGGTTTTCAGGGCCTTTTCCTCTTTTTCCTCTGCTTGGCCTTTCAGAATTTACTGTGCATCATATGCTGGAAGTGCAATGCTCTTATTCTTCAAGACCCAAACAAAAAACAGTCTGCAAAATTGTTCTTCCATCTCAACTGATTCTCCCTCTGCCATCCTTCCTTCTTATTCCTTGTCTCTGTCATTTGATGGCTTAGGCTTTCTATGGCAATCTAACTCAGAAACAGCAATTTCCTTTGTGTGATACAAAGTTCCTTTGCCTATGCCCAAAAGCTCTCCCCAAGGCTGAGGGAGAAGCCCTGCTGCCATGGGCCTGTCATGCAGATGGAGTTTTTCTCTGTTACACAATGCAGTTGAATGTCTTCTGGGGTATTGGGGGTGAGGAGGCAGGAGGTGTAAGGATTTCCACTCATGGGAAGAAAGTGACAAAATATGCTTTCACAGCAATGATTTCCATCTCTGCAGTTTCAATGCCTTACAGCCTCTGCTGTGAAACCTACAACCCCAGCCTGCTTGCTTCATTGCATGGAGCTGGGTACACCTGCTTATTAGAGCCTCAGCTGTTGAATAGCACAACAGATGAAAGACGAGATCTAGGAACAGTTAAGCACGGAGCTATAGAGATGGTCCTCACTATGCTGTGCAGCTGCCTGTTTCCTCACATAGTCCATTCCTGCAGTCCCTAAACAATGCATGTCCCACTGCAGCTCCTCCCTCATGGTCCACAGGCAAGTTCCAGCTCGTGAAAACCTTTGTGAAAAGCCTAGAGAAGGGTCTTATGTTGGTGGTCATCATGGTACATCCCCTCAGCATTCATGGGCTGCACTTCAGATAAACTTTATTATGAGCACATCCCCTGGTCACTGATTCCCTTAACTCTTTACGTGCCCCTCCACAAGCACAGCTCTGCGTACCTTTGCTCTTACCTGCTGAGCTGACTACAAAGGATGTAGTATGTTTGGGTTTTGTTGTTTCTGAGTGTGTGGGAATAATTATCAGCCCTAGAGGGCAAACAGTGTTTTCTAGAAGATTAAAAAAAGAAAAAGGCAATTTGTTTGAATACAGCAGGGGTTTGGACAGCACTGAAGGCATCCTCTGACCCATCATAAGAATAAGCTAGGACATCCAAAAGCACTAAGAATGCACAGGGTTACTGCGTTTACCTGCCAAGAATAAGAACAGAAGCGGGCTCTCATAGCTGAGATACTAAGATGGGATGACAAGAGAGCCGATAAACAACGATTAGTCTTAATGGGTGTTGGGCCCACTGCAGAAAGACAGAGAAATAAAAGGAGGGGTTTCCTATGATTCAAATTGCTCCTTTTTGGTCGTATGGGAACACATGCCCTAAACCAGTCATCAATCATCATCACTAACTCCCCATCATCCACAATTGGCCTACTCCAGGAGAAAGGTCAGAGGGGTACATTACCAGAGCCTGATGGGTACACTGCTGGAAGGCTTAAGACTGCAATAGCACAGCATACACTTGTGACTGCCTCCCAGGGAGATTAGTCTCTGCTGTGTTCTTATCTGTGCTCTCAAACGTAGTCAGGCTGAGCTAAGTCATTATTTGGTTAGGAGACCTGTAACTTGGGCAAGAAAAAGATTTTGATGGATTCAGCATTGGTGAAATTCCCGCAGAGTCCGTGGAAAACGTTTGCAAGTCAAAGGCGTGTATTTGGCTGTAGGAGGTGCCCTCTTTCTGGGGAGCAGAACCACAACACTTAGCACTTGAAGTCGTGGAAGGCTTTGCTCCCCAGGTCACCCAGGTCCGAATGACACAGGGAGACAAAAGCACTAAACCACGCTCTGAGTTTACAGCCTAACGACAGAATTGTCTACCACCAAGGAAGGCGCTTGAGACTAAACCATTATATAATTGCACTGTAAACTCATAATTACTTATTGTGTTTCCTTCCAAAGATGTAGGGCTGAACAGAGTGTCTCTTATTTTGTAGCAATTACTGATAACAAATGGTTTAGTTAAAGCTTAGTAAAGATACTTTTGGTCAAAGCCTCTATTTTTTCAGCGTGGACTAGAACTTAATATTTTTGGCCACAGCCCAAAGAGGTGACATTTTGAAGTATGAATAAAACTAGCATAACGACTTGCAGTCGTGCGAGAACAACTAAGATCTACATTTCCTGTAATTCCTTCTGTTGTCTGCTGCTTTTTCTCATGATCTGGACCATCTCGGTTTGGTTAAACAGCCAGATAAAAAGGCAAGAGCCATCTTTCTGCTACAGTTTTGTCTAGTGCCTTGCATTAAGAGCCATTGGGGATCGCTGTTGGGGGCCGAGGTGTGGGGCCCCACCAGCAGAGATGAGACTACTGCTGCTATGCGACAAGCAGAGATGGACTGCACAAAGCTGGGAGGGTGGTCCCATGGGAAATGTAATTATCACGCTGGTGCCAGTCACAGTTAGTGGCATTGGGGCTTAAATCCCCATCATCAGCGTTATCAGAGAGTGATCAGTGCTGGCAGGAAAAGGGGAGCAGTTTAAGCAGATGGGATATCTCTAATCTTCCTAGTAGCTGTGTTTGTGCGTTGGTGCCATGAGGGCAAATAATGTGGACATCTAAATCCCCTGTCTACACTTGGAGTGTATCCAAATGGATGTCAAGGTAAACAATCACAAATCCTGGCTTGGACTGTCTACCCTTGAGGCCCCAGTGATATCACCAGGCTGGGTGGTTGTTGACTATGGTCCCTGCCAAATGTACACAAGGCTTACTCTGAATGCGTCCTTTGGAGCAGAGCAGCCTTCCCGGCATGGCTTTTAGGAGCCAAGTCCTGCGCTGTCACCCAAGCCAGTCTGCAGCCTCGCCTTGCAGTGGAAAGAGTCTCTGGGACTGATGAAGAGCAGCAGTTTGGGACAGCTGGGAGCACATGGGTGACAAACTCCCCCAGAAGATTTTGTGTGCACACTGTTTTCCCCAGGTGAGGGTCTGTGCTCTTCAGACACAGCAACGTGAGGCTGCAGGGGCTTGGCTGTGCTCCCCGTGGCCCTCTGCTGTACTGATGTGCTGTGAGGCTGTGCTCTGGGGCTGCCTGGCTTCGACAGTATAAATTAGCAGAGCTGTGTGACATGGGGTAGGAGGCCAGTCTGCTCTCTGGGCAAGAGGGAGGCTGCCTGTGAGTGCAGTTTGATTGTGGTAGGAGCAGACAGTGGACATGCCTCTGCCCACCAAACCAGAGTCCCAGTTAGAGATGCATCCTCCAGCCAGCCCCACCCCAGCACAGCACTGCTGACCCCTTTCATCCCAGAGCCCGTAGCATGCCCACTACTGTCTCAGAGCTTAAATGCTTCCTGCTTCCCTACCTGTCCAGAGGCTGCTTCCTATCCCCTCCACAGACCAGCCCCAGCCCACCTTGCTTCTGTACCCCCCTCCCAGGCTGCTCCTAACTCCTTCAGAGCTGCCCACCCGATCCGTGAAGTCCACCACAACCCCCTCAATGCCTTTTTTTCAAATGTGCCTCTCTTTTCTTTATTCTTGTCTGTGACAATTTCTGCTGGTTAGTGTGGCTGCTCCAGCCACCCCTCACCTGCCTCTCCAAGGGAATGAGAGCTCCAGTGCATCCTGCAGATGTGCAAACAGCTGGATGCAGGAAGCACTTGCCAAAATTCCTCCTCTGGAAGAATCAAAGACCATAAAAAAAGACATGTCTAGGGAAGACGTGACCTATGCTAGTCCTATTGTTGTTGACTTCTGCTAGGGGTACAGTAACTTCATCTTATTATTTTTTTCAACCCTATCACGCATTTTTTTAAAAAATTAAGGTGTTTGGGTGGAGGAGATCAAACTGATGGGACATTTGGGCCAAGTTTGTGAAAAGATCTTGGAATTTTGAAACAGTTAATTTTAGACACAGCTAAAGATTTGATTTTGTTAATTTTGGAATTAATTTTGGAATAGGGCTGAAAAATACTGAAAAATAAAAATATTATTTTTTTTAAAAGTGACCTTGCTGAAAACAAGAAAAATATGAACATCTTTTCAAAGTGATTAAATAACTCCAAACTGTAAGAAAGATCGGTTTGGAAAGAATGAAAGGATTCAGGCTGGATCCCGTACAAACTACTTTGCTTAAAATCTGCTTAAAAATATTGTTTCAGGTTGAATCTTGTTGGAGGCTATATAAAAATGAATAAACGTCTCACCAGCTCTACTTTACACAAGAGTGAGAAATGCTAGAGGTGGACTTGCACACTTTTGATTGGAGACAACCCTATTTTTGTACGGTACGGAAAGAAAGAGACAGTCATAGCACAGAACAATGTATAACCTCTAAAGAAAAGAACAGAGGGAAAAAGAAATATGGGGGGAGAGGACATATCCTGTCAGCAGAAAGGAAGCCTTGGTAATATGTATTTGTTTTATGGTAATATGTTTTATTAATGACTTTTTAGACACTGTTTGGGCTTGTTTAAACACCAGTTTTATACAGATTTAACTAAATCGGTTTACAAAACAACTGAATTAAGTCAGGCAATCTCTTAGAGCACAGACACCTGTATCATAAGTGTTTATATTGGCTTAGCTGGTGTCAGTAAATCATCCTTCCTTCACTGCCCGGCTTCTTCCCACGGCAGCCGTTTGATTGCATTGCAGGTGGCTTTCCCTCCCTCTCTCTCTCCCTCTGGAATTTGACCCCATCCCCCTGCAGCAGAAGAGAGGTGAGCTAGGAGAAGGACGGGTTGAATGCAGGCCTGTCTCCCTGGTGGGCTTTTTGGAGGGTGGATTCTGAGGAAGAAAAAGAGGCAGAGGGGAGGGCTAGCGGCTTTGCCGATGCAGTGCCTGCATCACCTCAGAGATGCAGCCTGCAGCCGACTACAGTGGAGCGCTGGCTCTCCCAACAGCCATTTTAGTCGCAGGAGCTCAGACCCAAGTGAAAATTTATTCTTTTTTTTTTTTTTTTCGGAAAGAGAGCAGTGCATATGAAGACACTGCTTCTTCATGTTTTGTCCTCGTGCTGGCTAATTTCCCCCTGCCCCAAAATGTTTTGTGAAAATGTCTTTTTGCCCAGGTCACAGTGATGCTGTTGTTACACAGTTGCCTTTGACTCACACTGAAGCAGGATTCCTGGCTGGCTTCTGTGACGCAGGCCCTGCAGAGGTACAGAGAGCAGCAAGTGCCCCTTTCAAACCAAGGTCTGTTGATTGACATCCCTGATGCTTTTGCACCTTCCTGCGGTTTACTTGTTGCGAGCCCCTGCACGTTAGCAGGCGGCATTTCAGCCTTGACCTATGGCTGATGTGCAAGGAGGAAGAGAGACGGCGGCCAGGGTCCATGGTGGAGCCTCCTGTCCTGGAGGATCAGCTGCCTTGGACTCAGTGTGTCTTCTGGTGCATCAGCTGAGGGTGCTGTGTGTATCCAGGCATCTGCAGGCAAATGTTGCTGCGTGGAAAAATAGGGAGCGGAGCTTTCCTGCAGTATGACACGCGCACCCGTTAAAAACACTTACGTAGACCTTCGGTCAGGAAGGAGGAATGTGTTGTGCCCCTAACCAGTGTCTGGATAACGTTGTTTTTGCAGCACTAGTTCTGTAGCGACCTGTTGTAGGTGTCCCCCGCGGTGCAGGAGCCGTGCCCCACGCTGGACCTGTGCCATCGGACCCACTGTCCCCTCGGGACTCGGCGGGACGGGACGCGGGGCTGGGCGCAGGGGAGAAGGACGCTCCCAGGCCTCTCGTCCGGCCGAGGGGCAGGAGGGGCAGGGGCAGCCCGCCCTTCCAGCAGGACCCACCAGCAGCCTCTCTGCCCGAGGGTCAGCCAGACGACACCTCGGGCACCGAGGCGCGGGGCCGAGCACACGCACGCTCCCCGCAAGCGCCTCACGCTGGGGCGGGAGCGGTGCGAGGCGGGGGCCGCCCTCACGGCCGCCCCGGGGCGGGAGCGGGGCCGGGCGGCGGGGCCGCAGCCGGGGGAGCGGCGGGCGCCATCTTGCGGGCGGCGGCGGGTGCGGCCGGGGCAGGCCCGCCCGGGCGCTGCGGGGCCGGGCCTCGGCCGCGGGGCGCCGCCGCCCCGCCCCGGGCTGCCGGCGCCCCCCGCCGCGCCTCCCCTTCGGGGCTGTGTCCGCTCCCGCCCGGCCCCTCGCCGCCCGCCCTTGCCTGGCCGCACAGCTCCTCTGCCTTTATTAATTTCTGCTTCACGCTGCCTCTCGCCTCGCCTCGCCTCGCCTCGCCTCGCCGCTGCAGCCGTCCAAGATGCTCGCTCTCACTAGGGCATCTTTCCCAATCTGGTACATATCAAGCTAAATGAGGCATAATTAGGAATAATTATGACATGACAAGGTCTGGAATGAGAAGCAGATGGGGCTTCCCCCAGGATGCTCCAGGTTGGGTTTTTGGGAGGAGGGGACGGGGACGGAGCGGGGACATGGCAGTCTTTCATGGTTTCCTACCTTTCGTCACCTCCGCTGGCAGGGGCTGGAGACCACGTCCTGGCCAGCAACACGCTGCAGTGAGACCAGCATATGAGGTCTGTGCCGTGACACACCTCTCTCGGTCACTGTGGCCACTCTGTAGTGGCTTTACCAGTCACTCATTGTATTAGAAGAGGATAGCAACACTTGTGTTTGGCCATGTGTGCTGTCCCTCTGACTCTTCCTTCTATGTAACATTAGTCCTGGTTTTACAGTAATGCATGGAGTTTTTCTCTAGGAAGTAGGTGGAAGAGGGCAAAGTGAGGAGTGTTGGCTCTTTGGTACAGGCAGAAGGCTCTGGTGCTGAACTGCAGAGGCCACGATGGTGTTTTCACCCATCCTTTGTGTCCTTCTGAAGCTTTTCGGTGCCCTTCTGAAGGACACTCAGCTATTCTGTGTTGTATGGTAGGTTGTGCATGGGCAGCAATGCTGGAGAGGTGCTGTGCACCGCTAGGAAGAGGGATATTTAAGGGAAACCTCAGCCTTTGGCTCTTCTGGGAAGATGCTCCTTGGAAAGGGGTTAAGGGACAGGCCCTTGCTGTGATGTTTCTGGCCCATTTATTTGCCTTGGTGCCTGTACAGGGACAGAGGGAACATGGGTTTTGGCTGGAGGTGTGTGGCACAGTGGATCCACATGGCTGTGTTGTGGAAGGGTAAGGGTAAGAGTGTGAGTTGTCATGTGAGCATGCATTTCTCATTAAAAACTGATGTCATCCACAAGAAAATCCAGGACTAAGGGAACCATTAACCACCCTCTTTTCCCATTACAATAATATGAGATGTTGGAAGGCTTTATCACTGGCATTTTGTCACTCTTGCATATCTGGGTACATCCCTCTGGGGAGAGCCAAACCTTACCACACAGGAGGTGGTGATTGCATGGGGTAGACTTCACCGCCAGCTAAAGCACTGCATTTATGTGCCTCTTTAGCTACCTCACCGTCTGGAGGGACAGAGAGGAGACAAGAGGCCAGACTAGCCCAGGTCTCAGATCAGGTTGTTGGGAGTCAGAACGGGTAGCAATACAGGAGCATTGTGCTACTCTCATCTTCACCTGCCTGCCCTCCAACTCACCAGCCGTGCCCCTGAGGTAATACCTGACATGCAGAACAACTGGTTTTCTTTCACCCCTTGCTATACAACCTTGGCTGCAGGGAGAGCATCCAGAGGGAGTAGTTGTTTCCCTTTCCTCTGGGATAAATCTTGCTTGTTGCTGAGAGGAATTTTGTGCTTAGTTTTTCAAGCAGCCATTCTTTAAGCTGCTCCTGCCTCTAGTTACCAAAGTTATAGATTTGCTGTTCCCAGCAAAAAGCCTTTTTTCTACAGAATGACATCAAGGCGAGATTTTCTTAAGAATGTTGTGGGAGATGGATGGGTGCACCCAGGAGTACTTGGGAGCTGCAGGCTAGTTCTGCTTGGACATACGGTCATCCCATGTCTGCTTCTGTTCAGCTGGTGTTGCTTGTGACATCTCCAGTACCCCACATGGTTGAATTCAGCCTGCTGACCACTACTCTCACCATCTTGGGGTAGATTAGCTAGCATCAGGTCTTCTTGCTTAGTGGACTTGCAGAATAATTCCTCCTAAGGAGCTGCCTCTGCGCCATGATGGTGCTGGCTGTAGGTTTTTAGTTTGCTGTGGCTTGGAAGCTCTGGCTTTGCCAAAGTCAATGGCTTCTTTACATTTTTCCTGGTGAGTGGGAATGAAAAGCAGTATTTCTGATTTTTCCTCTGCAGGGAATTTTCAAAATTAAACTGAAGAATCACTTCTGAAAAATCTGTCTTGTCATCTCAGAATTCTTTAAAATTGCCATGCTGTTAACATCTTTTCATGCCAGAACAGTTGAAATATCTATTATTCTTGTTTCATTTTCAAAACCACTAAAGGGAGGATTTTTCTTAGTATCTCCTGAAGCCCCTTTTCTAGAATAGCTGCTTCTGTTTCTTTTATAGCAAAATATTTTAGCACACTGATAGAAAGGGAGGGCGTGTTCATCTTGTTCAACTTTACTTATAGAAAAGTTAAGCATTTAAGCACAGCTTGTTGTTTGGGGTCCTTTCACAGTCAGGGAGAGAAACATGAATCAACAGCATGCTCCTGTGAGGTCATGCTGTAACTCCAGCAAGAAGAGTTATACCTCCATCTCACAGAGAACTGAGTGAGTAGTACTGCCCACTTCTTGTTTGTTTTGTGGTCAGGCCCACTGAATTGCCCTTTGATGTTTCTGTTTCTCCCCTTGTGCTATAGAGGGAACCCAAATGATTAGTTTTGCCCAGATGCCTAATTGTCAGATAGCTAAAATTAGTATGATGAATGTCATGCCACAGGTCTGGTTCAAATTTGAAAATGGGAATTAGATATTTATGTCATTTGGACATTTTCAAAAATGTCCTCACTGGTAAACGCAATCATTAGTACTCTCCATACCCCTTGAGTATGCATAACTGAAGCTTGGCTACTTCAGGAGATATTGCTTGGCTTCTCAGAGAGATATTGCCCATGAGCATAATGCTGTTGTTTGCTTATACACTGTGACATGTGCTGTGTTCACACACACTGATTGTGCCCCCCTTGGGCATCCTAGGTAGCACTTTTTCTGTGATGGCATCTTTCATCATGTCTGGTTTTAAGAGCTATCTTCATCAGCAACACTAACTTGGGAACATTTTATGCTAGAATCATTCTAAGAATAGAAATCTGCTGGTTATCTGTGCAAGATGCCTCCTGGGTTTATTGCCTTGTGGACTCTTGGATCCTTTCCTGGAAGTGCAGGTAGACACTCTCTTTGAAGCAGGTCAAACTGGAAGACCCCTCTGTGCTGCCTTTTTTTGTGTAGCCCCACAGGTTATAGACTTGTGCCAGTATATGTTCCTTGAACTTGCCCAGTGCTGGGTTCTGCCAAGCTTTCCAGCTGAGTTTACTACAGTTTGTAGTCACTGAGACAGAGTGGAGACAATCCACATGAATGGTGATTATGGAATGGAAATGATCTCACCTTCCCTGGAGTGCTGGACACCTAAGGGTCAGCATCTTTAATTTATATACCAAATCAGATTTAGAAAATGTGTGTGTGTGTGTGCCTAAGGTTGGCTTCTCATGTGATCTATAGATGCCCCCAGATAAGTTTGTTAAAGAAGGCTGATGAGGAGATATTTTAGGTTTCCGGATATTTTTGTAGATATGATCTACTCTCATCTCTATCATTCCAGCCAGTTTGAAAAAAACAACTTGGCATAAGCAAGCATCTATTCTAGTTCCTCTTGGTTCTGCTGGTGGGTTGCTTCTAACATGGAGAGGTGATGGGGCAGCTCAGTCCAGATGATAGGAATTATTGTCTTCACTGTTGTCTCAGTTTATGTACTGCAGGCTGACCCCGATGAACAATAGATAATGCAAACTACCTTGCCTTTCTCTGTGTCTTCTCCACATTTTGGCACTTACCAGCTGATACAGGGACATGGCTCTGCCTGGAAAAGTTGGGAGGAAGCACAGCATTAACCATTCACTAATCAGATATTGTAGAAACTCCTGGTTACTGACCATTCCCACAGTGGTTTTGTTCTGTCTTCATCATCCTCAGTCATAGTAGCGGGTAGGATGTGCACCAGTAAGGATATTTGCTGCTCAGCATATGGCTGAGTTTCACCTTGAGACCTCAGTTCTGTCAGCAGTTTAAAGATTAAATGCCACCTCTCTAAGTGAGTATCAGAATCACCAAAAAAATCACTGAGAGGTAAGAGACATAATCCCTTAGGAGCATCTCATTGATCCTCTCATGGTTCCCAAGCAGCATGTAGTCCTGAATGCATGACCGTCCATTTCTCCAGATTAGTTGATTTAGTTACACATCCCTTGGGCTTGTCAGGGGGGAAATTTGTATCCTTGGAAAGAAGCAAAGTCAAATAGAAGCTACTCCAGACCATACCAAACAGCATTACTCACTGCAATAAAGTGCAAGTATCTCCTGGGACTGGAAAGCAGCTACTTCTGTTGGTCCTGCTGAAACCAGCGTGATTCCACTGTCTCCAGTGGAACAGTGCATGCTATGCGGCTTGGTTATTGCTGCTGGCATCCAACATGGGGTCTAAATTCTGCTGTGTTGGAGAAAGATCTTTCTTAATGTCTTCATCTAGGTTCAGAGGGTCTAGGATCATGTTCTCCCCCTAGCCAGCTGGTGAATCGGTGGGCCTATGTGCAACACCCTTGAGAATTGTTGACAGATGCACTGCATATTGCATGAACGATGCTCTCCCAAGGAAACATTATCTTTTCCCTTTCTTTGCTTCACCCCCACCCCATTCCTCCCTCTCCACATTTTCTGACGTGTCTGTTGTTTTCTGATATTCAGTCTGTGAAGATGAAAGGTGTCTTGTCCTGCATGTGAAGGCATGGAGACAGCAGTCATATTACTGGCACAGTGTTCATGGGCATTTTTTCCAAAAAAACTGTTGAGAAAAAATTTTCCTGTTTTTTTTTTTTTTTTAATTTTTTTATTGCATAGGAGGAAATGCAATGAATGGGGAGACTTGCCTGGCATTTAGCATACACAGGCATTTTGGTATGAATTAAGGAGTTGACTTCAGCTTATCATTTCTCACACATACCCAGAGCCCTCTGGTGGTCACTGAAGGTTTTAAATTTCCATTTTTTGAGTTTTATCCAAATGTATATGCCCATTTGTAAGACTTTGTGTGTGTGTGTGTGTGTGTGTGTGTGTGTGTGTGTTTTTAAGGGGGAAGTTTGCAAATGTTGATGTAACATTTTTTTCATTATTTTCCCACACATTTTCGCCAGTTCTGTCTATTAAAAATGGTATTGTTCTGTTGCCCAGTAATGTTTACTTGGAAAATTGGCTTGGCCTGAGAAGTGCCATATTTACTCTGCAGGCAATGGAAGCTGTTGCTGTGCAGTTAAAGAAAATTCAGGGAGTATTTTGGAGTTGGAATTAATTTCAAATTAGCATGTACTGAAACTTTGACTTTGTCATAACATTTTATTTTAAACCTCCAGCTCAGAAACAGGTTTTTAACTACTCTCCAAGGGTGGCTGACTCTGTGGAGGGGAACAGGGAGAGTGGTAGAAGAAGAGGAGAGGAAGGACACATGAAGACTCCACACAGAGTGCTGCTGCATTTTCTAGATGTCACCCTTCCTTCAGTCTTCTCTTCTTCAGCACTTTAGCTGAAGCAGGTCTGCTGGCTGGCTGGTTACCCCAGACTCTTAAAAACATAAGATTGGCCATGCTTGGTTATCCCAGAGGGACATCTCTTCTGGTGTCATGCCTCCAAGAGACATCTTGATCAGAAGGCAGTTCCCACCCATTAGACTCACATCTTGCACTCCAGGTGTGCTGATCCCTGTAATATCAGGCTATGGAGCAGCTCTCTGTCTGGATCTGAAAACCAAACCTTCCTCTTTGTGCTGTTACCAGACTTTGATCCTCCCACATCCTACAGGACACGATGGAGGTCATCTCTGTAGATCTCGCTACAGAACAGGAGCTGCTCTCCTTTAAGAAAACACAGGATACAGTTAGTTACGATGTAAACACTCCTCTCAAGATGTCTGTCATGCAGGGTCCCTCATCTGTGTGTTCCTGTGACATCCCAGTACAGACCAATAAAGGACCTCTGGAAGAAACTGCCGCCTTCTGAATGAGCGAGGCTGTGATTTGTGTGCTGGGCTGGCCAGTTAAAGGCTGCTAGCAGTGGAAATCCAGCAGGGAACAATGAGATATTTCCTTTTTTGCCAGCTGAGGAAGGAGGCAGCTGCCCCTTGGGAGGAAGAGGCAAGGGTCAGCTTAGAAGGAAGGAAAGAGACTGACTTATAGCAGGAAGAGAGTAAATACTGCTTGAGAGGGCACATGTGATCTGGTATTCAACATGCAGTAAGCTTTTGTGTGTGTGTTTATGTGCGTGCACACCCGGGGCAACTTAAAAACCTATTCCCAGAAGGCTCAGATAAACCTATGCCTTTTAACCTTTGGGGGCAAGGCAGCCATGTAGTCCCTTTGGGGTGCTGGCAGTGAGCCCATTGCTCGGCAGTTGCAGGACGGATTATGAGTGATGGGATGTGTCCAAAACCAGCCAAGGAGCAGCCAGAAGGGGGGACCTGCTGCAGAGCTGGGGCCAACCTGATGCTGCTGCTCCTGCTATCATGCTAAGAACTGTAGCAGATTTTGCTTGCTTGCTTTCTGGGTAGGCACCACCCCAATCTGATTCTTAAAGTGCTGCCTATTTGCACGTATGTGGGTAATAGAATTACTGCGGTCGCTTATGAAATATCGCTCTGGCAGCACTAGATGTCTGAAGAAGCAGCGGGGGGGGCAGATAGTTTGTATAAATTTTCTCATGACATGGTCTTCATGAGTCTTCATGTTGTTGCTGAGCTGGGTGGAAGCTGTAAAGGTCAGGAGGAGGCCTGGGAGCCAGGCTGTTCTCAGATCGCTGTCCTGATTGTGCTGTAAGTAATCTCTCAGCCACAGTTCTCTCTTGCATTGAACAGCAATAATAGCCGTTACCTGCCCTTCCAGGCTGCTGAGAAAATTGAATAGTTAATCAATTTGAAGATGATATGATATTGCGGGCCAAGCAGATCTGGGCCGGATCTACCTTTGGCGGAGAGATCTGGGTGATACAGTAGACAACATTAGGATGCTGTCTGTGACATAGTGCAGAGGTGGTGGACTTGATGGTCCTTCTGTGGTCCAATAATTTGTATTGAGCAAGAGAGTCCTAGTTCCCTTCTTATCACAGGCTCGTTAGCATTTTCACAGTGATATGGCTTGGTTTGAACTGATGACCTTGCCTTTCTTTAGTCTCCTAAGCCAGCCCCTGATACACGCTAAAAAAAGATTCTTTCTTTTCCGATCTCAGAGAGAATAAAAATCAAATCCCTACAGAACAAAGAACCTTGAAGCACTACAGAGCAGTAGGAAGCCAAGTCAAGCCATTGGACAGCATGAGAGCTTTGAAAGCCTGGATTAAATTGCCAGCTCGCTGAACAACCCTCCTGAAGAGATGTCACCTTTCACTCAGAGGTAGAAACTTGTCCTCCTCAGTGTGTGCATGCACGTGTGAGGGAGGCAGGCAAGGAGGAAGGAACAAGGCTGGTGTAGCACTGCAGACTCCTATCAGGAGCAGAGTGCACTGGGTTAAGCAATTTGCAGCAGCTGAGATGGTCTGTGCTGGCTTATGAGGTGCAGAGAAGGTTTGTCCAAGTCCTCTAGCAGGTAACTAGCTTACCTGACTGTCCATTCTCTGTTATATTCTCTCAGACAGCAGTTGGCTGTTCTTCGCCATCCTGGTCATCTTTTTGATTTCTGGGGTGGTAAGGGACACAGAAGGAAAGAGAGGTTATTTGCTCCAGAGAAATAACGATTGTATTGTTGCTTTTGAACACTGTAAAAAAAAATAAATTTGTTCAGAATGCGTTCTAAAATAGAAACAATCTTGGGTTCTTCTGTTGTCTGGAGGTAGGGGCTGGTGTGCCACTGAGTCCATTCGGTGTCTGCAGAAGTACTGTGATTTACATCCTACAGGCAAATGGCCTTATATTTGGAGATTGTAGCCTCATCCCCAGAATGTATGTTCCTTTCCCATGAACAAAACTTCAGGATCCTACTCAAGAAAAAAGCTCCATTCCCTCTCTCTCTTCCCCATAGCCAGGCATAACTGCATTTTCTGACACGCCAGCTGATGAGAAGAGCTGGGTACCTACCTCCAAAGTGGTCTCTGCATCCCTTAGCTCTGTTCTCTTCTTCCAGCTGCTGTGGGGCCGAGGGCTGCTGGAACCACTGTAGTGCTGCCAGCCCAGCTCCCAGCAGGCAGGCAGAGCCTCTCTGTGTTCAATAAACTATGCAATAGCCTTGAGCCATTACGCTGTGGCTGCTACTCTTATTTTGTGACATTGAGGTCAACACTTACTGTATTCACATATGTGGCTCTGTAGGTCAATGCAAATCAGCCCAGGACGAACTTTTCCACTAACATTACTGGAAACTGGGGGAAAGTGATACTTTCACTTGGGGGACAGGAAGGAATTGCTCTTTATAATCTGCTTCCCTCCTCCTGTGGCATGGATTTGTGGCAGGGACAGGAGGGAGGGCCCTCTTCCATCTCAGCACCTACAGCATGAGAATTTGGTCTATGTATCTTTTAGGGTGGTTGCTTTCCTGATGTTTTTCTGACAAAGCTCTTAATTCCTTTTACTGATGTAATAATTGGTCTCCTGACAGTGGAGCCTGAGATGCTGCTAAGCATTTCCAATGGGCTCAGATTAAATAGCATACAATTCCTCCATTCAGCTGTGAAAACACCTCCCTGGAATTATCCTGTAGATGAGATCAGGATGAGGTAGGTTACCTCTGGCTTGTCTGTAGCACTTCAGAGGAAAGGGGAGCACCCCGCAGGACACTGTTTAGGGATAACCTTCCTGGAGGGATACTTTCTGCTTAATCCCTGACACGTAGAAGCTGTTTTTTATGTCCTGTGATAAACACAAAGCTCCTAAAAATTCCCATCCCTTGCAAGATGCATGAATCCGGCTCTACCTTTTGCTAAATTCTTAACCTGAGTGACATCTTTCAACAATAAGTTCCACAAGTTATTTAGATGCCATGTCAAAAACATTTCACTGTACCTGCCTCTGTTGTAATTGAATGCCCTTCCATTTCCTGCACGAGGCAGTAATTTTGCCTTCTCCTTCCTTTGATATTCTTATCCATTGCAGCCCTCACTTATTTATTGCCTCTTGAAACTAAGCAAAGCCAGTCATTCTCATCTCTCTTCATGTCTCTCTACTCCTGTGGGTTTTTGCCCCTCTGTTTCTGGTTTGGTTTCTGTGATGTCTTGATATCCTGGTCCCACTGAAGTTAGAGGCAAAATGAGTGGATGGCTTTGTTAGAGCCTGGGTTTCACTTCGAAAGCTCAGAGGGAGAGTGCTGTTTCAAGTGAAGGTGCATCATAGTTTTGTCTTCTATACTTTCCATCCTGTTATGTACATTGAAAATTGGTACACCTGCCTTTGCAAGTTACTGCTGCTACCAGGGTTACTCCATACTCTTAGGGGAAGAAATGCCTAGGTGCTGTGATAACTTTAATTGCTTGTTAAGACATTTGCAAAAATTTAAGAGTTGCTGCTGTTTGCCATCCAGAAAGTGCACTCAGGTTCTCTGGGATGAATTATGCTGGAAGAATTGAATTTGTCATCCTTATCAAAATTATCAGCTTGCATTACTTTCCATAAAGATAATGATTCCCACTCAGCTAAGTGATTTCTATGTTTTAGCCCTGAACTCCTTCGTGGTCTCCAAAGAGTTAAATCCATCACATATTTGACGTTGGCCTCAGAGGTTTTAAAAGGATGAAAACTGGTATTTAGTAGTGATAGCTTTTTCTTAAAGGATAGTAGTCTTTGCTGAGGGTACCTAGGTCTGTATTTAATTGAGGGAGAAAATGCTTGAAAAGGTACAGTTGACTTCAGCTCTGTGATACCTGAGACATGGAAGAATGAATCACCAGGGTGGGATAATTGCTTGCTTTTTTTGCCCCTTGATAGACCCAGCATGGTGTCAGGCTGGAACCTGCGAATTTATAGCTTCAAACTAGCTCTGGATATGTAGATGCCACGTGGATTCCCTGTTCGCTTGCAGGTCAGACTGCAGGCCTGGCATGCCTTGTGCAGGCTGCTGTAGATACAGAGGCACAGCCATTCATGAATTCTGAGCTGGTTTTCTGCCCTCTCCCTTGGTTCATCTACAAAACCTCAGGCCTCTTTCCTGGCTGGGAATTTCATCATTGTGAGACCTCAGACACTTGGTCCCTAATGGATTTGGAGTAAATAAATAGTAAAAATGCTGAAGAGGACAAAGACAGTAATAAAATTCTCCTGTCATTGACTTCCTCATCAATGCAACTCTCCAGGATGGCTTTCACAGTGCTGAGGAAGAAAAGTGCACAGAGAGGAGCGGGCAGTTGCCCCTCCGCCACGCTGTCTTGAGGACTTCGGTGACTGCTTTCCCTCAAGGCACCATGCTCTTCACAGAGGAGAGGACTGGGTTACTTGCTTGTACTGTGGGGGCTTGAAGACTCATATTACGCATAGAGGCTCTCGGGTGTTGCACAGAGGCATGAGAGGATGGGGATGCTGGCTCTGGAAGACTTGGTGGTAGGTTGAGAGGCTTCAGGCAAGTACCCTGATGCTTGAGTCATTTGGACTACATGTGCCCTGAGGGTCCTAGAAGGATCTGAGACTCTTGAGATCCCTTAATTCTCATTGCTTCCAGCTGGGAGCCCTCAGAGCAGGCTCTGCAGTCCAGTAAAGGTTTGTGGTTTTGGAGTTTGGCCTCAGAAGTGTTGCTGGAGGTTGTGTTTTGGCAGGGTAGACCTGTTCTAAGGTACCAGTTCCCTGAAGGGCTTATGGTCATACTTAGCTCTGTCATTGTACAGCAGGATACCCTAAACTTTGATTTATGAAAGCCCTTAAAGCTGTGCTTGAGCACTCTGAATTAGACTTTCCTACCTCACAGAATTATTGTGAGGGGAAAGTAATAATTCAGGGTATATTTGATCCTGTGGGGAAATGGAGTGGGCATGGAGTTGGGCAGGAAAACTGACACAAGGTGCAGAGACTATTTCTGAGGTGCTCAGATACTGGAAGTGCTTCTGTAAAGAAATTCTGGAGTAATGATTTGGTTGTGGATTACTTTGTGGCTTTCACTGCTAATTGTCACAGGGGATTATCTCTGCATTGGAAGAAGGCACCAAAATAACTGTTCAGTATAGAAGATGTAGAACGTCTCTGCTTGTAAAAGGTCCAAAAAGGTTCAGTGTGCAGCAGGTGAGGGATGAGTGGCAATTAAGGCTATGGTTTCAAGCAGTAGATGCTGAAATGGTCGCATTGTTGTTGCATCCAGCATGTTCCCCAGGATGGAGAAAGGCTGGCATTGGCAGGAGTAAATGGCTTATGCATAGTGCTAATGCAGAAACTGGTTAACTCTACTGCAGATAGAGTTAGGATTAAAACTGGGTTATGCAATGGCTGCACTGCTACCAGAGGTCTGGCAGGGTAAGGGTGAACATCTTACACATAGTCCCAGAGCTGTTAGGATCCCTGGGCCCAGACTTGTTTCCAAGCAGTTGAGCTATCCCTGAACTCAGCCTGATCCCATGGCATACCTTGTCCTAACCCCCTCCTTCCCAAATAGCTTTCAGTCTTGCGCTGGTGATAGCAGGCCACCGTCTTGCTCTTTAGGATCCACAGATCTGCCAGGACTGTCAGGTCCTGAGCCCTATGTATGTGGCTGTTGGGAACAAAATGGGAGAAGAACTTGAAGGGGTACTTAAAGCAAACATTTAGGCATTGATATCAACAGAGATGGAAGTGCGCCAGCTTAAATTAGGCATTAGTTAGAACAATGCAAGGTTAGTGCATCTTGGGGGAAAGAAATGTAAAGCTGGAAAGGCAAGATAACCCTAAAATAGCAGGTAAGCACCTTATCAGAGTCTGTGGTTCTGTATGGTCATCATCAACCTCATTAGTACATCTTAATTTTGAATTAGCATATCATTTGCAGAACGAATTATAACTTAAGAAACTGAGGTGGGGGGATAAAAGAATTAAATTAAGCTTAAGGATGCACAAATTGTTTAAAAATTGCTGGGTCTGAAATTTGCATCATATACAAAATTTTATCTCACTTGCCTATTCCTCCTTCTACCTGTCTGACAACTACTGAGCTCACAACTACATTGTTTTTAAAAAAAGCTAAAGGAGGAGCAAGTGCTGTGGACAAGACACAGAGCCATGTTGTTTGCTGACAAATCTCAGGCAGGTACGTGGCCTGACACGCACACAGGTGGGCTGGCTGCAGGCACGGGCAGAGCAGGACGTTTCCTAGGAAGGCAAGATGCCCAGAGCGGCAGAATGGCAGGATCTGTCACTGCAAGAGGAGACTGGTACCAGCCACTTGAGCAGTAAGCACTGGCAGTCTCTGCCTCCTCACACTGCAGGCAGAGCAGGGCAGCCTGGCTGGTGTGTCTGCCAGGAGTAGGTTTGATGGTATTTGGTCTTTCTGTCTCCTTGGGTGGGGTTTGTCCCAGCACCAACTATTGCTACTGTGCCCCAACACAGTGGAAGATCCCGCATGGAGAGCGGCTCGGGTTTGGTGCTTTCACTGCTGTTGCATGTATCTGCTTTCCTGCCAGGGAAGAGAGGTTTTCTGTTAAAATACAATATTTCCAGGGTCTTGTCACAGCTAATATGCAAGACCTTTTGTCCTTGGTGTCAACACTAAATTTTGCCTGTGCTGCTGGGCATTTTTGAACTAGCTCTGAACCTGTCTTCACAGGCACACACATGCACGCTTGTACTTACGCAACACCCATTAATAGGAAAGAACACTCAGTATAAACACATACACACACAGAGCCATATGGACACATGCTCATTAATTGAAACCAGGCCCATGTACTGAATCTCTTTGTTAGCATCCAAATCCTGGCCAATCTGCCAGTACTTATGAGATGCAAGACTGGATCACTTCCATTGTCTGTCACTTAAAAGCTGAAAATTATTTCGCTGGCCCCTGGCCCTTGCTCCCATATTCTTTGAGAAATAGCATTGACATTTTGTTTGAATGCACATGTGGATATATTTATATTTTGTGTAGTATATTACATGTAAGCTATAGCTGATGCTTATTCCTGTGCAGATGGTTAGGTCAAGGCATACACGTAACTTGTTGTCAGATCCAGCTTAAGTGGACAGAAACACAGTGAACTCCACAGGAGGGAATTTCTTATAAGTATACTGCACAAACTGGAAAACAGTCTTTTGATGATAAAAAGACTTAATTTGAGGAACAAAACTGAGTACCCAGGGAATGTAACAATTAAGTTTGGTACGAACCTGAATTAATTGCTTTGGCATCCCAAACCATTCACCGATCTTTAAATACAAGAGCACATGGTGTTTTGATACAGGACCATGCATGCCTCACTGAGCAGACGCAGTGGGAGCAGCTCTTGGGAGAGATCAGAGCTCGGTAGCAGTAAGAACTGCAGAGTGTGAAGCCTTTGCCTTAGTCACTACAGATACTGGAAAGTTTGAAGAGAATGAGATGGAGGTCTCCAGACTGGACACAGAGGTGTTTTCACATTAAGGCTGTTAAGTGCTGTCAGGACAATTCAGAGGCAGTGCCTGCCTCTGCCAGAGATTTCTGTGTGATGTTGGGCGGGCAGTCAGATCACTGTGGCCATTTACTGACACTAAGTTCATGTGTGCCACTTTACCCCCTCGCCAAATTAGAACAGTATCTTACGTGGCTGCACATAAAGATACCTTCAGATCTCTCTCCACTGTTTGAGGTCTGGTCCTGTCAGCAGATCCCTGTATTCTGTGCAGTGCTCTGTGGGTAGAAGATGCAGCCAGGTCTCATGTCATGAACACGTACATCTCCTGGTCATGACTTGGGTGTGTAAAATTCTGCCCTGGAAGCCAGGGCTCCAGCAGCCTCTGTGGTGAACAGCACCCAACCTCAAACAGACCAAACTCTATCTTTTCTTCTTAAGATTTTTCCAGAAGTTTTGGTCTGCCTGTCTCTGCTAAAAAAGCCTTTCTTTGGAGGGGGCAGGGAACTGCAGTGACCAAGAGTGGAGTGCTGTCATGGTTTTAGCTGGGATAGTTGATTTTCTTCACTGTAGCTAGTATAGTGCTGTGTTTTAGACTTGGTATGTAAATAATGTTGATAACACCCTGGTGTTTTAGTTGTTGCTAGGTAGTGTTTACACTAGTCAAGGACTTTTCCAGCTTCCCATGCTCTGCCAGGTGCACAAGAAGCCGGGAGGGGAGGGGATACAACCAGGAGAGCTGATTCGAATTGGCCAAAGGGTATTCCATATCATGTGACGTCATGCCCAGTATATTAACTGGGGGGAATTGGCCGGGGGAGGCAGCGATCGCGGCTTGGGGACCGGCAGCGTCGGTCGGCGGGTGGTGAGCGGTTGCAGCACTTGTTGTTTAGTTTTGGTTTTGTTTTTTTTTTCTCTCTTCTTCCAGTGTTTCATCTCTCTCTCGCTCATTATTTTCCTTTTCATTATATTAGTATTATTGCTGTTTTATTCTAATTATTAAACTGTTCTTATCTCAACCCACGAGTTTTCTTACTTTGGCCCTTCCGATTCTCTCCCCCATCCCACAAGGGTGGGGGAGTGAGCGAGCGGCTGTGTGGTGCTTAGTTGCTGACTGGGGCTAAACCACAACAAGTGCTCAAACCAAGTCTGGCAAAATCTTTGCCTGGCAAAGGACAGAGTCCCAGGCGTGGGGACTTAGGAAGGGTGAGCTGGCGGGGAAAGCTTACTTGCAAGCATTTTAAAGTCATTGAGTTGGAACACATGCTCTGCACCAATGTTGCAGACCATAATTTTCCTGAGGACTTGGTATTTTAAAACATACTATATGTATTTGATCTGTCTTCCCTCTAAAAGACCATCAGGAAGATTTGCCAATGATTTACTGTGCCCGTACTGGGGGGAGGGGAAGCAGATCATTAAGCCTCGAATACAGCTTGCCATCTGGATGGGCTCAATGCGCAAGAAGGCGTAAAGTTGGGATGCAAATGTGCAGCAATTGGTTGTCAGCCAAGACAGAGCTTGTGCTCAATTGTTTAAAAGCAGATCTATGCAGACATGACTTATTGCAGGGGAGGAAAGGGGCTGATGGGAGTCCTTGGGGTCTGCCTTGCAGAAATCGCCACTACAGGTGAAACCCATGGGAGCTGTGCTTTGAGTGCATGGAGATTTCTATACATGCGCTATTGGTATCTTGATAGTGGCACCATGGATTAATTGATCATTTTGACATGTATCTTTGTGTTCTTGCATTTCCCGTCCAGAGGGTTCACACTGGTGGGAAGTTTCCTGGTGTTCTCCAGATCAGGAATCCTGACCTGAAGTGACTGGTGGCTTAAGAAGATTTGTGCAACCTTCCTTCTACATCTGTGTGCAGACAAGAGGATGAATACAGCTAGCTGTGTTGAGAACATTACAGTGGGTTGTAGAAACACACTCTTCTCTCTCTGCCTTTACCATGGACTCTGAATGTCATGCTGAGCAAATCACATACACCCAACTTTTCAGTAGTGGCCATGAGCTGTTTCCTTTTGTATGTAGAGGCAGCCAGCCACTGTGGTGGCCAAAATTAATGGTCAGCATTGCAGATTTTTAGCTGTGATCTGCCTATGAATGAATTCCCCATCTCTAAAATGCCTGTGCTAATGGTTTGGTTTCGCAGGGGTGACTGGAAGACAAAAGTCCTTTTGAGTTTGGGAACAGCTCAGCGGTGATAATAACGAGGCAAATCGAAAAGCCCAGGAGGGAAGCAGAGTTCTCTATGCTCTGCAGTGCGCTGCTGGCATGCAGATAAATACAGCCACAGAGTGAATAAGGAAGATAGCCTCATCCATGGAGCACTTCAGTGTGTTGAATGAGGCAGCAGGTCCAGTAGAAAGGGGAAGAATATTGGATCAGTTAATTAAAACTGTACCTCTATTATTATTTCTGTTTCTAGAGTTTGGTCCTTCTCCACAATCCATTTGGTATCAAATCAAGGGCTGGTGGGAACAAAATGCTTATTTTTAGAGACTCTTGTGGGGTTGAAACTTACATTTGATATCAGAAGCCACTTCCTGTTCATATTTGAAGTTGGTATCGTGCTATTCTGCAGCAGTTGCTAGTGGAAACTGTTGATGTGTTGGTACACTTCCATTATCCATCACTCTGCTCTGCAGTTGGGGAACTGGAAGGCGTGCAGGTGGCTTCATTTTAATATCTATTTAAAGTGTAAATGGCTGTCTGCAGTGCCCTTTGAAAAGGCAAGGGCTGTTGGAAGTTTTAAAACTGGTGGGAACTAAGAGTGCATGTGTGATAGGAAGAGTGGCAAACGTGATGCAAGATAATTGCTGATGGCTTTGAGGATTAAAGCTGAGACATTTGCCCTTTGAATACCTGTGGGAGATCTGAAAGGTGGCAGCACTGGGAAGCAAGAGGAAGGCAGTCCCCAAGGAAGCAGCATGGTGGGGGGTGACATGGCATGTGTGAGCCAGTCCACCCCTAGAAGGGCTGAGGATCACATTGGGAGAAGGGTGCTTTTGGTTAAATAATGACAGGTGATGCCTACAGTGTGCCTGTTAATCTGGCTGTCATCAAGGTGGGAATGTAGAGAGTAGCCTTATTTTGTATATTGGGAACAGTCAGGCGTAAGGTTTTGGTAGACCCAGAAGGCAGAGGTAGTATAATTTCTCTCATACTAGAAACCTGTCTTCCCAGACCTGCTGGAGGTGACTTTGCAGCCATGCTCTCAACCTTTGTAAAATATGTTATGTGAAACTAGGAAAGTTGAGATGAATCCATGCACATGAAGGATGCTGTTATAAACAGAGCAATTCCAGACAGTGAAAGAGATGAGAAGCAAGAGCTCGGGGTCTGTGGCTTGCCATCCATTGCACCTTCTCATAGAGAGAGCACTCTGATGAAAGAAGAGCTCCATTTTGCTTGGATCCCATTAAGATCAGTGATTCTGGGAAAAAGCATAAGGTTCCAACATTGGGATGTGGATTTGTTCTCTTAGCTCCACCCAGCGTGACACATGTGTGGCTGTGCAGTATTTTCCACCTCAGTTGCATCTAGATCTGACTCTGCTATGGCAGAAAAGCTTTGCTGATATTTGGAGACATGTGCAACACAGCTAGAATGGTCAGAAAGTTAGGAACAGGCTAACTTTCCTGATCGTGGCTTCTCTGAGCAAGTAGTGCTTTTTTCTACAGCATATGTGTTGGTCTAAGTGGCATTGATTTTCCCCTGGGCAATAAAGAGCTCCATGACTCCTAGCTTGCTGCTCTGCCAAATTTTGCTTCCATCTCTGCAGTATGGAGAGGGTAGAAGCCATCTAGGAAAGGATGAAAGGAAACAGTCATGGTGGAAAGCATCTGCTTTTCATTAAGCTTTGCCTTAGAAGCAGATAGTGCAAAAATCTGTTTTTTCCCTGTGAGTGGAAAAATAAAGTGGGACAGAGGGATCCAGCATGGGAGAAGTTCAGCATAGGTGCTTAGTATTTGTCAAAGCTGTAGTCATCTGAATGTGAATGTTTGTAAGGGCCAGTGTGCAGTAACAGCTCCGTTGGCACTATGGGTCAGTCTGGTCTCACTCCCTATGCTGCACTGGTTCCACTCCGAAGCACACTGGATCTGGGTGTGACTGTGCTTGATTCTTCATGAGCGATATCTGCTTGAGGGTTTGTGAATCCTGACCCGACTGTCCTTGTTTGCTAGTCACATTGTGAAAGTAATATGGAAAGGTTCTCCTCGGAGGCCTCTTTTCACCACTCATTGCTGGCTCGTTAGCCACAGGTGCAGGTAAAGCAGGCAGCTGCCCAGGACAGCAACTGGGGAGGTGGTGAGGGGTGACCTGACTGCCAGCTTTACCTGTGCTGGCATGCAGCAAACATGGCCTAAACAGCTGATGCGCCCTCCTGCCTGGGGGGCAGGATATTCCCTCCTTGCCCTCTGAGCTCTCTGCTGCCGAGGGAGGCACAGTTGAAGGCTATGGGGTAGCTGGATCAGTCCTGCCCCCCAGATCTCCACTGAACTGCCTGCTATGTCCACAACCTTTCCCTTTGCCTTGTCCCAAGTGCAGTGCATCGGAGAAAGAGCCCGGCAGGTCCCCTCTGATTTCCCGCTCCTACGGAGGCAGCCTGAGAGGTGACAGCTGAGGGAGCTGTGTGCCAAGGGTGCAAATGGCTGAAGGGAAAGGCCTCCTTTCCAGCACCTGAGAGGTTAGGCTGAGGGGGCAGGAGGCAGCACTTGTCCAAAGCACAGCAGAAACTCCCAGAACCCCCCAAAGCCATGGCCTCTTCCTGGACCTTTCTCACCTCTGCCAGAGCTTTAATGACTGGATCAAACAAATGTTTTATAATTTGCAGAATCCTCTGAATTTGAGTGGAAAAATTCCCCTTCTATGCTCAGCTTCATTTGTCCCCTGTTGTTTGGGCTCTACCACACTTCTATCCCATGATTCCCTTTTCCCCAGCAAGAGAGCAGTCATGTCTCTCTATGGGCGTGCAATTATACAGCAGGGACCACTAGATATACTGCACTGCAAATACAAACTTTGCCTTTATTGCAGCAAGGGCATTGCAAATCTTCTGGTAGGCACATGGCAAAAAAGCCAATGACTTCTCTGATTTCTTTGTCTCCCTGCTGTGGGGTTTCAAGGTCTCTGCTGGGTGTCTGTGTCCAGTTTTCCCGGCTTGGCTGTTTGAAATGAGATACTTCAAATTGATGGAACTTGGTGAGCCTCTGCAGCTTCCACAGATTTCACTGGCATCAGTATTAAAACCACACCCCTGAAAGCTGGTTACCCTAATACAGATTTAGCTACCAGCCTGTTGCAATCAGTGTTTAGGAACCTAGGGCTTGCTCTTCTGGAAGCTGAGAAAGACGCTGTTTTGTTAAGATCCACTGGAAGTGAAGGGGAGTTAGTTGGAAAGGGTCCGCGCCGGAAGCAGGAACTGTGGAGGTCCTAAAGGACTGTAGTCTTTCCATCTTCAGGCCACGCCAGCATCTCCTCCGTTCTCTGCTTCCAGCCTGCTTGCCCCAGCTCAATGCAATTTCTCTCCCTCAGTTTCTCTGACAGTACACAGCAGAAGGGTTGTCATTAACTGCAGGAGTGAGGGGAAAACCCATTTATCTCCTTGAGCCCAAAAGAGCTCTCAGTGGCTGAAGGAAATTGAGCCACTGTCATCTGTTCAGGCCTGATGGTTAGAAAGTTTTTGCTCATTCCCCTGTAGAGTTTCTTCTTCCATTTCCATTTGCCCTGTAGGTTTCTCACTGGTGATAAACGCTCCCACGATGTTACCTCCTGTGTGGGACAAGGTGCCCCTGATATGCCTCTTTCTTCTTCTCCGTGACATGCCACAGGCCAGTGGGGAGCTCATCTGAGGGCCACTGAGAGAGGCTGGGGCACACTCCCATTTCTGAATCATACTATGATAAAACAGCACTGTCCCTAGCTGCGGATGCCCATGGATCATAAAATATGCTCAGCAGAGGCATTTGCTGGGCTTGCACTGACCTCTAGTGACAATGCAGGGGACCGGGGTCTTCAGCCATCAAGGGGCTGAGAGGGCACACCTGGGTTCTCGGTGCTGGATGGCTTACAATGGTTCACCCCAGTTTTTAGCAGTATTGTGCATGTGAACCTCTGGTACTGCCTTGGGGAAGCAAGCCTACTGCCTGATCAGGGTCTGCTTCTTGGTAGGTGACTGCAGTGGGTCTCAGGTGTCCCAAACTCCATACACCTCCCCACTAAACATTTGTGCTCCCCCAACCCACCAGTGCTGTGATGGCCTTCGGGTCTTCTGCAGTGTTTGTTTTTCCTGTCCATCTCATTCTCCCTCCCATCCATAAATCTGATCCCCCATTGCTTTCTGCTGCACCATTCCTGCATGACATCTGATCACTACCAGTCCACCCTCCTGGCTAAGTAGTGCTCATGCTCCTTGCTTCTGGGAGGTCCTGAGTACTTCACTCCTGCCTCTCACCTTTGCCTCCCCCTCCCCACACCCTGGCTCTCTTGCAGAGCCTGCAAACCCTTTCCAGAGCTGGGATGCAAAGTGCAAGGGTTCTGGTTTCTTTGCCACAAAGTTGCTTTCTGTGCTGCATGGTTGATCATCCTCTATGTGATGCGCATGAAGCATCTCCTGCTTCAGAATGCCATTTAGAAACAGAACCCCCTAAAAAAATACATTCAAGCTGTGCTGAGGCTATCTTTTACCTCCCTGAGTCTGTAAACAAAAATGGTGAGAGTTTTGGATGCAATCCTGGGAGCTGCTAAACATGCCCCCAAAATGCTAAGCAGCCTCAGCTTCTAGGGACATCAGTAGGACTCACGGGCTGTCAGCAGGTCCCAGGGAGCCCTACATTGCCCAGCAGCCTGGGGGCGACCTGCCATGGCTGCAGTGTGAGGAGCACATGGAAGCCTCTTCCCCCCAAGACCTTCCCCTGCATGCTGACCCCCCTCTTACAGGCCGTGCCTACAGCACCACCTTTTCCTTGCTTGGCTAAGTTGCCCTAGTGTGTGCCTGTGTGGTTTCTGGGCTCTGATAACAAGATAGTGCCTCATTCAGTAGATATTTCCCTGTCTCTCAGAGCCACACATCCCTCTACCCTCCCAAAGCCCTAGGAGGTGCTTTTACTCACTGAATTACAGCTCAGCCCCCTCAGCTCCATGTTATCATCAGAGCAAGGCCCAAAAAGCCCTACAGTGAGCATGTCAATGAAATGAACCTTTCATTTTGGGAGTTGCAGGAAATAATCTATGATGCCCCACAAAACTCAGGAAAAAAAGTCACATTCATCTGTGAGTGCCAAAACCCAGGCTTATGTCCACCTGCAGATTTATCTGGAAGGCAGAGAAGAGAGGCAGGAGCACCCCCAACACCCCTTCCTTTAGCACCTCTGACTGCGTTATGCTCTCCAGGTCATCTGTATGAGAGTAACCATTCTCACAAGGCAGAGCTCCACAGAACTGCCTCACTGCAGATAGATCCGGCTCTGTTGCCCAAATCCTGGCTCTGGGATTAGCCTAAGAGATCAGATGAAGCATCTTGGCTTCTCATAAATCTCTGCTGAGGAGCATGCCTCCTGTACTTGCCTCTAGGTATATGCTGGCTGGAGGCCCCTCACCCTGTGGATTGACCCCTCTGGTCCCTGGCTAGCCTGGTCCACATGACAAGCCTGAGAGGGGGTGGAAGGAGGAAGGCTGCCAGCTACAGCCTTCCATGCTAGGTTGAGCAGAAAGGCAATCAAGTTTCCTAAGCACTGTAACAGATGACAAGGTGTATATTTATACCAGATACCCACATACTTTGGGTGAATTGTGCAACATGAGATTTGTCACCGTGCATCAGATCACTGTGTATCTAATCCAATACCATGGCTCTGACAATGTCAGAAGAGCTGAGCTGCCTGCAGCGATGCACCTCACCAACTATGCAATGCAGGAACAGAGGGTCTGGGATTAAAATTCCTCCCCAGTTCCTCCAGCAATCAACTGGTACCCTGACTGCTCTTATTATCTGAGCAGGCAGAGCTGCAAATGTAAATAATCACAAGATTAGGCAGCCTTCTAAAGACAACTAGTACAACTGCAGCATACATTTCTGGCCTGCCCCCTGGGCTGGATATGTTTCGAGTGGGATAATATTTCATGTTGATTTCACCTTACTTTCCTCTGTTAAATGATTCTTGGGCTAACTGCACCCTGTATGCCAGCATTGTAGAGTTACTCCAGTGCTGGAAGTGACCCATAATCTTTTACACCACTCCTAGCATCATCTTTTATGCCTCCCATGATCTTCCCATTCCTTGCACGCTTCAGTTTTTTTGTTGGTGTTGGTAGTGGTTTGTTTTTTCTCTCTTGTCTTTGCTGTAAGGGAATCAAGCTATTCTCCCACTCCGGGTGTGCTGGCAGGCAGCTGCATTCTGTAATGGTGCTGCTGCCTTTGTGTTTGCAGTGCTGTCATCACCCCTTGATCAGCCCAGGAGTCAGTTAATTTGCTTGGTCGGTTTTGACTCCTGCCATTCAGAGAGCGGGGCTCTCCCCTGAGCTGTCTGCAGCGGCTTTTGCAACACTCCGATGGACATGTACAGATAATTTCAAACCTGTTAATGTGAGCAGTTATTGGACTGCTTCTTCCCAGCCTGCATAGCTTGACTCTCTGGTCAGAACAAGAGTGTCTCTTGCTCTTGCCCCCTTGGCTATCCCTCATTTCTAGCGCTTCCTGCAGCTGATTTACTGTAGTCAAATGCCTTGAATTAGTTGTTTGTCTATGGATAATCCCTTCCTCCTTGCACTGTGACCTGCAGAAAAAGGACCAGGGAGGGGGAATCGTTCCTTTGCTCTGCAGTGGAGTCTCAGGCATGGGAATCGTTTTGTTTCTCTGCTTCTCCTCTTCCAAAGGCTTCTCTTCCTAGTGCAAGGACTCTGTTGTGAAGTAATTGAGTCAATTTTGGTCCTGGCCCTTGTGAGGCTTGGTCCCTGAAATCCCTGTAATGGTTCTTGCAGGACTGCCATGACTTTGTGTCCCACATTCTGTGTGGCACTGAGTCAGTGTTGCTTCAGGCTGTGTTGAAGATGATTTTTGAGCAAACGCCCATCATATGATACAACCAATAGTGCCATTTTCTCCTATCCTTTTCTGCTTCCTTCTGTTTTGTAATTGATTCATCTTTGTTGGCATCTGCTTTTCTGTTTGGTGGTTTCTGTCCCACCGGCACCCAGTGTAATTCCCTGCCTGCCAGCCCCTAATGTAACAGGACTCAGAAGGTGGTGGTGGGAGCTACAAAGTGTGGTGCGAAGTGTGTCTCATTTGGAATGGGTTATACCTCAGGGACTAGATTGACTAGGTTTGCCAGATGCCAGAGGACCCAGTGATTTTTTCCAACTGTAGATTAGGGCACTGATCCTTTAAAAGCCTAAGTAGTTTTTCAGGCCAATCAAGCTGCCCAGAGTGTCCAGTAGCCTTCCAATCCTTGCTAGGCTGTCAATAACAACAGTTTGTGGTGAGGCAAAGGTTGTTGAAGACCATTGTTCAAAAATTGAGACCGTTGCCTGTGACCTGTCCTGGGCATCCCAACAGAGTTGGGATTGCTTTGTCATCCTGTAAGGTATCATATTGTCACATGTGATCTGTGTCATGCTAGAAACAGGGCACAGATGCTAGCCTAGCAGTGGGCGTGCTCCTGCAGAGCTCCCTGGCTAGCATCCCTGAATATTCCCACCTCAGCCACTGGCTCATGTCTTACCTGCCAGTATTAGCTTGTAGTCAGAGGAGCCTTGTCCCCAGTGCCTGACTGGTCTATGGTTACCCTTCACTTATAGGAGTGCCAGGAGGATAAGCAGGACTCCTGGAACCTCCTGAGACCAAGACAAGTGTCCACCCATTGCACACCGTGAGCCTTCCCACACCCTGCTGTGTATGAGGTCCTTCTCTGGTGAAACTTCAGCTCCTAAAGATTCATGTCACCATTCTTCCCTCAATTAGCATGTGTCTTAGCTCTCACTAAGGTGGATTAATTGATAAAGAAAAATTTCCTACCCAGCTGATTCCCACTAGACCTTACCTCACCTCACCTCACAGCTCACAGGATTGTGCCCCAAGTTTGCTGAGATCTGCCTGTGTCCTGGGCTTTGAACTCTTTGCTCAAGCTCTAGAGCTGCTGAGGTGTTTGGCCAGATGACCCTAAGGAGGCAACAGCCGTACCAATTCACGTGGCACAGGCAACCACCTCAGTGATTTTGCTTTGGGACTCACTTGCTGAGGGTTGGTCTTAGCCATAATAAATTCTGCAGCATCTTAGGCACCAGCTTACACAGAGATGAGATTCTGCCAGAGTGAGAAGGTACATTTCCAGCTCTCCTGGATGTGAAGCAAAGCCTGGCTCTGGGACTGGGTGTTAGCATTGCTCACACTATATACCTGAGCGTGCAGAGAGCCTGAAACAGGAGCTCTGAGAGTTGTTCTGCTTCATCTCCCCTCCAGAACAGGAAATCTCATATACGGACAAGCAAGAGAACATGATAGTTATGTATCATGTTAAAGGGGTGAGCTTTGATTCAGTGAGAACAGCAAATGCTTCTGTTAACAAATATCTGAAACACTAATGGAAAAAAAATAGAGCAAAACTCTTTCTAATAAAGGGAATCAGATTTTATTTTTATACCCTCAAAGTTAAAAATATGCATTTCAAAATATTTACAATGACTATATATGAAATAAACTTTGTTAATGAAACAGCAACATACAGTACTAGAATATATCCACCAAACTGATAAAGTCTACATAAGAAGAGAATGTAACAGAAGGAGAGAGAGAAAAAGAGAGAGGTAAATAGCATCCATGCACAATCTGCACCTGCAGGTTTTTTTATACCCTCTGCCTTTTAGTTGTGGATGGAGTCACAGGAAGTTTTGATCTCTTGTCCCTTACAAATGCCACTTGTGACCGAGATTCTTTGAACTGACAGAAATTTGTGGGTTGCAGCAGTACCAACGCCTGCCTTTCCCATGGGGACCTTGTATTACAAAGTGGACTCAAAAACTCTCAGCAACCCTGGGAGGTAGGTATAATTTCATGGAAGAATTTGGCAGATGGAAAAGCACCGGGTTAAGTGACTGGCCTAAGGTTGTGCAGCAAGGAGCAGACCTCACAAGCCCTGCCTCATCTCTCCTAATCTCTCATTAGGGACTACCTTTCCTCTGCTAACCAGTATCATCTGCCTTTGAGATGAGCTGTGTCACAAGGTGGGGCTCTCAATTAATACCATGTACTGGGTGACAATGTGGGAAAAAAACCCTGCCTACAGATGAGGACTTGTTGCAGTAAGGATCCGCGATGTTGCAGTGCTGTTACCATGTTCTGCAGCTGAACAGAAGATTTTAGCGTAGACACACACCCAGATGATTCCCTCCCTGCATGTGCATCATTGAGCAACTGTACCCTCTGTAATTAGGAACCCCTGGGTATCTTCACCCCCCCACTTTTTCTCTCTCTCCCCCCCTCCTCTCTCCATCATCCACACCTGTATATTTGCCCTTCCTACCTGTATCTGATTCAACCATGGGAATGTCAAATAGTAAACAGAACAGCAAAAAAAATCTTGCCATATTTCTGTAGATATTTTAATACAAATTTAACCTGATTTCTGTTGGGTGCTTCTCAATTTAATGTCTTTAACTTCCACATATGTGCATATATATATATATATATATAAAAATGTAACAAAAGGTCCATCCCATTTGTTTAAATGGACAAAAAAAGGGGTCATAAGCCTCACTGCCCATCCCAACAAGGCACACCAAAAGGTAAGCGAGAAGGGCTCTAGGAAGGGAAAGAGATGTAGCCTTTGTTTTTGTGGTGCCCTTCAATCATCACTGCTGAGCTTGAAGCTTTGTGAAGGTATGACATGACTTCACAGAAACGGAGAAGAGCTGTCTGGGTCACTTGCAGATTTTCTGGTGCAACAACCCCAGGAGTGCTAGATCAGTTGGAGCTGTTTCTCCCTCCCTTTGGTGAAGGAGTTTCTGAGGATTCTAGCTTTGTTAGTGATTTTTCTGTGGTGGTGGCAGTGGTGATAATGGTGGCTGTTTCTGTCTATTGGCCCAACAGTTCTCTCACCAGAGCAATTCTTCCCCATTCCCAGCAGCCAACCCTCTCCCCTGGACTCCCATCAGCCTTATTTTTTCCTAAGAACAAGGTAGAGGATGCTGATGATGAAACTGAAGCAAAAGCAGATCCAGGCCAATATGAAGCAGTAGCCGTGGTGAGAACTTGTGAACCCAGACAGCTTGCCTGTGAACCGAGCTGTGTAAATGGAGACTCCAATCAGAATGCACATCCCTGTGGGAAGGAAGGGGGAAAAGAGAGAGAGTTGGAAAATGCACAGAAACCAGCATTGCTGCAGGACTTCTGAAGTACTGTTGTCCCCTGACAACATGGCATGTCTTGTGCCATATGAGAGAGGGGCTGCTGCCCATTAGGCTTATTTATGGAGGATTTCTCTTGTAGATGTGATGACATAAGACACTCGGCGCTTGTTTAGTGGGTGCCACAGGGAATAAACCTTTGTTAGGAGGCAATCAGTAATAAGATCTGCAGATAGCTTGGTGCTACGTGTTGAATCCCATGAGCAGTAGCTGTCTAACTGCTTATTCCCCTGCCCCCCAAAATACTTGATCCTTTTTTTTGTCTTCCAAAGGTATTTTGCAAAGCCCACTGGGCTTTTCTAATGAAAATCTGGAAATATTTATGTTATGTACAGGAAAAAATTCCTGCAACACTTTCCAATTCCTCAGTGCTTTGTTTTATCAAAAAAATGAAAACATTTAGCTGGCTGACAACCTCCCCTGATGGCCATGTGCGGCAGACACGTGCGGCTACTTGTGCTTGGAGAGGCAGTGTAACACAGGCAGAGCCATCGCAAAGCGTGCATACTTACAGCAAACCAGCATGATGGCTCCAGTGATGTAGAAACGTTTGCCTTTCTCCAGGGTGAACAGCTGGACAATGAACATGACAAGTGCGATGACGGAGAAGATGATTGAGAGGACCATAAAGGCTTGCACGGCTTTGAGGGAAGCTGTGAATGCACAGGGAATAGATTTGAGAAGGTCAGGACTCGGCCTTGGTGTTGTGCACCAAGGTCATGCAATTCATCACCACAACGAAAATGCAGATGTAACTTACCCTCATCACGACTGCTGACTACCAGCTGCCCACAGGTGTTGTTGCACAGTAGCCAGAGTCCCCATGAGGCCGTTCCGAAGTTGGAAGAAGCCACCATCCAAACCTGAAACAGGATGAAACAGTTGCGTCAAGGCAGAGGGGGGGCTTCCTTGCTCTTCTGTCAGACTAAACCATAAAGGGAGCAAGAGCAGGGCTCTTGGGCTACAAGTGCCACGAGACAGAGAGCTGAAAAAGTCACTATGCGTCGGCAGCAGATGAACAGCCGAAGCGGGTGGGAGGCGACGCAGGCTTCCAAAGCCGGGAGGCATTTGGCCCAGGCAAAACACCGGGGAAGTCCGTTCCCATGTTCGGGGGGAAATCGCTCCGGTCACCCCACTCCCTCTCCCCGTGCGAGGCAGCGGGGGGGCACGGTGGGGGCGAGCAAGCCGCCGAGGCGGGGTGCGAGGGGCCCCCGAAATCCGCCCCAGTGGGGTGCGGGGGGGGGGGGGGGCGCGGGGAGGCCCCGGCCGCGCCGCCCCCGCCGAGCCGCCAGGGGTCACCCTCGCCCCGGGTTTCCCGGGCGGCCGGGGGCGGGGGGGGGGGGCCGGCAGCCCCCCGTGCTGGGGCTTCCGTCGGGAGCGGCGCTGGGAGCTGGGGCTGTGGCGGCCCCCCCAGCCCCCGGCAGCGGAGTGCTGCCGTCGGAACAGACCGGCACGGGGGAGCGCCCAGTTGTGCAACAGCCTGGCCGCCAGATGGGATGATAAATACCACTTCAGAACTGTCATCTGCTGATCTCCCCTGCTCCTCGTCGCGCGCTTTTGGACGAAGAGTGTTGAGGTGCTGCTGGCTCTGAGATTTGGGAGTGGGGGGCGGCAGGCAGAGGCTGCCTCCTGTACCATCCTGGCTGCCTTTCTGCTCCCTGAGCACCCATCACTGCCTCATATTTACTCATGGCCATGAGCGGGTGTCCCTCACCTATAGACCTGAGCACCCACCCACCTGTCCCCCTGCCAGATATACTGCTGCGGAAGGAGACAGCCGTGTCTCACCCAGGGTGGTCTCTACTTACGTTGGCAATGGTGGAGACGAAGAGCATGATGACAGTGGCGATGTGAACCACAAAGATACCAGCCAGTAGTACCAACATCTTGAGTCCCTTCTAGGTGGTGTCACCGATACAGAGAGCTCTGGAGAAGAACAAGAACAGAGGGAGGAGGTAAAGGGAAGGGCTGAATCAAAGAATAGCATTACTATAACCTTTATTTACATGCGAGAAAACAGGTTGATCTTAAATCCATTCTGGAATTATGTAGTCACAAAAAAAAAAAGCACTAAAATCTTTGTCAAAATCTGCAATGGAGTTAGTTGCTCAAGAGGTTAAAGAAAGACCCGAGGTAAAGGAACCAGTTTGGGAGGAGATGTAGAGCAGGGGTAGCTAGCTTGGGGGCATTTTAAAAATAGCCTGAGTATATACACAGGTTGCCTAAATTGGTGTGTGGTTATGTAAAGTAAAAATTACATACTGCAGGCCTACACTCCAGGAAGAGGAGTTTTTGCCCACAGGATTCACAGAGGTCAGGAAAGATTTTCTCTTCCTGTTCTCCCTTTCCCTCTGGTAGCACAGCCTCCTCCAGCTGGTCTGGGACACAGACATATAGCATGAAGTGGAGGACTGTCTGTTCCTGGGTGCATCAGGTGTTGAGCAGCAATGGAGAGTGGACTGGGGGTCTACCCCTCCTCAGTGTCCCACTCCATTATGTGAAGAAGAGAATAACCAGAACAGAAATGCCACTGAGGTGTTCTGGGGCAGAGGAAGATGCTTAGGTTTGCAATGAAAACTGCCTGTTTCCCTTTTAAAACTTGAGGCATGCAGATCACTTTATTACTGCAATAAGATTCTCTTGTAACGCAAATTCCTCTTTGGATTGTTTTGGGGTTTTTTGCCTCTGTACCCTGCAAGCTTTTACTTTTTGTAACATTCCCTGTCATTGATGAACATGTGACTGGAAAGGAAGGACAATGTGCTTTAGATAGCTCTCATGACACTGCTCATCAAGGCTGCTGACTTCTCCTCTGAAAATGCAAAATACAAGGAACAAATCTAAGCTGTGAGAGTGAGCGCAGACAATTCACACAAAGTGAGTGAGCATATTTCCCCTCCTTCCAGGTATTTATTAGTAATCATACAGTATAGCCACAGAAATCAGGCAGAAGAGTTTACTGGGTCCACTGTGGCCAGTTACAGACTGCTTCCTAGAAAGTTTCACAGGGCAGTGTTGCTCTTTCTCTTGATAGTGCTGGTACTGAAGTGGTACTGAAGGGTAGTATCAAGTATGTGATTAATGTTGGCTGTCAAGTTATTTTGGTCCAAGTGACTCAGGTAAGGTTTGATGCTGTCACCATTTGTACTGGGTGTGGTAACATTGTCATGGAACAACACAATTATACTTTATGATGTCTTTCACACAAACTGTAAAAAAAGGCTTTGTAAAGTCCCATAAATGTGTTTGGGTTTTTTTTTTTTTACTTAATGACTCCATCTTCTCCACTCCTATCTTTCCTGTCATTGTGGCCACGTGTGGGAGTGTATTCCTGTAAAGTGCTGCAGCTATTCCTTGCACTGCTTTGGATACAGTTTCCCAAACCACAGCAGGCTGGCAGGCTTCTCCATCAGTGGCTCTTTGTCCAGTTCAGCATTAGCTGATGACCGGGAGGAATTCCTTGAGTTCAGGGTCTCAAGGAAACAGCTCTGTGAAGTCACCCCTCCCACCAAAATGAGGCCACTCCTTAGAAGGACAGATTAGGTTTGGTGTCTGGTCTTATCTCCTCAGCAAGAACTTGTCTGCTGTGAGGTTTCCTTCACCTGGGAGAACTCTCTGGAGCTGTGTAGCCTTGGCTTGCTGAACATGGGCCAGGCTTGCTTGTCTGCTTTGGGGTGTCTTAGCAAACTCCTCATGCTCTAGGGCTTGATTTGCCTGGATGGCCTGGTCACTGTGCCCTCTCTTGTCACAGTACCTCCCTTAGTGGTGGTCTTGGAGAAAGTACAGCCTTTTTAGGAGTTGCTCTCTAATGGCAGTGACAGTCATTTATGAGTTCAGCATTGCTAAAACCCAAGCTCTCAATACAATATGCAGGTTACCACATGAACACGCCTGACCTGAGTGTTAAACCCCTTCCTTCCATTGACTGCAAAAGGAACGAGGGTTTCAAAATTCCGGATGGCAACTGATATGGATATCACCACTGTACCTTGAGCTGAGAAACTATTGCTGTTGCCATGACTAAGTTATATATCTGCAGCAGGTGCCTTGAATTGAGCCTCTGAGTCAAATCTTCCCATCCCTTTGACTACCTGTCATCCTTTTTTCTGATTACCTTGGTTCTTACATGAACTGTAACGAGCGCTTTTGCCACCATATTATATTGGTATACATACACCAAATTGTGGCAAATTTGCATGCTCTGAAATTTGCCGTTACTGAACAGTGCCTAAACTTTCTTCTTTCTTAGATGGATGTATTTTTCCATGGCCTCTTTAAAAATGAATTCAGCAGGTTTTTCACTGATTATTTTTGAGGACCTTCAAAAAAGCCCTGTACTTGAAAGACTAAAAACCTACACCCTAAAGGACTAGAACAGTCCTTTTAAATGTATCTTCTGTTTGCGTTCAGAAATGAAAACGAGAGACAAATGTTACTTTCCAGTGTAAAAAAAAATCGCACACCCAGAACTTTGACCAATACGGCTAAGAAAAAAAAAAACCAAATCCTTTATTCCCTTTGCTTTTTCTGCCCTTTTCTCCCACTGCTTCAGAGCACTGTTAGTTCAGGTGCTTTCAGTGCATCTACTTCCTGAGAACGTCAGCACTTCTCCCTGAATACACACGCTATCAAATGCAAACTCCCCCAGGGATATGTGCTCACAGCTTAGTTTTGATTCTTTTTGAGTTAAAGCACAAGCCTCCCTCTCTATTCATTCGCTTTCCCTTCCTTCATCTCTGCCTGCCTTTTAAATAAAACACTAGAGAACAATTCCAAAGGAGCAGCGGGTGAACGAACGGCATTGAAATGGAGTCATCTCCGTCTCTGACGGTACGGCATGGAGTTTTTCTCCCATTAGACGGAGAAGCTGGCAGAGTATTGGTGACTGACAGGATACTCTTTCCATTTGTTAAGTGTGAGACATCTTTCTCCGCTACAGGGTGGGGTCACACTGCTGGAGCAATAGGACACAATTGCATGCAAATGCCTTTCCTTCCATTCCCCTACCTAAACTGCAGCTGGATTTGGAGCTCCTCAGGCTCTTCTTGGGCTATGAGTCAGTCTTAGCCTTCCTAGAGCTGGAGTTTTTTCCACTGACTCACCCCAAAGCTCTCAAAACCACAACTATTTAATTCTGCAAGTGTTCGGGACACTCTCTCAGTTTTAGGACTGCTTCTCAAAGAACCAGTCAAGCAACCAGGTTGTGAGTCCTGCATTGAGCTTCCTGGCACATCTTCCAGAGGAGAGACCCCAGCTAAGCCAAGAAAAACAGAGCTGAGACATGAAAGTAGAATGAATACTGAGGTAGGACAGGCTGGTGGGGAAGGAGTGAAGGTCATGCACCTGCTGAACAGCCTGTGTGAGTCAAGAGAAGATCTTGCACTGATGACAGTGGACTGAGTTTCCTTTTCCTGGGATGATGGATGAGGAGAAGTAACAAGCCACACCAACAGTAACCATGAAGAACATCACCATAGCAGCCTTCAGCACAAAAAAGCTTACAGATAAGCATGACAGACTCTTATCTGTGTAGAGACTATTTCTCTGACCATGCAGGAGTACACATGCTGAGGAACAACACATAACTCTGCTACACCCTAGTTCAAGTACAAGCAGGCAAGCACTATCCATTAGAAACTAAGACAAAGTCCTCTCGTGCAGGCAAAGTGTAGCCACCCATATCTCCCCTCTGTCTACTTATGTGTTTTGGATCCTTCTATCTGGAGGGCAATCTGGAGAAGTGAGTCCTTGCCCTTGGTTTGCTGCTTAGCAAAGCATCAGGATGGAATGCAAAGTGCCACTTGGAGATACGACAAAGGCCAATGGTATAGTTCCTCAAATATAGGGAGTGGATTGCTCAAGAGGGTAAGCCAGATTAGGTAGTGGTCCTTGCTTCTGGCAGAAAGTGCACTGGAGTGAAAGGAGTAGAGGGAAATGTACAGGATGTTTCTGCAGGAATGATCGGGTTGTTTGGAGTAAAAAATCAGAGCACTCTCAACTAAATCTGAAATATTTCAGATCTGGAGTGCTCCTAAGAGATGTAGCTCACTTGACTTCCATTCCCATTCTCCTCTCTGAACTGAGGTTCCTGCTTGGGACTGTCTCTCCCAGGGTGAGTTGGTGAGGCATACTGTAAGAGATGCTGGCTGAGGGGAGAACTCGGCCAATAGCCTACAGCAGCCTATAGTGGCCGGGGAGCAGAGGACATCTAAATCACACTGCCTGTGAGCACCGTGACAACCTCTGACTCCTCTAAAACTCAGTTTTTCAGCTTGGGTTTGTCCCTTGGGTTTGATACATTCAATTTCTCAACAAGGGAAATACGGCATTTCAGGGAAGAAGCAAATGCTTTTGGCCAGAACGTCAACAAAAATCTCCATAGATTGAAAGCAACTGAGATGAAAGAAATTCTGTCTTCCCCAGCTGCCACAACAGAATATAAGGAATATGAGGAACCAGCAGTCTGTCTCACCCAGTGTGCTCTCTATGACGGTGGCAGCAGGAGGTCCAATAGTTAGAGAAAGCATGTGAACCTGGCCACTGTCTGAGGTGGCACAGAGTCACACCAGGAATACCGGTGGTTCGAATCAGGGCCAAGGCCACTTGGAAATGAAAGGGAAAATTGGAGAGCACGGGACAGAAAATAAAAACTATTTGATATTGTTTGAGACAGCCACAAACCTCCACCTCTGTCACTGGTGCAGACCCAACCTACATATAGCAATGCTGCCATGATGCTACCAGTAAGGGAAACCTCAGGGTGGGATAGAACCACCTGCAGAATTTGTAGATCTGCCTTTTCACTAAGCTGAGGCCGTGACTACATCTTAGCCCTGCTACAACTGCACGCCTTGTTACTGTGTATGATATGAGCATGAGTCCTCATTGTGCCCAGGGTCATTTGGCAGGATGCAAAGATGTGAAGAACCGATATTCTGGTGGCATGGTAACTTTAGACCCATCACATTGTTACTAGAAAGCTCATGCCAACTTTAAACAACCATAGGAAGGATCTTTTTGCTTTCACCCTTTGCTCTGTTTCTTGCTTCAGATGCAGCTGAATCCAGAGTCCTTGCTGACTCCGGGCTTTTATAAACCACTGTACGTCAGCACTGCTGTTGACAACCTGGTTTTGACAGACCAGCCTGACTCAATTTACAAGTCAGGTGCTTTATATAGACATGTGGATGAGTAGGCTGGTGCCTCTGGAAAGAGATTTTACACGGGTGGAAAAAGGGTTAGGCAGGAGGTGCGCATGGGCACGTGGAGACCTTTGGAACCTCTGGTTTATGGCAGTGAGAAGATTTTGTGCATGCATGGGTGGTGGCTGTGGTGATGACATGGGGTACAGGGAGGCTGTAAAAGTAGCATATGAATGTTGAACAAAAGGAAAGCATAGAGCAGCCTGAGGGGCTACAAGTGAAAATAAGCTTAAGTAAATGAAAGATTTTGTCCAGTTCTTGGGAAGCGTTTCCTGGTGCTATGGTCTCCAAGGGGTCAGGGAGAATTGCCTTCCCAGGGGAGTGGTAAAGCCCCGGCATGTGAATAATTTCTTGTGGGACCAGACAAAATCCTCAAGAATCCACTCTTGGTAACGAACCTCCACTCGCTGAGACAGGCAAGGGAGAGTCACAAAAGATGACACACAAGGGTTTTCCAGCTTGCATGCTCGTGATTCATGAGAGTGGGGAAATATCAGAGCTCCTAGAGCAGACAGTGAGAAACTGGCATTTTCTCCAGAAGAAGCCACCCTCGAGCACTCGCCATGCGAGCACTCAACTCAACATCAACAGAAACTTGAAAGCTTACTTGGTAGTAGGAAGGGGAAGAGACAGCTGCCTGGGATCTGGCAGGCAGCCAGCAGCTGCTGCTGGAGGAAAACACTATCACTCCTCACACTAGACACGCCAAGGAAGGGCTGGGACTGATGGTCAGTGAGTAAGAGGGAGGGGTGGGGAAGGGGACCTTGAGCTAATGGAAGCACAGAAGTGTTTCTCTGCACCTTTGGAGGTGCAATGGGGAGCACCCTTACCCCCTAGCATGTTGGATGGTCCCTGGGGGGGTTAATTAGGCATGGGAGTTGCTGGGACTTGCAGGCGTTCAGACAAGATGCCAAAATATCCGAGAAACATTTGTGGGAGGACTGACAGTCTGGGTGATGACATGGTGTGTGTAGGGGTGTGCATCTGCAGCTCTGCATGGCTTCCTCTATGAATGGGAGTGTGCATCTGTGGTTTCCCTGTGAGCAGAGCTGAACCATGTGTGTGAGCGCGTGTCTGTCTGCGTGCGTGCTCATACATGTCTTCCTATGGGTGCGCATATCTATCTGTGCAACTTTGACACTGACAGCGCCTACGTGGGAGAAACCATCTGACAGCTCTGACAGGAGGTTACAGTATGGTGTGAGCAAAAGTGCACAGATCATTTCTGGTGGGACTTCTTGCTTTTCCTCCTTGCAACAGCCTTTAGGTAGAGGTGGAAGGTCTGTGGAGCCCACATCAGCTGTGCTTTTGGCTGCATTTTTAAATTAAAACTGCAAATCTCTGATTTACATAGACAGTTTCATAAAGATCTTTTTTTTTTTCAAGGGAGGGTAACTCTGAAAAAGAAGTGGCTCCTTATTAGATACCATCCGTCTCTCTCAAGACTGCAAAACCTCTAAACATGCCAGTACAGCCTATGAGACACTGAGGTCAATGTGACTTAGGCATCTAAAGAGTCTGAGCTTTTGGGTCAGTCTGCCTCCAGGGTGTCCTTGTTCCTGCAAGCCAGCTTGGAAAAGACTGTGCAGGATTAAATTGCAAAACCGTGTGATAGCTCTTTCTTTCAACCCACAGAGCACAGGTGATGGACTGGGGGGAGCAGGAGTGTGGGTAGAAAGCAGAAGCAAGAGGATGCTGTGCAGCCTGGAGTTGGTCAGTGCTCTGTGCAGGGTAGGGTAGAGGTGGTCATGAAACAAAATGCCCCATCTGGCTTCAAGAGGGCTTCTCACACCTGTGATTAGTATGGGCTGGCAGATGGTATAAGAGTCAGTCTAGCTCATGTTACATGTGGAAATGGCTTTCCATGAGGCGTCAGGAACTCCCCTTGTTGGGGCACACCACGCTGGCCTGGCTGCAGCCTCTGGAGGCCAGCTAGCAGGCAGTTGGCTCATGACCAGCGGCTGTGCCAGTCTCAGAGCCCAGCTGTCCTTCAGCGTTCCTGGAGCTGGTGGTCTTCAGCAAACACCTGACCAGACTGCTCCCAGGTCTGAGCATTTTGCAGCTCTCCCCTCTTGCTCTCATGGCTCTCACTGTCCTTTCCAGAGGCTTGCTGGGGCCTGTAGGGGAGATGTCTCTCAGGAATGAGAATGTGGATGCTGGACCCAGTCGTGGCAGCTGCTTTTACAACTCCCCTCCTTGAGCAGACTCTGCCCTGTGAGGGCAAAAGGATAGCAAAGGCCCTCGCCCTGGATTTCCTCTAATCCAAACATACTGCTAGGTGGCCCCACGTGGCAAGAGCTAAGCCTTTGGCATGAGTCACTGCTCACCTGCTGTCAGCTGCTGCAGTGCTTATAATTCATTGCATTTCTCTGCATGGCTGGGGATGACCTAGCCCAGGACCTGTCCTTGGGCTCTCATCGTAGGTGTCCCCCCATGCCTGCGGTACAGACTGGTTTTCATAGGGGAAAGGGGATAGATCTTAATTGTGAGCTTGATGAACCGGTCACTCCCTTGGGGAACATGGGTTCTAGAGCTGAGTTGTCCTAACCCATCCCTCCCTACGATAACTAGGCATGGGCTACGTTTGGTCTTAGTCAGAGAGCAGCTTCCATGTACTCTCTGCCCTGCTGCAAACAGTTCAGGAGGAGGAGGAGCATGCGTGGAGCTGCAAATTTGGCCAGGGTTTCCTTTGTTCATTGTCCAGCTGTTCTAACTCAGGAGGTACTTTCCAAAACTCTCCCAGCGGGGTTTGAAGAAATCATGTTCCAGATTGCAGCACCCAGATGGTGGTGCTTTGCTGCCCTCCCTGCAGTGTAACAGCAGAAAGTAGTTTAAGAAAGGAAACACTCTAAATTTCCCACTGGGCAGTTGATATGGGGAACTGCTGCTGGACCCTTTGTCTTACTGTGGGATGACTGAGCGTGGACTGGCTCTGACAGAGGATCTGTATAGTTGCATTTGAGCTGATGCTTCAACATGTTTATTCAGGGCCAGTATTACAGCACTGTGGCTATCAGTTAGTTATCAGTCCTGGCAGAGGCTGTCAAAAGAACAGGGCCATGGAGAAGAGCCTCCTTTTCTGTGCAGGCTGCTTTGCCTCAGCAGAAAAGACCCATGAAATATTAACCATCCATCTTCAGGTGGGGAGACAGGAAACCCCCTTCCTTGCCTTCCCTTTTGGAGGTGTGAAAGAGCACCTCTGGATCTCTTACTTCTCCCTACCTTGAAGGAAGGGTAAAGAAATCTCATCTTTTAGTCCTTTTTCATTACTTTTTTTGCAGGAGAACAGGAGGAAGGGAAAAAATTAGGAGTGCCACGCCCTACAGCCTGCCCTGTGTTGTGTTGGATGACAATGCTGTCACCCTATTGAAGGGTACAGGCACAGGAGATCAAAGGGGCCTAGTAGTGCTATTTCTTGCCTTGTGGGGCACTTGAGTATCTGAGAGCAAATCCCAGGCTGGCACCAGGTACCTCCCCCTTTGCCATCGGGTGTAGCACTCAGTGGAGAGCACCCATCAGCAGCCAAAGGGAACTGGGGGGGGGGAAAGCAAGTGGAAACGTGCTGTGGAAGGGGTGTAGCAGCTGCCGTGTGGCATTGATGGGGCCTGTGAAGCCCTGTGGGAGCGGGCAGGGCTAAGGAAGCAGGCTGTACCCCGCCACCCCTCCTGCTTTTGCTCTGAGGAAATTCAAGCAGTCGCAGGCTGAGTGCCATGTGCCAGCCTTGCAGCTGGGAGGGTGATGAGAGAAGGATTTGTGCTTGCAGCAAATCTCCCCCATCTCATTATAAACAAGGCCCTGACGTGGGTCTTTTACCAAAAAAGCACTGGCTATTATCAGCAGATCTCCCAGAATGGTTTCAAAATACAATCTCTCCTCCACCCCAGGCCACCAAACAGTAATTCCTGCATGCACTTGCATTGCTCACACACTGCAAAATTCAAAGACCACCGGCTAGGCCAGCAGGGCCGGTTTTCCAAGCCCAGGGCTCTCTGTCCTCAGCAGGGTACTGGGGAGCACTAGCAACCCTGCAGCTCTGAGGCACCCACTCTAAAATTGTTTCTTCTCAAGATCCCAAGTCCCTCCTCCATTAACGTGTCCTTGGGTGTGGCTCGCCTCCATCTCTCTTAGCTGTCTACCTCCACTGTGCCCAGTGGAGATGCCCAGCTCTTACACGAGAGCAGCCTGGATGAATGGCTCTGACTGTGTGCCACGTGTTTGAATGGTTAGTCATAGTTGGGGGGGGGAGGCTTCCACAGGAGCCTGCTAGGAGGTGTGCAGTGCTTTGCATGAAGGAGCTGCATTTCAGGGTGTACTTCCTAGCACTGCAGTGTTAATGATAGTAAGATACCTCAGTTTTGATTCTTTTCCTATGCTGTTCCTCTAGGGAGCAAATAGAAATAAGCCGCCTTTAAGACCACACTGTCTCAGTGCACACAGTCCCCAGGTTTGGCAGCTGTGTGAGGTGGGCTGGGTGGAGGCATTCAGCTGACTTAAACGCCTGTTATCATAGGAACAATAGCTAATGGGCTCCAAGTTTTCACACTTTTCATGCCCTGCTCTCTCTTGTTTCTTTGCTCAGAAAAGAATCCCACTCCATCCAGAAATGTCAAGTGGGCAGTTCCTGGGCAAAGCTGCTCTCAGAGGTGCCTTGAAGAATTCAAAGCTTTTGAGTGAAAGCTGATCTGTGGCCACAGCATTTTTTTTTTTTTTTTTTTTTTTGCAAACTGATTGCATTGTTAATCGTGGTAAATGGCAACTTGAAAAAATGCCTTCTACCCAGACTGATTGCTGACTGCCTTGGAAACATTTGCTGCCTCAGTCAGCTTCCCTACCACTCAAACACATCTATTTCTCAAGCAGGAGGCACCTTTGCATGATGGAGCCACAAGCAATAAGGCCAGAAGGGACCTCGAAATTCACAAAATCTATCCTTCTGCCACAAGGTTAAGGTCAGTTCAGCTTCTTGGCCATTCATATAGTAACTGTCCACAGCACCAGCCTGAGCCCCAGCCATTCGCAGCAGGACTAGGCTAAATACTGTTTCAGTCTGTTTCAGACCCACAAAACTGCGCAGGGGCGTGCTGGGTTCCTGCAACAGGAACCAAAGCCTAGTGCCAACAAACTGTCTTTGCTGTGCTCCCTTTCTTAGACCTCAAAAATAGTTCAGGGATTTGACCGCAGGATATAAACCATAGCAGAGAGATGAAGTGAGAGAACTGGTGAAGAAGGGGAGGGAGGGGGAGGCTGCAGGGAAAAAGGCAGGTGAATAGAGAAAAGTGCCAGTCTCCGCAATCCTACACTTCCCATCAGCACCTCCCCCCACCACACCCCATCATGCAGCCCGTGGTGCTCTTAGCAATTCCACCCGCACCCTCACTTCGCCTCTCAGTGCTCCCCACTCCATGATCTGTGCTGCTAAGGAAGGCATAGCGTGCATTTCTACCTATCGCATGGCTTTGCTTAAGAAGTGGGACTCGGCTTCAGCCTCAGGAACTGGGACCTCAACAGAAAAAGAGAGCTCCTCCCCACTGTACCCCAAAGCCTGCACCTTTGGGGCCTCTCAGACTTCACTTGGAATGATCATTGTTGTTTTAAACTAAAGCTTGGCAAATGACTGATCGAGGGGAGAGAGACACGCAGAAAAATGCAAGCAAGAGCCAGAAACACTGAACAGGCAGCCCTAATTTCAAGCAGGCATTTTCCCACGTTTGTGAACAATGCCACTCCAAAAGCAGGCAGCAGCTCCTATACTGGGGCTGGCCCAGGTTGGGCGCCCGTGCCTGCGCCCTGGCTGCACATGCCCTGGAGGCAAAAATAACATTGCTGCTGCCAGCGCTCTACGGTTGCAACTGGGGCGCTTTGCAGTGTTGCTTTGCCCCATAACGCAGCTGGATTTCAAAGCAAAAGCTGAAAGGTTACGGTGCGTCTTGTAACTAGCTCGTGTGCCAAGTTGAAAAGAAGTGGCAGAGCAGAGGAGAGAAGAAGACAGGAGCTGCTGGGCAAGGGGAGCAGCCGCCAGTGAGGGAGAAAAGTTGCTGAGGATTTTCGAGAGCAGCTCTTACCGTGTGGGCTGGAGCCAGTCCTGGCACCTGTGGGAGCAGGAGTGAGCTGGGCTGCAGTGCTGATGTTCTGGAGTGCAGAGCTGTAGTGAAGGGGAGTGACCTGGTGGTGGTTTAAGTTTCCTCCGGTGGTGCAGGAGGGTGGTGTCTTTCCACTCTGTTTTAAAGGAGTTACTATGAATCAGTCTGCCTTTAAAGAGAGAGAGAAGGGGGAAAAAAAAATTAATGAGCTACGCCCTGCTTTGTTGGCAGGGGGTCAAGAGTCGCTGGGAGGAAACCAGCAATTCAAAGAAATCTGTGCAGGGCTGTGTCTGACTCAGTGTGCAGTACAGAGACCGCAGCCTGGAAAAACGACTGACGCTGATCCAGCTGAGTAATAGAGGCCCACAACAGCATCTGTTTATAAAACTGAACTTCTGGTTGTCATAAAAAAAAATGTATAGTTACATATGTGGCAACAGGACTTCAACAATACAATCACTCAAACAAACAGCCGGTTGGCAGGGGGCACCACGAGGCTGGTGAGTCACCACATCCCCTCCCCGTGCTGCACAGAGAGAAGTTGCTGAGGTTGGTGGCACAGGGGAATGCAAATTGGACCTGTGGGGTTGGCATGGACAAGACTTTTGGGAATGTACCAAGGAGCAGAGATGCTCAGAAGAGCTCTGGCCTGGTGGTGACTCTAGAGCAAGTTGGCCAGATGGTGGTGGTTTGCTTCCACAAAGAGAGAGCAGGCAAGGAAGATGAAATAAGGAGTTTGTGATTCACAGTTTTCTAAGGTCAGCATTTCTTGTCATCTTAAAGACCTCTAAAAATAGATCCTTTCCATTTGCAGAGAATTGACTGATGTAGTTGTCTCATGGATGCTACAGGCAAGATTGAGTGCAGATATGCTTGAGATGTGGGTGAAGGGGGAAGAAGTTTGTCAGAAAGCACCTGGGTTAAACTGTGATCAATACTGTCATAGAGTTGGTGATCTGCTACTGCAGAATCAAGCCTGCCTTTGCAGAGGCCCAGAAAGAGATAAGCAGATACTGTTAAAATACCTGGCAAAGGCCTTTCCCCCTTTAATGAGGAGGACACTGGATTGCCTTTATTTGAAAGACAAAGGTAGCAGTCTTTGAAGTCTACACCGGTTAAAAGACCTTGCTATTTTTCAGATTATTCCTTCTCTCTGGTGTTATTGATATGTGTCTAGTCTAATTTTAGACTATAGCAACCTGCTTAAAAACAGAGCTATGGATAAAACAGTAGCAAAGATGACACATATGGTGGGCAAAGACATCGTGCCCAGACAATCCCATGGGAATAAGCCTAACTGTGTTTAATACCTATTAGGTTATAACATGCTTCTTGGTGATATCCATGAATACGATATCCAGGGAAAGGAAAATATATTTGCTTACCCTGCAGAAGCAGCTGGCATTTGCATTGAACTGCACTGTCCATTTGCCCTTCGCTGTTCCCCCAGCAGAGTTTATTGGAGTGAGGGATGCTCAGCCCCACACAAAATACTGGAATGCACAGTCCCAAAGCAGACTCTGGGGACCGAGTTCAGCTGTGGTGGAGCATCCTCTGCCCCAGACCTCTTCACAAGTGACTGCCCACCTGCCAGAGAACAGCTGCCTGCACACTTGCAGAATTGCTTATCTGAGACCCAGCAGCCAAAACACCTGCATCTAAAACACACTCACATGGGGCAACAAGAGTGGGGGCCCCTATGAAGTTGGGTGTGAAGTGACCCGTGACTGGCAAAGCATTATTTGTCCAGAGAGAGCAAACTCATTTTGTACAAATTGCTCTCTAGCCTGGGAGGCTGTGTCAGGCAATGGCTAACATCAGACACTTCACAGGGAGGCAGCTGGGTTCTGCAGCATCAACAGCAGCTTGCTCACAGGAGCGTTGCTTCCTAGCTCTCCATCTGGAGATGTTGCTGCCCAGCCAGCAGAGTAAAGAAAAGTAACCGGACAGGCCACATAGGCTGTGACTGTGGCCCTGGAGGAGCACTCGGACCCTGCCAGAAATTGGCTTCATCTCTGTTGCTATACTTGTCAAGCCGGGTGTGAGACAGGGTAACAGCAAGTGTCAAATGAACAAAGGTGCGGATTGCTGCTCCTGTTTGGGAGCAATGCTGCATGTGGGCAAGATGATGGTTTAAGCAAGTGAGGGTACCCCCCTAACGTCACGGTACGATGAGGTCAGGGGAGAGCTCTGCTTCCACTGAGCAGATTGGCAACTCTTTGGGATATTTGCACCTTGCATGTGAACAGGGAGACAGGGTAGAAGTGAGAGAACTTCCTACCAAAAGGTAAATGTAGGAGAACATTTCAAGTTGATAATATTTGTTGTGTTTTCTGTGGAGCTGTTTGTTTGTGGATGAAGCGTCAGCTCAATGAGCCTTTATGTGTGTGTGACAGAGAACCAGCCCTATCCACCCATCTAGAGAAGAGGCTGGTCTTTCTGTGTGCCTCTGGCAACTTCTCCCTTTAGGGTGTGTGGTTTTCACAGGGTGGGTTGCAATAGAAAACCCATGACGTGAAAAGTCTAATCATGGGATCAAAAGTCTAAAGCATGCTGCCAGTTTGATACACTAAGGTTGAATTGCCTAAGATCCCCACACCATTATCCATGGTGTCCCTTGACCTAAGCATCATTCATTTCACAGATTTTTCTGAATGCCTACAGCCAACTAATAGAAGGTGGTCTGGTCAAAGCCATGAGATTTTAAGCTGTGGGAATCTGGACTGGCATTTCCACATGCAATGAGAGGGTGAAGCTTTCCCATGCGTACAATACCTTTACTGAAGCTCTTCCTAAACAAGCAGCTTGCAGCTGCTGTATGTCTGCTTGTTTTGCCATGCCCCACACATTTGCAGACATCACTACTGTGTATGAACAGTAGTCCTTGGTGTAACAAGGTGAGCATCCACAGTGACGTTAAATAAGACAAACATTAAGCTTTCGCAAGCCCAGATCAAAGGAGGAATGGACAATGAGGAGTGGGAGATGATGTGTAGAGTTAGGGGTGAGGGAGGCATGGTCAGTTTCAGCTGGCAGCATCCAGAACAGATTGTTTCTAGAGGTGGGGGTGCCAGGGGATGTAGGCCATGGTATCCCTACACTTTCTTCAGATGCCAGAATCTATGCCTGGGAGAGGTCTGTAGCTGAGTTCCCATGCTCTCTGGGATGCTTTCAAGTACAATTTCAACAGGAATTCAACATATGCTATTTGGACATGCTTTTCTGGATAACTATCTGCAAACACATATTGCATATTAAGCCCTGCCTTGCCTCCAGCCTAAACAGCATGCCTTTCCACCTAAAGATAGTTAAAGCCTTTCCTCTCTCTTATATGTGCTCTTTACCCTGTGCAACATCCTGCTGGCTGGTTGCAGTACAAGTGGAAGTGATATGCTCCATGCTGTTTGCTGCTTCTCCGCTTGTCATGACATGGAGAAGGTGGGGTTGAGCCTGAGCTAATGAGTGGGTTTAAAAAAATAGAAACCAACAAGTTTCATACTGCTCTGTAGTGGTGCAACTGATGTGTTTGTGTGTGTACCCCGGGGTTATCCATGTGACACAGTAATTTGCAGAGACATATGATACATCTCAGAGCCATATGATAAACTGCATTTGTCACGCATGACCCTGCAGGACTTCAGATAGGAGCATTCATCGTCTGGAGAGGAGAGGGTGATGGTTCCTTTATTTACAGCTTCGCTCAGTTCTGAGGAAGCAGATATTGGAAGTTACACCTTTATGGTTTTGGTCATTTCTCTAATGTGCGTTGTCATGTTCCTGTCCCCGCAAGGACCGCTAGACTTCCAGTACTTAGGGAAGCTGACTTTACAAGCTCAGTGGTACAAGAAAGGAGTGGATTGCAGTCAACAGATGTAACTCTTCCTCTGCACAGGCTGGGGTTTTTTGGTTGGTTTTTTTTTGGTGGCAGGGATAATCTGTGGCCCAAGTATGTTAGTAAACTGTATGAAGAACAAAACCTACAGAAATATCTACATCTGATTTTTCCAAAATCACTTAGGACTGCCAGAATGACTGACCTTTTGAAAGTCGGTGATAGGTACAGAGTTGAAAATGCCCTCAGTTTATAGTATTTGTATAGGAACTGTGTGTCACAAAGCTTTAACAGGCAAGAATTGCAATAGTTCCCTCCAGGACTTGAGCAATACGAGTACGTTCTATGCCAGAATGCATTCCCTGCATCACACCTATCACATCTGGGAAGCCCCAAATCTTTCCTTGTTTCTTAACAAGAATAAAAAATTAATATGGGCATGAGATAAAGAGACCACTCCTACCATAATTTGCATAGAGATTTGAATTTAGTTTTGTTCTACCATGTGAAAAGGACCATACTCTTCATTCTTATGTTGGAAAGGGAGATGAGGATGGATTATGATTCCTCTGTGCAGTGGGTGGACTGGCATCTCATACTGTCTTAGAGTACTGACATTCATACTGTGGTCTCTGCAGCAGAGCTGGAGATCCTACCAAACTCCGTAAATGGTAATCCATTTGTAACTGGCTGAGGGGTTTGGACTAGTTCTCAGGGTGTCAGTTAGCCCAGAAGTGCCTTGCCAACCTAGGTGCTGTTGAGGGGGCTGAATGTGATCCTCAGGCTGAGGTTCTGAACACCTGGAGGAGGCAGCATGAGCTGCTGGTGCTGGAAATAGAGACCTGAACCTGGGAAAATATAATTTTCTTCCATGCTCTGGAGCAAAAGAAGGCATGGTGAGATGAGAGCCATCTGAAGTGAGGAGATCTTCCCCTGCTATTGTGAGACTGGGGGAACTGCACTCCCTGTCTCATTTTCCCTTACTTTAACCTCTACCTCAATCTCTTCCTTTTTGCTGTTGGAAACAGCTCAGCTGAAGAGATTTGCTTGGAATGTGCAAATGGTACCTCTGCCTTGGCAGACCCATCTGAGCTGTCACTTTCCCCAAGAACCTCTCCCATTCCACATCAAAGAGGTAGTGGCTGGTGGTATTCTCCACCTGCACATGAAGGTCTCTCTCATCCATTCTGGCAGCCCAGAAGTTTTTTTTTTTGTTTTTTTTTTTTTATTGCTTTCTCCTGCTCCTGGTTCATTTCTACCTCTGCCTTCTGTGGCTGCTGTTTTGCGCAGTACGCGCTACAGATTACTTCACTGACAGGTTTTACTGTGTTAGTGAAGAAAAAAAATCCTCCAAGCACCAAGAAATAGCATGAATTGACAGTGCCTTATTGCTCCCCTTTCATTTAGTGCTGACAAAGGGAATTACCTGCATGACCACACTGGACTGCAACTGTGTCACTGGCTGTAGAAACAGACCTTGGCTAAGAGGCCGAGGCAAGGGCAAGTGCCATTTCTGCTGCAGCTGAGGTTTGATAATAGGACACCTTTCTATTTGCCTGTTGCTTTCATGGGCTGTTTTCAGGTGTTATCTCTGCTCAAGGTTTGCTGGACTTTCTTCTTAGAGCAGATATTGGTATCCTGAGAAAGTTGTGGGATCTCCCTCTGCAGCCAGAGATAAGGTCTTGCAGGGTACATGAAAGCTAACTGTACTTGCCTCTCACTCTCTACAATATCTTGCTTTTTTTAATCTCAGGATGCATTTATTTAAGTAACATTGCAGTGTCATAGGCTCTACATGTATGCTGGAAGGGAGAGCGCTAGCCTAGTGTTCTGGTTTCGGCTGGGATAGGGTTAATTTTCTTCGTAGTAGCTCGTATGGGGCTATGTTTTGGATTTGTGCTGAAAACAGTGTTGATAATGAGGAGATATTTTAGTTGTTTCTAAGTAGTGCTTACACCAGTCAAGGACTTTTTCAGCTTCCCATGCTCTGCTGGATGCACAAGAAGCTGGGAGGGGACACAGCCAGGACAGCTGACCCCAACTGACCAAAGGGATATCCCATACCATATGACATCACGCTCAGTATATAAAGCTGGGGGAAGAAGAAGGAAGGGGGGGATGTTTGGAGTGATGGAGCCCCGCTTTCCTGGAGATGGCTGAACACCTGCCTGCCTTTACCTATTAAACTGTCTTTATCTCAACCCACGAGTTTTCTCACTTTTACTCTTCCGGTTCGCTCCCCCACCCCACCAAGGAGGGGAGTGAGCGAGCAGCTGTGTGGTGCTTAGTTGCTGACTGGGGCTAAACCATGGCACCTAGAAAGATAAATGGGAGAGACTGCGAGGGATCTAACATGTGAACAAACCAAGTAGGCAGATCACTTGGTCAACTCAACTGACAGAAAAGCCCAGGGAAGACTTGCTAGGGAGGGCAGTGGTACCTGTACTCCTCTCCCAGTGAGGGGAAGGGTTGGTGGGAGGGGAAAGGCACCAAGTTCAGTGCATAGTGAGGAGGGAGGAGAAGGAAAACAGGGAAGTGCAGCTGAGATTGAAAGACAGGCTGGGCATTGACAGGGTCAGGGCAGGGCAGAGAGGGCTGAACACCGTGGGTAATGCAGCCAATGAGCAAATCGCCTGCCAGCTCCAAGTCCCCGAGCAAAGTGCAGAGGTCTGGCAGGAGGCTGGGAAGTCCTCTCCCTCCTGTTGCTGTTGCATGGCAGAAGGGAGGGGAGGATCTCTAGGTTTGCTTTTTCATTCCCTGACAAAGAGGGAAACAATTCCTGTGACTGCAGAGACATGGTTCCCTTCTGAAAGAGGAAACATCTACATGTGTCACGCTATGGACCAGCTTCTGAGTTTATTTGCAGCAGTGCAGAACTGGAACAATTTGCATCAACTTCATGGCAGTCTTTCTGATTCTGAATCAGGGATTGAAGCAGTGCCACCATGTCAAGAAACTGGTGGTAAAGAGAGAATTTGTGAGGGGGAAAACCTCTAACCTCAGCACAGAGACTGAGCATTGAACTAGACTCTCCTTCCTTGCTACCTGCTCCCCTCCTTCTTGCCAGCTGTCCATTGATCTTTTGAGAGGGAACATAAATTATGCTTTGCTTCCCCTCATACACACATGCTCCCTTTCTGTGCCTTACGCATTCACAAACACAAAAATTTTCATGACTCCATTCCTTCTCCTTTTGTAATGTACAGTCACCACTTTCGTGGTTCCCTTGTGTTTGAGGCAGGATATGGGCAGGAAATAATAACACAAGATTCAAACTGGAAAAATGCAAACCTATTATCTGGGGGAAAATAAACCCAACGTTAGCTATTCAGAGGGCGGGAGCCTTTGGAACTTGCAAGAGAAATAAAGCTGGAAGCAACTTAACAGGGACAGCAGACAGAGAGCTGGAGAAGAGCTTGCAACGTGATATAGCACTTAGCGGGGAAGAAGGCAGCCAATGTCATTTACAGCTTTTCAGATGCTGATGTCCCTCTTGCATCCACAAATTTCAGAGGCCCTATCAGTGGTAATGACAGCACAAGCTGAAGGTTCTCATTGCTGAGAGGATTCGCCTCAACTCCTATGGCAGGGGATCGCTCTAGTGTAGTCCCAGCAGTGCTGTGGGACTGAGGAATTGCCTGGCTGGTGTGTGGTACCTTCATACTATTCAAAGTCAGAGACATCATGTCCCTGTGCAGCTCCATGCTGGAAGTGTGGGGGAAGACATGAGCTAGACAAGGGGGAGGAGGAAGGGAGAGTTCACCACATTGCCTGGCTCTGAGGGTGATTAGATAGCACAGAGAAATAAAAGCCTGGGCTTTTTGACTTCAAGTGTGCTTATGGAGGGTGATGCTTTGTGGGTGTGGAATGAAAATCAGAAATATCTCTGAATGGCGTAAAATGATTGCTTGAATTTGATAGGTATGTCTGGGCACCGCCATCCCTGTATCAACTAGATAAAAAATGAGAATGAATGAATTGAAGCAAAGGATATGGCAGACTGGTAAAGAGTGCTCCCAGGTGAAGAAAAAGGGCTTTTGGAAATGGACTGAAGAAATGCTGAGGAGGACATGGTTATTTGAGGGGATTTTTGAACTTTGGGCAGAAGCTTAAGGGTAACCCCAAAGCTATAGGTACTACCTTGCTGAGAGCAAATGTAACATCTTCTGTGATATGCAAGAGCATGGGCCTACTTTATAATACTGGCCAAAATTGGACTAGAGGGTGAAACTGAGCAAAATAAGGCACAGGCTGAATAACCTGCAACAATAGCTTTGCAGTGGCCAGGTTTGGTATGAATGATGAGTGCACTGGGTCAGGGTGAAACACAGAGGAGTGAGGGGCACCATCACCTTCATCACTTCCAGAAGAAGAGGGCAAAAGCTTTCTGAGTGCAGGGTCTGATCCTCTTCACAGTGCTGCTGTGTGTGTCGGGGTGAGCAATGTGCAGGCAGGGTGAAAGGCCACTTCGACATCCCATTTCTGTTATTGTGGCTAAAGAGGCAGCAAGCCATGTGTTAGGAACACCCATGTGGTACTTGAGATGTAACTCAAGTACCTTATACCTGGTTATACTCCTTAAACTGGTGATATTTTCCACAGCTGATGGGGAAGGAAGCCATTCTGCCTCACAGATCACTTGTAGAGCAGCTATTCCCAGCAGGCATTACAAGCAGCTCCATCTGGCTGCCTGCAGAGCCCTTTTCTCTGTAAGAAAAGTGGTCAAGGTGGAGGGGAAGGGAGGTACTGATCTCCTCTGATTGACCTCCAAGTTTCATGGCAAGGATGGGCTCCGTGTGACTCAGAAGCAGTGGTGCGGCCAGGCAGACCAGCTCTGATGAGGCAGTGAATGCTTGCAGGCTGCACTGCTGCTTATGGAGGTTCCTTTTGCTGCCTCCCATCCGCTTGTTCCAGTTCAGTGACGTCACCTTCATGGCTCAATGTACAGGTGATATTCATGTCATGGGCCAAAGAGTGGGCATGATGGAGCTCTGAAAGTTAACAGAGACCTCTGCATGTCACAACTACCCAAATACGTGATTGCAGAGTGAAAGCAGGGTGGAAACAGCAACGAAAAAGGAAGCTGCAAAGCCTTTGGTAGCTGATGTGCATCTCCATCTCTCAGAGGGGTTTTACTGCTGTCTCTGCTGGTGTCTGATGGGGGAGCAGGATATGCGGGTGTGTTGGAGATATGAATTCCCATCCTTTCTCTTTGCTGGAAACCAATCCCACCCAATACTTACACAAATGGCAGCTGCTGGTTTTCCCACTCCCCATGCCAGCTGGCAGCTGGGTCTGTCCCAGCAGCAGCTGATGCTGCTCACCAGTGCAGGTCACTGAGTATGCACTGTGTCCCTCCCAAAATGCCTGGAGAGTGTCACCGATCTGAGAGACACTGAGTCACAGGACATCTGTGGGGGTTTCTTTTCCCAGGAGAGCAGTCTCTGAAGTCAGGCTGCTACTCAGCCGGTGCCTTGCTGGGTACCTGTGCTATTGGTAAAGCTGAGTTCTTAATACAAGAAAGGCCAGCTTGTCACTGTAATTTAAAAATCCTTTTGCCATCTAGGGACATGTCAACAGGCAGAAGCAAGTAAAGGGAGGGTTTGACCCAGACACAAAGAAGCTGTTCTTTTCTGCCTGTCCTGGCTGTCAGTGGTGTTGGGTTGCTCAATGCTGCTCAGGAAAGCAGCTCTGGAATTTCTCTGCCTTCCACGAAGGCTAAAGACATGTGAAGTGAAATGCCTCTGCCTGAATAAACATCTGCCAGACTGTCATGGGAAGAGTTTGGATGCTGAAATGCAGCAGGGTGAGGACTGGCACCAGGCCCAAACTGGGAGTCAGGGAGAATCCTTTGGCAAAGCTGACATCTTGGTTTTGATTGCTTGGTTTCCACCTGCAGGTGTAATCGATACCCAGGTGGTGGAGTGACTAAACTTGCCCGCTGTTGCTGCTGCCGGGTTTCAGCTGCACTGAGCAGTGGGGAGGAATAGAGGGGAGGGGATGGGTGTGCGAGAAAGTCCTGTCTCAAGAACCACAGAAGCATTTTCATGCCTGGGATACTTTCATATTTGCTTTCCCCCAAGGTGGCCCCTCTCACCTTGGAGACAGTGTGGCACCTGAAACCATGGGCCACATGACCATGAGGTTATTTACAGCTGCAAAGTCAGGAGCAGATGACACATTTTGCAGGTCAGAATCCCAACTTGGGGAGTCTGAGGGATGGATGTGGAGTAGTTGGGGTGTTTCAGAAGCAGATATCAGGGTGACAAACCTCTAAGTGATCCTGGCTCAGAGAGCCTGTGGTTTGGCAGAGGAGAGTGGAGGGTGTGCTGTGCCCACACTTGCCTCACTGATCTGTTTTCTGATCCATCCCACTCTTCATGGATAGCTCAGGGAGGATCCTTCCATGTGCAGGCTTGTTCACAGCTGGTGGAAATGCCCAAGGCATCCTTGCCTGCCTTCATCAGCTGTAGTGAAAGAGAAGGGACACAACAGGAATGATCCAAGTCGAGGGAGGGGAGGAGTTGTAGGGGGGGATGGTGCGGATCTGCATCCTCCACTGATGTGAAGAGCCCCACCTTTTCCATGCAGGAACTCTGTTTTTCCTATGCAGCCTTCACACTCCCTGGAACTCAGCAACATAGAAACCAGCGAGCATCTGTGTCCAGTTCGTTCCATCCCTGTATTTGCTAGATTTAAGGTCTAGGCCATTAAAGCAATTAGGTCTAGTTATCACAGAGAGTGTCCTCACATACCTGCTGTCTGAGCACACTGCCTCTGTAAAAGGCTGGTGCCAGGCAGTCCTGTGTGCTGGACCACTCTCAAAGGTGAGCCCCAGCTATGGAGTGCTCTGCCAAATGGGATCACAAGTAAGAGAACAAGTATCAACCTGGGCACTTCAAATGGTCAGTCTCGACAAAGAGCTCATCAGAAGGACCTCACAGGGCTCTGTGCTAACACTAGTGCTATTCAACACACTTGTCATGATCTGGAGAGGAAAGCCAACAACAAGGTAACAGTTTACTTGTGGCCCACAATTATTCCAAAAAGGCAATATAAAGCTGACTGCAAAGTGTTGCAGAAAATCTCCTGGCACTGAGTAGCTGGGCACTCGCTGGCAGATGAAATTCAGTGGCAGCAAATGCAGGGGAATTCCACGAGGAAGAAAACAGCCTGGCTGTACAGATACACTGAATGGCTCTAAGTCAGCTGCTGCCAGCAGAGAAAGAGATCTTGGATTCACTGCAGTCTGCTGAAAACACTCTCTCAAGGCTCTGTAGAGGTCAAAAAGCCAAACAGAAATGTTAGGAATGAGTACAGAAGAAACAAAGAACGTGATTGCGCCTTTGTGTACTTCATGGCCTGCTGAAAGTTGTGAGTGTTTCTGGTTACTCCTTTGAAGAGCATAGAAAAACACTAGTAAGAACAGAGAGGACATCAACAGTGACCAGAAGTAGGAGATAGTTTCTGGGCAAGCATAGATTGCTAATCTTGGAACAGAGATGCCTGAAAGGGAATCACAAATGGGATGGAGAATGTCAACAGAGAACTAACATTCATGCAGTCCTATATCACAAAAACTAATGGCACCTGATAAAATGATTAGGCAACAAGTTTAAAACAAACAAGCTATGGACATTTCCACGTAGGCATCAAGGAATAATGGAACTCCTTGTCACAGACTGTTGTGAAGACGATGCATGAATGGGGTTGGGCACATCTATGCAGCATATTTCCTTTGGTGACTGTTGAATGCAGCAGCACAGATGCTACCTTTGCATGTGTCCTAAATGGCAGGCTGATGGAAGATGATGGGATGTAGTTTAGCTTCCTGTGTTTCTTATGCTTCTTTCCTTAATACCTGGTGACTGCTAGAGAAGAGTTCTGGTTCTTCAGTCTCAGCTAATACAGGTCATCTTCCATTTTTAGTAAAACTCTTTTTTTCTACAGTCATTTCCCAAATTATTATCTGACAGTTGGTGAGATATTGCAGAAGTAGAAAATGAAGCAATGAGCTGGAGAAGACTGCAAACTTCCGGATGGACAGCTGACATCTCTTATGGACATTCCTAATGTTCTGTGCTAGGCCACATCATAAAACAGAAATAGGGACTTAGGAGTGAAAGTAAGCAAAGATTGTGGTGATATTTTTAAAATGAGAAAAGCATTGTTTTCCCTATTAGCTTTGCCAGGGCAGTAGATGTCCTTAGATATTTAGGAGATAAAAGAGGGACATAGTTTTCCCTTGCTGGACAACCAGTAAATATGCTCTGGCTGTCTGATCCAAACAGTTACACCTGTCCGAGCAGGAAATGCCAAGTTCCAGATCAGCAATGAAATTTGGATTCTGCAAATTTGCAACTGTGAGTAGAACATTTGTAGAAATAACTGAGAGTAAAATTTGTCCCTAGGGATGCTGGTCTTTCCAGTTTGCACAGATTCATTGCTTGGGGCTGAATTTCAATTGAGGAGAATAATTTTGCATGAATAATCTGGAGGGAGGTATAAACTGTCCACAGACAATCTTTGCAGAGGAGAAGGTAACTAGCTACAAGTCCAGGACCATGGCGTGCTGGCAACAGAAACATGTCGGTTGTGGCTTAGCACGGTTTCAACCAGCAAGCAGCTCTGACCACAGCCTCTCCGGGGGTGTTTCACAATGTAAGATCCTATCACAGCTCTGGGAGGGGGAGAATATACTTTCTGCAAACAAAACTACCTTTTGGTTTGTTTGTCCCTTTCCAATTCAAATGCCTTGATTGCTCACATCTGCCATGTCTTAACGACCAACCTCCACTCAGAGACTACAGCTTTTAAGATGATAATTGTGCTGAACCATTTCAGCTGTGGTTCTGCTTTTTTCCCAGTTCTGTTCAGCCCAGTTTCTGACTCCACCTTCTTTGCCTGCCCACCCTCCTCAGCAGACAATGTTTTTCCACTTAATTTTATGAGACAAACGTAATGCATTCTCATCCCCTCCCCCAGGCCTGGAGAAGAAAAGCCCACATCTGAAGGCCATTCACAGCTGGAAGATCTTTTCTGGCATTCCTTGCTTTGAAATCCAACCCATGTAACCGTCTGTCTAAATATTCTGTGCAGGCATGGCAGAAAGGGGCTTTGTGAGGGGAGTCCATGAAGAAGCCTGTGACCCCTACATCCTTTTGCAAGTGCCAGGCTGCAAGATTACAGACTTTCTCCCCCACAGGGCAATTGTTATTTGGGTTTAGGGCTGCCTAGTTTTGAGGTCTCCAAATAGCCACTTTGAAAGCAATTCAAAAAAAGGACTTTATTCTGTGGTGTTAAACATACAGAGCAACTGTTAAATGAGGCTGTCTGAAGTATCATGTAGGTTCCACAACTGACATGGTCCAAATGGTCTAGCCGGTAGCCTGTGGGCTGCATTTTGTTGGTAATGCAATTCACCTGGGCTCCTAATGACTTTTCTACCACTGAAGAATAAAACTTCAGGTCTCTTGCATCCTCCCCATCCACTTAGAGTAAATTGCTGTATTCTGACCCCTGCTTGCCAGGAAGGTAGCTAATTTGTAATTCCATTTTAAATAGCTTGGAACAGAGACTGACTTGTTATCTCTGCATTTGTTTAGCCTGTATATGCTTTTATCTGTGGCTGCATTACTAAGTGCTTTACAATGCTAGCAACCATGCTCATCATTGTCATAAATGCCCCTGTCATGACTAATAGGACAAAGATCATTGAGCTGCTCCTCTGGTATTTAAGGCCTGGCACAGAGGAAGCAGGTGTGTCTTTTCCCACCCCACCCCCCCAAAAAAAAAAAAAAAAGTGAGCAGGGGTGTCCTGTTTGTTTCCCAATGGGATTCTGTCTACTTTTATGTTGTGACGATGGCCAGCGTCTCCCTGCGTACCATAACACATCCCTTTCCTGGGGGAGCTCACTGTTCTGGCTGTGCAATAGCCTCTTGTATCACGCTGGATTGCGTCTCTGGGACCTGAATGGGACCAGCTACCTTAATTTCTGGTGTCACACAATGGTACTGTTCACTGATATTGTATGCCTACTTGCCTGGAAACATCCACCTCGATGTTCCTTCTTGTATTGCAAATCTGAGCAGACTAGAGAGGCTATGTTCTTCTACATTAGTATAATTTGGCAACTGTTCATGGTTGGTTGTTGAATTTTTATTCTTAAAGTAAGTGAGCCTTATTCTGAGAAGAATAGATGTATGTGTATGTACTCACATACCACACTCAAGAGATGGAGGAATATATTATAAAAGAGCAGTATCAATTTTCTAGTTCTCAACCGTGAGAGATCAAAGGCATCCATTCACCTTTTTAAAAGTTATTTATTGCAGGATATGATTTATGCTGTTCTGTTTCACTTCATACTACTACAGGCACGGTTCAGTTCGTACGTCTTAGCTGAGATGATAGTAATAAATTGCTCAACACGAGTGACTTAAACCATAACATATTTTATAGGGACTTATCTGACTCAATTTAGCTTTCTAGGCTGCCCATATAATGTGATGTAATATAATGGTCTGCACATATCTGGGCCATATTCAGCCTACATGCTACCTCAGTTTGACTCACGTAGAATGTCCTCAGTTGGAAAGGACCCACAAGGATCATCGAGTCCAACTCCTGTCCCTGCATAGGACATCTCCATGTTGTGACTATTTCCCTGAGAAGACTGCTGAGGGAACAAGAGGTTAATAACTCTGGGGAATAAGTGACTTCGTTTTTCTTTTATCGAGCTAGAATTGTTCTTTTTGTGATACAATCACCAGAACATCTGGAAATAGACATGTATTTTGGGGAATATGGCTGCTTGTGCCTAGAGATAAAGTGTCCCTAAGGCTTCATATACCCAAAGGAAAACCTTCGTAGCACTGGGATTAAATTTGCACTGATATGAAAGACAAGCATAATGCTCAATACTCTTACTGACACCTTATTCTAACAGTTTGAGAAAACAAACCAAACCATGTTATCACTGATTATTATTACTGTTATCTGCTCTAATGCTGAGAATCTAGGGCCCCAACGTGCTAGGTGCTGGTCAGAAATATAATGAGCCACCACTGTCCTTAGAGGTAAATATGATGCTGAAATGCAATATGGATCACTAGTGTGGCCATCACAGAGGTCTGGGTCCCTGTTTCAGAGTGCAAGGGTTGGTCTGGAAGGAAGCCATTTTCTTTTCATGTGCTCTTCGGTTTGGATACTTTGGTGAATATTTCTAGACATGTGATGCTGACCTTCCCACCTTGGTTATTCTGTTGCTAGTAACCACATGGCTGTCATCAGGAGCAGTGAGACCTGCCTCTGGAAGCAACCAGCCCTGTAAATCGGGGATGTAGGCTCTTTGCCTGCAGTGGGCAGCTGGAGATGGTCACAGCTGCTGCTCCCACTGACCGCTCTGGCATTGTGGTTTCTTATCACTTCTGAAAATCTGGCTCTTGCTTCCAGCATTGCAAGTGGTGTGCTTCCTTTTGACAGTGGGGGGACCCAGGGCAGGGCAGGGCTGGGACAGGCAGTTCTTCTGACAGTCTGGGCTTGCACACGCAGTGATGAAACTTTGTCTTGGAAGGAAGGAGACAAGTGGAATACACTGCTTAAGGGAGAAGATCCAAAAGAAGATAGCTGGAGTAATGGAGAGAGTTTGAGTGAAAGGAAATTTTCAGTTGAATATCAGGGAATCTTTGCTAGCAACTGACTTGTGTTGGTGTGTGGAATAGCTTCCCAAGGGAAACCCAGTAATGGAAGCCTAACCTACCAGTTCTGGTCTCCAAAACCAGACTGGACACAGGAGAACACACTGCAGGCCAGAAAAGGGACTTGCTTTGGCTGGGATGAAGGCTATGGGTATAACTCTGCACCATAAAAAAAGAATGCAAGTGTTGCCAGTGACCTCAGGGAACACAGGCTCCTTATAAACAGTAACACAGTGCTGATTTTCCATCTCTCTTCTACACTCAAAGGTGTTTCTTGTCAGTATCGTGGTGGTGGCAGAGTCACCAGGATATCCAGAACCATGCCTTTCCATTCAATTCTGCTCCTGATTCCCTTCAAGCAGCTGGTAAGGAATGGTGCAAGAGTTTCTGAGATGCACAGAGCATCGGGAGGAGTGAGCCAGATTTACTTCCCACCAGCAGGGATGGGAAAGAGCACATCCACCCTGTGCACTGTGCATGAGGCCTGTAAAAGTGTATTTATTTGATTAACTGAAACTCACCCCAGCCTCTGATCTGGGAGGGAAAGGGGAAGGAATGGATGCCTTTCTATCAGGCTTGGTCTTACTTCACTTGTGCCTTCTGCTCCTCTGGGACTCCTTTGCCCAGCAGCCCTTACAGCAGAGGCAGGTGACACTTTTTTGCTCTCTCATGCTGATGACTGGTCCCAGTGGAAGTCTCTGTCTCTTGCCAGATGTATCCCCAAGGAGCCACCCTCCTAGCAGTCTTTACAGTCCTTCCCCGTGTTCCCCAGTTATGCTAAGGTGTGTTAGTGTTGGGGTACACAGGGCAGCATGAGAAGGGTGGAGGCAAATAGCTGTGGTTTTAAAAGTAAATAATTTAAGCAACAATAATCTCTCCACCCAGGTAATCACAATGAACAAACATTCTGCATGTCAAAGGTGTTTCTGGAGATAAGGGTTAGCACAGTAAGTCTCCTGCTTAGCTTTATCTAGTGCTCAGCACTTGATGTCACCTGGCTCTCTGCTGAAGGCAAAACCTTGTCCCTCTAAGCAACAGTGCCCCAGTAGAAGTTACCCGTCATTTTTGAAGGGGAAGTCTTTGTGCTGACAATAAGCTCCTGGTGTGGCACATATGGTGATTTTCAAGGGGGCTAGATTTAACCCCTAAAACTTTGCCTTTGACTCAGAGAACGCAGTATTTGGGGGAAGAGAGAAAAGGGGCAGATACAGAATAAAACTCATTCTGATGGCTGGAAAATTTAGCTTCGTAGTTGCAAACTGCACTTGTGCTTGCAAAGCAGGCAGAGGCTTTTATTTTCCCTTTTTTCTTTTTTAATTACGCGTGCAAAAACTGCTTGCTGGAGACAATCTGTTTCCTCAGCTACCCAGCCAAAGGGAGCTCTACAAAAGAAGACCTGGAGATTGCTGCTGAAGATTTGGCCTTGTGACCTTCCTGCCGTATATTGACAGGCCATTATCATGTTGTGATGGTTGCCTAGCAAGGTGGTGACAATTGTGCTGAGGCATAGTGACAGCTGTGTAACACCAGAGAGCCAGGGAGGCTGAAACTCTGTAATATTTGTTTTGCAACAGTGCAGCGCTTGCATCAGTGTATCCCCAAGTCATGAGTAGGAGCATAGTGACATAGTGACGCTGTCTATGTGCTCACCTAACTTCTACGACCAAGTGCCCTGCAGTGGCTCCCTGATTTGGTGTTGCCGACATCCCTGTGAAGAGAAATGACTGAGCCTTGCTGTACTCATAAAGACAAGAGGTGGAGTGACATCTCTGTAGACCTGTACAGCTGAGCTTGGAACTGTGTCCAAGAGCAATGCCTTACACACAAAAACATCCTTTCATCTGTAGAACAGTGACTTTTGCATTATCACGTCATGATTAAGACCATGACATGTAAGAGTCCATGGGCTGCGATACAGAAACCTTCTTGTGGATGGCAGGGTTGGAAGCAAAGATAATCAACACAGCCTCAACTGTGTGGTTTGAAAGCTTATCAATGGTTAGATTTCAGAAAGTACCTGGCCACTCCTGGCGGCCAGGGTGAGCCCTGGGATCCCCCCTGATCCTGTTAATCAGCAAGTGCTTCTAGTGGGATTCCTACAGAGGTAAGGTTTTAGCCTGATAGTACTGAACTCATTTATCAGGAAAATTTAATTGCTGTCATATTTGCATGCCACACAAATAATAGCAGCGAGGGCAACAACAGCAGGTCAGGTCGGATTGCGCCGGCAGAGATGGATCTCTTGAGTGCAATTCAACAATGAAATGCCACGGCTACCTTCTTGTATCAAAGTCTGTATGTGAGATGCACCAGGGAGATTGGAGACAATATCCTGGAACACAGTGCCACTATAGAGGATACGGGCGTCATGGTAAATAATCTTCTGGCTAAAACCCCCGGCAGTTTAGGAAAGACATCAATCCTAAATGTATAAGGGGAATTGGAAGTGGGATATTTTCATTTTTACAGTCCCGCTAACCTCTTTGTCTGAGCTGAGCAGCAGAAGTGTAATTTGGAATCCTTTAAACTCTCGGTCCCCTGCGAGCTCATGTCAGGGACCAGATTAGTGTATTGTCCAGTTGGCCCACACCTGTAGGATTCCTGAACCTGGAAATAAGGTACACAGGTGAGGACAGGAGGACTCATGCCTTGTGCTATGCTCATAAGGTGAAGGGAAGCTGGGAAGGACCTGGAGTACAGGCATGGCTGGTGAGATCATACTGGAGTATTGCCTTCTGTTTTCCTGTTTGTATTTGTCAAAGGATGCTGAAAACTGGAAAGGACTCAAACTGTTGTTTATATAAGAGAAAGTTAAGAATTGACTTAATCACAGTCTACAAATACTTCACTTGAGAGAGAGATTTCTAAGAGTAAACAACACTGGCAGAAAAGGTCTTGTTGAAATCTAGGTTACACCTACACTAGTAAATAAAGTGATCCAGGGCCAGTTCTCTGAACCTGAAGGCAAGTGGCACAGCATCCCTCTGAATAAAATTTCTTCTCCCCCAAAGAAGGTAGCCTTGCCCAAATCACCTGTTGGGAAAGATGTCCTGACTTGTGGTGTCAGGCTCAGCCCTGCTGTTGTTATGAGAGTACTAACCACAAGGTAAAACTTGCCAAGAAGCATGCTAACAATTTAACAATGCAGAAAATTACATATCAGGGCTTGAGTGAATGGCCTGAGCTGCTTAGCTTACTAATACAGAAGTCACCTCAGCAGCTGACAGTTGAAGGCCATCTAGAAATAAAATGTGCACTCTGAACGGCAAAGCTGGTTAGCCAGTGGGGCAGTTTAGGGACAGTAAGTTCCTTGTCATTTGAAGTGTTTCAGTCCAGCCGGGATGTCATCCTAAAAAGACAGAGATGTAAGAGAAACCATGGCCTTAGTGTGGGCAGGAGAGACCCTGAAGGTGAATGCTGTGCACAGGGTCAGAGCAGGTATCTGCAGTGTCCAGCAGATGCACCTGTATCCCTGAAGGATGTGATCACTACAGGGAAAGCCTCTGTGAGAACCTTCTAATGATCTGAAAGAAACTCGTTATTCTCCATCATCACTGCTAGGAGCCCTAAGCTCTGTGGAAAGCACTTGATTAAATCTCTCCACCTCCAGGGTAAGAGATCGAAGCGGCACTTCCTGCACTCCCTGCTGCTCTCTTCTCTGGGAAGTCTCAGTGCCTACACATAACCTAGTAGCCGCGAGGAGCTGTGGGGGCTCAGAAAAAGAGAGAGAAGCTTTTTGGGGGTGGACGTTGGCATTCCAAGTCATGGCCATTCTCCAAGCAGTGATGGAATAATCTGGCTGAGGTCCTGTAGGCATCAAGTCACTTTCTCTGGATGTACATTTTAGTTATGTGCTAGTGAGCCAGGTGTCTGCGTCAGGGCCCCAGTGAAAACCTGGGAGTGAGGAGGTGGAGAAGGAATAGTACAGGAATCTTCCCATTAGGAAATACAGTAAAGAAGACCAGACTGGAGGTATGGCTCCTCTGACATCCGTGCCTCTGCTTGCCAGGATACATCCCCAAGACAGCAATTGGTGCTGTCTGGGATACCGTGTGCCTTACCAGATTTGATCTATGACCCACAGCTTTTTTCTTTAGCAACAACAAAAAGACTTCGGTAGCTTTTCTGTCCTAGAGGATCTCAAAGCCTCTTGAGGAGCCCATTTCAGCTTTTAAAAGAGCAGTGTCCAGATCTTCAGTGCAGAGGTTAAGCCAGCTGTAAAAGTGGCTATGAAGAATTGCAGGGAATTTCAATCACTCCAGAGTTTAATTTCCATTTAATAATTATTAAATGCATTTTAATCTCTGAAGAGGGTTACAGTAGATCTGCTTCAGCAAAGCTGTGAAACACACATTTAAGGTCTGTACCAGTCTGCGGGTGGAAAGAAACACCAGTAAATTCCAGAATGGTTTCGTTGAGAATCTTAGCAATATTGCACTTCAAACATCACTGTCGTCCCAAATCCGGAGCATGATGATTGCACAGGGAGGTGTTATCCTGGACTGCTGTGTTAGCCCAAACCAGGAGTTGTTCCAAGGCTGGAATAGTAAAACATATGGTACAGTAGGACGGATGGACTTTCCTCGGGCTGACTGACAGATTGCTCAATACAGGTTGGACTTCAGGCACCCATTAGCTGAGCCCTGGGGCATCCTTAGGATTGCAATACAGACAGACTTACCAGGAGTGGTAAAGGGCTGTAGCACATGCCCGTGACCTGCTTTGAGTCTCATGAAAGGGGAGCGGCTGACCTGTGACTGCATCCAGTCATGAACTGAAATGCTAGGGATTTTGAAAGTCAGGATTGTGGTGAATTGGTAAAGCCATGTGTGAGGCTTCAGGACTGATGGGAGTAATTAAAGATATTTGTTGTGTCCAGCACTGGATTAATGAAGGAGTGAAAGAACAGCTCTGCAATCTCTGTTTTAATCCAACCCTCTGAAAGCTGATTTCAAACCAAAGAAAAACAGAAAACTCTTGCTTTAAAAAGAAGGAGGGTGGGAGAAAACACCCTAATCAAATGTTCTGCTAACTCAAAAACCCTTTGGTAAAAGCTAGCAGGGGAGAGTCATGCAGAGAGCTAGAGCTGAGCCTTCCCACTTCTTGCCCAGTGCTGAAGACTGACCACAGGTGACCGCAGCATGCTTAAGTAGGGTCACAACTCTCTCAAAACCACTCTCTTTACCATTGACCTAAACCCTAATTCTCACCCATAGTGTCCTCGGCGTAGCTCACCTGCACATGCATCAGCCTGGTGGGAGCAGCCCTTCTGAGCTGTGTTCCCTCCTGTTCTCTCCAGCCAGTCTTTCTAGTTTCACAGCCTCTGTGAGGCTGCAGGCTTCTTTTTTTTGTGTCATCCAGGAAACACACCCACCTCTCTCTCTCCAGCCCCATCTTCTGCCTTGCTCAGAGATTCTGTAACTGTGTGAAGGAATTTCAAGCTATGCAAACTACAGCCAATTTAAAAAAAAAAAAAAAAAAAAAAAAAAAATTAGAGATGGGAAAATCTTGCTAGATCATCCAGTCCATCTTCTCACATTCTAGCCCAGCCCAGTTCCTGCAAGATTCTTGCCTACAGCACATTTTCCAGTGCATTATCCAGTCTGGTTGTGTATGATATAAGCAATGGGCCTCCTTTACTTCCCATGAGACTGTTCCACAGACAACTACTTTTCACTGTTTGGAAGAGGTTTCTGAAGTTTTCTTTCCATTCTGCCTGACCTAATTTCTCTAAGCTCTGCCCGTGGTAACACGCTAGCCAAATGTTCTTCCTTCATGCTTATTCTGTTCAGGTGATGGCAAATAAGTCTTGTTCAGTCAAGCAGTCAAGCCACAACGCTTAATACTTAGTTGTAAAGCTCAGCAATTATAATCCTTGGCTACCTGGGTAGGACTAATGTTGAGATTAGCATTTTAATGGGTGCACAGAACATAGAAGACATTGCTACTAGCGTTGCCTCTTTATTACAATAGTCACTTGACACATCCCATCACAAGGTTTGGCTTTGGTTGCTTTTGCCTTTGCCAGACTTGGAGCCAACATCTTCTAGCTCACGTCTGCTTCAGCTGTTTTATTGGGTTCTTTTTGGTTTTGTTTTTAATTTCAGTCAAAACCACTTAGCTGTTTCTGAGAACAAGGCTGGCAGGGGAATATTCTTTTATCCACATTTAAAAAAAAAGTCTTGATGACTTTTTCTTTTAAGAAAACAGCTTCTGAGCAGTGTCTTGCTTTAAAATAAATCACCATTTTTCTGTCAGGAACACACCTTTTGCCATCTATGACAAAATCCCCCCCAAATTTGGCTAAATAATGAGCGTTTGAGTAATTGCAGCTTGAGCCTGTTCAGAAAAAAAAAATAATAGGGGCCAGGAAGGACAGTTGTTTATTACTACTTTTTTTAACTGTGAGCCTGGTGGAAATAATAGCACATGATTTAAGGCCTGGGTTACAATGCACTTGCACAAAGGGTCCTGGCTGTGGCTGCAGGGTCACCTCACTCTTGCCTCCCCTGGCCCCGGATGGTGTCACCGCTCCTGGACTCCTCCTGCTTGCAGCCAGGGCCACCCTGGGGAAGTGATGTCCCTGCTCCGTGTGTGGGACCAGGGTTGCCCAGGCAAGTGGAAACATGGCTGTGAGGAAACAGGGTGGTACAGAGAGAGGAGGAGGGGAGAGAAAAGAAAAAAAAACAGCAACAACAAAAAAAAAAATCCAACAAAAAAAACAGCAGAAGAGAGGGAGACGCCCAAGTTCTCTGCCGGCAGTCTTCAAAATATTTCTTGTTTCCGTTTCCACTGACTGGGGCCCTCCCTTCCCCCAGGACGTGTAGGGAAGCCTGGGCGTCCTGCAGCTCCCTGGCAATGGCACACAGGTGCCTCATCTGCCCTGCACCCGCGGTGGTGACTCCGCCTGCTCTCAGCACCACCTCCTCCCTCTGGGCCTCCAAGGCACTGGGCCACAGGCCCAAACTTGTGTCACCGCTGCCCTGTCCTGACCTGTCCCCTCCCTGGTGCACAGGCAGCCCCACTGTGCTGCCCGCCACAGTGTGCAAGGGCACGGGAGGCATGAGCACTGGGGATGGCGCTCGCCAGCAGGACCATCTGTGAAGCCACAGCTCCAAAATGCCATGAAGGAATGGAAAGGGATCCGAAATCCTCATTAAATCTGGGAAAAAGGAGGTACCCTCAGTCCTGTATAATTACCAGGACATCCAGAAAGATAAAAGGTGCAATTATAATATCTAGCACCGTTGTTTTCAAAGCACTCACTGTAACATAATCCCTCTGCTCAGTGCTGTAAAGAAAGCTGGTTTTATTATTCCCTTTAGACCAGCATATTAGACCTTGGCTCCTCTGACCTGTGCTTGCTACAGTCTCTGCTCAATCAGGGAAGCCAGCCTGAGAAACTCCCTTGTGCCTTCTGGCCACCCTGGTTGCTGTACCTCTTGCCATGCTGCCTCTTTATTCATGAATCCTCCTTCTCCTAGTTTTCTCTCCCCCTTTTTTTTTTCTTGCCAAAGCAAGGAGTTTTTAATAGCTAAAGAACGAAAACACCTCCCACGCCTCACCTCAAAAAAGCTAACTCTCTGTCTTACTCACTCTTTTTGATTTCCAAACCTCTCCTGCTAGCTTAGAGTCTTCCTTTGAAGCACTGGTTCCTCAAATACTAGTGCGTGAGTATAACTTTAGTAAACCGTGTTGTTCCAATGGCCTCAAGGGGACAATCCACGTGAGTAAATAATTCAGATGTGGGATGGAGACTATGGCATTTAGCATAAATGGAAAAGTTTTCTGTTGGATATTGTGATTTGGTTGGAATCAAGATATTACAAGGGAATATACTGACTTCAGTCCAGGATGGAGTAGTATCTGCCTTGCAGAAAATATTAACAGTAGGCTGGAAGGTCTTCAGGGTGCCTCGGTCATATTGTTGCAGGTGGATTGACTAGTTAATCTTCGGAGGCTTCCTTGAGCTCTGCTTATTCTGATTCACCATAGTGAAATGGAGGAAAAGATAAATTGAAGAAAAGACCAATTGATTTGACTTACTAATTTCCACACAGGAAACCAAAGTGCAGTGTAGTTCAAATGTACTGTTTCAATTCTTTTTTGCTTTAAAACTGATATTAAATGTTTCTTTGACTCCAAGATCACCTGCATATGTGAAGTACTCTTTTTTTAATTTTAGATCCTTGAGTTTTGTTGTTATCAAAACAGTGTCTCTTTCCCACCAGCTTTGTGCTGATTCCAATATCAACAAGGATCAGCTGTGCTGAAGATTTGCATCTGCATGAATGACTATGAAGACCCAACTTCATAGTGTAGGGAAACAAGAGCTATTTTTGAACTATCAGTCCAGCCATGGCAATGTGGAGCTCAGCACAGCTTACTCTGCTCTGTTTCTGAACTGAGGTTTGTACCCTGCATTGTGTTCCATATTGCTGGAGCAAAATTGCTAGCAACACCCAATTAAAATAAGCACTGAATGTTTGCTCGCCATCACTGCCACTGCTTTGACTGCAGTGTAAACGCACCACTAATGACTTGGCCAATGGGAGGGGAAAATTATGTGTCAGAGCCAAGCACAGAACCAGGAATTTGGGCCGTCAGCCAGCTTGTTAGATCACACTGTATGCCTCTAATGAAATGCATTGATTTGTGACTCTTACAATAACATTTTTAGGAAATCATTTCACTGGCTATTTATTTGTGTGTTGGAGCAGCATGATGAGGTTGGAAAACTAAAGCAGACACTGTGCTTACAAATCAAGAGCAAAATTTTGAGAACGAGGTTAATTAACCATTGGAATAACTTTTCTAAGGATGTGACGTGTTTTCCGTCATATCTTGTTGCACAGTCAATACTAGTTAGTTGTATAAAATATGTGCTATAGCTCCAGCAGGAGCTCTGTGTATTGCTAGAAATGGTCGTCTGAAGTTCTTTGGGTTCTGTTGCACGGGAGATGAGATTATGTTGCTGTAATGGTCCCTCTTGACGATAAAAAAACCCATGAGCCTGTGACAGCCATTGAGTCTGGGCGTTTGTGATTCTGTGGAGTAACAGACTGAGATCCCATAAGTGGTAGATTTAAAACTGGCAACAATTTTCATAAAGGGGACTACCAAATTACAAAGACGCATTCTGCAGAAGTGGATGCCCTGCCAATCCTGCGGCTGATACAATGTACCGTGATGAATTAGCGAGCTCGGAAAGAATTAGTCCATCAATAAAATGACAGACTTGGTACATTTCAAAGCATCTGGTCAAAACTCATGGAATTTCTTGGCTGCTACATGTTCAGTCAGACAGAAAGAAATAGTGGGGAGAGCCTATGATCACCTTGTAGTATTTCACTGGATGCCTCAGAAGAGCAGATGGGGATAGTGAGCAATGGATAAGGTAAGCCTTTATCTACTTGGGGGTTTGTATGGACCCTTTCCTGGACTGATTCGTCTTTAATATCCTTATAGATCTATATAAAAAGTTCTCTTTTTCTTGTCTGCTTACAGTTTATGGTTAGCTAAATTTCATACATAACATTTTTTGCTGTGTGCTTAGGTGAACACACCCTAGACTTGCCAGAGTTTAAGTACTCTGTGAAAAGCAACCCCCTTTAAATAGTCTTAGGTTGCCTATCTAGAAATTGAGGCATCTAGAATCTCTAGTGAGTCCTCAAAGTCTGTGTTACTGGACTTGATTTTTTTTCTTTTCATGTCTGCTATGTGTTTTCTGAATGGTTTATAACCATAAAGATTAGAAAAAAATCCAGCCAAGTAAGACTTGTTTTGAGGAAAAAAAAAAAAAAAAAAAAAAAGTGGTAGTGGTGGGGAAATAGTTAAGTCCAAACTGATGGCAAGCTTCTTTGTTCATCTTTAAGATGCATTTACTTATTCCAGTTCAATCTTTATTTCTGTTCTGCCACAGACTTTGTGTCTAGCAATGTAAGCTGTTCATGTTTAAAAACAGAATTCACCTTTAAATGTGCTTAGGCTAGAAAAAATATGGCTGGTGAGGTCATTTGCAGAGCAAGAGTTAATGCATCATGCAAACAGCTAAATAAAGGTTACAATCTGAGAGGAATTATTCAGAGCTCAGGGAGAAATCTGGCATTTGCAGTCTGTCACTGGGTTTGAGAAGTCTGGCTCTCTCAGCTTCACTGCCACCCAGAGACATCCTGCTTTCTGAGTGGCAGTAAGGGAGGGGACTGCAGCGCTGGATGGTCTTCCTGTAAAAACAGCAAAAACAGGAGCGGTGGGAAGTGTCATGTGTGAGGAATGTGTGGAATGAGGGGTGAGTATGAGCCCATCTTTGTCCAGGTTTCACAGAGCAACATTATGGGTGTAAATAGCCGCTCTTCCTCCTCTCTTTTCCTCTTCAGGACAGCTGAAGAGCCAATGTCAGGATAGCATATAATCCCTGATATCCCTTGGGAGGAGGGCTGCATGGAGGGCTATGAAGAGCCGTGTGCCTCTTGAGACCTGCCAGTTAAGTATTGCTTGGGCCCTATCTGGTACGGGCTTCTCACCCTTCTTTTCCACCAACATCCTTGGGAGTTAAGGGTGCTGCTTTGGAGCAGGATACACTCAAAGTATGTGTATGATACAGCCGGGATAAAAATGCATCACTTGTAAACGCCCGGGCTTTTGTAGAGTTGGCAATCTCCGTAGAGGTGTTGTGCTAGGATTGTGTTTTGCATTTCATTTCCTTGTTTTGTTTCTATAAGCCAAGCGCTTGGTTGATTGCGCAGGAAATCAACTGCTATGGGCATTCACTTCAATGGGTGAACTTTAAATGAGTCACCCGGGACTGGCTGCTGCTGAGTTCAAAGAGAAAGAGACATCCAAAACCTCTAGCCAAGCCAAGTTATGGTGGGAAATATCAGATACAAAGAGGAGAAAGCTGGAAGGCACAGTAGGGTGAAAGACAGATACAGCTTGGTTTTCCTGTCCATAATTGGTCAGATCAAGGCAAAGTTGGAATGGAGATTAAAAAAAAAACCACACATAAAATTTTGCTAAGGGAAGTTTGTTGAACATTGGGAAACGTGCTCTGGTGTTAATGTTCTATGAGCTGTGTGCAATAATCTGGGGATGGAAACATGTTGAGAAAGCTGATATGGTACTTGACAAAATATTGGAAAATGTATTAGAAAGAATAGTTCCGTGCAGGGCAGAAGGTGGAGCAAATGCCCTGCTAAGCTCCTCTATACATTCATGTTTTTTTCTTTCCCCAGTGATTTCAGAAGTCTCCCCAGGCTCAGTTAACTCAAAGATAACTCAAACCCAGGCGAGGTAAAGAGGTTATGTTCATAGAAATGGAAAAAAGAGGAAGATACAGGGGGAAAAAACATAAAGGGAAGGAACAGAAGTCTAAACTTGGGTATTGCTTCCCTCATCACACACGTGAACCGCAGAGACTCCCAAAAAGAAGACTGGAGAAAGATTGCCATCTTCTGGAAGGATAAATATCTGCCATTATTCAGAATACTAAATTTGATATACATGTATTTTTGAAATCATAGCATATTTCTGATAAATTTATTTTTAAATCTTAATTCTTATCCACATAAATCTAATTCAGTCTCATTTCATCAACCTATGTGCTGTGATCCCAGCTTTAGAAACTGACATAGCATCCTGGATTTAGTGAGACTGTCATCAAGCTTAAAATTAGGAACATGTTAACATTAAGGATTATCAGTAGAGAGATGGACTTTATCTATTCTTGAGCCTGAAAACCAGGCTTTTTTTTACTGAGCATTTAGAAGCCAAACCTAAGGTGTCCAGATGCAGAGAGACTGAACAATGAAAAAAAAAAAAATTACCACTCTCCTTTTAAACAGCATCAGCTGTTATTCTACCTGTTTCAGTAGATTAAGTACATTTGTCTCAAACAGAACCTTTTTATTAACGAAAAAACCTCCAGAGAGTCTATGGAGCACGGAAAAATTTAGCATTGCTTTCAGTTAGCTCATCTTAGAAATGATTATCTGTATTAAAGGAGCTTATGCAGTGACTAGGATTAAAATAGCTGCAGAGCTACCGACCGCTCTGCTCAGGGCAGGAAGGGTCAGGAGCTTGTGATAGCACAAGCCCACGTACAGGACCTCGGCTCTGTCTGCTGCCTGTGCTGTGCAGGAGTGTCACAGGCTGTGCTGTCACCCAGAGCTATTTGTACACTTGCCTCCCAGCCTCTGGGCTCTGGTGTTGGACGAAGGGGATGAGAGCAGACAGACCACTGGTTTCCTCTGTCCTGGCAGAGCAGCAGGGCAGGCATGCAGGGAATCTGCCTTTCTCCCTCCCAGTGGTGATGGGAGCCTCACCCGCTTGGCACTGGGCAAAGCCTTTGTGGGGAAGATGGGGTGCCTACCTTTGGGATGCTCCTCTCCCTTGCAGTTTGATTCAATGCAGCACTGCTCCATGCCCTCTAGTGACACTTTGTTCTCCTGACAGGTGATGCCATTCTTACTTTTCACTGTTCTGATACCAAACGAGGTGTATCAACATCCTCAGGTATTGTGGGAGCCTTTAAACTTTCAGGACAAGAGCTCAGAGGGGACTTGGGGTGAGTGTGAATCTTTGTCTCTCCTTACTAGCTTCCAAATTCATCCGATGTGAAGCTGCAGGGTGCCGGGATTTCTGGTGAACTTCGCGCCTTGGTAAAAACTGCCACTACAAGGGACACTGACAATCTTCCCCATGCTCCCATCCTTTGATTATTGGTCTTCTTTGACTCCTCACTGTTTCACATACCTCTGTCACGGTGGTGGTGCTATGGTGACAGTCTGCCACTCAGCAGCGCTTCTGCTAAAGGTCTCCTTCTGTCATTAAAATCTCCAGTGCCCATGGGGAGAGCTGGATTGGCATCTCTTCAGGGTCTGAAATCATCAGTCCTCAGAGCAGATGCAGTTGCATAAACTTTCCTCTCCCCATTTTTTTCTTCTCCCCTTTCTGCAACTGGCAGGTCTCACCAGGAAGAAAGATATCCTAGGGCTGGGGGGCTTGTGGCCTTTGCCATTCTGCTGAGACAGTGCACAGAGCAAGGGATGGCCTGACACTAAGGGTGCTGGTAGTTTCTGAGCTAAGGTCACTCGTCCCCTGAAGCATTGGCCAGAGAGCCACCAGCTTGCTCCATACAAGGTCCCAAACAGCCACTGCATAAAGATGGCTGGGATCTTTCTGTGTTTTACAGAAACTTTCTACTCAGTCAATACAGGTCACCCTTCTCCACTTAATCCCAGCCCGCAGGACCAATTGCTTCCTGTATAATCTCCCAGAACAGCTGTGCTGTGATTGCATTGTGGATTACGAAAATGACAAAACAGCTGCTGGCTGGAGGGATAGCATTTAATAATCACTGCGGGGGGCGAGGGAGGAGGGGAGGAGACAAAGGAGAAAGGGGTTTTGAAGCAATTGAGTTTCTTGGAGGTTCTAGAGATTAGCAAAACAGTAGACAAAGCGTGAGTCCCATTTCTGTATTGCTCCTCCGAATTAACAGGACTTCAAGGACTTTCTGCCAAGGTAAATTCAACTCTCTTTCCTTTTGGGGTTATCTAGATACTCTGGTCAGTTATTGTCAGTAAATGCTTGGCTTTTATGGAGGGAAACTTTTCTGACAATGTTCTCATGAAGGAGTAGTTCAGATTTGCTTCTCATTCCCTGTGTCCTCTTCATCCTTGATCCTTCTTCTGACTCATTTGTTTCTTACATTTTTTTGCCATTTTCCTTACCACTTGTTCTGAAATTATATGGCCTTTCAACTAGTATCACAAATCAACTGGAGAGAATATTTTTCCCACTATGGAAGATTTACATTAGAAAAATGATTTTTGTCAATATCATGAATGAAAAGATTTTTTTTAAAATAAAAGCATGAGCAGACCGAAACCTGATGACAGGAAATCTTATAATCAAGCATTGATGAAAAACTGAAAAACTGTGTGCTGAAGGTTTCTATTTTCAGATGAAAAATCATGTTTTTGAGGAGAGCAATTTTATCTATAATTTCCTTTTCAGTCGTAAGCCAAATTTTCCACTCAAAAAACTTTCAGTGAGGAATTTGCCACCGTTCTTAACCAGAAACTGTCACATAATTAACTGTTCCTAGTAGGTATCTGCTATGTGAAAACGATGATATCCAACATGCCTTCAGATCATGGAAGTCATTAGTTATGGTATCACCATACGGTGATGTTACCATCTCCAGAGTTCAGCATCTCCATTGCTGAAGGAAAGAAATGCTCTGGTGAAGAGTCAAAAGAAGCCAGAGCATGAATCAATACCGCAATTTTTCAGGAGCTGGGTATTTTCTTGCCTTCAATGAGTGTGTTCCGGATCAGGCACTGTTTTCTCAGTGTGATGAGATGCTAATGAAGTTCTGCTTTCCAAGAGGAGCTTCAGCACCATTTTTATTGACCACATTTCCAAGCTTGCTGGTTAGCAGAACAAATGCTTCTAACTGCACCACTTTTATCTGTGATGCAGTCACAAACAATGCAAAGCTCAGTCTCGTATTATTTATTTATAGTAGTGTCCACAGTACACTGGGCCTTTCTCACACATTCAACGTTGGGTGAGTCAACCAAAGTTATGTGACGAGGACCTGCAGCAGGCAACGTCTGTACAAACTGAATCTATTCACGGGCAAATAGATTTTGAGAGTCATAAATAGGAAAGGGTGGGAGTATCTGGATGAAGTTGTGCCAAACATAGGGAGTGCCATGTGGGAAGAGGCATGCGTTGATTACATGAAAGTTGATGTGTGGGTAGATGACATCTAATCAATCCATGGAGTGATAAGTTGGGGTTCTCAGAAGTCAGTGCAGGGTGTTGCAGGAACCATGAAATCTCAAGCTTCCCTCTGAGTGAGAAAGACCACAGGACCCTGGTACACCAACTGCTTTCTGAATTACTTTTTCTGATGAGATGAAACCAGGAATAGTGTTTGTGGCAATGTTTGCTCTTAAAAAAAAACACAGAACCCTTTGGCACTTTATGTGAGAGCAGAGACACTGTCATCTCACCATCCTACCAAATTTCTGATGTGCAGAGCAGCACTTGCTCAGGTGGGAGGTGCTGCTCTGGGGCTTGAACTCGAGCTGTCAGGTCTGGATAGCTGGGTGTCCCTCCTGAGCAGGTCACTGCTTTGATGTGTGACCTTCAGTAGTCCGGGAACATTTTCCTGCCTTTCCCCATCGTGAAATCAATACACTCCCTACCTCCCTAGGTGTAGTAATGAACTGTTTGAAAAAAGTGTTTTGGGACACTTGGCAGCAAGTATTCTCATTTTGTTGGACAGAGCATTCATCATGCCCCATCTAAAGTCAGCACATGGTATTTGAGGAAGTTGGTTAACAGTTTTTCCCTACCACCTCTGAGATGGAGGGAATATGATGTCCCTTTCATTTTGCTTGTGTGCTCACACACCCCAATGCACTCAGCCCTGCTATGTCTACTGGGTCACTCTCCCTTCCCCAGTACAGATATTCAGTGTACTTTGAAATGGTTGAAGCTGAGCTGTTGCTCCACTGTCTTGGCTTTCAGGAAACGGTTCTTCCATGGTGGGTGAGCTGTTTGGATGTTGTGAGGAGGGCAGAGTGCTCATATCCCCTCCCCACAGGTGCATGCTGGGAAGAGCTGGGATTTGTAAGGCTAGGTAGGACAAGTGGCTAGTGTGACAGTCCCTCCCATTTGTGTGTTGTAGATGGAGCTGTTGAAGGGATTGCCATGGCGCCGTGCTTTCCTGGCTGTCATCCTGAACCTGCTGGCTCTCAGCCTCTCCACCACTGCCTTGCTTGGCAGCTACTGGTGCACTGGGACCCAGAAAGTGCCCAAGCCTTTGTGTGGGAAGAGCAAAGCCACCAAGTGCATCAGTGTCCCCATGCCACCTGACTCAGGTGCTAGCAATGTTTCATTACAGGACGTGGTGCACTACAGCTGGGAGACTGGGGATGACCGCTTTGCCTTCAGATACTTCCACACGGGGATGTGGCTTTCCTGTGAAGAGAACATGGAAGGGCCAGGTAGTGTCTTGCCTGGGCACCCACAACTTCTTCCCTTGTATTTACTCCAAAGGAGTTCGGAAATGAAAGGGGGGAGGCTGACAACACTTGGGAGAAAAGTCTTCTTCATTTTCCTAGATGGCATCAGCCCTGTACAATGTTGTGGTCATTACATTTCTGTCCTTTATTGGGATGTTTACGGAAGGGGCAAGGGAGAACGGTTGTTTCTGGTGTGCCCTTCGGTCTGGAATAGGGGTTGTGAAGTGCAGCAAGTGGTGGTGGCAGCAGTGACTTTGTGATGGTGTCGTTCATCCTGATGTGAACTGGAGTAAGCCTCCTTTCCCTTTCCCCATATCTCCATTCCTACACACAGCTTACTTCATTCTCTTCAGGACACATTTGTGCACGTCTCCTCAAAAATCTAGGTGGGGTGATTTTATGCAGTGTTGTCAATTTATAGTTATCACTGTGAGGACTGCAATAGTTGGTGTTCTCCTTAAATCACCAAACTGAGAGGTTTTGTGATTTGAACAGGGACTGGGCTTTTCTTAAAAAAAAAAAATAAAGAGAGAAAGACAAGTACTGTCTAACAGATACAGAGAAAACCTTGAGGATCTGAACCAAGAGGAACTAAAGCTAGGAGGCAAATTGACCTGAGGATTAGAGCTGCAGTATTGTACTTTTTTTAGTTGCTTTTGTGATCTTGTGACAGGTTTCATTTGGGATTTTTGACCATGTGGGACTGGCACGCTAAACCCTGGAGTGCCAGGGGCTAGTTGTGCAACCTGTACTAGACCCCTTTGGTGCCTCTCTTCACCCTTGACTTACTCCTGCCCAGCCCTGCTGAAGTCCTTCTGCTGAAACCTGTGCCACGCCAGCACAGGTGGATGCTCTGCAATGCCCAGACGCTCTTTACAACCTGGCACACACATCAAGGATCAGAACTGATCCAGAAGGTGGCCAATGGGGAGATTTGTATCTGAAGATAGTGATGAAAGTTGCTTACATCAGGCCCATTACCCTGAGCCCACCGCCCTCCCTTCAGCTCTCCCAGGCACAAACACCTCATCTACTTTAACTAAGCCAACATTCTAGTATAGCATTTCTCATTTTCTTATCTGTTGCTGTCAGAATTTGAAAATAAAGAACTGGTGAATAAAAACAGACAGAAGGGGGGTGGGAGCAGGAGGGAATGTGCTTGAAACTCTTATGTCCTAACGAGAGGGCTGCTTCGTTATGAGCATTTCCAGACATGCTGCGGAAAGAGATGTGTTTATCTGGGACTGGTTTGGGTTGGGGTGTGTTTCCATGGTGCTTGTGGGAATGGGACTACATCCCTTGACAGCTTTCTCTGAAAGACTTGTCTGGTCACCGGGCAGTCCTGGAATAACCCCGATGCCTAAAGGAACGCAGAGAGCGCATTACATCTGGATCACAGCAGACCACGGCTTAGAGCACATAGTCAGGGTCAGTCCCCTGCTTCCTGTAAATTGAGTACAACCCACCCACTGCTGTGGGTCTTTGAAACAAGCGCATAGACAACAACAAAAAAAAAAGGGGCTACTATGAGCAAAAGGAGTTTGAGTTGAGCTGGAGAAAGGATTTCATTATTCAGGCTAATCTCAGTATCAGTTTGGATGAGCCATTACTGAATAACCTCATTAAAGTTCTAGGTGAAGTAGCAAACCGCAAGTTAATGAGGACTCCAGATGGCACTAAACTGGGTAACATCCTGAGAGCTGTGGATGACAGAAGTAATACATGAGTTTGGGAGAGATTAGAACTGGGGATAGAAATTAAGAAAATTAGATTCTTACATGGAAAGCAGCAGGCTGATACTTTTGGGAGAAAATACTGTGCCAAGTAGAGGAGAGGACCCTCAAATGCAGTAATGCAGTATGCAGTAAGAGAGACTTACAGATAATAATCATGGACCCTCAGCTGAGACAATAGTTTACATCTGGACAACATAGAAAGCCAAAGCAAATATGAACACGATTTGTCTGAACAGCGTGCCTAAAATGTGAGGATGGAAGACCATATTTCTGTGTGATTCTCTGCCACAGAAAAGGGACTCACGTCTCTCGCGCAGCATTTCACTTGGGAAGATTTTTTTTGCTTTCTTCTTTGGGAAGCAGTGCTAGAACTGCTGTGCTGAGACTGGGGTGAGTGGGAATTCATGTCCTCAGCAGAAGTGGTGGGTCTGCAGCCTGTTGTAAGCTAAACCCTTAATAGGTCTGACCAAAAGTAATGTTAGGAATGAGTAGCAACAGGTTTTTGTATTCACCAGAGGCTCATAAGATTTACAAATTGTTGAAGTATTTTTTCTGGAAAGGCCATCTCTAGTTTTCTAGGCAGACATTGCCTTTCCCTACCTTGCCCCAGTGAAGGTCTGAAAAGACGGTCAGAAATAGAGAAGAGGTGAGAAGATCTGGTGGGTAGACTCAGGGATGACTGGAGCTATGCAGTGAAGAGAGTGTGAGAAGGAGAGATTTTCTTTTCTCTTAGGTACCCTGCATTGTTTTGCAAACTAATTCCTTTGTCTTTGTGTTTCAGAAGAGAAATGTCGTAGCTTTATTGACCTTTCACCGCCAGCAGAGAGAGGTAATAGCAAATCCCCATATCTCACTGTAGCCACTCAGTGCACCTCCTTGGGATGGGGGACCTGCAACATTTCACCTGTGTGAGGACAGCAGGGTGGGTCCCCAAAAAGCCAGGCATGAAATCCTGGTCTCATGGTTGCTGAACGAGAGAAGATTTCATCCCAGGTGTTTGCCTAGAACACTGCCCTCTGTGAGGTCAGTGCTGGAAAACTCAGACCCCCTCACAAATGAAGTGGGATTTATCTCATCTAATAAGTTGCCTGGTCTGAGCTTGTTGTCTTGCTGTAGTCAGCGGGAAGGGGATGGATGCCACCTGAGGGCAGTCCCTTCCACGTATGCTACATGTTGACTCAGTGCTTCAGCTCTGGGAACTAATATGACTCTGGAAGCTGAATCACCTCTTACTTTGTGGTAAGTGATCAGGACATCTGAAAGTTACACTTTCAGGGTGGAGTCCTTGCCTCATCAAATACAAAACTTCATTTGGGTTGGAGAGCTCACCCATCCTGTCATTGTCACAGGTTTCAAATTATCCTGGGGATAACTTCAGTATACCTGGATGTACCTATGCAACGGAGATTTTAATTACTGAAAGCTTTTCAATTGGTGTGGGTTTGCTAACTATTCCCTGAGATGGAGGCTGGAGGCAAGTCATTTGTTAATCTGCAATTTGCTAATCACGTCTGTGATGTGAAGGGAAAGGCCAGAGGTGCAGAGCCTGTGTCAGCGTTCAAGCCGTGAGAGCAAAGGCTGGAACAAACGCTGGGGAATCGCAACAGCCAGCAGGGAGATGAGTACTTTCAGGGAACTCATCTTCTTCTTCTTCTTCTGCCTTGTTTACCTTATTTTAAACACACTGGCAAAGACTGCTGACCTGCTTTTATAAAGCAATGTGCATTCCCAGGTGAGGGGTCTGGTGTGAGTGGCATGCAGTGTCATCGCTGTGCAGATTAACCTGGGTCACTCTTGGCGTAACAGCAGGGTAGAAAAACTTCCCCTGCTAATTCTTTTGGGAAACACGATTCACACAATTCAAATTACAAGATCATTTTGAAGTCATGCAGATTTCCACTTTGTCTTAAAATGAGTGACATAACTGCATTTACTGTATGACTCTTGCATTTACCACAAAATGCTCACTTCCCAGGGAGTGCATTTTTCTGCTTTCTCACCTTCTTGTGCTTCATTCCCTGCCCAGGCCTGTGGCTCTGTTGCTTCCAACATCTTCCTTATAAACTGTTTTCCTAAGAAAGGAGCTTTATGCAACCAGAATACATGTATTTGTAAATCTTTCTGTCTGTCCCCGCTCACACTCCTCCTACTGCTCCTTGTCTAATTGCAGCCCAACATTGACAGAAAGGCCATGTTCTGTAAGACATTGAGCTCCTACAAATTAATTGGAAGATCACTGTGAGCTTAAGCATGACACTCATAGTCACACTGTGGTCTTAACAGGTCTATCACCTGCTTTCACCCCTTCCTGCACATAGCATCATCTTAAGATGACCTTGGCCTCCAGCACAGCTGCTGTTATATAGTTGGGCCGGTGCTGGAGAAGGTGGTGTGACTGCTGATTGCAGGCTGGGCTGGCTGAGCTGGGTGTGTGCAGAGCAGGTCCACATTACATAGGCAGCATTACAAGACCAGATCACATAGCATGTGTGGTGAGCCTGGACTCACAGAGAAAGTCATGCAGAGACCTCTGCATGCATGTGTGGTGCTTGCAGCCTCCAGGACACTTTCGGCAGTCTGACATCTAATGAAATCGTATTCCTGATGGTGCTGCAGCAAGAAAGCCAGCTCCTTTGAGCAGAGAATGCAGTTCATCAATTCCTGCTAAAGAGCTGAGTGACTCTATAGCACTAATGACATTGAGGAGTCAAGTCAGTGCCACATTAATGAGGGTTTTCTTCACACTCTTTTTCCCCAGTTGAATGTCTCCTCTACAGCCGTTAATAGTTGCTAACACTAGTGTTCACAGTGCTCCTTCATTTGTCAGATTAACATTTCTTCCTCAGTGAATTCTGTGCTCTTCCACAGCTCAGAGTGCCTTTTCTCATTCTCCTCCAAGTCCTACTGCACAGTAAGCTCAGCTGAGGACTGTGATATCAGTCCCGCTGATAATCCCAGTATGAAAGTACTTGTATTCTGTTCAAGCAGGAGGGTGAGTGGTGAATGTTAGTGCCCTAGCTGGATATCCACCCCAAGCAATGTAGTTTCATTTTAATTGAGGTTTCAGTGAGAAATACAGGCCTGCAAAAGGGACCTCCTGAATTCCAGAGGCCAGGTCCTAGCCATCTCTGTGGATGCACCATACGGTTCTTTTCTTAACCAGTTGAGTCCTAGGTTAAAAGACATTTGCTTCCATTGCTGTGTTTAGAAACCTACTGTGAAGGTCACTACACTAATGGAAAGAACATTCTAACATCCAGCTCAGATGTGTTCATGGCCAGCCTATGAACACTAGGTCTTGTGCTCAACAGCTTTCCCCTTGCCTTTTTTCCCCACGGCTTGTTTCTTGCTGTTTATGACTCATGTGGCTTGTTTACAAACATCTGTTTTAGTTCCTCTCAGCTTTTGCAGTGCCAGACCAGCCAAGCCATCTTCTGTGATGGATTCTCTGTCCCCTTCAGCATCCTTTTAGCCCTTGCTCACAGGCTGGGGGGATTGCTGTTGGGTGTTTGTTGTTCTCCTTCTTTCCCTTTCCAAAGGACATCCTTTCAGGATTGGGATGGGAAGGGGGAGTACTCTCCCTTGAACAAGCCATCCTGTATTGATGTGAGGAATCTCTGGTTCCTGGCAGGAATCCTGTGGCTGTCTCTGGGATCAGAGATGCTGTACATCAGCTTGCTGCTCATCAGCTTCATCCTCCTGATGGTGGAAATGCTCCATACTGGCAATCCTGCCTGTGGGTTGAAGCTCAATGCCTTTGCTGCTGTCTCCTCGGTGCTGTCAGGTAAGTGTGTTACTGCAGGCTTGGAATCACAGCAGCCGGAGAGCCTCCTCTTCCACACAAGGGTGAAGTATGCAGCTCTGGCTCCTGCTATAAATTCCTTGTTTTCTTGTCTTCTTGTGTCAGGTCTCCTTGGGATGGTGGCACACATGATGTACACTCAAGTCTTCCAGGCAACGGTCAGTCTGGGACCAGAGGACTGGAGACCACACTCATGGGACTACGGCTGGGCATTCTAGTATGTGAGCTCTGAAGCCATCTTCACCTCCCCAGCCTTTTGAGTTTCAGGCATGCTAAACCCTGCCAAAGCCCACCTCCTCTCTTCTTGACCTTCTGCGTTTCCAAAGACAATTGTACCATGGTTCTCCTACTGCTACTCTCTCCTGTCTTTGCCTCATCCCCTGCTTTAACAAATAGTTGCTGAGTTACTTAAATGAGTAGCTAGCAAGGACTGGTAAAACATTAGGGTTTAGCACATGTAAATGTGAAAGCACATGTGCCTTCAACCCTGCTGACTACTCAGGTTTGCCCCTATGCTGGTTTTTCCTGTTTGGTCTCAGCTCTTCCCTGTGTGCAGAGGCCAGTGTCACACCTGTGATGATGCTCTCAAACATGCCTTGTTTTTCTGCAGTTTAAATAAGTTTGGCATCTTCACTAACCAATGTCCAAAAGGCCTATTCCTGCAGAACCAAGCCTAGACACATGCTTAAAAGATGTGGACACTGTAGCCAGGAAGAGCAGCTGCAAAAAGCAGGTGGCTCACGGTTACACTCTGTAAAGGCTAAAGAAGCCAGCCACAGCTGATATGCCGTAACTGACTTGAAAAACAGTTGGATGAGCCTTGCAAGTACTCATGGAAAGTGCAGGCTCAGTTTGCAATGCTGTACTGACAATGACCACGTTGAAACACTCCAGTGCCACGTGCTTGCTGCGACCATCAAATGTCAGCATGGCCATCTGGTTATGCTCACGTAGACATGCCTCATGTCCAGGAAGACACTGAGCAGCCCTGCAATACAGAACTTGCTTCCAGGCTGTGCTGTCCTGCTCTGACCAGTTATAGAACTCCCTGCTGCCCTTTTTATTTTCCCTGTAACCCTCCCTTCCCTGTGACAAGGATGACCAGTATTTACCCCACTGATCTAAGAAGGATCCTGTGGTGGGGTAACCCCTAAGTACTTCAATGTTATGAGCCTTAGTCCTTCTAGTTCATGTCCATGACCAGCAGCTTCTGCCTGGCAAATCAGGGTGCATCACGGTGCATGCAGTTCAATTCCTTACCCTCTTGGCTTCTCACAGCAAGTGCTATTCTTATGTCTTTCCTGTAGCATGGCCTGGGCTTCCTTCACCTGCTGCATGGCCTCTGCTGTCACCACTCTCAATACCTACACCAAGACAGTGCTGGAGTTCAAAAGGAACCACATCAAGGGCTACAATGGGAGTCTCAGGGATCAGCCTCAGCACCACCAGTGCTTCATACAGCAGCAAATAAGCAGCTACTACAAGCCACAAGACAAGCCCCTCCGTTCAGTCTCTGAGGGAGTCGACTTCTACTCTGAGCTGCAGCAGAAAGTGCTACAGCGGGAACCAGAGCTGGGACTGGATGAGGTCTTGGGACATACGATCGGGGAGGATCACTGTTAGGGATGAGCATGCAGGGACAGAACAGTGGGGTTTGGGAGGCGCAAGAGCTCTGAACCAAACACTAGCACCACTGTTAGCAAGTTCTTGGGGAGCTCTTCCTTCCTCTACCATGTGGGGAGTGAGAAGACAAGGTGGGCGCTGGGCCAGGGCAACAGCAGGGCCAACAGTAGCAGAGTGGGTCCTCCCTGATCACAGTTTGATGGGTGTCCTCAGCTGGGAAGGGTGAAACTGGAAGGACATGTTGTTGGTGCCAGCTGTCTCCAAGCACTTTCAGACAGAGTATATCCTAATCCCAACAGTATTGTTGTTGGGATTAGTACCCAGGAATAGACAGTCAGCGCCACCCAGCTGGCAAATTGCAGTGCTGGGCCTCTTTGGGTGGTGTCACATTGACCCTCCAGCAACCCCCCCCCGGTTCAGTGCCACAGTGAAGGGCATCGATGCTCATATTGATTGGCTGTAGTCCTCTCTGAACACCCTATTTATACCTCATTTCCAGGCCCAACCTCCTCTTCTCCCTGCCCCCAGATTAAAAGTGTTGCTGCAGTAGGAATGGGGGGTTGCTTTCAGACATCTCTGCCTCTTTCCTATCTGTAATGACTTCCTCATGCTCCCTTCTTGATTTTTCCCCCAAAATCTCCCATTCTGAGGTACTTTCCTGTCTGTCTCCTTCTACTGTGCTTCTCCACAACCTTTAAGAATCCTTGGGTGGGCTTTTGCTTTTTTCGTTGTTTCTCTTCATCTGTCCCCTTTTCCCCATGGTAAAAGTATCGCAAACAATCCCTAAATCAAGCAAACTCAATCTCCTAAAGGTGAAACACTGGTTCACATGACACACTGATGCTGTACACAGTATTTATTTGCTCCATTGCAGTTCACAGTTCAAATACATTTTCCCAACAATATACAGACAGACTCTTTATTCACAGTGGGGATATGTGTGTGTGCGGGCAGGGTGAATTCACATTATGGAGGAGCTAACGTCACTGCACTTGAATATTAGTTCTTTCAGGAAGAACCTCAGGAGAATAACTACTTCAGGTAACAGCCGCCTCACCTTTCCCAGCAAGGTGGTGGCTAGACAGGAGGGAAGGGGCACTCCTGTTTAATCCTCATATGTTACTGGTCCTCACTTTCAGTCCGTATTATGCAGCTGTATTAACTGATTATGTATTATAAACACTAACCCCTGTCTGGAGGAAAATGCCAGGCCTAGAGCCATTGCTACAGTTGTGCTAATATATACAAAGCTATTTACACAAAAATACCATTAAACATATACAAACTGTTCACAGGCTCTAACATTAAGAGAGCAGGGCCCAAGGACCGGCCTTGGGGCTTGCAGCTAATCCTGAAGGGCTATCCTGGAAGCTTTACATGGAGATGCAGTCAAGGAGAAGAGAGAGGGTGATCTAGCAAGGAGAGATGTCAAGAACCCAGGAGAACAAACCCATGGTAAATGTGCCCATCTGGAGGGAGGGTCAAAGTCCTGCCCTCACCTCACCACTCACAGGGAAGTGCAGGGAGGCTGGAAGGGCACGTGCCAGCAGGAGGACAGGAGAGTCCTTTGCAATCTTCATCTTAGCCTGGCTTTGCCTAATGTCGAAGGTCAGACCTAGAAAGGCATACTGGGAAAACAGTTCCTATGTTGTTGCCCTGCACTGTGGGGAGCTGCTGGGGCACCAAAGTGGTTGGTTGGTCATTTCTATTACAAGAAAATTCATGTAGGTGCTCTGCAACTACAACACAGGAGACTGATGACACTCTCAGAGGCACAGTTCAAAGCACTAAACATACTGAGAGCAAATGTGCCCTGGGGGTAGTCTGTTCCTCCTGAAACTGCACACAGGGCTGGGCTGGCAAGGGAATGGTAAAGCTGAGCTTGGAATAGGGGTAAAATGCACAGAAAAGCTTTCCAGTTTTGCCTCTGTCTGACGCAGTGGTGTGAGAATCAGCTTTGCTCTGACTGGATCTAGTGTGATCTTTACAGTGCCAGTGGGGATCTGCTGGGAATCTATCCTAAAAGGGCTGTGGTGCATTGCAAAGGGGGACTCAGCTCATTGGACTGCAGTGTGACGTTACTGTGACATTTTGGATTCATAAAAACCTTAGTGATGGATGAAGAGGAGATAGAAATAAGATGTGAACCTTTCATTTTTCCATCACCCACATGAGCCTGTCTTGAACTTGGGATTGGGAAAAGAAATATACAAGTGCAAGAACTGGCAAATGCTGTGGGGACCATCTTTCTCTAGATCAGGTAATTCAGCCAGAGAGCTGGTTTGTTTGTGAGTTTGGTGACAGATGGAGAAGAGGGCTGAGAGCACGGGAAAGGTTGTGGACAAGACTAGCTCTGCAGGAGCCAGACAGAGGCTTCTCTCCAAAAGTATAAAGATTAAAGCAGGTGGTGTCCTTTAGCCACACCATTTGGCTTGAGTCGTCATGGCCCGCTCTAGGCCTAGAGCTTGTTTGACTGCCTGGGAATACTGTTTGGACATAAAAAGGAGTGTCCTAAATCTCATTCATAAATTAAACATACAAAAAATATACATATATTGTATAAATTGTACATATATATATATATATAAATAAAACTTGGCTTTATATATATATATATGTATGCATATGAATTCTAAATTCACATTTCCATGTTACCTGGAAGGAAGCATGCAAGAACAGCATATGGAGGGGGAGATGCTGAACAAGGTTCCTCTGGTACAGGACAGGTCTGCCTAGGACAAACCTGCCTCCAGCAGCATTCCCCAGAGAGCTGAAGAAAGGGGAAGTGCTTTTAGCCCCCATTCCCTCTACGCAGCAGTCTTCCTGAAGATCCATAGGGCAGCTTCCTGTATTCCCCATACAGGCCACAGGTCCAACCAAAATCTGAGGAACCACCAGGCTAGAGCTGGAGAAGGAAAGGTAAACAAAAACTGAAGCCAAAACCTATTATCATCCAGTCTGGTAGAGAAAAGTGGTCAGCAGCTGAACCTGGGCACGACTACATGGAGGACCTTTGTTTGCCCATGTCAAAACAAGTGATCTCTGTCCCACCATTCTGTTCCCTCTGTGAGTCTGTCAGTCCCTTATGATCATCATTCCTGGTTCTTCCTAAGATCCCCCTCCTTGTCCAACTGCCAAAGTACATCTGGGCCTCACAATCTGTCCAGTTTATGCCCAAAGGGGCAGCCAGTCATCTTGCAAAGTGTCTCCTTGCATCCCACCAGTCTCTCTGCATCCCAAAGATCACCTAACTGTGTCTGTAAGGAAGAGATCAGATGTTTTAAAAGGTTTGGATTTCATTAGGGATTCCTGCACAATCTCACCTTCTGAGGAAAGTCAACAAATTTCAGCCGGGCAAGAAATCGCCTCACTTCTCCACGGCTGATTTTGGGAGTGGTGCTGTCCTTTAGCCACACCATTCGACCTTGACTCATCATGGCCCACTTCAGGCCCAGCTTGCTGACTGAGAGAAATCCTGGCTGTTTCTCAGAGGTTGCAGTTGTTGTCACAGTGATGTGAAATGCATCCTTCTGGAGATCGTTAATCCCAACTAGGCCATCAGAAAAAGGAGAGAAAATATAGGTGAGGAGTAAATGATTATGTTTCTTCCAGAATAAATCTTACAGTCTTTACTCAGTCAAAACATCCACTGGACTGAGGGTATATGCAGTCTGACTTTACAATTGCATGTACCTTAGTTAATCAGGGAAAATGATTTGAAGTTAAAAAATTTCCATAAAAATAAACTGAAAATTAGATCAGAATGGAAGGGGGTTTGGTTCCAGGTGATGTTTTTGAGCTTGACATAGGAGATGCACATATTTCAATAATGCAGGTCACTTTCAGAGAGCTTTCCTTCCCACACCTGTTAGCAGATATTGTTTTACTTCTATAGAAGGGGAAACTAGTAAAGCACGGGCAAGTCAGTTCACCCCAGTCGCTGCAGAATGATCTGTACAGACCTCAGAAATGCCAGTTTTTAACACACCCCTCTAAAACTGATATTCTGTTTGTTCTTGACTGAGCTGTGGTTTTGATACAAATCCAATTAGATATATCACTAGTACCAGCTTTTCTATGCTTCCTGCCCTACTGGACTCAGTGCAGGATGAACTGATCTTTTATCCCACATCCTGCCATGCTAAACAGGCTGGCTGTTGGTTGAACTGATTTAGAAAGAGCAAGGAAATCCAACAGGGACTGTACAATCTTGTATAGATGTTAAATCCAGATCTACTTTTCCCTGAAAACACACGTTTAAATATTTTGGATTCCCCCTTTCAAAAAAAGAAAAGAAGCAGCAGCACAGCTGCTATTCCAGAGAGCAGGAGAAGATGGCCAACAAAGGCAGAAGTGTATCTGAGGTGACAGAGAAAAGTTTCATAGTGATTCTTCATATACTGCCTTAAATCATAAATAGCTCCATGGAAAGCCAGGGAACTTCTCTGGTGTAAAACATGCATAAAATCAAACTCAGACCTTTCCTTGCTTAAACAGGTGCAAGAAACATGGTGGGTCATTTATTTGCAAAGTAGGGGTTGGACAGGACCTTCCTTCAGGAGGAAGATGAATCTTTTTTCCCATTGCTGGCCTATGTGTGGTGGACCTCAGGTGCTACCTTTAAAGGCACAACTACACCCCACTGTTTCTCACAGCTGCCTCTCCCTCCATATTTCCTTTAGCTTAGGTAGTTTCTCCTCCATTTGTACTCACCTGCTGAAGCAATGACTTTGTCCGTTGCATTGGTGAGGTCCAAAAGGACTGTAGGAAAAACAGGATGGAGGAGATAGAGGTGGTGCAGCCCTGGCCGCTCAGGTCTGGGACCAGGATGCTGTTGGAATGAGGGACAGACAAAAACGTTACAGCTGGCTAGCAAAGAGGAGTCTAGCTTTGCCAAAGAAATAAAGAAGTTTTCTGACACTGCACTGTCTTTACATGGATCAGAGAATCAAAAACTCTATGGTTTTACAGATATTAAATCCTGCAAAGATTTTTTTCTAAAACAGAATTTGCTCCACAACTTCTGTTTGGTAAGGTTGAGATCTGGCTCTGTCAAAGCCAGCTTGATGGGCAAAGTTATAGTCTGGAAGTTTGAGTCTCCAGGCTGACTCGCGTGCCTGCATGCAGAGAAGCAGCGCTCTGGGGCTGGGAACAAATCTGCAGTAAAAATATCTCAGTGTTGCAGAAAAAAAAGAAATTCATGCAGAAAGTTTTGGTTCTGTGGATGGGAACTTTTTGTCAATAAAGCTTTCTGGTGAAGAATTTGCACACAAAAACTCCTGTGTTCAAGCTCAGAGAAGGCAGTGTCAAAGCAAGAGGAAAAGGTGTCCCTGACAGCCTTCTTAAAAGGCAGGTTTAAAGTTCAATTACATTAGGAATAAAAGACAGAGACTGCATGTGCCTCACAGAGAAACCTCCAAGTGAAGGAAGGATACTTGCTCACCAAACTTTGTAATGCAGGCTGTGCTTCATCAGCCCAGAAGAGAAAAACAGACTTCTTGTCCAAAGTCATGACTGACAGTGCATCAAGTTGTTGCTTCTGCCATGGAAGTTCCTGGTTCCAAACAGGGAGGCCGGATTTGCCATCTATCACCACCACCTCAAGGCAGGGGAGAAATCTAGCATTAATGGGTGTCCAGGTGTAGGCGTACAGAGAGCCCCCTTGCAGGGACATGGCCTGTGCTGCTCCCTTTCATGCCTGTGGCCACATGATGAGTGTCAGTCACAGAAATGGGAAGAGCAAGGAGCAGGAATGATTGTCTTTTTCTACCCAACCTCCCTCACTCCTACGCTGCCACTACCCTACTTGCCTTCACTTGTTTTACCTTTTTGCTCCCATCTCCAGTCTGTGCTTGCAGCATGAAGTCCAGAGTTTGGTCAGCACCAAAGTAACCTGGTACAGGCTGGCTGCAAATTTGGAAAAAGAAACACTCAGCCACATGGTAGAAAAACAGGGATTTCAGATGGAGGCAGCATAGTTGCTTTCATCCTCCACTCTGCCTCTTAAAAAGGCAGGATTTGCCATGCTAAATAAGATCTTTCATTCACTCAGAACTGTTCTGACTGTCAGGAACCACTTGTTGGTGGATCAGAAAAGTGAAAAATGATCAAGCAGCCCATGGTGCTTGTTAGCCATTCTTCAGAGTTGTCTGTGTGGGGGGCATCCCTTACTGGGCTGTGCAGACATCTGTTTATCACCCTTGTGACATGACTCTATTATTCTTTCCTTAACATGAGAACCTGTACAGTTTTGCTATGGTCATAAAAAATTACCCAGCCCTTTCAAAATGCATCAGCAGATTTGACCTCCTGCTGAAAGTGTATTTCCCAGGCTGCCTTAGCTGTGTGAAATGGCTCTCAATATACTCACCATTAATGTCAGCCCATGATTCTTTGTTTTCTTACTTCTGGCAGTTTTACAAGCCTTTTTATAACCTTCAGCAGTTTAAATGAAGTCCCCTCTCATCCTCTCCCTTCTGGGTGACATAACACTATTACTGAATATCTCACATTATAATTGTTTTCTAACCATCTTGCTTGCCTTTAGCTTTCTGAGTCTCATCTCTGTCTTCCTTAAATTCACCACAGCTAGACACAAGGTTCTAAATAAGCACAAATGATTCCTCAAAATTCAGAGAATCAAGAGATTTTATGGCATGGCAGGATCATCAGAATATGTGCTCCCCCTCTTGTTTATGACAGATTGCTGTATTTCACCCAATTAACCAAGTATCAGTAGGCTGACTTCGACTAGATCTACCAGCCATGAGGCTTGCTATGGAAATACAAAGATGAGATTAATTCATCACTTCTCGTGACAGTCAGTTCTAATGATTAATCTCACCCAAAGAAACATGCCTGCATTTTCATTTTCTCGAACATGAATGGCTTTCGCTCCAAGGCACTTGTTCTTGCTATGGCAAGATTAAAATGCCTGTTAGCTCCTATTACTTACACACCCTTATGAACTCACCTCTCAGGCTTCTCTTTGATCATATAAACCCACTGACTTAAATCTTCCATGCTAAAGCATTTTTTGCCAGCCCTTTTCTCCATTTTTTTTTTCCAGCTTCCCCTTTAAAAGGTGCATACCAGAATGGTTCCTGAACAGCAATGCCACAGTACAGCAGTGGCTTGACTATTTATACTTACTACATCAAAAAATGTCATTCGCTTTACAGACACCTTTGGCAATGAGAACCAATGCTTTCAAGGCAGTATCATGGGACACTCCTATAGCTTGAAAGCTCTCCAGTAGCAAAAGGAAGTAGTAAGTAGTTCTATCCTATGGGCACAAACTTAAAACCTCTCCTAAGATGCCTCTTCTCATGTCCCTTATGGGTTACAGTCAGCAGCAGATCCCACATACTGAATGCAGACAGACATATGTATTTTAGATGCTACCAATCAACTGAAAAATCCCCAGGGCATTTTCTCAAATGAACCAGAAGGTTAGTAATTATTCCTGCCCAACAGTAATCCCCACAGCAACCTGCTATTAATCCTCTCTCATCTGAAACATCCATTTACAACACAATTTTCAACGACTTACTCAATTTCATGGTCTCTGAACTTCACCCTTGTTTTATGACTACTGATTCTCCTTTATCGTTTTCCAGGGATCTTGTCAAAAGCTATCCTGAAACACAGCACATCTGCAGCAGCCAGGTTGTTTTCCTTGGAGACTGTTCCCAAAGGGCTGGACTCAGTCTGCCTGGCTGGAGTGGTGTGCTTGGGGCAGGTTTATCCAGGAAAAGGGGAGCTCTCAGCTGGCTCTGTAAGTTTTGTCTGATGAGGAACTGGGTTTCAGTCTGTTTGACTCTGTGGTGACACCCCTGAGCTGAATTTGTCCCCCAGCCTGTGTTGCTTAAGCAGAACTTCTCTAAGTCCTAAAAAAAAATACCCTCTTAATAAATGCTTGTCCACAATATATTCAGTCTATCAGATTCCATCTCTCTTAACTCCAAGAAAACAGGCAGTCCAGGACTTTAGCACAGTGGCCTTGAACAAGAATTGTTTTCATTATTTTCCATTGCCTATCTGGCAGCTCCTGTACATGTGTTGTGCTGTGTCCCTTGGGAGGTCACAGAACCAGAAAAAACAGGGCTGGAGTGCAGCAACCTGGAATACTAGTTGCCCAGAGAGGTTGTGGAGTCTGCACCCTTGGAGGTATTTAATACCTGACAGCACACAGCCCTGAGCAACTTGCTCTAGCTGAGCCTGCTTGAGCAGGTAGGTTGGACTAGGCAATCTGCGGAGGTGCCTTCCAACCTCAACCATACTGTGATTCTGTGAATGGAACTGGTAAAACAGTTTTCAACCCTTCTTGATTTGAACCCATAGAAATCTTCCAATTCATTAGTGGATCCATTTAGAAATTTCTTGTGTATAACTGATTTTACAGCATCTATGAACTGGCTTTGCTTAGTCAGCACTTGCTCACCCTTAACACTAGACCACAGACATCCAGAAGTCTGCAGACTCTGGGCCCAAAACACTTTTAGTCCATCTCCTTTCCCCACAGCACGATCAACTAGCCATAAGCCATTCCTAAAGCCATTGCTTATGTCACCCATCAGCCTTCAAGAGTGTCGACATTATCTGAATATCAAACCTAGTTGAACACCTGAACACCAATTTTTTTTGCTTAATGAAGTTCCAGTGCCTTCTTCCTATAGATGCTCTTGACAGGCAGGTAACACTAAGCTGAGAGCTGCTTTCTTTCCTCTAGATAGCAGAGCAAGCAATTTGTTTCCCGCATAATTTCCCTCAACTGTGCCCAGCTGTCCTTTGCAAATATTTAATACTGGGCAAGCTGAAATTGCTGGTTATTATCAACCCACGAGATCTGGCAAATTACTCAATTTCCCTGTGTGAAATTAGAGGATGAGCAGTATTATTTTAAGGTTTACATTTAGTATAGATAGTGTGCTGACTGCCATTAGAGTGCTCACTTTCAACTTTCAAGGAACATTAAGATCTGTAGGCCATACTCAGACACCTTCTCTAGATACTTAACATCACTAATGCAACTGCTCCTCTCCACTGAGCTGGCAAGTGGCAGCCCTGGACAGAAGATGGGCTGAATCATACACCAGTAATCTCCTGAATTCCAATGCCATGACATTCCCACGACATCAGTTTTGGATACCTGAATCAAGCCCCTTATCACTCACAAGCACACAGCTCAGGTTTCCAGCCTTCTGTTCCTTGCTCCCCCTGCCCTCCTCACTTGCCCAGCAATGCAGCTGCACACCTCCAGTTCTTAGATTTCTTCTCAATTGCTTTCGAAGGAGCACATGTGCTTACAAGTGAAAGGCAGGAAATGGTACAGGAAGAAATAGGACAGAAGAATGTTCCCAGTATGTAACCTGCTGATGTTCTGCAGTTCCAGGGTCCAGCGGGGCTCCAGGTCCTGTCCCCGCAGTAGGATCAAGCCCTCTTTGGTTGTGATGAGCAGGTTGCTGCAGTTTGTGTCAGGTGTCTTCATCGTCTGCAGGAATTCAACACCCCCACTGGGACAAACGGAAAGCAGAGAGGAGATTCCGAGGCTTATATCCGCACACCTCAGCACTAGCTGCCTGTCCACACGGCAATTCATCCTACCTAAGATTTGAACTATTCTTGGAGAAGCCCATCACCCCAGTGATGGAGCTTAGCTTCCTTTGGGGGTTCCTCAGTTAAGTAGGCTAAATTCAGGTGTGGGATCTTCTGAACATCTTGAGTTACTACAAAGAGCAAGGGGTTTGGGGGTTCACATTTGTTCCCTCTCTTTATTCCTATCCAGGCTGACCTTGACCACAATTTGGCAGTAAAGAAGAGGAAGCTGAGAAATCCAGGCCCACAATGCTGTACACAGACTGAGCTTCCCAAAGGGACTCCATTAGCTGGGAACACTTTTTTCCTCCAGGTATGCAGAGGGGATGGAAGAAAGGAACAAGGAGCAGGAGAAGCAAAGGACTCCCTTTTATCATACTCTGCACTTCTTTTGCTAGGACAACCACAGGACAGGGAGGAGACAATGGGTTCCCCAGAGTACATATCAACTGGACAATGAAAAGAGGGACAGTATTGAAGTGGAAGGGACCATATCCAGGAGCACTAAGAGGTGCCTACCCTCCCCTTCCTCTCCCAGCAGAAGCAAGAGGACAAGTCCATCTCCTACCTGTAAATATCAATGAGCTCTGACAGGTTGACAGATCTACGCTTTTCCCACTCCGGCTCCTCCTGCTGCAGCATTGCAGGAAAGCTGTCCCGGTTTCTGGCTTGGGTAAAGATATCCCTCAGGGCAACTGCTTGGACATTACCTGCCAGGATGAGTAAAGATGAAGAGCCCTGCCTGCAAAAGTTAACTCCCTAGTAGCACAGAGGGTCCTTGGGACCACTGCAGTTGTGGTAGAAGGCAAAGGAATGCCCAGAGCTGGAATTTCCCTGGCATTATGTGCCTTTGGGAAACTCCAAGGTATTCCAAGCTACCAGGTATTGGTGCTCCTGCACTTTTCCACACCATGACAGTGAGACTTGCTCCCATGCCCTCTACTCCTAGCTTTTACAGCAGGAGGCATGGCAGGAATATCCCAGGGATGCTCTGGGCCATTTTAGGTAAAATGAGTATTTTCTCAGTAAGGTGAAGTGCTGGAAAGGCAAGGTGCATCTTACCAAAACCAAACAGGATGTAGATGGCTCCCCGGCTGGTGATGTGGACTTGGGGGCCAATCACTTTCCCTTCTCCATTGGTGCTGTACTTCACAGGCCCACCCAAAGCAGTCCCAGTCTTTCCTGACACTAAGATGAAAAACACATCAGGCTGCAAAGAGAGAGATGTAGAGATTTTTAGCAGTGCTTTCATGCACTTGTGCTCTCAGAATCTTCCCTGGTTCCTACAGCATGAAGCTCCATTGCTCCTTCCCCCCACATCAAGGCCTAGCTAGTGGTCTCTTTCTCTTTGCTCAGTCTGGCTTCCTGGGCGTCTTCCATTCATGCTCTTCTCTTGACTGCAAATGCATCAAAGATGGAAGGGACTTCAAAAACCTGAACTCCTCTAACAACATTAATGCTAGAATTGTGGGGAGGGATGAGCACAGAGGAAATCTGTATCTGAATTAATCACCCAAGTATTTATTTCTGTTGGATAAACTGAATGCTCCTTTCTCCAGAGATCTATCTCAAAATGGATCCCTACACTGCTGCTAAACACTCACTTGAAACCAGGCCTTCACTGAACAGAAACAGATAATTCTCAAGTCTCAGCCAGGGGTAAATAATGACCCTTCTGTTCATTCCCAGCTGACAAGAAATTCAGGTAGTGTCATTATTGCTTGATCTCACTGCTCTGACCTATCGAAAGAAAACGGGTGTTTTTCAGGGAAATCTAAGGGAATGAAAATTAGGGGCTCTAGCAGCTGCTGTTACAGCCTTCCACATCAGGCTCCCCGTTCTTCCTCGAGGTAGTCATGGTCGTTTCAAACCTTGAGCAGGGATATTCCATACCTGTGTCTCTTTGAGAGCCAGAACAACAATATCCCTAATCCCATCTCCATCTACATCTGGAAGAGTTGCAGCCGGTGCAGCCAGGATCCCACTTGAAAGGTGGATGGAGTTCAGTGTCCAGATGGTCTTGCCTGCAGGAAGAACAGGATGAAAAAGACCTGCAGCACTTGGGGAACCAGCAGGCATCCCCAGAAGGTTCCACAAAACCTTCCTGAAGAAGGGAGCAGGAGAGGTTGTTTCCCCTATTCTCTGAGAAGAGGAAAGACAAGCCTACAAACTGGGGCAAGCTGCAGTGGGAAGCAAAGTTCTTCCCCCAGCATTTCTTCAGATTGTCTTTGAGTCATGCCTCAGGTCCTGCTGTGCTTCCTTCTTAGCACCTCTCCAGAAAGACCTGAGTCCAAAACAGTTTCTGAAATAGCAGAGAACATTCGAGGTTCACTCTTGGAAGGAGAACCTAAATGAGAGTGCTGCTCTGCAGGACAGCAGTTGTTTCCCTCAGCAACAGGAAAGCCTGTAGAGAGATGCCAGGAAAGGGAACAGATGGGCAGTTCTCATATTCGAAGTGCAAATCTGTGTCTCAGTTAAATTCCCAGCAGCAAACAGCCACTCCAGCATGGCATGCTCACTCCACCTCAGGGTGAAAGCATGTTAGCAGACGTGATGTCAAATGGTTCAGCAGTCCAGCATGGACCCAGCTGGAAACTCAGTAAAACCTGATTTGCAAACCGACAAATAAACATCCAAAAAAGGCAATGAAATTCTATGCTTTTACTTTTCCATTATTCTTTTGCCAACACTTCTGCTTTTTCAATCAGAATTTAAAAATGCTTTTCTGCTGCTGCTGCTGCTGCTGTGTAGGATAGGGTTTGCCACTGCATGACAAAGGAAACCAAAGGCCAGATCTGCAAATGGTTGTACACATTAATAACACTACTGCTGCTGGTAAAGGAGACAGCCTATGGTCCTGACCATGGAAACACTGTGCTAGTAATCTGGTCCCTAGAGGCATTTAAAAGGTAAGTGCTGCTGCTCATTGCCTGGATCTGTCTTTTAAACCCAAGGTTTCTTGTATGCCTCCAGTCTCTGGTCTGATTCCAAAAACATCCCTATACCTATGTATGAATATTTCTGCCAGTGAATTAATGTGGTAGAACAAACAGCAATCAGAGAATGGAGGTGCACATGAACAAGTAATTAAAAATGCAATATTCATTCACATCTAATCAATTCTCCTACGGGCCTAATTTCTCTGGAAGGTTTCCTGGCTGTAGCACATGTCCTTACGTAACTTCTCCAAGAATGGTTTTCAGCTTTTCAGTGCTGTTAGGTAGGTGCTGAGTTGTATTAACAGCTCAATGTTGATGAGAACAGACTTTACATATCCTTTATGCCATGGGGATGCTACAGGATAAGATTAACACTTTGAAATGTTCTGAGATGGTAGGATGAAGAAGCTGCTACAGAGCAGCAACGGTTTGGATTCTCTTATTCTGTCTAACTAGAAACTCATTAGTGTTTTGATTCCTTCCTGTGTGTCACGAGATAACAGCCACCATGAAGTGCCAGCACTGAATCATTCATGCTTACTAGTCCTTTAAAGAACACAAAAAAGCAGTAGAATATTTCTAATATGCTGGTAGTTGACTCTACCTGTGGAGGCACTGAGAAGGCTGAGGAATTTTGATGTCCCTGTAACAAGGCAGACAGGCTCCGCAGGTGCCCACAGTGACAGCCCTTTGCACTGCACACTCCGAGTCTCCTCTGGAAGCTGGATGGACCACAAGGTGCTGCCATTCATACCAGAAAGAGCCACCACAGTTACAGAGGGCCTAGAGACACCTGGAAGAGGCAGGAAAGAGAGAATGAAATCCCTTGGCATCAGAGGCTATGCCTGTGCTGCCTTTGGTCTTTGCACTTGAGTTCCAGCTCTAGCTCCTAGAGCTAAGTGGCTCAAGCCAGCCACATCTACACTGCCTGAAAGCAACAGTCAAATCCTACCCCATGGCTGAGTCTCTCTACCTGCAGAGCGTAGCAGTGATCTCCAGACAAGTTGGGCTGTCAGCCAACAGCGCAGACAATCATGGCGGTTGGACCTGAGTTCATAGCAAGAAATGTGGTCAGCTGGGCACAGAGGAACCAAGATCCTGGGAACAACCTCCTCAGTTGTGCTGACTTCCTGGTGTGAAATGCACTGCTTTCAAACCAGACTGATCCTTCTGATCCTCTCTCCCTCAAGACAACTGCTAGCACCAAGGGGAAACCTTAAGTGACTCCCAAGGCAGATACCACCTCATGTGAAAGTCCTGGGTTGTTTGTAATTCCGGAGTAGCAGAAGGTGACTGGCAATCTGAGAGCTTTTTCCTTTGTTTTCCAAATGAGTTTTATTATTGTGAAAAACAGACTGAATGCAACCAATTGATGTAACTCAGGGCTCTTTTCCTAATTCACCAGTTAGCACAAAATAATTGTAAAAAAACAAGTGCTCTATGTTGTTTCAGTTGACTGTTGGCTCTGATTCCAAATGTGAGCAACTTTTAGCTCAGCCTGCCCTCAGACATAATTGTGGTTACTGTAATCTCTGCCTGGTATGCTCATATCACAATTTAAGATGAACTCCCATACATTTCAAAATAACAACAGTCCCAGTTGACTCCCGTCTTACTAGCAAAACAACACGTGACTTGACTACACAAAGAGCCTATCTGGGCCGCTGGCTAAAAGCAAGTCTGAGCATGCCCTCTAAATCAAACATACTCTCTTCTCAAAATGAAAATCATCTGGCTTATGCTAAGGGGTTGCCCCAGACCAAGTTCTATTCATTGGTTGGTAAGGACCAAGAACTCCTGAATGCAGCTCACAGCTGTTGTGTGTACAAGCTGGAGAAACAGCTAACAGTGTCATAGCTTACTCCATCAGCCACCTATCCCACACTTATCTCTAACTGATGCTGTGTGAATGCTCTGAGCACAAGCTACGGAAGGGCTGATGTCCAGCTATGTCGGTTTAGGATTGTGATGTGCTTACACCTGCTTCAGTGTCTGCTTTGTGTCTTCCAGCATAACTATAGCCCAGGATGCAGCTAGGTATGACTAGTTCCATTCAGACATATGTCTGCAATGAAAGACAAATACAATGCAACGGCAAAATACAGAATGCAAGGACAACCTCTACAAAAATGAATGCAGCCTTAGCGTCAACAGTATCTCCCCCTCTCACTTTATTTTTTAACTTACTGCACAGTTTTCTCTCTGCTCATAGGTTTCTTTCTATAGGACTTGCTGTGAAATACCAAGAGCCTTGCTTGGGCCATGGAGAAGCAGCATTTTCCCTATCCTCTAACTATATTTTTATTACCCTACTCTTTGAAGAGCCAAGGCATTTTGCTCCCACAAGAATTCTCTTCAGGCTGTGCAATGTATGCTTGCTCCCTGAATATGTCTCGGAGACTGAACAGATTCATATAATCTCAGGTGATGCAAGGCTGGGCAGACGCAGTAGAGCAGGCAGCTGGGAACCTCCAGGACTTCAGAAGCCCACAGCAATAGAATGCCACCGGACTTGGCAGTCCCTGTATAACAGTAGTCAGTATCAGCAGGCTGCTGCTATGTTACCTGAGGGATGTGACGGTTAACAGAGAAAGCAAAAGCAGCCAGGGGGAGGAAGCAGGGTAATACCTGCTAAACATCCAGGCACAGTAGCTTCCCCACCATCAGCCAGTCTATTATCCGTGAATTAACAACAATTTGGAGCCTGGCAAGTATATGGAGTGACCTGGAGAAAAAGGCAGCAAGGTGAAGGTGTTTCCTGCAACACCAACCTACAGCTGCTCTAAAAAAATCCATAACGCTCCCTGTTGGCAAGCAACTGGCTAGTCCAGAAGAACCAGAGTGCCCCAACAGTCAGCTCTGCCAGCACTGTTTCTGTTGCCAACTACCCTTGGTAATGACCCGGACACTGGACCACAGATCAGGAAAGAGTTGAGACTCTACCATGGAATCTCATTTGTGACCTTTGTCAAGCTGCTTCCCTTCTCTGTGCTTCCACCTGTATGCCTGTAGAACGGAGATAGTTAGACTGAGCTCTTTTGTGAAGGTCTCTGACAGATAACAAGGGGGAAAAAAACCCACCTCGTTTCCAATCGCTATTTGTAGAGCAGTGCTTTCTGATAGCTTTATTTCTGCTCCCAAACTAAGTGTGCACAAATACAGGACAAAGAGATGGACTTGCCCCATGATAAAATAAGGGGAAATAGATAACGTTGACGCAACAGGTACCGGAGCACAGGCTTGCAATGAAAATTATGAGCAGCATGACAAAGCACAGGCACAGTACACCAGCCATTTTAAGGAACTCCGAAAAGAGCAATGCCGTGGATTTGCAGTGGTAGGAACTCTTCCCATGAAAAACATACAAAGGTTTGTACTGACACATACAGAAAGAGGAATGAGAAGGAGCTGCAGTGCTTACCCATGACACTAGCATTCCTCAAGGCAGTGAAGACAATGAGGATGTCAGGAAGCCCATCGCCGTTCACATCACAGAGCTCCAGCGGGGATAACACACCACCTGCAACAGTCAAAGAGAATCACCGCACTGCTGTCAAAAAGGCCACCCAGCCCATTTTCCACATTGGGAGAGGAGGGCTGGCCCAGAAGAGAGACTCATGGACACCCAAGCCTCACAGAGTCTGCTAGGGAACCACCAATGCCAGGCAGCTCACACCACAGCAAGATCTTTCATTGCATGGAAAGGCAGAAATGTAGCATCTGGGTCAGAGAAAGGAAAGGGAAAAATGGAGGAGCCAACAGAGAAAGATTTCTGCTTCCCACTTCACTTTCTGAGGTGATGTGGGAGCCACATATCTTATGAAAGGCTTAGGTTTGGAAGCCAGGGGCAGAAAGCAAGGAGGGAGAGACATATCTAGACCTGGCAGAAATTATTTCACAAACCACTGTTACTTTACTGCAGAAGTCAGAACGGGAGATACTTTAGAAATGTTACCAGTGGCCCGTACAGGATGACAAAAGATCCCGAATGTTGATTTGTGGATTCAAGCAGGACAAGAAGACAAAAGAAATAAGGTTAGTTAAGCCAGTAGAAGACACAAAGACTTCTATCCCTCTCCTCCCGAACACATCCACACACTTCAGTGTGGAGGTGCTGGTGAAATCCAGGATGTAGAGAGGAAGGTGCTATGTTTTTAAAGTGGGCTGGGCCATCTCCATTTGGACACAGAGTGCACCATCCGGACAAAAAGGCAGGATGGGAGAAGAGTCAAAATGTTTTTTGGTGTTGACAGAAACAAGATTTTGTGGCACTGTTATCTACTGATGCCAGATTTCACAGGTCTCCACTTGAAGAGTGAGGAGGACACAGCTGCCTGTCTATTACCTCGGAGCATCTGCAGTGGTGAGGAAGGGCCTCTGTTCTGACCTGGCTCTCCCAGATAGGTCTCTCCCGCTGATGCCCAGCCTGGGAGCTGCCACCTCCCCCATGCCAGATGCTGTTCCTGGGGCTTTCTCACCTGCTCCCTGACCTAGGTTGCGGTTCCAGGTGTTATGCAAGTCTCTAGGGGGACAGGGAATTAGAAATGCGCACACCAACACAAGAATCATCGAGATCACCACAGTGAGCAAAAAGATCGCTGTGCGCAGGTATGGCATGAGGGAGGGAACAGCCTTCTGCTCCAAACTCCCAGCCGTCTCTGCAGGATAACCCTCAGGTGCGCTCTCTGACGTGTGCTGCTTTGTCATCCCAACCTCCACATCAGAGTCAGGGTCCTGCACCTCCTCAGGGGGGCTCTTCCCGTTCTTGACCCCCCCATTCTTCTGGATGTTGAGTACCAGGTCATCTTCACTTTCATCACTGTCAGCCTGGGTGAGTGGATCGTATTCCCCAAGGTCTGGGCTCTTCTTTCCTGAGGAAAGAGATGGAGAGAGAAAATAAAGTATCAGTTCCTCGCTTCTGAAGGTTCTCAGTGGAGAAAAGGCTACAGTGGAGAGTGATACAGTAGGGATGACAGTGCAGTCTGCATTTTGCATGGATCCAAGTGAGAGGTGTGAAAGAAAAGACAGGGTCTGTCCACGTTTCAGAGTAGCAGCTGCAGGAGAAAAGATGCCACAGTTTATTTCCCCAGAATAAAAGTGTATTTATATAATATCTATATACATATATACATACACACACATGTATGTTTGTCTATATATATGGAATTCATGGCTGATTTAATTCTAATACTTTCCTGTTTGGTAATGAGACACACTGACATGAAGTCATGCTTAATGCTCTGAGTACCTAAACTGCAGCACTCTCTTGACTTCAGATGCTGACCTCCTTTAGCATTTGCCAGTCTTTAATCCCGAAACAGCCCCTCTTCACTTGTAGTCTGCGTTCTCTGAGGGGGCCTCCCTCTGCAACTCATTTTCCCCTCCTCTTCCTGCCTGGTCCAAGCAGCACTGCTGCCTTCCAGTGTGCCACATCTGCTGTCCTCCTTCTTGAGGGATAGAAGGGATAGAGCACTGCACATGGTTTCTCTGCAGTGCTGGTAAAAATGGGTATCGACTCCCTGAAGATGAGGGCAAAGTGATTTTGCACTTTTGGGCCAGTAACGTGCTGGTGTCTGAAGGGATCAGGGCTGCCTCTCTAAGACACCACCTTCTCGGCATGGCTCAGCGCTGCAAGAGGGAGAGCTCCAGCCCCTGCAGTAGGAAACCACAGTGCTCCTGCTTGGTTCCTGCTCCCACCAGAGCCAACAGCTTGTGTTTGGCCTTGCTGAGATAGATAACTTAGTACTGATGTCTTCAGGTGGTGGTACAAGAAAGTAGCTTAACTTCAGGTGTCTCTCCCCAAGGATGCCCGGCACACGGATGACTTCTTCCTCAAGCCCTAGACAGCTGCAGGGAGTGTGACAAGGGCAGCTGCAGAGCCCCATCGTACATACCAGCGTAAGGCCAGGGCCATCTGTTTATGGGGGCAGGCAACATCACGCAGACTCACTGCCCTGAGCTACGAGTGGAGGATCACGTCTCAGGGAGCTGCCCTGTGCCACCAGGCTGGGCATGGAGCCATGGCCACTTCTCCGATGATTGCAGGGTCTCAGTCTGTTTCTCTCTCTCTCCTATTCCAGGGTGGGACTTTGTTGCCTCATTTCCCTTTGCCTAAAGCTGACCCGAGACAGGAGCTAACTTGTGCCCAAAGATGCTTTCAGTGATACATGCAAGGCATAAATAATAAGCAAAAATATGCAAGCTGTAACCACTCTCAGACACTAAGATGATGGGAAGGCTTTACAGAGCGGAAATTTAAGGGCTTTCATGATTATTCTTCCTGCATAAGATAATATGCCTTACTTCTGGTTTTCCTGTTAAAGGCAGACTCACAGTTACAGGCATACTGTAGCATCTAGTTAGTGCAACGCACCTATTTTACATCATCTAGAATCTACTTTGCAAGCATGTGGGCCTTTTCTTGCCCCACAAAAGGACCTTCACTCCCCTTTCCTGTACCACTTATAAATAGTATTCAGTGTCAATTTTAGGATTTAAGAAAAACTGTCAATCCCACTAAAGGCCAAGCCCCACACTAAGTGGAGCAGCCAGGATAACCCAGCCACACTGAACACAGGGAAATAAAGACATTCAATGAGATCACATACCTAAATCAACCCCTTCCTTTTTGAACTAGAGAATTCTACAAAAGACTTATGTTAAAACAAACTGGTGCACATACACACTCCAAAAAGCTGTTCCTTGTGGAGGTAGAGCACCCAGCTGAAAGGTACTACATTCCTATGGGACGGTCCGATGTATCCCTGTGGGACACTGCATTGTTTCACATAGATCTGCCCTAAACATGCATCCAAAGTGTGGGCTTTTCAGGAAGTCTTGATAACCTTGGCTCTATCCTGTGAGCAGCACAGAAGGCCACCGACCTCGGTGGCACACAGTTCTCTGCTCAGAGATTGCAGTGACAGCACAGTGTGAATTTCCCAGATGTCTATACAGTAGGTTGTGCTGACTAGTTGCTGAAAGAGTGCTCAGCAAAAACAAGAAATTCCAGAGAGGACTCGCTGGCAAGGTATTTGCAGCTTCTCACTACAGATCCAGATGTACCAGTTCAAGCCAGGTCAGAGTGGTATGAAAAGCAAATGCTGCTGGCCCAAGAGTAAATGGTATTTAGCCTGGGAAGTCAAAGTCAGACAATTCTATTAACCAGATGGCTCCCGGTTTTGGAAACTGGTGTGCTTTGAGTAAAACAACTCAACAGCATACTTACACTTCAGATATACTGTCATTTGTTTAATTATTTTAAATCCAGACAGTCAACCCAAAAGACTGAAACCGCTGTTCATCTTGGGGCAACTAAAAGCATTGATAGGAACGAGCTTTATCTAGAACAGTTTTGTTCTGGATGTCTAGGAGAGAGAAAGGACCTTGAAACTATGGCTTACTCACTCCTTGAACTGGCATGGATTGAGAGGTTGGCAACATCGACAGTGGTGTCAACCACAGATGATCTGTAACAGGAACACCTTTCCTGCTGAGAACCCCTGATCGAGGGCTAGAAAACAGCTACTACACAGTAATGACTTACAGCTTTTGGTGATCTACATAGGAAAGGATCTATTGAGTTATAGGAGAGCTATAAAGCAGAGAGCTGCTCAGTCTTATTTCATGTCTAAGCCTGACCAGAAACCAGCATTCCCTCTCACTATCTTTCCTCAAAAGGTTAGTTGGCACTCTCACAAGGCACAGCCACTTAGGAAAGTCAGGCGTAAAATGTCCTGCTGATTTTTTAAGCCCAAAGGAGGGAAGACACTGTCCTTTAACAACGGCTGTTGGAGCACTCACCTAGCACATGGGAAACCCAATTGCATATCTAATCTCAGAGGATTCAAACGTTCATCTCCCACTGTTCAGAGAGAGCCCTAACAATCGATCTGTAGGTGTTTCGGGAATGCATCTGGAGGGCTGGCGAGAACGTGCTCAGCTTGGCCTCCCGAGGCTGTTCTACGGTGCAGAGAATAGGTAACTCATGATTCACCTGGCTGGAAAGAGAGCAGAATGAACATGACTCTTCATCTGAGTTTTAGGTCACTTGCTGTGGGAAGGAGGGATACCATACCTAGCTTCCACTAATCACTCCCAAATGATTTTTCAACAAAGCAGCATAAATAGAGAGACATAAAAAGCAGTAAAGAATGTATGAAAACAAGGGCAGTCTCACACCATTAGAGAATGATGATTTACTGAGAAGTGCTCCAGAAGCCAAATTCTTTCCTTTCTGGTCAACAACAAGGCTCAGGCTGGAGGAAGACAGTTTGTCCATCAAGAGAAAGCTAAAACTGCCTCTGTTGCAAGTGATCAGCTGTCAGAAAATCCAATACTCCCATGCAGTTTTCAGCTTTCCATTGTGGAAGTAGAAATGCTGACCCAAGTCAGCCTCTTGGTCAAACCCTCACCCTGCCTCCTGAAACGATAATCACCGAGTAACCTTCATGATAAATTAGTCCCCGTGCTAAACAAAACAGTCTCCAGACCCACCTTGAGCAGTTCTGTTGCCTTGTGCATATAACAGACCTGTATAACTCACATCTTGTTATCTGTCTTTTGCACAGCATCTCTAAGTGTATATAAAACTTGCATCCACTTTACAGGGACAGAGTTCATATCAGCAAAGTCAGTCTCCTGCTCCTCTGTGTTCTCTCCTACAGGTATAGTAAATAAACTGCTTCTGTTCTGACCTGCTCTAAATTGTATTGTGTTTTTTCCATGGCACCAGTGATAAAACTGAGGTTCCCAGTCAGTGGCCTGTGGTTACAATCAATCTGAGGAACTGTTGCTTGTGGTCTGTGGCTAAGTTACTGGTCATGTTGCCCTGGATTTTTTTTTTGCAGCCATTGGAAGAAAAAGCACATAGTGAAGAGGGAGGTTTTCAAAGGCAAGAGAGAAAATGTCCCAAGCTTATCAACTTTCAAGGGCAGTTGGACTCTAAACTGCACTTTATGACTTTGAAAATCCCCTGTGCATTTGCCTAATAGTACTTTTCGCACTGACAGCTCTTGCCACTATTGCAGCAGCAGGATGTGACCTCTCAAAGAAGAAAAAATCAATCATGTGATCATGAGTTGGACAGGAGGCATCTATGAGGTGATCTGTGTTGGAATCAGGTCCCACTCATAATGAAATACTAATTTCTAGTGCTGACAGCTTGACAGATATTAACTGTAATCTTTTTTTTTTTTCCTGTTTTTGACGTACAGGAAGGGCTTTTCTTTGCACTTACTTTGGAGTGAAAAGAGCAGATCTTGGACTTTAGACAAACACAATTTTCAGTGCATTATTTTAATGATGACATACTGGTTCCAGTATCCTTTGTACTCACTTCATGTTCCGTTTATTTTTCTGTTTTTTCCCAGCTGGCAGTTGGCAGGCACCAGTTACTGGGTACTGCAGACATATCTCTAAGCCCGTGGGGAGATAAGTTGCCACATATTGGTGTAATTAATTTAATGAGATGCAGCAGAAAAAAACAGCTATAGCAACAGGCTTTCTGCTTTCTCGTTGCCGTTGAAAGCTGCATTTTTCAAGAGTTAACCACACAAACAAGGTACGATAGATGTAATTTAACCTGAGAACTGACGCAGAAGTTGTTTTCTTAACTGCAGTTGCAAGGCCTGTGCTCTTTTCCAGATCAGTGCCTCCCAACAGCAGATATCAAATAGATCATGCTGGTTCCAGAGGTCCCAGAAGAGATCTGTACTTGTTATTGTACATTTCCCCAGCAGTCGCACCCTGATACACACACTTATACCCACCAGTTCACACTTTTCCTAAATAAACTTCATGTAAAATGTATTCCTTCCCATTTAGACAAACATAACTATATAAAACCAGGAAGAAATTAATTTGCAAACAAAACTTCTTTGAATGAGTTCTAACAGGCACTGCATAAACTGAAAAATAATGCCTCCTGGTATGGGTTACTAAAAGCTGGCGGGAAGGGCCACGAAGACATTACTGTGACCTTCATGGAGCGATGGAGGGGGAAAGTACGACCTACCCACTGAGTGGAGCTTCACAGGCTGAGGCACTGCAGGACCACAGCGGTGTGTGGCGCCCGGGTGAAGCCCTCCCCCAGCAGCGCACAGCTGGGGCCTGTCTCTGTCCCATGGCTGTCCCGAAGGCCAGACACCGTCAGGAGGAGCAAGGAGACACCTTCCCGTTGGGTTAACGCAGCCAGGTGCATTGGCACCGTCTCCAGCCCATCCAACAGCAGCTAGCACGCTCTCAAGATCTGGTTTCACAATGTATTTTCATTCCCTTTTAATCTCCTCGCTGAAGAGAATGGTTGTTGGACTGCTGCTCACTGCCTTATCTTTGAAAGATCTGGTTCCCTGACACAATAGTCCCTTACGCTTGAATATCCTTTCATCTCGCTGAAGATCTCTGGCAGGAAGGTATGCAGAGGTGGCAGGCAGACTGTAAGCGTTTACCTGGGTAATTGCAGTGGCACTTACTGAACTCCTGGCCTGGTTTTGGGGGGGGGGGGGGGGGGGTAAAACCCGTCAGGAGCGGATCACAGGGGTCCAGCGCTTCCCCGCGGCGGTGGCGGCTGCCTCGAGCCCTGTGCCCCGTCCTGCGCGGCCTGCGGGACCCGGCGCCCCCTCCCGCGCGGCCCCGGCGCGGCGCCGCACCGGGCCGCCGCCCGGCCCAGCCCCAGCCCCAGCCCCAGCCCCAGCCCCCCCGCCGCCGCCGCCGCCACACACGCCGCCCCGCAGCCCCGAGGCGCTGCCCTGTCCCCTGCAGCCCTCCCTCCGCCACGGCACCCGGGGACCTGCGCCCCCGGGGCGGCCGGGCCGGGCCGGGCCTCGCCCCACATCGCCACATCGCCATGGCAACGCACCCCACCGCCCCCAGGCAGCGGCAGCCGCGCCTCCCCACCGCCGGGCCCAGACCTCACTGACCCGGCGCGGCGCGGCGCGGCGCTCCGTCCCGCGGGTGCGGACCCCTTACCCGGCAGCTTCAGCGCCCGGGACAGCACCGTAGCCATGCTGGAGAGGCGCAGTGCCCATGCGCGCCACCCCTCCCCTCTCCGCGCCTTCCCGCGGCCTGCTGGGAATTGTAGTTCTGCTGGGGCTGAGGGAGAGGGCTGGCGGGGGCAGGCCCGGGCGTCCCCGTCACGGGGAGCTGCGGGCGGGGGCCGCTCGGTGCCGGGCAGCCGAGCTCCCCGTGGGGCTGTCCCTGCCGGGAGCCGGCAGGCCTCCGGGTGGGGTGGCAGCAGGGCCTTCACCCGGGAGGTGCCGCTCACCCGCAAAGCCGGCAGCCTGCCTGGCGTAAACTTGGGATTCCCACCGAAACCGAAGCTCTTCACCGGTCCCCTCGCCCTTGGTTTCCTCCCTGTTGTTTTACAGGGGCAGAGAGCCGCAGGGCGGTGGGGGCCTGTGGTGGCAAGCCGTGACCACTGACAGTCCAGATTTATACAGCCCCCACTGCGTGCTGGGCACAGGCTCATGCAAAAATATGGTCGTTGTCTTAAGTGTTTTACACAGAAAGTGCCAGTCCTTTAAGTTGTTCTTGGTATAAATTCTTCATTCTTCGGAAGTTTTTGTTTGGAAGAAATTGTATTTGTTTATTTTGTTTTATTTTGCAACACTCTCTTTTTTTGCTTAATTACAGTACAAAAGACTGCTAGGGCGTTTTCTAAAGCTGCCCTCAATCTTAACCACAGCCTTCCGAGGTAAGTGAACAAGGGAACTCATCCTTTCCCACGATGGGGAAGTTAAGCAAGGAGGGTTTTGTGGCTTCCCCAAAGTCACAAGGCTCCAGCTTCCTGATTCCAGGCCTGTGCACGGGCCATCTAACATCACCACGTCTTCAAATTGTGATTTGTGTGAGAACTCTCAAGGCTGACTCCTTTGTCACAGAAAAGAACGGAGTATTGGCTAAATACATCAAAAGAGTCTGATTGGCTAAAGAACACATCAGGTTTCCTCAGCATCTGCTGCTGTTTTTCCCTGTTTCAGGCGCTGTTCCTGCAAATAATGTACTTACCCTTTCCTGTCCATGTCTGTCCTGAAACTCTTTAAATAATAACAATAAAGAAGGAGCAGAAGAGAGACACCAAGTGGTCTAGCTGGTGAAGAGAATTTTTTTCAGATACAAACTGGAAAGAGAGTAGTTCTGATCCAAAACCTTTTGGCAGCTGAGGGATTTCTTCCACTGATGTCATCAGGCCTCAGATCAGGACCTTCCTGAGAACAGCACTTGGGGGGCAGTCCCAGGTGGCAAACTCTGGAGAAGCCATCAGAGTCGTTCTTCTTTCTCTTCCACGTCTTTCTGAATACAGAGTTGTTCTGTTCCGTATGCCATTTCCCCTCCTTCACTTTTTGATTTAAGAGCAGTGATGGTCCTGTATCTATGTAAATATTTACAGGAGAGATCCTGGATCCTTTTCCAGTCTCGGTTAGCAAAGCCTGTGATACACAGGGACAAGAGCTGTCCAGCAGGGCCGCTCTTTCTAAGAAAATGCTTCTGGCACCAATTAGAGCTGGGAGCAAAGGTACAGCAGAAAGCAGCCAGCAGCAGGAACTGGAAAATCTGGTGTCCTCATCTGTGATGTTCTAACATCTGGCACACATACATACACTGCAAGAGCCTATAGTTTACAATGCTTGTACGTTTGCGGTACAGCATAGCCCACTCTTAAGTTCATGCATCCCCACAAAAATGGCTTGTTCCCCAAGCCCTGAGATCTCTGTAAGGCTAATATATAGCAAGGACAAGTGACTTGTGGTGAAAACTGATGCTTTTGAGGAACGTATGACTAAGCAAAGTGTTCAGAGGGTGTAACGATTTGCAGAGCATGAGAAATGAAGTTTTCCTTTTTTACATTGTGAATGTAAGCTGATTTGCATATAAATTGGACCTATCAAGTGTACTAATATCAATCAAAAAGCTGTGAAAATAAAACTGAAGTTGCAAATAAATCATTCATTTATGTGAATGTTGCTGTTCATTCTATTTATTTTTTCCAAAGTGGCTTGAAAAAGCCAGATGCTGAAAAATGAGATACTTGGGGTTAAGCTTGGAAGCCTGAGAGCTTTGGGTTGGGAGTGTGGTTGTTTAGAAAAACGTTACAGTCCAAAAAGCATGAAAGTACTCACCCACCAGCCCCTTATCAGTGTTAAGCCTGTGCAAGCCCTCTCTGCCTACACCGGCACCTGCTGTCTGCTGTAGGGTGAAGACGCTGCCTGAGGTAAATTTGCTGTGCCCCGCTGGGTGCCTGATTTCTGACCTGACCCATGCCCTTTGAAATGTTGGTGTGTCAGAGTCACTGTATGGGTATGCAATATTCACCCGACCTACAAAAACTGCAGTGATATCCAGGGTCCACCTAATAAAGCCAGTGCAGAAGACTTGGCATTTGGCTCTAAAACGGTGGGACACACCATAAGAAAACCTTTTCAGTGTCACCTCTTTCAGTAACTTCTTGCTGTCACTCCACATGAAAGGAGAGGAGTGATGTCCTTGAACAGCAGCAGGAACACAATATGTGGGGACAGCTGCCTTGTCCAGAAATCCCAGCTAACACACTCTAGCCCTGCGCCCAGGTTGCAGCTATCTTCTCTTTTTCCTCTCCTTTATTTCTTTCTGGGACAGGCCATGCATAACGGCCCTCCTCCCTTGCAATCAGTTCATTCAGTTCTCTTCTGCTTTAGCCACTGGACCAGCCTACACTGAATGTCCCACAAGCAAAAAGCGCTGCCCTTTTTGTATGGTGATTCCCCTTGTACAGCTGCCAATCACTTAGTAAAGTATGGTGCTAATGCAAACAAATGGAGAAAGAGGTTTTTGTTGGGCTGCAACGGGGCAGGGTTAACTGGTGAGGTCCCACACCCCACTGCCTTGCTTCTTGCCACCTTTCTGCCAGAAACTACAGCCTCTTCCAGCCTGCCTGCACAAGAACCTCTGGTTGCTCTTTGGTACTGAAAGGATCCACACTACTATTAAAGGTCCTCAAGCCAGATCAGGTCATTCAGGCAGAGCTGCACAGTGGACTGATTGCACATGTAGTTCTGCCGTAAGATCGGAGGGGCCATCACCTCCTGATGAGCTTCTGGGACAGGAGCTATTCTCAGTTGTCCTTTCCTCCAGGTGTCTGGAGGGAAGAAATAACCTGCATCTCTGCACTCCTATTAGCGCTAAGCCAATGCTTTTACTTGTTCTTCTCATCCCACCCTTCTCATTTGCATGGCTACCCGGACAGGGCCAGGAGCACGATCTTCTTTCCTCCTGTGCCTGGCTGAGTCCCTCCATGACAGAGGACTCACACAGGAGCAGATATTGCAATAAATAGGAAATGCTTGTTCAAACAACAAAATAAAATGCAACCAAGCAGTGAAGGCTAACAGGAAGAAACAATAAAAGCAAATAAAACCAGGAAAAGTGACAATAACATTTCTAGCAGGTGCAAAACACTCCCAAGTTCCTCCAGCAGACTCACTTCAGGCAATTTTAAGTAGTGCAGATGATTGTAGAGTTTCTAATGAACCCAGGCAGTAAAACCAATGCCAGCTCTGTGTTCACCCCAGCATGAGAAAAGGCCAAAAGATGGTCAGAGCTGTGCAAAGTTTCAGCCGTGCAGCCCCAAGGCTGTGTGATGTGCCCATGTGCCGTCACGGGGCAGGCACAGGGTGTGCTAGTTGAGGGATTTACTGTGGGGGGCTTCCCCAAATAAACTCCTGATGGGTCTATCTCTAGAGACTCTTCCAGTCTCAGCGTTGTTCTGCCAATGCTGGGAGTCCTGTGGGTGAGAGCCTGGAGGGAAGTGCTCAGTGGTGTGTGAAATGGAGAAGCAATAAATTAAGAGAAGGAGAGGGTAGATACTAAGGGGATATGTTATGCAAAAAGGGAGGCAGGATCTGCTGCAAAATCCTGCAAACTGCCCAGCACCAAGCATACATCTTGATGTGCCCTTGGGAGTTACCCTCTTCCCTCTAACCAGTTGGGTCTGACAACACTGGGTTCATGCATGCTCTGAAGTGCTGTGTAGGCTCTCATTGCCAGACCTGTGTCCCCTGTTGTTCTTTGTGGCTTCTTCTGACAGCCTTGCCTCCCCGCATGAGCTCATGGCAATGCCATGAGCCGTCTGAGTCCTGTTGCGGGTGCCTGTGCCTGGAGCAGTGACATGTAGACATCCCAGCTGGGCAAGGGAGCTGGGAGCTGGAGACATCATGCAGCGGAGATATTTTGCTTACTGATTCACATCATTCCAAAGCAAGTATGAAATGGTACCGGGGATGATAGCAACGTTTCACAGGTGCTCAGCACTTGCCTTGATCTGATGTGAGAGAGAAGTGGTTGCAGCTGCATGGGTGAGACCTCAAAGAAGTGATGGTTTGTGCAGGGACAGGCAGGAGAATGGGCATAGCAGTGGTGGAGGTGACCAGCCCCATAAGCCAGACTGGAGAGAGAAGACCTGTTTCAGGCAGGCTGCCTTCCAGCTCATGTGCAGGGCTGAGGCAAGTCAGAGTCCGGCAGTGGTCAGCCATCCCTGGGGCAGCTCCAAAGATGGATGCTCCTAGAAATTTCACAGGAACATCTGTGGCACTTCAGAGCTTTGTTGAAATAGCTGGTGGCTCATGTGTGGACTTTTAAATGGTCTCCAGCCCTACAGCTGTTAACATCTCGGAGCCAGCCTGCGCTCTGGTCCCTGGGGGATGTCAGGAATTCCTCTGCGACTCCATCTCACTCACGGCGTCCAGTTTTTGCACTCTGGGGGTATTTTGCTTCAGTGTGTGTGTGGCAGCCAGGGTCGGGTACAAGCGGCAGCATTGGGGAGGCCCTCATAGCTGCTGCTCTCCCACATGGCCCAAGGCATAAACACCCTGCAAGGCACAGGGAGGGTTTGAACCCCTTTTGCCCTCAGCTTACTAAATCTGCACCTGCCCAAAGGCTGCAGCCTGAACCAGGGTCTGGGGAAATGAGCACAAATGTTTCTGCAGACGTTGTTCTTGCCAGGGGGATTTTGCTGTCTTGGAGCTCTTGTGTGTCCTGAGAGACCCACAGACAAACATGTGCCTGTTTGCATATCATACAATCACAGAACTGCTTAGGTTGGAAAAGACCTTTAAGATCATCAAGTCCAATGTTAATCTAGCACTGCCAAGTCCACCACTAAACCATGTCCCTAAGCACCACATCTACATGTCTTTTAAATACCTCCAGGGATGGTGACTCAACCACTTCCCTGGGCAGCCTGTTCCAGGGCTTGACCACCCTTTTGGTGAAGAAATTTTTCCAAATATCCAATGTAAACCTCCCTTTGCACAACTTGAGGCCATTTCCTCTTGTCCTATCACTTGTTATTTGGGACAAGAGACCAACACCCACCTTGCTACAACCTCCTTTCACAAGCAAGCTTCATGCTGAGGCTACTGAAGTTTAGAAAACTGACTGCAAGCAGCAGTTCTCACACAGGAGAGCAGACAGAACACTCTGCAGTGGCTTACAACACAGTCACAGAAATGCGGCAACAAAAAAAAGGGAGTTTCTTGTTACTTAGTTGTATTAAAGTTCCCGGTCTCTGCTTCGTGTGGTACAGTGATGGCACATGGGCGCTGGGTATCGATCCCAATCTGAATGCAGCCACGCTGGTGACGGTGGGATGGGCAGTGCTCCTTTCGCATCACTGGGGATGTGGATGGTAGCAGGCAGGAGACAGGGAAGGGAAGTGCTACAGCTCCCTCCTGTCCTGCCTCCCCCACTAATCCCTGAGGAGGTACAGGGTATGGGGAATTTCTGTGATAGACACTCCTGCCTGCTGAGAGCTGTGCTGAGGTAGCACGCTGCCAGCACGAGACTGGGAAACCGGGCACACTCTGCGACCATTCACCAGCACAGGTTGGATTTGGACCAGGATTTTGGGAGTGTGTTGCCACGCCTGTGTGTGTTTCCCCATCAGGTTCGCTCAGCTGGTGTCTCTGTGCCATGTCGTGAAGGGGTTCTTGCTCGGAGCGTTCCTCCCTCCAGCGTCCCCATCCCACGCTGACCGTCAGCAGTTCATTTCCTCTTCGCAGGGAGTTGCAACAGCAGCATAACAGGACTATATTTGCTTCGTGCTGAACGGAGAACAGCTGTGGACAGATGATTGTTTGGGTTATTTGCCTGTTGCCTGGACATTTTGTTTGCTTCTCTGAGCTCTGAAAAAATAGGTTTCCAGTTCCTCCAGAGGCTGGTCTGTGTTAAGCCTGTATATTGTGGGCTGCTTTTGAAAACTGATGTTTTATAACTTTGCAAATGAGTGTCCTGCTGTTTTAGTGGCAAGGCCCTATAAACAAGGCAGTCTTCTCAGAAATTTCCCTGCTGCAGAGCCAGTGGGACTGGAGGAGCAGGAGCAGCCAAAATCACATGCTTCTGCTGTCAGAGAAACAGGTACCCCTGAGTGTGGTCCTGGTTGGATCTCTCTCTTGAGTGGATTTAAGTGGCTGACTAAATGATAGTGCTGGCTGATGGCTATGGACTATGCTTAGAAGGATGCCACTCAGCTTTCCTCCCGATCAGCTCCTCACCTGGAGTAAACCAGCATCATACATTGCAATCATAATACTGCATTTTTAACTGCTCTGTCTGTAACACTTGCACATATCCTCTGGCTCCTTACTTCTGGGTGTTTCCTTTTGTTCTGAGTGGCTGGACAGTCCTCTGCTCTGTGAGAAAAGCATCTTTTTTTCTCACTGCTGAGAGCCGACGTTTTGGCTGTGGAAAATGGAGTTAAATAAGAATAGGCTGGTCAGGAAACAGGGGGTGTTGTTGCCAGCTGATACTGGAGAAGTAATATTAGGAAGAATGCAGATTTGGCCAAGGCACTCACAAGCAGTGCCATGGGTCTAGTCATGAGCCTGGGTGTTCAGCAATTGTGCGGCTTTGGACTGTGGCGGCTGCACATCCTCTCAAATCACAGCAAAATGTCAGTCTGACATAGACATGGGATCAGAGTTGGGGGTCCACCTCCTGCTTCACAAAAATCATCCCTTTAACTCTTAGTGTTCCTTTGGAAATCTCTTTACTGAGTACTGACCAGACCTGAGCCTGCTTGATTTGGCAGGCACAGACCAGGGGGAAGGGGCCAGGGGAAAAAAAAATAACAACACTGCAGCCGATTCATCCATCCTTGTTTATTCCGCCAGAAATAGATTTGGCAAAGTGCATCAGGAATGAACTAATCAGCAGGGAATTAATTGGCATGTTTGTTAAAAGGCAGGAACAACTCGGTGAACAAATTCATGGCTGGATGGCCAGAGGGTTCAAGCAGCCAGAGAGAAGCGCTGCATAGTGGAAACTGCGACTAGTAAGAGAAGTCGTACAGCTGTGTCAGAGAGCCAGCAGTTGAGAGCTGCCCAAAAGAACTGGGGACAAAGATATATGGGTGTTCTTTCAGATGGAGCTGCTTTCAAGAGGGGCTCCATCACCCAGGCTTTTCTTCCCATAAGGCTCCCATGTGTGGGGGGAGATGGCTAGCTTGCAGGAGTGGGAGGGAGGGGTAGGAGAGGTACAGCTGGAGGAGGCTCCACGGAAAGACTGTGGAAACACAGAGAGCAGGGAAATGAAGAGGGACACGTCACTCATTGCAAGCTGAAATGCAGAGGGGGTGGTGAGAAGAGGAGCAGGGAGGCAGAGATTCGGAAGCCTCGTCACGGAAGGACTGGCCTCAAGAGCACAGGTAACATTTGTTTGCAATTCTCTGCCTTCTTTCCCAGGAATGTTTTGTTTCTTCCTCTGGAGGAGACACATCCATGCACCTCATAAAGAGCTGGTTGGGTTGAGGGAGTCTAAAGGCACCTGTGGGAAGAGCCAGGAGAGGAGGGAACATGTGCAGACTGGCATGGACTTGGAGGTTGGAGGATTGCTGCCTACATTTCCAGAGAACAGGGGTGTGCAAAGTGAAAGAAGAAGGGAGAAAGGAAGAGTGACTAAATCCTTAGAGACAGCCAGACAGGCAGACATGGAGAGTGCAAGGTCTGTGTGTGCCTACCCAGTGAGCGAGAGGAAACTTCTTAAGAGGGAGCACCAAGCTCTAAATGAGAGCGAGAGATGGAGGTAAGACACATCCTGTTCTCTAGGTACACCTAGAGAAGAGGCAGAAGGTGTATATTACCTCCTCAAAACCAACAATACTTTACTAATGTTATGATTTGCAGTAGATGTGTGCCTTGCACCTGGATGGCTTTTTTTTTTCTTTTTTTTCCTCAGCATCAGTATGACTGCCTGCTGGCAACAGCATCACCCTAGCTGTCAGTCATCAGAGCTGTCAGTCAGATCCCTTTGTTTAGCAGGATGGTCAGGCTATTTGAGGGATTCAGGTGCTCTTTGCTTTCACACAACATCCAGGTAGAAAATGAGCAGTGTAACTCTTAATTATATGCAAAAGCACTCTTTAACTCAAATATGTTGCCAAACTTGAAAAAGTCAAGATTTGTTATTCTTACATAGCCCAAAGCTGGGTGTGCATGTGTACCAACATATAGCATTATACCCACACACATATAAAGTGAAGAATAATACATTACAATGGATTTTTAACAAGGGCTTTTGAAACAGGTGATATTCTATCTGTACCACTGTGGCTGGGTTAATATTGTAGGATCCAATTTTTGAAATTGCTTTTGGCATTTTTCTTGATCTTTCCACTATTACATAATACTACAAGCATATGCTCATATGCTAATGTTTATATTACCCTGGGTTTTTTTGCTTAGAGAGCTAACAAGTGCCATCCGCTTTGCAAGAAGTGCTTGCAAATACTTTGTTCTGGACTCGCAGTCTTGGCAGCTGTCTCCTCTAAAAGCTCAGAGTCTTTTCAGGATCCCAGGCTGGGAGAACTGGCATTAACTGAGAAACTGTGTGCAGCTACTATATGGTTTTTTTAATGTGAAGCTGTTTGGTTTATAGCACCTAAACCTTCTTTGACTTTAAACATAAACCAGAACATTTTATTTGGGTGTGTGTAAGTAATATAACTTTAAAATATTCTTAAAATATTGCATATGGAAATAAAGATAGAGAAATTCCAACAGTCTGAAAAAATACCTTTATTATCTATTGAGATCCTTTACAAAATTGAGAATCTTAAACTTACTTTGATGTTTAAATATCCATTACCATTGGAGTGAGAGCTACATATTGTGTATTTATGATCTACCTGAGATTGAACTCCCTGATTCATTTAAAAGTATGTTTTATTTCTCTGCAAATAACCCAAAACCCAATATCACTCTTCAGCGTTAGTTTGAAAATAGCTTGAAAGGAACTTGGGAAAATTATGAGGAGAAAGGGTCTCAAATGAAAACCACAAAGCTAATTCACTTGCAATCCAATATTGCAGAAAAAAATCCTTCATTTTAGGTATCACTACAGTGATTGCTAACTCTAATCAACAAAATCTTCTCAAAGCAAGCATGGGCTTGAGCTAACACACCAGGATGCTCATGCATGGTATCAGGAGAGCATATGTGTTTAGAGCAGTCAGAAGTGCAGGGAAAGGTTTCAAATCCTCTTGTTATACAAGGGACAGGCAAACTCTGAATCATAATGCAACAACTCACATGTCTGCAACAGAACAGTGTGTTCTCCTCAGGCTTCAGGGGAGAGAGGGCTCTCAAATGAAGCTGTGTTTGGCACTGGGAGAGGATAACTCAGGCAATTCCCCCATACCCCAGCAGACAGCACAACCCATGGGCAGTAGTGAACTCAAGTCATCACCAGTTTTCCCTTAGTGTGTCAAAATCTGGGGCAGGTACCAGTGAAATCTCAGTGCTTTCTTCTCATTCCCTGCTGTGTGAAATGGAGTATACTGGAGCAGCAAGAAACAGAAAGGGTGAATGGGAGAGTGACAGTGACGGGAGTTCAAAGCCTGGCAGCACTCCTTTGCTTTGGGGCAGGGATTCAGGCTTGGATGGCACAACTGCTGATCCCAGCAGGGCCGTGCTCAGGGTATTGAGCTAGCAGAGCTCTTTTATCATGTCAGAGCGAGGAATTGAGAGATTAAAAGAAGAAAAAAATATTGTGTAATAATGAGACGAATATGTCTGTCTTCATTGCTTGCAGATGAAGGGACTGTCTGGTGAATCACTGAGCCTACCCTGCTCCAAGGACAGAATATGATGTAATTTTCTGACAGAGAGCATGACATATTATTGTAATTAATAGTAACAATAACAAAGCTACTATGTTATTATTGTTATTCTCTGGACTTAGAAAAGCACTTTCATCTAAGATGTAAGAGAGTTTTTCCTGCTTGTCAATCCATGTTCTACCCTGACAGTATTTTCCGGGGTGACACTGCAATGGATTGAAGATGTATTTGCAGCGGGCTTGGGATCTGGTTCCTATTACAGATGACCCTGCAGACTTTTTCTGCTAGAAACCTTATTAGTGAATATCCATTTGCCTTCTACAATTCCACCTAAGAGAGGGAAGACTGCTCAATTTCTGTGTAAGTGTCTGAGATATGAGAATCTACTTCAAAGATGATTATAACCTGATGTTTACTATGATAATAAATTACAGTAGGCCCTTAGGAACGCAGGGAGCAAAGCTACAAAGAATCTGGTCCATGAGGGGACCTGCAAATAGAGCATGTGGGTCTTGTGATTCATTTGGACACCTGATGTTCTAAAAAGTTTGAGATCAAGTAGGGTGGATTTTCAGTATCAGTAGGTGGAATTTATCACCACCCTTATTTTAACAAATACAGAAAGATCAAAGTATCCCAGTCCTGGGGTATTGAAACAGGTGGGAGGTGGAAAGGGTAAGGAAGGACAATCTCTTCAGGATGTTTTAAAATGAGCTGGGAAGCCACACTGCTTCCTTGACGTTAGCAGCACTTTCAAATCATTTGCAATTAGAGATGTTGGTGTCTGGTAAGTTCTTTCCCATCAGGGAAAATTAAAAAAGCATGTGCAGTGCATAGTCATCAAAAGAAAAAAGAAACAAAAGGTCTAAAGGCCGGAGTATTTATGTGGAAATGCAGAGAGGCAGAGGAGCTGTGGTGTCAATACAAATAGTTTCAAGAAGTTCCGTGAAGACCTTTTCATTACATGCCTCAGCTTTCTTAGAGATCTTCATTTTGGCAGCTCTGAGTCGGGGGGAAGAAGTATATGATGTGCGAAATAGGAAGAAGGTAATTAATTTTTTTCCTTTAAATGAATACTGCAATTAGAAGAAGAATACTGAGTACAAAATACATCCTGACAGGTGGAAAGTAATATTTTTAAAGTAGCATGACATTTTCCATCAGTATGGCTATATTCATACTGCTATTTTAAATATATGGAAAAATTAATGCAGTTGCAATTAAAACACACTAGTGATTGAATGTAAGAAAGGCACAAAGTAAAAGGATTTATTTATGTACTGCTTTATCTGCTACAGCTTCTAGTAGGTTTTGAGGTGGCTGAATTCTTCCCAGATGATTAGGAGATGAGGGTTATATGATATTCAAAAAGCAATTTAATGTCCTCATATTTTGCAGTGAGGTCTTAGACTTTTGATGCATGTACGTGAACAGGGGAGTAATTTGGATTTTCTGAATGTGCCTACTGCTCATATGAGCCCTTCCATCACTGTGACTACGGATGACTGAAATCATCACCAAAACCCATGAACTTGGCAAAGCATTTTCTCTGTTTGCTATGTGCAATATGTGCGTAATTGATATTTCCAGCCAGTTTCTACCAGAACAGCTGTTCATGACATTTTAAAAAAACAAAAATTTCAGATTCAACACTGAGGGACTACTTAATTATGACAGAATAACAAATTAGCATGAGTAAGCTGTGGAGAGACTGACCTATCTTTTCACATTTAGAGATGGTACTTGTCCAGGAGGGTCTGTAGGTCAGGGTTGACTTCCATTGGCTTGGGAATGGTGGTAAACTCGAAAGAAGACAAGGAGCTTAGGAAAATGCTCACATCAGCTCATATACCTGTCTTGCCTACTCTGCAGATTTGCTCAGGAAGAACTGACCCCCTGACACCAGGGCAAGGTAGAGACAGTATGCGGGGGGTGGGGTTGCCTTTGAGGCTCCATCACTGGGCAGCTTCTCAGTTATTGCCACTGGTTAGTGGATCAGATCAAAAAGAACAACTTCCTATTCTGGCCTCTATTAAATCCTTGATAAATTGCTTCACTGGTTTGTCCCTTGCTTTCCCTAATTGTGAAGTTGGAATGCAGCTATTTCCATACTTCCTAGTACCTCCTCCTGACATTCATAGGACATTTATAGTTATAAGGTTCTATTCCAACATGGCTACCTATGAAGCAAAGCTATTTTCCTAGCTGCTGCCAGTTGATGGAGCATCTCTGTACCACTCAACGGCCTGAAAAAAAGTAAGGAGGTTTGTACTTGTGAAAAAGAAAAGTCCCTGTGCTTCTGTAAAAGCTAGGCTGAGCAACTTGAACAACATTTTAAAAAAATACATCATCAGAGAGAAATTTCATGTTGGAGTGGCAGGTGGGAGGTGGAGAAGGAGAGGGAAAGGAGAAATAAAGCAGTTAGCAAGACTTTTTGTCTCCACAGAGCAGGGGAAAGTCAAGGTCCTACGAACAGCCATCATGGTGACTCTCCCTCTTTTCCTCTTCGTCTTCCTGCCCTGCAGTAAATCCCAGGAGGACTTTCTGGACCAGCATCAGAAATGGAACTACAGAGAAGGCGGTAAGAGGTGGTGGTGGTGGGTCAGCCTGGGAGGCGTTCGCTAACTCAGGGATGAAGATTTGCCTATTGTGTCCTTGGAGTGAGACACACAGTGCTTATTATGAGTGCTCTTTCTTGATTCCTGGGAAGCTGCTGAATTTTTTGATGAGAAAAATGGTTTTAGGAATAATCAGCTGGGGTATCCAGTGGCAGAAGAAAACTCGGGCAACCAGAGGCAGAGTATCACACTGTAAGGGAGAGTTATCTGCTTTTTAATTTAGATCCTCCATATGTTTAATATTTGACATTTCATTGCAACTCAGTTCAAGTGATGGGGAGTGGAATCAAATTCAGACCACTGGCTCATGTTTTCTTGTTCCGTCATGTTTATTTTCCTCTTTTCCATGGATGTCCTGCTAACCTAGCTGACAAGGTCAACATAGAAGGCATTAACAGCATTACCCAAACACTTGAGAAATGGGGAAATGGCATCTTCTGGCAAATGAAACACACCCTGCTGAACAACCCGAACGCTTTACTGCCTGAGTTCTCCAGGTATTTCCCTTCATCTGAAGGTGGGATTCAGTCCTCTTCTGGGTGTCCTTCCTTGAGCGGCATTCATCTTCTTTAAGATGAACTTTCATATTGCTCAACTGTGGGGAGATGAATCCCACTGTCTTGGTATCTGTTGTGCTAGCAGCTCTGATTACTCTAGGGTACTGAATATTCTGCTGACTATTTATTGTGAAACATTCTCAATTGCCATGACTGTATTATAAGAATTATCCTAAAGAAAACTTAGGCTGTCATTGGCACCTCACTCCTGTGAAAACAGGCCGGAAAAATGAATTGTGCTACAAATCCACACATGGACTTGGCCACGGGGCAGGGAGAAGAAGCTGATTTGGCCTGTGATGCTTTTGATTTCAATCTCTGTAACACCCAGATCGGAGAAAGCTATTCACTAGTCCATGTCCTCATATTTCCCCCTTTGCATTGCAGGAAATATTAACGATTGAGCACACTCACAAAATTTAATTTAATCTGAAATTTCCAGAAACAGAGTGGAAAAAGCAATGAAAGAGAGAGAGGAGTAGGGAATACTAGAAACTTATATATCACTTAAATAACAGTTGTTCCTAAAGCGAGCGGTCCTCTTCCATAACTCAGCTTTCTCTTTAGGAAAAAGAAAAGAATATCTGTCCACAACTGCTAAGCATTGAACCAGTTGAAGAGAAAAGGCTAGAAGAATAAAATGGCACTAGTCAGAAGGTCACACAATATCTGTACAAATTAGAGTTTCAAGAGGATATAGTTGATAGATTATATGCTGGCCTTTAGCATCAAGTGGATTTCTCTCTGACTGCATGGTGGCTGCTGTTATTAGCACAGAATTCATCACAACTTTCACAACTGCCAGTGCTGAAATTCATTGGTGCCTAAGATTATCAGGGCTGATATTAAGTCATGTATTTGGAAAGGTCTAACTTTAGTCCAGGGAGATGTAATGAGCCTGTTAAGCCATGCTTCCTGCATAGGGTTTTGAATTAAGAGTTTGCTGGTAAGGACACAGGCCAGTCCATTAGAAATATTGAGGACTGACAGTAGTCCATGGGAATAACTGGCCCAGCCCCCATGTCTGCTCCTGGTTGACAGAGAGGCTAATTCATACTAATTAATATCAGGTAAGATTAGAATGACCATCAGAGCTTCGTAACACCGAAAGGGAGACTGAGAGGAAGCCCTCCAACAGAGGGGACATGGTTACTCCCAAGCACACCAGTGCATCACCTTGCCAAATCCTGATGTAAAACCTGGCTCTCCCCCCATATCAGCTCTGGCAGAGGCACAGCTTGGAGCAACAAGGGGGCTGTGCAGTCACAGCTGCGGGAAGTCCTCATAGGTGATCCCATGCATTGCTGCTCTCTTCTTCTCTACCCCTTCTGGTTCCAGCTATGCAGGATGGTTTTCATCTCCCTGCTTAAAGTACGAGTGCTGTGAAGTGCTTCTGGGAGCTCATAAACCAGCTGTCATTTTGCACCGAGCCAGCTGCGCTTTGGTGGCGACGGAAAGAGTGTTGCCTGTGCTGGTCCTGAAGCTCATGGTTTCCTGGGTTCAGACAGGGGCATCTCAGATGAGTTCCCACCACTGAAGGCTCAGGTGGCTTTGGAATCATCTTTTAATGGTTCCTTGCAACTTTCCCACCAACAAACAGAAAGCCATGATAAATTATTTTGCATGCTCAGGAACACTCCTCACACTGAGTTATTCCCTTGTATTACTCTCTCTGTAGTCTCCGCCCTGTCTCGGCAGCTGTGGACAACCTCGTGAGGGACGTCCAGTCGATAAGGAAAAGGCTAGAAGAACTGAATGAACGGCTCAATGTCATCAGCAAAACCATCCTTCCTATCCGACTGAATGCTCTGCAGAGCCAGAGGCGTGGAAATACTCAGCTACGGAGACTTCCGATGCATAGGAGAAGGTTGTATGCTCGCAGGAGACCTCAGAGGAGTTAATCCTCTACCAGAAAAAAAAGGAAAATCTTTATTTTTTTCATCTGCTTAAGCCTTTCTCCTGGGACGCTGCTAGAGAGAATTAAGTAAAGCACATACAAGTCAGCTTTACTACGGAGACCAGAACTCCTGCATTTTCTTGCTGCCTTTCAAACCTAGATCAGTAGATGAAATGTGACCCTGTTCTTCCGTGATGGCTGTTTTGTGTCCCAAGCAGGAGGAGTTGACAAGCTCAGTCTACTTGAGTGTGAATACCTTCAGGCTATACAGTCATTCTTTCTGCTTACCAGAGGAAGCTCTTTCTATAAAGATCAGGTGAATTTCTCTCTCTGTCCTATTTTTACAGCGCTCCATCTGACACAGCTGATGAATTTGATCTTCAAAAGTGCTAAACGCGTGATGAGTGCAGAAAGACAGATTAGTGCTTGGCACTTCCAGCTGGGCAGGGAGGTGGGGAAGAAGCTATGTTTTAAAATACAGCTTTAACCTCTTCTCCATCAGTGCAAAGAATGCCCCATTCACATGTTCAGAGGGTGGGTAGGGTTGGATAACTTTGGTCTGTGCATCATGTTTAAGACTGAAGATGTGTCAGATTCTAGGGACCAAATTTGAATATCTATCTTCTGCAAAGAGCTTTTTTGTAGCTACCTGGAACTGGGCACTCAAAAGCTTGTTATTCAGCATATATGTTCAGAATTTCCAGCACTCTGAAAGACACTGCATTGACTTCTGCCAAGACCCTTGGAAACCATGGGATGTTTTTTCAAAACTCTTCAGATACCTAATGGCATAGATAGGTGTCTATAAGGATTTTCCAAAATAGCTTAAGAGACAGTTCAGTCCCCAAAATCACAGTTAATAATTCAGTTGGTGTCTAATTCGCAGAGTATCTTCTCCACATGCAAGCACTGACCTCCAGACATTTCCCAATATCCTTTAGCACAATGAAGATCTGTAGAGAAAGAATAACTATGCAACTCAAGGACTTTGGTGCCTCAGGGAGTACCCAGAATAACCCGCCTTCGACTTGTCTTTGCCTGTGGCTTCCTGATGATAGAACTGGTGATAAAAAACAGTGCAGAAATCAAATTATGCACTGAACATAGGATAGAGTGGGCTTGCCCTTCAGGTCTCTAAAGGAAAATCCAATACAAAGAGTCCCATCCAGCATTGCATCAATTGCGTACCTGAAATCTGTTGAAACATAGGCAGGAGAGTCAGAGAGGAAAATAAACTATTTTTTTAAAGGTCTGGATGAAGCAATTTATGAGAGCAAAAGTAAAGAATGGATTATGTCTAAACGGTTGTGGGGGAGGCTGGCATGACAGTTGTTCTGCAAACACTCTTCAGTCATAAACAGTGAGGATGCAGACTAGCTATTTAAGGATTCCCAAGGCCTGAGTTTATGGAAAGAAGTCCAGTAACACAATAACTTCCAGAGGGAAAGGGGAAAAACTAGTTTCATATGAAATCTCTCAAAATGAACCAGAAGAATTAACACACTCAGCATTTTGGTTGTGACCTGGGACTTGAGTAGGGGAGGTATGAGGAGTGTGTGAGACCATCTGATAATAAATATTTCCTGGATGTAAATTCTCTGAGTTCAGGTTTTCAGAAAATACCAAACTCTAACTTGGAAGGTCTTTCTTTGGCTTTTGCTTGGGTATTTGAAACACTGCTTAACTAGACAAAGGAAAAATGAAGCCTGTGAAAAGGCTGATAAAAAGATACAGTTGTGCCTTTGGTGAAGTTGTCATCATAATTTCTCAGGAAATGTAGTATTTTAATCCCAGAATATATTTACGTAAATGACAAGGAATAACAGGAGAGAAAGGCCCCATCAAGCTCCTCCTTGTTATTCCGCATTCATAGCTACTAGGCTGTGCTGTAGCATCAGCTGTACACTTGCACAGACTGCTGGTCCCTCTGCGGGATGCTTTACACACTTTGCTTGGGGCTGTAGGGACTGCTGGTCACTTTGGCCTATCTAGAGGAAGAATACAACAAAAATGTCAGCTTTTATGTTCATATTTTAGACATGAGCATTTTATCAGGCACCCTGAAGTTGTATAAAATCCAACATGAAATGGAAAGGTAAGACTTCTGGCTCAGGGAAGTCCCTCAGTCACAGGTGGCTGGAGGTGGAAGGCCAGACTAGATCACTGCAAGCTTTTACTTTTTACCTAGATGTCCACCACCAGCTTCTGCCAGAAACAGAGGACTGGGCAAGATGGACCTCTGCTCTGACCCAGTCCATGCATTCCTATACTGATACATGCAAGTTAGTATTTTTGGCAGAATTCCTCAGCTCAATGGAGAAACTCACTGTTTTAAAAGAGAACACATAAGCTGCAGCATGCGATGCATATTACAATTTTGCAATTTCTTGTATAATGGTGAATAAACCAAATTATATAAATGGTTAATAAATAACTAGATCTATGGCCTCATCACCACTGAGAGCAGCCCCTGTCATTCACTCTGTTAAAGTCCATGTCAGGCTCCAGTCCTGCTCCCTGACCTGAACGTGGCCTGTTCGATCAGATGACCATGGCCAGCTGCTTTAACTTCCTTGTCTTTGCACCACCCTCTTTCTAGATGGAAATGCTTTATTGGCACATTTCTTTAATAATTTTTCTCTTTTGTTTTTTAAGAGTGTAATAAAGTTACGCATCACCTTGCTTCCACACCACTCACCTTCTATTTGAAAAAGCAGAAGTCCAGCTGAGCAGGCATCTCGAGGTGCCTCTGCCTCATCTGCCTGGGGAGGCTGGTCAGATCCATGGCTGCACCAGCGACCGCTATTCGATTCCGGCCTCCGCTATCCTCTTCTTAAACGATCCCAGGCAAGGCACCTTCTCTCCCTGGCACTTGTCCTTTGACATGGCTTATACAACTAAAACGCACTTGTGATCATGAAGAATCGAAGTCCTCCATGCACATAAACGTACAGAGGTACACAAGCCATCTAAGCCCCCTGTTGTGTTCATTTACATCTATTTTTGGGTAGGGACCTGGCTGGAGTTTTAAAGGCAGTTGACCAGTTGGGCTGTGAACACTTGCAGAGGTCAGCGGAGGGAGAGCAAATAGCAGCAGCCGTTTCTAAGATCTACCCCTTTCCTAAAGCTTACAACATCCACAGAGACATGGAGCACTGCCTGAAATTCACTGTCTTAAGAGACAACAACTGCACCCCTGAGTTCCATTTATTAAAAAAAAAAAAAAAAAAAAAAGTTATGATTTTGCAGTTCCAGGAGAGCTGTGCCCCTCCACATTATGCATCACAGACTTTTGTCCGTACTTCCTCTCCCTTGAACGTTATTTCCTTCAGGTTTCCTCTCTCCCCCAGGTGAATACCACCTGCTCCCGCGCGTTGCCACTCTTCCCACCTCCCGGCGCCCTCCATCACTTACCCCCGGGGGCCGCCGGCTGCCGCCGCCCGGCCGCCGCGGCCGGACCCGCTCCCGGCCAGACGCCCCGCCCCCGCCGCGGCGCCGGCGGCCCTCGGGCGCCCCCTGGGGGCGGTGTGCCGCGCTGCAGGAGGCGGGGCGCCCCCCGGGCCCGCCCCCCGAGCCAGAGCCGAGCCCAGCCGAGCGGGGTCGAGCTGAGCCGAGCGGGGACGGGCTGAGCGAGCCGAGCCGAGCGGCATCATGCTGGGCATGATCAAGAACTCCCTGCTGAGCACGGTGGAGGCATGGCCCTACCAGGTGCTGAGCAAGGGGGAGAAGGTAGGTGGCGGGGCGGGCGGCGGGCTCCGTTCCCCCGGGGGGATTCTGCGCCGGCCGGGCCGGATAGGGCGCTGCGAGGGGGAGCGGGTGTCCTCCGTCCCTTCCAGCCCGTCCGGACAGTTGGCAGCTTCTCCATCCCCATCCCCTTCCCCAGGAGCAGCTCAGCTACGAGGAGAGGGCGTGCGAGGGCGGGTGGTTTGCGGCGGTGGAGGTGTCGGGGAAGCCTTTCGATGAAGCCTCGAAGGAAGGGGTGCTCAAGCTCCTCAAGTACGTCGGAGGAACCAACGACAAGGGTGAGAGATGCTGCCTGCCCCGCTGGGCTTGACCGACGTTTGTGGTTGACTGCCGCTAGCAGAGGCTTGGTGAAAGCTGGGTGCATGGAGGCGATGGCACTGTGGGCCCGCCTGGCTTGCGGCTCCTGGCATCAGGGGTCTGTGATGGGGCTGCCCCCTCGCTGGGAAAAATAAACTTGCCATAGGTCAGAGCATGCCCAGCCAACTCGTGCTATGAGTCCACTCCTAACCCATCTCTGTTTCAGGATAAAGTCTCAAAAATTATTTGTTTAAGCAGGAATGAGTTACGTTGCAGCTGGGATAGCGTGAGGATAGGCACATGTATATCTATCACAGCTCCCTGGGTAAGCGGTAGCTGGTGAAATCCAGGGTATCTGGGGTATTCGGTTCTGTGACGTGCCCTTGTAGGCAGTGAAATAACTTTTATGGCCTTGACATTTTATCTCATACTCTGGCAATTTTTATTCATGAAAGGATAATGAACAACGAGCTTGCCTTTTAATGGTACTTTGTAATGTTAAAACATTACTTGGTAAATGGTGCTTCCAGGTGATTGCTTCTAATTCTCAATTTACTAAAGTATGTGTGTCGGTAATCATCCATAGCAGGAGGAGAAGACCACCGAGTGATTTTGAGGCATATACATTTGCTCTCATATCTTTCTCAGGCAACTGGTAGAGGAACTTGTATATTCTGTATGGGCATAGGAGCTGGATGCACAGGGAAATGGCATTTACAGCAGCATGTTTTGGAAAGGTGATGATCGCTGTTGTGGTAGGAGAAAGGGTGCCTTCTATAATGCATGCAACAGAGACAGGTATGGTATCAAAGCAAAATAAATGAGAAAGATGGCTTGATCTCAACTGGTTATGTGACTACCTGATCCTGAGAGTTGGAGGTTCCCTACTGCTCAAAGAAGAAGAGGGAAGAAAAATGTTCTTCAGTGCCGTGTAGTATCTGTCAGCAGTAATGAGCAGAAAAGGAGCATGCTGTTCCTGGAGTAGTAGTCAGCATGGACAGTCTTGCTGAAAGCCAGAACAGCGCTGAGTTTTGGGGCACTAGAACTTGCAGGATGTCTGGAAACATTTGGAAGGAAGGGTTTGGGAGAAAGCTCCTGTCACCCAGTATTGGCTATGGGCTCACCACTAAGTGCCATTGATAACAATTTAAATACTGATAAAGATTTACATGTGCCACTGACCTGCCCTGGACCTATAGACCCTGTAGTGTTAGAGGTGATTTGTCAGAACGGTGTCTCAGTGGCATGAGCTGTATGGTTGAGAACCACAGAAACAGGACTATTAATAAAAAGCCATCCAGAGGTCACCTGGAGCCCTTATCTATCAGAGTCCTTGTGTAGTCAGTGGAAAGAGAAGTTTGGCCCAAGCAGAAGCCTGATGTGGCTGTTCTGCATGCCCCAGAGGACTCCACTCTTGACTGAGTGTACAAGGAGTTCAGTGTGAGGAGTTTTCCTAAACTAAAATTAGCTTTTGTGAATCCCCTGTTAATTTTATGAGTTTCCTAGACCTCCTTAGTAATGTCTGTGTGTCTCTTTCAGGGATTGGAATGGGCATGACTGCTCCTGTCTCCATCACTGCTTTTCCTGCTGAAGACGGCTCCTTACAGCAGAAAGTGAAGGTCTCTCTGCGGCTCCCAAGCCAGTTTCAAGCCAACCCTCCTTGTCCTAGTGATGAAAGCATTAAGATTGAAGAGAGACAGGGGATGACCATTTATTCCACGTAAGGAATGCATCCTGGGATTTCTAATCGCAAGCGCTGAGGTCTCTTAGCGTGCTCTGAAGGGCAGTGTTGGTTTTACCAGGTGACTTGCTAGACAATGGGTGCATGTGGTAGAAGGAGGTGGAAGAGCCTTTCTAGACTGAAGACAGGTGTTTTATGGTATTTCTTATCATTGATCATGCTGCACCCATTTGGAATATGGATTTATTTTCACTAGGAAAACAAATGCAAAGGCTAGCCCTGAAAGCCTTTTTTTTTTCGCTTGGGGAGGTGAAGAGCAGGGGAAGGTGAATATGAAGGTACTGAGTCATTCCTAATCTCTGAAAACTATTGTCTTCCCCACTTTCTGGGATCAAGATGGTTCTCAGTCATCAAGAATGTCCTTTGGTGTGATTCGCATCAAACTACAGGTGTCAGCTGAAGCCTCACTTAGATGGACTCATGCTAGAGTCCATCATGGAAACAAGCAGCCATTGCATTGCTTCAGATAGCATTTGAATGTCTTTGGCTGTTGACTGACAAGCTGGGCTCAAACTAGCATCACAGTAGCAGTAAGTTCTTCACCTTGTATTTAACCCCTTGGATGTTCCCCTTTCTCCTTGCTTGAACTATATTGGCTGACTCTAAACTGTCCAGCTCCTCCCTTGCCTGCGACTGCTGCCTGACCTTTGCTGCGGTCATGGGCCACTTCTGCAAGATCAGGCTGTTTTGGCTCAAACCTTGACCTTGAGGCAGGGTGGTGAAGTGCTGGCTGATGTTGAAACAGTTCCTTTGGTGGGAGGTCAACATAAAACAGACCAATTCCAGCCCACCCCTTTTAAATAGCATTGTGGGCTGTAATTGCTAACATCTCTGGTTCCACCCCTCTTTTTCCTTGGGCTCACTATGGTTTGGCTTCCCTTCATGATCTGGCTTCCAGCAGATGGTTGTTCACACCACAGTGAACATGGTTGTTGACAGCACTGGTGTAAGGATTGTGGGCTGAGCAGACTTGGAGATAACCTTGTGCTTTAGGAAGGTGTTCCTCTGATATGGCGTTGATTCAAAGGGCAGGGCCATTCTGCTGACTGATATATATGGATCTGTTTGGGGGGGTCTGTTTGGGGTATGCCAATGGCTGTGTTACCCCAGCTGCGTAACCGTTGAGACTTAATCTGTCACAGACAAAGTGTGCTGGTTCACAAAGAACAGCACCTGCACGAGTGCATGTTGGTGGGACCTGGATCAAAATGCGTATCTAAATATATTGTGGCTATATATTGTTCTCCCTCTCTTTCTTTCTGTGCTCTGCCAGGACTGCTCAGCACCTTTCTGTGCTTTGTATCTTTGCAGGCAGTTTGGTGGCTATGCCAAAGAGGTAGATTACGTGAACTATGCTGCCAAGCTGAAGTCTGCTCTGGGGAGTGAAGCTGCATACCGCAAGGATTTCTACTTCTGCAATGGTTATGACCCCCCCATGAAGCCTTATGGGCGACGCAATGAGGTCTGGTTTGTGAAGGAGTGAGCATCTGGCTGCCACTGGTGCTGGCTTGCACTGATAGCCTCCCCACACTATGTCCCTATCCTCTTCAAAATAAATTAACAACTTGGCAGAGGCAAAAAACCATCCTTTCCTATCTCCACACCTATGCCTTGGTCTTTTATGGTCCAACTATTTTAGAAGAACACTGCAGAGCCCTCTGACAATCCTGCCTCTTTGTTCCGGGCCAAGTCCTCAACCACACAGACTCATGATCTGTCGGTGGCTTGCTTTCATCTCCCACATGCTCCTAGAGTTCAATGCTGAGACAGCCAAAGTACTTAATTAGCAAGACTGGTGCCTGACAGGAGTCACGTCCAAGTGCTGGCAGACTATTAGTCTCACCTGAAGCAGGCAGGAGGACGTGACCGAAGCACATACAGAGACTTTTTTATTTTCTTGAGCTTGCTGCAGCTGTAAAATGCTGCTTTTATCTCTGCCACTCCAAAAGCAGTCTAAAGGGACATTCTACCAACACAGCGCGGTGAAAATAAGCAATGTAAAACATTGACTCGCAGTGTGCAGGAGGGCAACTCTTCTGTCATCTGACTGAGAAATGTCTTTTAGAGGAAGATCCCGGTTTCTGTTTGCAACTATCCTTCTGTTCGAGGTGAGACATTCTGGGGTGTGTTATGTCCTGATCTCGGCTTAGCAGCTGGACAGTGTGAAGTGGAGACCCCAAGATCGTTTCCTCACCTTCCTGTTACTTGTGTGTAACATTTCTTTAAAACTAGCCTACACAAGGGCCAAAGCTGAAATGTGTGTGGTAATCTAACTGAATTAGAAAAATGCAGGCTGTGAAAAAAGCAGGTGCCTATCACAGTGGGAACATGCTCACACGCCATGCTGCTGTGGGTGCCTGTATAATTCGTTACCTCCACTAAAAGAGGTGTGCTCCTCTGATGCTTAAGTGTCTCAGAGTTCAGGTGCTTTCCAAAAGCCATTTTCCACAGGCATCCCAGGTTCTGGCTGATTGAGCTGTTTGACACGCGCCTGCTTTCTGAGAACAAATCTCAGAGTAAAAGGAGAAAACCTGAGGTTCTGGCATGCTTTCTTTTTCTCTCTTGCTGAGCCATGTGAGAGTTTTGCTGTGGACCTCACGAGAGAGTTTCAGTCGCCTGTGTGCAAGAGCAGCTAGTCAGGATGGGTAAAAAGAGCAGATATTGTTTAATTTTCAAAAAAACAAGGGAAAGCTATTGGCTGCAGTTAGTGATTACAGTGCAGGGGAGGAGGAATCAAAAGAGAAATCAAGGCAGGCAAAGAGTTAGGTTTTTGAAGGAGTTTTTAAAGGAGCAAAGGCCCTTCTAAGGTCGCCCCTGAATCCAAAGAGACCTATTCATGTCCCAGATTATTTTTATCTGTGTGGGTGAAGAATAGAGGTATACAGTGCTGTCTGGTTTATGCATTCCTGGATCATTTTGGAACTTGTGCGTAGACTGTGGACACAGTCCTTTCTGGGTACCGGTGGTGAATGTCCTGCAATGATCAAAATCCTGAAATTTCTCGAAATTTCTCAAAATTTCTCCTGTGAAATCTCAGATGTTAGGAAGACCAATAATAAACCTGGTATGAACAGAGCTGCATGTCTCAAGAGTGTGGTTTTTTTTTTTTTTTTCATAACACGCATACACTCTGAACAGAGAGTGAGAACTTCTGACCCAGCAGTGAGAGTAGTCACGTCTGTAGGCTCTGCCTGTGCAGCCCTGCTGCTGGCCTTTTGCATGCAGTAGGCAGGCTACAGTTTCATAAACAGTGTTAACTGATATCAAAAGCTTATGCAAACAGAATTGCCGTTTCTGTACGTTGTGGTTTAACCCGGCAGGCAGCTAAATACCACACAGCCGTTCGCTCACTCCCCGCCCTCAGTGGGATGGGGGAGAGAATTGGAAAAAAGGTAAAACTTGTGGGTTGAGATAAAGACAATTTAATAGGACAGAAAAGGAAGGGAAAATAATGATAAAAGAATATACAAAACAAGTGATGAACAATATAGTTGCTCACCACCCACTGACCGATGCCCAGCCAGTTCCCGAGCAGCGGCTGCACCCCCCCAGCCAACCGCCCCCAGGATTTTTTTTTGTTCAGCATAATGCCATATGGTATGGAATATCCTTTTGGCCAGTTTGGGTCAGCTGTCCTGGCGGTGTCCCCTCTCAGCTTCTAGTGCACCTCCAGCCTCCTCACTGGCAGGGCGGTATGAGAAGCTGAAAAGTCCTTGACTTAGTGTAAGCACTGTTCAGCAACAACTAAAACATCAGTGTGTTATCAACATTATTTTCATCCTAAATCCAAGACACAGCACTATATCAGCTGCTAGGAAGAAAATTAACTCTATCCCAGCTGAAACCAGGAAACTATACAAGCAAAGATGCCTGTGTCCTGTCCTTATTTTCTAGAGTCTTTAAATAAATAAATAAATAAAAATTGTAATTTACAATTTCTGTGCTGATCATTGACTTTGTGAGCTCAGTGGGAGTTGTTGATTTGAAAGACTTTAGGTTGCCAGTTTTTTTTCTGTTTGTCATGTCACAGCATCTATAAATAGTCATAATGCTTTTTCCAATAAATTGCTATTTTAGGTATCCTGGTGTGGCCCTGCATTGTCTGACTGAGCGAGATGGGAGCTGATGGAATAATCTCCTTCTTCGTTGTTTCCAGCCACTGAAAGGTTTTGACTGATATATTTGTGTTAACGTAGAAACTAGGGGGCCTACTCACCTTAGGAAAATTGTGTTCACTTGTGTGTTCCTGTGGGTGGGGTTCACGGACAGTGTTCAGGCAAATATTCATGACTGATTTTCAACACAACCTACTATCAGGAAATGTTAGACATATCACACTGAGGTCCTTCTAGCTCAGTGCCCTGCTGCCAGTGCAACTATGGGCTGATACCTCCTCTATATTTCCCCCCATCTTTAGTACAGTGTGGCTCAGGGCTATTTGTTATTGTGCTTGGTAGACCCTAATAGACTTTATCCCATGCATTTGTCCAGTTGCTTTTTACACTAGATAAGCTTACTATGTGTGGCATCCTTTTGTCCTACGGCAAGGAGTTCCTTGTGTGTAGAAGGGCAGAAATACTCTCTGGCTGAGAGTTTCCAGCAGGTTGTCTCTCTGCTCCGTAGGTAGCTGGGTCAGCCAGCTTTTTGATACGCCTCCGTCACTGCAGGTGCATGTTTGTTTGGACAGCCAGACTCACTGTTGACATTAGAAGGTTTCCAGCAAGGTCTTTGTGCTGGGGCCGGGAGTCAGAGGTGTGCTCTGGATTTTGACCCAAGGCCAGTACGGTCACAGACGCTCCGTTACATGCAATTGACTCCTGAACTGATGTTAAAAAAAAAAAAAAGCTTTTTCCCTGCCCCCTCCAGTATTTGTTCTCCAAGGAATAATAGTGCAGCAGATTGCCTAGAGACCTCCTTGCTTCTCTTCTGTGCCTGTGCAGTGCCCTTTACTGTCTCAAGCAAACGCTGAAATGGGGACATTTTGGTGCTTTTCTGATGTTCAACAGGGAGTCATGATGTTAACTGTTGTGTGTGGATTTAAGAAGACCATGCAGGGGAAACTGGAAAAAGAATGTTTCTTCTTGCTTAGGCACCTTGGCACTGTTGGCAGCTGCCTTGCTGGGTTGTTGGTGTGCGGTGGGCATGCACAGCGAAGGCTGCATCGCTGCCTGGGGCCCCTCTCCCATCACCCCACTTGGTGGAGAAGAGGAGCACCTCCACAGCTGCCTGTGCTGTCTGGATGGATGTCCATCCTGGCTGGATGGACTTAGTGGGGTAATAGCCTTGGGAATTATCTCTGCCTTCCAGAGACAGGGATGGCCTTGCTGCTAATTAGCAGCCAGGCAGGTCCCTCCCAGCACGGTGTGGAGCGGCAGTGTGGCAACGATAGGGCTGGCCACAGGAAGGGCCACATTTAAACAGAGCCAAATTCAAAAGCATAATCTTGATGGGAATTATACTCATGCCATGTAGATTTAGCTATGCTGGATATACTTCCTAAGCTGCCCCACTTGTTAGTAACATAATCTGTGAGAGCTTTCCTGCTGGCCTCAACAGTGGCAAACCATATATATTTATATATATGTACATGTGTATCTGTATAAATATGGGTATATGTATGTGTACCTCTATATGTACACATACATATATACACACATAGTGTATGTGTAGGGCCTCCAGGCCCCCTGCTTTGATCTGTGGTTGGCTTCTGCTGTCACTGAATAACTTGCTAATGCGAACATAGCCACAGGGCGAACATTTGCAGGCTGAGGTTTTAAGTCTGCTAGAATGAGAGCTTTGTTATTTTCAGAAATAAATACTTTATTTTGTAGACACATGACTAAATATATCTAACACTGCATTAAGAAGATGACAGCCTTTATAAAAGAGCTAATTGGTTAAGTTGTTCATATAAATCTGTCCAGACTTATAATATTCTAGTCACTTTGAAGGGATGGGTGATTTATGGTGAACAGGGAAGTAACATCATTATTTCCCCATTTTCATCAATCAACATGGCAAAGGGTGCATGAGCAGCTATTGTGCTTGTGGTAGCAAATTTTCAGTTTTGCAAGGCTGCCCGATGGCGATGGGACAGGGGAAGAAGATGGCTCCTAGCTCACATCGTCCTTCCTGCCGTAATTACAGTAATACCTCTTTTACAATAGCACTCTGAGCAGCGACTCTCTTTCTTCTGTGGCAGCATTTCAGCCACACTGAGCTAAAAAAGAAATGCATCTCTTTTAACGGGACCATAAGTAGTTTTGGATGTATAACGCCTCTATAAAACTGCTTGGCAACATGATTTATTGGAGCAGGATCAGTGGTAAAAGTGACTTCTCTGACAGTAATGGATGAAACATTTCCAGCGTAGCTACTCTGTCTCTGCTTGGTGCCTATGCCAACAGCAGGCTGGTTTTGTCAGCTCATTCATAATCTCTGCTTTGCTCTCAGCAGAATCTGTTGCACAAGACAGGTTTCTGCCATGGTAGATGCTTTTTTTCTAGTCATCTGTGGGAGCTGCTGCAGAAGATGGGTCAGTGCAAATGCTGCTTGATTCCTAAGGTGCTGTCTGTGTAATTCCACATCCAGAGCCAATGCCTAGGTGAGAGCTGGATGCACGCCACTCCCCTACCCCTCACTGCTGCCCGTGGCCCGCCCCCTCCCCACCCCCCCCACCCCCCCCCCCGCCAAGTTTCTGTGAAAAGAAGCTTGAGTGAATGGGGTGGAAGGAGCTGAGCTGTTCTTAGACTGAGTGTGAGGTCTGGCTGATCAGCAGCCCAAGGTCAGACATATCTTCTGTGCAGTCCTGGTGAGAAGACTGGGTTGAGGACCCTGAATTTTAGGTGCAGATTTTTCAAAAGTACAAATGGAAGCGAACGATCCCAGAAACCACATCCTGAAAGACACCACTAGGATTTAGGTGTTTCAATGTCTTTGAGGATCTGGAGTCTCATATGTATAGATCAACTCACTGCCACGTACCAAGCACAGGATGAGGCCAGTGCCTCCTGTTTTACATCCCCTGCCGCCTGGCCTGCAGTGTGGACTTAGAAGTGCCATGGCCATTTTTCCCCTCTCTGGTACCACAAGCTGATGCAGCTGGACATCATAAGCTGTGAGCTTCTCACCAACCCCGCTTGCTTTGTGGGACCAAGAAGCAGCAGAGATGCTCTGGAGCTCTGAGGCCATCGAGAGGCAGCCAGTATGGAAAAGCAGTTCCTCAGCCACGCACTGCAGCACCCTGACCTGCATCGTGACTCAGGTGACAGTGTGACATTGTGTGTGCAGTGTGATATTGGCAGCGTGACCTGATACTAAGGCTCCCTGTGGTGGTACAGCAGAGCCCACACCTGTGCTATGTGGGCAGCTGTGCCACCCACCCTGCCCATGCCTGGACTTGGAAGCTAAGTGGGTTTGGGACTGTAAGGTGTGTGTTGGGGAAGTGTCTTCTTCAGCACATACTTCTGTTATCCCAAGAGAAAACAGAGAAGCATTGCCATGGCAACTATTCTCCCTTGAGTATTTTTCCAGAGTTTTCCAATCTCGTTCAATTTTTTTTATATCCCTGGTGTTTAATTTAAGGCCTTCCCTAAATGGAGTCCAAAGAAGCAAATGAAACATCTTCTGCCATTAGACAAAAAGTTCAGTCACCTTCCCACATGACTGATGAAGTACAAGATCAATGGAATTGAATGTTGCTGTGAGTAAGAGGGGAGAGGATCTAAAATCCGAAATGCATCATAGTCAGACAAACGAAACAAATTAAACCTTTTTCCCAAAGCAAAGCATTGAAATAAAAGGTATTGTACAGCATGACAATTTTGGGCACACTTTCCTGCTGGCAGATCTTTCTAGCTGTTTAATCACTGGTTGCAGGGTTTCTCAGTCCTCTTTATGACTCAGCTTTGCAAGGGAACATCTTTCCAAATCAACATGTGCTGGCTCATTGAAATCTCTTTCATGAGCTGTAGTATTATTTATCCAGAGTACTTTGAAGGGGTTGGTTACTGCAGTGGTGTTTATTTGGGGTAATTAAGGTAATGTAAAACCATGCCTCTCGTTCTCCAGTTCCTTGCTTCCACGTGCACACCAGTACCCATGCATGGGACACCCAAGCTGAAGGGGGAGGAAAAAATCCTGTGGACATGTAGAAGGGAGAAGGTCGATGCTCTGGTTGTGCTGTGTCAGGGGAGGGTGGTGTGAGGGTGGGTTGGCTGGACATAACACCTTGGGTGCCCCATAACTCATGTGCTGGCCCTTTGCTTTGGCAGACGGTGCGGGGGGAGACAGCCAAACCCCTTCCGATAAGGGTTTATGCTGTGCTGGCTGCAGTACAGTTAAACATAGACAAGAAGCCAGAGGTGCCTCCCAGCTTCTCCAGCCCTGCCTTGACCCAGGCCCTGTCTCCTCCCTACACCAGGGCCAAGCGAACAAAGATCTCCCTGGAAATCCCAAGCACAACTTTGCTCCTGCTGTGTTGCCATCTGCTTTGCGCAAGACTTCAGTACATGCCTTCATGTAGAGCAATGCTCTTTCTCTGAGGACATTCTCAGCCCTACTTCCCAGGAGGGGTGAAATCCTGAGCCATGAGAGCAGCTGAGACTGCTCTGAGCACCCCTCTCTGCCCCAGGGAGGGGAAAAACAGAAACACCGATTTTATGAGATACTCCATTGTGGAAACTGGGCCTGAAACACCCTCCAGGTGGGAACGTGCCCAGCTGATTTCAAAACAATGAAGGCAGTCCTGCAGGTTTTGGAGTGCTTGCTTGATCTGAACAGGGAAACAAGGTCTGAAGCAAATAGAGCTGGAAAAAACAGATACCGCTTCAGGCATTCATGGTGCCCAGCAGTGGTTTTGTTCCTCCTAGGTGTATTTGTTGGTCTGACCGTGAATTGACCCCTATGTAGCTTCATGCCTCACCTCTCCCATCTCCCTGGGCATGGTGGTGGCACTGCTCACCTTCAAGACAGGCAGTGTCCTGTTCCCCTCTTTGCTCCTCAGATGGACGCTCCAGGCATGGTCAGTATCAGCTTTTTAATGGTTGCACAGGACATCTCTCTGTATCCAGGAATGAAGGCCAGATCTTGAACCAGGGAGTCATTTGGCTGGAGACAGCTCTCCACAGAGCTGGTTTGTTAACAGGCAGCAGGAGTTCATTTATTTTACATTGCGATGGTGCTATTTCTGAACAAGAGAGAAAAATGGAAGCTTTTTCTGTAGCATACGATTTAGGTTTTGGCTTTTAAAAATCAGCTTATTTTGAATGGAAGCCCAGAATGCACAGAATGTAGCAAAAATTGCATAGATATGGACAGGGATTTTTGTTTCACCTTTCAAGGTACTCCTGCTCCTGATGCTAAGGCAGTAGCATTTGAAAAGGCTCTGGATGTTTTCCCTTTCCCTGGAAATAAATACGTGAAAATAACAATCCTGAAGAAACACTGGAGGCAGCTGCTTCCAGATAACTCTACTGGAAGAAACAATATGCAACCAGGCACACCAGGGAGATGAGGAGGCTGTCCTGGGAACTGCCACCCAGCCAGAGAGTTTCCCAGTGACTGCAGCTCCCTGTCCTGGGAGACACAGCAAGGGGGTGAATAGGAGCTCCCCAGACAGTCCTGATGCAAAGATAAACACAATTGTTTTCCAAAATGTTTCATCCCATAATCCACAAATCCATTTATCATAAATTGCCATTGCACAGCCCACTATTATGACAAACTCTTCTGGAACAAATCTAGTTCCAGAATAATGACAAGCTTATGTCTATTCCCATGGCTATAGACAGAGAGATGCTACTCAGCAACAAATGTACCACCAAGCGCCGTAAAAATAGCCCCTTTGGAATTATTCAGTGTTTGGGAGTTGTCATTTCATAGGGGTAAAAATGGATCCATTTTGTCACAAAATATGGATGATATGTATTCACAGCTTTATAAATAGGATTTATAAAATTATGTGTATAATTTTATCTTAAATTGATGCTGAGCAAACAGACAAAACAATCAACAAGAACTTAGCAAACAAGTTTTGTTCTGAAGAGAAATCTTGGTTGCTGGTAACACCTTAGATAACTGTAAGACATTTGCCTTAGAAATGCAGATGTCAAAAGAGACCTTCCTCCTCTATCTCCCCCCTTCCTTTCTTTCTTTAAGACAGCTTTAACTTGAATTGGCTCTTAAAGAAGCATTTGGGGACTGTGCTCTTCCACTTCCTCTGTTATTATTCTGCTTCCTTTCATCTCACTTGACCTTGCAGCACTGATGTGGGGACAAAGCATTTGTACTGGTGGGTGAGGAAGATGAGGTTTCATTGGAGGCTCCTGGGCATCTTTCCCACTTATTGGCTCTGCTGAAAGGGAGCAGATACAAATATGAAGGCTTTACTGCTGCCCTGCCCCAGGCTGTCCTGTCTGTCCTGTCTGGCTGCAGGCTGAGGGTCCTTCTTGTCTCTGAAGGTGCTCAGTCACATCCCATAGTGGCTAAAGCCCTAGGGAAGGGAAGGAGCTAGGGGTGGGGAAAGCAGTATCCAGGGAAAAAATATTGCAGTGTTGGAGTGATAATGCAGCAGAAGTCAATGTGAGGCCTTATAGGAGAGGACAATGATTTTGTTTGAGAACAGAACTGGTTTTATTCACTCATACTCACATATCTGTACTCATAAGCAGCTGGATGCATCCAAGTGGTAGTTTACTCTGGGTCAGATTGCCACAGCCATTACTGATAGTCCCGGTTGGGGACTACCCTCCACCGGAGTGACCTGCGGCCCGCTGAGAGGCGTAAGGTGGAGAACTGGATGCGTGTGCTGGAGGATGCCACCCCCATATAACATCATGCCTCAGAGCTGTGTTTGTAGAGTCTCAGGATGTAGTGCATGAGCAGACATGGTTGTCCTGTCCTGACCAGAGGGGATGAGGCAGTTTAAAAGTGGGATTAGTGACTGAGAGAAGAGAATAAAATGGGCTTCCTAGAACTGTGCAACAGCACAAGACTGCAACTTCACCGAAACTCTGAGATCATTTAAATTGTAATGCTTTTCCTTAGAAAACAGCATTAAAAAAATCCTTTTAATAAAATACGACATTTTTCTTTGAAAAAAAGCCTTAGAATAGTACATTTGGAAAAAAAAGTTTTTTCATTTTTTCATTTGATTTCACAAAAGTCAATAAATATTTTCTGGGGAAAATTATATCACTCTTACCATTTCACTGAAATTATCAAATGGTTTCCAGGACAACTTTCCAATAACACTAGGGTTCACATTTCTACTTCTGGAGGGGTCAGGAAGGTCTTGGTCAGAGAAATCAAGGGATAGACAAAAATGTCAGAACTATGCTTTGATGTTTTCCCACATCTTACTAAAGCAAGAAATATTGCCTGTTAATGTGATAAAAAGGAGTGAGGCTAGCAGGGGATTTATGCCCTCCTGGAGACATGGTGTGCTAGCTCTCCTCCAAGTTCTCTCATGCTATTTCCATGGCAACTCCATATAATGATAACTCCCACTGATTTTCTTCTTTTATCTGTTATTTTGGTCCCAGATAGTGATGGAGCTGAGGCATACATTTCTTTCACACCATTTGATGCCCGTCGATGGCCAAAAGTAAATAATGTCCTTATTCTTCAGACCTTTAGGAAGCACAGTTAGTTCACAGTGCTTAGTTCACAGAGCTTTTAGGAATTCACCTGCAGAGCTGGACAGAGCTGAGACAGGAAAATCAGAGCTATGGATGCTGAGAGGAAGCTGCAAAGGATGAACACTCACTGTCAGCACAAGGTGACAGGATTACATCCCACTCCTGCCTTTCTCCTCCCCTTGGCCAGGGTACCAGCTGGAGGCTAAGTAGAATGTGGTGCAATGGAGGATGGATGATTTGGGTGCAGGGAGCTGTATCTCAGCTGTCCTGCCCACAGAGACAGGAGGTCGCTCTGCCTGATTGGAAGATACTCCCATCCCCCCTGCTGTCTGTTCATGATTGTATATGTGGTCAGGCTCACGAGGCAAGGGACAGGAGCTTCTTCCAGGCAGAGCTGCAGTCAGAGGAACCCTCAACCAAGTGCTTCTAGCCCATAACTTCCTCCCTCTTATGAAATCTCTGCAGCAAGCTGCTGCTGGCTGATTTTACATAGCAGAAGTGGCAGGCATGCATCTTGTTCTGGGAAACCTGTGCTTGCTTCATCTAGCTAATAGGACATGACAAATCATCAGGGTGGGGTGGGGAGAGTCCACAGAAAGCCTTGAGTCCAGCTGCCAGCATGGGCTGCAATTCAGTCAGTGCCAGGGAGGACAGGACAGTCTGAAAGGGGAGGCCTATCCCAAGCATCCCCTTACTTCATGCCGTGAGAGCATCCGGGTGCTTTGGCTCTCCTCATATCTTCCTACAGAGATTCCCATTTAAGCAAATGATCAGTGCCAGCTGAAAGGGCATCATCCTTCAGGAAGGGACCTTAAACCCCACTGACTTACACTTGATAGTAGTGCCCCTTCTAAGTAAGGCTGCAGATCAGAAGAGCTGTCCTACTCTGTTTAGTCCTCTCTGTCCTGTAAGCCAGCTGTTGGTGAGAGCTTTGCTGGGTATCAGGCTGTTTTAACAGATGGAGAGGCTAATTATGCAAGAAGTTATTCAGTTCTCTGCATGCAGAGAGGTTTGCAAGGATGGGAGCATGTCAAGGATCAATGCCCCTCTGCTGTGAGAGTGGTCAGAACAACTGCATGGAGTGGTGGGGAAGATGGCACTGCACCCACAGGGACCATGTCCCATGGCTGAAGTCACTTGGGATTTGTGTTGCTTGCTACCCTGGAGAGATGAGCCAAGAGGGGCACACAATCTTCCTGCCTGGCTCCCCATGACCCCACTGGCTCCCTTTTCCTTCCACCCTTACAAAGAGATTGGGGCAATTTCAGGTCTGAGATCTTTTGCTGCTTAGCTTCACCTCATCAACACCCAATTACAAGAGTTAATCCTAAGGAAAATGGAAAAGGAGCCGGAAACTCAGTGCTGTGATTAGCCCCTGCTCCCTGGTTAGACAGAGTACTTGCTGGTTGAGACCGGTGTCCTTCACTGCCCAGATAACAATGAGCCACTGGCTCAGCTGGGGGCCCAGCCTGTGCGTGCATGAGATGATGTGTGTTTGCAGGAGCTGGTGCAGCTCAGCCTCTGGCTCCCCTGCAGTCACCTCTGAGTCAAGCCAGGGGGCTGCAGGCACATGCCATTATCCAGACACCACCTCCATTAAAAAGAGAGGAAGGAGGGCTCAGTAGCTTGAGGCTTTGCCTGGAAGCAGCCCAGGTTTGGATCTCTTCTCTGAGTGACACAGAGCAACTCACGGGGGCGAGAGGATGAGCAGCCACCTAGGCATGGTGGAAATCTGCTCTTGACCTTGTGCTCTGAATGCAGGGAACAGCATTTCCCCATCACACTGATATGACAGAAGGATAAGCACGTGAAAGATCTCCTGTAGGACTCTTAGCAATTCAACAGACACATCAAAAACACAATAGGAGCATTACTAAATACCAGATCTGAGGTCACCAATACAAATTCAAGCCTAGCACCTTGTCCACATGTATTATGGTGATCCCATCAATCACAAACGATTCCCCATCCCCCAGGGTGAAACTGGGGTTGAGGCAGCGGTGTTAAACACAGCAACATATCTCCGCTAAGAGGGAGGCCACAAAGACACGTTTCTAAACTCCTTGTATAAAATATATCCAAAGTTCATGTTTTTTTTATTTCTTAGGATGTTGCTAATACACATACACCCATAAAAATGATTCTTTCCAGCCTTAGACATACAGATGCCTCTGAAGTGGGAATTAAAGCCAAAGAAACTTTTGTCATTGATTTTACCAGCATAAATTTAACTTTTTTGTCCCAGATTCTCACTTCAAATGTATCATCATGCTTCTATTAATTTCAATGTGAACACTGTATGCACAGTTGGAGGCAGAGCATGCCCCAAAAGCTGATTACAATTGGAGTGCACTGTGAAAGAGAAATCAGGTGAGAGACCATCAAGAGTTTCATCTTTTTGGGATCCTGTAAAGGAGCATACAGCTTCTTTCAGCATTTCCCTATTCATTCAATATAGACAAGTTGCTTCCACTTTTAGAGATTACCACCAGACAATAAAGACAAATTATATTCAAAAAAAGGCAAGATGCATAATGAAACTTGCAGAGAGAGGACCTTCCCCTCCTCCCACCCCGCTTGACTCCAGGATTTGGAAAGAATCCCTTGTAGATAGAGCCAGGGCTGGACACCTCGGTAAATCTGGCTTTAGGACTCCTCCTGCCGGATGAAAAATGTGATGGCCACCAAGACACAAAGCACTGATCTGCTGTGAACTCACTTGAGCAGACTGAATAGGTTAAAAATGGTTCATGATCTATCTTCATGCGATTTGGGTAACTCAGCATAAACGGGACCGTGTGTCCACGGTGGATGCAGATCCCGCAGTGCCCCCACCTGGTTACTGAAGATCGTGGCACAAAGGCGCGAATGTCATGGGAAAAAATGAGCCGGTTCAGTATTTCAGGTCCTCACACAGGACAGGTTTTAGCTTGTATTTCAGGGAATATGCTAAAGCAGAGTGGGTGGCAGAGCCGGTCTCCTCCTAGGAGAGGAGCAGGGCAGCAGGGAGGGTGACACTGCACTGCGATACTGCAAGAGCTGCACAGGCAGGATCCCAGGTCATTTGAAGCAGCGTTATAACTGCCCCACAGTCCCTCCAGCAGCCTAGGAGCAGCCCATGCCATGGGGAACTGAGCACGCCAGACTCCTGTCTCACAGCCCAATAGCTTGCCACACTGCCAGAAACCCACAGACAGCTCTGTCGTGCTGGAAAAAACTTATGCTTTTATCTTGTCCATAACCCACCCAGTAGAGCCAAGTAGATGAGTTCATACACTTTTCTATCTTTTCCCCTTTGAACCAGTGCACACATCCCTGCATCAGTGACCACATCTGCTTGTGAGGTGACTTGCACTTAAGAGCTGAGCATTTAATCCTGGCCCTGCCAAGGTCTCATCTCACACAAATCATTTGCCTTTTTAAACCTGAAAGTCTGGATGTAACAAGAGGAACCACAACACAGCCTCAATATATAGTGATAATGGTGGCGATGGGTAAGGAGGATAAGAGAAACAGACAGGTCATGCTACCTACCTGCAGCTCCTTGCAATGTTATCTACCTGCTGCTTCTCTCTGTAATAAAATTGTCCTGCACACATTGCTACCAGATGCCACCAGCTCTGCCACTGGGGACCTCCTGTCCTGCTGAACCCGCACAGTCCCACCTAGGCAGGCCCAGGAGCTTAGTGGCCTCCATTTGGGAGGCTGAACAGGATGGGGAGCAGAGCTGGTGAGCCATAACCCATCTGGACAGCCAGGCTGCCAGAAGCATGCCTGCTTGTTCATTTGCTGCCCCACACCAGTGACTGTCCATCTCCCACGGCCTTGTGAAGCACCAGGAGTCTGTGGCCCAAGGTCTGGGGACTGTCTGGTCTTCCTTGCCCACAGACACCTCACCAGAGCTGGGCAGGAGGCTCTCCAGGCAGTCGTTTTTCTCCAGCAGCTGAAGTGCAGCCAGTCAGGAAGAGGTTAGTTGACATCAAAGCAAACTGTGCCTAAAATAAAATGAGTTCAGAGACAAGTTTTTTGTACCGCTGTACAAAACAAGCTGAACGTCACAGTGGAAAAGCTTCCTTTTTAGGCTGGAAAGTTAAGTTTTGGTTTTTTTTTTTTGTTTTGTTTGGGTTTTTTTTTTGGTTTTTTTTTTGTTTGTTTGTTTTGTTTTTTTTAATTGGAACATGCTGAGTCAAATCATTGCATTGCATGGGAGCAAAATTGCAAGTTTTACCAAATGAAGGGCCATGAAATAACTTCATTTTTTTTTAAAATGGTTTTAATATTAAAGCTTCAATGAGATGCGGGTGGTTTTTTCGCTTTTAACTACAACAAGGAGTCCGGCGGGGTTTGCTCTGACCCCGGGGAGGTGGAGCCGCCGCAGGCACCGGCAGCGCCGCCCCCCCCGCGGCCCGCGCGGCGCCGGGCTCCGCGGGGCAAGGGCGCCCCCTAGCGGCCGCTGGCGGCACGGCGGGAGGAGCCGCCCCGCGGGGGTTAAATCCCCCCGGCAGCGCCACCGGCTCTTTTCCTCCCACCGACTTTCTTGGCGTTGCCTCCGCATCCTTTGCGGAACCAGAAACCTCGGAACAGCCTCCTCCCTGTTTTTGAGGGGGGGTGCTTTCACTGCTGCCAGAATTAGCCCAGTGGGATGTGGCCCACTGGTCCGGAGACCACCACGGGTACCAGGCGGGTGCTGAAAGCATCCTGGACCCTGCGTGCCTCATTGCTCCCTTGGCAATGAGTCTCAGGTGGCTGGGTTTGGGGCTGAGGGTCACGGCCGGCAAACAGGCGGTGAGAGAGGGTGTGTTCGGCACTGCTAAAACCAGTGCCTGCAGGAACAGCCTGTTGCTTTACTCTGATTTTAGAGGGGTCCTGGGATGACTAAGTGATGCTGAGCAACAGAGAGGTGCCTAATTTCTGAGATTCAAATCTGTTTGTTCAGTCTGGCGAAACCAGTAATGAGCTGATTTGCAAGAAAACGTGTACTGAGCAAGGAGCAGGACCAGAGCCAAGGATTCTACCCAGGTCCCTTTTTCCCCATGACTATAGATCTCACCCAAAATTTTCAGCACTTCTTCACACTCCTGCTCCAGCATTTGAGCCTCACTGCAGACCTTTTTGGGGGGGAAACAGCAGACAGTGCCGTATATTGGACACATGGTGTTCTATTTCAGCTCTTGGCTAATTCATTACAGAACAAGATGCCCATTTTGTAAGCCACAGCCTTTGCTTTCTCCTCAAATGCATGTTACTGGTTTCATGGGAGAAACTCCTCAGCCAGGTGGAGCCCTGGCTGATGCCAGGGATAGATCCAGATAAGATCAGCCTAGCCAGCTGGAAGGGCAGCTCCCGCTCAATACCTGGCACTTCAGAAAGCCTTTTGCAGAAAATAGCACTCATGGTGCTTCACTCATCACCATAGCAAAGGCAAAGCAAACACCAGTTTCCCTAGAAACTGTGGGTGGTGGGGCATGTTGACTCTAAGGGAGGGACAGGATCCCACATAGGACAGTCCTGGGTGCAGAAAGGTGAGTGTGCTCCAGGTAGGGAGAGGGGACAGGACAAGTCCCAGGCACACAGGGACCAGGGTGGCTGGATTGGGGCAGGCACCCCCAGGAGAGACTCTCATGACCACTGTCCTGCATTGCTCAGTGCAGCAGCAAAGACTGCCTTGGGGCAGAGGGGGCAAGTCCCTGTGCTTGGGTGGCCCAGTAAGGACACAGATTCATTGGGCACAGCTGGTCACCAACAGCTCATCAACCCCAGCCTGGGTGGCATGATGCAGACCAGCTGGTACCCAAGGGCTGGGCTTGCTGCCTGCAAGGCACAACTCCATTTTGCATTCAGAGCCCCTGGAAAGCAGGCAAATGCTGGCAGGGGCCCTTGGACTTCCTTCTCCAGGGCTCCCTGCTGGGACAGGCAGCTGCTGCTGCAGCCCTCAGCTCATGAGTGGCATTAGGTGCAGTTTCTGGCTCCTGCCAGAAACCACCTGCCTTAGAGATGGAACCTCAGGACTGTTCAGTCTCTTCTATTTGTAACCACACAAGCTCCTTCAGGTCAAAGGGAGTAACTGATGCTGGGGAAAATGAACCTGAAGAAGGCATTGCCCAATGGTGCACACTCGTGGCAATGTATGCCAACCACATACCGGCCTGTATGAGTAAGGGTGAAGTCAGCAAGGTGAGGGAAGTGGTTATTTCCGTTTATTTAGTACTTGTGGGGCCATATATGGAGTACTGTGTTCACTTTGGGTCTCTCACTGCAACAGAGCTTGATCAAGTGGAACAAGTACAGGACGGGGGCCACTGAGACAGTGGGGGGCTGCTTGGAGCATATCACCAGGAAGATAGACTGAGGGACCTGCTCAGCCATGAGAAGAAAGCCTAAGGGGGATCCAGTTGCTCTTGTCTATTAAGTAAATGGATGCTATGAGAAGACAGGACCAGACTTTTCTGAGAGGTGCACAGTCAAAGGACAAGGGGTGACAGACAAGTTGCAACAAGAGAAATTCTGATTAGACCCCAGTTTAAAAAAAATCCCAATGAGAGTGATCACACACCAGCACAGGGACTCCAAGAAGCTGTGGGATCTCCACCTTTGGAGTTATTCAAAGCTTACCTGGACAAGGCCTTGACAACCTGGTCTAGTTCTGAGGTGAGCCCTGCTCAGGGCAGAAGCTGGACTAGACCTCTCCAGAGGTCCCATCTCACCGAAACATTTGTGTGACTCTGTAATTCTGCTAAACCTACTAAAACACAGGAAAGAGCTGGAAATGAGGAACCCTGTGGCTTCTCAGAACTACCAGCTCCTTGCACGTGTGGGAGCTCATGCTTTGAAAGGAGCTTGGGGCAGAATAAAGCAAGAGGCATGCTATGTATTACCCACACACTGACCGCTTTTAGATTTCATTGTTGTCTTTAAGACACTGCAAAGCCAGTCCCTCCCTGGGTACTGTGTGTGTCAAGAAGAACAGTGTAAGCTAAGCAACCCACGTGGCTGGGTGGAAATGCAGGGGGGGATCTCTTCACGCTCTGATGCTGCCACTTGCTTCTTTGGGTGCTGGTCCCCTCTGGGTGCTGCTTACAGGCTGTAGTGCAGCTATTTGGGGTGGCTGAAGGAGATTCTGCTCCCAGCTGTTCACCTTGCCTGTTTCAGGAAAATGAGAGGTGTTTCTGCTCTTCAGCTACGTATGTTTCTGGTACACTCTGATAAGATGCACTGAAACCTACAGTACAGGGTTTGTGTGGGAGAAGGTGACTGCTGTCGTTGGAGACTGGACACACCATCTGTACGGTCAGCTCTGCTGCGAGGACGGTCACCTTTGGCAAAGGAGCACCATGCACACTTGGGCCAATAGTTGCCACATCCAAGATGTGGCCTTGTGGTTCTGTTCCTTGGGGAGCAGATCTGATTAAAGCGATCCCCTGGCTCCACAAGCCTGCAGAGAGTGGGTGCACAAGGCTGTGCCAGCCTCCCCACCAGCCCTGGCTACTCATGCACAGGCTGAGTCACCGTTTGACACTGCTCTGTGTTGAATACTGAAACAGGGAGGGGAACAGATGGCAGCAGAGGGGACATCTGAAGGAGGGAGGCAGGGAGGGCTCCCAGTGACCCTTTGCTCATATGGGGCAGGCCAGAGGGGGATGCAGCTTTTCAGCACTTGCTTCAGAAAAGGCTGAGTGGTACGAGGGGTGTCCCATGCTTACAAGGGGCTTGCAAGGCCTTGTGGGTTCCCCATTCCATTTAGCTGCCTCCTGCCACCCCAGGAGACCAACGCTTGCTTTCTTGGTCCCAGCCTGGCGGGCTTGGGAGTTGGGCAAGCTCCCCAACACCTCTGCCTCCAGAGCCTGAAGGAGGACCCAACCCAACCACAGCTCTACCAATTGGCAGTGTGCTCCTCCCTGTCTCCAACCAGTCCCTGGCATCTTCTGCCACAGCTGAGGGAGGGGGACAAATTTACCTACCCCATGCCACAGCAAGAGTACAGGGCTTGTGGGGAGAGGTGGATCCTTCCTTGTACTGGTTTTGGCTAGGATAGAGTTAAATAGCTTGCGTAGGGAGGATGGCATCCCACTGGCTGCCAGAGGGGAAGCTTTTTTGGCAAGCAGGGGAGTATTTGGGTAGGTGAACCCAGCAAGGTCATTCCCTCTCGCAGGTCCTGGCACCACTGGCCTGCGTCTGTGCCCCGAGGGTTTACCGCACCCTCCGTGCCCACACCTGGCTGGGCACGTGGAGCCCTGCAGCCCCTGGGATGGTGACCCTGAAGGTCCTGGGTGCAAGCAGTGTCTCTGCCCTTCCTTGCCCTTTTCCCGTGACATACTTGACCTGAGGTTTAGCTAAATTTATCCTGCCTCCCAATAATCCTGGCTGCTTTCATAATCCAGGTGTGCTCCATGCCAACCCTTCTCCAGTGTGTACATTTTCTGGTGCTTTTGTCTCCTTGAACAGGGAGAGGAGGGATGAGAAACCAGAGGGCCCTGCAGGCAGTAGACCCGCAGCCCTCACCACCAAAGAAGCCCTTTGCGAGGGGAGAGAGTGGGCACGAGCCTTCCTGGATTTACTGTCCTTCCAGTGGGCAGATCTTAAGAAAAAACAGCACAAAGATCAGGCAACCTCATGCCTCCTCCACTTGCTTGTTCCTTTACGATCTGAAGTCCGATCTGAAGTCTGGCCCCACCAGTTTAGGATTTCCCTGGGGACATGTAGGTGTGTGACTAATTGGTCATCTGAGTTGGTTTAAGCTCAGTCTAAGGAAAGAGGAAACTGCTGCTTCCCCAAAAGCCTCTCCAGAGGTGTGAGAAACCTGCAGAGTGGCACCACCCTTTTCCCACCAGCCTCAAGTTGCACAGAAATTTGTATTTAGTTTTGCATTTAAATCAGCCCTAACCCAAAGCTGTCTTAATATTGAACAAGTGCAAAATAACTCTGGGCAGATTAGTATTTGTGTCATTACAGAGGTTTAAAAAAATTACTGTAAAAGGCACTGTAAATCTGTGGAAGAAGATTTTTCACTCTCTGCTGAGCAGCACGCACAGTAACAACCAAGTAATCAAGAAAATTACTGTGCTCTGTATCGATGGGAGTGCATATGGTGTCCCTCATCCCTCCTAGTTCTGCTGCCTCTGGGGCCAAGGTATATTTGGGAGGCACTTTCTGGTCTGTGGCAGTCGGTGAAGGAGTTGATAGGTGTCTGCGATGTGGAAAACACACATGGTAAGAGCACACTTTGCTCTTATTTGTCCTGTTAGCCTGTCCCTTTGCTCCACCAGACCCCACTGAAGCAGGGGAGCTCGCTCTGTCTTATTTAGCATATTTTTGGCTCCTCCTGGGACATACTTTAGCTACACATAAGCTGTCAATAGCACCACAGCAGCTTGAAACCCTCATTTCTGGAAAGTTTGGTATTGTTTCAAGTACATCCCTCCTACCTTCAGCCTGCAAGTCAACATCTTGTGTCAGACCTCACATACCTGCTTCCCAATCTGCTCCCCAATGTTACATTAACACCCCTGAACTTTCTCTCCCATCCTCTGTGTTACACATGTGGAACTGTGTAGGTGGAGGGGAGGGTAAGTATTTTTTCTACCTCAAATTTACTAGAAAAAGGCAAGATGTCCTGTGATGAATTTCAAACCAATGCCTAGGAGGGCTCCTTCTCATGCCAAAGGATTCAGAAGACCCAAATGGCTCTGCGTTGCCCTTCAGTGCTAGTAGGCAGAGTGGGGGAAGGCCCAGCCTGGCACTTTCTAGACAGCACTGTGCCTGAGGAAGGGGGTTTGCTTGCCAGGAGCATGCGGATATGTGGTAGCATGATGTACCATGTAAAAACTCATGGGAGAGGAAGCCTCTAAAATGGGAGATTACAGCCTTATACCATCAGGAGGTTTTAAAAAAAATTTTGTTATTATTATCATCATCATAATCATAATGGTTGCACCATCATCATCACCATTATTTTGCTTTGGTATTGTTTCTACTTTCAAATAAAAATATTACTTGTGTTCAGAACATCAGAAAGACATATTTTTAGAAGCTGAATTAAATACCTACAAGCTCCTTTCCTATCCTTGATTATGCAAGTAACCAGCAAGAAACAAGTGAATGAATACAGGAATATAGACCCAGCAGACACAGACACATGCAATGATGAAAAGATCATATCCTTCCTCCTGCATTTGCTTGCTGTGGCTTGCTTTTATATTTCTTCATTTCTTAAGCATTTCTAACCGAATCAGGTTTCTTTATTCAGAAAAGTAGCATGGAGAAGCTACTAACCCTCTTCTGCACCCTCAAAGCAGCTGATCTCTGGTCCACAGTGACAGCTTCGAAGAAGCCAGCATCTCTTTGCCATTTTCTCCCCAGCTGCAGTCTCCCAGGTGGCCCACTCCAACCCATGGAGAGCTGTTGCTGTCACCCCACCAGCCATTAGGGGAATCACATTCCCAAGGAAGAGCACCAGTCTCTTGTAGTCAGGCTTTTATTAAGGGTTTTTATGAATTAAATATTCCACATACAAAGTACTAAATAAATATATAGCTGTGTCAGACACCAGTGTACCATACACACCCACTTGGAGAGCTCTATGTATTTATATATGAAATATCATGGAAAGCTATTTACCAAATGCAAAGCAGGCTACAGAATGATTCAGCTCTGCAGGTTCATTGCTCATTGCCAGGGTGCAGTCCACACACACACACAGACACACACACACACGCTTGCTTACTCCTGGGAAGAAGCGTGTCCGCCCTCTGTAACCTGGCTGCCTGGGAAATGTTTGTGTTAATGCCACAGACACACTTGGGAGGAGACAGAGCTCCAAGGTGCATGGGATTAGATCCCACCAGAGTACTGCAAGCAGCTGCATGGAAGAGGTTTTGTCTGCAGGGATCCACAGCCTGGGGTGGCAGGTGTGGGGAGGGAGGGTTTGCAGGGTTGGGCAGTCATGCTGGGGACCTCAGCTGGGGCACGTGGTCAGGAGTCAGATCTAGGAGGGAGGCTGATGCTAGAGTGCAAATCAGAAAATATGTCAGGGTAAATAGGTGTAGATTTTTATGTTTTTACATTTTCTTCTCCCTCTCCACCATGGTCTCTAGGTGATGAGGAAGAGGTTGGAAGTGAACATGAAGAAGAGAAAAAGGAATTCTCTTTCTCCCACCCTCCTTCTCTTTCTCTTCCCCCCCACCGCCCCGGTCTCCGGAGGAGAGCCAGGCAGGGCTGGGAGTGGGCACAAAAGCAACGGTGGATCCATAAGGGTGTCCTTCGTAGTACCTGAGATGTGTTCTCGGGTGGGCAGGAGTGGGGATGTGTAGGGCTGATGCTTCTGCTCCTGCCTCTTCTCCCATCAGATGTGGGGCACAGGCATCCCCACAAGCTGATCAAAGTGAGTCCTGGCTGGGGCAGAGCCAGTCGCAGACCGGGCTGATGATCTTCCTGCTGCTCTAGCCCTACAGCATTCCTGCTGAAAATAGGCCAGGACAGGCTCTTCCCAGCACGTTACTCTGTCAGAAGAGGTGAGCTCCATCACACAGAGAAATGGAGTGAGCAGGGACAGGATGGCCAGAGCAGTGTCTGAAAGCTGTGTTTGAGGAATGAGAGGGAGCTACAAGGATGCCTGTGCGGGGAAAAGAGGACCCCTCTCCTCTTTTGACAATGTGGATTGACTCTGTCTCTTCTGCAAGATCAACTCATCACCATTGTGGCCCATTCCCCACGCCTCTGCTGACGGGTGCTTAGTCTTTGCTCCATGCAGAGCTTTCTACATGGGGCTTTTCCCACCGGTGTAGTCATGGTATGGGCTTGTCCGGGCCTTGGGCCGAGGGATGGAGAAATCATTTTGGGGTTCGATGGTCTGAAAAGGAAGGAAGAAAGTCTTTACCTTTCAAAACTGGAGAGACGTAATAGAATAGGACTAAAAAAAAAAACAAAACGGAGAGAGAGAAACAGAGCTGAAGGTTTCCTGAGAGTGTGATCAACAGGGCTGTGGAAGATGATCCTGGCAGAACAAACCAGTAATGGAGACATGGCACCAGAGGACATGTAGGGACATGATGTAAGCTACTAGACCTGGCTAGGCTGTGGTCTGAAAAGGGACTGGTGAATAGACATGGTGACACACAGACTGCCCACTTGGGATCTGCACTGCAACTTCCAGTAACTGCTGGTGGGAGTAGATTCAGAGCACAGGCTGGGGAAAGGAGCAAGATCTCCTGAGGAAAGAGCACAGTCTACTGCAGGAACTGTGCTCAAAGAGAGGAATTCTTATGTGATGTCAAATCCAGAAGTATTGAAAACCACAACCTCAGACTTTGCCCTGGGGCCCTCTTGCCTCCCCATGTCCCTGGACACGTCACAGCTCCCTCCCCCTAGCCACAGGCACTTCCATGAGCACATGTCATGGTATTGCCTGGTTCCATGTGAAGCACCTGCCTGCCTCCACAAAGCCTGCTCTAGGTCCACCTGCCTTTGCCCCTTTTCCTTCCCTTCCCTTCAGCGCCTGAACAACAGCCTACACGTGGTGAAATGGGTGAAGGGGGGCATGAACTTACCTTCATCTGAAAGTGAGAAGAGTATGGGGAGTAGCTGAGGTCTCCTGTGTCTCCTGAGTCACAAGACAAGAGAGGGGAAAGTTAGTGATTTAGCATTATATGGTAGCTTGAAAATACCACATCAAGGGAGACTCAAAGGGCCTGCGGCTATGTTAGCAGCTGCTTTTAGACCGATCAAACTATGCAATATGCGGGCGGGAATGGGTTAAAATCCATAGGGGGGTGACTTATTAAATATTTCCCTATGAAAGCAGGAATGAGTGGTATTGTAAATAACAGGACACAGGTGGCCTTGGAGTTTAGACACCTCCTGTTGCCTCACAATTACTGTCATCATCACTGGCCAAATCCCTTCCACTGGCATGCACAAGACCCCCTCTGCAGTATTTCCTGGCAAAGCACAGCCTTTCTCAGCTATTTTTTTGCAAACCTGGAAGTCTGACTCCAGGGGACAAATGTGATCTCAGTAGCAGATCCATGGGGAGTGCAGTCACATCTCCTACCCATAGATTTGGGAAGCCTCAATTGATGAAACATTTTGCTTTGTCCAAAAAGGCATGAGACACATACAGAAAAGTAAGACCTCCTTGCCTCCTTTTTGGATGATGGGTTAATTTTTAAATAGATAATGGGAACCAGATCAGAACTGGAATAAATAATCCCAAGGTATAACCTGAAGAGGTCTGAAGAGCTAGACCATTGCTAAGAGACAAACAAAAAACTCCTGAATTTTTACACTTACTTTCTAGCCATAACAGAATCATAAGGACTTATGTCTTGGACCTAGCACCCACTAAGTCTCCTATTCAGTCACTCCTCCTACACATCTTTGGCTTTTGCATTGGTCCTTACTCTTTTCCCTCTTATCCGGAGATCCACTTTCACTTGCATTTCTGAAGTTTCCTCAGTATGAAACTTTTTCCTACCTCTAAATTACCCATCATCTTCAAATCTTTTCTTGTAGCCCTCCTACCCCTTTTAGCTCATGAGTGGTGCACATGTGCTTAGGGCTGAGGGACAGTAGAGTCCTTCACTTCATCATACCTTGCACAATTTCATCTTGTGTGTAGGCACGGTTGACCACTCCAGTTGTCTCTGTGAACTTGGGTTGGCAGAAGTCATTTTCTGGAGGGTAGTCCCCCAGCTTCAGAGGGGCAGTGAGGAAACAAATTTCAGGGACGATATACATTATCAGGAAGATCCATCCATTGGACACCAGAGCAATGGCCACGACAGGATCATCCCAGCTATGGTTGTGTAAAACTGTGTTGCCTTTTGTGAGCATAGTTATCCACACTACCCAAATGGCAATGGAGAACAGGACGGTGACAAAGATGTGCGCCCCGTGCCTCTTCCAGCTTTTGTATGACCCACAGAATGTGAAGATGGAAACCAAAAAGGTCAGAGCCATCAAGAAGAGCACGTAGATCAAAAGCATGACAAAGTCCTTGTTGGTCTCCTCCGCAGACATGTTCAGAAATTTCTTTTCCTGGTTTACTAGCATGGTGACCAAGTACTCAATGCTGATCACAACTTGTACCAGGGCAACAGAAACAATGAGAAGCAGCAACACCGGCCAGGAGAAGGGCTTTCTTCCTCTCACTAGTCTGTTGAGGTTGCAGGCATGGGTGAGGAGGCACGAGAAGCAGAGTGCAAAGATGACTCCAAAAAGAAAGAAGCGAGTGGGGCGAGTCCTGTCATTGAGTTTAATGATGAAGGCAAAAGTGAGACCAAAAATGCCAAGTGTGCCTAAGAGAAGGAAGAAATAAATGGAGATCATGTGTCGCTTGCTGTTGTCTTGGACTTTACAGATGAGAAAGAAGAGCGAGCAGATGAGGAAAATGGTGACGAGGACACCAGCTGCAGCCAGTGACTCCAGGACAATCCCCCAGGCCTTCTCCATGTCACAGAGCAGGTAATAGTCAGCATCGATGCTGCCACAGCCTTGGGGAGGTGGCGTCGCCATCCTCTTGCCTTCTTGAACAACCTCCCTGTGAAATGTTTCCCCAAAACTGCAGAAGAAAAGACACAGGCTGTCAATTCAACTACCTAGGTGCTGCCACCAGAGGAGAAAGAGAAGCAGGACAGACGTCCATCCCCACCTCACTGGGCAAGGACACCACAGTGCTAAGGGCGTGGGGCTGTGGGAGCAGAGCCATCCTCTTGTGTGGCATCAGCTCTTTGTCAAGGACAAGCCAAGCCCCTTAGCAGGAGGCTATTCACCTTGCATGTCCTCTGCACCATGCCTGGGGTTGTGCAATGTCATAGGAGCGTGGGGAGCAGGGAGAAGGTGAGGCACTTTTGCAGGTGTTAGCTTGGTGCCCTGCAGCACAGAGACTGAGCTGCCTTGTCACTGTTGTGATACAAGAGCAGCTGTTAGTCATAATACAGCTTACGCTCTTTTGACAAATTCAGACAACGTCAGTACCTTGTACTAGTGAAGTTCAGAGGTGAGTAATGCAGAACAGGAAATTCATTACTCTGTTTCTTTTCCCTCTACTACTTTCTCTGAAACACTCTTTGTTTTGGTTTATGGGTATGAATGAAGGGGAACTTCAGGGAACTGCCTTCTACCCTGCAGGTAACTAACCTGCCTGCCTCCAGCATAGATCTTCTCACTCCAAGTTAAATAGCAAATATAGGCCAGCAACCATGAGCCCCAGACTCATAGTCTTTTTTCATGGCAGCACAGCAATAAGAACTGTCTCAAAGACTTCAGTCCCCTCCCCCAGATATCGCCTTGCGCTGGCTGGAGGCCTGACATGTCAAAACTAATGCTGTTCATTGCATGAGAAGTAACCACCAAGTTACTGCTTGAGGAGTCCACAAGTCAAGGATGGACAAGGTCTCTAATGCACCCAGTGAATTCCTGCTGTCTTGTCATGAGGAGTTCAGTGTTGTCTGAGTAAGCCTGGTTTAAGCCTATCTCGCCAGGGGATAAAAGGGCTGTTTAGGTGAGCTCTGCGCATTGCTGAGCGGAATTAAGTTGCCTAACTCCTTGGGAGCCTGAAGCACGTGCAGAAACCACTGTACAAGGATACTAGGCACTTTGTGGCCCATTATGCAGGCACTGAGTGAGTTTAGACCCCAGGGACTAGGTACTGCTTTCTAGGTACCAAATTGCTCAGTTAGGCTCAGGTCTCTAAAATCTATCAAAACTGGAGTTTAGATACAATATTGGCATGAAACATGGGGGATTCTGGCCTTAATGGTGATCCACACTGGAAAACCAAGGGCTTTCTTTTCTAAGATATAAAGAAAAAAGTTCCCCTTGCAAAATTTAGTGTTTAGTGCTCACTATGCCATTTGCCTTCATTCCCCCTCCGGAACAACACACTGCAGTTAAGAGGCTGGTTCTAAAACCCTTCCAATAGATTTTAGGGAGGGGAGATTGAGTCTTCAATAAATGGCAGTTGATCTAATCAAAGGATGAATGAAGGGAGAAAATATCACTGATTCACTCTCAGCCCCACATATGCCTCAATGTGACCTGCTTATAAACGGTATTTTTCCAGCTTTTAACCTCACACTGTAAAAGGAGATGTGCAGCTCTTCAAAAAGCTGGCTACAATAAAATGCAAGTTATGCAAATATGCAGGAACTCTGGACTCTCATGAAGAGAATGGGATTGGTGAATAACGCACGTGGGAGTTTTCACAAATCATCATTCACAAAATTTTGGGGATTTATGATCTCTTGCATAAATAGCTGAGAGTTATCTGGACATTTGTGAGTAATAAATAACAACCCTTTCTGACAATCTGGAGAGAAAATGCTACAATTTTAACCACAGAAATTTACTGTTGATCAGATAAGTTTATCTATTCACAGCTCTGGCAGATACAGACCGGTGCCCACTGTCGGGGCAGGTGGAGAGCCCCTGTGAGACCCCAGGGCAGAACAGAGCACACCCACAGCTTTGGGTCCTGACTGGTTCTTACCACAAGTGGTACTTGCCACACAGTTGGCTGCCACGGCCCGTGGAACAAATAGGATGGAAAGAACCTCGCTGCCTTGGAGAACTGGGCCACTTGTGCTGATTTTTACTCCCTTTTCTTTTTTTCCAGGGTAGATGTCCTGTGAGGCATGAAGAATCTCTGTCCTGTCTCCTGGGTGAGTGTTGACCCCGAGAAGCCGAGTCTGCTTATCTGGCACCTACACAAGTGTCTGGGATTTCCAAGGGGCCCTGCAGTCTGTGCAAGGGAGCCTGTGCTACAGTCACTTCACTACTGCTGGGTCCATATCACAGCTCACACTAAATCATGGTTCTTGCTGTAGTGCTGAGTCTTCTCCCTCCAGCCTGAGCCTCCTTTCTCCTTGATACTTATGTGTAAGGTACTCCCATCCAGACACACATTTCAAATCATTTCCCAGGAAAGTCTGCCCTAACTCCCCCAGCTCCAGCTGGCAATCCCATCACCGTGGCACCCATGGCCTAGCCCTCCCACCCCCCAGAGCCGCGGTCCTGCACGCCATCCCGCCCCAGCCACAGAAAGCAGGTCCACCCTGGATCCTGTAGGACATTGCCTTGAATTACCTTTCTGGGTCCTGCCTGGAGAAGGCAACAGGGAGGCTCCAGTTAGAAAAGGCAACTTCCCAGTGCACCAGTAACACAGTCACCTCTGCTCCTCTTAACCCCAGCCAAGCAGCAGCCCCACACTCGCCCTACTTGGGAGCTTTAACAGCTGGAGGGCTGAGGAGGTGTGGCTGAGCACGCCTATTCCAGTTCCACAGCCTCTCCTCTCCGACTCGACAGGGCTACAAAAATACGATCCCCGTGCCAGGAAATGAAGTAAGGTCTCCTGACGTCAGCGGGGCACTCACCCCTTCATCGGGGTGGAGATGGAGCGGCTGCCTGTCCCAGCCCTGGGACAGGATTGAATGCTGCTCAGCCAAGCACCTGATAAGGTGTTACCCTGTCTGACTCCTGACACCCGTGGGTGGGAACCATGGCTATGAATAGCAGTGATCCCCTCCCTGCTCCAAACCTTTTGTCTCTTTGCATGTTTTCTTGCCAGATAACTGCTTGCAAGGTGGAAGACGAGGAGTTTGTGGGATGCAAATGGTCCCACAGCACCTGGAGGGAGAGTGGCTGCAAGCCTGGCTCCAGAGACAGTTTCCTCAGGGGTCTTGCTGGGCACTGCATATATGCACAGGGACATGTCTGCTCCGCTCATCCCTTCCACCTGTGCCAGTGAGAGCCACGGGCTCCTGTCCTGAAAAATGCAGTTTGCCTTTCCTGGTGTCTCACTCAGCCCAGCCCAGCTCTCTGAAGGCGCAGTTCTGTCTGCTTGTGAACACTGAGTCACTTTGTCCAAATTGTTGGCCCAAATGGTTCATGAATGAAGGCAATGACAAATTCTCCCTTGCTCTACATTATGCCTTGGGCCTGGCACACCTATCAGCGCAATCCCATCCAAAGCCCCGGGTATCTCCAATGTGTTCATGACTTCATCTTTTATTTTAGATATTACTCACTGGGAGTATTTTATTATTCTGATTAAGGAATTGACATCAGGGCCTATCCACACCAAGCACTTAGTCCCTACACACAGCCCCTAAAACTGGAAATTCCTCCCACCCCGTGGAGGTTGTGCTCCTTCCCAAAACCAGGGGAGCAGCTGTACGTGCCTGTGCTGCAGTCTGACTGCCCGTGGTTGTCTCAGCCACATGTTAATTTTGTTTGTTTGCTTGTTTTAGGGCCCCTGGCTTATTTCTGGGTGCTGATCCCTTTTCAATGTCACATGTGGAGATTGCCACAAAACACATACAAGAGAGTCCTCTCTTGCACACCCCCTAGAAGTACACGAGGGCCTGCAGAGATGAGTGGCTCATCAAGTGAAAGGCAATGTTCAGTGCAGTCATTGCAGGGTGGGCCATGCTGAGCCCTAGGACAGTTCCTCATGTCCTTCCTGTCTTCATTCTAGTGTAAAATGCTGAGGCTTCTTAGGAAAGGACATACCAGGTTTCTTTACATGAAATTAATCTTAAATTTAAAGTAGGTCCCAGGCTTAGTGAGCCAGCCAAGGAGGAGTCAGTTGTGAAAAATGAGAGGAGGAAAAAAGGAGTGATGGAGAGGAGTTTAGCACCAGTTCAGTGGGACCCAACCTGTTTAGGAAGACATCCCAAGAAGCTTTCAAAGGTCACTGGCCACTGCCAGCCTATTTGCATCTTGTCAGAGCACATTATGGACTGCCAGCTACTTCCCTACACTTACACAGACACACAAAACCCCATGGAAGGCAGCGTGTCAAATTATATCAGGGAAGAAAGAAGAAAAGATAAGAAGAGTAACACTGACATTTTCCAGAATGCCTGAGAAAGCCTTGAGAGTCAATCATCAAACATACCCTGTACTTTCAAAAGGCTGATAAATGGGGCTATGTTTAACAAAAACATCCTGAGTGACTTAGGAGCCCAAGTGCTGCTGACTCGTGGTAGGTAGCTTGAGAAATGGTGCCTATGGCCCTTGTGCGGTACCAAGGAGGGTGGAGAACCATCACTGGTCTACATGGGTGAGTATAAATGGCACAATGATTACACCAGAAAGGTGAGATGACTGTCACCTCGCTTTAGGGATGGGAGGCAACTTGCAGATAGAGGCATCTAAATTTACATGTCTGATGGTTATTACCTATATGTGAGCTGGGTGTCTCAGCTCTGAAACAGCCAAAAGGTCAGAAGAACTCACCCAGCTGATCAGTTGCAGGTGCCTATTTCTGTGTACACTGAAATGCTTCCAGGTGTGGTTGGCTGGATTGCCTGGGGCCTCACTTCAGTTGCTTGCACATCTGTGTATAGTGTCATTTGAGATGCCACAGGGTATCCTGCTCAGCTTCCAGGGACCACTCCAGGAGCACATGGGTCTCCCGTACCTCCTGTATCAGATCTGACAGTCCTGTGAGGATGTTTTGGATACCCTTAGGCATCTCAAATCCCCTTTGTAAGAGCAAACAGATTGAGTGCTGAATCGCCACTGGCTGTTTCAGAGCTGAGACGCCCAGCTTATATGTAGGTACCTAGATGTAGATGTCCACCATATGGACTTCATTCTGGTACATCAGCATAGACAAATAATTCATTGAAGGTACTGTAGCTCAGTCACCTGTAACTCAGTCACCAGCACAGGGATGGCATATAGGATACAAGAGCTATGGGAAACTACCCTTCTAGAGCATCAGCTCATACTGAAGAACCCAGGGGATCTTAAATAGTCCTACATACCAGCGTGTGGGCAATTAAATTGACTCCTAGGTGTCTACAGAGCAGACTTCTTCATCGGAGGCAGTCAGCCAAATTCCCACTCTAGATGGTGGAGAGAAAGAGGCACTTCCAGGGGAGTTTCAGTTGACCTGCTTCATGACAAATGAAATCACACCTGAGAATTATCTGTTTCTCTCCAACAGAGGTGAAGGGAGACAAGATAATGAAGTCAGATACAGATCTTTACACTCATCAGCTGAATTGCATAGCAAGTCTCCAAAATAATTTCAACACAATCCAGTAGCAAAATGCTAGTAAAGTTGGAAGTTCCTTTGGGTGGGAGGCTGTTGATATCAAAACAGCTTGCTTTGGCCATACTGCAGCCCTAGACAAGCAAGCTGGCTGCTGGTGAATAGGAAGGAACAGTGGCTACAGATGACAAGGAGAGGCAGGGATGGCAGCAGGGACTGACCCCTTTGGGCAGCAGGCATCTACACCTCCCCTTCCAGTCCTCAGGCAGCAGGACAAGGCAGAAGAGGAGGGCTGGGCTCTCCCTCTGTGTCAGCTCTGCTCCTTTCCCCTTCTTGCTGCTGACATTGCCTGACCCTGCTCTCTCCTGTGGGGTGCCAATCCCCAGTGCTGCCCATGGTGCCCTGGGCCAGCCCTGCAGCACTGAAGCCAGTGGAGCAGGACTGAGCTGCCAGCAAAGGGCAGAGCACTGCAGCCCCTCTCAGCTCAGCCAGGTCTGGGGGAGAGAACATGTCTGGGTGGTTCAGGGACTGAGTTAGTATCTTCCAGTAAGGCAAGTAAAAAAGCAAGTAGATGTCTGGGGAGAGACGATGCTTGGCGCTCTGGAATGTGTCTAAATAACATGTTTATTTTTGGTCACTGATATTGGTGGCGTTGTGAATATGCTTGTGTCATTCCTTCGGCTTAGCTACCTGTACAGTACATTGACGACACAAGAACAGCCTTGCTCCCTGAAATAATACCCCCTGCCAGCACTTACCACAGTCATCCTGAGCTAATGTTACATTAGCCTCCACACTGTCTTGCCCCGTCCATTTCCTTTGCCTTTAAATCAGTTCAGATCTAAACATTACAACACCCTTGGAAACAGCCTGGCACAGAGGTGACGGATCTTCAGTCCAGGCAGCCAGCTCAGAGCACTTCTGCCTTAGACAGGAACGAAGACAAGGGCAGGGGGTATAATTTCTGGAAAGGGATATGTGGCACCTCCTCATAACACTGGGCTTTCTCCTGGGGTCCTGTCCCTGAATCCCTTGTGCTCTGGCTCTGAAAGCACGTATCCAAAGATTACAAAAAACCCTAAGACTTTAATCTTTTTCCTTTGGAAATGAAAAGTATCGCACCAAAATATTGCAAAAGAAACTCATACTGGTGTGCTTCAGAGCTGTTACTTTTCTCTGCAGCCATCAGCTTTTCCAAACTGCATGCTGTACTCCCTGCCATTTTCAGTCTCAGAAACAAAATAAATATTTCTAGTATGTAACAGTGATGTGCTTTGCTTTGCTTTGAGTGTAGATTGCTGTCTCCTCTCAAAGAAGCTCCCTTCTTTAAATGAGTAGGTTTTGGTTAACCCCTTTCTCTTCCTGGCTCCTAAATGCCCAGATTCCCAGTACAGGATTTTCATTTACTGGGAAGGGGAGAGATTTGGGCACGAAAAGGGCAAGGAGACTTGTTAAAATATTGAAATCAGTGCTACTATGTTCTACAAACAGAAACTTTCAAACCTGTGAATTATCTGCCAGAGCAACCCTAACTGGTGAGAAGACCCTGCTTCTGGAAATGTAATGGAAATGGACTGCCTGGTCTTCCACTAGGAACATAATGCTCTGCTCTGCTGCAAACAGGATCATTTCTGTATGCAATCCCAGGTATGGCCAGCCTAGTACCTGGAAATCCAGGGGTAGAGGGTGGCTCCTGGAGCACCCGCTGAAACTGTGCTGAGTACATGCCTTAGACTTGCTCCTATCCCACAGGGGCAGGTGTCACACTGTCTTTCATAGTCCACAAGTGTGGAAGCCGGAGCAAGAACAGGCAGAAATAAGTGGAGAGCAAGTGAAAAAAAATTAGATTTACCACCTCCTTTAGGATTTTCAGTAACATGCTGTTAAACATTTCACCAGTGACAACTGAGCCATTCCTCTTGATGTAGTTTCCTGGAGGTATCCTGTACCCATCCACTTACCAGAGCAGCTAAGAGGGCTCCAGTTCTCCTTTATGGCATTAACCTTACCTGCTTTTGTGCTGATGTATTCCCAAAGCAGCAAGTTGCATTGATATGGATGAGTGGGTATTGTATGTAGACAGACTTTTGGGGAGAAGTGCCTACCTGTCAGGAAAAGGATCTGAAAACATACCAACGGGTAGGGATGTTGCCTGATACCCCCAGAAAGGAAGACATGCCAAAGGAGATCCAGAAGGTGTTTTCTTTCTCCCAGAAAGGCTGATCTCAAGGCTGGGGAAATTATTTAGGAGAGAGAGGTTATCTGACTGCATCTTTAGCTGGTGAAGCCTGACAGAGAGACTCTCAGCAAAGCACTCCAGGAGGAGTCAGCCTTTGCTTTCCTTGTGTGCCAGTCCTTGTTTTGGTACCCTTGTCTGGTTCCTGAGTTCCCTTTGGTATTCCTTGCCCACTGTGTCTGGAGTAGTTTTCCCATTTCCCTCCTTTTCCACTCCACACTGTGGGGTTGAGATGACTGGGTGAGATTCTCACTGATAGAGGATTAGGCCCTCTCTCACACAGGTGGCTGTTGGTAATAGATGTTCTGAGACAGCCACCCTGCCCTGAAGTCTGAGGCTGATTTCTCCTGCTAGCAGTGCCTTGGGTAAGAGGCTCTGCAGAGGACTGCTTCCGTGCAAGAAGCATTCCTGGGAATCAGGTTGCACACAAAAACTTCCCTGCTCAATGATACAGAAAATTCTGCTTTACTGCTCCTGGATCAAATAACCGCCACAATGACACAAAGCAAAGCTGAAATCCAACATAAATTGTTCCTCCCTTTTAGACTTCGTCAGAAAAAAAAAAAAGCGTTGATAGATTTTTAGTTTATTTTTCATCACAAGCTTCATGCTGGTACAGATCTACGTCCCCACACAGCTGACATAAAACCTGGCATAAACTCACTATCGTCTGTCCTGGGTAAATTATCAAACATACAATTGTATTTACATGTTTAATCTTAATCAGACACATCCTGTTGAGTGATATGGCTGTGCAAAAATCTCCTATTGACTGCAGAACCACAGCCTGCAATCAGCCAGCAGTTTTGGTCAGTGTGTGTTATGCAAGCAAGGCTAATCATTAATCAATGTTGTGATTTTTCTTGAAGGAAATGGGCAGCGGGGGAGGAAAATATAAGGAACAATTGTAAGGTGAGGTCAAATAATTGAATTCACAGCCTATTGCTCCTGAATATTTTTTTGCAGGTTACAGCAGGTCCCCAGGGCAGGCAGTTCTCAATCTCTGGGTGCCACAAATCCCAGTATCACCTCTTGGAGCTGGAAGCCCTACTCTGATGGAATGATTCTCCTGGTGCAACATTTGCCAGGAGTGATCAGTTGTTGCATCAACATAAAGGTCTTTCAAGTTTCCTCCTGTCCTACCTGCTAGTCACAACTGATGCTTTATGAGATCCCCAACTTCCTAGTATCACCAGTGACATTAAGCTCCCTAAGGGACACAGCAATGTTCATTTGGTGCCTGCCTTCTGCATCTGGTAGTTAAGCAGCATAAAAATCTATGACATAACGATGCACATTCAAGTAGTTGTATTTAGGGAAAATGAGGGGGAAACACTGCTCTATTCTATCTGCTTAACTAAGGCAGAAATTTAAATGGGTGTGTTTAAGAGGCCGGATAGCATTCCTGCTCCAGCTGCTTGTTTCTGTAAAATGATGCCTCTCTTTGCAGTTTCTACCTAATCTTGGTGGGCACATAACCACACACAGACACGCATACCTGTGCGCAAGCACGCACACATAGCCCAGCCGCACCCAGCCTTGCACTGCCTGCCATGCTTTTGCCTCTGTTGTTGCAATACTTATTAAAACTAGATAAAAATGCAGGGCTTGCAAGGTGCGGGAGTGCTGTTGGTGGAAGCGGTAGCCAGGCAGGCTGGGGGGGGGGGGGGGGGGGGGGCGCAATCGCAATCCAGGAGCACCACTGAAAATGGTTTTCCATAGAAAATTCACTGCAGGATGTTTAGCACATGCTGCACTGCAGTAGGATCCCTCTGCTTGCTTTGTGAACCCAGATCGGAAAGATCTGCACTCTTTAAATGCTGTCTAGTTCAATGGCTGCACTTTGTAAAGACGGAGCACTTGAGGCCACAGATTTGAACTCTAGCCAGAGAGATTAAGTACTTGAGAACTGAAGCTGAGGCCCTAATGTAATCTATTTCATTATTCTCCTTTTAATTCTGACACAATAAAGGGTGGAAATCTCAAAGGGAGAGTTGACTGGAAAAATGCAGTCTGTGCATAAAATTCCTACTCTTACTGTTTTAAGTCTTCTGATAAATGCAAAGAAAAAATAACTCTTTGAACATGCAGTCTTAAACACACAGTCACAAATATTCAGATGAACACACACACACACACTCTTCCTCACTCCTTTAACCAAAAATCCATAATTCCATTGAAAATTCAAACAGAAATTTCCACTGATAATTCAGACCAGCTGGCAGGACTCAAAGTGTCTCTTGATCTGCTGCTGGGATAGTTTCTCTGTCTCACCTCACGCCTTCATTTAACTCCTCTCCTCATTTCAGATAAGCCTGTGGGGACATCTGCCATCTCACTTGATGGTCACTAAAGATTTTGTAAACTTGCCATGTTTGCACAGATCTAAACAAGCAGAAATTCTGGGTTAGAAAAGAGCATTACACTGTTGAATGTGAAGTAAAAACTTCTGTACACCAGGAACTTCCAGCCTGGATACTGTGCCCAGGGCCAGGAGGAGGCGAGGACTGAACTAGACAGAAAATACATCCGATTGCCAAGTCTCTGGCCTTGATTATTTTTCTTCCAACCTTCTTGACAACCCAGGAGCTCCCCTAAGCTAGGGGGAAGAACATCAGTGTGCAGCCATTATTAGTAACCAAATGGAGAGGCTTGGCTGGAAGGAAGGAGGTTTACAAAGCTTCTGGCTTGCAGTATGGAGAGAAAGAGAGCATGTGCTTCAACTTGGACCAGTAACCTCAACTTAATGAGCCCCTTTCTGGCCCTGCTGTATTCCTTTCCTCCCACTTGGCTGGCCCCTGGGTGGGAAGGACAAGCAAGGCAAGGTCTCCAGTGGCAGCCCCTGGGCTCCCTGCTGCTCTCCAGGCCCAGCAGCCCTGGCTATTTTGCTTGGCAAACAAAAGTGACACCCCCTAATGACAGCCATACCCCAGGGAAGGGTTTAGGGAAGGTTTAATTGCCAATTAACCTCTTCAGAAATGCGAACACAGCTTCAGCTAATGGTATGAGCAATCCAGGAAAGCGTCAGAGATGAGGGACAGCTCTTGGTGTGTGCATGATATGGCAAAGGGAAGCTTCAGTCTCCCCACAGCAGGTTCTACTCCTCTTCCAGGGTTGTTGCATTGCCTGATAATCCTTTCCGTGTTCATTATTAACAAACTGCCATAACAGACATTTGTTTGCAGTAACGAAATACCAACTGGCACACGAGCAGCTCTCCTGAAAGGCTGTAAAGTGCTTTTTCCAGGAATCCCTGGCTGCAGGCAGGACCTCATCCCAGGGTAAAACCTAACAGCTGTTGGACACCAGACGGTGCCTATACATTTCAGCAAGCATGCAATACCCCATCTCCAGGACCTGCAGGGATGTTCGTTTAATCACACTAAAAGTTCATTGCCTTTGTGCCTACGTTTTAAAAGGCAAAAGGCATCATTACAAACTTTCACTCTGACCTGCTTGGCACACAGCACATCCCGTCATGTGTGGGATAAGCTAAGGCATATTCTTGCAAAAAAAAAAAAAAAAGGCCTATGCTGTATATGAATGAACGGATCCCACATATGCTATGGATTTGAGCAATATCACTACTGACTCCAAGGGCTTTATCAAGTTACAGGGCCATGATATACATAGGGGTGAAGTTACCATGAGATCTTACATTACATGGGGTTAGCTTTTCCTCAGCCAGAACTGAACTCACACAGTAGATCTGAAGCTGTGTTGAACTGGAACTGAACAAACTAACTTCAGTTCTTACCTGACAACCCAAATAAGAACTAAATCCAACCTACAATGATTCAGCAGTGTGGTTTTATTAGAGGTAAAGGCAAAGGAAAGTGGCAATTGCGTGCATGATTCTGCCAAACAAAACACACACATTACATGACAGTCTGGTTTCTTTAGCAAACACAGCATCTGCTGCAGTCCTGTTCCAATTAAAAAAATGTCTCCTATTACGCAACAGTTGATAACCCCCAGTTTCCGGAGCAGTTAATCTAGACATTCACATGGTTAAAACCTCCGCTGGCCAATGGAACTCTGACTTTCCTAACTGCTCATTTATAATCATCAAGCAGAAAAATGACACTGTTGAAGTCTTTTGCTGGTTAGCATGTATCCTAACCATCCAGGGCAGCACAAAATTTTGATAGGTTTGCCCTAAATCTAACCATCCTTCTTTTTACTCATCAAAAGGGTTTAAGACTAATACAACTAATGAGTTGAAAGAAGTTGTTGAATGTAAATGAACCATCTCTTCCTAACAAGCAGTCCTACATTATTAAGCAACCAGAGACTTGCCCAGAGAGCCCAGCAAGATCTCCATTGCTTTCTATCATTTACCTCATTGCTTTGTGTCTTCTAGAGCACCTGTGAACACAGATCCCAGTCAGTCCCTGAATGGCTGAGGTGGGATATGCCTGCAGGTGTGCAATGGAGGGACCTTCACCTTCACAGGGGCTGTAGTAGCTTCCTCTGGCAAGAGGCTTCAAAGCACAGAGGTGTCTCCTAAAACACCATCAAGCTGAGGCAGCTCCCTGAAAAACACAAGGCAGGCAGAGCTGGAAGCAAAGAGCTTGGGTAGGCACCTGTCCATCAGCCAGGACAAGAGCCTGCAGGACCATACTGCAGTGCAGCATGAACAGCAAAGCAAAGAACGACCCCTGGAGCAGTTTAGGGACCTGGCTGCAGGCTACTTGGTTGGGCAAGGCTGGGGAGCAGTGAGCAGGACAGACTGCAGGAGGTGCTTAGAAGGAGGGATGCATGCATGAGACTGTCTTGGTGAAGGCAGGGAGTCAGACACGTAGGAATGGCTAAATGGGAGGGAGGAGATGGGAGGTCCCAAAAAGGCACCAAATAATGGAAGCTCAGTAAGGCAACACATTATGGGGCATGCTGAGCGTGAGGAAACCCTGCTCAGGGAGGATCTCAGCAGAGCTCAGCAGGCCTGTACCAGCTGCAGGAGCAAAGCACATAGTTGCCAGTTAATTATGCAAAGGGAAGCCTTGGCTGATGCTTCCAAAGGAATGTCAGTCCTTGTGGAGAGGCCTGAAGGCAGGGAGGGAGGCTGCACCCAGGCACCTGTGGGCGGAGGGGCTCCCCTACACTAGGCCACACAGGGAGATTCCCTCTCCCTCCACCACAGAAGAGGTGGTTCCCTGGCTGCATGCCCCTGCGGGTGCCACCACCCCAAGATCTCCATCGCTGAATGTTTCCAAAGGTCAGTGAAGTCCCTTGGTCAGCTTTATCTGATCAGATGATGGGAGTGGATTGGGCAATGATGCAATCCTGCAGACAATACAGAAGAGCAGAAAGATGCAAACTCTGCCTATCTGGGCAGTGAGATTTTGCTGATCTGCTGAGCAAGAAGGCTAACCTGCTCTGGTGTACCAGTACAGCCTCATATGTCAGGTAGTCCTGGCTTCAGCCACAGCGCTCAGCCCATTGCCCACTTCAGCCACAGAGAAAAGCCTTCCAGCTGAAGCAGGACCTGGGGCAGTGCACAGGCTGGTTCCTTCTGTCCAGGATTCATTTCAAGGCTCAGCATGGCTTCTGGTGCGGAGATATACCTTACTTTAGCAAAGCTGGCAGAAAATTACATATTTTTCCTGCCACTGCAAGGGCCAAGGAGATGAGTGTCCAGATCATGGAAGCCACTTCAAGGCAAGGTCACCCAGCCATGGTTGGCTTCAGATGTCTGCTTGTCAAAGGTCTTTCCCCACCAAGAGAGATAACAGCTCTATGTAATTGACCAACCAGCTTGAAGGAGGTATTTCCCCGCATCAGTCCTCCTCTTTATCCCTGTTTCTTTACATGTCAATAACTACTGCACAGTCCTTTCTGCAGACTTCAGCACATTTTTGGATGTCAACCCACAAGATCTTTGAGGCAGAAAAGCATCTTCTCCAGTGCATTTTCTGTGCTACCCATGTAAATTGGTAATACGTGGTCCTGTAGATCTCAGGTGATCAAAGAAGTAAAGGGCTGACACGGCCAGCAAAGCTGAACGCTTCCACCAGGAGGCTGCCCTGGCACAAGTAGGAAAGGCTAAAGAACATGGCAAAGGAGGAGAGCTCTCAAAGTCTTTATCTGTGTGTCCTGTTTGGCACAGGACAAGCAAACACTGCTAGTTCAGGGGCTCTGCCTTCCTTTCCAAAAAAGAACAGAGCAATTAGCTTCCTAAAGGCCTTGTTGTGAAACGAAGGAGGAAAGAAGTGAACGAGGAAAGAAACACAGCCCTGATGGAGAGGGATATTCCTCACTAATCACAGCCCGATCAGGTGGCAGCATCTGACCTGTGAAATCAGCACTGGCATTTTCAAAGAGAGGATGTAGCCTGGCATTCAGAGGATGGATCTTCAAAAAGTCATCCTCTGAACTATATAGAGGCAGTATAGTTGGAGTAAAAGTAGTCATATCTGAGTGGGAGCTTTGGAAGAACCAAAGGATCACAAAACACTAGCATGCTTCACAAGGAAGGGCTCTTTAACAAACTCAGTTGAGATGAACAAGCCTGGCTGCAGCCAGACAGCTGAACACAGGCAGAAGTGAGGCAATCTCTAAATTTTATCTTAGAACAGACTACCAAATCTATTCCTGACATTTCTTCCGCAGATCTTTTACAAACATTCATCATTATCTTATCCATTTTGGAGAACATAGACAATAATTTGCTTTTTAAAAAGTTTGCATTTTTGTCTAACCTTGTCTTGAAAATTGGAAAGGTGACTCCAAGATTCCTAGTTAATACTAAAGCAATTCTCACCAACAGGTATAGAAAGCCTAAACTAAGATATACATACATGACTTGAGTGTATCAAAGGGAAAATAGTCCATAGCTCTGCAGAATCTCTAAGAGGCATCTCGAGACCTGCAATTGCAGGAACAGAAAGCTGATTCTGCCTAGGCTCTGACAAAGGAGTCTGTTAAGCTCCCTGCTTCATACTGTTGATAGTGTTTGGAGAAGATCAGTCCTTAACAACCAAAGAGAGCCTCTGGCATGCACCAAGATAAAGGTTTAACACACCTGTAAGCATGCACATAAGCAGCAGTAATAGGAAATTACTCGCTAGTGGCAAATTTATCATTCTGAATACTTATTGCGGAAGAAGTATTACTTCCCTGATGACGATACATCAAGCACAGAAGCTGGCAAGAACAGATCAGGCTGGGTATCTTCTGTTATAAATTCCCTTCAACTGCGCTACAATAAAGACAGTAGAAGACCACGTATATCCAATTACATGCTTGACTGCGGTACCTTAATTTCTCCTGCTTTAAATAAAATTGAACAAGCCTCCACACGTTATCTCCCAGGCTTGCTCCACGGATTTGTGCCCCCTTACATCACTACTACAGGAAAGAAGGTACTTCTGTGACTCCAACTCTCATTGTGCAAAAGACTTTTTCCTACATCAAAGCCAAGAAATTTCATTTTTTAGCCCTGATCATGGGATGGAGCAGATGTACAGGAAAAAACACACAAAAGAATCATTTTCTTCTGGAAAGTCAGCATAACCAAAGCAATTCAACCTTATCATGCAACCCTCCCTCTACCTCACACAGATGACTTGCAGAGCAAGTTTTGCTATTTACCTTTCTTTACACAGAGATGTGTTTGAGGGTGAAAATCTTGGAGGATTAAAGGGGACTTAAAAACACGTGCCAAAAATAGGGAGGAGGAAGTGATGGACAGGAGGAATAGTCTCTGTGAGAGGTCTTTCAACAGGGTTCTTTTTCTACCTTTACTAGGATTTGAATGGAAAACAAAACATTTGCCCCTTTTTGCATAGGAAGTCTACATTGCATTTCCCTTTCCTCAGGAACCCTTAGCAAGCACCAAGCCCAAGGGAAGGCAGAAACTTCTGACAGAGCCCTATCCCTAGACTATTTTAGGGAGAAACAACAGAGCAGCATGTACATCTCTGCAATGATGAGGATCCTCCAGCAGAGAAGGCAAAGATAAAAATAGTCCTCTTTCCTTTGGGCATGCAAAATTACCCTGTGTTAACCTCTAGTAAATACAGCTTCAGGCGTTTAGATGCTGCCCTGAGAAAGTGCTGAACAGGCTCCAAGGGCATCCACCCATCCCTGAGGACCTACAGTGTCAACAGCTGAAGACTGCACAGTGCCAGTCTCCTGTTGCACAACTAGGCATGACCTTGGCACAGTCCAACACACATCCTACCAGGAAACATGACATATACTTGATTATCATGTTCAGAAAGGCATGTACCTGCATTCCAGGGGGGCTTTGGAAGCAGAGAGAAAGTGCTATTGTCATCATCATAAGTTTCCATATCTGAAGGGTCCTCAGGAAAAGATACAGCACTGGAGGCAGGGCTGTATTCATCCCTGGGCCAGAGAGCAAGTGACCATTCCCATTTCTTAGGTGCCAGAGGAACGAAATATCCCTAGCTCTCCCTTTTAAATATTGTTATCCAGGAGCTTTCATAGTCTGATGGGGGTGGGGGAGCAATCGAAGACTAAGAAAGTACCTTTTAACTCTTTTTTTTTTTTGTTTGTGGTTTTTTTTTTTTTTAAAGCTTTTGGAGAATCCCAAAGCTTGGGATTCTGTCACAAATTCATATTCTGATTCTCCAGGTTTACACAGTGATAGCTTTTTTCCCCCCCAGAAAATCTACTGTTAAGTGTGTAAAGCAAGAGCAGTAAGAATTCAGAATGACTACATGGACTACTTCTGGCAAAAGCTGGATTTTTACAGCATTTGCTCTGCAACATTTACAAGAATTAATTGCTCACTTGAATGTTTACAGACGCTCCTCACATGCCATTGCAGGCAAACCACAACTTCACATTTATGCAACATCAAAATGCTTGGTATATGCATGTGTCTTTCATAGGTCATGTAATCGATTCCATTCCTTCTTAAGTACTTCAGGGGCTTTTAAGTATGTTGGATATTTTCCTTCTTCAGTGCTTGGCTAAACTGGGAATGTTTACTAATTTCAGTCCTGCTTTGTAAACTAAGTCCCTCCAGATTCCCAATCAATTCTTACTCTTGAAAGTTCCCTCCTAAACTGAGCTGCTTCTCAGCACAAGTTAACGGTGTTGCTACAAAGTCATCATACTTAGCTCTTCCTCTTGATCATCTCTACTGTTTTGGGGCAGGGAGGGAAGGGGGCTACCAGGTCCTTCAACAGGCTGTGTTCCTCATGATTATTTTAAGCAGACTTATGCTCAGGCTGCCACCACAGAAGAAAGCCCTGGATTCCACATCCTGGTTCCCAGCTGTGATTTCCTGCCCACATCTTCCCTTGCAGCTTCTGGGCAGAAGGTGCACGGCACTAGGGAAGGGAGACAGCCAAATCCATTCCAGACATGGCAATCCAGTGCAGCTTCTGCTCTAGATCACTGTGTGGTTGCAGGGACTGCTACTTTTGCAGCTATCCTCTCTTATCTTCATGTGGAATAATGATAAAACTGAAACACAAATTTTGTTTTCCACTGCTTTCACCCTGTTTTCATCACTGACATCAGTGTTTAATTTTACTCCTGCATTCCAAAAGATTGTCCCGTTTCTGCTAGCTCTAAAACATCTAAATGAAAGACACTATATACCCATTCTTTACTGCCCAAGGTAGACACCTATGCAGCATTAGAAAACAAAACTATAAAACATTATTTAAAATACGTATTACAAGTATATAAACAATCACCTTCTCATTATGGACTTGGGAACTGCAGAATTGTTTCAAACTGCAAACATCTCCACTGAACATCTTTCGAGAACACAGCTTTTGTTGAAACTTCACTTGAATTTCAACCACAAAAAAATGACAGGTTGCATTAGCCCGATCCTGCCTTACGTCACTAAGGTTAATCCTCCACTTCAGCTCCCTGCTATGCAGACTTGAGAGGTGTGCTTCAGAACTGCCCCTCGAGTCCTCCCAACTGAACAAACATGCTGGCATTAGTTGTACAAAAGTATGCAGTCATACACATGCCAGTGCTGGTATTTTCTGAACTGTCTTTTACCCAGAGACAGGTCCCTCTCCATTCTTTTCTACTCATGTTTCGTTAGATCAGCCACATATTTTGCTTTAGCCTGGCTGCAAGTTCCGTTTTGACCAAATACATCTTTAGACACTCCCTATTCCATTTCAGTTATACAAACACCCTCTGACCTAGCTCTCATGGCGTAGTCACAGTAAGAAACTATTTCCTGCCCCTCCAACCTGTTGAGATATTTTTAGTTGAAATTGAACGCACATACCTGTGGCAGGTGAGGCACCAGTGAGAATGTGGGAGTGGTGAAACCTTTGCTTTTCTAGTGCTAAGTGTCTCTATGGCTTGTCATTCCAAATCAACAGAGGTGGCCAGCTGTCCAGGAGTCACTCCTCACAAGTAGGCTCTGCACCCTTTTACAAGGAGCAGCTCCACTTCTCTGTTATTCTTGCAACTGCAGAGGAGGGAGAATCTTTGATCCCATCAAGGGGCAAATCAGATCCCATCTGCTGTTGCAGCCTTCCACACAGGAAAGAACACAGAGATTCTAGAGACTCCACCAATATATTAAAGAAAGCCTCATACTACTTCTGAAAGGAATGACCCTGCCCTACCTCCTCCAGCAGTAAAATTGCTCTTCACATCACTTTACAAGATTGGTTCAAGACAGACTCTGCATGCCACCTGTTACGGAGCTAGGAATAACACTTAAGAGGTTTTCCAGAGACCCAGGAACCTCAGAGGGATTTAATCTTGATTTGCTGATAGCAGGACCAACCCTGTTCTGCTTGTGAAAGATAAGAAATTGTGTTCAAGCATCCAGCAGGACAGAAAACCAGTCGGGAGAGTTCCCTTGCTCCATGGGGAACAACCATTTGCATCTCCACCCATTGCTCACTCTTTGTATTCCTCTCTCTCTGATGCATTCTAGGGCTGTTTCACCTTACCTGTGGGGATCCCTACCAAAGGGTCCTGCAGAATTAACTCATTCTCGTTACTGGACTTCTGCCCCTGTCTCTCTGCACTAGGGCCCACAGAAGGCGCACACGCTCTTCCTGCTTTATAAGAATGCTCTTAGCAGCCAACATACCCAAGATCTGTACCTTTACTTATGTGCCACTGATCCTAGACTGCTTTAGAGCTATCAAACCTGAAGGTATTTGAGAGATTTGAGTAAACTGCCACAAAAAAAGGACAAAGTAAGAACATCTTCTCATACCAGAGAGTATGTCTGCTCCTCCTGAATACAACAGAGCTGTTTTAAATAAAAAGAAAAAACATGTTCCCCTTTGTTTTAACCACGCTGTGTTTTTTTCCTAATTTTGCAAAATGTGCTGCCCCAAAAGTATAAAAGCATTCCGACTAGCACAAATGTGTATATTAATGTTGACACTATGACATAACCATTGTGCTCATCCTGACTACTGCAGTAGTTTCTGCTTTCCATTTAGATCTAAAAAAGAATCTTTTAAACATTGTTTTTCATGTAGCATAAAATCCAGTTTATGAGTGGTTCTAACAAACATCAAATTTTTCTATTGATTAATCACGAGGGAGCTTCTCACCCTTCTCTGCCTACCAGCAGAAATGTCCAGTGTGAATATTTTTATTGCCAATGGGAGCTACCACTAACCTTCTGGTTTGATATGAAGATAAGTACATTTACCCCATTCTTTCAAGAGTCTACTTATACATCACTGAACTCTGCCCAAGACAGAGAAATAAATAGGGAAACACACAAAGAGCCTCTAAGATACCTGTTTTTCTTCACCACCCAGCTCATGAGCTGCTTTCCTATGTAACTACCACCCTCTTGTGGTGGTTTGTAAGTACTACAAGAAGCAGCCACAAAAAACCCCACCCCAAAACCCAGGCCTCTCCTTGACCTTGCAAATCATTACAGATTCTGGATCGAACTCCAGGCAGTGAACAGGCTAATCCTGCCGAAACAGGTTCTCTCTGTGCTGGAACACTCTTCAGCTGACCCATCTAAGGTACTGATGTCACATCTGAATCGCTAAGACTGACTTAAGAAGAAAACCTTCTGGCAGAGCCAATATTCAAAATGAGCAGAATAGGTCAGTAGTAAGACAAGGAAACCCAGATAGCTTTAAAATTAAGCAAAATATATTTGGAGTTCTCCATGTCACATGTCCCTCTACTAAGGCATGGGCATCGCAGCTGTGCTATGGAAACTCAGTTGCTTCTTTTAACTTTTTCCTCTCTTTCTTCTAACAGACCTATCTGACCCCAGATGCACTCAGTGAGTTTGAGTAGTGAGGCAGGCTGCAGCAGCAGGAAAGCTGCACCCAAGAGGCACCTCTCTGTGAATGAGCAGGGCCAGACCGCAGCTGCTTTCAGGTCCAAAGGTGACAGTCTGCTGTCTCTGAAAGGAAGACTGGTCCCATGGTACCACAATGGGCCAAGCTCAGTCTGTAACTGGTGAAGCAGAAGAGAGGAAGTTGTTTTCCAGGTGCACTGCCCAATTTCGTAAGTCGTTCTGAAAAAAATCCACTGGAGATGGCTTGGTAGACTGTTTTTGCCGAGCTCATGTAGCCATAAAGAAAAAAAAATAAGTCTGTCTAAATATTGAACTAGAAGGCTTTCCTTTTCTTCTTTTTCCCACCTGCCACCTTATTCCTGACACCAATAGCTTCTTCTGTGTCATCATCATTATCATTCCGAGATCGCTTCTTTTCTCCCTGCTCCCGCAGCTCCTGCAATGCAACCAAGAGATTGACCAAGAGGTCTGGCACCTGAGGAAATTCAGACTACAACAAGTAAAGGGACAAAAAGCCACCACCCACCATTCGAGCAAATCTCTGGGCCTCAGCCACACGCTCTGTCAGCATCATAACTTCTTCCTCTTGCATGGGGAATGCTGGCAGCTTCTTGCCAATCAGGTGTTCAATGCGCTGGAACAGCTCTACATCGTACCTGAGAGAAGACAAGACACCAGCTTGAATCAGCCCTCCTGCAAGTGCCTCAGCTGTCACCACCCACAGACATCACCCCTTATCTCCAGCCCACAGATATTGTTAGCTTGTATTGATGGTCTCACAAGCAACTCCTAATTGGATCCGAATAACGCCATCATTTAGGATGGCTTCACTGACTTATTCAGCTCATCTCTGTTCACATATATTTAGCAAAGACTTTTTTTAGACAAATACTTCAGTATATATCAAAAACCACACTTACTTAACCTGCATTATATATTATACAAATGTGTGTATGTTATACAATCAAGTTATAAACAGTTAGTTCTGCTCATTACATGCCTGCTTCTAGAATTTACCCTAGATCTTTCTCCCTCCCCACCTGAGGCTTTGAATTCTCTCCAATTTAACTAAATAAATCCAACTGGCACCTCAAAATGAAAAGTAGTATTTTCTTCTCACCCAGGATGAGGTCAGATGTTTTCTGCTCTGAAACACAGCTGGGAAGAATAAGTCTGCCACATTTTAACACTTACTGTGTGACAAAGGTGATAGATTTGCCAGATCTCCCAGCTCGAGCTGTTCTCCCAACACGATGAATGTAATCCTGAAAAGAATTTTTTTTTTTTGATATGCAGTAAAATATCTGCACCTAACACAGAAAGAAGTTATGGGAAGTCAGCCCATATAATTTTTCTTTAGGAAAGAACAAGAAAATGGGGAGAATATACAGCCAGGATTAAATACTTTGAACTCTGCATAGCATTAGGATTTGAGAAGATGCTGGTTTGTGGAGGCATATCTTCGGTTTTAACATTTGAATTCTTCTCTTTCTAAAGGAAAAGACCACCTCCAATTATTTAACACTGCAGGACAAAAGCTGTGATACATGACCTTGCTAATGAACTATTACTGCCTTGGAAAGCTAATATTTGAAGTGGGCCAATGCCTGCATTTTCAGTATTGGGATCTAGTGCTCTACACAGTGTCTTCCAGACAAACTTTCTGGCAAGTAGATTTCAATTTGGCAAGCACAGTGAAAGGGAGGATGAATGAGAGCAATTTGGAAGCATCTGATCTATTGATTGTCTTCTGTTTATATGGTTCTAGGCTGTTTTCCAGGTTTTATACTGCATTATGGAAATTAAAATACTCCCTTCTCCATGCAGGATCTATGGAGAAAGGAAGCATCATGAGAAAGGATGTGTTCTGTGACATGGTTAGACGAGAGGTAGGGGCACAAAAAACTGTAATGACGTCATTCAAGCTGCTGCCCCCACCACTATCTTTTTTTAACTTTTGTCTTTTTACAATGTCAAAAGCAGTGTCTTCAAAAGAATTGCCATACTTTCCTCTGCTTGTAATGTGTAGTATCTTTGATCATTATACAGAAGAATAGCAATTCCTGCAATGCATGTTAATAGTATGCTTTTTGAAACCAGGTTGGGAAACAAAGTCACACCCCTAAGATAATACTATACTTTCTATAAGGTAGAAAGTTAGCAACTCACTTTTTTTCAGTTTGCTGTACTTCTGTGATATGAAGGTGAAACATACCAAAAACATATTTCTTGATCAAATCTTCATTGAACATAATGAGAGAATTTTTACTTATCTTTTTTTTAACAGTTTAAAATGTGAAGGCAGACCTGGATCACAGGAACAGAGATGACTACCTGAAACTAGTAATATGTTAAAACTATTTTCAAAGTCTAGAAGCCCTTTAATGTAATACGGCAAAACACAAACTCTGAGCAGAAATACAGAGACATGGAACATCCCTCACTTCCCCTCTTCACTTGTGGGATCAGATCTACAATCCAGACGAGGGCACCCAACCAAATTGAGATACCAACTCAATTGCAGAGACTGAACTACATTTTTTAATCTACAGAAGTGTGAACTAGACTTCCAGTCAGCAGAACAGAGAGGAGGTGTCTTTGTTCCTTTGTCTAGCTTGACTATGCCTCCTGGAGAGCTCTCAGCTGGCACACAGACTAGCTTACCTTAGAATGCGTAGGAATATCAAAGTTTATCACCACATCTACATGTGGGATGTCCAGACCTCTGCTTGCAACATCAGTAGCCAGCAGAATAGAACGTGCCTTTGCCTTGAACTTGTTCAGAGAGCCCAAGCGTTTATTCTGGAAGAGAGGAGGTCAAGAAGGGAATGAGAGAATAATACTCATTCCGGTTAATATGCTCTTGTTGAAATACTGGTACAGAAGAACTGGGGGAGAAACTACTCAAAAATCTCACTTCTCTAATTTCTTTTTGAACTTTTACAGAATCAGTGGCAGCATTCACATTAGTTAAATTTCTAGGGATCAGTCCAGTCCACTATCTGTGAAATACTCCTTCTGCGAGGTAGTTGTGACTCAGCATGGTGCAGCCTATTTCCCAGCGACAGGTCTCTTGTCTACTCCATTCTGTGTGGTATGCCCATACCTGACTCATTTGCCCATGGAGAGGAATGGCAGTGAACCCCAGGTTGCGGAGCAGTAGAGCAGTCCTCTGAGTATTATTACATGTACTACAGAATATCATGAAAGAGTTTCCAGCTAGTTCATTCAAGATATAAACCAGGTAGCTGTCCTGTAAAGAAAGAGGTGGGGGGGGGGGAGGGGGGAGGAGAAAAATGTAATCACATGTGCCACATGAAAGAGTAAGTATAAAGCAGAGAAGATGACAAGATATTGGGCAGATGTGGGAACAGCATGACAAGACACAATCAGAAGAGGGAAGAAACAGAAGTGGCATTACCTTGAATTTGGAGGGGATGAAAATGTAGTACTGCTGTAGTTTTTCAACTGTCTGATATTTGGAAGAAACAGCACATTTAACAGGATTCTTCAGAGCAGCACGCTGGAGTTTTTGAACCTGGGAAGATCAATGTAAATTAGTACTAGATAGACAGAGATCTTGTCAGAAACCTGTATCATACAGTCTAGTAAACAGAATAGCCTCATACAAGGAGAACTAAAGCAGAGTACTCTGCTCTCACCTTCTTGGTCATGGTAGCAGAAAACAAGAATGTCTTCCTATCTCGAGGAATCACCTTTAATATCTTATCCACCTGTAAAAATAGAAAGGATATGGAAATACTGAATACAAAAGCAATCAAAACATAAGCCTCCTCCAAATATAATGATCATCCAAATGAAGAGTAATGCATGTGTGTAACCTAGACTCACAGTAGGAACAAATTTCCCCTCTTGTAAAGGGAAGGTGTAGGCTGATAGCTTGTTGACAGTTAGGCAGCGTGAACTCCAGAAATCCAATAGCAGTGCAAATATCAGGCAATATTCCTGCAGGAACGTGCATGTGATTGTGTTCTACAGGAACTGTGTCAGTGTCAAGCACTCCAGAGAGACCAGTAGATTTCAGAGACAAAATGCTTCCTACCGTCTTGCTACTGCTCTGCAGAACTCTGTTAAGTTCTACTGCCACCATAGACTTCTGTGCAATTATTAGTTCTTAGTTAAAATTTGCTATTAATTTCTACAGAACAGCTCAGTGTTTACTATGTGACTGTATGAAGTGATTTTAAAAGGACTCATCTGGTGTTCCAAACTCTTCTTTTAGCAGATTCCTACCTCTGTCTCAAAATCCATGTTAAGGATCCGGTCAGCCTCATCCATCACTAGGAACTTCAGAGCTCGTAAGTTGAAGCCCTTTGTGTTCTCCAGATGATCAACTAGACGGCCAGGGGTTGCTACCAACAAGGTCATGAGAGCAAATTTAGAACAAAAGCAAAGGAAAAGATCCAAAGATGCAAGAGAATCATCCATTACAGAAATGGGATCCTCTCCCCAAGAGAAGTAAAGGCAGATTGCTTTCTGGGAAGGACTCTTTCATAGTCTTATTTCAAAACACTTTGAAGGTGTCCTAACAGTCAGACTTTCTGAAGAATGCCCTCCTTCCCCCTCTCCCCCTAAAAAAAAAAAAAGGCAAAACAAAACAGACTGTAGATGAGCTGTACTGAGAAGGATGAGATTTTCTGAATACTTGAGGAGAATGAAAAACCAAACCAATGGCAGTCTAGCAGGAATGCTTTGGAATGAGCTTGTAGCAGCAAGGCTACTGGTTAATACTTTAGAAACACTAACAAGCCAGTACTCAGACCTCAGGACAAAAACAAATGAAGGATGTACTCTCACTTCTCCCTCAAATGCACAAAACTTTTTGGCACTCTTTCTTTGGACACCTGCAGCTTGATAATATTCATAGCCCATACCCCCAGCACATTAACTTACCAATTATAACATGTGGTTTCTTGGCTAAGGCCAGAGATTGAGACATCGTGTCAATTCCACCCACAATAACCGCTGCATGACAAATAGAATATAGTGAATCTCTCAGTGTAGCACCAGCCAGCCCCTAGCACCATAGTGTTTCCTCCTACTCCCTGCCATCCACAACAACTCTGTACAAATGAAAGGCTACTTATCTTTAGGAGAATTCACTTTATTTTAGCACACCTGAGTTTCCCAGGCCTCTTATGCCATACCATTAAGTCCTTACTGGCTCCAAGTATTTTATTTTCACAGTTGAAGAGCTACAGGCAGAATCTATTCCTTGCAGCTTAACTCAGCTGCAAAAATCTAGGAATTCTAAAATTACCCACAAAGCTTTTATGTTTGTAGAGAAAAATCTGAAGAACCAAAACAAACAGTCTGAAGGAAAGATTAAACTACATCTCACTATAGTGTGGAGCTCTACGCAATTTCACTGGACACAAACTTACTATGAGAAAGTTATCTCCTACTTCCATCTTTGACTGTTTGGACATAAAATGCAGAAGAGCTGCAGACTACTCCATGAGGAAAGACCATACAGTCTTTCTTTCCCAAACCTGATACCAGATCTCTGTCTTCCAGCATCACAGGCTTTTCTCACCTTTTGTTCAAACCTTCACACAAATAGTCTCTACTTTATCCCTTGCAATCTAGAGCTGACAAACCAGTCTTCAGGAAAACTGCTCCAGTATCACAAAGCTACTTACTAGTGTGGACACCGATGGAGGATCCAAGAGCTTCAAACTGCTCTGAGATTTGGAAGGCCAGCTCCCTTGTTGGTGTGAGGACAAGAGCAAATAATCGCTGAGGTGTTTCCAGCAGCGCTTGAAGAATTGGCAAAGCAAAAGCTCCAGTTTTTCCAGAGCCAGTTTCTGCCAGTCCAATGATATCTCTGCCTACAAGGATCAGCAAGGAGGGCAAAAACTGTTACAAATCTACAACAGAGAAAGAAGCCCTTAAGCACTGTGCAATAAAGCACAAGAATTCCCTAAGGATAGAAAAAAAAGGAGACACACAAAGGGTAAAGAAGAACAAAGGGCCAAAACACAGAATTTCAGAACATCTCTGCAGCATTTTTAGAGTGCGACTTCATTTGTACAATAATTACAGTCTCAATCCTTTCCATTCTCTAGTTAAATTCTGCCAATATACAGGTTTTCATACAAACTTCAGGTTCATAAAAAGCTTTACTTTATTATTTCTCAAATCTGTCAGTCAATTTACAGCCTATCGCTTCTATCTGGGTGTATTCTAGAGCAACTGTTGTCTGTTTACTGGCTTACAAGGAAATAAACTCCAGTGTTTGAGACTTAGGTCATACCAACTACAAGACAACAGCACTACCAAACTCACATTTCACAAGCCACAATCAATTCTGTGCCATTGATTAAGAGAGTAATCTAAACCAGTCTGCAGCAGGAAGCACTAGGACAGCAACTCCTTTGTCCTAAAACAGTGCAGGCAACAGGGTAGAATTCATCAGTAAAATCCACTCTGACCTCCTAAACTCCTACAGCTGAGAAGAACATGGTGCCAATAGGGCTTAAAGCAGAGATAACGTCTCAGGAATGCAATCTTACTTTTGTTTTTTTCAAGAGAATCTTATATGTGGAGTAAAAGAGAGTAAGACAGAGTAGACACTGAAAGTCTATTCTCATTCTGTCACTACACTGTTCTGTTCCTGTTTCACAGTGGTTTTGTTTTTTTTGTTTGTTTGTTTGTTTTGGGTTTTGTATGTTTGTTTGTTTTTTAAACCAACCAAATATTCTAGAGGCAGAAATGTTTGCTGAATTCAGTAATTTATTTTCCTGTAGTTCCAGGATGTTTACAGAAAGTCACTGTGGTTTGGTTATTACTCGCTCCATAAATTTAATTTCAAAGAATTGCCTGCTCACAGCAAAGCAGATTATACAAGCTATGTAATCAGTCAAGGCATCTCCCATTTCAGACACACACCGCAGGTCTTTACCAGAAGAGGCCCAGTCCTAAATCTATCAGAAGTTTCCTGTGTATCCTTGAGTATTTCAGAAAGAAAATGGTCGATGCAGACTAGCAGCTCAGATGATTGGCAATCATTCTATTTAACATGGACTGTAAGAACTATGCAACAGTTGTGAACACTCAAGAGCCCATGTTTATACCCATTTGAAAGTTTACAATTGCAGGCAGTGTTAGTATTCCAAGCTCCACCCGAGAAGGACGCAAGAATGAACACAGAGACTATTTCTAGACAGAGATCTTCAAAGATGAAGTGAGAACATTCTCACCCCTGCCACTTAACTTCTGACTCAGTAAAATTCATCACATAGAGATCCTGGGGTGTCCCCATATTCGGGATCAGAGAAGCACACTGCTCACCTTGGAGAGCCACTGGAATAGCCTCAACTTGGATCTTTGTTGGCATCTTCCATCCTAACTGGTCACAAGCTTCACACAGGACATCTGTCACTCCCTGAACAGTAGTGAAAAGAGAAAATGGAAACGGACCATCACCAAGGAGACCTAAATTAAACCACAGAGTTAAGTTAAATACATGCTGCAACAGAGCCAAGCTTGTCTCCAGTGGAGACAAACCCCACCAGGCCCTCAACGCAACTACGTGAAAGGGCAGGCTGCTCGCAGTGCTCCCCACCTCCACCAGCAACTTCATAGATTTGTCCAAAACTGACCGAGGTGACCGCCGTCAGTAAGGAACTAGTCGGGTTTTCCCTAGTTTACACAAGGACCTTTCCCCACACCCCCAGCTGTCTCCCTTCCCCTCTGGGAGCCTCCCACGAGCATGGAAAAAGGACCACACGGGCAGCCGGCTCGGGAGCACAGAGCGGAGCAGCAACGCCAACCTGACGGCGGCGGAGGCCCGCCCCCGCCGGGGCACGGCACGGCACGGCGCCCGCGGATCGGATCGGATCGGCGGCCCACGTGCCTGCCTCGCCGCGCACCGGCGGCTCCGCCGGGCCCGGGGCCGCCTGCGGCCCGCCGAGGGGAGCGCGGGGCAGGGCCTGGCACAGGGGGCTGTGCGAGGGGCTCCCCCCTCCGCTTTGGGGGGGGGGGGGCAGGAGGGCGCTCCTCGGGACGGGGGAGGGAGCAGCGGGGGCAGAAGCGGCTCCGGCCCGGCCTCACCAGGTCCTTGAAACTCCGCGGCTCTTCCACAGCCGCCGCCGGCTCCTCCAGCGCCGCCGGCTCGGCCGCCTGCCCTCCCGCTTCTCCTGCCGCCATTTTGGGCCGTCCCCCCGGCCTTTCCCGCGGCGCAGAGCACTCTGGGAGCTGTAGTCTCCCTCGGAGGCATCGTGGGATTTGTAGTTCCGACGAACAAGCCAATCGGAGCGGGGCGGGGCGGAGCGGGGCGGGGCGGCCGCCGTCGCCGCTGCCGGCGGCGGCGGGAGGCTGGAGGCGGGCGGCGCCGTTCCCTCCCGTCTCGTCCCGTCCCGGCGGCGGGGGCCGCGCTGCCGCGGGGCCCCGGCGGTCCCCCCGTGTCCTTGAGGTCGGAAGGTGCCTTCTGCGTCCGGAGCTCTCCCGAGCGCGGGCCTCTGCGGAGTGGGTGCGGTGCTCGGCGTGCCGCGAGCTGTCGTTCTCTCCTCTCCTGGTGTGAGGGCGCCGACGTCGGGCGCGCGCGTCTGTGGAAACATCCAGACTCTGCACGAGGCTGTGAAGCAGCGCGCTTGAGGAGGCCTTTCTTCTGAATGTGTTCAAGACTTGTTTTCTTTAAACCTAATTGGGCTTACGCTTCTGCAAGGGGGGGTGATTTATGTCGCGAACGCTATCCTTCGCTAAATTAGAAACTGGGGGTAGATTTTCACGGAACTCATAGAATCACAGAATCATTAAGGTTGGAAAAGACCTGTAGGATCATCAAGTCCAACCGTCAACCCAACACCACCAGGCTTCCTAAACCACACCCTGAAGTGCCACGTCTACATGTTTTCTGAACACCTCGAGGGACGGTGACGCCACCACCGCTCTGGGCAGCCTGCTCCAGTGCCTGACCACTCTTTCAGTAAAGACGTTTTTCCTAATATCCAATCTAAACCTCCCCTGGCGCACCTTGAGGCCATCTCCTCTCGTCCTATCGCTAGTGGCTTGGGAGGAGACCAACACCCACCTCACTACAACCTCCTTTCAGGGAGTTGTAGAGAGTGATAAGGTCTCCCCTCAGCCTCCTCTTCTCCAGACTAAACAATCCCAGTTCTCTCAGCCACCCCTCATAAGACCTGCTCTCCAGAACCTTCACCATTTTCATTGCCCTTCTCTGGACATGCTCCAGCACCTCAATGTCCTTCTCCAGAGAGGTCTCCAGGGAAGAGGGAGTTACAGAGCTACAGCCACCTCTACTGGGATAAGAGCACACTGAATTGGCTGTGTGAAAACCTGCCTGCTTGGCATTAACCACAAACGGCTAAGCATCTGGCCTGCAGTTCAGCATTTGCATTGCTTAGGCCGTGTGCATGATGGTGTTCTGTATTCATAAACTCTACAATTGTGAAAATAATTGTGAAAGAACAAGACAAAATGAGCTATCCAGGCACAGAAATACAAATATATATATAAACCTACGTATTTAATACATATAAAGAGCAAATTAATTTCTTCAGAAGTGGTGGTATGAAACATTTTGAAGTCTAGTGAATGGAAAAAAGGAAAAGTCAAGAATTCTCATTGTTCCACTTTGTTTTCCTGTTTATTGTAATTGACAATGTGCAACTTTAAAGTGCCAGAAGTACATAAACTGAACTGTGGCAACTCACAGCATGAAATAAGAGAATAGAGGATGGGAATAGATGCAAACGCTCCCCCAGCTCTCTTGATTGCTGCTGTTGTGACTCAGGCAGGGAGCCTGCAAGTGCACAGTGAGAGGTGAAAATGGTGATGGATTTCATGCCCTTTGAGGGAGAGCAGCATCCAAATATCATGTCACAATGATAGAGCTCATTGGTTTCCATCTGGTCTGGGTGTGGCCTCTCTGATCTCTAGTCTCAATGCTGAGTGCAGCAGGGCAACCTTTCAGCTAGGTGAACATGCTTTGTTGTAAGGAAAAGGATGCTAAAGTATCAAAGAGCTCAGTCTTCAAAAGGACAGCAGAGTTGACTGCAAAACAGAACTCATGACTGTGTTTTTGAGCAGAATTCCCTCTCTCTTGCTGGTTGGGAAGCCTGGCTGGATGTGCTGGCAGTGGAAATTCTGACATACCTGAGCATCTGTCACTGGATTCCAAGCGTGCCATTTCCTCTGCTCCCAGAACAATGAGGAAAGTGAGAGGAAATCCGAACAAACTCTCTGCGTGACAGGGAAAGGAGAGGAAACCTGAAACAATTCACTGGGCAGCAGTGGAAATGAAACTGCTGCATCCCGCTGTGCTCAGGAGCAATGATTTTAAAACAAATAAAAACAAAACAAAACAAAAAAAACAAGAAACACCCAATGTAGATGCTAGTTATGACCATATGTTTCAAAAATTACAGCAGTCTGAGCCATGAGCTTGCTATATACCATTAGTGCTGAAGGTTAAGCCTGGCCGGTACTCAGACATGAACCCTTGTAAGGGTCACTGGGATGCCTCAGGAAACAGAGTCAGGGACGTGACAGGAAGTCGCTGCTTGTGATTCTTTGTTGAACTCATTGCCCGTATAATATGGTAGGTGCTGTTTTGGTGGGGAGCAGGGTGGAGAAATTCTATTCTAGTGAAATTCCAGTTTAGCTAAATCCCTTTTGTAAGTGAATGTATTTGAATGAAAGTTCCCGCCTGTCCTAAACTGCTGTTGGGAAGCACTCGCTTCTAAATGGTGATTCCCTTTTTGTGCTATTCAGCACGGAACACTGCAGATTATACCGGATTTTGAAATTTTCACTCCAGGACTTTTAGATTTGGCTTTTGACCAAATACATTCCTATCCCCACTGCATGTTACAAGCTCAGTCTTCCTTAGGGGGGACAGGGCGGGAGCATCTGCAGCAGATGAATATTAGTGCAGGTATAATGCCAACTGTTTCACAAGGGATGCATGATAAGACAAGATGAATGGTGTGTATAGTAGGTCACAGTTAATGGTAAATAGTCCTGTCTACCCACTGGGATGCCCAGAGGGAGGCTGTTGGGATATCCTGACTCCCTGACTATTCTCAGGTTCTTTTGTCATAGACACCTTTTATTATGCTTTCAAAACATACTATGGGACTTTGTGTTAAAATGATGTTTGCATTCCCAGTTCACCATTGAATCATTCCTCCCTGCAGCAGTTTCAATAAAAGGGGAGTACAAATGGCATCAGGAGGCCAGGCTTCATAACTGCCAGCCCTGGCTAATCATTAAATCACGTGTACCCTTCCCCCGCCGCCACTCTAGCTACCAAAGGAATAGTTCAGCCAACACATCTACTCATTTGAAGGGTAAATAACATAACTTTTAATAAAAAAGCTGCTTACCAAAGACACTTCCCCCAAATGTTGGTTGTGACTCTAAGGGAGCCACAATATTGGAACTAAGTCAATACTGTAGCAGGTGCGCCCCTGTCCCAGCCCGGGTCACTTGCTTCATGTGCTTTCTTGGTACCAGCTCAGGTGCCCATCGGACCCAGAAGTGAGCTGTTTCAGGGAGCAAAAGGAGTAGGAAATTAATTTTACCCCCAAATATGGTAGATTTCTGCCAACACAGCTCCCAAAGCTGGCTCCCCAGGCTGTCACATGAGATCCAGTGCTGACTGCATGGGAGGAGACAGGAAGGTGTGCTGGGAGCTGGCTGAGGAGGATCTGACCACCTCCTGCCCTGCCTGCTAGCTGCTAGATCAAGTGTAGCTGAGGTGTGAGGGTGAAGACTTAGATTCACAGGACCACCTGGCTTAGATGCTGTCCAAGAGCACTGGATGGGTTTTGGAGCAAAGTCACGCAGCTCCTCTGTCTTGTGTAGGATTACAGATCTTCCAGCCTGTGGGCCCCACTCTCTGCCTGAGCCTCCCTTTGCATTCCTAGCAAACAAACTTGGAGAGGGAAGTGGCTGAGATCTGGCCAGAAGAGCATGGTACCTTGGGCTCAATCACACTCACACAGCAGCACTGTGCAATAACCCAAATCCTGACCTCGAGTGAAGGGTTAATCTAGGGAAACACAGAACAGAAGCAAGATTTTTTTTGCCTGTGTGGCTGAGAATAGAAGCAAAAGTTCCTGATTTGTCCCAGCTGCTGAAACAGTGTCTGTGATTGCAGTGCAGGACTGCACTGAGCAGAGCAAACCAGCCCTCATGAAGCTCTAAGCTATCAAATTCAGATCCTTCTGCCAGTCAGATTAGCCTGTTCAGAGCTGTTGTTTTTTGTATGTTGTCCCCTGTGTGTGGACATGTGGACAAAGCTGCATTACTAGAAGACTGAGGAGGAGGTAGGAGAACTATAAAAGTTATATAATTTTCTCTGTGATGATAAAACCAGCCATCTCAGAAGTATGGTGAAGTCATAACTGATCTGGTAGAGTTAGCTGGTGATATGCTACATTACCAAGAAAAAATTAGCATCATGTCTGCCTTTGCATCGTGCGCAGTTCACACTCCAAAAACACGCTTACGTGCTAACACATATGCACCTCAGTGTTTGCATGTCAGAGATCAGCATCCACAGTGCTAATTTGCATACCAGGGTATGCACTCACACAGACATAAGCACATACACTCATACACAAATGCCAGCTGTGTGGCATGGAGCTAATGACCTCACTTTTCATTCTCCCCTTTTGAACATGTCCAGCTGCTCCTATCGATTTCCTGGCTCCAGTGCCTGGAGCATGAAATCGAGCAGGGTGAGCCAGGGGGCAGGAATGTGATCATATGCAGGTGTACAGAGAGACACTGACACAAAAGTGCTTCATATTCATTTAATTGAACTAGCAGTTTACTTGTTCATTTCTGGCAAACAAGCATGGAGATTACAGGCATCTGAGTCACACTCTGAAGGACCAAAGCTTTTGTTCTTCTTATGTGTAAAAACAAATGTTGGTGTCATGAGAGGAAGAGAAAAAAAGCACAAGGATTCAAGCTTTGTGAGATGTAGTGTTGCCCTTCCTAAGAGTTTGCTCAGTGTTACAGAATTACAGAGTGGGTTTTCTGATCATTTTGATTCGTGCATCTGCAGGGAAGTTTCCCTTATCCACTGGGGCCTACTTGTGGAGGTGGTGTTGTCCCTGCATTAACTCTTCTAGTTGTCTCAAGCTAGTTTCCGGGGTCTCTTCCTTGTACCTCTTCAAGGTACTGACATGATCCCCATCATCACAGTACTTGAGTACTTTGCAATATTTGTCCCAGAAACATCCTTGTGAGGTAGGGAAGCGCTACAATCCCCATTTTCAGACAGAGAACTGAGGCACTGAGGGCTCAAAAATCACAAAGGACATATTTAGCAGAACAGCCCCTTGAAACAGGGTCCCAGTCCTTCCTCCTGCTTCATAAGTGCTCTGCCTCTGAATCATCCTACTCCTCTGCACCCCTCTTAAGTATTAGTACCCGTATATATATTGCTAACATTAAGCTTACCGCAGGAAGCATTGCTAGGAGTATGTGTAGCTCTCCGTGAGCGCTGCCTCCACCCTCACAGACAAACCACTGTGGGTCTCACAGGCTGCTTGACTGCACGGAGAGCGGCACCTCCACCTCTCAGATGTGCTCCCATCACAGCTGGGCTCCAGCTCAGAACAGTAACACCAACCTACGCTTCCCTCTCTGCTGCAAGAGGTACAACGGCTTTCTTCCACCAGTCCCCTGAGGCAGGCTCAGGTCCCAGGGTCACTGACCTGTCTTTCTCCCTACTTTCATTCCTAAGATCTGTCACTGGTTGACCATGTCTCACCTATTTTATAACTACCAGTATTCAGGCCATGCTTTCCTTTTCCTAGAGGGACTTGCCGTCCCTCACAGCCAAAGAACAGGTGACTTGCTCTTACATGCCACAGACTTGCTTTGCCTCTAAGAACAGCTGCTTTCCTTTGGAGCAGAGGCCTCCTTTTTAAAGAAAAAAAATATACACTTTTAAATACAATATCAAAACCTTAAAATAATCCTATGTAAATAAATAGAACACAAACATCACAGTTCTCAGCCTGGAGAGGTTTCTTCAGAAGGGATAACAATTTCTGGCCCTGCTATTTCACCCCGGGTTGATGAGCCATCCATACAGTCTGTCATATCTGGAACTGCTTCCTTCAACAGCCTTTCCAGATGTACCTTGGTAACAAGACTGTACTCTACTGGAAATTGGCAACTGCTGGCTTTTTGGGGGTACACCAGCCCTTTTACCATTCATAGATTCATAAGTTATTTACAGTCCAGGGTCAGTCAGCACCATGACTGCAGGGATTTTATCAGCCTCCTGACCCACTGCTTTTTGCTGCCTTGGGGAAGCAGAGCTGGGGAGATGGCTGGGGAAACATGGGTCTGAGGAACAGCCACCTACCCCTGCCTGCAGGCTCTGGGATCTCTGCTGTGTACCTGATAGTCCACATGTCCATCACAACTTCCAGCCTGAATCAGGTGGCTGCTGTGAAGTGGCAGGGTGCATGTGTGTGTAAGCTTTAGCTTCCTTTTATGATGGAATTTGTGTTCAGATATAAACAAGGCACACGAGAGATGTGCACACCTGCGTGGATGAGCACAATCAATATTACGATAGCAACAGGTAACAGTGCTAATGGTGGCAATTATTAATGTAATGTCTCCAAGCCTGGATTTAATTATGGGGCAAACACTGTTTCAGCTGGATGGTCTTAGGGTCTCAGTAGTGGTTTTAGCATCGAAGTTGAGTCTCCTTGTGCGTGGGGAAAGATCTGTTCTGGACTCAAGAAGTTCACAGACTTCATCCATTGCTCTGGTGCAGGTCTCGAGGTTGGCAGCCAGCTTCTGGATTTTGGCCTTCAGCATGGCCTGGCTCACTTTTGTGACCTCCTTTGTGTATTCTGGCACAAGGAAGCTGTGGGAGCCACAGAAGACCATGAAGCAGACGGAGTTGTACAGCGAGATGGAAGCCCTCTTCTCCGACTGGCGCAGTGTGGGGTCCCCTGGGCCTTGCCCTCGGCGAAGGAACTCCAGGCAGCCAAGGATTTCCCTCATCTGTTTCCGACAAGTCATTGCGATTTCCTGCACCTTCCTCACCTCCCGGGAATTGCAGAGCACTGCAGAGAGATCGGAGGTGATGCTGACGGCCCCCCCGGCAGTGGCCAGGCCCAGACCCACAGCTGACGCCAGGAGAGAGGCTCCCAGCGTCGCCGGGCTCAGGGACAGCCCCACGATGGCTGTGACTGCTCCTGCGGCAGTCAGGGTGCTCCCACTGACATTGGCAATCAGGGACCTTTTGCGGAGCTTGTTGAGTTTACGAGCTGCCTTGTGAAGGTGAGCAATTTGACCACGCAGCCTCCGTCTCTGATCCAGCAGCACTATGTGGAAGTGGTGCGTAGGGTCTAGTGTTTGGGGAAAGGCAGCGCCGTTTCTCTCCATGGCCTCTGTCCAGAAACAGAAAAGGCTGGGTCGGGATTAATGATAAAAAAAACCATGAGACATGCTCAGCCTAGACCACCATTTCAGGGATGGCATCCAGCCAAATTTCTTTTTTCTTTACCCAGCTCCTTGAAAGGTTTGCTCTCTGCACACACGTACACGCTCACATATATACACACACGTATATGTACATTTAATTACTATTTTCCGCTGTAACTTTCAGACAGAGGAACTTTTAAATGTTTTTCTTGTTCCCTGAAAAGACTAAAATATCTTAAGGGCTCGGGTCAGAGGTGCTGTTGTTATTACCTCTGTGAAGACACAAAATGTCTCTTCCAACTTGGGGGACAGAAATTCCCTTGAGATTAAGTGACTCAGAACTCAGAGTAGTAATGCTGCCAGAACTAATGTGTTGTCCCCATGGTGGGATTCAGAGGATCTGCAATATTCAAGGGTATCTTTCATAAGAAAGGCAGCGGTCTGAGGAGGTGAAACCCACCCATCCCATGTTGTAATTTAGGGGTCATTTCCCATTAAAGGAGGACAGAGGGAAGCTGTTGAGGGGAGTCAAGGTCTGGCTTTTCCATCTAGGAGGTGAGAAGCTCATTGATGCCTCAGATGGGTATTGTGAACATCCTTCCTTTCTTTATGCCTAAGCAACTCAAGGTTTGGCAGCATTTTTTTCCTATTGTAACCTGGTGTCAGGGCCCGGACAAAGATGGGAACCATTGTTCTGTGGTGCTTAGGTGGTGGATCCTCAGTGACAGTGGCAGGGATGCCTATGGACCTTGTTTAAAAGGTTCATGAAGGGCACATCAGAAAAGCAAGCCCACTTTCAGTGTCCACTCCCTTGGGGATGGTGAAACAGGAGAAATACAGGGGCCTGTGAACAGAAAAATCTTGAAAACTGCTGGCTATGGCAACCTCCCCTGGCAGGAGAGCAGGAGAGTGTCTTCCCTTCTAGAGGGTGAATCTTCAGGGTTTTGGTGCTAGGTGTTCTCTACTCTCTCTGTTCTTTGTCACAAGGGTAGAAAGAAATGTTCCAATAAGCATTTGCAGGTCGCTCTAGGGCTGCAAAGTACTTTACAAAGGAAGCCAGCATCCTTAACCCTGCTTACATATAGGGCAACTGAGGCAAAGGAGGCAACAGGAGTGATGTAGCATCACCAGTTGTCTGGTAGGAGCAGAGCTTTTGTGCTCCACAACACTGCACCGTTCACAAGGCTGCACTGCCTCTGCACCTAGCAAGGTCTAGCCATAGAGCTAGGAAGCTGTTTGCAGTCCATAATGCCCTCATAGCCAAAAGAAGCCTCTGTAGCAGAAGGACCCTGTCCCAGAGCCAACTAAGCAAAACTATTCATTGCTGCAGCCACCTTTTCTCTTCTAAGTCTTCTGTACTATGTGAACTGGAGGTACCTGGTCCCTCGCATGGGCACACTATATAGTTAGGTTCCTTGGGGCTTTCATTCTGCAGAATCCCTGTGTTTCAGAAAGAAGAAACCTCCTACCATAAAGAGCCTTTCCATCCTGAAGTGTGTAAGTAAATAATTCTCACTGCAATTTTTTCCCTTTCTGTTTGTCATAATCCATCTCATGCAGAATCCTTTAGGACCTCCTGCTATGCCCTTCAGAACAATGACCCCAGTCTCTCCTGGTATCATCGGTCCATTTGAGCCACTTAGTACATTGTGCTTTTCTTAGCTGGAGGCAGTGTCCTCTTATTTGTTACGCTATAGTCAGAGACGAAGCTGAAAGCACAAGGACTAATACTAAGCTAAATGGATAACGGCATTGAAATGAACAATGAGCATATCATCAATAACTTAACTACAGATCAATATGATGATCATTAAATATATCAATTCCTGTAGCCTCTTAACAATTTGTTCTGCAGATTTTCTTGCTGAGAACAGTCTCAGGTAGTAACAGCGGCCATCTCACTGCAGTTAGTAGAACAGTCATTCAATATATAGCATAAGCCATACAGTGATTTATGCCAGCATAAAGGAAAACAAAACCAATTCCTGCTCTTAGAGAAGAATCTCCCCAACAGTAAAGGTATACATTAGTCCAAAACCTGCAAACGCTTTCCTAATACAGCACTCAGAGAGACTCCAAAAAATACTGGTTCAAACTTACCTTTAGTTTCCAGCCGACCTCCCCAAAGAGAAATTTTGATCTGTTTCTGGAGGAGACCAATTTATAGCTCCTGTGGACCAATTGCTGTGATGGGAATGCTTTGCCTCATACTGGGAGTTTGCCATTTCCTGCTCTCCCTTGTGCAGAAGGATGTGACACACTGGAAAGTGACCTGCGGGACAGTGAGCACACATCATGTTCAGGAAACGATCCCTGCGAATGAACATTGTGTGTTCGCTTTTCCTGAAGTGTAGGGGGAAAAAAATTTAAAAAAATCTCAGCCTATTCCTGGCGCTGAGCTAGTGCAGTCATTCCCCACAGGGAACAGTTGCCTTTCCTTTCCCTGAAATAGCAACTGACTTTACTCTGTGCTGGAGCTGCCAATTGCTTGATGACTGAAGTTTCCCCCCACCACACATCTAGAGCCAGTGGAGCATCAGCCAGTCAGCTACTTCATTCAAGGCCAGTGCACTTTTAAAATCCTAGCTCTTTGGGACAATCATGTGTGTGACTGGCTGGAGCATAGCAGTGCTGTGTGAGAGCTGGAGCAGTGCTCCACTCCATAAAAGGGAAGCAGCTCCACAGCAAGATCATTGCTCTGAATTCCCATCCCTTCTCCTTCTGAGTAGATAAAACCATGCAGCAACCTGCAAAAGGAATGATCTCCTTGTGTTTTTGCTCTTTTTCTTAACGATGGGCATCATGATGGTTGAGAAACAACCATGTTGTTTTCCTAAGGTGCCTGCCCAGCAATCAATGATCAGAAAGAAAGGGTCATTGGGATCTCCTCATTTGCTGCCTGCTGTTGCCTGGCAGTTGTGCCCACATACAGATGTGGCCAGAGGGAGGAAGTGATGAAGGTGTAGGGGAGGAACAGCCTAAGTGACCCTCCTGGTGCTGCCTTTCACACTGAGCCAGGGACAACTTTAATCAAAGACAGATTCTTTGGATGGGTTCAGGAAAAAAAGGATTTTTTGGTGGCAGTAAGTGGTGCAGCCCACCTTAGACCAAAGTGGCACGTGTCCTTATTGACACAGGGCCTGTGGTGCCAGGGACATCTGTTTTGAGCAGTTGTGCTTGAAGATGGGACACCTACTTTCTCGCTTGGTGGATTCTTACTCTTCAGGGCTATTTGTTGACAGGGAACCTCTGATTATGCCCTAGTGTCCCCCTGGCCTGGCTAATCTGAAAGCTACCTAGCTGTCACTGAGTGGAGAGGCTTTACTGTTGGATGTGTAAGATGTGTAGCTGTGCAATTGCTGGAGCTGACCTTAGGAAGGGACAAGGACTGAGAGATAGCAGGCAGGGAGAGGAAAAGCCTGGGATTATTAATTTCAATGGCGGCTTGGATTCAGATAATCTTAAAATTACTGTGAAACAGTATGTCAAGTGTTTTGTCGGGGTGGACCTGCATGAGATAGGACATGAACAAATAAATAAATAGCATTGAAGAGCTACTTCAACCTGTCACAGACCTGAAAAGAGAAAACATTGTTTTGAAGATGCTTAAATAAGCAATCTTGGTCTGTTACACTTTGTACATATTGCACGTTAACAGGAAGGTGAGTTTTGACACTGAAGGAAACTGTGCTTTAGCCCTTCCCTTTGTTTTAGCAAACATATGCTTGAATTGGAGCCCATCTGCCTTGGCAAAGGTTTGCAGTTGATAGACACAAGAGTTCTTTCACACATTCCCAAATAGAATAGGCTTTTTTTTATGTAACTGCATCTGCATTAGGAGTTGTGCCAGCAGAGATGTCCTTGTTAGGACAGTGAGTTTTGGTAAAAATGAAATAACAAAGAAAAGAAAAAAAAAAGACCTAGAATGAGTCTGAGAAGATGACACAGTTTTGGTTGCTCTTCTTCCTTTCCCAGTGCTCTTCTTTCATTACACTCAGCTGCAAAATGTTGTCAGAAACTCCTGCAATGCTCAGTGTGTGGGCGAGGACATGATTAGAGTGCAGAAGAGACAACTCACTTTTTTATAGTATTCCCTCGCAGTGTTTCCTGCACACTGAAAGACCTAGACTTCACACAAGACAAGATGTTGGTCTTGGCTTAGGATGTTTTTTCACAGGGATCATCCCTGGGCTCATTCACCACCTAAAGAGAATGCTTCGCCATAATCCACCCCATACACAGAAAGTAAGGACTTCCTATGAGGAGCTACAGATGTCGACTTGATTTTAAAAAAGAAATGTGTATTAGAATAAGAAACATTATTTCCTAGGGAGTTGCCCTACAGCTGTATGCTGTGATCTGTTTTTGTCCCTGCTGACACTCCCACAAGCATCCCTTTGGTGAGAGTGCTGGTCTTCTTTCCCGCTGATAATTACAGAGACACCCTCCAGCAAAGGTGAGCAGGTGGGAATGGGAGCAGGATGGGAGAGGCTGGTCTTCTCTGAGTGCCTCCCAACAACTGGAAAGGCTTTCAGTGCCATTAGCGCACCTGCCCAGCTGTGAGCACATCTGCCAAGTCACCAGGTGGGTCCCAGGGACCTGCTTGGAGTGAATCTTAGCTACCAGGGATCTCAAGACTTGTGGGGTAGGTCTGACCTTCACTGGGCAGTTCTGCAAGCTAGCGGAGGCCTTACCATCCTGCCTGCTTTATGTTTTCACCCAACCCCTCTGCTGCTGCAGGATCTTCGTTCTTGCCCTGTGAAGCGCTTGGGTGTGAGGGTAGAAGGGGCATAGCAGGTGTTTCACAATTACCATGGCCAAAAAATGGTCCCTCAGCTCCACCCTTTCCCATCTAGCCACATCTTCTTGAAATGGGCAGAAGCCAGACCCATGTAAAATCTGCCCTGAAGGCATTTTGTGGGAGCAGATGACCAGCAAGGGGAAGGAAGGATGTTTTATTGCCTCAGCTCTCTTCCTTCCAGTGGATTTTGGCAGAAAGGACTGGTCTTTCTGCTCTTGTTCTCTCCAGCAGAAGGGATATATAGCAGAAGTGTTTGTCCTGAAGCTGTTTGGAGCTACTGCAATGTAACATTTGAATGTAATTGTGTAACAATTGAAGCTGGAGTTTCAAAGTTACACTTCCTTTATTAACATTGTTTTGATCAAATAACTGAGTAAATTTACATTAAAATATCACCTTTTTAACAGGGGATTTCCGTCACACTTGGTACTTTCAACCCTAACTGCTGAATCCTGGGGCTAAAAGTTGACTTTTCTTTTCTTTTTCCTGTGATCAACTGAATCAATGACAAATTTTAACTCTTTACAGCAAGACATTCATTCAGATTCACTGGGAATTTGAATAGGCCAAAACTAAAACAAATAAAGCAAATTAGATCAAAAAGGGTTGCATCAGCTTTTAGTAGACCCAAATTAATTTTTTGAAAGCATTCCAGAATGAGAGAGGCTGCTCTAGGCTCTTGACACAGGTGTGCGTGGCACTTCAGCTGGGTTTGGAGAACTCTAAACTTGGAGGCTTGAGGGCACCAAGCAACAACTCACTAACTGGTCATGGTGGAGGGAAGGGCTAGGAAAACGTAGCTTTGTCAGGAAAATTGGATTTGGTATCATCCTATATTTGTACAATGAAAAGTTCCTGATCCTGTCTCTGTACTTGTCACTGGCCAAGGCCAGAAAGCTGCAGTGACTGGGTTCACCCCACATCCCTGTGTGCTTCCCTACCAGCTTCCTGGGCAGTGGCTGGGCAATGCGATTTCAAATGTGTTAAAGAAACAGCTGCTCCAATATTGAACCAAGAATGTAAAAAAAAAAAAAACAAAACCAAAAAAAACCATGAGATGATATGGGGTCTCAGTGCCTTGACATTGTCTGACAAATTTTGTAAAGAAAACTTTTTTTACTATTTTTATGGACTCTAGTATTTCTTTTTAAATATATGAAAGAAAAAGCATGTTTTTAGAATTTGTGCTTTTATTTAATCTTAATTCTTCTCTTGCTTCTTCATATTAACCAGCTGTTCTATTGTACATCATTTGCAGTCGAGATGTTTAATATTCATAACAACACACAGGCATTTAACTGAAAAATAACTTAGCTAAGAAAACTTGTAATCAAATTTAGGTATTGGAGATGGAGTGATTTGGATAGATTGAGGCTGCATTGCAGGTCTGCATGTTAATTCCATACCAGTTTTACCAATGATGCTGACTTTGTGTTGGGAATATTCAGCTCAAAACCCTCAAATTTTGTAAAGGGGAATTTGACTTGCCCTGGAATGGTCACAGTCATGTGTCACTGTTGCATTCCTTCATCATCAAATAAGAGACTTTATCCATAGTCCTTATAGAAAGTGGTGCTGCATTGGAAGAAGACGAACCAAAAGGTGAGGGGTTCAGACTGTGATGGAAGACCAAATCCTGGACTCCTCTAAATTTTTCAGGTCTCCTCTCAGTTTTTTAAAACACTTGCAAGACCCGTTTTATGGGGGGTTTGTTTTGGGTTTTTTTTTGGTTTTTTAATTATTATTAATTTCATATTGTTAAGCTTTTACCAACAGGATTAAGGTTCAGCAGGAAACATTCCATATAAAAATACACTTTGAGGAAAACAAAGTAATGAAATTAATTACATTGATTAACCCTCCCATCTGGCACTGTAGAAGCATGACAGACACACAAGGGCCTAAAGAAGTCCAGAAGTTAAAAACTGTTACCTTGAACTTCAGGCAGGGATACATCTCACCTAATTTCAGCCCTCTTCAGAGGTTCACACCCAGCCAGTTTATTCACTTTCCGAAGCTCCCTCTAGAGCCAGGAGAAGAAACAGCCATCCTCAAAGGCTGGTTCAGTCCATCTCTTTCAAGCACCTGCTCTCTAATACGTGCCTTGTTAAAGACAGCGATTCTTTATCCCACCCCCGCCCTGTTCGATGTCCCCCGGGTTTATTAGGTTTATGCTCCAATTTCAAATGTCCTGTCCCACAGAGACTGCTCTGGGCCAGAGACGGTCCCTGTAACCCAGCACTTGGTGTCCTGCAGTGCTAGTAGGAGATGCTATTGTGGAAGAGTGTGGGTGGTAGTGGTACATCCCTGCCTGTCCTCTTCAATAATAGGCCCCTCTTGCCCACGGATTTATCTGTTACCTTTTGACCGTGCTGATGCCAGCTGCCTCCACTGCCTTCTGGGACAGTAAATTCCAGAAGCTACTCATGGTATAAAGAAATATTTTCTTTTGCCTGTTTTCAGCTACTGTACTCCTTTCATAGAGTGACCCTTATGCTAGCTGTGTGGGATCAGGGAAAGAAAAGCCCATGGGTTTGGCGATCCTGCACTGCGTGGTGCATGGCATGTAGTCCCTCCCCATTCTCATGACTGACAAGCAGTCAGTCACATTCTCAGGATTAGCAGAGGGCATGTACAAGCCAGATGTGTACGGAAGAACGTAGGGCTTTGCAGAACTGCACTTGGGAATGCAAAGAAAGCATGTGATGGATAGCATCACTGCATCACAGTCCTAATAGTTTCTTACAGGTCCAGGGAGACTAAAATTCAGTTTTAAATGACTGAATCTGAACTGGAAAAAACCCAACCCCAACAATTCAAATCATTATTATTTTTGTCAAGCCAGGACTTTTATTTTCAGGTCAGGTCTTCTATTCTCAAAATATGATAGCTGCAAGGTGATTCCTTTTGGTAACTCACCAGGGCTGGGAAAAATAGTCAGAAACATTTTGTCCTATTGCCAGTGTGCTTAGAGGGAGGGAGAAAGGGAAATGCTTCCTCATTAAAGGCCAGATAGAGCTTTTTGTACCTTGGTTAGCATTACGATTAAGGAATAACCTGGTGTGAGGGCCTCAGAAATTACTTATTACACATTCCCAGACCTGATCAGAAGGAATAGCTGTCAGTAGTATAAATGTCTTTGAAGGGGAATTTATGAAGAAGTGGTGGTAGTCTCATGATGGAGCTGATGGCATCTTTCACGTACAGTACCAAATCTGTTAATGGGAGATCTGGCAAGAGCAAGCCACCGTTCCCATGAGGCCTGGGAGCCTGCGCTTCCAGAAGAGGGGAAGCTGGCCAGCTGCAGAGCCAGGACATGATGGGGATGGGAGCTTGGCTTTTCTCCCAGGCTCCTAGTTCATATGTGTGCTGTGTCTGAACGTTTTGCTGCCCGGTGTCCCTGAAGTAATTTCACGAGACTACAGGGATGGTCAGCAGATGCTCTTGGCCCGGGTGGATCCAGCCCGCTTCCTGCACCCTCCTGAACAAATGATCAGGACATGGGAGGGAGGAAAGGAAACCTGGGAGAGAATGCGCTTCCCTGCATCTGCAGATACACCCTGCATGATTAGCAGAAGCCATAAAGGCAGGGCATGGCTGAGTGACCCTGTGGTTTGCAAACACATGTAGCTTTAAAAAATACTTTCTAAAAATGGCATCATTCTGGGAAGTACAAAGGCTTGGAGGGGCAGTAAACCTCTCTGGTAGTGTCTGATCAAATGCAGCCCTTGAAAAGATCAGGTAGTGCCCTTTTTTACCAGTCCAGTAATACAAAAAACCCCAGCCCACTTCAAAACTAAATAAAGTAAGCAAACAAACAAAAATGAAAAAAAGATATTTCCTTGGCTCTTCTTTGATTTTTTCTAACCGTCCCCAGACAAAAACAGTAGAGACCTGGCTTTTGGGTCTAGCTGAGCTGGGCCTAGGATAAGACCAGTAGAGGACAGTAAAGCTGTTTGTATCTCCCCAGGTTGGATGGAACCAAGATAAACCCTGTTGTCACTGAGAGCAACCCAGAACTGGTTGTTCCTTACACCTTGCTTCTCACTGCCAGAAGATGCTCTGCTGGCAGCTGGAAATTGCTGGCATGAGATGAGGAGATTCTCCTCTGAAATACCCAAAGAAGTATTTTCAAGAAAGATTCTGTAAAAAAAATCTTAACAGCAACATTTCCTTTGAGCTCCAGGACATTTGCAGCTCTGTGGAAAGGGAAACCCTAAGCTGCACCAGGGAAGAATTAGATTACCAGGGACCACTCTTCTGACTCATGCTTACATCAGGAACATGGTCCATATAAGTACTATGCAGAAGAGATGCTTGTGTGGAAGGCAATCTCCTCTTTATTTCCTCACAGGCTACAGGTGGTTACATGTTTAATTTAGCTGTTAAGATAGCTTTTCCCAGATTATTTTGTAGCCTGTCTCCTCACCATATAAGCTCCTCCATTCACTCTCCCTATCCCATTTCTGATTAGAGGACACATCCACGTGGCTTGGGAGGACTGCTCCAGAGGACAACCCTGGAGTAAGCTGCCAGACTGAAGTACACCATTCCCACTTGCATACAGGGTCTTGTGGCTCATGCTTGCTCCACACCATATATACAGAACCCTCTTGTACAATGCATGTTCCTTGCAGTGTCCCCAACACTCGTCCTGTCCCCGCTTTGTGCACACATGCTAGATCCAGCATCTAGCTTTCCAGCCTAACTCCCTGTTTTGAGACACAAGTGGGGAAGAATTGGGGCTGGAGGGCCAGAGGAGTTTCCCACTACTCTGGGGAAGGATATGAAGATGACAAACTTCACAGGGTACATGGGTGGCTCCTAGGATAAGCCACAGAGGAATGCATTGTCATGGTCTACTTCAGTGCCTGTGTCATAGTGAAAGGAAGGACAAAAGCTCCGGATGCAATGTGTGAGGTCCTGGGGAAGAAGATGAAAACCAAAATGCCTATGCTTGCCTGCTGTTGAAAAGCTCCCAGCATGCTGCTTGGGACCAGGGAGGGACGTGGATGGCAGTTTCACAACCTGGCTGGGATAAGGTTTCAGAAGGAGCTGGGAACGATTCTGTACTACAGAGCACTTGGACAGAAGGGATGGACCTCATCTACATCAAAATTGAAATGGGCTTCTGGCTATGAGCATGCAGGAGGTTGTCAGTGAGCTTTTTAACTGAGGAGTGGGGGAAAGCCAACCAGTGGTGACATTTTTCAGGATGGTGTTGCCAGGGACAAGACAGCAAATTCTGTAGCCTCTAGGGAAGGATACATCAGGGGATAACATAAAACAAGAGGGTTAGCATTCAAAAAGAAGGTCAGGTAACAAAATCAGTGCTGTGATTGTCTCAACATCAGGACTTGAAGCCTGGGAAACAAGACAGGAGCACTGATAAATTTTGCTGATATGGTAGGCACTTTGGAAACCTTGAGCTTATTAAAAAGAAGCTCAAAGGAACAGCTGGGAGGATTAAATCCTCACAGGTGGGTGGAGGTGGCTGAAGTGTCCATGCTGGGGACACAGAAAGGCCTGAAAAAGGGAAAGATGCTGGCGCTGATAACAGGAGGGAGGGTTGAGAGTAAGAAAGCATCATTCAAAAAGCTGCAGGTGTGTCTGAGTAAAGAACACAGAAAAGAATATAAACTCTAGCAGATTAAGTATAAAAATATAACTGAGCTGTCCAAAAAGGGATGAGAAGATCAGCTAGTTAAAAAATCAAAACTAGTACTAAATGCTCCATCTGTCACAGCAACAGCAAAAATCCTGCCTGAGAGCCTGTCAGACCATAGGACTCTTGGCCTACAAGCCTCCTGGTTGTGCCAGACACACTGGTGGAGCTATAACGAGGGTCAGATCAGCCTCCTGGATAAATACAGTCTTTTCAATAATGTCAGCGTAGTTTCAGCATGCAAAGGGAGGTCCTGCCTTACAAATATCTTGGAATTTTTTTTGACGAGATCAGCTAGTACATGGGTAAGGGTGGTCTGGTTGATGTGATCTGCCTGGATTTCCAAAGGTTTTTGATAATGTTAAGGTCTTTGAAAAGACCTTAAAGAAAAGTCAACAGCAGCAGGCTAAAAGCGAAAATCTAGCATGGATAGTTACTTGATAGAAGGTTGAAAAAAGCACAGGACTAAGTAGAGGAAGGTGGTGGGAACTCCCTGGTGGGAGTTCTGCTGGGGTCTGCACTAGGTTCTCTGCTCTTTAGTAAGTTCCTAAATGATGTGGAAAAACAGGTGAACAGTGAGATGATGGGGTTTGCTGTCAATATGACTCGCCAAAGCACTGGTGCAGTTGTTTGTTTAGAGAAGCTTTTGTTTCAGTGAGTATCAACACAAATGCAATATGAGGTTGATGTCCAGTAATTATCATCTTAATCCATGTTTGCTCTTACAGCTCAGGGCGGGGATAGTTAAAAAAGATCATTTGGAACACTGACCTATAAATCACATAACTCAAACTGGATATTTTTAATTGTTATTAGTGGTCCTAGGCCTCATTCAAGCTGAGAAGCTTTGCAATAGGTTAACATGAGAGGCAGCAGAGCTGCAGTGTGGAGGGCAGTCACTGGTCTGCCATTTGCTGCTGCTGCTGCTGCTGAGAGCAAGGACACTTTTGCCTGGAACATCCCCACCTCCAGACACCCCAGACCTCCCTGGATGGGTGCTGTGCATTGTGGTGGTGCCATCAGATGGCAGTGATCTTAGGGAAGGTTTCCTTCTGTACCTCCCAAACATTGCTCATGCAGGTACTGCTGCTCGCATCCATACTGAACTCAGTATTTGGCAGGGGCTATTTTGCTGTTGGGATGGCCTTTATGTCCATCTTTAATCAAGACTCTGAATTTGACAAACATGCTTTGGAGACTGGTTGTGGACTCTGCCTTTAAGGACAAATTGCATTCTTGATACCTGGATCAGATTTTAATCCAAATCCATGAGACTAACATCTCTTGGAGTATCCTAGGGCTCTCCTCTAGGCTGGGTATTATTTTATATTTGCAGCACATCAGAGATTGACTGACTGTACAGATCAGAGTACAACATTTTCTACTGAACTGGTATAGCTCTAGAAAAATGTTTTCACACTTGAAGCAGCTCTGCAGGTTTGGAGAACTGGAACTGGGCAGAGAGGGTGGATACGGCCTCTTACTTTCAGCCCTTGCTTGAGCACAGTGCAGTCAGGGAGCTGGATCAGGTGTCAGAAAGCAAACGTGTTGCTCTATTTTGTGCCTCTTTAGAGAATTGTCTGAAGATGAGCATCCTCCTTCTTTCAGCTTTAGTACAGACCAAACATTGCACCTGAAACACTTTTTCTTCTTTAGCCATTCTATAGGCAGGTCTTCCCACAGTGGGTGGTTGTGAAGGAGCGTAGCAAAAAGCAGTCTCTTTCCCTGAAAGCTCCTCCTCAGTAGGAGTCTTCTCCTCCTTAGCACAGTAGACCGTAAGTAGGCATTGGTAATCGGGCCACCTACTTCTTACCACCTTTTATATTTTAGGAAGCATATGGTGCCTGACATATTTCCTGATGTCTACTCAAAAATCACATCAGTTTGGATCCAGGACATCTGATTACCAACATGAACCTACAGACAACCCACACTTTCTTGCTCTCCTGCAGCAATCTCAACAAACTTGGGAGGTACCTGTTATCATCTGATGTGCAGGGAAACAGAGGTAGGGAAGAAGCTGGTGGTTTGTTCATTGCCTCGTGAGCAGAACCAAATGGTGAATGTAGGTGGCCTCAGTTTCAGATGAGTGTTTGCTCCCTGAGGCTACCCTGTGACCTAGCACAGCTTTTGTAATACTGGCCAGGCCATGATTTTAAATTCCCTTGCTTGCCTTTGTTCCCTTAAATTCCAGTTCTGGGCCTCTTCAAGACTGGAGGGTGAGACTTTCACATTTTTGAAGTGTATATCATACTTCTGATTCTAGACAGCTTGATGTGAGAATACTAATTCAGCCTTCAAGACCACAGCATTCTTTTCTTTATATTTCTTGGAAAAGAAAAGGCATCAGTAGGCCAACAGGAATCTTTCCCTTGTAAGGCCCCTGGGACAAAATTTCTTTTTTTTTTTCTGAATACGGAAGTGATGGGACAGCTGTCATAGGAATTCTCATTTGAATACACACCAGCAATAAGGAAAGAATATTGCTTCATCCAGGTAATTTTTAAAAACATCTTTGAAGCTGTTCTTCAGTTCAAAACTACCAGAGGAGTCTAGTGGAAAAGGAACAAGAGACAGGGATGTATTCAGGGTCCCAAAACTAAGCACTTTACATAACTCTTCTTACATATGCTCAAAAAGAAGGTGGCAAAGCAACCCACCAGAAGTATCCCTCCTCCTCCAGCAATTCTCTGAAGAGTCTGCTTGGCCAGCTCCACGTGGCTCCCCTGTTTTCACAGGTGCAGTGATGCCAGCAGCTATTTTTGCACTTAGCTCAGGGCAGCGCTTCAGCTGCTGGACATCTGTGCCAAACAGCTCTTTTCCTTTGCAAACCCTGTTCCCCAGCATCCTCTAGAAAAAGTGCAGGGAACATCATCTTCAGTCCCTGCCCTCCAGCAACACAGGGAGAGGGGCCAATCTATTCTTCCTCAAGGACGTTTGTCCACCTGCGCTGAGCCACTGTGAGCTTGTTTTTGTGAGGTGGCAGCTCATCTCCCTGGCTTCTCTGCAGAAAGTGGAGGGGTTGCAGGTTGTATTTGGGCACTGAGGGTAGTGAGAAGTCAAAGCTAACGGTTAGTAAAGAAGGAACAAAGCTAGTAATGCAGGATCTCTACATGGAGGCTGCAGGGGTGCCTAAACACAGTGAGCCCTCTTCTGCAAGCAGGTCTTTTCCCAAACCATGGGTCACAGCACTCAAGAGGTGAAACAGGTGCAAAAGGCAGCTTCTAAGTGTCTAGATTAATCAGAGGACAGCTAATATGCTTAGCTGCTGACAGCAAGTAAAGGCAGTTATCCTCTCCTTGGCCAGGGTGGGCACCAATGGGGAGCAGGTGAGCCCCAAGGGCTGCACGCCAGATAGAAGTTTGAGACCAGCTGACTTAGAGGAAATGAAACTGGCTGAGGCACCCCTGTGACATAAGTGTCATGATTCAGAGTGGGACGGGAAAGGATGGGAGTTCCCACCGGCAGTTAGTAGGGAGATTTGTACATTGTCACCCAGACCAAAACTGTGGGTCAGCATTTTCTCCAGATCATGGCTAAAAGGTGGAACAAATGGCATTTTCTACTGGGCCCTTTCAGGTTTTGTGACTGTGCTGGAGGAGATGGAAATGCTGTTATCTAGAAGGACAGTTCGGCAACTGAGGCTGGCTGCTGCTTGTCCAAAGCCTCTCAAGATGTTTCCCTGTGAGGGTCAACGAAATGAAGGTGGAAGGGTGGTTCAGATCCAACTGACTGCTGTGGGCCCTGTACAAGGTCAGTCAAGCCATTTCCACATTTTGATGTGTTTGACGAGAAAAGAGTTAGGAATAACCAAACTGAGGTGCAGGAACTGTTGTTCTCCGCTGTCTTGGTCCTAAAGCTGGTGACTACATCCAATGTCAATGATAAGTGCAAGTGGCAGTAGAGTGTTGTTATAACTGAAGTCCACTTCTCTGTGTACTGGGACTGTAATCAAACATTTGCATGCAACTTGACCAAAATTGCTCTTTATTGTCTGCATCTAGAGGTATGTTGAAGCAGTAGCTTTGACAGCCTTTTGTAGTCCCTGCTGCACCGAGGAGAGGTCCTGTCAGGGCACAACCAGCCTTGACTGTCCCTGCCCAGCATTTCCTTGGGCTCTCCCCACCCTGCCCAGGTCCCAGGATTCCATTTCAGTCCCCCAGGACCGTCAGTCCCTGCCCCAGCAACACTGCAAGAGTGCTGGTCTCCAGCTCCCCACAGCCCTGCCCAGCCATCGCCCCACTGCACCAGGGAGGTGTCTGACCCCGGAGCCCCTCACCGGGCCTGATCCTGACCCCACCTGCAGACTGACCTCCTGGCCTGGCCTGTATGTATATGGGAAGGAGCTGAGGTTTGTGACAAATTGGAAGTTAAAATGAGCTGACAAATTCATTGCATTTTGAACAAGTTTTGGCTTTTCCCTGTGAAATTAGATGAATCATCTCTGAACCATTTTTCTCCTGACAGGAAATGTTGAGAGTTAACATGTATAGCTGGGCCTCAGGAGGAGGGTGGAAAACCTGAACCAGACAAAAATTGGAGGATCCAAGTAACTGCATTTTTAAGAAATGGGGATAAGTGACTCCCCATTCTCCCATCTCCAAAATGGGGATGGGCTTTACGTGTTTGGGAAAGGTGTGGCAATGTGCCATGAATAAATGCAGTGCAGTTAAATACTCATGTGGAAAAGTCATAAGGAAGGGGAGGGAAAGGAGCACACAGTTCAGTAAGAATTATCCTCAGTATGTGTACAAACAGCTGTACACTGAACCTCTGTAAGGTGCTCTTCCTTGGACTTGTAGTGTTATCTGTGGTGGCCACCATGTTTTGTCACCTAGTGCCAGGTTAAGTATCACAAAAGGAAAAATGGAACATTAATCTTACAAAAATTTCTTGTCATCTTGCAGGCATTAAGTTTGGTTTGGAATACTGTATATTTTTTCAAGTTAGTAGGCATATGTTACTGGTTATAACAATCTATACTTTTCATGCTGACTGGGAAGTCCTCTAAAAAGGCTTTCAGATCTAGCCCTGCAGTCTGAGCTGGCTCACATTGATAGCACCAGCATAAAACTTTCTGTAGGATCTGCTGGCAGATCTTTGTTACTCTACCAGATATCTCTGTCCATACTGACAGAGCATCTAGAGACCGACAGCATAGCATACCACTGAGGTCCTCTTGTTCTTGATGGTCACGTCTCTCCTAAGGCAAGGCAGCAAATTTGCTGTAATTGTGATGGCAAATGCATAAGAGGGAGGGAGAATGTCTCCTAGCAAGCAAGCGTCCTCCCTATCTGTTCCTTTTTTGTGTCTGCATTGCAGGGAAACCTGTACTACTTCTGTGTATCCTTATTAAGCTTGATCATGGCCAGACTAATGACCTCTGGTGCATAACTTCAGGCTTTTTGTGCTGCTAATCACACAAGGAATAGCAGTATTTGGGGGAGGAGGGCAAACCACTGTCCTTGTGTATTCACTACTGAATGAGGTGACACTGTATTCAGCTCTTCTTGTATGCCTTGATTTTTCTCTGGTACTTCTGCATCCTCCCCTTAATACACATGGCTTAACTGCTTGTTCGTGAGATGGTCATGAGAATATATTTTCTTCTTGACAATAAGGGAAGGGAATAATGGAGTAAATACATAAGTGGAAAATCAAATAAATAAAAGCACTTAACATAATTACAAAAAGTAGCTTCAAGTTGCAAAATGGTGATTTGATTTGTTTTGGAGGTCAATAGCCTCAAAAGTGGAGTAAGACAAGGACTACAGCAATGTGCTGCAGTGTTGCTCTCGCACATACTGAGAGGCTTTTCCTCTGGAGATGGTTGGTGTTGTAGTTATCACTGCTATACAGGATTTAGACATACAGCTGTATTCCATCTGACTATGTCTGTGTAAGGAAAATAGTCTTGAGACTCAAATTACGGATTGGGGAAAACGTGCTATTGTGCTCTGTTATTACTCTTGCAAAATAAGAGTTGCAGAGAATGGGGGAAATTGCTTTATTGTGAGGTAGAAAGGCTTCTGTCCCAACCCCAATATTGGCATTGGCAATGCGTGAAAAGAGTTGGTAAGTATAAAAAGATTCAGCTTACAGACACTGTAGCAAGTTTACTTTTTAAAGGACATCAGGGCTTTTACCAGGCCCAGATGGGATAGAGCAGACCTATAGTCATCCACCTGACTTCAGGAAACTTTAGGAGACATTAATAATTTCACTATTCAATTCTTTATGCCCCCTATTACTACCTGAAGTAAATGTGTTACAGTCAAGTTCTCTTGCCTTTGTAAAATTCCCAGTGAACATTGCTCTATAAGCCATCTCGCTTCCAACACGGCTTTGAAAGCCCAGATCCAGATTTGCTGGATTTGCTCTCTTATTGACCCTCCCTGTCTCAGGGGTAACTCCTCAGCTAGGAGACCTCAATGATGAGAAAGAGTTAGAAGGAAAAGAGAAGTGGGAGAGAAAAATATGTTTGCTTTCCTAAGGTCCTTTTTACCATAAATATATGACAAAAGGTCAAACTGCCTACACAGTTTTAAAAAAATGGGACTTTGTGAATTAACTGAAGATGAAGGGTCACCCAAAATCTTCAGGAGGTTCATTTTCCTTCCCTGTAGTGAAATGAGGGAGAGGAGTGAGTGAGGCAATATTTTTCCACTAACAGATCTTACATTTCATTGAACTAGGAAAGTTGATCATCCAGTCAGCACCACATATAAACTATTAAAGTGCAGTTTGTACACACATCAGGTACAAATGCAACAATATGATGGTGCTAAACTGGTTGATGGCCATTGAACATCAAAGTAAAAGAATTAGGAACAAAAAACGCATACAAAGTTTGAGCTGATAAGGAGGTATGCATGCTAACAGAGTAGTGATCACATTGTGGATAAACAGCTTTGCATCACTTTGTGCTGCAGCCAAAGGTTTTACTTAGAGAAGCTGCTGTGACTTGATCTGTAACCTGGCAAAAGAGCAGTGAGCAAAAATTGCGATTTTTCTTCCTAGCTTAGCATCAAAATATTAATAAAACGGTGCTTTCACATCTCTTGCAGACTCGATCCCTGCCAATTTTTTTCCATTTTACTGAATCATACCAACAGATTTTACAGAAATAGCGCGATGTGCTTTATTTAGAGTGTGGTCTGTTTCTGTATGCCAGAGTTACATGAAGCTCAGTGATTCAACACAAACCTTTACGTTTGGTCTCCGTGTCCCAATTTATCCCATTAACATTAAAGAGCCTTTTGCTATGTTAACAACAGCAAAGAGTTGCAGAGAAAGTAGCCCATTCTGAGTTAAATAAAATATATGCTGTCTATTATTCCACACGTAGCCTCTGGAAACCTTAGCTTTGGAGGTGCCGGGAAAAAAAAATCCCTAATTGAGTGTTTCACAGTAGCCAGAGGTATAAATCTCGGTAAGAGAAGCGGAGGCACGGCTTGTGGGAGTTTGTGCTACCTCACTCTCTTTGAAATCATTTTATTTTAAAGAATGAGATTCCAACTGCTAGCTTTCTTCTCTAATGTGGAAAAGACCCTCTGAAGATTAACACCGAGATTCCTGTCTCACGTTAACTTTAAAGGAGAATTTCTAATTTACAAAGAAAAACAAAACTTTCGCTATCTCAAGGTCCGTTCGGTTCCAGGACTCGGGATTTATCGTCCCCCCTCTACCCAAACTACACTCTTTTCGCGACAAGACACCGACAGGCGAAAATAGGCACTTCCGCGGCCTCAAAGATGTAGAAAAGGGGCAATTTCGTGACAGATAAACTAGAAAAAAACCATTTTATTATCCCCGAAGAAACACAAGCCGAGCCGCCGAGCGCCGGGCAGCGCCGGGGCGGGGCGGGGCGGGCGCCACCAATCAGCGCCCGCCGCGCTGCTATAAATGGGGGCTCCGCGGCCGCCGCCGCCCAGTGCCGCCCGCGCCGCCGCCATGTCCGAGACAGCCCCCGCCGCAGCGCCCGCCGCCGCCGCCCCGGCCCCCGCCGCCGCCAAGAAGCCGAAGAAGGCGGCGGGCGGCTCCAAAGCCCGCAAGCCGGCGGGCCCCAGCGTCACCGAGCTGATCACCAAGGCCGTGTCCGCCTCCAAGGAGCGCAAGGGGCTCTCCCTCGCCGCCCTCAAGAAGGCGCTGGCCGCCGGCGGCTACGATGTGGAGAAGAACAACAGCCGCATCAAGCTGGGGCTCAAGAGCCTCGTCAGCAAGGGCACCCTGGTGCAGACCAAGGGCATTGGTGCGTCTGGGTCTTTTCGCCTCAGCAAGAAGCCTGGAGAAGTGAAGGAAAAAGCCCCGAAGAAGCGGGCGGCCGCGGCCAAGCCCAAGAAGCCGGCGGCCAAGAAGCCCGCCAGCGCCGCCAAGAAGCCCAAGAAGGCGGTGACAGCGAAGAAGAGCCCCAAGAAAGCAAAGAAGCCGGCGGCCGCCGCGGCCAAGAAAGCGGCCAAGAGCCCCAAGAAGGCGACTAAGGCTGCCAAGCCCAAAAAGGCGGCGGCAGCAGCGAAGAGCCCGGCCAAGCCCAAGGCGGTGAAGCCCAAAGCAGCCAAGCCTAAGGCGGCCAAGCCCAAAGCAGCCAAGGCGAAGAAAGCGGCGCCCAAGAAGAAGTAAACCCCTGTGGGAGAAAACTCTTGCTCCGCACTTAAACCCAACGGCTCTTTTAAGAGCCACCCACATTTTCTGGAAAAGGGCTGAAACGCTGTGGCTGCCACCCGTTTTGGGGGTAGGGGGAAAGATGGGGAGGTTTTTAGGAGAACGGCAGTCTGCCGGCGAGAGCGCTTTGCTTCGGTTCGGGGACGGGCAGGCGGTCGGGGCAGCAAACTTCAGGGCTGGATTAATTTAAACCCCCCCCGCCGCTTAGCGGGGAAGGGGAGCAGCGCGCCGGAGCTTTGGAAAGCCCGCACAGCGCCGGGATTGGCTGCGGCTTTGGGAGGGCCGAGCTCCGCCCGCCCAGCCCCGCCCCACCGCGGGCAACGGAGGGGGTCGGGGGGGTGGGTGTGCACGGCGCTGCGTCCCCGCAGCTACCGCGGACATTGCACTGGCAGCCTCTGCCGAGTGTTTAAAAACGTACCGCGGTCTTGTACCGCTTTTATTTAATGAAGCTTTCAGGCTCTTTTTCTGAATTTGTTGGTGGCTCTGAAAAGAGCCTTTGGGTTTCTCTGGGAAAAACTTCCCGGGCGTTGTTGTTCGGCATTTACTTGGCTTTAGCCTTGTGGCTGTCGGTCTTCTTGGGCAGCAGCACGGCCTGGATGTTGGGCAGCACCCCGCCCTGCGCGATGGTCACCTTGCCCAGCAGCTTGTTGAGCTCCTCGTCGTTGCGGATGGCCAGCTGCAGGTGCCGCGGGATGATGCGCGTCTTCTTGTTGTCGCGGGCCGCGTTGCCCGCCAGCTCCAGGATCTCGGCCGTCAGGTACTCCAGCACGGCCGCCAGGTACACCGGGGCGCCGGCGCCCACCCGCTCCGCGTAGTTGCCCTTGCGCAGCAGCCGGTGCACGCGGCCCACGGGGAACTGCAGCCCGGCCCGCGACGAGCGCGACTTGGCCTTGGCCCGCGCCTTCCCGCCCTGCTTCCCGCGCCCGGACATCGTAGCCACCTAGGACTCGCAGCCCTTCAGAAATGAAAGCCGCTCCGCAGCTCGCCTTTATATCCCTTCTCAGCGAAAGGCGCGAATTTCGATAGGCTGAGAAGGGGACGTTGGGAAAGCAGCCAATGGGAACGCGGATCGAATTCTAACCAATGGCGATGAACTGCGGAGAGCTAGGACTGTACAAACATCCCTCAGCCAATAAAAACTAAGGCTAGAAGAAACTCTGATTTGCATACAGTCCCTATAAAAGGAGGGCGCTCATACTGACTTCGTAACAGTCGCTTTCCTATTACAGTCGTGTTGCAGAGTTGGTTGTAATGCCCGAGCCGGCCAAGTCCGCCCCCGCGCCCAAGAAGGGCTCCAAGAAGGCGGTGACCAAGACCCAGAAGAAGGGCGACAAGAAACGGCGCAAGAGCCGCAAGGAGAGCTACTCGATCTACGTGTACAAGGTGCTGAAGCAGGTGCACCCCGACACGGGCATCTCGTCCAAGGCCATGGGCATCATGAACTCCTTCGTCAACGACATCTTCGAGCGCATCGCCGGCGAGGCCTCGCGCCTGGCGCACTACAACAAGCGCTCCACCATCACCTCGCGGGAGATCCAGACGGCCGTGCGGCTCCTGCTGCCCGGTGAGCTGGCCAAGCACGCCGTCTCCGAGGGCACCAAGGCCGTCACCAAGTACACCAGCTCCAAGTAAGCTGCCGCGGCGCCCTGCACCAGACCTCCTCAACCCAAAGGCTCTTTTAAGAGCCACCCACCTTTTCATGAAAAGAGCTGATGCTGTCGTGACTTGTTTGTAGCCGCCTTGCGTACTTTGTGGGGAAAAGAGCAAAGAATGACGGTGAAAGTGCGTTTCTACTTGTAAGGACGGAAAGGCTGTGTTCTACCTCTGCCTCGGTGGAGCAGAGAACGCTCGCAATTTGAGAGAAGTCGTGTCCCGTCCCCGCCCCGCCCCGGGAGCCCGCTTCACTTCCGCGTCGGGTTTCGTGGTGGTTTAACAATAAACGAACGGTGTAGTGTCCACTTCGAGTGCCCCAAAATAAGCGTTTTCCGGATAGGCGGTGCTTGCTCTTTCTCCCCGTAGGGTGTTAAAGCACAGCTGGTTCAAGACGGGCGTGTGCTTTTGTGCAGCAAGAAGCTCCAGGCTCGACCCTGCTCCCCTCCTCCGTTACCGTTGTCGCGGGCGATCGGGGAAAGCAAGCCGCAGCGCTTCAGGGCGTTCTCGCCCCCGAACCGCGCAGCCCTGCCTGTGGCCCCGAGCACGATGTACCCCCCAGCTCCCTTCCCTGGCTCTCGCTCGCTTCTCCCTCCCCCGCGCACCGTAAATGCCGCAGCCGAGCAGCCCGCGGCGGGCGGGCGGCAGGACCCGGAGCCCGCGCGGCTGCCGGGCTCGGTCCGACCTGAGTGAGGACTGCGCGGAGCTCCGCAGCACGTAGGCCCCGCCCCGCGCCGCTCCCGGGAGGAGGGCGGTGATTGGTCGCGGGGGCTCTCGCGGCGGGGAGCCCGTCCTCGCCTCCCCACGGCGCGCCCCTCCGAGGAGAGCCGGGCCGGAACCCGGGCCGGGGGGGCGTCAGGAAACGTTCGCCCGATGCGAAACGTCGGCTGCCGCCGGCGCCTACCGCGCTCGTTCCGCGGCCCTGAGCCGCACGCCGTTACTAGGGGGGAGGAAACAGCGAGCCCTCGGGGGAGGAGGCGGTTGCCGTGCGAAGATCCCGATGCTGGGGGGAGGGGGACGGGGGGCGGGTTGAGAAGAGGCTCGAGGCGTGGGTGGCGGGACCCGGCTACGCCGGTCACCTGCGGTGGTTCCTGCCACCTCCCCGCCGCCCAAATCGCCGCTCGGGGGGACGGTCCGCGCACTCTTCCTTAGGCAGCGGGGCAGCCGACGCCAAAGCGTCCCAGGGAGCCGGAGGAGAGCAAGCGGCCGGGCCGGGGCAGGCCGTGGCGGGAGGGGGAGGGGAGTGCCGGTCCGGCGGCTCCGGAGAGGAAGGGGGCGGGGAAGGGCGGGTTTCCCTCCGGCGAGGCGCGGGCTTTTCGAATGTTCGCGTCGCCCAATAGCAGTGGCGAGGCGGCAATCGGCAGGGAGCGCCGGCTATAAATACCGCGGCCGCGGGGCTGCTGCTACGGCTGGGTGTGCGGTGAGCGAGGAGCGCTTGGAGGCGAGCGCGGAGCCATGGCGCGCACGAAGCAGACGGCGCGTAAGTCGACGGGCGGGAAGGCGCCCCGCAAGCAGCTGGCCACCAAGGCGGCCCGCAAGAGCGCGCCGGCCACGGGCGGCGTGAAGAAGCCGCACCGGTACCGGCCCGGCACGGTGGCGCCTGCGCGAGATCCGGCGCTACCAGAAGTCGACGGAGCTGCTGATCCGCAAGCTGCCCTTCCAGCGCCTGGTGCGCGAGATCGCGCAGGACTTCAAGACGGACCTGCGCTTCCAGAGCTCGGCCGTGATGGCGCTGCAGGAGGCGAGCGAGGCCTACCTGGTGGGGCTCTTCGAGGACACCAACCTCTGCGCCATCCACGCCAAGCGCGTCACCATCATGCCCAAGGACATCCAGCTGGCCCGCCGCATCCGCGGTGAACGCGCCTGAGGCTCCCGCCGCAGCCCCTCCCCGCTTCCGGCAGGCACCGAGGGCGGCCCACACAGACCCAAAGGCTCTTTTAAGAGCCACTCCATGCGCAACGAAAAGAGCTGTAGCGCTGGCTTTAAACGGGTGCGCTTTAGAAATTATTTTTTTTCTAGGCTGCAGCGTTTTGTTTTATGGCCCCAACTCCTTTATTCAGAGTGCAATAAAAGGAGTTTTTAATGCTTTGTGTGTAATTTTAAAAAAAAAAAAGTTTTTACTTTTTTTTTTTTTTAGTAGTTTTGGTTATGAGCTTGACTTTTTACTTCATTCCCTCAAAAGACTGAAGTTTTGGCTTTAAGTCCTGGTCCAGTTCAAATTCCATTACACCGTAGATTCTTTTATTTCACAATTAATTTTAATATTGCAATGTGGACATAAATACCTCCTTGGTTTTAAGACCAAAAAATTATATTGCAAGACTAAAAAATGCAACATCAAAGTCACTACATACTAGATATATGCAACTGTGTGAGCAAGGAACACTGAGCAACGTGTTTGCTGGAATATCAAGAAAAAAAAGTAATTATGGCAATATTCAGTGCAGTCTTCAAATATTGTAGCAAATTTTAATGTTGCAAAACACACATTTTCAATTAAATTCCAAAGCATTAAATTTTTATTCTGCATGGAGTGGCTCTTAGATGTCAGCTCTATTTGTTATTCACAGACCCAAAGGCTTTTTCTATCTTAAAAAAATACTTATACATTCTATTTTTTTTTCATTTTGTGTCTTTCAAACAGACTATAGCTCCTCTGTCCACCACAGACTGCACAGCCATTCCATTCATCCCTTGGTAACTGCAGCTCTCTGCTTCCATTGCAACCTGGTTTCAAAACAAGGCCATGAAGATCAACAAACTCATTTGGGGGGCCCTATGTTGAAAGGAAAAAAAGGGGGGGGGGGGAAGGGAAATAAATCCCAAAACCAACGTTGATCTGGGCTGACCACTACCCTCGTCACGTCTTTCCACTTTCTTTTCCCATCCATCCAAGGGCTGCCTCTGACAGAGAGCATCCGTAACGCAGCAGGCGCTTCTAAAAGAAAGTATGCCAGTGGCACCCAGCCGGCCTCTAAGGACACCGGGTGGCAGCTCTGCCTTCCCACAGCTCCCCTCGGCACTACCCCAGCACTCGGCACTGTTACGCCCCCCGTACCAGCTGTGGCCTTTCACAGCCAGGGAGGAGGCAGGAAGATGTTTCCAAAATTCTGGTACAAACTGCTGTTACTCCCTGTTGCGAACCTGAGGCCGAATTCTTAAGTTCCTATTTTAATGCTCAGGATGTCATTAGGCTGGTCACTCCTGCGTGAGTCCTGTCTCAGGATTTGAGCAAAGGTGGGGCCTTATCAGGAAGGTTGAAAGCTGCGTTCACGTGCACGTGCGTCCTGCCAGCCTCTTCCAAAGAATCCTAGAAACCTGACTGCAGAAATCTGACAATTCAGCATATTTTCTGACTGCATAAAATGTTGTAATTGCTACTTGGGGAAGTGCAAGTTCAAAGACAAATACATGTACACTTATTATTGGAAGAATACAGAAATTTCCACTCCAGGATTTTTATAAAACTCTTATTAAAAATACCCGCCCCACCCCACCCCACCCCCACCCCCCCCCAAATACTCAGGAAATAGACAACAGTTTTTCCACAGTTTTGTATTATTAACGGTAACCAATCTGGACAAACCTGACAGGCATTCCGGTGTACAATACTTTTCAATCCTACTTCCCTGGCTTTTTTAGGCACGATTCTGTGCTGTGAGAAAGAAGATTCCCTTGCCCTGTCCCTTCAGCGTGGTCGTCCATCATTTTGAGACCGGCCTCAAAACCCATCTTTTGAGGAAGAGATTCTTGCTCCCGGCGTTAGCAAGTGCTGGAGCGAGACGGCAGCCCCCTTTAAAAACCGCCAGCTCCAACACCGACACAGCTCCAGAGAGCCGAGGGAAGTTTCATGCTCTTGCCTAGACCCGGCCAGGCGGGAGACTTTAAGGCGGGGAGTTCCTGAGCCCGGGGCCGTCCCAGGCAGAGCCGGGTCCCGGCGCTCTCCTCCTCCCCCCCCCCGCCCAAAGCTGTTCCTGTTCGAGCCCAGCACAGCCACAGCGATGGAAAAACCCTCCTGCTGCTGCTGTTCCTGCTCACCGCCCTTCAGCCCATCTATGGGCGCTTTCCCCGCCCGAGGGTGTCTCTCCCGCCCCGCCCAGTGCCCATGAAGCGCCTGTTACTGCCCTCCGGTATTTTGCAACGCACCGCGGTGAAGCGCAGAGCAGGAAACTTGGAGCCTCGGGGGGTTTATAAACGACAAACGCTTTATACTCAGGAAACGTACTGAAATAAATGAAAAAACAATGACGAAACCAGGAGGTAACGCTGTAAAACAAAACGCTGCAGCCTAGAAAAAAAAAAAAAAGTAAGCAGTTATTTCTAAAGCGCACCCGTTTAAAGCCAGCGCTACAGCTCTTTTCGTTGCGCATGGAGTGGCTCTTAAAAGAGCCTTTGGGTCTGTGTGGGCCGCCCTCGGTGCCTGCCGGAAGCGGGGAGGGGCTGCGGCGGGAGCCTCAGGCGCGTTCACCGCGGATGCGGCGGGCCAGCTGGATGTCCTTGGGCATGATGGGTGACGCGCTTGGCGTGGATGGCGCAGAGGTTGGTGTCCTCGAAGAGCCCCACCAGGTAGGCCTCGCTCGCCTCCTGCAGCGCATCACGGCCGAGCTCTGGAAGCGCAGGTCCGTCTTGAAGTCCTGCGCGATCTCGCGCACCAGGCGCTGGAAGGGCAGCTTTGCGGATCAGCAGCTCCGTCGACTTCTGGTAGCGCCGGATCTCGCGCAGCGCCACCGTGCCGGGCCGGTACCGGTGCGGCTTCTTCACGCCGCCCGTGGCCGGCGCGCTCTTGCGGGCCGCCTTGTGTGGCCAGCTGCTTGCGGGGCGCCTTCCCGCCCGTCGACTTACCGCGCCGTCTGCTTCGTGCGCGCCATGGCTCCGCGCTCGCCTCCAAGCGCTCTCGCTCACCGCACACCCAGCCGTAGCAGCAGCCCCGCGGCCGCGGTATTTATAGCCGGCGCTCCCTGCCGATTGGCCGCCCGCCCGCGCGGGGCCGGCTGCTATTGGGCGACGCGAACATTCGAAAAGCCCGCGCCTCGCCGGAGGGAAACCCGCCCTTCCCCGCCCCCTTCCTCTCCGGAGCCGCCGGACCGGCACTCCCCTCCCCCTCCCGCCACGGCCTGCCCCGGCCCGGCCGCTTGCTCTCCTCCGGCTCCCTGGGACGCTTTGGCGTCGGCTGCCCCGCTGCCTAAGGAAGAGTGCGCGGACCGTCCCCCCGAGCGGCGATTTGGGCGGCGGGGAGGTGGCAGGAACCACCGCAGGTGACCGGCGTAGCCGGGTCCCGCCACCCACGCCTCGAGCCTCTTCTCAACCCGCCCCCCGTCCCCCTCCCCCCAGCATCGGGATCTTCGCACGGCAACCGCCTCCTCCCCCGAGGGCTCGCTGTTTCCTCCCCCCTAGTAACGGCGTGCGGCTCAGGGCCGCGGAACGAGCGCGGTAGGCGCCGGCGGCAGCCGACGTTTCGCATCGGGCGAACGTTTCCTGACGCCCCCCCGGCCCGGGTTCCGGCCCGGCTCTCCTCGGAGGGGCGCGCCGTGGGGAGGCGAGGACGGGCTCCCCGCCGCGAGAGCCCCCGCGACCAATCACCGCCCTCCTCCCGGGAGCGGCGCGGGGCGGGGCCTACGTGCTGCGGAGCTCCGCGCAGTCCTCACTCAGGTCGGACCGAGCCCGGCAGCCGCGCGGGCTCCGGGTCCTGCCGCCCGCCCGCCGCGGGCTGCTCGGCTGCGGCATTTACGGTGCGCGGGGGAGGGAGAAGCGAGCGAGAGCCAGGGAAGGGAGCTGGGGGGTACATCGTGCTCGGGGCCACAGGCAGGGCTGCGCGGTTCGGGGGCGAGAACGCCCTGAAGCGCTGCGGCTTGCTTTCCCCGATCGCCCGCGACAACGGTAACGGAGGAGGGGAGCAGGGTCGAGCCTGGAGCTTCTTGCTGCACAAAAGCACACGCCCGTCTTGAACCAGCTGTGCTTTAACACCCTACGGGGAGAAAGAGCAAGCACCGCCTATCCGGAAAACGCTTATTTTGGGGCACTCGAAGTGGACACTACACCGTTCGTTTATTGTTAAACCACCACGAAACCCGACGCGGAAGTGAAGCGGGCTCCCGGGGCGGGGCGGGGACGGGACACGACTTCTCTCAAATTGCGAGCGTTCTCTGCTCCACCGAGGCAGAGGTAGAACACAGCCTTTCCGTCCTTACAAGTAGAAACGCACTTTCACCGTCATTCTTTGCTCTTTTCCCCACAAAGTACGCAAGGCGGCTACAAACAAGTCACGACAGCATCAGCTCTTTTCATGAAAAGGTGGGTGGCTCTTAAAAGAGCCTTTGGGTTGAGGAGGTCTGGTGCAGGGCGCCGCGGCAGCTTACTTGGAGCTGGTGTACTTGGTGACGGCCTTGGTGCCCTCGGAGACGGCGTGCTTGGCCAGCTCGCCGGGCAGCAGGAGCCGCACGGCCGTCTGGATCTCCCGCGAGGTGATGGTGGAGCGCTTGTTGTAGTGCGCCAGGCGCGAGGCCTCGCCGGCGATGCGCTCGAAGATGTCGTTGACGAAGGAGTTCATGATGCCCATGGCCTTGGACGAGATGCCCGTGTCGGGGTGCACCTGCTTCAGCACCTTGTACACGTAGATCGAGTAGCTCTCCTTGCGGCTCTTCTTGCGCTTCTTGTCGCCCTTCTTCTGGGTCTTGGTCACCGCCTTCTTGGAGCCCTTCTTGGGCGCGGGGGCGGACTTGGCCGGCTCGGGCATCGCAGCAAGTCGCGCGTCTCGCTCACAGACAACCGCCGGTTACGAAGCACCCGATACCGCCGCCGCCCGCCGCAGCCCCTTTTATAGCGGCGCGGTGCAAATGAGCAGCTCCACGGCGTCGCGCCGCCATTGGCCGGACGTCGGACTTCAGGGCGTCACGCCGCGCTCAGCCTCGCTATTGGACGCCTCTCGATCCGTGTGCCCATTGGCTGCGGCAACAACGCCCTCCTCGCAGCCTATCGGCGACGGCGCCGCCGCTCCGCCCGAGCCGGATATAAGCGGGCGGGCGGGCGCGGCCGGGAGCAGGTCGGTGCTTTCGCGGAGCCGGTGCGGTGGTGCTGGTTGTTGGAGTCGCTGCCATGTCCGGGCGCGGGAAGCAGGGCGGGAAGGCGCGGGCCAAGGCCAAGTCGCGCTCGTCGCGGGCCGGGCTGCAGTTCCCCGTGGGCCGCGTGCACCGGCTGCTGCGCAAGGGCAACTACGCGGAGCGGGTGGGCGCCGGCGCCCCGGTGTACCTGGCGGCCGTGCTGGAGTACCTGACGGCCGAGATCCTGGAGCTGGCGGGCAACGCGGCCCGCGACAACAAGAAGACGCGCATCATCCCGCGGCACCTGCAGCTGGCCATCCGCAACGACGAGGAGCTCAACAAGCTGCTGGGCAAGGTGACCATCGCGCAGGGCGGGGTGCTGCCCAACATCCAGGCCGTGCTGCTGCCCAAGAAGACCGACAGCCATAAGGCTAAAGCCAAGTAAATGCCGAACAACAACGCCCGGGAAGTTTTTCCCAGAGAAACCCAAAGGCTCTTTTCAGAGCCACCTACTAGATCACTGAAGAGCTAGGTTACTTTTAAGTGTGTTAAGAAGCATTGAGAAAACACTTGGTAGTGTTTTTCTTAATAAAAATCTTACAGTTAAAAACGGTATAACGTTTATCTTGTGTGTGCAGGTTAGATTAATTTTCAGGAAACTGAAGTGTTTGTCTTATAATTGCAAAATAAACCTTACCGAGTAGCAAGGGAAAACCGTCCCCGCCCCTCCCCTCCGCTTCCTCTCACGTAGGCGGCAAACAAGGATGCGGAAAGGAAAGCGTTAAGCACTGGCTACAAGACTTTTTAAAAAACAAAAGACTGAATTTTCGAGTCCCTAAGCACTTAAGCCGCCTTGAAGCAGCAAAGTCTATTATTCTCAAAGACAGGAACGACCTCATCACACTTAAGAGATAACGTTTATAGCAGCATGACGGGCTTCAGTTCCTCCCCATCACGGCTCAGACTTCATGAGCTCACTTACAGGGAGAGTCGAAAGCTGAGAAGCCATTTCAACTATTTTCCCACAACTTGAAGAAAAAAATAAGTTATTTCAGCCCTTTTCCAGAAAATGTGGGTGGCTCTTAAAAGAGCCGTTGGGTTTAAGTGCGGAGCAAGAGTTTTCTCCCACAGGGGTTTACTTCTTCTTGGGCGCCGCCTTCTTCGCCTTGGCCGTTTTCGGCTTAGCCACCTTAGGCTTGGCTGCTTTGGGCTTCACCGCCTTGGGCTTGGCCGGGCTCTTCGCTGCTGCCGCCGCCTTTTTGGGCTTGGCAGCCTTAGTCGCCTTCTTGGGGCTCTTGGCCGCTTTCTTGGCCGCGGCAGCCGCCGGCTTCTTCGCTTTCTTGGGGCTCTTCTTCGCTGTCACCGCCTTCTTGGGCTTCTTGGCGGCGCTGGCGGGCTTCTTGGCCGCCGGCTTCTTGGGCTTGGCCGCGGCCGCCCGCTTCTTCGGGGCTTTTTCCTTCACTTCTCCAGGCTTCTTGCTGAGGCGGAACGAGCCGGAGGCGCCGGTGCCCTTGGTCTGCACCAGGGTGCCCTTGCTGACGAGGCTCTTGAGCCCCAGCTTGATGCGGCTGTTGTTCTTCTCCACATCGTAGCCGCCGGCGGCCAGCGCCTTCTTGAGGGCGGCGAGGGAGAGCCCCTTGCGCTCCTTGGAGGCGGACACGGCCTTGGTGATCAGCTCGGTGACGCTGGGGCCCGCCGGCTTGCGGGCTTTGGAGCCGCCCGCCGCCTTCTTCGGCTTCTTGGCGGCGGCCTTGGCGGCGGCGGGGGCCGGGGCGGCGGCGGCGGGCGCTGCCTCCGCAGCCGGGGCAGGGGCGGTCTCCGACATGGCGACGCTGACCGGGCGCGCGGCGGCTGCAGCGACGGCGGCGGCGCCCCCATTTATAGCAGCGCGGCGGGCGCTGATTGGTGCGTTGCCGAGCCCGCCCCGCCCCCGCGCCCGGCGCTCGGCGGCTCGGCTTGTGTTTCTTCCTCCTCAAAAAAGTCCGTTTTCCCGAAAAAAAATGTGACTGCGGCACCCCGTTTCTTAGCAGTGTTGCTGGGGACAGAATATATTTGTGTCCTCCGGCGTTTTTTTTAGCTGGGAGTGAAAATGAGTTTCAGACAAGCCAATAATCCCCGAGGTTGGGGATTGCACGCAGAGCTGGACGCTGAGATTTTTATTTTTCCTTTTGAATTAAAACTTTCCTTCTGACAGCACTGTCACAGCGGCAGCGGATTTATGTTCCTGAGACGGTTTTTCATCAACGTAGTGCAAAACGGAGGTAATCTCGAGACAATTTCTTAGCCTAAATTAGCTTTGAAAAGAAACAAGTAACACAAAGTAGCCACTCAGCTCTGTATCTGGGTTATGAGTTGTTTCCCGTAACACGGCTTCATCTCTTAAAAATAATGAAACCTTTGGCCATAGTGCCCTATTTAGCTCTACATGAAGCTAATAAAAAGTAAAGGAAAGACAGTTTTCACCAGAAACGTTAATGGGGAAAACAGCTCTCTTAAATCAGCAGGTACCTTCAACATCTCCTAAGAATGTACAGAAGTTCTTTTACTCTTTCCTGCAGTTTTCTGCATCCTTGTATTAATATTTTGATGAACTGTATTCCCATGTTTCTCTCCAAAATACTTCTTTTGATTAAGCACAATAGGTAAACACATTCATTTTTATGTTCTTATTTTAAGATACAGTTTATTTTTCTGCTTACTTTTACTCTGTGCTTCAGGCATTTTGTCAGCCTGAATCAGCAGTGGTGCAAAAAAAAAAAAAAAATAAAAAAATGCTGTGCATGTTTTCTTTATGAAAAACAGAGGTCAGGCTACATGCATTTCTTTAATAAAATAACATAAATCCAGTGACTTAATCAAACAATTATGTCCTCAGAACTGCCCAGATAAACTAGGGCATGGCTTTTTCCAGCCTATGAGTTTTGTGATGTGGGATAGACTGAATATACATAAAATGATTTTTTTCTTAGGATGAGTTGGGTAGAGGACCGTCATGTTCAAAAATATGTAGTACAATGTGGGAAAGAATAGGAGACCCTCATGATTATTTCACATGACTGAAAATGTAGTCACTGTGCTTCAAGGTAATATCACACGCCGTCTTGTGGAGTTTTGGCGATAGGGGGGGTCAGTTTTAAGAGCTTGTCAGTGGTGCTGGTTTACCATGACCAGGGTGCACCTAAAGTGTGAGAAACTGCCAAGAGATGCGGTAGCATTTCAGAGGGGCTTTTGTCTAGAGAAGACAAACAGCAGAATAACATCACAGGTGAGAGTATAAAACCAGAACATCATGTGGATTTGGAGCCAACGTCTGTACTGATTCTATATTTCACGGTGGTTTCACCTGCTGACCCCACTGTGGATTGTGGGTTGTGAACTACATTGTCACAGAAGTTTATCTGTTGGGAAGGACACATACCATTGAGGAAAAAATTTCTGTGGGTTAGTTTTGTACCATAAATATTTCCTTCAAATTCTGTATCTTACTGCCTTCTATTCACTCCTATCAGAGTCAGCCCACTGGTAGCTTTACCTCTAATTTATTTTGACCCTCTGCAAATGCATTTTCCTAGGTTTAGGCTAGGCCTCTATACTTCTGCCAAACACGTGATGTAGCAGCACAGTCCTGGAGTACTCTATATGCTCTCCTAAAGGCCCCTTTCTCTGGTGCTCAAATATTTTGACCACATATCTAGATTTCTTAATTTTGTTTTTTACAATCATAGAGAATTAGTTTTAGGCTCAGCAAGTGAGGAAATGCAAAGAGATCTTGCAAATGTTATCAGGTGGAGGAGAGGAAGAAATAATTTTGCAACTGCCCTTTAGTTCCTTTAATTTAATGGGCAATCTTATTTAGAAAAAAATCATTAGTTATTTCAAATATTATCTTAACCTTTTTTTTTCCTGATAAGCTTTTTAAAATGATGTATTCGGTAAAATACAGAATTAATTCTGCCCCCTATTTTTCCCTGAAGATAAAAGCCAAGCAAACAGAGCACTTGTTAAAATAAAAAATATTTTTGGAAAGGTAGAAGGTAGTGCTCACAGTGGACTGATATTTAGATTGACAGAAATTTTTCAGAACATCAGGCAGAAATAGGAGGACTTATTTCTCTCCTACTCTGGTGTTGGATAAATGCTTTCCTGAAGGTCCTTCTTTTGAGCCCAAGTGACTATGGGCTCATAGAATCATAGAATGGTTTAGGTTGGAAGGGACATGCAAAGATCACCCAGTGCAGCGTCCCTGCCACGGGCAGGGACATCCTTTGCTAGATCAGGTTGCTCAAAGCCCTCTCCCATCCCCACTCCTCTCTCAGCTGCTCATCACTCTTTTTCAAAGACAGTTCTGTGCAATCAATCCATTTTTTTTTACATACAAGGCAACCCCCCCTCTTGCCTCTCCTTTCTTGCCTGTCCCTTCGGAACTGTTTATAGTCATCGATTGCAACACTCCAGTCTTGTGATTCATCCCAGCAAGTGAACTACAACTGTGCTGAAGTTTTACTGTTTGCTTAGGAGGATACATAGCAGCATCCGTCTCACAGATGCAGCCGAGGAGGCAGGACTGCAGCATATGTAGGCATATTTCAAACAGTGATCAAGGTCATGCATTAAGCCTGTAGCTGCAAAACCCCATTAAGATGTTTTTCACCTCGGGCTGCACAGCATCTTCTCTGTATTTTCTCAAGCAAGTAGCTCTTCCTGATACTTGTGCTGCTGATCTTTCATATTTTATATATACTATATGTGATATAGTATCTATAGCTATAGATATTGCGTCCAGTTCTGGGGCTCCCAGTTTAAGAAGGACAGGGAACTGCTTGAGCAAGTGCAGCAGAGAGCTACCAAGATGGTCAAGGACTAGAGCATCTCCCTTATGAGGAAAGGCTGAGAGACCTGGGTTCATTCAGCCTGGAGAAGAGAAGACTGAGGGGGGATCTTGTCAATACTTACAAATATCTAAAGGGTGGGTGTCAAGAGGATGGGGCCAGACTCTTTTCAGTGGTGCCCAACGACAGGACAAGGGGCAATGGGCACAAGCTGGAACACAGGAAGTTCCACCTAAACGTGAGAAAAAGCTTCCTTACTGTGAGGGTGACAGAGCGCTGGAACAGGCTGCCCAGAGAGGTCATGGAGTTCCCTTCTCTGAGGACATTCAAAACCTGCCTGGATGTGGTCCTGTGCACCCTGCTCTGGGTGTACCTGCTCAAGCAGGGGGGTTGGATGAGATGATCTCCAGAGGTCTCTTCCAACCCCTGCCATTCTGTGATTCGGTGATATCTATATTTGATCCAGTTAAATTCGTTCTGACTTATGGGTGCTCCAGGTACACAAGAAACTTAAATGAAGTCACAGAGTCACTCAAGGCAATTCAAATCTGCCCTTGATGTAATTGCAGACTTTGGATGATTTGGGAGATATCTTTTGTCTGTGGATTATGGATTTTATTTAAAAACTGATTTATCATGATGCTCTAAATCATAACACATTGTTACATGAGTTAGAAAACTTTGTCTCAAAGGGCTTACGACTGCATACTGTTCAGTCTCCAGTAAAGGACTCTTCCCCATGATAAAAGGTTTTTGTATTCATATAGATTTAACATCCCCATATACATCAGTAATCTCTTAAAATAAGAAATCCATGACCAGAGGTATGGTAGACAGTAGGCAGAAAATTTAGTTATTCCAAGAGAATCCACAGATACAACTTTCTTTATTTTTCTTAAAATTATCTCCTTGCAAAAATATTCAGACTTTTTAAAAAGTTTTATTTTGGTCCAAAGCAAGAGAAAAATAGCTCCTTGATCATTCCAGACTGCATAGTTTTCAATAACTTCCAAGACCAGTTAAGGGATAATTCCAAGAATCTGTTCAGATCAACAAAGTAATCAGTCAGTCAAAGTATAAAGTTTCTTGTTCAGTATTTAATGTTTCAATAAGATATAAATATAATATGTATGAAAATGTTACCTTATTGAATGACTTTATACGTGAATATTAATGTTTTAATAAAAAGCCTAATTTTGCTAATAGGGAACGTGAATTCAGGTAGAGAAAAGGTAGCCAGTCCCCACTTCTCCTTTCTGCTTAACCCATTCCTTTAATAAGCTGGGAGGGTCACAGGGTACACAAAATATGACGGGTCTGGAAAATGTGTGCACAAGGTGGAGACCAGAAGGATGTGTAGAACAGAAACTCTAGGTATCACAAATTGTTCAGGCAAATGTTTGTCTTTTGGGGGGAACATGAATATGTGAAATAACACATTTCAATGCCACATGAACGTGACATTTCCTTTGCTGCTGCACACTTTGTCCGTGCCATCTGGGATCTCCCACTGTAGCATGTCTGGAATGCTGTTGCCTGCCCTGCGCATTGGGGAACAGCAGCTCCTTCCCACTGCAGGTTACTCTGGAGAAGGAGGCGGCACTCTCTTTCCTAGGGTGTCCACTCCACAAACAGCCACAGTAAAGGTGCTGTGCCACATGGCCAAGTTTTCATTTGCATTTCAAGAAGGTGAGAACAAAATTTCAGGTTTGACTTCTGCCTGACTCCTGCAGTGTGTGGGTCTGGTTTCTGTGAGGGTGAAATAAGAAGCGACAAACATGTAACGGTATACCTTGTTGCAGAACTGAGCTGTCCTGTAGGGTCTCCTACAAGCTGCAGGCAGCACAGGCAGAGATTGAGTGTCTAAGCCACTTCCTAACTGCCCGGTGCCTTGGTTCAGAAGACCTGTGACCAATGTGGAAAGCAATACTACAAAGATGGGAAGAATGCAATCAGCTGCAGTACTTCAGGACCTGGAAGACATCTAAGCTACCTTTCCTCCTTGTAGGCTGTGATAAATGAGCAGCAGAGGCACTGCAGGTGAGCACTGAGAAGAAAGCTGAGGCACTGGAAAGCTGGTATCCATGGCTCCTTCCCAGACATTTTGAGGTTGGGAAGACCTATGAATTTCAGACGAAGCTTGTGCTCCTCTCCTTCCAGGTGATACCCAGGAAGTCATAGCAGGCTTTTTGCTCCCAGGAGACACTTTGGTTGTTTGATACAGTCCCTAACTACTGTTTCCTCCTTTCTCCTCCTCAAAAAAAGGTGTTACAGGCCTTGCAGATTATTCTGGAAGCTTCCCTGACAAGGTTGCTCTGCATGCAGCCCAGTATTCACAGAATAACTGAATCTCATTCATAGAATGAGATCAGCAAAATCAGCGGGATGTACCAATGACACCCCTAATTTTTGATGATTCCTTCTCTTAACCTGGCTCACGAGTACCCTGGCTGCCCCATCTGTCAGTAGGACCACTGCAGAGAAAAGTGTGGGGTGCGACCACCAGCATCCACTTCCCTACAGGATGCTGCCAGCTATCACTTGGGCATACAGGCACCTGAGGCAGGTGGTCAATGCAGCTCAGCTTTGATTCAGAGGTTCCCTGAGGTGTTTTTCTCTCCTCCAGATAGCATGCATTTGCATCGCTATGTGACCTCTTCCACTGGCTCTCTCCTTTGTCCATCTCTTTATTGTCTGACTGCACACAGACAACTGAAGCAAGACAGTGAGGGTGGTAGCTATTCTGTGTTCAGTTGGACAAAGAAACAGTCTGTCTTCTCTGGTGCTTACAAATACCCACCACAAACTTCTTCTGTCTCTCTAGGATGACCATAGTGACGTTCAGCACATTCCTTGGCTGAGCTGCTATAGCTCAAAACCACAATTCAAAGGCACAAATCAGGGCATTTGATGAGGCAGGGAAGAGGTGGATGCTACTTGTTCTTACCTTGCATGCCGTTGGGAAGAAATGGTCCTTCCCTAGGACAAGGAGTGAGGATGGGAGAGTGCTGGTTTGTAACAACTTCCTGGGAACAAGGGGAATAACTAACAGGAGGCACCTTCAGATGGGTGAGGTGGATGGGAAGGAGAACAAGAGAAGAAAAGAGGAAGGAAAGACAGAACAGGCCAACAGCCACTATAATCGACACCTATGATACTTTGCAGCCAATATTCGTAGAAGCAGATGCAATACTGAACTGTGTCACTCCAAGTCAGCACTAGGTCATCTTTCTGCAAATCAAAGGGACCCTGCCCTGATATTATCCCAGCATCAGGTATTTGAGAAGGTGGTGGCATGTCAAGCTAGAAAAGGTGATCTGTGCAGGATCAACAGTGAAGGCTGGTGTCTCAGGAATGGCTTGGAAGTGTCTGAATTTTTACTTCAATCCTCATATCTGTGCTACCATCATAAATGGCTGCCATTAGTAAATGATGGCTATTTGAAAGGGGAGAAGATTCTATATTAAGTCTAATTTAGCTTCAGTAAATATATTCCTAGATGGACAAACAAGTTCAACAAAGTTTAAAAGGGAGCAACAGGAGGTGGTTGCCCTGCAAGGGCAGGTGAGCTGGGAGACAAGGGGGACAGCAGAGCATGCTGTCACCAAGAAGGTGACAAGCCCCACATGACCTGTACAAAGCGAGCAGGGTGGGGATAATAGCAATGACTGGGGACAGCCACAGCCCTGGATCACTGGGCAAATCTGTGGCAATGAGAATGGGACAAGGTCGAGTCAGGAAAGTGCAGCCAGTAGGCCAGAGTTCGAGAGGCACAGGTGCAGCATGTAAGGTAAGGCCTGAGCCTAAGTGCAACCCTGAAGCCAGGAGGTGAAAATCAAGGGGTGGAGGGCAAGATCTTGAGAAAACCTCAAACAAGTCATCTTCAAGGCTAGCAAAAGGAAAAGGAGAAAGAAGGTTCTAGCAACAAGAAGCCTGTTTTCCTTCTGGGAATAGAGTCTGACTGGATGCACAGCTACAAGCAAAACTGCCATGAGATCTGCCTGTACACAGTTAATGTGGTGAATAAAGCATTTTTGCTCTGCATTGCCCACCCAGGGTTGGATTTTCCATCACGTGGAACCGGCGCCCAGAACTCCCCTTCCAAATGTGCATCTGTGTTCAGGGAAACAATTCTTCCATAAGATCTGAAGGCACACAAAATATTAGGAGAGGAACAGGCTGGCAGAGTATCTCTATGGGCTGTTGCTGCGGTAAAGAGAGTGCTTTGCAAGAACAAAAGGGTGCTAAAACCCCTGTTTTCAGATACGCAAATTTTTTAGTTTGTCTTAGATACAGTCCTATTTCCTTTGCCATCTGGTTGGTAGACCCGCCCTGAGGAATGAGTTCAGCTTACTTGTTTTCATCTCTCCATACAATGTAGTTCGCGTTTAGAAAGACATCAAACTAACCTTTGTAGCTCGTATGTTTTTGTTTCCTTATGCTTGTGGCTGTTCGGCGAAGTTTGATAAGCAACTCCCAAAGGAAAGTTGATTTATACTCCATGGGATTTTTTTCTACCGTGCCTTCTGGTGCTGATTCCAGCTGTTTCTCATCATTTCTTTCCACAGCTCTTAGCTTTCTCTCCCAGACAATATACAATACCCACCAGTGTCTACTAGGGAAAAGGCTTTGGCAGGCAATAAATGGCAGAGAGATGACACATGTCTGCAAAAAGCCAACGAGAAGAGGATTTTAATTTACATTCACTTTTTCTCAAGAAAAAAAAAATAATCGTGGAGCCATGTGACTTTCTAAGGGTACAGATCATATGCAAGCGAAAGTGTTGTCTGGTAAAATATTTGTTTTTATTGGTGATAGTTGCCATAGTTTTGAGGAGAGAAGGCACTTCATCCCACCGCTGAGAAGAGAAACTTTATCTCCACCTCATGCCAAGACATTCTCACCGTTGTTGCTAACTATTCCACGCTGAAGGGAACATATGAAGCAGTTCTTAGAGAGATAAGAATAGCATAGGAAATCAATTAGTGATAACTATTGTGTAGTTCTTAATTAGGCGAAGGGTGGCTTCCCTGCCAAATCTGTGCACGTGAGTATGTGCTACTGAGGGCAGGGGAGCTGGGAGGGGGAGCTCCTCACGGATAATCTGCCCCTTGTGTAGGCTGGGAGGAGAATTTCGACTGCTGAAAGGCACAGTGCCGGGCTGCCCCGAGCGCTGCCTCTGCGGACTTCCCTCTGCCCCAAGGAGCGAAGGGACGTTAAGGACTCCGCGCCGCCCTTTCGCTCCGGGCTCGGCCGGAGATCCCTCCCCGCGGGGCTCGGAGCCGCGGTTGCAGCCGCCCTGGAGAGGATATGGGAGGAGGAAATCGTGGAGGAATCAGCGTGGGGAAGTGGAGAGGAGGGGTGGCGGAGGGCAGCGGTGTAAGCAGGCTGCCAGTCAGTGCCCTGCCGTGACTCAGCTCTGAGGCTGACCGCCGCAGGCTTTCCTCTCCGCTTTCCCCGTTTGTGGCTATTTCCCGTATCAGTGAGCTCCGCCACAAGTCTGGGCACCAGCAAATAGAGGGACGGAGGTCTGGGGAAAAATTCAATACTTCCATACGGGATAAAACACGGATTTGACTGCAGCAGTTCCAACACTCCGAAAATGTCCACGTACAATCGTTTTTCCCTTAACAACGAGCCAAGACAGAGCCTCAGTACCGAGAGGCGGAGCAAGGGGAGCAAGGCAGGACTGCTGCCGGCCCCATGCCCGTCCCTCCTCGACAGTCCCTCCTCCGGGACACGGCTGTGAGTGTGTGCAACACCGCTGTTCCCGTACGTACCGCTTGAAGCCCGACAAGGGTTAGTTTGGGGTCCATGAGTAGGACAGCTCCGTTCAAGGGTTTCCGGCAGCGGTGCAAGTAACAGAAGTTAATTGAACCCCTAACACGAATGTTTCCAGAAAGGAATAGCCAGATGAGACAAATACAGATTCGTGACAGGAATGCGTGTGTAATTAACATCTCAGTCAAAAGGCCGGGCGGGGAGTGAGCCGCGGCTTCAGGCTGGGCGCAGCCGCCGAGCTCCTGGTCGCAACGGGCACCTTCGCGATCATCTCGCCTTACCTAGGCTGACCGGGTGTGGGTCTGACAGCCGAGTGAGCCTCGGGCAGGGCGGGCAGCAGGGCAGCGCCGCGCTCGGCAAAGGGGAACGCGGAAATCCACGAGAGGGGAGGTAGTCACGGCGCTGCGGCGTCGGGGCTTGCGCAAGCTCGACCGGAGAAACCCGAAATGAAAATAAATGATCTACGTGAAGTGCACAACACGCTCGCTCCCACGTCGCCGAGCAGGACGCGATGTCCCCTTTCAAGCGCCCGGGGGTCGCGGTACGGAGCACTTCTCCAGTGCTCTTGGAGACCGCTTTTCTCAACAGCCCGCTGCCGTGTTCCAGAACACACTGTTCAGTGTAACATCCTTCACTTCCTTAACGTTCCATAGTAAGTTTACCAAAACTTAAATGCAAACACACACATAAAGTGTGTCTCCGACACACACATCGCACCGCGCTGCCGAAAAAGGCAGTACAGCCCGAAACACACATTAGATTTTCACTCCCCGACGCAAACATCACCGTGCACCGCCCAAAACGCACATCGCTCCTCGCCGACGGCGCACGCATCTCCCTGCGTACAGCGCTGCCCTCGCCCCGCGCCTAAGGAAAACACTCATCGCTCTGCCCACGCCGGCCCACAGTTCGCGCTGGTCATCCCCTACACAAGTATCGCTCCGCGCCGACGGACACACGCATCGCTTCGCTCCCCGACACCACTCCCATCGCCCTGCTCCGGCTGACAAACACATCGCTCCGCGCCCGACGATGCGCACAACGTCCTGTGTACGACAGTCCCACCTCTCTGCGCTTCCCGAAACACACATCGCCCTGCGTTCCCCCCCGCGCCGAAACATATCGCTCTGCGTGCCTCAAACCACATTATTCTTACGCCCCGACACACACAGCGCTCTGCTCCCCCCAACACACACTACGCCCTGAGCACAACGCCACACACATCGCTCTGCGCCGACCCACAGACGCATCGCTCAGCGCCCGATGACAAGCACAGCGCCCTGCTCCTCCCCTGCACAGGCATCGCTCCGCTCCCCGACCGACACCCACGTCGCTCCGCTCCCACAACGCTCCCATCGCCCTGCGCCGATCACTGCACATCGCTCTGCGCCCAAGGAATACGCATCCCTCGGTTCTCCACGACACACGCACCGCACATAGGGCTCTGCCGCGGCGAAAAACACATCGCTCTTCTTTCTCCCCGTGTCAACACACGTCGCTCTGAGCCCTCCACAACACACATAGTCCCGCGCCCCAAAAACACATCCATCGCTCCGCGCCCCATGGCGCACACATCGCCCTGTATATGCCAGTCCCATCTCTCTACATGTCCCGAAACACACATCGCTCTGCGTGTCGCCCGCCCCGCCACCATCGCTCCGCTCTCTCAAACACACGCTACGCGCTGAGCCCGACGATACACAGGTCGCTCTGCACTTCTCGAAACACTTCGCTCAGCCCCTCAACGACACCCACATCGCGCCGCTCCTCCCCTACACAAGCATCGCTCCGCGCCGACGGACACACGCATCGCCCAATCGCTCTGCTCCGGCTGACTCACATCGTTTCGTGCCACACGAAAAAGACATCCTTCTGCTCCCACGACACACGCACCGCGGACATGGCTCTGCGGCGATGAGAAACACATCGGTGCTCTCCCTACGACAACACACATCGTCCTGCGCCCCAGAGACACACGAATCGGTCGGCGCCCCGGGACGCACACATCGTCCTGGGTACGATCCAGGCATCGCTCTGTGCCTCCAGAAACGCACGTCGCTCTTCGTCTCCCCTGAAACATATAGCTCCGACCCGCCCAAAACTAAGTACCCGTACTCACCGACACAGACATTGCTCCATGCCTCCCCGAAACGTGTCGCCCTGAGCCCAACGATATACACACATCGCCGTGGGCGACGGCAGACACACACATCGCCGTGGGCGACGGCAGACACACACATCGCTTCGCTCGCCGAAGACACTCCCATCGCTCAGCGCCCCGCGATACTGGCGCCTCTCCGCGCCACAACGAAACACACATCCCTTTCCTCCCCAGTACACACAGAGAGCCGCGCATACGGCTCTGCGGCGATGACACATCGTCCTGCACCGGACCGAGGCGCACATCGCCCGGGGACCACCTGCCTCCTGGCTCCTTTCTCTGATGTCACTGGTTGGCACACTTCCAGGGAACTTTCGACATCAGTGACAGCATATAAAAAGGGCTGCAGCGGGCGGCGGCGGTATCGGGTGCTTCGTAACCGGCGGTTGTCTGTGAGCGAGACGCGTGACTTGCTGCGATGCCCGAGCCGGCCAAGTCCGCCCCCGCGCCCAAGAAGGGCTCCAAGAAGGCGGTGACCAAGACCCAGAAGAAGGGCGACAAGAAGCGCAAGAAGAGCCGCAAGGAGAGCTACTCGATCTACGTGTACAAGGTGCTGAAGCAGGTGCACCCCGACACGGGCATCTCGTCCAAGGCCATGGGCATCATGAACTCCTTCGTCAACGACATCTTCGAGCGCATCGCCGGCGAGGCCTCGCGCCTGGCGCACTACAACAAGCGCTCCACCATCACCTTGGCGCACTACAACAAGCGCTCCACCATCACCTCGCGGGAGATCCAGACGGCCGTGCGGCTCCTGCTGCCCGGCGAGCTGGCCAAGCACGCCGTCTCCGAGGGCACCAAGGCCGTCACCAAGTACACCAGCTCCAAGTAAGCTGCCGCGGTGCCCTGCACCAGACCTCCTCAACCCAAAGGCTCTTTTAAGGGACGCCAATTCTTTCATTTAAAGAGCTTTGTTACTGGTGTTTTCCGACTCTTATTTAACTTCTCTGTCTCCTAAATCTCGCTTGCATACTGTCCTTCGGGACCAGTTCTTCACAGGTTATTGCAGTTTTTCCTATGTGTCTGTGTCTGTGGTCTTAACCTGATGCTGTAAAAAGTAAAGAGAGAAACTTCGGTAACGCCCATCAGGGGGCAGCAGGGCTTCAGAAATCGCAGTCATTGACGGGGAACTAGATCTTACCTATCTGAATATTAGTCCGTTCTGAAACCATAGAATAGAACCTTAAAATAAAACATATTATGAAGGGGAAGACCAATGAAATAAAGCAATAATACCCCCACACACACTTACTTACTAATTACTTAAATCCTTAAAGACACTTTTAAACTATATTAGCATGTCTGAGACTGATAACATAGAAGCTCAAGGTATGAGAACAGGGAGATGGATAGACCAGGTCTGAAACCAACCTGAGTCAGGGAGAGCAAGCACTGTAACCACTTTCCTTTGTCTCATTTCAGACACCAAGGATTTTCACTGAGCAATGGCATGATTTGGACGGCGCACGGGGAAGATGCCCTACAAACAGCTAGCAACCGAAGCAGCTCAAACACAAGAGGCAGTGTGAAGAAGTCTCAGCGGTAATGGCTAGGTTCAGTAGGGCAGAGAAAGCTGTAAAGAAATAAGTGTATAGACTGCAAAAAATAGGGATTAGAAGTGGGGTAGTGTTCTTAATATCAAACTACACTACAGCTTTTAGATCATTATGATTGAATGTTCATTATCAAGACAACAAAAAAACAAGTCACCAGTAAAACTTAAGTAAAACACAGAAATTAAAGCTCTTTTACTGGAGAGGTAGGTGGCTCTTAAAAGAGCCTTTGGTTTTCATGAACTTTCCAACAGGTTTACTTGGAGCTGGTGTACTTGGTGACGGCCTTGGTGCCCTCGGAGACGGCGTGCTTGGCCAGCTCGCCGGGCAGCAGGAGCCGCACGGCCGTCTGGATCTCCCGCGAGGTGATGGTGGAGCGCTTGTTGTAGTGCGCCAGGCGCGAGGCCTCGCCGGCGATGCGCTCGAAGATGTCGTTGACGAAGGAGTTCATGATGCCCATGGCCTTGGACGAGATGCCCGTGTCGGGGTGCACCTGCTTCAGCACCTTGTACACGTAGATCGAGTAGCTCTCCTTGCGGCTCTTCTTGCGCTTCTTGTCGCCCTTCTTCTGGGTCTTGGTCACCGCCTTCTTGGAGCCCTTCTTGGGCGCGGGGGCGGACTTGGCCGGCTCGGGCATCGCAGCAAGTCGCGCGTCTCGCTCACAGACAACCGCCGGTTACGAAGCACCCGATACCGCCGCCGCCCGCCGCAGCCCCTTTTATAGCGGCGCGGTGCAAATGAGCAGCTCCACGGCGTCGCGCCGCCATTGGCCGGACGTCGGACTTCAGGGCGTCACGCCGCGCTCAGCCTCGCTATTGGACGCCTCTCGATCCGTGTGCCCATTGGCTGCGGCAACAACTCCCTCCTCGCAGCCTATCGGCGACGGCGCCGCCGCTCCGCCCGAGCCGGATATAAGCGGGCGGGCGGGCGCGGCCGGGAGCAGGTCGGTGCTTTCGCGGAGCCGGTGCGGTGGTGCTGGTTGTTGGAGTCGCTGCCATGTCCGGGCGCGGGAAGCAGGGCGGGAAGGCGCGGGCCAAGGCCAAGTCGCGCTCGTCGCGGGCCGGGCTGCAGTTCCCCGTGGGCCGCGTGCACCGGCTGCTGCGCAAGGGCAACTACGCGGAGCGGGTGGGCGCCGGCGCCCCGGTGTACCTGGCGGCCGTGCTGGAGTACCTGACGGCCGAGATCCTGGAGCTGGCGGGCAACGCGGCCCGCGACAACAAGAAGACGCGCATCATCCCGCGGCACCTGCAGCTGGCCATCCGCAACGACGAGGAGCTCAACAAGCTGCTGGGCAAGGTGACCATCGCGCAGGGCGGGGTGCTGCCCAACATCCAGGCCGTGCTGCTGCCCAAGAAGACCGACAGCCACAAGGCTAAAGCCAAGTGAACGCTTTTAAGACTAATCAGGAAACAAAACAAAGGCTCTTTTCAGAGCCGCCCACAATGGTCATAAAGGGCTGAGTTGCTCTCTAGTTTCGGTTTTCTAGTAAATGCAGTAGGAAATATGTAAGCTGTCTTTTGAAGTTCTTGTCTTAAGTATGCTGTTCTCTGTTCCTGTCTGCCTAATATTTTTGTACAGTGGTTCTTTTTATTAACAAATATTGTTTATAAATGAACGTGGCTCCACTCCACCGATGGATTCAGTTTAGTTGCTTTGTTAGAACTTTTTAACTTTTTATTAAAATATTTTTATTGCTTTGAGAAAATCTGGATGCTTTTAACATGTCAGCAGTGGCAACTCTGTTTTTATATGATGTTATAGTAAACATTGTGCCTCCCAGTAGGCGACCCCGGCTTTGCTGTAAGTTCTCTATGCAGTGTTTATTGAAGGGTAATATAGACCAAAGTCATCTTATCAAGTCTAGGTTATTTCTATTGTGTTAGAGATTATCAAAGAGTAGCTGATTGCTGTTGCAATTCTGGTCAGTGGGGAGTTTTTGAACTTGGAGAGAAGGGACAGAGGGAGTGGAAATAGAAGTAAAGAGCACAAAAAAACCCCCAAAAACTGAAGAAACCATGTGGTCCCAGCAGTGACCCTGAACCAGTTCTTTCACAACAGGAGGGATGTTCCCTGCCTCGGGCCCCTTGTTGATTTCCATTTTTTGTTGCATTTTAATGCTATCATGTGAGAGTCTCGCTGGCTCTCCTTGGCAGAATTAACTCTGTGGAGCACTGGGGAAGGATTCCAGGTGGGGCAAGGTTATCAGTGTTCTTAGTGAGCTGCCTGATGTGATGTACTACCATGGTAGTGGCTGCTGCATTACACTGGAAAGAGTACTATTGCTTTTAATTTCATTTTTCTGGTACTATTAGCTGGATCCACGCCCCTATTCTCTGTGAGGCATAGGAAGTTTCAAGCTCCCACCTCGTTTTGGGAGAAGGCGAGTAGTTCTTGGAAGAGCTGCTGCTGTTCCAGCAGGGCACAATGTTGTCTTCAAGTTATTTCTCTGCTTTGGTGCTCTGCTTCCTTCTGATTTCCCTCTGGCTTTAGTGGGGTTCCTTGCTGCTTTTTAGCCTTACAGTCTTGTGCAGGCTTTTGGCTGTAGAAGCTACCAGCTTCTTGACTTTCCTGGGGCTCTGTTTTGTGCTCCATGGAGGTGGACGTGACCTTGCTGATAAGCTTAGTGGCCCTGGAGCAACCAGAGTGGTTTCCAACATAACCACAGTTTTCCCCATCTCTGCCCTCCAGTATAGGGAAAAGAGAGATGTGGGCTAACATATTTGTGGACTTGGTGTTCACCGAGTTTAGCTTCCTAAAATTGAGTTGATAAAAATTTCACCCATGTACACTGGAGGGAAGTCTCCATTCCCTTCTGTGTCTGTGTTTCCTCCACAAAATGAAACTGTTGTCTGCCTATTGGAAGCACTGTGGATTGTAGCAAAAATGGGAAAGGGTCCTATGTAGCCCCCCTGGGTACATGTGGATCATCTCAATGCTGTGTAAGAGGATTTAAATTCTAATATCTAGGCTGTAGAAACTTTTTGGAGGACAGCCTTTTGGATTTTTTTCCCTTATAAGTGAATGCTCTGGTACCAACAGTACAAATGCAATAGTACAGAAGATATAGTATTCATTATTGTTCTTGTAGTTATTCCTCTTATATCCCTCTTGCAGAATGCGTTTAGGTGTTGTGTAGCTCTGGTTTCAAATTATATATCTGGGAAACAAAGCCTTAAAAAACCAATAGGGTTATGTGAGGTCTAAACTGTGAAGGGCCATAAGGCCTCAAATGTATATTGTACAGCCAGACACTTCCGTGAAGATGCTTCATAGGCGTGGTTTACAAAAACTGGGGTAAGGGGGCAGATGGGTTTTGAAAAAAAATATATATATATTTCTTAACAAGGTGTGAACACCTGCAGTCTCCTATAAGCGGCACAGACGGATTTCCTGGTTATTTCTTTAACTCTGTTTTGCAACAGCTGAATGGGAGAGGAAGGTGAAAACTCCTGTCATCAAGAGACAAAGAGGAATCTGCCTCCTCGAGCCCGTGTGAATGGCACCACTTAGCAGCTCTGACGAGCCGGCGCTCCGGGAGGCAAAAGGCAGCGCATCCCCTCCCCCCCCCCCCCCCCCCCCCCCCGGTGTGTCCCGCTCCCAAACCGCTCCCGCGCCTCTCCCGGGCCGCTCCCGCGCACTTCGGCCGCTGCTGGGGCAGCCGCCACCGCACATCCCTCTTCACCCGTCGCGCCTGAGAAATGGGGCCGTGCGCTGTTTCGGACGGCGGACCGCACAGCGGCACCCGGATCGAAGAGCTGGCTGGACACTGAAAGGAGTTAATTACATATGAATTTGTTGTTTTCTTCGTTGTGCGTTTTATTCCTTGAGCGAGGGAAGCAGGAAAAGAACCAAAACACTCAACGGGCTTTTAACATCATCTAAGCAGCGTTGGCTCTACTGTGTTATTTAATCCCACGGGTTTAATTTGGGTAAATTGGCGGAGGAGAACTCAGGCTGAAGCCGAGGTATCTCGTCGCTGCGGAAATGCAGGGTGTGGTGGATAACGGAGCAGACAGACCTTACTAGGACCCCTTGTTTCTCCAGCGACGACGAAACCCTCCGGGTTAGTCGGTCCGGCTGTGGCGAGCAGAGATTTTCCTGCTCCTCGCGCCGGTGCCAGAGACGGGGATTTAAGGACTGACCCGCCTCCAGGAGAGGATGGAACCGGGGTACATTGCGGACGAGGCGAAGGGGGGAGCGCGGTGTAACGGGCTGATTCGAGAAGAGGAGCAGGGAGGGAAGCCGGGCTGGGCGGAGAAAAACGACGCAGAGGGGATGGGGGCGTTGCGGGGGTTGGAGGTTGAGGGGGCTGCGCTGCTCTGTGGCATCCCCCCACCCCCCTGCACTGGAGGAGGTGCCTGGAAACAGCGGGGAGAAAGCAAAGAAAAGGGTCGGATATCTGCGGGAAGGACAGAGCAGGGCCTCGGATTTTTTAAATCCAGAGAAAAGCTCTTTCCTTTTCACTTTTTCACCAATTAAAGTATTTTTAAATCTCTCATTGTCGAGAAATAAACCTGTAGGTTAAGCGGAAGAGTCCACATTATTCAGTTCAGATAAACGCTGTAAATAAACCCCATTTCTTCGGAAGCTTCCTGATGTTCCCTGTTGTTTATACCCTGTGCCATTTCCTGCTGAGAAATACGGTCTTTCATGCAAAAGCTATCAGGTGAAAAATACTGTAAAAATGAAAAAAGAGTAAAAGACTTATCTGCCTTCATGGTGTTATGAAAAGGGTTAATCCCTCTGATTGTCTTTATCAACGTTTCAGCAACCCCTCATTGTTTGATTTTTGTCCCATTAATAAATGCACAATTAGAAGCTGCTATTATAAGTCTGAAGTACAACGCATACACGTTCCCATGAAGTTTTGCGCGACATTTAAGGCTAAAACTCCAGGAGCTAAATATGACTTACATCTATGTGACCATTTCCCTTCTTCCATGGGATTTGTACCAGCGATTTGAAAAGGCAGAGTTTAAAAGCCCCTGCATGTAGGCAGTGGAACTGATTCAGATACATTATCTGGGCTTCCTGAGCCAGCGCATCTGAGCCCAGGCACCTGGGTTTGCCTTTCACGCGGTCAGCCAGGTCTGCTGGTGCTTGGAGCACAGGAGGAGGTAGCCCTATTGAAAGACATATTTCGATGTGTAGAAAGATTTGGGCTTATGTCATTCCTGGGGTAATTATTGTCTTCTTTTCTAAGCGGAATGATTAAAGACACTACCCTTGCTGTGTCCCAAGCATACGAGGCAAAAAAATCTTTATCATGTGGCATGTTCAGATTGTTTTGTGTTGCAGTGGCTGCTACCTGCTACAAAAGGAAAAGGGGGGGGGGGGTGCATACAAGAGATGTATGCATTTCTTCTTAGCTGTTATGCTGCACAAAGGTAGTGCAAGATCCTTTACTCTGAAGTCCAAATTTCAGCTATAACTCTCCATGTGTGCCGCCTTCTTATTTTAGGAATTATTTCTCCCATTTCCCTTTTCAAGCACAAAAATTACATGCAATGCAAGTACGGCTACATCTACAAAAGGGTTGTGGATTTTGCTGTGGATGACAATTCCAAGCTGCCCTGATACTCCTTTCACACACAAACTACTTATTTTCTAGTTTTAAATTGCATGTATGTCCAGAATGGCTTCCTGAGCTTTTCTGTGTCAAGAAATGAATTGAAGAACCTCTGTGATTAATATTTAGTATCATTTTTGACAAGGAATGCTTTTTGAACAACCTCTCCGTCAGGACGGGCTGTCAAATAATAATTTAGTTCTTTGCAGCCACCAAAGAAACCCAAACCAAAACCTAAAAAACCCTTTCTATCTACATAGGCCTCTGGCTCTGTGACCCCAGTCCCCAAGGAACTAGCTGCCCCTGCCCATTGTAATGCTGCTTCCTTCCTTGTAGGTATGTGAGCTGGGAAGGGAGAAGGGGTGTTCCCGGCTGCATTCCCCTCTACTTCCAGCCTTCTTCTCCGGTGAGATTTGTGTCATGTCTTGAGCTGTGCTGTGCTCTGGTACAGCACAACCTCAAGACCAGGTTTTTGGAGCCCAGAGATATGATTTTTTTCCTTTACAGTCTGAACCAGGCACATTTTCAATACTGTCCAAAAACATTACATCAAAGGTGTATACAAGACCAAATCTTTTTCCCTAGTTGCAGTTAATGCTCTAGCCCTCAATGCTAATTATTTAGAAATAGATTATTTTATATTAAAACTGAAAAAGAAAGGCTCCGGGAAACTTAACATAGCAATGATTTGCCCTGTGTGTTGAGTAATTATAATCTCTGGCCATTAGGAAAAACAATTTGATTTCATAAGTATGTGAGCAGATGTTGATTTACTCCATTAAAAAAAAAGAAAGAGCAGGAAGTAGTATAAAATTGCTACAGCCAGTGTGTGATTTGTTCAGGCTTTGGATCAGGTGTATGGCATCTATTCCTTGTTACACACATCGCCCTGCGTCCCCCCCCAGCCCGAAACACATCGCTCTGTGTCCCCCAAACCACATTATTCTTACGCCCCGACGCACACAGTGCTCTGCTCCCCCCAACACGCACTACGCCCTGAGCACAACACCACATATAATATTAATATTATTTATATTAATAAATATAAATTTTACTGTAGGTATGCTGATCTAGAGAAGATATAAGTATTTATATATAAGTATAAGATATATAGTTATGTAAGTATTTCCAAGAATGCTGCTAACTTCATTATTCTATTAAAAATAAGATAGGGGAATTTTTTTGTAACTGTTTGGATTGTTCCTCAGTATTCTTTATGACTGATTATTCACTACAGCAGTAAACTGTAATGTAACTCTGATAATTTGATATACAAAAGGTTGCTGGTATAAAAAAAGTATTTTGACAAAAATGTTTGTATAACCAAAAATAAATACTCCCTAGATATCTGTTGCTGTGAATAAAGAGGTATTTTGAAGACAGACATGGAGGGCAGATAAAAACACAGCGCAAAGGGCCTGTTTAAAGATTATGCATTCTAGCACTTCCCAGTGCTGAGAATTGTTAGGATTATTAGCCTTGCTTAGTGCTACAAGTTGAAGTAGTTGTAGCCTTAGGCCTCAAGAGCTGACTGAGAGTAAACTTTTTGATAACATTAATAGTGCAAACACAAAACTAGCCAAAACTGGCAGATACAAGCAGAATGGAGAAGGTAAGGACCAAGGAAACAATTCCAAGAGAATGAGGAAACTTCAGAAGGCGGCCAGCGCAGCGACCAAGAAAACCAATAAGAAATCAAGAGACCACCAACCAGAATTAAGTGATGGCCTTGGGGTTCAAGTGCTGGGTGGTATGGGTATAATAGGAGGGCATGACCTGGGGTAGGGGTCCCTCTTCGGGGGCACCCAGGTCGAGTTGCTCTGCATATCAGATAAATAAACCACTTATTTACTCAGCAGATTGAGACTCGTCTTCTTCGAGCAGGAACCTAGGGCCGAGCCCTCTTGAGGTGGCATCCACATAATTCCTACCATGGTCTAGGTGGAGGTGGCATAATTCCTGCTACACCAGGGTGATATATTTGAACACTGTGCCATCTTACTGCTGATGGGTGATGTCAACTGAGTAGAATGGATTTAGGAATACAAAGAAAACTGCTTTGAACTGAATAGGAAAGAACATTAAACAACACGAAAGATGGAAGAATATGCTGTCATATGATTTTATATTCACACTCTTTGCTTTATTGATTTTGAACATTCATCCTCCTAGGGATTGAAATTGTTATGTTTGCTATTTTTACTGAACCTAAATCCTACTACTTTTACCTCCGGTGAAAAGAACAAGTACACAAAATTTTCCACAGTAGTTGCATTTTGTCATTTCAGAAACTTTGGTCTCAGCACTGATGGAAAGATAATGGATGTGTTAGATTCAGACTGGATGATGTGTGTGTGCATGTAGAAGTGCAATGTTCACATTATAGCCCCCCAATATTCCCTTATCATGCATACTGAGATTGGAAGCAGCTATCGTAACCAACATTTTCTTTTCTGTTGAGTGAAGAGTTTCGTGAGCCTAGAAACAATTTCACATACTGAAATAGCCTTTTTTAAAAAAAAAAAAAAAATCCCTGACATTTCTGTGAAAGCTGTATTAATGAAGTGTGCAGCATTCAGAGGAAAGGCAAAAAGAATGCTTATGGATTCCTGAACTGGGAGGCCAAAAGGCACCACCGAGCTCCTACTGTAACTCAGGCAACAGGGCTGGCCTGTGATAGCTGCAGTTTGAACTAAGGTCTTTTTTGAGGACAACAAAACGGACTTTGACTTTTACGTGACTGATTATTGAGAATAATGGCCACTGACAAATTGTTCCAATGATCACCACCCCCGTCAAAGTCTGAGCACTTTTAGTTTATGATATTTTCTAGAGTCCCTTTCTAGCGACCCACACATCCCCTTACACAAAAACCTAGAGATTGGAATATACAATGTTTTATTCATCTTTTTAGGTACTGGACATATATAGAGTCCCAGAATATGCAAACTGTGTTTCAGGGTTTGCACTAAGGCACTTGGAAAGTAGATCCCTGAACTCCATTTGAAGCTGCTGGAGAACTGAGCATGGAAAGTGCCGCTTATCACTGGATCCTAATCAGCCTTCAAGCTGAAATTAACTTTGATAAATTGGTGGCTCATTTAAGAGAGACCTGGTGCCTGCCTCTGTACCTGCACCACCAAACAACATGCAGTCAGTACTAGAAAGGATGACTTTGGTGATTTTGTGGTCCCTGTATGGACTAAGGGTGTTCACAAATCCACAGAATATGCTTGGAAATCAGGATTATTCAGATCCAGCTTGAGAGAAGGTGATAATGGCTTGTATCTGCATCTACAGCAGTGTATAATTACCCAAGAATGTGATGGAGTGATTCAGCCAACTGTTTGAGGCTAAAAGGCTTTAGGACTGATTAGTAGCTGTATGATAAACTGTGATAGTTTAAGAAGTCAGCTCACAGTGGCTATTGACTTAATTTTTAATAGTCTTAATAGAATTAATGACATATAAATACAGGAAAGGTCGGGTAGGTATAAAATAATATTCCTCTTCACTTTGTGTTTTTAGTTATCACGGGAATATTCTCTCCCTAAAGCAGTCCTAGGGAGAAGCCATGCAAGTTACTGTAAAAATCACATGCACAGGTTAATTAAGAGAATTGCTAAAGATAAATAATTTCAGAAAAGAATTTTGTGCCATATTTATCACTAGGCTATTAGTAACAGATTCCTAAAATAAATGTCACTTGTTACTACATAAAATCTTTTGCAGTACATTACACTGTAGACCTCTCACTTTGCTGGAGAATATTAAAAAAAAAAAAAAAAAAAAAAGCAAAAACAAGCTAACAAAAAAACCCCAAAAAAACCCAAACAAATAAAAAGAGAAGACCGAGCACCATCAAGTGGTAGATGTTGTTAAAGCAGTTACAACGGTGGATGTAAATAGGTTTCCGGTAGCAATAAACGATTCTTTCCCGACGAGAAAACTACAGAAACGGCGGGGGTGGGGGGCTGGTGCGTGTGTGTGTTTTCCCTTCAATTTAGAAGGCATAAGATGAACACACTTAGAATTAAGAGTGATGTATTGCACAAAAGAACATACCAATCTTAAAAGTGTAATAGAACTATAAATTAAGAAAACAGTATCACTGAGCAAAAATATAAATTAAAAAAACTTTACTTACACTAAATTATTTGTTCCCCAGAGAGCTTATGTGTCCTGAAACAGAGAAGTGGAGAACAGTATTTTATCGAAACTAAGTAAGACTTGAAAAAAGACTGTCAATTAAGAATTCATATTTAGAGATTAAAGGATTTTTCTGTATTTGACTGTACAGCCCTTTAACAGAAAAGGTGGGTGGCTCTTAAAAGAGCCTTTGGGTTAAAACCGACGATCCGAGGCGCTCTACTTGGAGCTGGTGTACTTGGTGACGGCCTTGGTGCCCTCGGAGACGGCGTGCTTGGCCAGCTCGCCGGGCAGCAGGAGCCGCACGGCCGTCTGGATCTCCCGCGAGGTGATGGTGGAGCGCTTGTTGTAGTGCGCCAGGCGCGAGGCCTCGCCGGCGATGCGCTCGAAGATGTCGTTGACGAAGGAGTTCATGATGCCCATGGCCTTGGACGAGATGCCCGTGTCGGGGTGCACCTGCTTCAGCACCTTGTACACGTAGATCGAGTAGCTCTCCTTGCGGCTCTTCTTGCGCTTCTTGTCGCCCTTCTTCTGGGTCTTGGTCACCGCCTTCTTGGAGCCCTTCTTGGGCGCGGGGGCGGACTTGGCCGGCTCGGGCATCGCAGCAAGTCGCGCGTCTATCCCAGAACTGCACACGCAGCAGCCAAAATGCGAAGTGGTGGAAAGTAGCCGCCCACCACGTATTTATAGCTCTCTTATGCAAATGACAGCATTCCCTCTGCGTACTCTGATTGGGCAGAACATACAATAGCGACTTAGTACGCCTCTAGCCGTTTCTCATTGGTCAGAATTCGATTCTCGTTCTCATTGGCTGCCCAGAGGAGACCTACTTCTCAGCCTATCAGCGAAGGGGCGAGGTGGGAAAGCGAGGCTATAGCTGAGGAGCGCCGCGGTGTCGCTCCGTTCTGTTGTTGCTTTCTCCGAGAAGCGAGCGAGGTACCGAGCGAGGATGTCCGGGCGCGGGAAGCAGGGCGGGAAGGCGCGGGCCAAGGCCAAGTCGCGCTCGTCGCGGGCCGGGCTGCAGTTCCCCGTGGGCCGCGTGCACCGGCTGCTGCGCAAGGGCAACTACGCGGAGCGGGTGGGCGCCGGCGCCCCGGTGTACCTGGCGGCCGTGCTGGAGTACCTGACGGCCGAGATCCTGGAGCTGGCGGGCAACGCGGCCCGCGACAACAAGAAGACGCGCATCATCCCGCGGCACCTGCAGCTGGCCATCCGCAACGACGAGGAGCTCAACAAGCTGCTGGGCAAGGTGACCATCGCGCAGGGCGGGGTGCTGCCCAACATCCAGGCCGTGCTGCTGCCCAAGAAGACCGACAGCCACAAGGCTAAAGCCAAGTGAAAACGACGGAAAAGAGGCACGTTGTCTCTTCCGGACAAGTTAATCCAAAGGCTCTTTTCAGAGCCACCCAAAAAATCATAAGAGAGCTTAAGTTATCCGTACTCTATAGTTACGCCGTTTGACATGAATTACTCAACCCGTGTTTTGTCTTTTTCTCCATGTTTATTAACAATATTTTTGGCGTGCTTATAGTAGCTTTCCATGGTTTCGTTAACACAAAGTCGTGCCAAAATGTCCTCTCAAAGCAAGTTCTTCCTGGCACGGGATATTTTCCGTTGAGTTCTTACGCCAGAGAACACGGGAACACAGTATTTCGGCGATAGCTCCCGTCCCTCCCCCTCCCCCCCTTCCGCGTTTTTCTCCTCCGAGAGTGGCTGAAGTAGCGCCGGAGAGACGAGGCGAAGGGGGGGGGAAAGGGCAGCGGGCTGGGCTCTCCGCTGGCCAATCCTTGGTCAGGGCGGGCTTTTTCAATTCTTAAGCTCCTTTTCTTTCTCATCGGGAACAAAAGGAATGGGAGAGCTCAGGGCTGTTTTCGGGTCAGTAAGGAAACCCTCCCTCCTCCCCCAAACAGACAAAACCATTTAAGGAGACACCTTAAGAGAAATAGTACATTAGACGTGGCTCAGTAGTAGCGTGCCTGACAATTGCATTACTTTTGTTACAAAATATATTCTTAAAAAAAGTACATCCGATTTTTATCAAATCATTACTACAAAACATTGCTTCCTGGTAGTCAAACCAATTACTCAGCAAAAAGATGTAAAAGTCTACACTTCCCTAAAGCCGCCGCGTCATACCGTGCTCGTTAGCGTTTCTCTCGGCAATCGTAGGGGGAAAAAAAAAAGACACAATTGACCTCTGACGACTTACGAATTACTGGATCCTTGCCGCAGGTTACTGACGACCTCGGTGCCTCAGCTCCTTTAGGAAAAGTGTGGGTGGCTCTTAAAAGAGCCGTTGGATAACGAAATATGTAGAGCACAACTCTTCTAGTATAATTTACTTCTTTTTGGGCGCCGCCTTCTTCGCCTTGGCTGCTTTGGGCTTGGCCGCCTTGGGCTTGGCTGCTTTGGGCTTCACCGCCTTCGCTTTGGCCGGGCTCTTCGCTGCTTTCTTGGGGCGGCCTGCCTTAGTCGCCTTCTTGGGGCTCTTGGCCGCTTTCTTGGCCGCGGCGGCCGCCGGCTTCTTCGCTTTCTTGGGGCTCTTCTTCACCGCCGCTGCTTTCTTGGGCTTCTTGGCGGCGCTGGCGGGCTTCTTGGCCGCCGGCTTCTTGGGCTTGGCCGCGGCCGCCCGCTTCTTCGGGGCTTTTTCCTTCACTTCTCCAGGCTTCTTGTTGAGGCGGAACGAGCCGGAGGCGCCGGTGCCCTTGGTCTGCACCAGGGTGCCCTTGCTGACGAGGCTCTTGAGCCCCAGCTTGATGCGGCTGTTGTTCTTCTCCACATCGTAGCCGCCGGCGGCCAGCGCCTTCTTGAGGGCGGCGAGGGAGAGCCCCTTGCGCTCCTTGGAGGCGGACACGGCCTTGGTGATCAGCTCGGTGACGCTGGGGCCCGCCGGCTTGCGGGCTTTGGAGCCGCCCGCCGCCTTCTTCGGCTTCTTGGCGGCGGCCTTGGCGGCGGGCGCGGGCGCATCGGGGGCGGCGGCGGGAGCGGTCTCGGACATCGCGGCGGCGTCCTCTGCGGAGCAGGCGAACACAATTGGGCTGGCGCGGGTCAGATGCTCGTATTTTTAGAGAGGAGCCGCGCGGTGATTGGTGCGTTGCAGAGCCCGCCCCGCTGCACAGCCGGGGAGCCCTCCGGTGTGCTCGATTTGTGTTTCTTTGGACTAACAAAAGTGTATTTTCCTCGGAATTTCTGCCACCAAATCGGCCCATTTCCCCGGGGAGGGAGGAGAAGAGCAGGTACTTGCGTTCGGGAGAGTTTCCAGCCGCGAACGCGCGGGCTGAGTTAAAGGAGAAGCGATAAATCCCGTGTGCTGCTGCTGGAGAGACCTCTGAAGAGAGAAACTTTTGTTTTTCCTTGCAAATTAAAAATTTCCTTTTGACAGAAATGTTACAGCACCCACTCAGTCTGACTCTTTAGAGGGTTTTCTTGGGGTCCAAGTTGAAATCTGCCGATTAAAAGCTATTTTGACAGTTTAAACTGATTTTGAAGAGGAGGAAGTAACACAAACTCCTCTCTCAGCTCTGAATATGGATTAAGAACCGGTTCCTTTGACCATGTGTTTTACCTCCTAAAACGCTAAAGTCTAGTGAAATAGTGTCTCGTACAACCTTCTATTGCACTTTTTTATAGAGCCATAAGCAATTTGTAAAGATCTGGGCATTTATGAACGTACAGTTGTTTTATTTTGTCTTCCTGGAATTTCAGTAGAAGGGAGGCAAACTTAGCCTGCTGCCTTGTGTTGGGTGTTTTCTTTCTTTTGTTTGTTTTCCACATGAATTTTTGTACCAGTTATTAAGTAAATCAAGCTATTAGCTTTTCGTGTTGCATGTCACTTTCAAGGAAACGGTCACTTGATATCTGATGTTACAAAACTGTAACTTTGTAAAAGAAAGCAAGCTCCTAAACTTCTGGTGATATTTACTGAAATGATCTTTGTCTCTCTAGTAATTTAAGATGTGCAAGCGGTAGTGTAACAGTTTAGTAGTTATGCTTTTCCTGCCCAGAGAGTATTATCTTGTTATGTATTTTTTCTAATAGTAGTAGCATTTGAAACCACATTACGGTTGGTGGTTTTTTTTAACACATCTCACACAGTAGGTCTACGCAAAGGTTTATCTAAAACCAATTCTGAATCCTCTTCCCACTTTAAATAAAACCCACCTCATTCTTCCTTAGGCATTTTACAGCCATCACTGAAATGAGGAAATGCTCTCAGGATAAAACTACAGCACTTTGTGATAACCTGAGTTTTAACAAGGGGAGAGGTAGGCCATAGGTCGGTCCTAAAGAATCAGGAAGAATTCAATCAATATTGATATCTGGTTGGAGACGATGTACTATGCTGAACAGGACAGAGCTCTGGAATAATATTTCATGAATCTGTACCTGATTATAAGCAAGTGTATTATCCATTGCCTTTTGTAGTTATTTAAGAATCACAAAGACTACACTTCCCTGCCCTCTGATTTCCTTTGATATAACCAGATATTACCTATAATGTAAACATGCTATTTAAGTAGATATTAGCAACCAAAATTTCGGATTGTACGAATAGGTAGTTTTAGGTAAGTGTAATCTTATTTCCACCTCATTGTTTCATTTACAATGGCTGTTTTGTAAATACTAAATGTGTATATAACCTGAAAACATGTTAGTTTGCTGTGAAATTGTGTTTCAGTGAATATGAAACTATGAATAAATGCAATGAAGGGAAAAATTGCAACCTGCACCTGAGAAGAAAACAGTATCAGAAGAAAGGTTGCAGGAAAAGTGCACCTGAGCTCTGTAATGCTTCGACAGGAAGATAATTGAGAGAAGGGCTAATCAAATTGTGACTTACAGGGTCTTGTCTGTAAAAGTTATGTGACATAAAATAAGGATACAGGAATGAAATTCATTGGAGTGGTGTGGGCATTGAACATATACCTTCACAAATTACCAAAACTGAAGTAAAATTAATAAATGGGGGTTTTTAACGTACCTATCCTGTATGTGTGTGTAAATCAATGAATGAGACTTTCCATTGACCTGACTATATAGTGAAATAAAGTAACAACACTGGGAAGAGATGACATTTTGTAGCTACCAAGACACTTCATAGCACATAGAGGAAAAGTGTAGACCATGAGTGACATGTCAGCAAAATGAAAACTAATGTTGCCTACTCTTGTTATTTTGAACTCAGGAACATTTACTTCAGTAACCTTCACTGGAGGAGATTTAAATACTACATCTCTCGGTTGTGGCTTCACCGAGTGTTGATTCACCTTTATTGGTGGCTGAAATTGAGGTGGTAAAAATGGTCACCATCCCAGTTGTCTGCCCAGCCTTTCTCCCAGCAGTTGCTACCCTCTCCCCATTCCCAACAGGGATAGCTAATAATATGTGTAGCAGCTTCTGATCTCCCAACAGTTACAGTCTACTATTTTAAAATAAACTGAAGTAATTCCAGAAATTTCATGACACAGAGAGAAGCTCTGATCTTTCTTTTTTAATGGCTTTGCAGCAAAGAGATAAAGTAACTCTAGTCATGTAGAATTGCTGCTTGGAACACATGTTCTTCTCTACATGAAAAGAAATACATGCAGAAACACAATTTTGGAAAGTGAATGTGCATTTGGCAAAATTTTAAAAAGAGTTTGCTCCACAGTCAGAGCAGATAGTGTAGAAGGAACGGACAGATGTACTCAGGCAAAGAAAAAATGTGGTGAAGGATTATATAAAAATCAGGAAAGGATGTTTCACCTCCGGCTGAACAAATGAGAAAAGGAAATAATCCTGGTTTAGGTATAGGATATTGTAGAAAGACTTCATGAAGAAGGCGCCACAAAGACTCTGACATGCAGTTTGGCTTTCCCAGTGAGACTGGAGGGAGGTAGAATTCATCATTCATTAAAAGAGGAGGAGAGATATCAGGATCTCCAGAGATACTTCTGGGGAAAGCATCACTGTAACGTCTACTGCATCTGAATGACTTCAATCCTTCTCACCTCATGGGCAGCCCAGCAGGCCACACTACATCACAAACCTGCACAAGATTGCAATCTGAACCCTGCAAGTCACTTCCCTTCAGATACGCAGATCTGTCCAACTCTTGCAGTTATCTATGACGACCCCTTGGCATAAACAAGGAGACACATGAACCACCACAGCCAAGGGCTGGCACTACACCTGAGAGCTACCAAACATTCCCATCTCCAGTTTAGGACCTGCCAGTACTCGTTCCTAAGAAAATGAGCTCTGGGTTATATTTAGATATGTTTGCAATAATGAGAGGTAGCTTGGTAGTTGTTCTTCTCAAGCAATTTTGTTAGGAGGCATTAGCATGAGAGTTAGCCACACAAACGTGGCTAATGGGCGGCTCTGCCTGCTGTAGGTGAGTGTCGTGGTCAGTCATTCTTAGACAGCTGGAGGAGGTACAGCTGACGTGCCTGCACATCACAGCCCCTCTCCTTCCTTCAACTGACAATTTCCAGAGAGATTTAGGTGAGGGCTTTACGTTATGTGCTGCACTCCCACATACATATTCCACAGGAAGGAGGTGTAAATACTCCCTGCAACCATGATTACACTCCTATTACAGTGCTACACCCATGCCTTACTTGCCCTCAGTGACTTCACCCTTCATCTGAGTTACAAATGTAGTAACTCATGTGATCAAACCAGCCAGCACAGTTTAACAGCTTTTAACCCTTAGCTAAGCAATTTTAAAGTGGTACCTACCAAACTACAAACTCGTTGCAGCTCAGCAAACAAGTCTCTGCCTACATAATACTAATGTTGCTGCTGCTGCTGTTGTTAAGATTCGTAAGTGTAATGAGGCCACACGAGGCCTTTTAAATCCAGTGTATGTCTGAGCACCCATAGTGGGCAGAACAAATAGGGTAGGGCGATGGACGACTGTCCCCATAGACTCAGCTTCCTGGAATGTTGCATGCTCCTCCCTGTACTCTCGGTTAAGGGTTGGGGCACCTATTGTGGCCTCCCTTCATCATTGCCACGGCATGTCATTTGGCAATTGAAAACCTATAGTCCAAAACCTCCATATGTCCATAATTAGGAGGCACTGGGAAGGATGACCTTCCTGGGAAAGTGAAAAATACCCTAGCAAAAACACAGGGGGCCAAAACCCTTCCCAGAACATGTAACGAGAAAAAAAGATGCACTTTGTTCTCTACTGTGCGGGGATTTACCAGGTTAACACATTTTTACTTTTCTCACACACGGGCAAAGAAAAGATCCTCATGGTCAGTCAGACGTCAAAGAACAGAATTATTTATGTCTTAAAGTACTTTGGTCTTCTAAAAGTAACCTAAGGCACTTGACAAACTGTCTTCTGGACCACCCTGGCATGCTCTGAATGTAGTCATTGACCAGTAATTGAGGACCTCAGGGCATGAGGCAAACTGTCCATGAAAGGTAGACAACATTAACAGAAGCTCCAGCAGCCATGGCTCCCCAAATAAATTGTCTCCTCCTGAATTGACGGTGCCTCTCTTCCACCTGCATTTAATATTGAATTCCACCAAGGAGGGGTGCCACCACACTGTCCTTTCAGAGCAGCCTCTCCATCAGCATCGAAGCCTGGCTGCTCAGAGAAGGGAGCACCCACACAGAGCAATGCTGAACAACCCACTCTTCCTCCCCACAACACACTGGCACTTCTGCATGCTTTCTGCCCTCCACTCCTTCCTATTTGTGTGCCAGCGCTCCCTGTGAATGCTGGTAAGAGGGAGGGAGCAATGTGACCAATCTACAGGCCCCCTCCAGCCAGAGGCATCTTTGGTACCTATAGAGGGACAAAGTGTCCTTGGGCACATAGTGCATGCATAGCTGGTCTGCAATCTGCCATCTCCCTGGCTGGTGACACCCCAGGCACTGATGTGACAGGCTTCCAGGTACACTTGGGTTGGCAGGCAACCCATTTTTCTGCCACACAGGCAGTGATGGTCGCACCCAGACACTCTGTAGGCTGGACTTCTGCCATCGATGAGAGCCAAAGCACTGTGTCACACACCATGTGAAGGTGCTCTCATTAAGTGATGCTGCCTTGCCGGTTTTCCTCAGAGATGTGGGGGTGAAGCAGGTACTGCCTCCAGATAAGTCTGTTTGTGACATCTTTCTGGAGCACTAGTACTGCAAGGTAGCACTTGGGTGCCAACAATATAGGCTGGCTGTCTTCCTATAGAAGGTAGCAAAAATGTTTTTGAAGAGCTGTTCAGTGTGTAAGGGTGCTGTGCTGTAGCTTATGCTTTTTACAGTACATACTTTGCAGCTGTGCCATGGACTGGTGCCAGAATGGCACTGTCCCCAGTTAGGATGTCATCCAGACTGCCTGGGGTACTGGAGGGCCAGCTGGTGCCCAGATTTCCCCACAATATAAAATGAGGCCAGTCACTCAGCACTCCTGCTATCAGCCAGTTCAGAAGTCAGGAATCTGGCTTCATGGTCTCAGGAGAGTATGTATATACAGTGTGGGCATGTTCAAGAAGAATATATTTCACATATTTTGTCTGCAACTTGCCTTGTATGATCTGGTCCCGCAAGGAAGGATTGCCTTCCATAATAACTGTATTAAATCTAAATCTTGGTCTTCATAGAGGAGAATCTCATTTATATACAGTTAAATGTCATCAGTGTGTGTGTGTGTGTGTGTGTGTGTGTGTGTGTGTGTGTGTGTGTTACAACATGGTGCTGGAAAACATGATTTCCGTAGTGTAGGTGAAGAGGGATGAAGTGGCAACCAGCACAGAGTGAACTGAACCCCCTTTCCTGTAGCTGAAGAGAGGTGAAGAGAATATATCTGAAGCAGTGGGAATGATAAGTCATTTGAAGGAACAGAGAAAAAGAAATCAGGAGTCTTCAGGGCCAGGCAGAGACAGTCCTATATAAATTATCAGAGCTGAAAGGTACTGGGAAAGAATTACCTCATCATTATATTTTTAGATCCCATCACTCACACAGACCATCCCTCCTGGAGTTATTGTGACTGAGGCAGAACCAAATGCCAATGTCAGCAAGACAAAGGATTATCACAGTTCACAAAAATCTCCCTGAGCCCTTCATCTTGAAAGGATCTCCTCTGACTCTGTGTGGATAATGATGTGCACATTCAGCCATGATCAGCACCAGCAAACTCTCCATATTGGAATTATGCTAATCTCACAGCCCCAGTGCACCCTGCACCATGAGAAGGAGGACTGCCAGGATAGCCAGCAGAAATGAGGTATGGATTTAACAGTCATGATGACTGATTTTCAGACTCATGAAGTTGTACCAAAATAACAAAGAGAAATATTGTCACTGGCAACATACACTGCTGAAAGGACAACATATTACATGAAAGAAAGAATATTTATCCACTCAGAATGATGTCAGACCTTTGAAAACATGGAGGTACACATGCACGTTGCTAAAGTAGCATTTTTGTTGGGCATTTGACATGCATGACTAATTTTCATCTGGTTAGTAGTAGTGATCTAAATGGAAGTATAATGCTTTTTGAATATTACCAGGGTCTCTGGGACTTAATATGAACCAACATTCCAGACAGGAGAGAAAATAAAGGACCTTCTCAAGTTCTATGCTGAAAAAGCCCTTTGCAGACTCACCAGTGAGGGTATAGTCTAAGAGTTGGGCATAGTCAGCTTTTAGAAAAACATGCACGCTTCTTACTGGTCTGAGGTGAAGGCATAGATGTGATTTTCCTAATGCTTCACACCATGAGACAAATACTAGAAATAAAGCCAAGGAGGTAACATGTCAGTTCCTACATTTAGCAGCCGGTTCTCAACACTACTGTTGAGTCCTTGCAATGGGACCTCAGAACTACTGAGACATGCTCAGTATGACCTTAACATCGGTCCGCAGGGGCCGCAAAATCGCCGGTTTCCTGCGCAGCGGCCGTGGGGGCGCGCTCGGCCCCTCGTAAAAGCAAGGTGTGTGCGCCACCGCCCCGCCCGGAGGGCAAGACGCCGGGAAACGGCGCTTCGGGGGCACAGGGACCGGGGAGAGGCGAGCGAGGCGGAGGCGGAGGCGGAGGCGGAGGCGGAGGCGGAGGCGGAGGCGGAGGCGGGGACCGGCGCGGCGCGGCCGGCCGGGGCCCCGGGGAGGTGCCCAAGAGCAGCCACGGGCGAAGGCCCCGCCCCGCCCGCGGAGGCCCAGACCCCGCCCCCGGGCGCCGTGCCCGCCCCTCCCCGCTGCAGTCCCCAACCAGGTCGGCTCCCGCCGCATAAAGCCCGCCGCGCCGCCGGCTGCCGCTCACAGCTCGGAGCCGACAAAAGCAGCGGCAGCATGTCCGGCAGAGGCAAGGGCGGGAAGGGGCTCGGCAAGGGGGGCGCCAAGCGCCACCGCAAGGTGCTGCGCGACAACATCCAGGGCATCACCAAGCCGGCCATCCGCCGCCTGGCTCGGCGCGGCGGCGTGAAGCGCATCTCGGGGCTCATCTACGAGGAGACGCGCGGCGTGCTGAAGGTCTTCCTGGAGAACGTGATCCGCGACGCCGTCACCTACACCGAGCACGCCAAGAGGAAGACGGTCACGGCCATGGACGTGGTCTACGCCCTCAAGCGCCAGGGACGCACCCTCTACGGCTTCGGCGGCTAAAGCTCCCCGCTACCGCACCATCTCGAGAACCCAAAGGCTCTTTTAAGAGCCACCCACAAGTTTCCTTTTGAAAGAGCTGTGTCGCGTTGGTCGTCTTTTTATTGCTGCTGCCGTATTTTCGCTCCTTTCCGCCCTCCCAAGTTCCACGCCAACCCCCCCCCCTACACCCCCTCCCCGCGATTTTCTTCCCGCGCTGCAGCCGGACTGCCCGGCCTTGCGGTTCGGCGCCGGGTTCCTCTGGCTCCCCGCTGCTGCGTCATTCCCCTTCGCAGTTGTTCCACCTCCTCTCTCCTTCCCGGCAGCCGCTTTCGGCTGTCACTCGCCGGGGCGCTCCGCCCTGCGGGGCGGGCGCTGCGCCGGTGGGCGACTTTTTCCGAGGCATTTAGCGGTGATGCCAGGAAGGCCTGGAAGCCGCCGGCGCCTGAGGGGCGAGCGTCGTGCCTCTCCTTAGCGGCTTTGCGTCGGGAACAGCACGGGCCGAGGGGAAGACCAAAAGGCTCTGTCCCGCCGAGGTCGCTACTGGAGGGCGGCGGATCCTTCGCTTCCGCCCGCCCGTTCGTGCCCGAAGGGCGAAGCTGCAGCGACTTCTCCGCAGCCGGCGGCCGCGGAAGGGGCCGCCTCGCTCTCGCGCGGGGCGGGGTGCGGGGGTGCGCTGGCGGCCGCTGTAGCCGGGCCCCACCTCCGGCAGCGAGCGGGTGAAGCGCGTCCTGGCTCTTTCGAAAAGCCCGCGCGGGCGACCGTTGGCCCCGGGAGGCCCCGCGCTCCGCCCCAGCGCGGCCCAGCACCCACCGGGCACTGCTCCCCCCCCCGCCCCGGGGAAAGTCGCACAAGGCTCCGACAGACCGCCCGCCCGCCGGGCCGAGGTGCGGGACTCATCGGGGAAACCCAGCAGCGTTTCCGGCCACCGCTCCCCCCCCCGCCCCGGGGAAAGTCGCACAAGGCTCCGACAGACCGCCCGCCCGCCGGGCCGAGGTGCGGGACTCATCGGGGAAACCCAGCAGCGTTCCCGGCCACCGCCGAGCTCTCCGGCAGAGCAACGGGGCCGGGGTGCTTACGGAGGGGAGACCCCCTCCCTGCCTCCCCTCCCTTCCCCCGCGCCTCCCTCCTGTAACGAGCCAACCCTCCCGTGGAAAACGCGGCCACGCCGCTCCCCTGCCGCTCCTCAGTAGCATCCCCAGCTCCTTCTCGAGACTGTGGGTGGCTCTGAAAAGAGCCTTTGGGTTTCGGTTCTGTGCTCGGGGCGCTGCTCCGGGCCCGGTTTACTTGCTCTTGGCCTTGTGGCTCTCAGTCTTCTTGGGCAGCAGCACGGCCTGGATGTTGGGCAGCACCCCGCCCTGCGCGATGGTCACCTTGCCCAGCAGCTTGTTGAGCTCCTCGTCGTTGCGGATGGCCAGCTGCAGGTGCCGCGGGATGATGCGCGTCTTCTTGTTGTCGCGGGCCGCGTTGCCCGCCAGCTCCAGGATCTCGGCCGTCAGGTACTCCAGCACGGCCGCCAGGTACACCGGGGCGCCGGCGCCCACCCGCTCCGCGTAGTTGCCCTTGCGCAGCAGCCGGTGCACGCGGCCCACGGGGAACTGCAGCCCGGCCCGCGACGAGCGCGACTTGGCCTTGGCCCGCGCCTTCCCGCCCTGCTTCCCGCGCCCGGACATCCTCGCTCGATCCCTCGGCTCCCTCGCTCGCTCGGCGCTGAGCCCCCACTGCCGCAGGGACGGAGCAGGTGAGTTACCCGCGCCCTGAGGCCCGCCCTTATATCCCTTCCCTTTGCGCGGCCGCCGGCTCCTGATAGGCCCAGGCGCCGATCGGGGAACGCGCGCCCAATGGCGGAGCGAATCTCGGCCTGACCAATGGCGAGGGGCGCAGCTCTGAAAGGCCTCCGCCCGCCCTCTCGAGGCGGCCAATGACGGGGCGGGAGGGGCGGGCTTCCGCAGGCGGCCCCGCCCGGGCGGGACGCTCGCCGCCGCCGCCGCCGCCGCCGCCGCCGCCCGGTCCCGCGGGGGCCCCGCGCCGCCCCGTATTTCCGTGTATCTTCTCCTTTCCTGTCGTTTTAAAGCAGCCGGATCGGCAAAGCGCGGCTTGGGAGGGCGGAGTTGAGGGGGTAGAGAGGAAGAGGGAGACGGCGTGGCCGTGGCTCAGGGAGCGGGATCAGGGGGAGGTTACCGGCAGCGGGGAAGGCCGGTACACCTCACCTCCACCCGTTGTTTCGCGTTCCGTCTTTTCCCCGCCGGAAGGTTCCGCCCAGCGCCCAGCACCGGGTCACCCCAAAGCCTTCCGACTCTCCAAAACCGTACACGCTTCCTCGCGTCCAAAACCCACGCCAGCTCGCTCCCTTCTGTCCCCACCACCCCAAACGTGCACGGGCACAGCGCAGGCAAACCCAGCCTCTGCGATCAATGCCTCTTACGGCTCCCGCTTCGGGTACAGCCTTTGATTCTTATTCGCTGGTCCTCAATTAGTTAGTACTCCTGGTGTGTTCACGTTATATTAAAGGGAACTAAAAATGCTGGATGTTATCCGTTCTCTGGCAAAACATATTTCTAACATCCTTTTTTACATTACTCTTTTGAATCTTATTTTTTAACAGACATCTTTTTGCCCTTGTTTTTCTTTTAATATTTTGTATGTTTCTGTAATATTTCAGCGTACATAAATAAGAATTCCTATATGTGCCAGAAAAATGTTATCTTTGTTAAGTCTGACTGGAAATTTCCATGGAAAAAAAAAGAGGAAAACTCTGTAATGAAATGCAAAAAAAAATCTATGAAAAGCAAGATTTTTGCAGGAAAAAAAGAGGTAGACTTCAGCTACGCAATATCTGAAAAAAATTAAAGTCTATAATATCTGAAGGGTTTCAATATAGGAAAGAAGTACACAGTGATAAAACAATGAAATTTTTAGGCGCCGCCCAGTATGTGGCAAGAACAAAGACGTAAAAGGGCAGGCGGCACCTGCCAGTGGCGGGATTTTTAAACTTTGAATCCACCAATGAGAAGCAGGAAGTTCCCATCGGCCTATCAGAGGAGGGACCAGTGCTATATATTCTCGTCCACTGCAGCGAAGGCTTTAGTGCCTCTTTCTCGTCGTCCCTCCTGTAGTTCTTCGCTTCAGAGCCATGGCGCGCACGAAGCAGACGGCGCGTAAGTCGACGGGCGGGAAGGCGCCCCGCAAGCAGCTGGCCACCAAGGCGGCCCGCAAGAGCGCGCCGGCCACGGGCGGCGTGAAGAAGCCGCACCGGTACCGGCCCGGCACGGTGGCGCTGCGCGAGATCCGGCGCTACCAGAAGTCGACGGAGCTGCTGATCCGCAAGCTGCCCTTCCAGCGCCTGGTGCGCGAGATCGCGCAGGACTTCAAGACGGACCTGCGCTTCCAGAGCTCGGCCGTGATGGCGCTGCAGGAGGCGAGCGAGGCCTACCTGGTGGGGCTCTTCGAGGACACCAACCTCTGCGCCATCCACGCCAAGCGCGTCACCATCATGCCCAAGGACATCCAGCTGGCCCGCCGCATCCGCGGTGAACGTGCATAAGCTAGTTTGCAACATTGCTACATATCTGGAGACAAAGTATTTTAACCAACACAAAGGCTCTTTTAAGAGCCACTCCATGCACAATAAAAAGAGCTGTAATGCTATGGTAATACTGTTTTCATCATAATCATATTGCTCTGCAAAACTTAAAATTAATTTCATTGAAATACTTAGATTGACGTAATGGGAAAGGTGTACCCGAAGAGGGAGCCGTAAGAGGCATTGATCGCAGAGGCTGGGTTTGCCTGCACTGTGCCCGTGCGCGTTTGGGGTGGTGGGGACAGAAGGGAGCGAGCTGGCGTGGGTTTTGGACGCGAGGAAGCGTGTACGGTTTTGGAGAGTCGGAAGGCTTTGGGGTGACCCGGTGCTGGGCGCTGGGCGGAACCTTCCGGCGGGGAAAAGACGGAACGCGAAACAACGGGTGGAGGTGAGGTGTACCGGCCTTCCCCGCTGCCGGTAACCTCCCCCTGATCCCGCTCCCTGAGCCACGGCCACGCCGTCTCCCTCTTCCTCTCTACCCCCTCAACTCCGCCCTCCCAAGCCGCGCTTTGCCGATCCGGCTGCTTTAAAACGACAGGAAAGGAGAAGATACACGGAAATACGGGGCGGCGCGGGGCCCCCGCGGGACCGGGCGGCGGCGGCGGCGGCGGCGGCGGCGGCGAGCGTCCCGCCCGGGCGGGGCCGCCTGCGGAAGCCCGCCCCTCCCGCCCCGTCATTGGCCGCCTCGAGAGGGCGGGCGGAGGCCTTTCAGAGCTGCGCCCCTCGCCATTGGTCAGGCCGAGATTCGCTCCGCCATTGGGCGCGCGTTCCCCGATCGGCGCCTGGGCCTATCAGGAGCCGGCGGGCCGCGCAAAGGGAAGGGATATAAGGGCGGGCCTCAGGGCGCGGGTAACTCACACTGCTCCGTCCCTGCGGCAGTGGGGGCTCAGCGCCGAGCGAGCGAGGGAGCCGAGGGATCGAGCGAGGATGTCCGGGCGCGGGAAGCAAGGGCGGGAAGGCGCGGGCCAAGGCCAAGTCGCGCTCGTCGCGGGCCGGGCTGCAGTTCCCCGTGGGCCGCGTGCACCGGCTGCTGCGCAAGGGGCAACTACGCGGAGCGGGTGGGCGCCGGCGCCCCGGTGTACACTGGCGGCCGTGCTGGAGTACCTGACGGCCGAGATCCTGGAGCTGGCGGGCAACGCGGCCCGCGACAACAAGAAGACGCGCATCATCCCGCGGCACCTGCAGCTGGCCATCCGCAACGACGAGGAGCTCAACAAGCTGCTGGGCAAGGTGACCATCGCGCAGGGCGGGGTGCTGCCCAACATCCAGGCCGTGCTGCTGCCCAAGAAGACTGAGAGCCACAAGGCCAAGAGCAAGTAAACGGGCCCGGAGCAGCGCCCCGAGCACAGAACCGAAACCCAAAGGCTCTTTTCAGAGCCACCCACAGTCCTCGAGAAGGAGCTGGGGATGCTACTGAGGAGCGGCAGGGGAGCGGCGTGGCCGCGTTTTCCACGGGAGGGTTGGCTCGTTACAGGAGGGAGGCGCGGGGGAAGGGAGGGGAGGCAGGGAGGGGGTCTCCCCTCCGTAAGCACCCCGGCCCCGTTGCTCTGCCGGAGAGCTCGGCGGTGGCCGGGAACGCTGCTGGGTTTCCCCGATGAGTCCCGCACCTCGGCCCGGCGGGCGGGCGGTCTGTCGGAGCCTTGTGCGACTTTCCCCGGGGCGGGGGGGGGAGCGGTGGCCGGAAACGCTGCTGGGTTTCCCCCGATGAGTCCCGCACCTCGGCCCGGCGGGCGGGCGGTCTGTCGGAGCCTTGTGCGACTTTCCCCGGGGCGGGGGGGGGAGCAGTGCCCGGTGGGTGCTGGGCCGCGCTGGGGCGGAGCGCGGGGCCTCCCGGGGCCAACGGTCGCCCGCGCGGGCTTTTCGAAAGAGCCCAGGACGCGCTTCACCCGCTCGCTGCCGGAGGTGGGGCCCGGCTACAGCGGCCCGCCAGCGCACCCCCGCACCCCGCCCCCGCGCGAGAGCGAGGCGGCCCCTTCCGCGGCCGCCGGGCTGCGGAGAAGTCGCTGCAGCTTCGCCCTTCGGGCACGAACGGGCGGGCGGAAGCGAAGGATCCGCCGCCCTCCAGTAGCGACCTCGGCGGGACAGAGCCTTTTGGTCTTCCCCCTCGGCCCGTGCTGTTCCCGACGCAAAGCCGCTAAGGAGAGGCACGACGCTCGCCCCTCAGGCGCCGGCGGCTTCCAGGCCTTCCTGGCATCACCGCTAAATGCCTCGGAAAAAGTCGCCCACCGGCGCAGCGCCCGCCCCGCAGGGCGGAGCGCCCCGGCGAGTGACAGCCGAAAGCGGCTGCCGGGAAGGAGAGAGGAGGTGGAACAACTGCGAAGGGGAATGACGCAGCAGCGGGGAGCCAGAGGAACCCGGCGCCGAACCGCAAGGCCGGGCAGTCCGGCTGCAGCGCGGGAAGAAAATCGCGGGGAGGGGGTGTAGGGGGGGGGGGTTGGCGTGGGAACTTGGGAGGGCGGAAAGGAGCGAAAATACGGCAGCAGCAATAAAAAGACGACAACGCGACACAGCTCTTTCAAAAGGAAACTTGTGGGTGGCTCTTAAAAGAGCCTTTGGGTTCTCGAGATGGTGCGGGAGCGGGGAGCTTTAGCCGCCGAAGCCGTAGAGGGTGCGTCCCTGGCGCTTGAGGGCGTAGACCACGTCCATGGCCGTGACCGTCTTCCTCTTGGCGTGCTCGGTGTAGGTGACGGCGTCGCGGATCACGTTCTCCAGGAAGACCTTCAGCACGCCGCGCGTCTCCTCGTAGATGAGCCCCGAGATGCGCTTCACGCCGCCGCGCCGAGCCAGGCGGCGGATGGCCGGCTTGGTGATGCCCTGGATGTTGTCGCGCAGCACCTTGCGGTGGCGCTTGGCGCCCCCCTTGCCGAGCCCCTTCCCGCCCTTGCCTCTGCGGACATGCTGCCGCTGCTTTTGTCGGCTCCGAGCTGTGAGCGGCAGCCGCGGCGCGGCGGGCTTTATGCGGCGGGAGCCGACCTGGTTGGGGACTGCAGCGGGGAGGGGCGGGCACGGCGCCCGGGGGA